>OX453307.1:6251809-8651809 GCA_949710035.1 Crambus lathoniellus | reverse complement strand
CCCTCATTTCAATGACTTTATTACTCGAATATATATATATATAGAATATTCTAATAGTGTTTTTGCTTTAGTTGATTGTTCATTGATGAAAGTAGTCACTAACTGTCAGTATAAACAGTATTCAAAATCTAAGTAACAAAAGTTGTCCTCACATTATAATTTAAAATAATTATTTCAGCGTGCCAACTTATCAGATTGGTCTCAGGGGCTGAAATCCTTCAGTGGGACAAACATTCATACCGCCGGCAGCGGCCGAGTGGGAAGAATCTGTTGCGCTGGTACTGCCATAAGTACCACAAAGGGTGCAGGGCTGCCCTCCTGACCAGCAAGGACCTGGCCCCCATCTCAGCCAGCGGCCAACACGACCACGACCCCTCCAAGTACGAGTACTACAAATGTACTGGGTGTTACTTCAGAGTTAGGGAGTAGAATTGTTAAGCTAAAATGTCTTACTAATGTCTCGATTTATGTCATACTGTGTATTTTAAAGTCATAATAAAAAGTGGAAAATTGAAAAGCAATATTGAGTTATAATATGAATGATATCAACCATATTGAGCGCTAGTGATTTTGTCAGTGTGAATAAGGAATAACATAATGATACTGTGCGATTCCATCTTAATGACACGAGTGTTAGCTGCTACGCCCTCACCTTTCCACTAGCATACATCTAAATTGTGCACATACAGCGCGTTGTCTCCCGCGATATTCCGACACGTCAAAAAGGCTGAATCGTATTGTACAAAGTAGTCAACTTTGTGTACGAGTATACTTCAAAATCAAACAAAGTTGCTTGTAACAGTCAATGTCATTTTTTGAAAGCCAATTTGCTAACGCTGTAATGTCCCTATAAATAATACCTGTTTTCCACACTTTGTAAGCTCATCAAAATATGCAATGGTGCCGAGCTTCTTATATACAAGAAATACTGATACAACCGCAAGCGACCAAACAAACACGGCTTGCACTGGACTTGCATTTTAAGTAACAGTAATTTTTTTTTGTAATCTCTTCTTCCGTTTTACACAGAAATTCTGCCAACGCGTAATAAAAGTAAATTAAAGTACTGCCTTATATTACGTAAAACTATTATATTGTTCATGTTTTTTTTTTTACGTATTTTAAGATACGCTTGGCGCGTCACAATAGATACATACCTACTGCGTTTCCGACTTTAGTTTTAAACTTTTAAAACAGTGGCAGTTATTACATAAAAACATACTTTGGGTATCTCGACAGCAAAGACCACATTGTAATTTGGTCTTCAATATTGTGTTATTACCTTTTGCTTAAAACAGCAAACTCTTCATATCTCTATGTTGCTATGATTCAATTATCCGTCATTTATGAGTGAAAAGATTTTCTTTCTATATTTTGGAAATAACGTCCAACTTTCTTTTAATTAATACAAGTGTCAGCACCAGTTCTTAGCCTGGTTTGACTTCAATATTTAAAATTATGTACTTAACGTATAATAAATTAAAGAGAAATGAAAAGTTATTCGACTAGCTACTCGCTATAACGATTGTTACCAAGTAAGGGGGTGTGATGGACCCTGTAAACATTCTATTACTCTAAAGGTTTTT
Organism: Crambus lathoniellus; assembly: GCA_949710035.1. Lineage (NCBI taxonomy): Eukaryota > Metazoa > Arthropoda > Insecta > Lepidoptera > Crambidae > Crambus > Crambus lathoniellus. The sequence continues at coordinate 8,650,223 of OX453307.1, read as the reverse complement.
TATACTCGGATATTACTTCAATGTTTTTTCATTTCAGTGGAATTTGTATACAATAAAAAAGGGAAACGCCTCGCCCTTTTCGAGGGGTATACCTACTACCTCTGCACCAATAAGGGAAACGACGAGATCGGTATGTGGAGGTGCACCAGCGGCTACCCCTGCAAGGCCAGGTTTAAGGCTACCAGTTGCGGAGAAGTCGTCAGGATCACCACCTTAGACCACACCCATGGAGCACCAGCTATAGCCTTTCAAGATGGGTATTTAGTGAGGGTCTCAAGAAAAGACCTCCCTGATAATTATTTTTAGTAGACCAGTTGATGAAACATTTTTAAAAGTAAGGATTCCTTTATTTAGAGTCAGCGTCAATTGATATAAGCGTCTAGACACGTCTAGAGTAGTCAAAATGATCTGAAAAACATAAAAGCAATTTGATCTAACGAATGCATTATGTATATATGTATCCAAATATGAGATCAGTATTATTTATTTTACAATTTACTTTAAGTAGGTAAATAATCAATTGGCAAAGCCTGTAAATTACCTGTGACATTTTAGTAAGTATTTTATGTCTGCTAAGTACAAATAGAATGAATGTAAATGTATTTTTTAATTTTTTATTAAAAAGCAACTATGTAGTTGTTAAACATGTCAATTAAAATACTAGAGTATTTTTCCTGCTTCAATGTTCTTCAATACCAATTCCAGCATCATGGCTAGTATTGCAGCAAACATTTTTTATGGCAAATCTGATAATAAGCTTTGCCCTTCATAATACTTACATGATATTTTTATAAACTGTTATGAATAAGTATTTAAAGATTTAATATTCTGATGACTGAATAAAAAGCCGATGTTAATCGATGACTTAACAAATGTAACGTTATGTTATAATATGGTCAATAAATAATCTAAACTAAACTATACTTCTTTTTAACCCCCGACGCAGCGCAAAGCGGGGTGTTATAAGTTTGAAGCCTATGTCTGTCTGTACGTATATTCATAGTGCCTAAACGGATCAAGCGATTTCAATGCGTTTTTTTCTTTAAATTGAAAGCTAAATTAATCGAGATGGTTCTTAATCACTTACTTACTTTGCTGGCTCAACGACCCGAAGTGAACCTTGGCCTCCGATGTTAAAGCACGCCATTTTGTTCGGTCTTGCGCCAGTTCCGACCACTCAGCTACGTTGATTTGACTTAGGTCTTTGGCAGCTTCATCCTTCCAGCGATATCTTGAACGGCCCACCGGGCGACGCCCAGTTGGTTGCCCCAGATACGCTTTTTTGGCAGCTCGATCCTCTCCCATTCTTTCAACATGTCCTAGCCAGCGAAGTCGGGACGATTTTATTTCTCCTATAACGTTCGACTCGGACACTAGCTCTTCTATTTCTAAGTTGAACCTTGCTCTCCAGTTTCCACCCTCTTCTTTGGTTGGTCCCAGAATCTTTCGAAATATCTTTCGTTCCGCCACTAAGAGTTTATTCTCGTTAGTGCCCAAGTTTCACAGTCATACATTAGGATTGGTCTAATAACTGTTTTGTAGATCCGAATCTTTGTAGCTCTGCTTAGTAACTTGGACACTAGTACTCTGTAAAGTGCTGTCGTATATCTTAGTGCGTTAACAGTGAGAATGTTTATTTCCTCTTCTCTTTGATTGGTGTCGGTAATGGTGCATCCCAGATATTTAAATTCGTCGACGCCCTTATAAGTCGTATCGTTCACTAGAAGGTTTTTTGTAATAGCATTTCGATCTTTATACCACCTCATATTTAAGTATTCTGTCTTTTCTTGACTGATTCTCAGTCCAACTTTAACCCCTTCTCTCTCCAACTCCTCAGCGAGTCTCACCACATCGGTTTCGCGCTGCCCTAGTAACGCGAGGTCGTCAGCGTACCCTATAACCTTGTGCTGTCCGTTTAACTCTATTCCTGCATCAATCAATAGAACTTTTCGGATGACGTGTCCAAGAACCAAGTTAAACAGCATAGGCGACAGCGCATCTCCTTGTTTTAGACCTGTGACTAGTTCAAAGTCCTGCGTGAGCTCTCCTCCTACTCTAACTTTCATTTTGCTGATGCTCGTGGCGACTCTAATCATTTTCACTAATTTCTTGGGTATGTGGAGAGACGAGAGTATCCGGTAGAGCACTTCTCTATCTACGCTATTATAGGCTTTAGTAAAGTCAACAAACAGGCAATGTACACTTTGTGCGGACTCCCACTTCTTCTTCATGATTTACTCGAGAACAAACATTTGGTCTACCGTACTCCGGTTTCTGCGGAAACCGCACTGATAATCTCCCAAGATTTCCTCAGTGTAGGGTTCTAGTCGCCCGAGAATAACTTAAGATAGGACTTTATAGGCAGTGGGGAGCAATGCAATTCCTCTGTAATTGCCGCACTTCTTTCTGCTTCCTTTCTTATAGATTGGGCATATAATTCCCATGTTCCACTCCTCGGGTTGTCGTTCTTCTTCTTATTAGCTTATACAGCTGGGACTGCACCGCTTCGCCGCCATACTTCCAAATTTATCTTCTTAATCACGTTTGATAAAAATCCATCCGGCCAATTATGGAGATGGTTAACTGCCTTTTTTTTTATTGTGAGGGGAATGCCTTTACGCATACCCCGTCCACGTTGGTGTGCGGAGGGTGGTTATGTTGGACTCGCCTAGCCGCTTCCTGACCCTCCATCCAGTCGCAAGGACTCGATGGGGGGTCAGGAAGGGGGAGTTTAACTGCCTGTCGAAATGGTAAAAGATACAGAAGTGATTTGTCCAAAATAATGTACACCAAGGGCAAATTTCGGTGCAATAAAAAAGAAACAAAATGGCGGCAAAAAAATGTCTGTCATATCATACAATTTCTCTCTCGGAAATTTTATTTTTGACTTTTTTGAGGTTTTTTTAATGCATATAACATCTTTGATTCTTGATAGTGACGTTAGTGCACAACCCATCTGGCAAGCAACTGGCCTTGGTCTACGGTTTTTCTTCTACTGCTGCAACAAGGGCTCCCATAGCAGCATCTGGAGCATCACTAGGTGGGGCCAGTGCAGGGCCAGGTTCATCATGACAGTTCTAGGGAAACTTGAACTAGGTAAATGGGAACTTTGAACATAACCACCCTTCTTCCAGATTTCTCATCCGAAACGGCATTTCTATGAAAATATAGAATATTGCTCTTAGATGAAAATTATTTGAAGTGGCTGCTAGAATAAAAATTTCGTAAAAAAAAAATTTGCCTCATAGAGGTAGTGCTCTACTCTTAACATGCCAGAATCAAGCATTTTTCTGGACTTAAACTGTCTCTTTTATATTCATATTGCACTAATCTATACTAATATTGTAAAGCTGAAGAGTTTGTTTGTTTGGTTCAACGCGCTAATCTCAGCAGCTACTGTACCGATTTAGAAAACTCTTTGACCATTAGATTGCTACATTCTTCCTGAGTGACATAGGCTATATTTTATCCTGATATTCCCACGGGAACGGGTCCACGCGGGTAAAACCGCGCGGATCTGCTAGTACAGTAGTATAAGTACAGAGATATGAAGAACAAACCTTTTATAAACACATTTAATACTTTAAGAAAATATTTGTCAAGCATAACAATTTATTAATATTGAACTACCTATTGCATCTTGCATTTTGATCATATAGGTAAATATAGAGGAATATAAGAAGCAGGAATATATATAAGAGGCCTTGTAAAGAGAAGAACCGGCAAGATACTCGCCAAGGGCTTTTTTTTATTCACCCTGTCATATTTCATACAGAGTCGTCAAATTGAAAAGTGACTTTAACATAATATACTATACTCGTATAAAGTCACTTTCCAACACAAATTCCTCTTATATTTATAAGCAAAAACCCGGTTATCATAGCAGTAAATAATTTTCAATATCTTAGGAAATAGACATCCAAAATAGTACATGGAAATCGTACCAAATAAGTGGTGTTGCCTTGCATTCAATGAGGTAGTTCTGATTTTTTTATATGTTAGTAGTGATGAGATGGTAATGACAAATCCAAGTTTTCCACCTCGAAAGCCATTTGGATCATTGTTAAATACTTAAAAATCCATAAAATTTTCGGATATTTTTCAGTTTTTGTCAATTTTTACCACCAAGGATCTGAGCAAATGTTACTATGCACTCTTTAAAGTAGACTAAATTTGCAATAAAAAGAGAATAATTTAGTTTTTGTAGACCAAATAGTTTTTAAGATACTTTTTTTTTAAAATTTGCAAAATCACAAAAAAGGAAATATTATAGTTTTTTTTATTTTTCGTTAACTTTGACCCCCTAGTAGTGCGTTTATGGCAAAAGTTTATTATTACTTATTAAAGTCCATTAAATTTCCAACAAAATGAGATTAATTATGTCAATTTACACCTGATAGTTCCTGAGAAACAGCTGTTCAAAGTAATAGAGGTAGGTAAACAATTTTGTAATAGAAGGGTTTGCAAAAGGTAGTAAGCCCTAAAGCAAGAAGGATCTGGGGAGGCGTTCCCGTTCTACCCTGTTAATGACACGCAAACCTTAATCACATTGAAAGCATACCAAAGAATGAAACGTCCTATCGGCGATCAGTCCATAGGCGAAACGACTGTCGGAGAACGATGGGACTTTCGTACCAGCAGATGTGGTTGCAGGAAAGCAGAACTTAAATGTTCGGCTGTTTGCAGCTACTGCATTGGCCAATCATGCGAGAACATACCAGACCTGATGTGTGATGGATGACATTGTTGAACCATTGATTGATAACCCACCATCAAAGGACGATTTTGACCTTCCTGAGCAGTTCGATGAAGAAATTATACCTCAGCAAGCTGCCCCCAAAAAGTGTGCTGTGGATTCCGAGGACGTGCCTGGTCCATCAAAAATATACATACAATGTACATGCATAATTGATCCCACCACCTCCCAGATCCTCCTTCCTTTAGGGCGTACTTCATTTTGCAAACCCTTCTATTACATAATTGTTTACTTACCTCAATAACTTTGAACAGCTGTCTCAGGAACTATCAAGTGTAAGTTGATATTACTAATTGGTTTCATTTTGTTGGAAATTTAATGGACTTTAATAACTAATCATTTAACTTTTGCCATACACCCACTACTATGGGTCAAAATGTCGGAACAAAAAAAATTGTAATACTTCGTTTTTTTTTTGGATTTTTGCAAACTTTTAAATAGCCCTATCTTAAAAACTATTTGACTTACAAAAACCAAATTTATTTTCTTTTTATTGCAAATTTAGTTTACTTTGAAGCGTGCATAGTAACTTTTGCCGTAACACATGTCCTTGGTGGTAAAAATTTACAAAAACTGAAAAAATTTATTGGATTTTTAAATATTTAACAATGATCCGAAGGGCTTTCAAGGTGGAAAACTTGGATTTGTCATTACTATCTCATCACTACTAACATAAAAAAAAACAGAACTACTTTCCTCATTTACCGCAAGGCAAAATGTACGATTTCCATGGACTTAAAATACACATCAACCAAAAACTTAGCGAATAAAATAATAAATATGAATGCCAAACAAGGGTAATAAAACTTTAAATAGTTTAAGAACATAAGAGCCAATAATAAACAATGCCATACAAGCTACGATAAAATAAAACTAATAACAATAAAACATTTAAAAAATCTGCATATTTGAGACAAGAAGCCAGGAGCACACCCATCCCACTGGTGGCACCCGTTCACGAGCATGACGCATGAACTAGCCATTGTTTCGCTCAACCATATTTTAGGGAACGGAACGACTGTATTAACGAAACACTATTAAAATCAAATTATACTTAAACTGACGATGATTTACTTCCATTTATAGTCAACATTTGAAATCTATAACGTGTGGTATTATAATTATATCTTTAAAAAGAGCTACAGGACGTAAAATTTGAATCATTCGTTGAAGTGCTTTAAATGACATCAACGTAATCCTAAAAGATAACTAATCTCAATATTAACTTATTGGTAGTTATTATCCAGCCGGCCTAGCATGAGCGGCTTTTATAACGCGATATTATATGGTACGGCATGCCGTCTTGCCGGACCTTAGTGGGGTAAGCAAGACAACTTGCCGTACCATATCATATCGCGCGATAAAAGCCGCTCATGCTAGGCCGGCTGATGTGACAATATGTTTTTTGCAGCTCATTATTTCAAGAACACCAAAGGGAAAGATATTGCGCTCGCGAATGGATATACTTTCTATTTAGCCTATAGGAGAAAGATTGTTAACGGTTGGCAGTATTGTTAATATTCTGATGTGACAATATGTTTTTTTGCAGTTCATTATTTCAAGAACAAGAAAGGGAAAGATATTGCGCTCGTAAATGGATATACTTTCTATTTAGACTATAGGAGAAAGATTGTTAACAGTTGGCAGTGCACCAATACTGGCAAATGCACCGCCCGATTCACCACCAATAAGGCGGCGGAGCCGGCGGATGCGGAAGTGATTAGATACTGGTTTGACCACACGCATGCCCCGCCGAGAACTATAGTACGCGATGGGATAATATATAAACTCTGATTTAGGTATTTAAATTTTTACTTTTTTGGATTCACAAAGCAATTTTTATTTTTGAAAAATTTAAAATGAAGTATCTAGAATAAATTAAACCGTCTCACAACCAGCTCCGATGGGACTCGAAGGTCGTGTGTTCGATAACTAATCTGAATATTAACTTATACCGTAGTTAATACCTTGATGTGACATGTTTTTTTGCAGTTCATTATTTCAAGAACACGAAAGGGAAAGATATTGCGCTCGTGAATGGATATACTTTCTATTTAGACTATAGGAGAAAGATTGTTAACAGTTGGCAGTGCACCAATACTCACAAATGCACTGCCCGATTCACGACCAATAAGGCGGCGGAGGTGATCAGGTACTGTTTTGACCACACGCATGATCCGCCGAGAACTATAGTACGCGATGGGATATTATATAAACTTTGATTTATGTAAATATTAAAATTTTTACTTTTTTGCATTCACAATGCAATTTTTATTATTGAAAAATTGAAAATGAAGTATTTATAAAAATCGACCCGTCTCACAACCAGCTCCGATGGGACTCAAACACACGACCTTTCCCTACCCAGGCGACTGCTCTAACCACTGAGCTACGGAGTCGTTACGAGAAGTGTCAAATTAATCCAATACTTCTTACGCGCTGTATAGCCAGCCTTAATTTTATCAATGTGAAGATATTACTACCCTCACACACGAAAGAGGGTTCGTGGGTTCAAGTCCCATCGGAGCTGGTTGTGAGACGGGTCGATTTTTTCTAAATACTTCGTTTTTAATTTTTCAACTTTGATTTAGTATTCTGGAGTTCAATTTTCAGTTATACTAAAATAATGAAATAATTTGTTAAACTCTGTCAATCTTTTAGTTTAATAATATTACTATTACATTATTAAATTACTTATTTGTGCTACACATTACGATTCACTGATTAGAGATTCATAGTCGATGCTAACTAAAATCAATTCAATTCAATCAAATGACTACATTTGTGTTCTAAAATATAATTAGATCAAGTTTGTTTTAATAAGTTTTGAAATACCTACGTGAATTTGTGTTTTATAGAGAGTATTTTAAAATTTTTATTTTCAAATCAAATTTTAATAATAGTATTGATACTGTGAAACATTTGTCGAAAACTGCTCTTGAAAATATGCACCCGTGCAAAGCCGAGATGTGCCGCTGATTTACAATAAAACACCCTTTTTACCGAATATATAATTTTTCTTCTCATTACTAAATTCCTATAACCGGGCAAGAAACTCACTAGTCAAGGGTCTTCTCATCGTCAACGGATTCACATTCTACTGTGAGTATCAACTGAGTAAAACCAACAAATGGAGCTGTACTAGAAGTTCAACTTGCAGGGCTCGAGTCATCACCGTTAATGCTAATATTAGACGTTTCAACCAAATTGATTCACTTTGGTTATAAGGCGCAGAAATACAGGCGCACATTGACCTTGAATGATTCACTTACGTTAACATTGTTCAATTTGGTTGCTTCATCCAAATTGAAAGGCAAAAGTGAACCGTGTATTTCCGCTGTTATGGAAAGCATATAATACGCCGTGCTTTTGAACACTATGATGAGCCGAGTACATATTATAATTATTATGAACTCGGCTCTGAACTGTTATAATTGGAGTTTGTTTAAAAAAAATAAGTAATATTGCAGGATATTATAAGAAGCTTCTTATTAGTTTCATTTGTTATATCGGACCTCAATCACTTATTTAAAATGAATTATACTGAGCCAAAGAAAGAAATTCCAAATTTAATTGTTGTGTCCTATTTCTCGAATGTAAATCACATTTACCTGAAGAGGCCCGTTTGCCATTGTAATTTTGCAACATTCAAGAGAGCATTTTTCAATTTAAACTTTTTGCTTTCAGTGCAATGGACAAGAAATGTGAAGGGTAAAGAAATTTTAATAATAAATGGGTTTAGCTTCTACTGCCAAAAGAGATGTCTCAAGTCAGGTCACTGGTACTGTACGTCAGGGTCGCCTTGCAAAGCTCACGTGGTCATCGATAAAAACGGAATATTCAGCAAATCCTTTTTACAACATTGTCATCCACCTAAGGAATTTATTGTACGCAATTCCATTTTCTACAGAGTTTGATATGTTCTATCTATTTGTTTCCTTTAAACTTTTATGTGTGCAATTTTTTTCAACATTCCTTAGTATCTATGTATTAAATTGTCTCAATATTTCCTATTACCTAATTAGAACATGTTTTATTTGTCAAGAAGAAACTAACCTGAACTATATTCTTTATATTATACAGAATACAATTAATTTATTATTATGAATAAAAAACATAAATGGTACCTTGAAAAAATCATCATATTTTGAAAATGAATTTTTACACAAAAAAAACTCTTATCTCGTACTTTGGGATTTTATTCTGCCTTAAAACTTAAACCCGAGGTCACCAAGTAAAGCTTAACCATTCACTGAAGAACCTTGAATTTTAATCAACCATTACGTTTTCAATAGTTAAGGCTTTACTTGCGGAAATCGAGTACGATATCGCTTTTTAAAAATAAATGCCAAGGTTTTACTAATTTTAATAATTCTTATTTTCAGTGCAGTGGGCATTTAATAAGAGAGGCAAAGAAATTTTAATAATAAATGGGTATAGATTCTACTGTAAACATAAATATAAAAACTCAGATGACTGGTACTGTACTTCAGGATTTCCTTGCAAAGCTCATGTCAGCATGAATAAAAATAAAAGAATCAACAAACAATTGTTAGCACATAGTCATCCACCTTCCAAATTTATTATTCGCAATTCCATTTTCTACGAACAATAAATTCTTTCTAATAACATATCTAAATATCCTATTCTTTAATATCCTCCTAAGAAATTCCTAGTATGTAACTACAGATATAACGTATATATAACGTATATATAGATATATAACGTATCGATACCTAGTTGTAGTTGATCAATGTAATATCTGATAATAAACGACATTAACGAAGCCTACTGAAACGACTCCTGCGTCAGTGATAATACGAGAGCCAGAGAGCTCCATAGTTCACAATATTTGCATGAATGTCGTGTCGCTTCATTTCGCTCTCAGTGCGGCCAAGAGTATTCTTTTATCGATTCAGATTTATTTCTGATCACAATTATCCCTACTAATATTATAAATGCGAAAATATGTATGTATGTTTGTTCGTCTGTCTGTATGTTCCGTTTTCACGTGAAAACGGCTGAACCGATTTTGATACAATTTGGAATTAAAATTGTTTGAGACCCTAGGAAGGATACTACTTTATACCGTACCTTACTATAATAGGCTACTTTTTATCGCAGGAATAAGGCTCATTCCCATAGGAAAATAACTTTTCCCGCTGGATAATGTCATGTACTCCACGCGGGCGAAACCGCCGGTGGAAGGCTAGTGTTTTATATTTGCAAGAAAAACTTTTTGTAACGACTATTTATAAAATTGTTATAAAATTATTTTATAAATAACTCAACATCGGGAATTGGCTAATTCACTTTTTACCCGACTGCGACAGAAGAAAGGTTAGTGAAGTGAAAAGTTCTTTAGCGGCGTTGTGCACTTTTTGTGATGGGTAAAAATGTTAAACTCGCGTCAGGATCACGTGATCGTCAGATCGAAAATTCGTACAATGTCATTAGAGAAAGAAGGCAAATTTTGCCACCGCGTTTCCAAAGTTGTGATAGCTCGGGTTAGAAAACCGGCGGCATTGAAGCCAGAAGACCTCGGTTCAAATCTAGTCCGTATTTTTCTTTTTTTTGTCAAATTCCTTTTTTTTGTGAAAAAGTCTAGGGAGCCCTTTTCACTTCTGCCGGCACTCCCGGAGTGCAACCCGTGGTTTTTTTATTTACTTATTCGTTTAAATCAAATAATAAAAAACACAATGTCATAGCAGTGTTCAACAACTCCAAAAAATACATTGAATGTTTCAGTGCAATGGGTAAAAAATCACAAGGGAAAACCAATGGCTATCATAAATAACTACGCATTTTCCCGCCGCAGCCAATACAATGAAGCATCCTACTACAGATGCTTGAAATCGGCCATTTGTACTGCCAAGTTCACCTTGGAGGAAGACACCAACACCATAACTCGCGTCAATCTAATGCATTGCCACTTACCAGAAAAATTTGTTTTAAGGAACGGAATCTACATCAAGATTTAAATGTATAGGTAATTTATCACAAGTTTGTCATAAATAGTTTCTGTAATATAATCTGTGCATGTTGCAGCATTTACTGTCCTTTACGTTCTTTTGATTTAAAATGTTTTATTCTCTAAAAAGGGAGACAGATACCGAGGGGAAATTATATATTACTGCGAAAAATATTGTTGTATCGAAATCAACTCTTTTTTTAATCGACCACATGTATAAATAACCTAACACGGCTACACTTTTCAGTAACTGTAACTAAAGACTACAGAGGCAAAAAAGTGATCGTAGTCGATCAGTACACCTTCTACATGCAGAGGAGACACAAGCACACCGACGGATGGAGATGCTCCAACCAAAGAACCTGCAAAGCCCGTCTCATCACGACAAAGGACGAAACTATAATCAAATGTCATTTGGACCACACACACCAACCTTCAAAATTTGTAATTAAAAACGATGTTTTGTATAAAATAAAATAACCTTATCTGTGTGAATAACATTTGTGTGACCAAAGTTAATGTTTGCCCGATAAATTTCATATAAATAAATAAATAAATAACTTCCTACATTCACACCAATTATCTAAGCCCATTTTAATTTCATTAAGAAACTGTATCATGGAAAACTTGATAACGGATAAATATATACTTAAATACTTTTTTGTTTGTAAATACATACTTAATATACATAGAAAACACCCAGACCAAGACAAATAAACATGTTCATGCACACAAATATTTGTCTTGTTCGGGAATCTATTTGACCTCTGGCGCAGAAGGTGGGTAGCCTACCCCTGCGCCAAATCGGTGACGACCGATATAACCGAATAACTGTATGAACTTAATTTTTACTCTATATTTAATGATAAGCGATTTTAAATTTGTGTTTTCTCATACAATAATAGATTGAGCTTGCCAAGTTAAGTAACGAAATGGTTACAACATTTGGTAAGGCGTCGGACTTGTTTATATCTCAAGCTTAAGGACCTCTTTGGTCTAGTGGTTCATACCGCCGGTTACAGACTCAGAGGTCCCGGGTTCGATTCATACTGTATTCGGTTTGGATGGTCGTAGGACTTGTTCTTAGTCTTCCTGGCTAGCTAACACCGTATTTAAGTCTGACGCCATAGCAATGTTGTTTTTCAGCATTAATGTGTTCCGACAGTTACTTAGAGATAAGATAGTCATTTCCTCAGTGATTGAGGATTCCGGGAGTAGTGCGCTTCCACCTTCAGCTACTAAATCTCAGGTGTGATATAGGCTAAGAGCGTTGTGTATAAAAATAAACAGTAGTTTTGACAGAAAAGTCTATATCTATATATATAAAATTCAAAGTCCTGACTGACTGACTGACTGAGATATCAACGCACAGCCCAAACCGCTGAACCTAGAGACTTCAAATTTTGCACATAGGTACGTTATACAGTGTAGGCATCCACTAAGAAAGGATTTTGGAAATTCCATCCCTAAAGGGGTGAAATAGGGGATGAATGTTTGTATGAAAGTCCGTCAGTTTTGAAGTTAGGATCTTCAAATTTTGTATTTAGGCTGGTAATTGAAAATTAATATAAGCTACTCACACTAACATAAGCTACTCAGAACTAACTATTTGATTGTGAAACTGACACTTAATATTTACTAGCTTCCGCCCGCGACTTCGTCCGCGTGGATATTCGAGAAAATACTTAGGGGACCAATAACCAGGATAAAAAGTATTCTATGTTTTAATTTCATAAAAATCCGATCAGCCGTTTTTACGTGATTAGGCGGGTCCTCCCTCACCAAGCGAGCAGCCTCGCGCGAGGCAGAACGTTTGCCACGTGCGGCGGGCTTCGCACGAGGCTGCTCACTTGGTGAGGGAGGGCCTAATCACGTAAAAACGGCTGATCGGATTTTTATGAAATCTAGTTCTAGAAGCTAGTTCTGTATAAACACGATTGCGGTTATTCGCGTTCGAAAATCTACTTGAATATCTATACTCTATACTAATACCATAAAGAGGAAAGATTTGATTGTTTGTTTGTTTGTTTGTTTGCATCGAATAGGCTCCGAAACTACTGAACCGATTTAGAAAACTCTTTCACCATTAGGAAGCTACATTCTTAGCGAATGACAGGCTATATTTTATCCCGATATTCCCACGGGAACGGGTACCACGCGGGTGAAACCGCGTGGATCCGCTAGTTGTGAATAAACTGGCTTCTACTGAGTGCATGAAAGAAGGTCATTTGGTATTTCTGTCATCACAAATACTTTATTATAACTAACAATAATATTAATATAAACTGAAAAAAATTTCAGCAATACAATGGGTGCACAAATATACAAGGAAACAGCTTGCTATAGTCAACGGTTACACTTACTATTTCAATACACGGAAAAGTTACACAAAGAAGCAGTTCTGGCGGTGCACCAAGGGTGGGTCCTGCGAGGCCAGGTTCTGCGTCACCCAGGACAATCAGATTAACTTCTCGGAGGCTTGCCATGACCATGAGCCCGGGAAGTACAACATACGAGATGGCATTTATTTTAAGATTTAGTGAAAGTAAATGATAATCTCTGCTAATAGTGAAGATACGAATAGGGATCGATATTTTTCTTGGCAGACCTAGGTGAACACACTCTTATCCGAGCCGAACGCGTCGAACGAGCAGAATGAATCGAATTTTAGAATACTTTGTATGAAATCCTATGAAACGTCGCACACCTGCACACGGGAGTATAATCGTTTGAATCTTGTTATACTCTATATTGTACATAAAACACATTAACACAATTTATATGTAAAGGCATCTTAATACGAGTTTAATGACATCTGGGACTACCCCCTTTCTTTTTTTACTATACAGTAAAAAAAAAGATGCGGTTTTTGACGTTCAATAGATATACAATTTCTGCGTTCTGTCAATATACAAAAAAATAATAATTCAGACCGGATGTGCAAACCGAATGTAATTTTTTCATAAAATTACAAAATATATTTTTTGGATTATCCCTATTTTATTCGATAGATTTTTTCATGTAAATTCTAAATATACATACCTACTTAAATACTTTTTATAAGTATGTTATTTCATCGATGACTATGTTAAAAAAAATTATTTCGAATTGTCGCACTATTGTGATTTTTTTACATAGGTCGTATTCGAATTTATTCGAATGACGATTATAAAAACAAAACACGTCTTAAAACGGTCCAATAGCTAAAGTAGATGCTCTGTTTCATCAGCTTCTCATAAGTGTTACTAGAGTCACTGTAAGTATAAACATCAGATAGGGAGAGCAAGAACAAGCGCTCAAGTGCTTTGTTTACATAAAAATGGGCTTCTTCATAAAAACATTGGCAGTCCAAGAGTTAAACAGTCAACACAGAATGTGTAAAAGATAGATAAATAAGCAGTTACCGTTGCAATTTAGAACATCTGCTGCAGCACATAATGCTTAATCTGCTTTGCAGCAGTCTTTTTCATACAGAATTAAAAATACGTTTCGTTCGGCGGGTTCACCACGGACAAGTGTGCGTTCACCTGGAAAGTAGCGATAGTACGGTCAACAGGTCGCCAAAAGAGGGGTTAGGTGGAAAAAGGTCGGAATTTAATAAAACTTGGTGATGTTATTCAGGGACGGTTAAATAACATATTGTTAAGTTTTGGACCTCGAGGACCCTGTTGTAGGGAATGCAATCCCGATCCCGCGGGATCCCGAGGCATTGTACGGGATCAATCCCGAACCGAAAAATCGGACGGGTTTGTCGGGATTATCGGGATTTAAACTAAGATGATGGATGATTTATGTTTCTAGTTTTAGTTCTCGCATTAATACATTCAAATAATAAAAATTATATTGAATAATATTTACTTTATTTTATTAACCTAACATAGTAATAAAACTACTACTTACTAACTAAATAGAGTTAGTAGAGTTTCTCTGCTACACTACATTGACTGACTGATTGATGCTTGGAAAAATGCCTACAAAAACTTTAATTAAGGGTTTACCTATATAAAAACATTTTATTAAAATTGTTTATATAAAAACGTAATGCGTTGTTGTTAATTACCTACTGTTCAGCTCTATAGACAAAAATAAAACTGGTACATTAGTACAAGTATTCGGGATCCCGATCCCTAGGGATCCCGAAAGGTCAATCCCGAGACGGGATTGCATTCCCTACCTGTGCTAAAAGAGGAGGGGGTAAATATGTACCCCAAAAGGGGTATTTTAGGTTATATCTCGGAAAGGACTTGTAATATCGAAAACTGTCATTCATAAAAGTTGTAGGGCATTTAATCCTGCATAGAATAAGACCAGATTAATATTTTTTGGACTACCCGTATGCTAATGCTCATCAAAGGGACAAATTTAAGCTGCCTTTTTAAGCTATCTTTCAAAACACTGAATTTGAGTAAAAATGGTTAAAGAAACCTTTATTTTTTAAGACCTATCTATAGACACCCCACACGAATATTATTAAGTATAATTTTTCTTATCAAAGCATTCAAATTGTTTTATTTCTACTTTAGTTTTCCTATTATTTTTTAAACATGTTAGTTATGGTTAATCTTAAGTCTAAAACACAATAGTAAAGATCGTTGCAAGTAGAAATAAGTGACCTCTACTTACTCTTGCGGGATAAAGGCGTGATCCTACCTATGTTATTATGACAAAAATAATTATTTTTCAGTCAAATGGGTCACTAATCGTTCCGGCAAACTGATAGCCTTCCTGGATGGCCATAGGTATTCCCAAGAAAAGGTCTTCATTAGGAGCGAGCTGTGGCGGTGCGTCAAGGGATTCAGGTGCAAAGGACGGCTTATCCTCAGCAAGTCCAAACAAGTCATACGAAGGCAAGGACACAATCATGATCCTACGCCGTTCTTTATCAGCGATTACTCATATTTTTAATGAATAATAACATGAAGTAGTGGGTTTTATTATTATCATCTTTATTACATTTTAAATACATACAAAATTATATTTCTAAATATTTAACTTTTACAATGTATAACACTAAAACATATAAAATTTAAAAATACAAAAATGCAGTTCCCCAACGGTAACAAGTGGTAGTTATTATTATTATTATTTATTATTTATTTTTGGTGAATCAACAGTTTTATAAACAAATTATAACATAGAAAAAAAACAAGATAACTAATAACAGATTCACACAAATAGACAAAACAAAGGTAGTAAACACTTGCTTCAAACAATAAAGAAATAATTGTATATGCCCTACACTAAATAAAATATTCCAGTATTTTTTTCCTATTCCTACATAAATGCATTGCAATGTATATAAAAGATGGTGGTTTTTTTTGTATTGTTTGTTTGATTGAAGGTTTGTAAACAGTAATGGTTTGAATAATAATCTTTCACTGTATTTGGCTCTGTATTGCTATGCTATATTTTTTGTTATATTTTATAATTTCCAATTAAAATGTAAGCTACGATATTATCATGTCTACTAGACGTGCGTGCCATATTAGATATGTTTTAGCTATATTTCGAAATAAGTTTAAAGGCAAAATATAAATGTATGATTACCAATGTCAGCAGGTTAATATTTTAATTTTTAGTTTTGTATGCTGTAATTACATAGCACCAAAGTGATGCTACTACTTACGGTCTAGTTTATTTGTACGTACAAGCCACCTACAAGCAAATGGTTAATATTAATGATAAACTTTGAACCAAAGCTAATATTTCTTTTTACGTTACTCAAGCAAGCAATATAAAATTAAAGTTTCTAGTCGCATTTTTCGAGTAATTAAATTTTCTTGAGTGCACCCTTATCGTTACGTAATTAAAGAGTTTTGAAATTTAAATGATTTTATTTTGTTATTAAGCCTGTTGGAGACTGAAATGCGCATGAGAGTTTTAATCCCATTAATTAATTCAAGCAGAAAATACATAATATATTCGACTTTCCAGTGACTTGGGTGCAACATCGGAATGGCAAAGTTGCCGTAATAGTCAATGGGTTCACTTACTACTGCAACAAGCAAGGCCAGAAGACGGACATATGGCGGTGCACGAACGGATCCAACTGCAGAGCCAGGTTCACCATGTCCAAACCTGACTGGAAGATAATAAGGGGGAGACTGGAGCACGATCACAAACCGCCGAACTTCGTTGTACAAGATGGTGTCTATTTTAAAATTTAATTTAGCCGTTAAAGATACTAGTCATTGAAAAATCAATTTAAAATTCACATTCCACTGTATGAAGTTGTGTTGCATTTTTGTTGTTATTATAGATCTCGCACGACAATCTTAATCGTGATTCATATCGTTTAGTAGTCGTGCCTGGTTTCTGCAGAGAAACTCGTCGCTACTGAAATCCCAAAAAAAGAGTCCATAATGTAACATCTGGAGTTGAATTACACAAGAAACGAAGTCATTGAGGTTCGAATTGTTACAAACTCATCAAAACTTATTGATTTTTTAAAAAGTTCGAATTATATTTTTCGTAAATAACAAAAATAGATGCTTCGGTTGTGGGTTTGCCGATAAATATAAGTAAAGCATGGTTGAGTCTACAACGACCAGAATACTAAAACTTAAAAGTGCGCGAGATTCCTTAGCTAAGTATTTATTTAGTTTATGTCTGCCAAGAAAAGACATCCATATTAAGAGATAAGATTGTCATGAATTTATCTATAAGTAGCTATACTTAATGAAAAAGAAAATATTCTAGTCAGTATTAAGATAATACGTACAATGTAAGTATATATAATAAGTATTATAAGTATGTAGTTTTAATCTATTTGTGTCATTTGAAGCTTATTTTTTCCAACTTCCTAATAGATAGTTTATGCACATAAATGGTGACTAAAACTAAGTACAATGTACAAAAGTTAAGATACCCACGGTACAATAGAAATAATGACAGCAAAGTGACAATGAAATAATTTATTTATAATTATTAAATCATAATAAAAAACATTTATTCAGATTTAAAATGACCAACATTATTTATTTTTACTCACTCCATAAGTTACCATAATAACCATTTTGCGTACCATACCTAACATATGAATAAGTTACCCTCTTCTGGGATGCAGTGATAAGTTAATAGTTTAATAATTAAAATCGCTTTTAGTTTCAAATATGTTTTTTGCAGTAGTAAAGTAATAAAAGTGATAGCGGATATCTTTTGTAAAATTGTAAGCAATCTCGATTGGTATTGATTTACACTAAGCAATAATGTAGAGAAAGGATTTAATTTCAATTACTTCAGTTTAAAAAATTTGCAGTGACATGGTTAAAGAAGCCTGGAGGTAAAAGTATCGGGATGTTAGGTGGCTATGCTTTCTATATGCAACGAAGGGGTTGCGCGTCCGAAGAGTGGCGGTGCAGCAAGGGCAGAATGTGCAAAGCGCGCTTCAGGATCACTAAGGATGGCGAAAGTATCTTGGTTAATCTGGACCATAGCCACGAGCCCCCTCGCTTTGTGGTACGCGATGGCGTTTATATTAAAATATAGATTAGTTAAGCCGATATTACACGATTCAAACAAATTGTCAGCAATTTCATTGAAAAGCATTGCATTGAAAGTTAACAGTAGATCTTAACTATCAATGTTGAGATGTATCAATGTCATTGTAGCAATGGAATTGAAAGCAATATTGAACCGAAATTGAACTGTGTAATATCGCTTTTACGCACTGGTTACACATTAATAACTTATTTGCTTCGATTGTCTTTTGTTTCAAGTCTTTATTTAAGAATGAAACACACTATATGCATTCTTGCCACCCACCCACCCACATACACACACACACACACACACACACACACACACAAATGCTCAATAACCCACTTGATATTGGGTTTTTTAGTGGCTCTATATGCTAGCAGTAATTATTGTTTGTAATGTACCTATATATTTTTCTTTTTTATCTCGTTCTACTTGCTTCTGTTCATTATTAACGTCCGCTGTCTTCAAATTTGTTCAACTTACATACTGTCCTTGGGTGGGCATGACGACCTGTAACCTAGGTTTCTACTACAGAAACTAATTTCGCGCAGCAGTCTCGCACAAATATAGGGGTTAAGCTTTAAACCTTATACCTAACCAGCACTATGTAGATTAAGGACCCTATTAGTGACGAGAGAAATAAATCTATTATTATTTCAATTTTATTTTATTTAAAATTACTTTTACTTTTTTGCTTTCACAATGCAATTTTTGTTATTGAAAATGAAGTATTAGAAAAAACGACCCGTCTCACAACTAGCTTCGATGGGACTCGAACCCACGACTTTTTACTGTCGGGGCGAATGCTCTATCTATTATTCAATTTATTTGATTGACAGAACCGCAAGTATTAAATTTTAAAATTATTGCTATTATTGTTTTTTTTTGTTATTTAAATGATATATTTTTAATGGAGTTATTGAATTAGAATAAATTGTCTATTTGTATTGAGAGACTTTCTTTTGACGTTTCATCGTTAGTTCAAAAATTTGTACTAGGTGGCGCTACCCAACTATAGCGACCTAACTTTTTCAGATTGGTTCAGAGTATACATTCTTGGCGCAAAAATTTGCACCAAAAATGCCATTAATGGTATGATAAAAGATCTGAAGAAGTAAACGAACAAGTACCTAGTAGAAAATAGCAAAAAAATAGTCTGACATCACTATACGAATATCGTTTCCGAATATCAAGTTAAACTAAAAGTTGCACAGAGCGTATCCTCTGAACAGGAGGTGAGGTGGGAGGTGTTTTTAGGCTGAATGAACGAATCCTTTGCAATAATATGCTAAAAATAGTAGGTTGTGTTACGGTTACAGCCCCATCTAGAGCATCGAAAAATTACTGTAGGAGACTCTCCCATTATTGTAAATTATTATTATTTATTAGTGTTAATTATTATTTGATAAAAAAAAAAAATACATTATTAGGTATTTTGTTTTTTTTTATTAATTTGTAAGTATTCAAACCCAATGGAAGTTGTTAATGAATAAAGAATCTAATCTAATTTAATCTTTCACCTTTACAGCCACATGGCTATCGAAACTGGGTGGTACGAGTAACACGGTGGGGTTGATGGGTCTACCTTTTCTGGCAGAACTTTTTATGGCATAATATTGTTATGCAAAAACTTCATTTCGCAGAAAATCGTTTGGCATACACTCATCTAGCATACATTCAAAACGCAGAAAGTTTCCAGTCAGAATCGTTCTTTGGCTTAAATTTCGTATCTATAATAATTAAATGGCAGAACCATCATATCGCAGAAACTTCACAGTCAGAATCGTCATTTGGCATAAATTTTGTATCTATAATAATTAAACGGCTGAACCATCATATCACAGAAAGTTTACAGTCAGAATCGTGCTTTAACATAATTTTTTTTGTATTCTAATTAATTTTCTGCTATGTAACAGCATGCATGCAGCAGTCAAGCAAGCATGCAGCAGAGCATGCAGCATGCAAGCAAGCATGCAGCAGAGCATGCAGCATGCAAGCAAGCAATGCAGCAGTCAAGCAAGCATGCAGCATGCAAGAAAGCATGCAGCAGTCAAGCAAGCATGCAGCAGTCAAGCAAGCATGCATCATGCAGCAGGCATGGGCTTAAGCTGAGCTGTGACAGTCACAGCTCCGGCACTGCGGGACTCTGGCGGTCCCACGCGAACTTATTGTCGCAGATGGTTTTCGCTCACCACCGTAGCTTCTACTGCGGTGAGCCTTAAAACCTCCTGCTACTCAACTCGCGGGCCGTCTCGCCCCTCCGTGCCTTCGCGGGCTTAAATTACACTCTAGGGGTTAGGGCATGCAAGACTACGTGTAGTCGGTTTTGCAGCGATTCGTTTCTGACATTGACTTTAGAAGTTCCAGAAAACACAACTTAATGACTTTTTTATAAAATATTTTAATTCAATTGAGGCTTACAATGTAATTTTTTTACAAATAACAGTATGCCTTATGAAATTATTCCAAATAAAATTCTGCCATCTTTTAAGTATGCCAAATGAAATTATACCAAATAGTCGTGACACCAAATAAACGTTGTGCTAAGCAAAATTCTGCGAAATTTAAAATATGCCAAAGCTAAATATACCGTATGAAATTCTGCCATCTGAATAGTATGCCATTGTAAATTCGGACATACAAACATTCGGCCAATCAATAATGAGTCACACCAACACATCAAAATATGACTATAAAAATTACTGCATTTAATGCGCGTACAGCAAGTAATAACAGTTTTTGTTTCATCGAAATCTGTCCAGGATTTCCAAGTTATAGCGTTGTACAGTTTCACTAGCTTTTGTAAACTTGCTTTGCTTGCGCGCTATTGCGATGACGTCATGTCGCAGTGACATCTCCGACTGCGGCTGCTGCGGGTGATTTCCGTCCAACTGTACCTACATAGAGTCCGTCCGTGCGCAATCTTCGCGCAACTGGTGCGTTTTTGGCGCTAGTTACAGTATACTTATACTACTATACTTTTATTTTGTAGGTAGGTACAACATTTGAATACTAATACTACTAACTTTGTCACCGACTAAATCTATCTATCCTATCACTTTTACCCTTCCTTGACTTAAGAAATGGCGCCAAGAAACGGATGTTTCCAGTGTTGCCACTTGTAATTATGAAAAAACCGGCCAAGTGCGAGTCGGACTCGCGCACGAAGGGTTTGGTACCAGGTTTGTTGTATGGGAGCCCCCCTTAAATATTCATTTTATTTTAATTTAAGTATTTATTTTAAAAGTGAATATGAAATAATTTTTCCGTGAATATTTCAAGCGTATACCTGTTGCCATTACTAATATCAAGCAAAAAATGGCAAAAAATAACACGTTTGTTGTATGAGAGCCCCCCCTTAAATATTTATTTTATTATGTTTTTCTGTATTTGTTGAAGCGGCAACAGAAATACATCATCTGTGAAAATTTAAACTGTCTAGCTATCATGGTTCATGAGATACAGCCTGATGACAGACAGATAGACAGACGGATAGCGGAGTCTTAGTAAGGGTCCCGTTTTTAGCCTTTGGGTACGGAACCCTAAAAACTACTAAAATCATGCGAATTCCATTACTTTATATAACTAATTTTAACAAGTTTTAACTTACTTTAACGACCTCCGTGGCCGAGTGCTGTACGCACCGGTTTTCAAGGTGTCGCTTTCTCTAGAGGTTCCGGGTTCGATCCCCGGCCGGGTAAATATTGGAAACGAACTTTACAATATTTCCTCGGGTCTGGGTGTATGTGGTAATACCCGTCATTGTTTCCAATTTCCATAATACTAATGCTTAAGCAACTATACTTTGGTATTGGAACAATGTATGTGATGGTGTCCAATATTTATTTATTTTATTTATTATTTTATTTTTACTTTACTCGGATGCCTTGTTTTGTTTGTATGATACGTTTTTAGCATATAATCAATATTATTAATATTTTAATGTTAATATTGTAGTATTATTTTGTCACTTTCAGTATTACTAAATAGGTAGGTACTTATACCATATGACTTGCCAGCATTTACAATTCTGAAAAGTTTATTATTTTATTATTATTATCCAGGCAGGTAGTTGAGACAACTGATAGATCATTCATCATTTCAGCCGTACGACGCCCACTGCTGGGCATAGGCCTCTCACTGATAGATGCCTTTATCCAATTACATTACCTACAGAAGTAATTTCTTATTTTTTTAGTTTGCTGCTAAATGAATAAGGAGAGTTATCTATCAACCTTAAAATATTGCAGTAACGTGTGCAACGACGACCTCCGGCAAGACACTAGTAGTGATCGACGGCTTTACTTTCTATAGGCTAAGGAAGGGTTCGAAAAGTGAAGAGTGGCGATGCAATTCTGCATCCAGCAATGCGGCAAATCGCTCTACACGGTGCAAGGCGCGCTTGTTCATAGACGTTAATGGTCGACACATAACGAGGTTGCAGTTGGAGCATACACACGCGGCTCCGAGATTCATTATAAGCAATGGCATTCTTGTACGACTTTAGTTTTTTTTTGCAAACGGTCGCATTAATTTTATTATTAAGAGTTAAGAGGATGTTAACTTAAGATTAAAGATTTAATGTATAATTGAAGTCACTGCCACTATGGCTAGTCATGCGTTCGCGTTATCCTTGTCCCTAACTGGTTAATTACATTTTAATAGTACATTACAGCCGAGGACAGGTAAGGAAGAAATTACATTGTCGAGGATGGTTTGAAGCACGAGCCGCAGGCGAGGGCTTTAATCATTCGAGGCAAGGTAATTTGCTTACCGTACAAGGCTTGTATAGTGCTTTTCTCAAGAAATGCGAGGAAATAAAAAAAAACTGTTAAACTAAATAATATTTATTAAAATTTATATCACACATGTTCGGGCAATTATTAAATGTAAATGTTATTGTTTTCCCGGGCACACTTATGTATAAATCGCCCATAATAATATTATTTTAATGATGTAGGTATCATTAAAATACGCCAACAACACAGATTCCGAAAACGTATGCGCCTTTTTTCACTTTTCCAAATCAGATCGTAGGTTTTCATATATCTTTCTTTTGATTTTGCTGGCAGTAAGTTTTCTGTTATTCATTTTGCTTCTGCTCTCAAATTTGGTGGAGTAGGTACATACAATGTCTGTATATGTTTCATTGGCAGAACTCATTTTGATAATTTATTACACAATATAAATAAACTGTATTGATATCAAATCAACCCTAATCAACCGCTGAAAATAATTCCCGCCGTTTTTTAATATTGGTTTGTGAGGCCAAGTGGAACGGTCATACAGCCTATTGATACTTACTACTTGCTACTAAAATGCGCAACTTCAATACCCGCTTCTGGGTGGTAGATGGCGCTGTACATATTTCCCATACAAAATTACTCGTAAAGGATATTTTGTCTATGATAAATCTTATTTTGTTTTTTCGATTGATGTTCGTGCTAAGGGTACATAGCGCTTGTGGTACAATACGAAGTAATATACTCTGTGCGCACCGTATACAAAAAAAAGTTAACCTAATTATGATATAATAATTACCTATATAATAATAATAATAATGTGGCTGTATGGTGCAAATGTCCCTTTGCTTTTTCTGTTTTTATACACAGGAATAACGAAAGAAAAAATAAAGAAAAAAATTTGGTAATAATATCTTTGGGTAGTACCTTTTCCGAGGTAAACATTCTAAATATGAAAATCACTGCAGTAATGAATTTCAGTACTTACTTACTGCACTGATTTTAGTGCAGTAAGTAAGTACTGAAATTCATTACTGCAGTGATTTTCAAATTTAGAATGTTTACCTCGGAAAAGTGCCACGTACTGCATTCTTTTCTCAAATATAATATTAACATTTCAGAGCATAAGTGTGAAAAAGGCTTTAACATCTTTCTCGAGCGCTGTCAATTAATCAATTAGCGTTTTAAAAGGTAGGTTTTATTTAAATTTTTACTTTTTTTTACTGGGAAGTGGGTCACTAACTAATTAACATGGCAAGTTAATAGAAAGCTTGTAATAAAATGGCTGGACAGACATGAAAAATTAGATCTTTTGCGTAATTCAAATTGATAGAATTTGTGTTAGGTGTTGGAGTTACTATTGAAAAAACAATGGCAGGTAAAAAGCTTGGTCTGATCGATAGTTTCGTTTTCACCATGCGCACTAATAATACTTCCACAGAGGTTTGGAGATGCAGCAATTTTAAATATTATGCTATTTCAGTCACGTGGACGATGACGGCTTCCGGCAAGACAGTAGCAGTTATCAATGGCTTTACTTTCTATATGCTAAGGAAGGGGTCGAGTAATGAAGAGTGGCGATGCAGCAGCTGTTCACGGTGCAAGGCGCGCATGTTCATAAACGTAAATAGTCGACTCATAACGAGGTTGCAATTAGAGCATACACACGAGGCTCCGAGATTCGTTATAAGCAATGGCATTCTTGTACGTCTTTAGTTCCTTGCAAACTGTCTCATTAATTTTAAAATTTTAGAACTAAGAGGATATTAACTTAAGATTAAAGTTTTAATGTATAATTGAAGTCTCTTCCACTATGGCTAGTCATGCGTTCGCGTTATTCTTATCCCTAACTGATTAATTACATTTTAAAGGGCTAATTCCTTTACATCTTTCTCCAGCGCTGTCAATTAGTCAATTTGAGTTTTAATAGGTAAGGTTTTAGTAGAAAAATATTTTTATGACAAGTTTTTTGCTGTCTGCACTTTAATATTCTATTGTCACCTAAACCAACCTGTATACAAAATTTCAGCTCAATCGGACACTGGGAAGTGGGCAAATTAAGCTTGCAAGATTTGGCCCAAACGGACATAGGTATGGTCTGTTCGGTTAGATAGTGTCGGTACACCTATATACATTAATGCACGAAATAAGTTTTTAGTAAAAAAAAACATTTTATTACAAGCTTTTTTGCTGACTGTGCTTTAATATTGTATTGTCATCTTAACCAAACCTGTAGGTATACAAATTTTCAGCTCCAACGGACACTGGGAAGTGGGTCAAATTAAGCTTGCAAGATTTGTCCCCACTAACTAATTAACATGGCAAGTTAATAGAAAGCTTGTAATAAAATGGCTGGACAGACATGAAAAATTTGATCTTTTGCGCAAGTCAAATTGACAGAAATTGTGTTAGGTGTTAGAGTTACTATTGAAAAAACAATGGCAGGTAAAAAGCTTGGTCTGATCGATAGTTTCGTTTTCACCATGCGCACTAATAATACTTCCACAGAGGTTTGGAGATGCAGCAATTTTAAATATTATGCTATTTCAGTCACGTGGACGATGACGGCTTCCGGCAAGACAGTAGCAGTTATCAATGGCTTTACTTTCTATATGCTAAGGAAGGGGTCGAGTAATGAAGAGTGGCGATGCAGCAGCTGTTCACGGTGCAAGGCGCGCATGTTCATAAACGTAAATAGTCGACTCATAACGAGGTTGCAATTGGAGCATACACACGAGGCTCCGAGATTCGTTATAAGCAATGGCATTCTTGTACGTCTTTAGTTCCTTGCAAACTGTCTCATTAATTTTATAATTTAGAACTAAGAGGATACTAATTTAAGATTAAAATTTTAATGTATAATAAATTGAAGTCTCTTCCGCTATGACTAGTCACGCGTTCGCGTTATCCTTATCCCTAACTGGTTAATAACATTTTTAAGGGCTAATTCCTTAACATCTTTCTAGAGCGCTGTCAATTAGTCAATTTGCGTTCTAATAGGTAAGGTCGGTTCGCGAACATATTGACGTGTAAAGCAGGAACTACCTACCAGTCGAAAACTATGTGTTTTTTCAGGATTGTGAAAAAACTACTGAACTACTACTACTTTAAATTTTAAGGACCACACATAAACTATTTTCTTTTAGATAAAAACAGAATTATTAAAATCGGTTAACAACTGGCGAAGCTATGGTAAAACATTCACAAAAAAATTCACACACATTTTACCACTTTGGAAGGCTCTCAATATTTTTCAAAATATTGAGTTTGAGGAAAAATGATTTGAGAAACCTCTATGTTATTTTCAAAGACTTATCTATAGAGACCCTAAACGAATATCTTTGATAAAAAAAAAAATTCAGTTTCAGTTCTATGTATGGGGAACCCTCCTTATTTTTTTTTATTTTTTATTTTTGTATAAGAGTCGTAAAGCGGTTTACGGAAGTGACTGCGACATACGGACGGACGGACAGACAGACAGACAGACAGACAGACAGACAGACAGACAGACATGACGAATCTATAAGGGTTCCGTTTTTTGCCATTCGGCTACGGAACCATAAAAAACGACGGGAATGATTTTCAGCGGTTGATTTGATATCAATACAGTTTACATTGTGTAATAAATTATTACTCCACCAAATTTGAGAGCAGAAGCAAAATTAATAACAGAAAACTTACTGCCAGCAAAATCAAAAGAAAGATACGAGTATATGAAAACCTACGATCTGTCCCCTTACAGCTGACGGAATCGAGTTCACATTAGGATCGAAATAATGTCAATACAGTACTATGGAAACCATAGCAACCGTTTTCTAAGTACCAAAATAAAACATTTTTGAAGTTGATTCGATCCTAATGTGAACTCGATTCCGTCAGTTGTAAGGGGGCAGTTCGTAATTTGGAAAAGTGAAAAATAGACGCATACGTTTTCGGAATCTGTGTTGTTGGCGTATTTCAATGATACCTACATCATTAAAATAATATTATTATGGGCGATTTATACATAAGTGTGCCCGGGAAAACAATAACATTTACATTTAATAATTGCCCGAACATGTGTCATATAAATTTTAATAAATTTTATTTAGTTAAACAGTTTTTTTATTTCCTCGCATTTCTTGAGAAAAGCACTATACAAGCCTTGTAGGGTAAGCAAATTACATTGCCTCGAATGATTAAAGCCCTCGCCTGCGGCTCGTGCTTCAAACCATCCTCGAGAATGTAATTTCTTACTTACCTGTTCTCGGCTGTAATGTACTATCGGGAAATTAGACATTACATTGTAGAGAATGGTTTGACCGCAGGCGGAAAGCTAGTTATTTGTAAAGTAAATACTATTTTGTTGATTACAAAGATACAGATACTTAACGGAATATATTGGTTTGAGTTAAAGGTTCTGTAAAACACATAAATAATAGTTTAAAGAAAGATTTGTTACTATTAATTTCGCCCCTGATTTTCAGTTGAACATTTTTTATCATAACGTTGTAGCACTTAGCCTTCATCACACCAGTAAGCCTAGCATGACCATCCAAAACGTGATATGTATCGCATGATAAAGCGATTTATCGGCATTCAAACGTCAAAACCCATAGTCTTTTGACAGTTAAACGAGATAACTTATTATATAATATCGCGTTTTGTTGGTCATGCTAGAGGGGCTGATGTGAAGTGATGATAAGGCTGACGGTGGAAGCGCACTACTCCCGGAATCCTCAATTACTGACGAATCTGGCTACTGGGAATCGAACCCGAGACCTCTGGGTTTGATACCGGTGGTGTACCACTAGACCACGAGGCGGTTTATTATCGATAGTTTAACACATGAATATTTCAAAATGTTTTAGTGAGACAAGTTTCTATAGTATTGGCCACAGAACACGAAAAAAAAATATCTTTCCATGTTCTGTGGTATTGGCATATTAATGCACCTAGTAAATTTTAAAAATAGTGTAGGTAATAATCTAGATTGTTCTAAAACCCTTTTCATTTACAGGTTGCACCTGGCTAAAATCACAAGCTGGCGCAAAACTGGCTATGATCAATGGGTTCCCATTCTCCAGAAACAACGTAACTCGTAAATCTGAGTCGTGGCGGTGCAGTGGTTACGCCGTGCATCAGTGTAAAGCTAAATTCTTTATAACCATAGAAGGGGGACACATATACCATTCAAATCTGGTGCATAATCACCCGCAACCGCGCAGTGTCATACGTGGCGGTATTTATATAAAATTGACAAAAAGGGAACAATCTAAATTAGGAAAAGTGTCTTCATGATTGAATGCATGCTCAACTTTAGACAGGTACACATTTAGACAAGTACACACACATCTAAGGCTGACACACACCAAATGTATCGCAGACGTGCTGCATTGGGTCTGCGTGCGTCAAGATTTTGTAATATTTGAACAGCAGCACGTCTGCGATACTTTTTGGTGTGTACCAGCCTTAAGACGTTTAGTACAGCATGTACCCAGATTGTTGGCATAAACAATGATTTATCATACAGTGTGTTAAATTAATGGCGATAAAGGCTTTTACTTGCAATTAAGTACTTTTATTTTGGAATCGAATTAGGTACCTATTCAAATTGGTGAATTTGGTTTTTGGTTAGATTAGTTAGTGTATAGCTTAATTGTAACGTTGTAAACGTACATGATAATTTGAATCAAGTTTATGAGACCTATTTCTATAAACTAATAATAAAGATAACTTACAATTTTTGATTTTATTGCAACTTCACAATAAAACTTATAATTTTACTAAACACACTTACCTAATCTAACAATATTTACTTGAATTATTAAATAAAACCATAAACTAAAAGCTTATAAGTAACAAAATATTAATAACATGAAATATAAATACTTTAGAAAATCAAAGGAATATTTCATTTTAGCGCTCATTTACTTTGCCGTCGCGTTTGACGTTTCGTCTGTAGAACCGATCACCTGTTCGTTCGCAAGCCATCCATTCATTCATTCGACGGCCGTTCGCTCGTTGCTCACTCACACCGGCCGACTCATTTTCCCTGACCGGCAACAGTCGTAGCTAGCTGCTCTTTACCTCAAATTTAAATAATCAATAAAGATTTATTTATTGGCAGCCTAACCTATTTAAATTAGTTATTAAGATTATAATATTTCGTGCCTAGTCGGCCAAAATAGTGAAATTGTGTTTGGAAAACCCCAGATTGGGGTCCGAGGTCACTGCTACCTTTACCTGAAGGTCACCTTGGGCTGCGCTCCTGTTGCGCCCGACACCGTTCCTGTTGCGTTCCTGTTGCGTCCCTGCTGTGCTCCTGTCCCTCACCGAGGCGCTCAACACGGGAAGTACCCGACTAGCAGGAAATCGAGTCAAGTCTACCTTATAAATTCTTTGGGCTTCACCCATGACCGCTCCCTCTCATCGGTATTTTATTTTAATATAAAAACATATCTTAACTCATCATTTGTTCGCGTTTCTTTTCCTATCCTTATCCCGGTAGATTTAGGGTGAAGGAGGTAAGAACGTGACATTGGCGCCTAACGTGGTTGAATTTTTTATGCTTGGCTCTTTCCTGTTTTTAGTCGCAACGTAGCTAGTTTTGTGTTTGTGGTTGTTTTTTTTTGTGAAGCGTTTTTTTGTGTTTTTTTTTCCCGTTCTGCTGTAGTGCACTAAATTTAAAAATAAGTAACGGTCTATATACGACACACATTTTTGTCTCGTAACTGTTAGTTTTGTTTCGTCTTTTCATTTTAATATATTTTCATTAACATTGTTACCGGAGCCCTAATATGGCGCTTTAATTTCTATGGAATTATTTTAATATGTAAATTGTGAAATTATAATTATTTTTGTCAGTATTTTGGACGTTTTGTAAGGTGCATTCCAGTAGCACGGAGAATTTTTGATTTTTGCTTTTTTGTTTTTTAGTTGCAATTAAAATTTTTTTTGTGTGCTTTTATTTTTTTTTGTTGATTATTGTGTGTTTAATAAAAAAAACGTATTTTAATTGATTTTGTAACGGTGCGGAGATTGTGCTTTAATTATTTTTAGATTAATTTGTTATATAGGTAAATACCACTTACTCCATCGGGCGTTAACTATTTTTTTTATATTTTAAATTTTACGATGTTGCCAATCAAATACCTATCTCTGCAAAAGTCGGAGCTGGAGTACGAGGTGGGCATTAGAGGAGCCACTCCTGCAACCTCTGTTGATGAATTACGCAAACAAATAGTCAAATTGGCTCCAGCATTCCCTTCAGAGCACATTTTGGAGTCGCCTTTAGAAATAAAACAGGATCTTACTGGTTGTATGGACGTGGTGTCTAAAATTAAATTAAATCTTGACATTGCTGATCCTAGTATTCCAGTACTTTTGAGAACGCAAAATTTATTAAACCATTTACATAATCGCATAGCGAGAATAACTTGCACCGACGATATTAAAAAAGAATACGACAGCGTTGTTAAAAGTCATAAGCTTTTACTTCAAAAACTTACTGCTCTTTCAGTTAACAAGCCTTTACCTGTTTTGTCGGTAAACCCTAGCACTAGTAGTGAGAGTAGACCTGTTGTAACGGATGTGTCTAATGTGATCTCGGTAACATGCGATCGAAGTTCGGCTGACTTGTCCAAATTGAAGTTTAATGGAAAGACTTGCGTAAATGCGTTTATACAGCGTGTAGATGAATTTGTTGAGGCTCGAAATATTCCTTTGACAAAAATTTTAAGTTTTGCTTCCGAAATTTTTCAAGACGATGCCTTGCATTGGTATCGCTCAATCAAAAGTAAAGTTAATTCCTGGCCCGAGCTAGTAGTAAAGCTAAAGGAAACGTTTGGATCGCGGGAGTTTGATTATAATTTTATTCCTGAAATACGTGCTCGCACTCAAGGTGATTGTGAGAACATTACTATATATCTTTCGATAATGAGCGGAATGTTTTCTTCTTTGAACGAGCCCCTCTCTGAAAAGGAACAACTAAAAATACTGCTTCACAATGTCAGGCCCTGTTATGCCAGCACTTTAGCGTCTGCTGGTGAGGTGACATCTATAGAAATGCTACATTTATTATGCCGTAATTATGAAGTGGTACAGGATCGTTTTTCCAAATTTCAGGAACCGCCTAAAGTAACTTCAGATACTCTTGCTCCCGATTTCGCATACAAGAGAGAAACTAATAGGAATACATTTAAACAAAATAGCGGAACTAGTAGTTATAATATTAATAGTAATTTTAATTATCAACATAGATCATTTCCTCAGAATAATTCTAATAGCAATCCTCATAATCAAAATAGAACTTATTCTAATAATAATAATAACAATTACAAAGGAAATTATTCCAAAAATCAAACCTATAGTACATACCGTAATCGCGGACAATCATCGTCAAATTATATACATTCAATTAATACTACCCAATATCAACCTTACTGCCCCAGATGTCGCAGCAACTCTCATCATATAAGACAATGTCAAGCTAGTCGTGATGTGTTTTGTTTTAAATGCGGTATGAAGGATGTGAAAACGCCTGATTGTCCCGTGTGCTCTAAGAATAATTTACCAAATTCAAAAAACTAGTTAAGCAGAATTGTAGTAATTTTGATAAGGAAGACTGGGATGACTGGCTTGCATTTTTAAGAAAATTTTCTGCAACTTATAAAGTTTCTACAATTCTGAATTCTAAACCGGCTAATGATTCCAGGCCTTATGTTAATATTAAAATAAATAATAAAGAAGCTACTGCTTTGTTAGATTCTGGCGCTGCGCTTAGTATTTTAGGCAATAACTCCCATCTTAATTTAGAAGATGATTGTTTATTGCACTATGACAATCACACGAATATGATTGCTGCTGGTGGCCAGTCTTTGCAAAGTATTGGTTATATGTTTTTACCAATTTCGTTTGAAGGCCAGTTTCATATAATTAAAGCTTTTGTTGTGCCTGAGGTCGAAACCTCTATCATATTAGGTGTAGATTTTTGGCGAATTTTTAATTTATGCCCTAAGTATTTAGGTAGCATCACATTATCCGATGTCCAGATAGCCGAGGTAAAGTGTAATACTAGCGAAACTTTTATTCATTCTTATGATAATTTATCCGACTCAAAAAAAGTATTAGCCGATAATGTCATTTCACAATTTAAAACTATATCAACTGAAGTTAAGGGCTTGGGTAGAACGCATCTTATAACACATCGTATTGACACCGGTAACGCTCAACCCATCAGACAGCGTTATTACAGAATGTCTCCCGAAAAACAGAAAATTTTAATTGAACAGGTAGATGAGATGCTGTCTTTAGATGTAGTAGAGCCTTGCGAGAGCGCCTGGTCTTCACCCGTGCTTATCGTAAACAAAAAGAATGGTCAGCCCAGGTTTTGTTTGGACAGTCGTAAGCTAAACGCAGTTACGAAGAAGGATGCCTACAACTTGCCGTACATTTCAGAAATCCTCGATAATCTTCGTGATGCTAAGTATTTGTCCAGCATTGATTTATCCAAATCGTTCTGGCAGATTCCTTTGGCTCCTGAGGACAGAGACAAGACGGCGTTTTATGTCCCTGGCCGAGGAACATTCCGTTTTAAGACTACTGCCTTTGGTCTGACCAATGCTCCGGCTACACAACAGCGATTGGTCGATTTTCTCTTTGCTGACATGGAGTCTAAAGCTTTTGCGTACCTCGATGATATTATAATCGTTAGTTCCTCTTTTCAGGAGCATGTTGCAGCTCTATTACGCGTTTTACATAAGCTGCAGAATGCCAATCTCACAGTAAATTTTGAAAAGTGTAATTTTTTCCGTAGCCAACTCAAATATCTCGGTTATTTGGTTGATGCCAAAGGCTTGCGTACGGACCCTGAAAAGGTGGAGGCCATTCTCAACTTCCCGACTCCCACAAATAAAAAAGAGTTGAAGCGTTTTCTTGGAACTGCTACGTGGTACAGGCGTTTCGTTCCCAATTTCAGTACCGTGGCAGCACCACTTAATAGATTGACATCTAATGGCAAGCGTTCGCCCGCTTTTGAATGGACGCCTGAAGCTGATAGGTCTTTCAATGCCCTTAAAGAGTGCTTAGTGTCTGCGCCTGTTCTCGCTTGTCCGAATTATTCGTTACCTTTTGAGGTCCACACGGACGCAAGCAATTATGGCATTGGTGCGATGCTAACGCAGAATATAGATGGTAAGGAGCATCCCATAGCGTATATGAGTAGGTCTCTTAGTAAGCCCGAACAGAATTACAGTATCACTGAAAGGGAGGCTCTAGCTGTGTTGACTGCACTCGAACATTGGCGTTGCTATGTGGAAAATGGGCAGACGATCACCATTTACACTGATCACTCTGCGTTGAAGTGGTTCATGTCGTTAGAAAACCCTACAGGTAGATTAGCTCGCTGGGGTGTAAGATTGTCTGCTTTTAATTTCGAAATCAAGCATAGGAAGGGAGTAGATAATGTCATTCCTGATGCTCTCTCTCGTGCCTTACCTCTTGCTGCCTTATCGCTTTCGAATTCCGTACTCAACACTGAGGACTCATGGTATAAAAAGATTTATAATGGTTGTTTGAACTCGCCAACTAAATTTCCTAATTTCATTATTAAAAATAATTCATTGTATCGCTTATCTAAAAATAAATGTCAATTAACTTCTGAGTTTGCGTGGAAAGAAGTTGTTCCCGAGGAGTTCCGTGAGAAGGTAATAATAGAAAATCATTCGGAACCAACAGCAGGACATCTTGGTATTTTTAAAACTTACAGGCGCTTATCTTTAAGCTATTACTGGCCTGGCATGTACCATGATGTCGTGAAAGCTGTGGGATCTTGTTCCACCTGCTTATCATATAAAGCCCAAAATCACACTACATTGGGTCATATGGGACGTCCAAAGCAGTGCTCAAGACCTTTCCAAATGATCTCAATTGATTTTGTCGGCCCACTTCCAGTTACCCGGAAACAAAATAGTTATATGCTCGTCGTCACTTGCTGTTTTTCAAAGTATTGTATGATTTTTCCGTTACGTCGCGCTACGTCAGATTCTGTTGTCAAAATTTTGGAAGACTCGGTGTTCTTAGTTCATGGCGTACCCCAAACAATTTTCTTGGATAATGGTACTCAATTTATTAGTTCTGTAACTAATACTTTATTTGGGAACTATAAGATCCCTAACATCTATTTTACTCCGAGGTATACGCCTCAAATCAATACGGTGCAGCGCTATAACAAAACAATAGTTACTTGTTTGGCCACATTTGTCGAAAAAGACCATCGCTCTTGGGACACTTTTATTCCCAAGGTGCAGTTCGCCATAAATAATTCTGTGAATGAAGCTACTGGTTTTACCCCTTCATTTTTAGTCTATGGTAGGGAATTGGTCCGATGTGGATCTCATTATACAGATATCGATTTGGGCGATGAAGTCTTATTCCTTCCGCGCGATATTTACGCTGAGAACCTGGGTTGCCTTTCGGTTGTTTTCGATGAAGTGCAGACATCGTTATGGCAGGCTCATGTTAAAAATACTAGTCATTATAATTTGCGTAGGAAACACTCGGAATTTAACGTCGGTGACTTGGTCTATAAGCGTACTTTTATGTTGAGTGACAAAGATAAATACTTCAGTAAAAAGTTAGCGCCAAAGTTTATTAAGTGCCGTATTATTGAAAAACGTTCTCCTCTAGTTTATGTACTGGAAGACGTACTGTCTGGTAAGAACATAGGAGCTTGGCACATTAAAGATTTTAAAACAGTAGGTAATAAAAATAATTAGGTAAAATTAAAATGCACGGATAGTTACATCTCGCTTAGAAAATATCTTATCGTTGGCAAAAGTAATCAATGTGTCACTGTTGGTAACTTTTTTTTATGAAAGAGTGCGTTAACAGCGTATAAAATCGCTGTTGTTGTTTTTATGGTTGAGAAGATTGTGATTGGTTTTATGGAAGGTGATGATTGTTTGAACTAGTTTGCATGTGCAGTGTTAACGATAGTCCGGAAATATAAGACGGTTTTAAATTAGGTTTAAAACCTTTCCGTGAAGCGGGGGGTAATGTAACGTTGTAAACGTACATGATAATTTGAATCAAGTTTATGAGACCTATTTCTATAAACTAATAATAAAGATAACTTACAATTTTTGATTTTATTGCAACTTCACAATAAAACTTATAATTTTACTAAACACACTTACCTAATCTAACAATATTTACTTGAATTATTAAATAAAACCATAAACTAAAAGCTTATAAGTAACAAAATATTAATAACATGAAATATAAATACTTTAGAAAATCAAAGGAATATTTCATTTTAGCGCTCATTTACTTTGCCGTCGCGTTTGACGTTTCGTCTGTAGAACCGATCACCTGTTCGTTCGCAAGCCATCCATTCATTCATTCGACGGCCGTTCGCTCGTTGCTCACTCACACCGGCCGACTCATTTTCCCTGACCGGCAACAGTCGTAGCTAGCTGCTCTTTACCTTAAATTTAAATAATCAATAAAGATTTATTTATTGGCAGCCTAACCTATTTAAATTAGTTATTAAGATTATAATATTTCGTGCCTAGTCGGCCAAAATAGTGAAATTGTGTTTGGAAAACCCCAGATTGGGGTCCGAGGTCACTGCTACCTTTACCTGAAGGTCACCTTGGGCTGCGCTCCTGTTGCGCCCGACACCGTTCCTGTTGCGTTCCTGTTGCGTCCCTGCTGTGCTCCTGTCCCTCACCGAGGCGCTCAACACGGGAAGTACCCGACTAGCAGGAAATCGAGTCAAGTCTACCTTATAAATTCTTTGGGCTTCACCCATGACCGCTCCCTCTCATCGGTATTTTATTTTAATATAAAAACATATCTTAACTCATCATTTGTTCGCGTTTCTTTTCCTATCCTTATCCCGGTAGATTTAGGGTGAAGAACGTGACATAATATACCGATACATTTGTACATACCTACATGGTAAGCGCGGACATGCTGTAATTGGTGACCCTGACTTCTGCACCAGGAATCAATCTTGATCCCTACCTGTTCCAAAAATAAATAATATGATGAATATTTCAGGTTGTTCCGTATCTTGCCCTTTCACACAAAACTGTCGTTTTTTTAAGAAAATGGGTTAAGACTGACGCCGGTAAGATAGTCGCCCTGGTCAACGGGTTTCCTTTCCACGTCCTCACCAGGAGTCGCACTAGCGAGGGTTGGCGCTGCAGCAGCCACGTGCACAAGCTGCACCCCTGCCGCGCTCGCTTCAAAATCTCAATTGACAGTGGAATCATATTCAAAGCACAACTGGTGCATACACACGATCCACCTAACTACGTCGTCAGGAATGGTATCTTTATTAAATTGTAACAAATGGATTGGTAAAACACTTCTCATAATAAAACTCTACCAAATGTATCTGGAATGGTCCTGTTCCTAAATAAAATGAAAGATATGTGTCTTAAATCCTCCGTAAACAGGTCACGGTTCTTACATAAGCAATATAAGCCCCAGCAAAACTGATTAGCGAAGATGGATTGGAATGACCAAGTGGAAGGTGTCATGTCTTGCCTAGACATAGTAGGGAAAAACAGAGCAGACTATTAACAAAAATAATCCTAGTGTTGTTACATACACAATAACACATAATTATACCAGGAGCGACACTAGCTAGGTGTGCATACACATGATCCATCGAAGTACGTAGTCAGATCAGAAATCGTGTCTTTTAAATTGTAACCAACTTTGATAACAAATGGCGGTCGGAGGTAATGGGTGAAATATTGTGGTGATCATCTAGTCTTGTTTCAATGCACAACCTTATACTGAGCAAGCCGTTGTGAAACGCGTTATGAAATCGTTGAGCCTAGGATTAAGGAGATATTGTGGTTTGGTTTGGTAAGTTTAATTTTCGTGCATTGCCATTACTCGTTTTATTATTGTCCTGTGAAGAAACAAAAAATATTTTTAAATAACTTGCAACAAATCACATTTTCATGTGGACTTTGCTTAAAAGCCCATAACTATTTATCACAATCCTGTTTTTTTTTATTATAAAGATCAATCTAACAAACCGAGCTTGTGTACCTTTGATACAGTATAACCACATAATAATAATAAACACAGAATCCAATCTGCGTATAAATTTGCTTTTCTTTTATAAACCCAAAGAGCTGCAGATACTTTTACGTCACAAGTCACAGAAGATAAAGATATTATGTCTCACCGTTGATCCGTTTCATCAGTACTTATAGATTATGTTCGTGATAGCAAAGTATTAATCAAACATGTAGGTATCTACTTATTAACCGTTATTTTATTTTCAGTTATTTGGGCACAGACAAAAGCCGGCAACCGTATCGCAATGATTAATGGATATTGTTTCTCTAAACACAAAACGGGTAGATCCACGGAATCTTGGAGGTGCAAAGTTAATAGGTTTGGAGAGAATCGGTGCAAAGCCCGTTTCTTCACCCATATTCACGAACGGCCGAGTTTTTAAAGCAAATCTAGAGCACACACACGAACCACGACATGTTGCCTACAATGGTATACTCATCAAATTGTAACAATCAAAGTTATTATTCTCAGATAACAATGGTTATCTAACCTTTGGCTATCTAATCTATCTAAATGGGTTAGTAATGGCAAATACAAAGCTTGCGGCTTACATTCCCTTTAGACATTTGAATTTAGGTTATTTTCTTTTATCGTAAATTTTTCATCAACAATGCCACTAGATAACCTAGCAAATAAGAGCGCACGTTAAAGGTGCGCTCTTATTTCGTATCGATTCTTGTCATTTTTGACGTATGATCCTAATTTTCGTAAACTTTTTCTCCGTTTCAAAAATGTCATTCGGAGCCATATTTATGCGTTGTGTTATTTCGTGAGGCGTCATCTGGAGGTATTGTTGATCGATTAAAGGCTACCCCTTTTTGAGGCATTTATAATGTTACTCCCATTGATCGCTTTCATTAACCTTTGTCTATTCTTATTGTTTTTCATGATTGAGTGTGTAAAATGTATTTTTTTATTGAAGAAGTTTTGCAACATCTTCTTTAACGCCCGAATTCTCGAACGCAAATCATCTTTGGGAGCGTCTCAAACATCATGGCATCTCTTTCACACGTTTGACATTTAAAGTGACAGGGCGATGTTTGAGACGCTCCTAAAGATAAGTAGCGTATATACAACTATTCGGGCATAAATCATCAAATAAAATTCTTTGGATTTTTACTTGCACTTGCAATTAAGTAAGTGATGGAATTAATTTAAATCAATAAAAAGATTACCCGTTAAATTCCTACTTTTCATTATTTTTATACCTATTTTACAACAAAACTGCTTATTGGTGTTTACTACTTTTCAGGAAAATAAAGTTGTATCTTATTTAATAATCTAATCTCTATTTTATTATAGTTACCTGGCCAGTAAATAAAAATGGTACAAATCTTGCTGTGATCGGCGGCTACACTTTCCATTTAAACGGCGCGAGCATCACCACGGAGAGATGGTTATGTACATATGCGTCAAAAAGTATCGCTGTAAAGCACGCTTCGTCTTTGATATCCGTTTTAAATCAATCCTCACATTGATGAAGCAACGCTGGCCTACAGCAACAAGTGATAACAAAATTCGACGAGTCGTGTAAGCCTTTCGGTAGCTTAGTTGGTCAGAGCATCGGGCCGGATTCCCGGAGGCGCGGGTTCGAATCCCGCCTGAAAGCTACTTATAGGGCTCGTGGTTTTTTACTATCACATTTTTCCTATACTTACAAAAATTGCATTGTGAATGCATAACAATAATATAAAATCTTAAATCAATTTGTAAGTCGCAACTTAAATATACGCATGAACCTCCGAATATCGAGGTTCGTAACTGCATCGTGTTTAAATTTAGGTAAGCAAGCTGGAAAACAACTTGACGAGGTTAATTAATTTAATTTTAGATATATATAGACTTTCAAATACCTGACATAGGCATAGGCATAGGCATAGTGGAGAAAAGAAATTATATCTTTGATGTAATCAAACGTTGGTTCCAGACTAATGGTTCCAAACTTAATGAATCCCAGAGCACAATTTTGAATTACAAATGTAAATTAGCAGCAGGGCAACCCAATGAGAAAGCACATAGACAATTTATGTAAAAAAATATCAAGTGCTAACTACGCTCTTTTCAAACTGAAACCTTTGGTAGATAAAAAACCCTTTTATCAGTGTATTACGCATATTGCCACTCACTTATTAACTATGCAATAACGATATGGTGTAGTTCCTCACAGGTCAAACGCGTTCTTGTTTGCCAAAAGAGATTCATAACACTAATAGACGACGGTCTACAGAGGTTGGTATCAGCTCGAGCGCACTTCTCATAGAATCGAATCATGACTGTGTTTCATTTATAGGAAAATGTGATAGTAAAAACCACGGGCCCTATAAGTAGCTTTCAGGCGGGATTCGAACCCGCGCCTCCGGGGATCCGGCCCGATGCTCTGACCAACTAATCCCGCCTTACTACTTAATACTTACAAAAATTGCATTGCGAATGCATAAAAATAATTTAAAATCTCAATGTGTTTCATTTATTCATATTTAGGTCATTGTTACAATATTCACACACGTAAAAACAAATTTCTGCAAAAAAGATATTCGCTACTACAATACTAGAAATAAAGATAAATTAATGACTCCTAAAGTAAGGTTACAAAAAGTTTTTAGAGACACCCATTGTATAGTCTCTCGGAATTGATGGAATGTTCATTTTGTGTTAGAATAAAGTATACCAAAGTATTACGATATTGTATAGCTTTAAAAAGGATGATTTTTATATATTAAATAAATGATTTCTACGATAGAATTATTTAATAGGTGTAAACTAATGAAACGTTGATGGAATGTTGTAATAATGTAGTTATTTAATTACATTGTAATGGGTAATAGAATTATAATACTCAATGTGCTTTTATTTGAATTTTCATGATGTTAATTTTTTAATTTTAATTTATGTTGTAAGTATTATAAATAATGAACCTAATCATTGTAATTTCTGGACTTACCTAAGTTGCGCTATGTAACAACAGGTGAATAAATGAATTGATTTACTTGTGAGATAGTTGTATGTTGGTATATTCAAGTAAATACAATTTACCTACTTAAGCCAAAAATTTTTTTTTTATTTAGATGTCACAATTTAGGGTCTATGATAATGTTACATTTTCATTCTTTACTAGCGCTCAGCCTGCGACTTCATCCTCATGGAATTGGAATATTCACAAAGTTTCATAGAAACTCTGACCCCTCTTTTTACCCCTTCAGGGAAGATATTTCCAAAAAGTCTTTTTTTAATTCACAACCTGGCAACACTTAGCCTTCATCACACCTGATGTTAAGTAGTGATAAGGCTGAAGGTGGACACCTGATGTTAAGTAGTGATAAGGCTGAAGGTGGAAGCGCACTACTCCCGGAATCCTCAATCACTGAGGAACTGGCTATCTTATCTCTAACTGCCGGAACACAATAATGCTGAAAACATCATTGTTATGGCGTCAGATTTAGATATGACGGTGGTAGCTAGCCAGGCGGACTAAGTACAAGTCCTACCACCAACCAAACCGAATACAATATGTACCCTATATGAGGCTGTTAGAGTCTCTCTTAGTGGTCCCTTATACTCCCCCAGGAACATACATGGCAAATTTCAGCTTTTTGCGGCCAGTAGTTTTGGCTGTGCGTTGTCTGTTAGTCGGTACGGTGGCAGTGCTACGGCAATATTTTCTCGGAAGCGATACTAGCTGTAAATACGTACATGGAGCACACTCATAACTATGACGTACTTATAATACCTACTCGTGCACTTAACATAAATTATATATTTACGACCTCTGTGGCTGAGCTGTGTACGCACTGGTTTTCGAGGTGCTGCTCACAGAACATGGAAAGACAAGAGGTTCTTTTTCCGTTTTCTGTGGTGCCGCTGTCTTTAGAGGTCCCGGGTTCGATCCCCGGTCGGTAAAATATTGAAAACGAACTTTTCAATATTTCCTCGGGTCTGGGTGTATGTGGTAATACCCGTCGTTGTTTCCAATTTCCATAAAACTAGTGCTTAAGCTACTGTACTTTGGTATTGGAACAATGTATGTATGTGATGGTGTCCGATATTTATTTATTTACTAGCTGACCCAGCGCGACTTCGTTCCCGTGGCACTACCCCCTACTCCACCCTACCCTACCCTACCCCTACCCTACCCCTACCTACCCCTACCAACCCCTACCCTACCCCTACCCTACCCCTACCCTAAGCTACCCCTACCCCTAGCCTACCCTACCCCTACTCTACCCCTACCCTACTTCTACTCTACCCCTACTTACCCCTCCTTCCCCTATTTTCTCACCGCTAAAACCTTCCTTGGATTTCCACGAACATTTCAAGACCAAAATTAGCCAAATCGGTCCAGCAGTTCACGCGTGATGCCGTGACCAAGGGAAATAGGGATTCATTTTTATATATATAGATAAGAAACGAAAAGTAAAACTTACGCGTAGCACAAACGTTTAATCATATTGGATAAAGTAATGAGTGAGATAACATTTATTTTTCAGTAACGTGGGTCAAAACTCGTTCAGGCAAAGACATAGCTCTCATCGACGGATTCTCCTTCTTCATGCACACTAGGACTCGCGAGAAGGTTCGGTGGCGGTGTAGCAGCCAAACCACCTGTGGGTGCAAGGTTCGGTTCTTCGTTGAGCCAGACGGGCGCGTCATCTACACGCCCATGGAACATGGTCACGAGAGACCACATTTTGTCGTTCAAAATGGAATCTATATTAAAATAAGGAAGTTAAAAGCAAGATATCTTCGATACAAGAATGCTGAGACAAGATAAAGCAATATATATTTTTATAGTTTTACGCCTTACTAGTGAATGCCTGTGACATCGTCCTCGTGTATTATAAATCAATTACAATTGACCTTATCAAGTTTCTTCAGCAGCTTAATTTATACTGTGATCCTTTTTGAGCCTTTATAAATGACACTATAACCAATATTCCAGATCTTAAACTCGCTTCATAAATGTATTTTTATGGTTCTCTATTTTGTCTCATAAATAACTACAACCTTGGTATCTTCAAGGCCAGAGTGAACAGGCATCTCCTGGACAAGCATGCAACATCTTAGGCCACATCCTGTTAACAAACTAGATGGTGTCAAATCCCTGCCCAGTTTTATAAAAAAAAATATCCATAATCTAATGTGTCATAATGTTTTGTGACAAAATAACCATGTGTGCGAACGATAAATAGCCCAAAATTTATGTTAATCGTGTGAAATACGTCTAATAAAATACTATATAATAAACATAAATAGCCATTGTGCTTATAACTACGATTTGCAACATTATCCAT
Source organism: Crambus lathoniellus (assembly GCA_949710035.1). Taxonomy (NCBI): domain Eukaryota; kingdom Metazoa; phylum Arthropoda; class Insecta; order Lepidoptera; family Crambidae; genus Crambus; species Crambus lathoniellus. Next base: position 8,607,899 of record OX453307.1, on the reverse strand, counting down.
GATTAACATAGGCTATAGAATATTTTGAAAAATTTAGGGGTCCTTATGAAAACTTCGATAATGTAACTCAAGGTGTGAAAAAAGATACCAAAAAAAATCCTTATACCGCGTACGCTGCTGAAACTATTGACAATAGAGCAAAGTAGTGTACCTACTAAAGTTTTATAGAAGACATCAATATGTACAAAAAAGTCCGCGACACCATATGTCTAACTATTACAGTTACGTCACAATAACTACTTTTTCATGTTAAAATATGCAGTAGTATCGCCGGTACAAACTAAGCCCCACTATTCGTACCTTGGTATTAATCCTTATCCAAATAAACCATTTCGATTTCAAGACTTCTTCAATACCTGTAGATTACTCTTTGTTTCAATACCTGTAGATTACTCTTTGAATTGATGAAATCGGACATTCCATTTCAAAGATATTGCGGACTATGTTTTGTGTTTCTATCCCTTTGCTTGCGACACCGGCACCGGCGCGCGGCCACGGCGCGTGGAGCGCGGACCGAAGTACGAAGGGCGTGTGCACATCAATGAGATAGGTATCCGCGCCGCTGCGATTTCCCTGACGATCACATTCCCCGAGGATCCTGTCCCGGAGGATCCCGATAATAAAAAAAATAAATGTTATCACATTTATCGCATTCGGGATCCTCCGGGACAGGATCCTCGGGAATGGAATTCTCAAGGAATAAACCCCCGGCAGCGGACGCTACCGTCATTGAATCTTTTGAGTTTTTCATATTTATCCCAAAATGTTTAAAAAATAAATGTCCACCCGTGCGAAGTCGGGCTTTAGTAAGTAATTACTGAAGGCCAATTACAAGTTTCCACAGATAAAAATGTTCTTGAGTAGCTGTTTTCGCAAGAGATAGAAATAAACAAGAAAAAAATTATAAGTAATTAAATCAATTTCCAGTGACATGGGTCCAAAGTGCTAAAGGGAAACGGCTGGCTCTTATCGACGGATTTCCATACGCCATGCATCGCAAGACCAGCAAAAATGAGATATGGCGGTGCACCAGCCAGACCAACCGGGCCTGTAAATCCCGGTTTTACATGAACCCCGAGGATAACAGCATCCACTACGACCCCGTGGAACATACACACGAGAAGCCTAAGTATTTCATCCGCGATGGTGTTTATTTTAGAATTTAGACTTAAGTAAATGTTTGCCTATTAATTTAATTTTTAAATAAGAAATTTTGATGGACGCACTATTCCTTAGTAAGTTATACGAACAAGAGTACTTCTATAAGTTTATTTTTAGTAGTCTATAAGGATTTCTTAGATGTCAATAAGTTAATTTAGCTAGGCAAGACTAAAATCCTATGAGTCTTTACACAAGCACTACGATAACTATGTTATTTATTGGACGATCTGTAGGTATCCTTTTCAACAGTCGAATAAATAAGTTTCTAGGTTCAATGACGTTTTTTGTTATTTCATTATTAAGTTTTATTATAATTAGTTGCTGTGCCAGTCTCGTTTGGCTAGTTCACTAGTCTATCTCATATGAGGTTGTTACTTAATTGAAGTTTTAATTCCTTATTTTAGCTACAAATTTCTGTAAAGGTACAATTCCATTTTTTTATCCACAACGGGGTAGTACTTAGCCTTCATCACACCTGATGTTATGTGGTGATGAGGCTGAAGGTGGAAGCGTACTACTCCCGGAATCCTCAATAATTGGGTGTTTGACTGTTGTTGAAATGTAGATATTTAATTACGACATTCAGAAATATAACATTATTGAATAACAAATGTGAAAAAAGAAATTTAATATGTATTATAACAAGCGAATTATGAGCTACTTAATTGTGACTCTAGCTATCTCTTTCTAAAACGAAATTTTCTATGGCGAGAGTATGGCGCTATAGAAATGTGACGTCACGTTTCTGTAGCGCTTTCCTTGTCTAATTTGAAAGTTTGATGCTCTATATCGCTGAAAATATGCAAGATATTTGAAAATAAATACCTATGTTGTGTTGCTACTAATTAAATGAACATTTTATGTCAATAAAAAAAAATCAGTCAAATACCCAATTAAGGAACTGGCATCGTGACCGACCCGCTTAACATTTTTTAATATTTTTATATAAAAATCGTAAAGCGGTTCACAGTATACACCTACCTACCAGGATTCAACTGTGTAGTGTTAATAGTGTTGGAATAATGTGGCTGCGACATACGAGGGGTACACTGAAAGTTTTGCGTAACTAACATTCGAAATTCAAACATTTATGATTAGGCTTTGTGGACCGTTGGTCCCGGTCCACAAAGCCTCCCGACCCAATTTATGAGCGGCCAGGAGCGTAGAACTTTCAGTGTGCCCTACCTACGTATTATGCACAAAGTACCTTTGTTTATACGGAAATAGAGACCTCTCTCGGCGGCTAAAAATGGCAACTATTTTGTTTGGACCTAGCGCCCTCTTTATTTGTTTTTTGGGACTACTACGTACTACCTATGGATACGCACGTATAGCCTATTTAGTTTTTAATGATTTGTATTATTTTTACTTAGAAGGGGCATTATACTAAGAATTATTAATTTTTAGCAGATTTCCTTTGTTTAGTTGGATGACTTTAAACAACAACAAGGATAACTAATTATTAATTCTTAGTTTGAAAATGAAAACATAAAGATAAGATGAAAAGATCAAAAACATATTTATTCACATAAAAATAATACACATGTAGGTACTTGTGAATCGTTAACATTTTCCTACCGCATTCAAGACATTTTTAACTGAAACACAGGCGCAATAAACTTGCCAGTTTCGTAACGAAGTTTACAAAAAAACTTATGTCGTTAAAATTACAACAATTTGCATAAAGCATATGCACAAGATAAGATAAGATAAGATAAAATGTTACACAGGTTATACAATATTATTAAATAACATTTAAGAGAAATATGTTCTCATACCCAAACATAATAAACATGAAAAAATTCAATTACATCTTGTGGACCTTTATTATAGAAGTCTGCCTTTCCCCAAAAACGAGCCTCTAGTTTTTTCAATTAGGTCCGTATTATAAACGACACTCAAGTGGAGATTTCTTCTCAAGTATAGTTGGCAAGTGATGAATGTATTCGTTGCATGTATTTGCATCCCTTTCTAACTACTTGAGAAGAGATCTCCACTTGAGTGTTGTTCTATAATACCGACCTAATCTTGGAACAGCAAGCTTATTCTTAATTCTTGTATTTAAATTATGAACATCACTTCCCTTTATAAACGAATTACGATGCTTTCTTACATACACACAAAATTTTCATAAATGTAGGTACAATCTCAGATTTACCTGTAGTAACATCGTCAAATTTAATTTTTTTTAACTTAATTTTAGCATCGTGATCGTGCCACACTTTATGGTGCTGTGCTGTGATTTTGGCGTGACGGGTCCGAGGAGAGGCGTTGCAATTTTTTCTTAATGAAACTTCCATTTTACGATTTTGCTGTTGCATTACACTCTTTAGGCAGAATTACTTATTCTGAAAAACAAAAAACACCTCTTTTTAAACATGAAAATATAATTTCTTAGAAGGAGGGCGTTTTGGGTTCCGACCCAATAGCCACAAATTATATAGACTAGTACCACAGTAGTATTAAGGCTGTGCTAGTACCAATAGCAATGAGTTGGTGTCGTTGGATAGGTATTACAAAGACGAACAATGTTTAGAGCCAACGCGGGCACTTGTGATTTTTAGTCGACCGATAGTTAGTAGACTGTTAATCACGATCGTCTTACGATCCCGACTAAACAGTCGGGATCGTAAGACGATCGTGATTAAACCATGATTAAACTGTCGGCCGATAGATGGGCGATAGTTTAGTTGAATGCAGTGCGCACGCTCACTGGTCCTTCTACCCGGCCGATAGTTGTGCTGTGCGATTGGCGATAGTTTGATCGAACAACTATCGGCCGATAGTTTGATCGGTCGATTTTTAATCGTCAGTGCGCGCACTGCCATTTAACTCTATACTGAATCCGAGAACGATCAAACTATCGCCACTTGACTGAAATCGTTGTCCGTTCGGAGATAATCTGATATGATGATAAATACCTATTATATTATTATAATAACCAACATAAAATCTTAAGTGTGTTACACAAGATTACCTGCAAGGTGTCCCATATTTGTTGCAATAGTCCTGCTAAAGATTTGGCTTGCAAATTTCACCTTCATTATATTTTTTTAAGTAATGTTAAAACCTTATGCAATTTATTGTCTTCGGGAGTTGTTATTATTAATTATGCTTTTTGAAAGCAACTGAACCTTTCTTTCTCTGGAATTCTAAAATAAAATAAATACAAGGGTTAATTTTAAGACATAAAATAAAAATCTAGCATTTGATAATTATTATTTACTTATAATTTAATTAGCTATAAGTAACAGAGAGGAATAAAAATGAAAAATACCTTTATTGAATTCCACAGCCTTTTCTCTGGCCGGCAAGGTTGGTTGGTTGACTGGTTGAGTTACTATACTGACTGGATCTATAAAAATGATGATAAGATGAAACCAACCGGTCAATAAATTTAATCTCATTTAATAATAAGGATAGAAAATGCAATTTTTACCTATATTTGTAAGTAATTGTAAAACAAATGTTCGATGAAAACTAACCTGGGCAAATTAAGAATAGGCCCTGCAATGTTACTTAGCCGATTAAATCGGCATTAAAACGCTCCGTATCTTTAGCTGAATTCGAGAATAATAGCATAGTTCGATGCGAACCTGAAAAATAAAAAATAATTCATCACAAATAATTATTGCAATACATAAAGTATAAAGTTAGAAATATAGAGGGAGAGGTTGGTTTGTTGTTGGTTGGTTGTTTTGAGCGTTAATTGAAGAAAAGTTTGGTCTTTACTTACTTGCTGAATCTGAACACCCAGGAACACAACACTTTTTCCTAGACATCGACATAATGCCTGAAGTCCTGTCTCAATCCAAAGTTAAAACTAAACCACGAGTCTCTGTCTAGCCGCACTATTAGGAGGAGAAAACTCTCAACTCGACAGAAGACACAGGGAATTAAAATAAATTTAAGATAGAAATTCACTGCACCAAAACTATCAATCAAAACAATTTTGAATGACCGCGCGCAATGACGGTTTAGTTTAGTGTTGCCATTTTTCTAAAATAATTTCATACCGTAATGGAATAATAAATATTATAGAAACGCCTTTACTTTGAGTAAATAACAGACAAAACACCTATCACATCGTAATAATTTCCTATTCTTTATAAATAGTTGAAAATTATTTTAAGTACCTTGAATTTGGGATTTTGACTTAATTGTTTATATGACTCTGATAATTACAAAATCTACCAAATCGTAAGAATTCATGTGGAACGTCGCAAAAATAACACCACTACAATTAAAAGCCCCCTGAGCGCTATCATTATCTAAGATAGTTAGTGCAAACTGAATTTAGCATCTTTTGAACGCCCTCTGAAATAGTTTTATGGAAGTACTGAATTACAATACTGCTAAATCTAAACGACGGAAGCTCTTCGTGACGTTAATAGTATTGCTGACTTCTAGAACTGATAGTATAGCTTTCCTACGATTGCCAGTAGCGATAGGTGAAGATTGAAGAGCCTGGTATTATGGCTGGACGGACGGACAGACAGACGTGACGAATCTAGAAGGGTTCCGTTTTTTGCTATTGGGCTCCAGAACCCTTATAAGCAAAATAGCGTATTTTGGAAGGCATATTGCAATATAAAAAAAAATCCTATCGAGTGGAGTAGCAAAATGAAGGGTTTAAATAGAAATTCCATAAGTAAATATAATAACTTGCAGCTTTGCAGAACTCTATGCATTAATAAATCTAAAAAAAGGAAAGAACTTACCCAAAATAAGTAAGTGATTTATTGAATGAACTAAAAAGTCTTAAATAAAAACATAAAAAAAATAACTAAAACCTTGTGCTTGTTTTCCCGCTTTAGTAGTTAATTTTGCGGTCGGGGTTTTTTTACAAGCTTTTATTTAACTTGCAGTGTATGTATGCATGCATGCATGTATGTATGTCCGTTCGTCAAATCTTACAAGCCTTATTTGACCCACTTCCCTGTGTCCAATCGAGCTGAAATTTTGTATGCAAGTTTGGTTCCGATATCAGTATAGTTATCAATTCAGAATTCTTGCAAATTTTCAAGTTCTATATTCTTGTTTTGTTGTGATGGTTACTTGACACATTGTCAATGTACCATAAAGTTATAATCAGCGAGCATTCAGCGAGCGCAATCTTCATAGAGTGCGTGTCAGATAACTCTGCGACTGGGGCGTTTTTGGCACTAGTTACAGTACATTATTTTGTTCTAAGCTTATGGAAAATATTAGTATTCGATTTTGACCCCGCGCAAACTTATCTGGCGCACACTCTAAATTCAACTAGTAATAGAACACACGTCCCAACCCGACACCCGATTTGAATTGGTTATTTGAGAAAGAACATGAGTTGGGAGGCAAAAAACTGTCTGTTAAAAACATATACCAAGCAGTAAAAATGTTTGATGCGGTTTTGAAAAGTATGCTACGAGTATAATATACTATTTACATAAATTTGAGATTGTCAAATTATTATTATTTCTATTAAAACAATAATTTAAAGTCCCTGGACCTAGGCTTTTTCTCAATTACTCGATTAAAAAAAATCGACATTTAATTAAAAATGAAGTTTCCCTGTCAGTTACAGGCCACTCGAAATAGTTTTGAAGAATTTTTCGTCATTCTTTTGTGACAGGTACGGTTCAATTTTTTTCAAATCCAAGACCTTTTTTTGTTAATAGGTCTTTTTCTTTACAAGCCCATTGCATTGGCAAATCCAGGTGATTTCTGTGGGTATTTGATAAGAAAAAGTGATGTGATACAAGGCCTTGTCCAGTGATGTGATACAAAGCCTTGGCCAAGGCCAGATTTGGTGCAGCTTTTTTTATTTGATTTGATTTTGATTTGGTATGAACGTGTGTAGCACGGATTATATTTGCTTTACAGCAAAGTTCGTCCGCACCAAATCGGCGGTTAGGTCTGGTCTGGACGTGTGTAGCCTATCAGACCCTACTAGGTGTCACTCATGTGTCACTTTCCATCATGTAATACTTCCATGCTTTGCACATAAATAGTTCACTAAAGTATACGACAGATGGCTCCAAGTTAATACAAGCATTAGTCTACCTACAGAAAAGAAAAATCCTTTTTTTCTATAAGTAGGTATACTATGTTTATCAACTTTGATAGAAACTTAAATGTGTCTTGTTATTACTTATGTATTTATTTTTGAAATACTTACTAAAATTTACAGCTGAAAATCAGCGTTTGCTTGCGTTGCAAGACAAGTAATATGACGCTGAGCTGCGACCATTGAGTACTGCTGCGGCACACACACACATTTTTATTTGGAACTTTTTGTCTTATTGGGTCTAATTTGTGTTTTCTATTCTTGTTCGTAATACAGTGCTACCTACTTTTATACCTATGTAAATATGCCTTGTATTTAATGAATATGGTGTGTGTCTGTAGTAAGAATCTACAATCCCTTTTTGGTGGTAAAATATATTTGTGTGTTTGCAGACTTGATGCAGTTGAAGAGCTAGACTGTAATAAATTAACTGGCAAACGACCATGCAATAATGATGCATTAAATGAAATGAAGCGACTTACAAACACGTCCAATAATAACTAAAAATACAAAAATAAATTATATTTAAAAAAACCTTTTATTTAAAATCAAGCTTTTATTCAAATGTCCTAAAAAGAATAAAATAAATTTTGTATCAAGTCAAAACCAACAAATTTATTACATTAAACAATTTATATGTTTTAAAAGCTTGTCGCGAGATTTTATTGTTACTGGGCTACTTGCACTAAACACAAATGCTTTTACTTATATTTGACATATGAAATTAAAGCGACAAGCTTTTAAAACATATAAATTGTTTAATGTAATAAATTTGTTGGTTTTGACTTGATACAAAATTTATTTTATTCTTTTTAGGACATTTGAATAAAAGCTTGATTTTAAATAAAAGGTTTTTTTAAATATAATTTTTTATATTTGTGTTTGTCTAGTTTTTCGCTCGTTTTGAGGTAATAAACATATCTCATGAAAATCCTATTAATTATGCTGCTAATATTTATACTTGTTTGAATAAAGTACTTTCAAATTTTGTGAAAAATTTATGTGAATCGTATGATATACTCGTACGTCTAATAAAATACTAAATAATAAACATTAGTACCCATTGTGCTTATAACTACGATTTGACTATCAAAAAATCTAAACTTGAGTAGCTATTTTCGCAAGAGATAGAAATAGAAATCAACAAGAAAAAAATAACAGTTTATTAAATTTATTTAATATAAATTTCCAGTGACATGGGTCCAAACTGCTAAAGGGAAATGGCTGGCTCTTATCGACGGGTTTTCATACGCCATGTATCGCAAGACTAGCAAAAATGACATATGGCGGTGCACCAGCCAGACCAACCGGGCCTGTAAATCCCGGTTTTACATGAACCCCAAGGATAAAAGCATCCACTACGACCCCGTGGAACATACCCACGAGAAGCCTAAGTATTTCATCCGCGATGGTGTTTATTTTAGAATTTTCAAATAAGATATTTTGATGGACCCAGAAATCTTTTGACGACCGATTTGGCGCAGGGGTAGGCTACCCACCTTCTGCGCCAGTGGTCTCGGGTTCGATTCCCGAACAAGACAAATATTTGTGTGCATGAACATGTCTATTTGTCTTGGTCTGGGTGTTAACTATGTATATTATGTATGTATTTACAAACAAAAAGTATTTAAGGATATATTTATCCGTTATCAAGTTTTCCATGATACAGTTTCTTAATGAAATTAACATGGGCTTAGATAATTGGTGTGAATGTAAGAAGTTATTTATTTATTTATTATTTATCTTTAGTAAGTTGTACGAACAAGAGTACTTCTGTAAGCTTATTTTTAGTCCTATTTCTAACTAATATTATAAATGTTAAAGTTTAGATGTTTGGATGTTAAGATGTTTTAATGTTTGTTACTCAATCACGCCTAAACGGCTGAACGGATTTGGCTGAAATTTGGGACACATATACTTTGTAGCCTGGAGAGGAATAAACTACTTTTTATCCTGGAAAAATATCACATTCCCGCGGGATAACGTCGTGTAGTCCACACGGGCGAAGCCGCGGGCGGAAAACTAGTAGTCCATAAGGATTTCTTAGATGTCAATAACACAAGCACTACGATAATTATGTTATTTATTGGACGATAATATATGTAGGTATCCTTTTCAACAGTCGAATAAATAAGGTTCTAGGTACAATGTCTTTTTTTGTTATTTCATGATAAAGTTTCATTGCTGTGCCAGTCTCGTTTGGCTAGTTCACAAGTCTATCTCATTGAAGTTTTAATTCCTTATTTTAACTAAAAATTTCGGTAAAGGTAAGTACGTTTTCATTTCTTTATCCACAATGGGGTAGCACGTAGCCTTTATCACACAGGGATGTTAAGTGGTGATAAGGCTGAAGATGGAAGCGCACTATTCCTGGAATCCTCAGTCACTGGGGAACGGCTATCTTTGAAATGTCATTGTGACCGACCCGCTTAATATTTTTTTATAATTTTTGTATAAAAATCGTAAAGCGGTTCACAGAAAAGACTAACCTACCAAGTTTCAACTGTGTAATAGTTTTAGGATAAAGTTGCTACAACATACGGACGGACGGACGGACAGACAGACATGACCAATCTATATGGGTTCCGTTTTTTGCTATTGGGCTACGGAACCCTTTAAAAAAAATGGCGTATCTTGGAAGGCATAGTGCAATATAAAAAAAAAACCTATCGAGTGGCATAGCAAAATGAAGGGTTTTCAATAGAAATTTCATAAATATAATAACTTGCAGCTTTGCAGAACTCTATGCATTAATATATACTGAAAATTAGTGAGTTCTTACTTAAGAAAGGTGATTTATTAAATGAACTAAAAAGTCTTACATAAAAACATAATTATAAAAAAAAGCTAAAACCTTGTGTTTGTTTTCCCGCGTTAGAAGTTAATTTTGCAGTCGGGTTTTTTAAATTTTGTGTTTTTCTAGTTTTCCGCTCGTTTGGTAATACATACCTAATGAAAATTTATTGTTTACAGCAACATTAAATAAATAGAATTAATTAAAGACTTTTTAGATAAAAAAAATAATTGATTCAATGAGACTTTTATCTTATCACAATAAAAATGATAAAACTTTAATGTTTTGACCGTTTTAACAAATTTAATTATTTAATCAGTAACTATATATGTTTTTACGGCGGTAATATTATTGTTACATATTTGTACCCCTTATAACAGGTCCAAAAGTTGACTTGCTACACATTTTTAATTTTCGAACTATCTAGCGTTTGATTATGGTATAAGAACAAAATTAAAACAAATATTTTCATTTCAGTAGTGATACTTGCCAAGTCTCGGTACACTGGCAAGAACCTTGTCATGTACAATGATTACACGTATTATTGTAAGAAGCAGAACAAGAAAACGAAGCATTTCAATTGGTACTGTTCCACTCACAACTGGAAGGGATGCAACGCTAAGTTGAAGTTGGACGAGAACTTTGCTTTCATCGCACTTGAAAATAATCATATTCATCCGCCTGCTAAGTACTTTATTCACGATGGCCAGTATGTCAAGTATGATTGATAGAATATTGTTATGCCATTATGTCAGACAAGCAAATGTTCTAGTTCCGTAGGGAGATCGATTTAAATAATGTTCTGTTTCATTTACTAATCCATAGATTTTATTAACTGTTATAATATGTACTGTCCGCACAGCAAAAGCTATTCGTTTGACAAGAAGTAATGATCACACCAGAATTTAGCATAAAGGCTGATTCACACATATCAGTCACGCCACAATTCCGTCACCGTTCCGGCACAGTGAAAAATATTCTTTCATACATTTTCTATGAAAGCCTCCCCACTTGTCAGTGTCAGTTCCGTCACCGGCATCACGGACGGTATTCATGAAAATGAATGAAAGAATATTTTTCACTGTGCCGGAACGGTGACGGAACTGTGACGTGACTGATATGTGTGAATCGGCCTTAATAGGGTATTTGACTGAATTTTTTATTGACTTAAAATGTTTATTGAATTAGTAGCAACACAACTTATGTAGGTGTTTATTTTCAAATATCTTGCATATTTTCAGCGATATAGAGCATCAAAATTTATAATTAGACGCGCGCGCGCGCGATGGAGAGCGCTATAGAAATGTGACGTCACATTTCTAGAGCGCCATACTCTCGCCGCCATAGAAAATTTCGTTATAAAAAGAAATAGCTAAGATCACAATTAAGTAGCTCATAATTCGCTTGTTATAATACAGAATAAATTTCTTTTTTCACATTTGCTATTCAATAATGTTATATTTCTGAATGTCATAATTAAATATCTACATTTCAACAACAGTCAAATACCCAATTGTTGCCCCCGCGATCTATAAAATTTGAGTTTCTTTATTATTAATATGAACGAAACACTAATCTTCACTTAAAGTTATTATTAAAACTTTGGTTTAATGGAAATAACATAGCCTTATTAATTATACATAAAGAATGGCCCAATTCAAGAATCACCAAGTCCATTTTTCTGCTCTTGAGAAATGGCAAATTAAACATTTGATTTTCATCCTGAAACTAATCCGTAAGGAATTAGAATAAAATAAAAAAAACACGTAGTAGTTTTTTAATAATGTTTTATTTGAAAGAACAAGGAAACAGTAATTTTCTACCCATTATCTTTATCTTTGGAGATTTTTAACCTATAATCTGAGGACTAAGTTATTTTTAGTTTTTACTTTTAACACTAAGTTTATATCCCTATTAATATAGACTTGAAGTCATTGAAGAATAATTGATAGATGATGATAATCTCACTCATGGGTTTTTAAAGAAAAGAATGAATAATCCCAGTCAATAGAGAAACAAAAAACTACATATTTCTGTGTAACTAGTTCAAAACCTGTAAAACTGGACTTAGTGATTTCTTGAATTGGACCATTGTATGCGCTTTGGTTCAATATAAATAAAAATCGTTTTAATTTTGTGCTTTAAATAATATCTTTAAATTAAGTGCTACGTTCAATATGTCTTCCTTTCATTTTTATCATCTATTTTATAAAACTGAAAATATATTGACTGGGCAGTAAAATTTATTATTTAGTTTCGCATCTATAGTTTTTATATTAATATCTTAATATTTATAGTTGAATAGTCAATAATAGTATGACGAATAAAAACATTCTTGCTTCGTGTTTTGTATTACCACTATTCCTCAACTGTAAATCCGAAAAGCACCTTTAATTGCGGAACTAAAATGTTTTATGTTCTGATAAAAGAGAATGAAATTGGGTATACTTTGATTACCAGTCTGTTTTTCCGGGAAACAGCACAAGTAAGTACTAATTCTATAGTTGATTAAAATAAAATATATAGGAAGGCTAGATATGTTTGATCAATAAATTATCTTCATCATCATTATCTTGAAGCCACGACGCTGGTGGGTGAAAGATTATAAAGCGTGCCGAATGTTACTCGTATTTGCTTAACTTTATGACACACAAACATTAGACAACAACCACTGTCTAATACTTTAATTAAACCGAACGAAGCTGAGTGCCTACCATAAACTTTAAGAAAGCGATTCAAAACTGGTGCGTTCCAGAATAGGTTTCTAAAACGAATTGCTTTATTTCGTACCATGACCTTCTAAAATCTGAATTGCTGAATGTCAATTAATGAACGCTTTGTATCCTTATTTCTTCTACCCGTCTCTTTCACTCGTTTCTGTCATGCCCGGAGATTGAGACGGACGGGTGTAACCTGCAGGTGTCATGTTAGATCGACCGAGTTATAAGTCAAATAAAAGTTCATGACAGCTAAGCGGCTGTGACATGTCGCTGAATCGCTTGTCATTGACGCAATAGCTGTCGTGGTACGAATAAGAGAAGCAGATCAGTTTAGGTCCTAAACAAAACCGCAATAAGACTTAATGGTAGGCACCCAGATCTTTAATTACTGACATTTGAGATTAGAGCTAACTCTTTCTGGTATGAAAACACAGCACTGCTCCGCTCGGCTTGGTCTCTGCTTCAATGGGCAGCTGCCTTATAAGTTGAGATACTTATAAGTTCGACGGATCAAGGTAGATAACCTTATTTTCCATCTAAAATAATATGTATGTATGTATTTATAATGCTTTCAGATTATCGTATTATCCAGACTCAACGAGGAGGTTACTTGCTTATTTTGGGATGTCATAAGTATAGCACAAATGGGAAGAATTTGAATGGTAGAATGACGTGGTACTGTTCCAAGAGGACTAGCCAGAAGTGCAAAGCATCAGTCAGGACGTTAAATCAGCTGCTTATATACAATGACGACGTTCATACTCATGATTAAATTTCATAAGAAATGATTGGTTTCTGCGTTAGCAAACGATACATACACCACCGGCTTACACGTATAATGCGGCAATCAGGCATGCCGGGACCTTAGAACACAAGTGCTATCTAGTCTAGCAGAACCGCAGATCAATAAATTATTAAATTATAAGTAAATTATTGCCTATGCCCAGCAGTGGGCGTCGTACGGCTGAAATGATGAAAAAAAAAGTAAATTATTTGTAAATATTAAAAATAAAGTATTACAAAAATTTACCCTTTCTAATATTCATTTTCATTAATGAAAATTGCATTTTGAATGAAAAATAAATACGAAAAATAATTTGAAATTATTTGTAACTTGGAACTTGATCAGCGTTTGTCAACGCTGTAAATACTTTTGGTGATTTACAAGAAATATAAGATTAGAAAATGTATTAAGTAATAATTTGGGGTCTTGTTTTGTATCGTTCTTTAAATAATGAAAAATAATTTATTACACGTAGTTAAACATTAATTAATTAACTTCGTTTACTTTATTATAATAAATTATACAAAACATTAGGTGAAGATAATCTTTGTTGCCTTATTTAATAAAATGTACTTTTATGGTTGGTTTTATTAAATTGAGTAAAAATTATTTTTTGCTGGTTTTTGTCTTTTCACAAAACTATTGGTTTGTCTATTCTATGTAGGTATTTATTTTACTTGAAAACATTTGCTTTATGTGAATTATTAATTTATCTAATTATGTATTTATTAATTTAAATAATATTGTTAACGATTTTCCTTTGTTTCGTATTTTTTTCTTTATTCCTTTTTATTGTTACTCTAATGGAATGAAACGGAATACTGGTAGTATGTATTTTATGGCATAACTGACGCGGAGCGCACCTAGCCTGCAGAGTCTGCAGTCCACCCGTGCACAGGTAGAGTCTGCGCACGGGTTGCCATTGTAAACAATCATTTTGTTTTTCCTTCCATTACCCGTCTCTACTTCAATCTGGTGTTGACAGTTAATACTCGTATACCACCACCACCACTAGCAATGTTTTTCATCATCTTCTTTAACAGGGTAACATCAACAACATCTTTCATACAGGATTAATGGAAATGTGACGTGTGAAGTCTTTGTAAATGAGATCAAGAGCAACATTTTTAGCCATGTAATGTTTTGGCCCAAACTTATTGATTTTTAATTATTCAAGATTTTGTTAATTTTTAACAATAGTCCAGATTGGAACTTTTGGTTGTAAATATAAACTAAACTATCGTTTGTTTAGTGCTGTTTTGATGATATCTAATAGAAGACAATCTATGTAGTCAAAATAAACAAAAATTTGCCCAGTTATGAAAAAAAGTAAACCCCAATTTTATTTAAAAAAATCAAAACACTTATTATGCGTTTTAATTGAAAAATATCCTCGTAAATTCAGCTTTCAAACGAGGCCAAAAAAACAATAAGTGTAGTACTTTTCTTGTAGTAGGTACCTGAAGTAACAAACAACTAACAAAACAAAACAAATTCATCATAATTTATTTATTTATTAAAAGTAGGCACACTTACAGCAATACATATCATACACTTACACAAAAAAAAACCTAACAATATCAAACATTATATGTTCGCTACTTAAAAGTGTACACAACATTCACTATAAAATTCCAAAATCAACGACATACTCTTAAAACTACTTACTAAGAAGAGAAAAAAAATATATATATAATTTAACAATAATTGAAATTAATTTAATTAACAGAAGCGAAACATAATGAAAATACTTTTTTTTAAGTGTTGTTCAAACTGAAACCCTCTTTGGCTAATGCAGGCACGCATTCTGCGACGCTACTCACTTTTAGTAACTAACTACGGTTCTCCTGGGGGCCAATTCTGCTAACGTTAAGTCATAAATTATGACTTATTATAAATATGATTCATAATCGTGTCTCAATTGTAGTTCAATTGTAGTGCTTTTTTACACACTAGTTACAAGAAATGTGTACTTTTTTCAACATACATAGTGATGGTCACACCACACACTACATTAACATCACATCATATTGTCATAATTCTTGTAACTAGTATGTAAAAAAGCACTACAATTGAACTACAATTTAAACACGATTGAGACACGATTATGTCATAACGTTAGCAGGCTTGGCCCCCTGATTTCCTGAGCTGCAGTAATGAGTTTAACCTAAAGAGTAGTACTTATATCTATTCTGTGCCTAAAGGAATGCGAGAGCTAAAATTGGAGTTACACCATAAGCTAATGTCTTTATGTGACCCCACACACATAGTCTTTAAACAGATTCCTCATATTTTTTATTTGGGTTATATGTTTAACACCATAATTACATCCTCAACATTTCAGTGGAATACCAACAACATACCAACATTTAAAGGAAACTATAGATTACGGTACCATGGTCACACCTTCTGGTGTCGGAAGTACGCCATCGATGCCAGAAGGCTAGGCCGCTGGTACTGCTCTAAGAAGAAGAGAAAGCTGTGCCCGGTTATCATCCAGACCGTGGGCTGGGAGGTGGTTGCCGAGTATGGAGCTCATACGCATGAAGTCGACGAATATGGTTTCCTGTAAAAAAATAAAAGATTGTCTATGCCAAGCACATGTGCGCAAAAGATAACTCACCTTTCACATTTGTTTGATGTTTTCTTTTGTCTGTCTCATCTGGAGGCCGTTGTCATAAAAGCAAACTAAAATTTAACAAAATGTGCGCAACCTTATAATGGGTGATCTCACAGGGAAAATGAGGAGAGCTTTCGGAGGCAATGTTGCACCTCCTGGATGCCACCTATGCCATCACCTGCAGTGTAGCTCTGATGAAGGCAACAGATGCTGCGATCAAATTTGCCAAACACCGTGCCAAAGAAACAGAAACGAGAAAGAAGAAGGGTTGTTAATTTTATTACTCCACCACGATTGATCTCTTAATGCTAGTTTATTCTGTCCATGTAAAGTGTCAAATAAAACTATTTTCATACCTGAATTTGTATTGGTAACCTAGCTAGCAGTCATAATTTAGGGGGGCTATCGTTTTAATAGACCTAAGTCAATTTTGTAAAAAAAAAATGTTTTTACAAATGAGTGGCTATCAGTTCCATGTTTAGAGACGCCCGGTCTAACAATAAGTAATTAATTAGCAACGCCTAATATTACAATGCAACAAATATTTATCAAATTATGAAATTCAAATATCGGTAGTTTTATAAAGTTCATGCGCATAGGTATAGTTACGCGGCAGACCCTCTGTTTTTAACTGCAAATGAATGTCAATATTGTTTTTTTTATCGTCATTGCCCTTGAGAGTTAATTTGTGACTATTTTCCAGCTAAATTTATCCCGACTGGAAGAGGAAACTACAAATTATTTTACAATGGATTTACGTTCTGGTGCGATAAGTACAACCTGGTGGCGGGGAAGCCTTGCAGGTGGTACTGCTCCAAGAAGAAGAGCAGGAAGTGTCCTATATCTGTCCAGACCGTTAACACTGATGTGATCGCCGTACATGGAGCCCATAGTCACCTGTAAACTAGTAAAATGACTTTTTCATTTAATATTCAAGTGTTTGTTTATCACCTTTCCTTTTTGCCATATCAATTATAGAATTACTAGCGATCTACCCTGGCTCCGCATAGGTGCAGTGTATATGTTATGATGGTACATTTATAACACTTCCTCTTAATCATTTGTGAATGATGAAAACCGCAATGAAATCCGTTTCGTAGTTTTAAAGATCTAAGCGTACAGAAAGGCGTTAGATCTTTCTAACTACGGGAGTGACTTTGTTTTATTATAAGAGAGAGACTTATCTGTACTAGAACAGGAATAAAACATAAATCTTTCACTGATTAACTTACAGACAATTTGTTACAAAGTTTATTTATTTTTTAATTTTGGTTTATTATTTAGTCAGATTCAAGGCATCAGGCAAGGTCATAACCTGATGATCTTCAAAGGCAGAACGTTCCGCGTGTACAGGAACTCCAAGAGCGGCGTCATCACGCGGTACTGCTCCAAGAGAGTGACGAGAAAGTGCAAGATGTCTATATAGACCGTTGGAGTTGGAGACCAAGTCGTTGCGGTCTTCGGAGAACATAACCATGAGGCTAATTAGTAAACGATGACGAAGGAAGTTGTGGTCCTGTCTATTGTTGGAGTTTATGGACAACATTAAAGAAACGTACTTATATGTGATGAGTGTTGTTTTTCTTGTCGAACTGTTTGTCCCTGATACTTTTGGTGGTTCTAGTTGGTTGGATTATGAATCAACAAATAGTACGTATTCAACATCATTGTGTTAGTATAGTATAACGACCCCCTCAAAACTATCTAGCTCTCCAGCCTTTATAGTTATATAATAAAATAAAAATAAAAAGCCTTTATTGCTACAAAGGCTTCTTCCGACAAAGGCCTCCTCTAATGATTTCCATTCTCGTTCTGTCTTTTGCTAAACGAGTCCATGTTGGACCCGCTATTTTCCTAATATCATCCTCCCATCTCTTGTACTGTCTACCGCTGCTTCTTTTACTGTCCATGCCATTCTGTTATAATTCTGTTTCATTTCTCATTCCTCTCTCTCATCATATGCTCTGTCCATTTCCACTTTAGTTGTTTGTAAGTTGTGTATATGTCGCAGGCGGATGGTTGAATCTGCCGGATGGTTAAGTATGGCAGCATGTACCCCTCGTAAGTCCTGTAGAACACGTGATAGGTTAGAAATTTAAGGCGATAATTTAAGGCGATAACATATTTTTTTTGTGACTCCGTCAACTCAACGTCGACAAAGCAAAACGTTGCTTCTGCACAAGAAATAGGGTCTAATTTCCTAGCACAAGCTACATGAAAAAAAATCTGATGCTGTTTTTCTTGAGCTTTATTCAAATAGCATAATGAGCTGTCATTCTAATCAAGCTATATCTTACAGGCTGAATATACATATTTTATATTCTCCTCTTTTCTTTCATTGACATATCCTCATTCTTCATGACTTCACTAAGTGATCAAAATCGTTTCCAAGTGTTAGCAATTCTTCTTTCCACTTCTTTATGCCTGCACTCTATGGTCATTATTAGCTGTCCTAAGTAAATATATTCATGGACGTAATCTATTTCTTCATTATTTATTGTTATAGTCTCTGTTTGTGAGGAGTTTGTCATTTTTGTTGTTTTTGTTAAGTTCATTAACAAACCTGCCTTTTTACTTTCAATCGCTAGCTGTTGCAACATTATTTCCAAGGTTTTCGAGCTGTCAGAAAATAAGATTAAATCATCTGTGAAGCGTAGGTGGGTCAGGTTTTCGCTATTTATATTCAGACCCATATTTTGCCATTCCAGGATGACATTTCTAGGACAGCAGAATTTAGGCGAGATAGGGTCTCCTTGGTGTAGTTCTCTTTTAATAGGGTATTCTACACCTGTAGATTCTTATTTTACTTGCGCATACGTTTTTAAGTTTTCGTATGTATTTTGTTTGTACGCCTTGTGATTGTAGTGCGTCCCAAATAAATCCATGTTCTAGTGTGTTTCGACACCTTCTGAAAATCTACAAATCTTATGTAATAGGGTTTGTTATATTCTTTAAATTTTTGTAGTATTTGTCTAAGGGCGTCGATGTGATCTATGGTTGAGAAGTTTTTACGGAATCCGGCTTGTTCTTTAGGCTGATTTCCTTCAAGTTTAAATTTCTTTATGCACTTAACTTAAGAATATAACATCAAAAAGTGTTGAGTGACTGCTGCCCAAACATAATAACTACTTAAATCTACTCATTAGTTTTCAGAGAGATTTCACTCGCGTTTTCAGTAATCACGTCTCAAACGTTTTAAACTTTCATGGTCATTATCGATATAGCTAGTATACAAATACATATACTGGTTTCTATACCATGTTTTAAATCTCAAAGGCAAACTAAAGAATACAAAAAATAAAAATCTTTAAACCATTTAACTTATTTAATAAAGCGTCATCTCATCTTTTTCTCCAGATAACGAAGGTTTCGAGTGTATCCATATCTTAACAAAAAGGAAGGAAAGAAGAAATTGCTCACAATGTTATAAAAAGTTACGAATGATGATGGATAGAAAAGAAGCAATTAAAAAAGTCAGGAAAATTAAAACTTTTTGCACAAAATGCAATCTAACTCTCTGCCTACCATGTTGTATAGACGCTGCTACAACTTACTGAAAAACAAATGCCTGCCGAGATGCCCGATATTTTTAGTTCTTGGACGGTGGAGTGTTGCAAGGTAACAATGCCAAAGGTACGGACTCCATTTCTGATTGGCTCATATATTTAAGGAGGTAATAGCATTTGTTGCTTTTAGAATATTAATATTCCAATTTTTTTGTTGATTTGATGTATATTATTAAAAACTAGCTGCCCCGCCCTGGTTTTGCACGGGTGGTGCAATCTACCGTTTTGATTTTTTTGATACAAACCTTGTCCTGATAATAACAAACACAACAAAAAAGAATTATCTGATTTGGTGCAGTCGTTCTAAAGTTATGCGCTTACATACATTTCGGCAAATAAATTTTATTTATATAGATTTTGTCATTCATGAAATTATTAAATATAACATTTTATGATTATTGATGTCGTTTTAAATAAAATATTTTCTCTTATTTCAGTAAACCTCTAAAATGCACGATAAAGAATATGCGTATACCATGTATAGAGCAAGGCCCGAAATCTTAAACCTTTAGATTTGATGTTATTTTTTGGTTTTAGTTAATGAATGTTGTTGCTCAGTATGCATTTTTTTCTAGTCTAATTCCTTATGTCGGATAAAGGCAACGATCTTGTTGTATGGAGTATATAAATTTTCTTGCATTCACAAGAATCCTCAGAACAAGCTCTGGTTTTGGTACTGTCCAAAAAACCGAAAGGGCGGATGCCCTGCCTCCCTGAAGACCCAAGATGTTAATAGCAGTCATTGCAGAGCATAACCACACAAAGATCCAACCTTCCATCGGCTTATAAAAATAGCCCTTACACATATACGGAAATATCAAATCGTAATCGTTTTATCAAAACTATTGGTAATAATGACAACGTTACAGTTTGCGAACGCATTGAGATTTGGTACAGCGTTTTGCATTTGTTTTATTATTCATATTGCACAAATACAATTTTCAAAAATGGACCGTTGTAGCGAAAAATGTTCTAAGAAAAAATGAAGAAATTCTCTATTTTGATAGATGAAAATATTCCATCCTTGTTTAAACTACACGCTCTGGGTGCCTACCATCAACTTTAAGACAGCGATTCAAAAATAGCGCGATGCAGAATAGGTTCCTAAAATGAATTGCTTTCTTTCGTACTACGACCTTCTGAAAACTGGATCGCAAGTGAATTGCTAAATGTGAATGACCGAACGATTTGTGTCCTTATTTCTTCTACCCGTCTCTTTCACTCGATTCTGTCATGCCCGGAGAGTGAGAGGGACGGGTATAACCTGCAGGTGTCATGTCAGCTTGGCCGAGTTCTAAGTCAAATAAAAGATTTGACAGCTTAGCGGCTGTGAAATGTCATTGAATGGTCACTGAATCGCTGTCATTGATATTAAGCTGTCGTGGTACGAATAAGCGAAGCAGATCAGTTTAGGTCCTAAACAAAACCGCAATAAGAGTTGATGGTAGGCACCCTGGGAAAAGTGAAAATTAAAAAAAACACGTTATTTTTTAAATATTTGTTTCTAATTTCAATTCTGTGAATCATATTTTAATCCTCTCAGATCGGCGGGTCCTGGTAAATGTTCGATTTTTGTGGTATCCTCTCTTTCTCAGGGTTCTTGCTGAAAGGGCTCTACATATAACAAAAAACTGACTAAGGTCATTCTCATTGTCTTCTCTCACTAGAAGTAGACGTTGTAGTATTTTCTTGGCAACGAAGGCACGTAGCAGAACTTTTCAGCAATGCTTTCATCTACATTCGCCACTGCAACAATCCTTGGTGCAGCGACAAAATATTGTTTTAAGTAAAACCTCGGACGCTGGTAAATCTTCTGTTGTTATTGGCGCTAAGATATCACCTTCAGTTTTCAACCCCCACTCCTGAGGAGGCAGATCATTCTCAAGCTACTGCTGCACTTGGTGGCATGTGTGCCAGGAATGATATTTAGCTGCGATCTCAGTTGGCGGGAGGGAGCTGATATTCTTGATGTTTGCTACTGACCTCTGGAATAACTGGAAGCGCTACTGATTGAGGGTGATCAGTTTTGCTGCCCCATACCATTTGATTTTTCCTTGACCGGGTTTCAGCAGCAAGATGTCTTGTGCTCGAGAAGTTTAGTTTAGTTCTCTTGTGGATCACTCCATCCTCTCCATCATTTCTGCTTCGATCGAGCAGGGAACCAAGCATTGCTTTCTCCATTGCTCGCTGGTTGACCTTGAGCCTTCTTATGATACCCATAGTAAAATACCAAGTCTTGCTTCCATAAGTCATAACCTTAGTCTTGAGACATTGAGGAATTTTGGACGCGAATACATGCCGGAGCTTCCCGAACGCTGCCCATCTGAGCTGAATTCAACGAGAGATCTCTTTTTTAATCCACAACGGGGTAGCACTTAGCCTTCATTACACCTGATGTGAAGTGGTGATAAGACTGAAGGTGGAAGCGCACTACTCCCGGAATCCTCAATCACTGACTAGGAACTGGCTATCTTATCTCTAACGGCCGGAACACAATAATGCTGAAAACATCATTATTATGGCGTCAGACTTAGATAAGATGGTGGTAGCTAGCCATTTTTTAGCTACACGTTGAGTGGTTAAGGGAAGTCTCAGCAATGTTATGTTTTAAGATTATTGAAATAAATGCATTTTTATTTTATTTACTTTTTATGATTAGTCCATATATTTATCGAAACTTTCAAATACTTACCTGTTTTAGATATTCCAGGTACTCCTGGTTATGTGAAAATATCAGAATGTCTTCGATGTACGCATAACAAAACTCTAAGCCTCTCAGTACTTCATTAACAAATCCTTGGAGCCTGGACTGTATTTCGAAGGCCAAAGCACATGAACGGGAACTCGAACATCCCAAACGGTATTGCTTTATTACAGCTGTGTGTACTGTGCAATTCATTTTTCATATTCTTTTGTAGCTATCTTCTATACGTCGAATGCGGGCAAAGAGCAGATGTTGTACAAGTTGAAGAAGTACTACAAGCAGAGGGAGGGCGAGGGGCGCGTCAGATGGAGGTGTACCAAACGCGGTTGCAAGGCGTACTACTACGTGGTGCACGGGGTCATCACCAGAATGCAGGAAGACCACAACCACGGCGACGGCAAGGGCCCCGCCCCGCCTTAACAAGCACCCGTGCTTGTTCATCATCAGTGATATTTCTTTATATTAAGTAGATGCCCAAATTAACATGTTTTTGCAATATCATGATCATGAGTTTTATGTAGTTTATCTAGAACTTTAACAGATAGATTTTATTTGATTCCCGTATTTCGTATATCATGAAATATTAATAGTTTATTGCAAATATTATTTTTATAGATCCACTTTGGCCCACTGGAGAAGTTCTTATGAAAGAGGAAATTTCGATTCCTGATGATACTGATCACAGCGACCGTAAACATTCATTCTCCTCTAGAGATTTTGAGCTAGACAGTACTGCTAAATGCTCAATGACGGTAAAAAATAATAGAGGACGTCCAAGAACACGTACCGAAACTAAATGTAATGCAGGTAGTGTAAGAAAATATCAAGTAAATACAGCCCAGAGAGTTTTACAATCACCGTGCCCCGAAACGTGCTTTAAAAAATGCAGAGAAAAAATATCAGATGAAACAAGAGAGAGATTTTTTAAAATGTTTTGGAGCATTAGAGATCGTTCAAAGCAATGGGATTTTCTTACAAAATATACTGTCAGAGGTGGGGCTAAGAGAGTTAATACGCATAGTAATCGTCAAAGACTTTACACGATATCTTATTTTCTTCCAAGTGGTGAAGGAAACGACATCGAAACAAAAGTACAAGTCTGTAAAACGATGTTCTTAAGAACTTTGTCGATAAGGGAAGGGATAGTTTATAGAGCTTTGGAGAAACTGGAGCGCGGCCATGGTTCGGTTGAAACAGATCAGCGCGGGAAGCATAAGAATCACCCTAGAACTATTAATGATGAAATGAAACGAAGTGTTATTGACCATATTGAAAGTATATCATGCCAAGAAAAATCCCAACACCCAATCAAGAAATCGAAAATAAAATATCTTGATAGATCTTTGAATTTTATAAAAATGTTTTCCTTATATGAGGAATGGCTTGATCCTGCAAAATACTCTACAAAAGCAAGGAGTGTACGACAATATCGCGATATAATTAACCAGAATTTGAAAGTTCATTTTAAAAGACCTTCTCAGATTTAGTTACAGAGCTTACATAAGATTATTAACCCACAGAAGAAAGTACCTAACCTGTAATATTAACTCTTAATATTAGTGGATTCTAGTTGCGTCTTCTAACTTAGAGATAATTTTATGATATGCAATGCATGACACTCAATTACCCCGACGCGACGCCTCGACACCTTTTCAGGGGACCGTAGTTGCGAGTTAAGACGTGTTTATATATAACAAGAAGTAGGTATATTGAAAATCAAATGAAGTGATCGTATAGGTAAGCTGGTTTCAATATAAGCGTTTTTTGAAGAGTTTAACTTTAAAGAAACTCTGGTTATTTATTATATTCATAATAATTAACATAAGTGTTATTAGTTTATTTACTAGATCCATTCAGTATAACTAATTTGTCCGTCTTTATTTTTGAAATGATTGTCTCTAATAAAGCATCTTATAATTACTGATTCTCTTTATCATATTTTTAGGTAGTTCATTGTTAATTTTTTTATACTCGAGCGTGATTTCAATTTGATATTAGATTTACCGACTTTACCTGGCTTGTTGTCAGTAAGTACAAACCTAAATAAGTTTATTAGTTGAATATAAAAAAAACACATTTCCATATTTATAAAGCCTATTTAACGTTATTTAATATAGGTTATTGTAAAGTTTACATAGAAAGAAGAACATCTGTTAAGCTATACAGGGTAAATTTTTAATCAGTGCACAAATTTTGAGATCGACTCAGAATCGGTAAGCTAACAACTTTCTCCCAGAAATATAGGTTAAAATATGACAAAAAGTTTTTGACTCTTCATACAAATCGAACTGATCACGTGATCAATTTAGTATGGGGAGTCCAAAAATTTTTGTAGTTTTTCGACCCATGTTTCTAGGAGAAAGTTGTTCGCTTACCGATTCTGAGTTGATCCTAAAAATTTGTGCACTGGTCAAAAATTTATCCTGTATTAATTTGGTTGCTCTTAGCGATAAGACCGCCTTTGCCAACATAATTTTCATCCTTTTCTGATATACTTTGTATTGTATCTCTGCGTGGTCAAAAAAGTGTTCATCTATCTATCTATGATCGTGTCTTTATTTAAAGGTTACGAATACGGTGCTGAAATTCACAAAGAATTAAGGACCTACACAACCAGCTGTCATCGCAATATTGAAGTTACGTTGATTTAAGGACGGAGCTAAGCACGGTGTATAGCACCATACTATGTAGAAATATAAAATAACAAAATAAAACAAAAACGTGACTTTTCCTCGTCTTTACTTTATTTAGGGACGGCGCAGCATTTATTTTTCTTTCGTTCACCTCTATTAACCGCCAAATTTGTCACCCCTTTCTTGCACATCACCCTTTTGTTGCACATCATCCTTTACGCAATCCATCCACCTTTCTGCCCTTTTACTTGTAAAAGATTTCTTTGTATCAGGTAAGAATGTTTATTTTAAGTTATTTAAATTTTTACTTTTTTGCATTCACAATGCAATTTTTATTATTGAAAATGGAAAATATTTTTTTCTCAATACTTCATTTTCCAATTTTCAATGTTTATTATTATTTTCAAGTTAACAATTTCTATAGTGCTCTTACGACTAATATTTATTTTAGGAGTACTTAAAATAAGCTGTAATTCGATTGCCATAGTTAGTGTACTAATAATGATAAGTAAGTAATTTGTATTTAATGAAAATCTTGCAAATAAATATTTTTTCAGATTCTCTGTTGCCCACTGGAGATATTCTAATGAAAAAGAAGTTTTCGATTCCTGATGATACTGATCATAGTGACAGTGAACATTCGTCTTCCTCTAGAGATTCTAAGTTAGACAATAATGAGAAATGCTCAATTACGCAAACAAGAACACGTACCGAAACTAAATGTGATGCACGTAGTGCAAGAAAATATAAGGTAAATACAGAAAAGAGAGTTGTACAATCACCGTGCCCCGAAACGTGTCATAGAAAATGCAGAGATAAAATATCAGATGAAACAAGAAAGAGATTTTTCAAACAGTTTTAGAGCATTGCAGATTGTTCAAAGCAATGGGAGTTCCTAACAAAATACACTGTCAGAAGTGTACCTGCGAGAGTTGATATGCGTTGTAATCAACAGAGACTTTACACAATCTCTTATTTTCTTCCAAATGGTGAAGGAAACGACACCGAAACTACAAAAGTACAAGTCTGTAAAACAATGTTTTTAAAATCTTTGTCGATACATCAAAATGTTGTCTACACAGCTTTGGAGAAACTGGAGCGCGGCCATGGTTCAATTGAAACAGATCAGCGCGGAAAGCATAAGAATCACCATAGAACTATTACTGACGAGATGAAACGAAGTGTTATTGACCATGTTGAAAGCATATCCTGTCAAGCAAAATCTCAATGCTCAAGCAACAAATTGAAAACAAAATATCTTGATGGATCTTTGACTTTTGTCAAAATGTTTTCCTTGTACAAGGAATGGTTTGATCCTGAAAAATATTCTTCAAAAGCAAGTTTACATCAATATCGCAACATTATAAATCAAAATTTGAAAATTTCTTTTATAAAGACTTCTAAGAAAAAAATCAAAAAGATTAGTACATAAAAAAAGTAACAAACTTGTATACAAAAAATTGCTGCATAATAAAGGCCAATTTTTGCAATAAAAAATCTAACTTAATTAGATATTAGCATAAATTCTAAAGTTTGTTTGGACATTTATTACTCAATCACAACGAAACAGTCGAACAGATCTGGATGAAAGAAGACGGTACTAAATGTATGGACTAAAAACCAAGAGTCTGTACCATGGATGGATTATTGGGTACTTTCATTAAAATGCACATTATACCCTACTGAAAGGGCAATTCCGTAATTGATGAGGTAAATGAGCTCTATGTCTTATACATTAATAATTGCATGCATGAAATGCATAAGGCTTTTTAAAAAAATGCGTATATTTTGCATAAAATATTATTGTATTTAGTTATTTCTAATGCCAAATGCGTCTTAGAATACTGCTGCTGCTGAAAAACAAATATGTTTTTCCATACATTTTGGTTGAGTTGGTTTTGTTCCTTTTTTGACCGAAATACAAAATATTTGTCCTTTTTTTACTCATGCAACTGCAGCAGTATTTTAAGTCTTTTTTTGGCGTCAAAAATAAGTAAAGATAAAAATATTTTGCGTAAAATATGTGGCAGTGGTCAGGACACATAGCGCGGAGAACCGATATGGCCGTAAAGGTTCTCGAATGGCGACCGTGAACCAAACGACGTTCCGTGTCCGTGTCCAAAAATCTAACATTTATTTTATACATTATTTTTAGTATTCTTGGTAGAGTCCGACCGAAACTGGTTTTCCGGCCGAAACCGAAACCGAAACCGAATTTTCGGCCGTGGCTTCAAGTATAAAATTCCTTAAAATACTGAAATTTGGTGCATTTTACCCATTTTTCTGCATTAATTAGGACATGAAATGGAAACACAGTAGGTATATTAATTTTGTTGTGATCATTTATTTAATACAATAAAAAATATATTAACAATATTTTTATTATTTTTCAAATGCCACCAAAGCTGTCAAAGTGCTGCTGTAAATATCTTTTGAAATTTAATTCCTTATGCGACCGAAAGAGGCGCTGCTCTGGTTTTCATGAAGAATAATACGATCACGGTAACCATTACGAAAACGAGAGTTTTTTGTGTAGTTGTCATCGCAATATTGATGCAATTTTAGTTGACGGAGCTACACACTGCTTATACCGCTATTCCGCTATACAGTACCACAGTATTGTAATATTGTGACAATACCTTCTATCTACTTAAATTACATCAATAATTATTTTTTTCAGTGGTTTGAAGATTTCGGGCTTAGCACTTCTATCCTGCGCCTTGTCAGCATTTATCATCAAGATAAAAAAAAGATTTAAAGTAGGGCTTTCTTTAAAATACACTTTTTTGTTTTCTTGCAGTTGAACCTGAAGTAATCATAACTCGGAGAGGCTTCAAGCTGTTATTACTAAACGGATTTACATACGTAAGAAATTATTTTTCTACACACAAGATAAGATGGCGCTGCTCAGTAAGAAAATGTTCAGCCAGAATACACACGGTGCAAGAAAGGGTAGTGTTCCTAATGGAAAACCACAACCACCCACCGAGACGAAGGCGAATAGACGACTGATATATAAAAATTAGCAGATTTGTATCTATTTAAGTTTCCACAATATTGGAAACAAAGTTTGTTTATTTATAGAAGGTGTATATATTATGGTTTAACCATAAATAAGCCTAAGTATGGGTTATTAGTTTCCAGTCCCAGGATTATTAATTAATGCTCAGTAACAAAAAGAGCATACTAGATAGAGCTTAAGTTACATCGGTTTTGTTACTATTCCGCCCAAAATAACCACGATTCGTAAAAAAGGTATTCAAGATAAACATATCTCTCACTAAGGATAGGTAACTAGAGCCGTCCGTAAGTCTTTTCATACTGAAATAAATTATTGTCAGCCTCTTCTCAGTTACGGATAGGCCTTCTGAGGATTTGTTGCCTGAATAAAATCAGTTGGCTAATAAAGTGATCCATAGTAAATCATCTCATTCTCTGGTTTAGTTATATTGCTGTTATAATTCGGCTTTAATATAAATGTGTATGACGTCAAAAGACGTCCATGTTAACATTCGTATAGATTCAGCACTGTAGAACGGCACCGTATTCTTAAGAAACCACAGCTTGACAATTAGTTTTTTGGACGGCCGTTTGTTCCACAACGATGTAATTTAAAGGATATTTAAATAAGTATTTTTTTTTGTATAGTCAATTATTATATGCACGGCAAACAAGTATGTATTGATGCATGGTGTTTTATGTTACACTACGTTAGTTATTTGAATATATATTTTTATTTATAAACTTTATCGTCTTTATTACATTTCCATCACTTATTTAACTACAAATACTTATGTTTTTTTAGAATTCTACATACATACATTACATATAGGTACTAGGCAGAAGACTATGGATCGTCACCTTGCTACGATCCTTGCACACTTGCACTACAGTGCTCAAAAGTAATAAAAAATTCACACTTGTGTTTTAAAAAGATTGTTTTTATAATACTAGTATTTTTCCACACACATAATAAACCCAACGGAAAAGAACTGCGGCACAAAAACGTTTGGAACACATGAATAAGATAGAAAATAAGACAGGATCCTGAACTGTATGCAAAAGAAAAGGAAAAAGAGCGGCAACGTGGCACGGTAAAAAGAAAGAGAAACAGAGATGCTTCTAGAGCTTTTTACCAAAGACATAAACAAAACTTTTCAAAACTGATCGAAGACGTGGGCATATAATAAGTGAAACTGATATACGCGGAACGCAAGACGTGAAAATAATATAAAATTTAAAATGCAACAATCGTTCACTTGTTTTCTATTTGACTCAAATTTTAGTTCTAATCTGTAATAACTATTATTATTATTACAAATCCTTAACTCCGTCACAACGTTCCTCAACTTTATTTTAATGAAAATATATGCTGTTGTATAGAAGGTTGAACACATTTACATTTTACTGTATACTTTTGATCTGGGTGCCTACCATCAACTCTTATTGCGATTTTGTTTAGGACCTAAACTCTGAAACGCAAAACCCGAAACTTCGGTATACCCGTCCCTCTCACGCTCTAGTCGGGACGGAATCGAGTGAAAGGGGCGGGGCTAACCGAAGTTTCGGATTAGCGTTTCAGAGTACGGTCCCTGATCTGCTTCGCTTATTCGTACCACGACAGCTTAATATCAATGACAGCGATTCAGTCATCATTCAATGACATTTCACAGCCGCTAAGCTGTCAAGAACTCTTAATTGACTTATAACTCGGCCAAGCTAACATGACACCTGCAGGTTATACCCGTCCCTCTCACTCTCCGGGCATGACAGAATTGAGTGAAAGAGACGGGTAGAAGAAATAAGGACACAAATCGTTCGGTCATTCACATTTAGCAATTCATTTGCGATCAAGTTTTTAGAATGTCCTAATACTAAAGAAAAAATAAAATAAAAAAATAAAAATAAAAATAAAGCAATTCATTTTAGGAACCTATTCTGCGCTATTTTTGAATCGCTGTCTTTAAGTTGATGGTAGGCACCCTGTTATAACTCTTTTTACCCAACTGCGACAGAAGTAGGGTTAATGAGCGAATAATAATAAATAATAATAAAAATAATGAATTGTTCCCTGGAAAACAAAGATACAACAATAGGTTTAATCATATTCTTCTTTTTCAGAGCATGCACATTTTCACATAAACAGAAAAGGTAACCGGATGTTATACGTAGGGGACAACAAGTATAGAATAAACAATACGGCTGCTGGGGGTAAAGTGAGATGGAGATGCGCCACACACAGGAGGTTCGGCTGCCGGGCGAAGGTGCATACCGTCGAAGACGTCATTGTTTACTTCATCGATGAACATATTACGTCCGATAGGCAATTCTATCGAATGTGTGCCGATTAAAGCACCGAAGTTGAATTGCGTTTCGTTATTTTATGCAGATTATAGAAACTTCTTATTTATTACATTTGTTTGATATATTATTTAAATACTTTTTACATTGCGTTAAACCATTAATCATGTAAATACTTATAAATTAATAAATACTGTACAATCAGAATTTAACTTCGGTATATACAGGGTGGAATTATTACATGTCAACTGGAGAGAAAGTACTCTTAACAACTGAGATAGAAAATTTCTTCAAGTAACCATTCCCTTTTTTTTGAAAAGAAACAAAACTATATTCAGATATTTTAAAAATTTGCTTCGCACACTCAGGAATCGAATCGGCTAAAATTAGAAAAAAACTACATGCTATATTTTTACGGCATCAATCAATATGCTCAATTATACAGATACAATCTGTCTAACATACATAGTTAATTTAATGAAAGGACAACAATGAGAAATGTCATAGAATTAATGTCGATTCGAGTTGATGTTGTAACTCAGTTTTTTTCTTTCTACTAAGAAATTTGCTATCTCTAATGTTTCGAGTAGTTCCTATGGAGCTAGCATGAAAAACCTCCATTCTGTATACAACCTGCTCACCCATTTTCTCTATCCTTACTTATACAGAAAAATACATTTGTTATTGCTTCCATTTTGAATTTGTCTTTAGAGATTCCGATTTCAACTTGGTATATTTTCAGGGCTGGCGTCGCCATCGTTATTCATCACTAACGAGAAGGGGAGGAAAGTATTATTTCTGGAGGGGTTCAGGTACCGGCCCAATGGAGGGGGGGGCGGCAAGTTGCGGTGGCGGTGCTCCTCGCACGCTAGCTACGGCTGCCGGGCCGTGGTGCACACCGTCAACAATGAGGTCGTCTACTACAAGAATGACCATACGTTCGAGCGACCAACGATTTACGAGCCTACTTTCTAATTAGTAGGTTGGGTGGTATAACCTTCGAGCGACGCCAGTCTTCCGGCCCGGAAAGGCCGCGTTGCTCGAAGGGTGTAACTATTAGAAAGCAATTATCAGCAGTAGAAGTTATACCGTTAGTATAAGTGTCGATAATACTTGTATATTTATAGTCCTGTCTATTTGATTTCGGAATATTACAAATGAATTTTAATTTAAGTAAGTAGCTTAAACTGATTATTCTGATTTTGTGTGAACACGTAGATTGAAGATCGAGATCATCGATGAGTAGTAAGTAGGTAGGTTGGTATAGATAGAGAATTGATATTATAAATATTAAAGTGTGTAATTATTATAAAATTTGGTTTTGTTATAACGCCCTGTCATAGACTTCTGTTCGTAAGATTAATTTACGAACTTACGAAGGTTTAAAATGACTTGTAATAATTATCAAGAACTGTATTTTTTTACAGCACCAAAACCATTTTTGTCGACGGCGGCGCGGCGGTGAAAGGCAAATAATTCTAAATAATCTATAGGTACTAATATTATAAAAAGGAAAGGTTGATTGTTTGTTTGTTTGTTTGCATCGAATAGGCTCCGAAACTACTGGACCGATTTAGAAAATTCTTTCAACATTAGAAAGCTACATTCTTCCCGAGTGACATAGGCTATATTTTATACCGATATTCCCACGGGAACGGGTACCACGCGGGTGAAACCGCGAGGATTCGCTAGTACTTAATAAATAGCATGTTAATATTGTGCAACTTCTAGGTTTTTAATTAATTCGTCTCTTATGCGTTCTTCCAAGCTTAGCAAGATGGCAAAAATAAACGAAACGGATTGAAGTTTGAATCTAACTTTTGAATTTTCGTATTTTTCAGGTGTCATTGCAACGTTCGCTACGAACTCCCAAGGGAAGAGCATATTAATAGTAGACGGATGTAAGTTCCGTATTAACCGGATCGGAAAGAGCAAAATCCTTTGGCGGTGCACAACCCACTCCCGATTCGGGTGTAAGGCAGCCGTGCACACAGTCGATGACCACATAGTCAAATACAAGAATGAGCATACAACCATACCTTTTGAACATTTTTTGAACAACAAACTTAATCAGCATCAGTTAAATAGTTAATATACTTAGTTACATTAGCTTAAAATAAAAAAGCAAGACATAATGAAGACAATATTTGAATATATTATTTGAAAAATATTTAAAGCATGAAACTCATATTGGTTTAATCCAATTGGCGGTATGATAATGAATACTTATTTTAATCAGAGTCTATGTTTTATATGCAATTCCTACTAATGTAACAGAAACATTTGATACCTACACAATAAACAAAATGCATTGTTATCCGCAGTGTTTCATTTAAAGTATTTTTAACCCCCGACGGCGACGCAGCGCAAAGAGGGGTGTTATAAGTTTGAAGCCTTAGGGCATTTGTGCACTACACTGAATTTTACCGATCCGGAAAAAAACGGATGTTTGTATTTTAATAATTAATCATTTTAATAGTAAGAATTTATTTATTTCGTGTAGTTTAGGGTTTGAAACATTGAAACTACACGAAATAAATAAATTCTTACTATTATAAATTACTACACTGAATTGTACCGTCCGGCAGTCCGATTTTTTACGGTCCGATATGGCAGGCCATAAAATGTATATGTGCGCTTGTGCACTACACGGAATTTTACCGTCCGACATTTTACTTATCCCCATTCCGGTCCGTTGTTTTCCGTTCCGAGATAACAACAATGAAAAACGTATAGGCGCTTGTGCACTACACTGAATTTAACCGTCCGGAAAAAAACGGATGGTTGTATTTTAATCATAAATTATTTATAATACATAGTAAGAATTTATTTATTTCGTGTAGTTTAAGCTTTGAAAAATTGAAACTGTGATATTGAACTGAAAACGTGATATTCATGAGCGGGCGGGGCGGGGGAGGGGGTAATCACTGCGCTGCCCCGGCGAGTAAAAAGTCGGACAAGTGCACAAGCCAAGCATCCGTGATTTCATGTGACGCCGGTCCGTAAAAAAACGGACCGCCGGTCGATAAAATTCAGTAATAATTAAAAAAAAAAAAATGGCTCCAAAAAAAAGGCTGTCTATATCAGAAATTGCAACGGTGCTCGGTCACAGAAAAAATCTAAGTATGATCAGAAGTTCTACTTAGTACTTAGTAAGTACCTAGTGCTGACGGATTTCGTTGGAACAACATTCATTAATGTATTAACGCTTCTATTTTTAGTTATTAGGTTACAAACACATATAAAATAATATTGGAGATGCGCAGTTTAGCCCTTGAGATTATGAAGATAACGCTTCGGATTCTATTTAGAGTTGGCAGCCGTTGCACCGGCGGCGGCGCCGGCGCAGGCGGGTGGCGAATGCGTGAGTTTGTTGCAAAAATTACGGCTGTTTGTTGCCAGATGACGCAATGATATATAGTTATTTTAGCAAGACCAAATAAGATGCCGCCTACGATATACCCAGAAATGGCAATGTGATTTTACAGCAAAGTTTCAAACATACAGCATACCTACTTACCTACCTACAGCAATTTGAAATCGCGCGATTTTTTGATTTGGCGAATTTTCTTTATCCGCCGTCTGTTCCGAAATTCATAGTGCCTAAATGGATCAAGCGATTTAAAAAGGATGAAATAAAATAGAATTTTATAATTTAAAAACCCCCGACACAAAAAACACTTAAAAAAAGGCAAAAAATAAAAATTTCTCCCTCGGTCGGGGGACCACCAACGTATAATATGCCCTTTAAGTACTTCTCTTTTTGTTTTTAATGTGTCGGGGTTTATTAACATTTTTAATTGTGTACATTGGGCCAAATGATCTGTATTAAAATTGAAATCCCTTTTGGTGGTTTGATTCAACATAAGTGCTACAGTACGAGCGTGGCAGCGAGTAGAACAGCTTATTCAACATGATATTGTGACAAACTTTAAAGTGACATTAAAAGACGTGTCATTCTGCAAGGATATTTCACCGTCACTGTACGTTAATTTCGCATTCATTTGTTAATGATTTTTAAAAAATCGACCTACTGATACTATGTTACTCTTCAAAATGAAATATTACATTTGATTGTTCCTCTTTCAGGCATCATTGCAATTTTTACAGTAAATTTTAAAGGGAAGGACATATAAATTGTAGATGGGTATAAATACCGCGTGAGCTATGCCGGAAGGAAAAAAAGTATATTTTTCTGTATATCTAAAACGTCTTAATTTTAAAGGGCCTTAAGATCTATTATGGATCTATTTAGTATGTACTTTGCTACAAACTTCAAACTTCAACTACAAAGAGATATACTGCTATTATTTATCAAATAAATCAGTAAGTATGCCTGTCTTACCATAAACTAGAGTAGTACTTAGTTTTGGTAATATTGTTGAAATACCTATTACCTATTGCTCTAAACCTACGATTTAAAAAAATGATAAAAATGTAGCACCACATCATATTGTTATTAATGCCAAAAACAATGGCATAATTTATTATGTCAAATGGAATCTATGCCATCTCCCAGCAAAATAATAACACGTTTGAAAAAAATGCACTTATTTTTGTTTTTTCCCAGGTGTTTCAGTAGTAATGTCGCAGAGGGGACGACCTATGCTCATGTACCTTGGCTACAAATACTATAGGAAGGATCAGAACAACCAACGGGCCAGGTGGGTCTGTTCCACCCACCACCACAGGGGCTGCAGGGCTACCATCCACACTATCGACTCTGAGATCGTGAAGGTCAATGCCGACCATAACCACTGAGGGATTTGTTGAAGGTTTCTTATCAATATGAAGAACTTTTTTTTTTATTATGTTTTACTTAGACCATACTTATTAACTACTGTGAGAACTACTATGAGAAGTGATAGTACTAGTCCTAGAGGTCCTAGAGGAATGTTTAGATAAACAAGCGAGCCAGGGTGAGTCTGCTCCATTCACCTAGGGTCTGCAGGGCTACCTTCCACACTATCAACTCGGAGGTCGTGAAGATCAAGGCCAATAATATTAAATAAATTACATTCTATTCTATGTTATTGTGTGTTTAGAATTTGAACACAAAATTTTTAATTATCAATGTTTTTAGAAAGGATTTTATATTTAATAATCCTTTCTACTATTTATTTATTTTGACGACCGATTTGGCGCAGGGGTAGGCTGCCCACCTTCTGCGCCAGTGGTCTCGGGTTCGATTCCCGAACAAGACAAATATTTGTGTGCATGAACATGTCTATTTGTCTTGGTCTGGGCGTTTACTATGTATATTAAGTATGTATTTACAAACAAAAAGTATTTAAGTATATTATTTATCCGTTATCAAGTTTTCCATGATACAGTTTCTTAATGAAAT
This sequence comes from Crambus lathoniellus, assembly GCA_949710035.1. NCBI lineage: Eukaryota > Metazoa > Arthropoda > Insecta > Lepidoptera > Crambidae > Crambus > Crambus lathoniellus. Next base: position 8,572,220 of record OX453307.1, on the reverse strand, counting down.
TAACATGGGCTTAGATAATTGATGTGAATGTAAGAAGTTATTTATTTATTTATTTACACTTTTATAAAAATATTTTAACTAAAGGCTTGTTATTGTTGATCGAAGACTAAAGGGTGAAAAATACGTTGTCTTAAGACAAAAATATACAATTTCAGATTTCTGTTGGGTTTATATGTGTATGTATTATGCGAATGAATAATTTAATTAAAGTGAGTTTTTGTTCAATTCTGTATGTGGTGGCCACTTTTGTTATTTTTTAGTATTCTTATCCTGATATTTGTACGTACGTACCTATTTGTTCATAATTTAATTCTATGTAATTTATTGAAAAGGTTTATGCAATTGAAAAGAAAGTTACAAAAATAACCACATTAAATTCTTATCCTATCTAATCTTCTGTAAATACAAAATCATGCTATTTTGTTTTTTTAGGATATGAAATTATTATTTCGCAAAAAGGAAAGCCGTTGATCAAATTCAAGAATCACACTTACTTCCAAAAATATTCACATAGAAGCAAGGGCCCGTGGGTTTGCTCGACCCACCACAGCCGGGGCTGCAAGGCGAAGCTCTACGTGAATGATGAAGGGAACCAAATAGTTCAACTACCAGGGGATCATAATCATTTCATGGATGTGTTTAGATCCGTGTTCCCGAGAGTGATGGTGAATGATAAATAGACAAATAAATAGTAATAGCAACAAGGAATGAATAATAAATGATATTTCATTTTTCTTTGGTTTTATATCAACAAGTTCTTGGACATATGTATTTTCCACCAATATGTACCAAGTAACATAATAATATGCCAATATTAGACAATATCATAGTTTTGTATTTTATTTAGAAAAGAAATGAAAAGTTTTGAAACTTGGCAGAAAAGAGGTTAATTTTGTTGTTAATTACTTTGTAGTCATTACATTTGATTTCAATAAAAATGTCTTTTTTTACTTTTGTGTTTTTAAAATAGTTACGAAGATGCCATTAATTCTCATATAAGTAGATGGTACCTAAGTGTTAGGATATTCTCATTGTAATGGAAGGAATTAATGAGCAATTGACAAGTGACAGTAGAGAATAAAAAAAATTACCAAACTAACGTCAGCTGCGTTGATGATAATGAACCTACTCTTTCCAGGATTGATCTTTCATACAACAGTTCGAGGAAGAACGGTGCTAATAGAAGGAGGATTCAAGTATAGGGTGAATGGGAGGCTCGGGAACAAAGTCAGGTGGAGGTGTTCCAGCCATGAGAAGTTCCATTGCAAAGCTGTTCTGCATACTGTCGGCAATGAAATCACTTATAGAGCCAACGAACATACCACAGACGAATCGTTTGGGGCTATATATGGAGCGTAAGAGGATATTGACGGTCAAGTCTGCCTTATTAATACCAAAATATAATTGATTATACTACGCGTTCGCTTCGAGTTGGCCGCTACCTCTCTTCCCGACTCACCGCACCGCGCTCCTAAACAATGTATATGTGCATAGGCTTTACGAGGGTGACGAGAAATGTTTTGGAACTCGCGTTTCTACTTGTACTCGTTTATTGTCCTTACCTTTTATATTTACTAAGTATGACAAAAAAACTTAGTTCTTTATTTAAACTTACATCCGCAATTTGCTATTACACAATAATGTTCGTCTTTATTCTAAGGCCAAGGCTGCACTGATAGGTGCGGCGACAGCGACGCGTCATAATAACGACAAAATGTTAGTTTGTTTTCATGAAATCGCCGCCGGAAGCGGCGCGGAGTCGCGCCGTCCTCCGTCGCGTCGCAGTCGCCCGTCCGGCTGCCTTATAAACTGCCTTGATATAATTTACTATTTTCTTAGTTTAACTTGAATGGGGGCCTTATTAACGTTGACTTAATTTTTAATACATTTTGTACTACTACATTAGCTTTTAAGAGTTTTATAAAGTGTCAGACATATAGTTACTCATAGTATTGAAAATTAAAGGTTGAAATTTAACTCTGTTCAATTCTAAAAAAACAACTATTTACACAAAATGCTTATAGCGTTAGTTATTTGTATTCTGCATTGGAAATGGATGAAGGTTATTCAAATATAGTTCCAATGTTTGGTACGTGAAATGTGAATATAAGTACAAGTAAGATGTGGAACAATAATGAAAAAATTGTCATGGTTGGGTCTGTCAAATGATACTTCATACTCAAAGATTAAAATTTTATCACTGTTAAGATAAATTTTAGTTCGTTTAAATTTAATTCATTTTTATTTTAGCATAAATGTCATGAGCAATAAGGCATGATTCTTTTAAATTAAATGGTTTTTGCACTGTTAATATTAGTTTATATTTATCAACAAAATTCTTCTGAATTAATATAGTCTAACTTTACACATAAACGAAAATTAAAGGAATGTTGAGACCTTCTTGCATTGAAATAGCTATGCTTCACGTTTGTTAATTTTAATAAATTAAGATAATCATGTGTTTTTGTTGCACAGGCGCCTCCGGATGCAAAACTACTATCTCCCAAAAAGGGAAGCTGATGATACAAATAGGAAACTTCAAGTTTTATAGAAAAAGCACCAGCGGTTTCAGAACCAGATGGGTCTGTTCGACCCACCATACGAAAGGCTGCAGTGCGTGTCTGTATACCATTGATGGTGTAATAGTCACCCTCAAAAACGACCACAGTCATGAACCTCCAGAGAGCCTTGACAAGGTGTGGCATTCGTTGAAATAAGAGGTTTTATGGATACTCCGCACAGCGATTTTGAATTGAATCGTTCTTTTTTATCTCTCTCCATATGTTGCAAATCCCGCTGCTCGGGGAATGGCTTTATATATGTGGAATAATAAGTGTCGTTGATGCACGTGTCGATAGTCAAATAGATTTGAAAATTGAATTCAAAGCTTACTTCTATATTATGACGATATAGACGACTATAGACGACCTCCGTGTCCGAGTGGTGTACGCACCGGTTTTCAAGGTCAAGAGGGTCCGGGTTCGATCCCCGGTCGGGTAAATATTGGAAACGAACTTTTCAATATTTCCTCGGGTCTGGGTGTATGTGGTGCCAACCCGTCGTTGTTTCCAATTTCCATAATACTAGTGCTTAAGCTACTATACCTTGGTATTGGGACAATGTATGTGATGGTATTCAATATAATCTATTTATCGAAAACCCAACGAAAAAGATGGTCGCTTCGAAAGCCTTTTCATCTGGTCTACGCCCTCTGAGACCACCTCACCAGCTGGTCTAACTGTAAAATCATAATAGTCAGACTTCGTGTAGACGTCTGTCCTATTTCAATTTCTGTTTGTTGAATAATTACGAATAGTGGAGTTTAATGGTCTGACCGCAACGACGATGTAAATGATGTATTCTATTAGTTCAATTTATTCGACAAAGAGTGCTCGTGAAACTTTAGATAAAAGACGTTTTGAATGAGTTAAGGAAACAGAGCAGTATAAAAATCATTAAGATTATTTTGATTTTAACTGTATTTTGAGTCTTATCAAGTAACCGAAATAATTGCGGTGTATTCTGGCTAGCCGAATGCGAGTTGCAATATGTTGTTAAATTAATTTGAGTTGTTTATTAAAAACTAATCGACCTTTGAGGATATTTCGGTTCTTGCACAGTATATGTCTGTACTGTAATTTTGTTCGTGACACATATAATTTTTCTTATATCTGTCGCAGGGATTTTGTCAAAGTCGTGATATTATAATTCCACTAGTGAAATTATAATTTCTCGTTAAATTATGAATAGACAGTACGAGACAGTATGCACACGGTTTTTTTTTTGTATCCATTCAACGTATGGATTGTTTCACAAAAAAAATAACCATGAAATTTATGGCATTCGCTTCGCTGCGCTTCGCGATCGCCTTAAATTTCTAACCTATCACGTGTTCTACATGACTTCCGAGGAGTACAGGACTTTTACGAGGCAAATTCGTGAGCTCGCAGCCGTGTGCATACTGTCTCGTACTGTCTATTCATAATTTAACGAGAAATTATAATTTCACTAGTGGAATTATAATATCACGAATTTGACAAAATCCCTGCGACATATCTAGATATAATTTATTCTAACGCCCATTATTGTAGGTATAGCGTTTCAGAAGTGCATATTGTTATTGGCTAGTGTTCACGCCGCGCGTGATTCATTCATTCACGTTCATTCGTGGGTGCGCCGCCAACCACCGTCCGCGCAACTCGCGCTCAGTTGGCCGTAAGCAGCCGTGAGGCAAGTTTGTGTGGCGACGTGCCGCGCCAGTTACCTACCCGTATTGTGACCGTGATTTCGTTTTGCACCTACTAGGGCTCCGGTCGGGGTACGGACTTGTGACCCGTGTGTGTTCGCTTTGAAAAGCGCCGGGAAGTTTTAGCTGTCTATTAGGGCATTGTGTAGTTATAAGAGTGTTAGCTGTAAGAGTTTCCCATCGGGGGTTGTGTGGAGATCGTTTTGCCAGGCGCGCGCCGGCGAGACAGCGTTCAGCCCCCCTGGATTACGGACAGTATTCTCTAAGTTAAGGTAGGCCTAGCTTTTAAGTAACTTAATTTTGCATGAGAAACCTTCGTTTCAATAAACTGTGGAACACAGTAGATGGTCACCACATTTGTGCGTGATCATATTTTTGGTAGCAGAGCTTAGTTGATATAATTAATTTTCATATTAAAATTAACTACATAAAATTTCATAGTAAAAATAAAAAGCGTACCTAAAAAGCGTACCTAAAAATAAAATTTTTTTTTTTTGTTGAAATCTCGAGGGTATTTGAAGATCCCGAGACGATTTGAAGTACTAAGAAATTGTTCTAGTAAATTCTCGAAGCGAATGTTTCTCACTTGGTGGATCCGATAATAGATAGACACTTATATAATTGTTGTCACATACTAGTGTTTTGATACGAGTTTACTCGCCTAGATGTGTATATTTTTTTTGTGTGTCCGGATTTATTTGACGAATAGTTCGTTCGAAAGTGTGTTTATTAGTACCACATACTAGTGATTTGATACGAGTTTACTCGCCTAGATGTGTATATTTTTTTTTGTGTGTCCGGATTTATTTGACGAATAGTTTCGTTCGAAAGTGTTGTTTATTAGTACCACATACTAGTGTTTGTTCCGAGTCCGCTTGCCTAGTTAAAAAAAGTGGACCTAGTTTTAATTATTAGTAGTATTAAATTACGAGTATTATTATTAAAAATAGTTTTGTTTTTGTTTGTTGATAACGGTTTAGTAGTTGATTTGCGAGGTTGACTTGGCCGTGTGTGTATGCCATACCGTTAATCCTATACGTTTTGTTTATACCGTTATATTGTTAGCCATTGAAATTGGTAAGTTGTTAATAATTTATGAAAATAGTAGGGTCCGTGTATGTCGTCCGAATTTTAATTGTGTTTTATATTATCGTGACGCGACCTATTTCTATTGTTTTTTTTGTTGATGTTTACCACTTTTATAATTCTTTGTTTGCTTTGTTTATTAAACGGATTATAAATGGCTCCTACGAATCCGACCGCCGTATCCAGGGCTGGCATCCAAGGAGTTTTGCGTTGGCTTGCTTGTGCGGTCACATTAATAGACCGAGCCGACCGGGTAGGCGCGTTGCTAGCTCGGTATGGCGGGCTGGCAGCTCGGCTGCAAGACCTGGAGCGCCACGCCATGGAGTGTCGCGCGTATTACTTGGAAAACCCCCCAGCTGATGATGCCGTGTCGGAACAGCTGGAGCAGGATGTAGCCCAGGCCTATGAGCTGGCTGACCAGTTCACGGAGGCGGCTGAGAGGGCCCTGGCTGTTCGGAAGGGGGAGCCGGTTTTGAGCGGGGAGGTCAAACCTACCCCGACGGCGTTGCTAGGCCGATTGCCTACCTTGGAGATTCCCACTTTTAATGGGGATCTGTCAGCCTGGATGGGCTTCATTAATTTGTTTGACAGATTGGTGGATTCACGACGGGACTTATCCCCTAGCGAGAAGTTGGCCTATTTGCGCTCCTCCCTGCGAGGAGAGGCCAGCGCGGTAATCCAGCACCTGCTCATCAGCGACGACAACTACCAGGTGGCTCGCCAGCTTCTGGTTAGCAGGTACCAGAATGTCCGGTTACTGGCGGACACCCACGTGGCCACGATTTTGGCCCTCCCGCGAATCACGCGGGTACACCTGTTACGGAGGGAGTTGCTGAACCCGCTACTGTCAGCGGTCAACTCCCTAAGGCGATTGGACCTGCCGGTGGATCAGTGGTCCTTTGTACTGCTGCACATAGTCCTCGCCAAATTGCCCGCTGAAATGAAGGGGCGTTTCGAGCAGAGGTACGGAGGCGACAGCGCCTCGTATCTCCCGCCCTTCGCGGACCTCCTTCGTTTTTTGGAGGACGAATGTAGGGTGACGGACCACCTGGAGCCCGCCCCGGTTCCAGGTGTTGGTCGTATGGTGGCGGCGAGGGAACAGCCCCGTCGCCCGACCAATCGCTATGCTGCCTTCCAGCAGTCCCCTCCCCCCGCACCGAGTGAGCGGTGCAGGTATTGCAGGGGAGATAGGCATGTGGTGCACGAATGTGCCAAATTTAGAGGCCTCCGCCCAGAGGGACGGAGGGCCGTTGCAAGACAGCGCCAATGGTGCTATAGGTGTTTGGGGGGACACATGCAGTCGGCGTGTCCCCAGACAGAGGATTGTCGTCTTTGCGGAGGGAGGCATCACCCCCTCCTTTGTTTGGACCGCAAGGACGCCGGGAGCGACCGGGGTTCGAATTCCTCGCGCACGAGCGGGGGCCCGGCAGCCCGGAACCGGTCCCCTAGAGATTCGGCGGGGCTTAGCCCCCCCGTTCAGTCCCCCCCGGAGAGGGGGAACTATAGGAGAGACGCCCCCGCCACGGGCGGGGGTAGGGGGGTACCCCAAGAGTACGCCACGGTGGCGATGGGCACGGGCCCTATTTGCTACTCCCCCCCCCTAATGGAGAGGCCTCGATTGGGGTACTATGTACCGAGGCACGCCCCACACGGGTATTACCCTGCACCTAGGAGTGCTGTTGGTCGGGGCCAGTATGTACCCGATTGGGACCCGCTCGCCCGGTACGAGCGTCCCACATTTGGCGCGCCGACTCAGGCGCGAGGGGGACAAGTACCCCCCCAAAATTTTTAATGGCGCCCCTGTCGGACCCAACCACCCCTCCGGAGCTTGTGCTGTTGCCAACAGCCTCCGTGAATGTTTGGGGACCTAAGGGCAATGTTGTAACGGTGCGTGCCCTTTTGGACTCAGGTGCCCAGGGGTGCATAATGTCCAGGTGGCTTGTCCGACAGCTGGGTCTTTTGCTTGTGCCGCATCACGAAGCGGTACGGGGGGTGGGAGACTCGCGGATCCCTGATCCGATTGGTCGAGTTGAGTTCTCCTTCTCCCCCCACTTCACGCCAAGGCCGAAGATCGGTGCTTCGGCGATAGTATTTGATAAGGTGGTTGGACCACTCCCGCAAGTGCGAGTGCCGCCATCCACGATTGAGCTGACGTCTGGACTGGCTTTGGCTGATCCTTCCTTCCACCGACCGGGCCCAATACACTTGTTGATTGGTGCGGATGTCCTCGGTCGTGTACTGTGTGGAAGCAAGCGAGTTTTGCAGACAGCCGATCTTGTCGCCTTGTCCTCGTCGCTGGGTCATGTGGTGATGGAAAAGGTACCACAGACACCAGAGACCCCGTCGGTAGACCGCCAGACCATTGTCGGTTCTACTTTGTCCGACGTTCTCCAAAAGTTTTGGGAGGTGGAGGAACCTCCCACTGCCAAGCGGTTGGATCCGTTAGCCGAGGAGTGCGAATTGTTCTACCAGAACAACACTGGGCGCCTCCTCTCGGGTCGCTTGATTACCCGCTTGCCCTTCTTGGCGGTTCGCCCTCCCTTAGGGAGCTCCCGACCGATGGCCGAGAAGAGATTGTTGTCCATGGAGCGTAGGATGGCCAGGGATCCCGCATTCAAGGAGAAGTATATAGACTTCATGCGGGAGTATTTGGACCTTGGGCACATGTCCATCTCGCAGTTGGACTGGCGTAATGTGGAACATTACTTCCTGCCACACCACGCTGTTTTGAAGACTTCCAATGGGAAGATCCGCGTGGTCTTTGATGGTTCAGCGCCCACGTCAACCGGAGTGTCGTTGAATCAGTGTCTGCATGCGGGGCCGAAGTTGCATCACGATGTCTGTGATGTTTTGACCAACTTCCGCCGGCACGCTGTCGTCTTTGTGGCCGATATCCGCATGATGTTCAGACAGACCGTGATTCACCCGGAGGATAGACGATACCAGCTCATCCTTTGGCGTGAGGATCCCCAGGATCCGATGTTGGCTTACGAGCTGAACACCAACACTTATGGTTTGCGGTCGAGCCCCTTTGTGGCGATCCGTTCGCTTTTGGAGCTCGCAGAGCGCGAACGGCTACGCTATCCCCGGGCATCTGCTCTTATTGAGGGGGGGGCCTTATTTGTCGACGATATCTGCACGGGGGCCTCGAGCTTAGATGAGGCTCTCGTCTTACGTGATGAGCTGATTGCGCTCTTGAGGGCTGGTGGCTATGAGTTGCGGAAGTGGCTGTCTAACTCACCGGACCTATTGGCAGATTTGCCTAAAGACCACCAGCAAGAGCCGCTCCTCTTTGAAAATCCGGAGACTCCAGACATGCTGTCTGTTTTGGGAGTCCAGTATCGACCAGTCCCGGATTTGTTCACATATAGATTGGAACTGCCAGACCCAAAGGTCTGGACTAAACGCACGGTGCTGTCCACTGTAGCCCGTACCTTTGATCCGAACGGTTGGCTCAGCCCTGTAGTGTTTTCGATGAAGTGCTTCCTACAGGAGCTCTGGGCTGCGGAATTGTCATGGGATGAGCCCCTCTCTGGTAGCCTCCTACGAGAGTGGGTGAGGTTCGTGTCATCCCTACCCGACGTCAATCGGGTTTGTATACCGAGGCAAATGCTGCCTTCGGGAAAGTTTAAAGCCTCCCTGCACGGCTTTTGTGACGCGTCCGAAAGCGGATACGCGGCAGCCGTTTACATCCGAACGGTGGATGCAGCAGGCGTTGTCGCCGTACACTTAGTTACGGCCAAGAGTAAGGTCGCCCCCCTTCGGACTAGGCTAACCATTCCGAAGTTGGAGTTGTCCGGCGCCACTCTCTTAGTACGGCTACTCAATCATGTTGCCGACACCTTGGGAAACGGTGTCGACTTGGGGTCGATATTTGCGTGGTCTGACAGCCAGGTCGTCCTTTGTTGGCTGAAGAGTTCAGTCCACACCCTTGAGGTTTTTGTGGCCAACCGGGTCTCACAAATTCAGACTTCAAAGGCCCCGTTGATTTGGCGCCACGTACCGGGCGAATTGAACCCCGCAGATTGTGCCTCCCGCGGCTGCGAGGCGCCTGAGTTAGTGGACCACCACCTATGGTGGAGTCCATCATGGTTGTTACGGCCTGAGCGCTCATGGCCTGCCACCCCGGCTGTGGCCAGAGTCCCAGACCTAGGCATGCGTGTTCACGCCGTGGAGACGGTGGCGGCTCCGCAGATGGAGTTTTTGTTAGACCGCTACAGTTCTCTTGATAAGTTGCTCGGCGTGACTGCTTGGATGAGGCGCTTTGTGCGAAATTGTCGCCAGCCTCAGGAGAAATCGTTGTCTCCGGTCCTCGCCCCACAAGAGCGGCAAGACGCTCTGTTGCATTGGTTGCGAGTGACGCAACAGCGAGAGTTTGAACCGGAGCTGAAAGCCCTGCGCTCAAGTAAGCCCAAGTTGAAGGGACCCTTGGTGCGGTTGAATCCTTTCTTGGACAGTACCGGATTGCTGCGTGTCGGAGGTAGGCTCAGACATGCCAACCTGCCGTACGGATCACGCCACCCTTTGTTGCTCCCCAAGGATGGACCGTTAGTTAGACTGTTGATTACAGACCGACATGTAAAGAATGCTCATGCCGGTTGTAATGCTTTGACCGCGCTCCTCCAACGAGAGTTCTGGATTTTGTCAGCGCGGAGAATAATCCGATCCGTTATTTTTCGTTGTCTCCCGTGTTATCGTTTGCGCGCCGATACGATGCAGCCCCAGATGGGTGATTTGCCTGCCGATCGAGTGAACGAATCGATGCCCGTCTCAGGAGTTGGAACGGATTTTGCGGGGCCATTTACCGTTAAGACATCGCGGCTTCGTAATGCTAGAACGGAAAAGGCTTACTTGTGTGTATTTGTTTGTTTGGCCACTAAAGCGGTCCACCTGGAGGTGGTTAGTGCCCTCACCACAGAAGCCTTTGTAGCCACGTTGAATCGTTTTGTGTCTCGCCGCGGAATGCCGTCGTTAATCAGGTCCGATTGTGGAACCAATTTCAAGGGCACCGATAGGTATTTAAAGGAAGTTTGTGAATTTTTGGATAGGAATAATTTTGAGATCGGATCCACACTCTCTCGCAGAGGGGTACGATGGCAGTACTCCCCGCCATCCTGCCCCCACTGGGGAGGGATTTTTGAAGCAACTGTAAAGGCCGCTAAAACTCACCTTCGTCCCGTTATTGGGGAGACGGTCCTCACGTTTGAGGAACTCGCGACCGTATTTTGTAAGGTTGAGGCGGTCCTCAACTCGCGTCCGTTGTGTCCGTTGTCTTCGGACGCGAATGATTTAGAGGCCCTTACGCCGGGCCATTTTTTGATTGGCAGACCGCTTAACGCCTTGCCGGAATATCCTTATTCCGAAGTGCCCTCCGGACGGCTCTCGCGATTTGAATTGCTCCAGCAGCTTACGCAGAGTTTTTGGCGCCGTTGGCATCTGGAGTATTTGCACATTTTGCAGCAACGCGTTAAGTGGTCGGATAGGACGACCCCACCCAAGACTGGAGACCTCGTGTTGGTAAAGGATCCAAACCTGCCGCCCCTCCGCTGGCGTTTAGGACGCATTGTTCAGCTTCATCCGGGGTCGGATGGTGTGCCCAGGTTTGCCGAGGTCCTGGTGGGGGACTCTGTTTTGAAGCGAGCGATCGCTACCCTCTCTCGCCTGCCCTTAGATTGAGTTGGCGGACAGTTTGCTACTGTCCGGGACGAGGGGATGTTCACGCCGCGCGTGATTCATTCATTCACGTTCATTCGTGGGTGCGCCGCCAACCACCGTCCGCGCAACTCGCGCTCAGTTGGCCGTAAGCAGCCGTGAGGCAAGTTTGTGTGGCGACGTGCCGCGCCAGTTACCTACCCGTATTGTGACCGTGATTTCGTTTTGCACCTACTAGGGCTCCGGTCGGGGTACGGACTTGTGACCCGTGTGTGTTCGCTTTGAAAAGCGCCGGGAAGTTTTAGCTGTCTATTAGGGCATTGTGTAGTTATAAGAGTGTTAGCTGTAAGAGTTTCCCATCGGGGGTTGTGTGGAGATCGTTTTGCCAGGCGCGCGCCGGCGAGACAGCGTTCAGCCCCCCTGGATTACGGACAGTATTCTCTAAGTTAAGGTAGGCCTAGCTTTTAAGTAACTTAATTTTGCATGAGAAACCTTCGTTTCAATAAACTGTGGAACACAGTAGATGGTCACCACATTTGTGCGTGATCAGCTAGGTATGGGAATCGGGTGACGGTCACGGTTTGAAGTTTGTTTTTGGTAAGTATTAGTTTTCTGTAGGTAATGTTGTTTTTGAACTGTTAATAAACATCTTCTATTCAGATTCTTTCTCTCAGTCCCTTACGGAAAAGTTGACTCCAATAGCTATACCTACCTATTATAGAAATTTATCGTTGTTGAATATGTTGTTCTATTATATTGTATTGTTCATATGTATCAGAGTAATGGTTTTATTTTACAGACTTCTCCGAATACAAGACGACTGTCTCACGAACAGGAAGGCCGATAATACAAATAGGAAACTACAAGTTTTTCAAAAAAAGCACCATAGGGCCGAAGACCAGGTGGGGCTGCTCCACTCACCACACGAAAGGGTGCAACGCCTCTCTGTATACCGTTGACGATATAATAATCACTGTCAAAAACATACACTCTCATCAATAATAATAAATAATATTGTACAGGTTTAGAAATATGTTCTGCATAGGAATCTACATTGCAATATGCAACGAAGTTGCTTTTCGCCATCACGCTCAGATCTTCTCACTTCGCAACGTATTTAAATGCGGCTTTTGTTAGAGTAATAATTTCACGAAGAAAGTTTATATGCAAACAAAGAGTACGCGCTACTAAAGAGTTCGCAGTGTGTTTAGTAGTTTTACCATGGAGCTAGACTTAATACTGAGGTAACTGGAGTTTTCACCCTGAATAAAAAAGTGTGCCCAGCAAATTTGACATTTAGTATGTAGTGGCTGTCAGTTGTCTCATATGACCATACGTATTTTTTCAAAGTGTAGATGAGACGGAAGACAGCCACAGTGTAATTTGTGGTCACAAAAAAGTGTTAGTACTGCACTCTCCAGTTACCTCAGTATTAGGTAAGTCTAGCTCCATGAGTTTTACTGTGCGACAAGGATCTTTTGACACGCGATCGAAATGGGAACTAACTCTTCTCTAGCTATCCAATCAGTCAACTAGCGCTCTTGTCAATGTTATCCAAGTGCCAAAATACGATCCTTGTCGCATATGACCATGAAGCTCGACTTAATACTGAGGTAACTGGAGAGTGCAGTACGAACGATTTTTTGTCCACCACAAATTACACAGTGGCTGTCTTCCGTCTCACCTACACTTTAAAAAAATACGTATGGTCATATGAGACAGCTGACAGCCACTACATACATAAATGTCAAATTTGCTGGCGACACTTTTTTATTCAGGGTGAGAGCTCCAGTTACCTCAGAGTATTAAGTCAAACTTCATGCATATGACTAAACGCACTGCGTACTCTTTGGTAGCGCGTACTCCTTGGTGTCTCTACCAATAAATAGCGTTCCGCCCGCAATTTGCCCGCGTGAAATACATAAAGTTTTCCTGTGTGGTGTAATGAGACATTTGCCTGGGATGAAAAGTAAACTTTACGCTATTCTAGCTTATAATCTCTGTGTCGAGCCGTTTCGCTGCGATTGAGTAACAAACATCCAAACTTTTGCATTTACGTTCGTTGCGAAGCGGGTTGTTGTTAGGTACAAATAAAACTAACCTTTATCGATATTAGTAAGAACAGTGTTGTTTTACTTAATAATGAAACCAATGAAATCCCCATTTGTTAGTCTCCTATCTTTTTTATGCTTCTTTACCATAATAATGAGGTTGGATAATAAATTATATGTTTCTTGGTGTTATTACATTATGCGAAATATTTTACTTTAATTGTATGTATTTCTCATTGTTCGCAGGTTTTGTGATCGTTATAGAGAAAGAAAAAAAATACCTTATGGAAGGGAAAGATAAGTATATGCCAATAGGACAAGCCAGGAAGCGAACTTTTTGGAAATGCTGTGGTCATGGCGGAGACGCGTGCGATGCTCGCCTGTGCACGATGGAAAAAGCAATCGTTAGCAGAAGTAATCACCACAGTAATGATAAGAAACTTTTGGATAAAACTGTATTAAATGTTACCTCTTTGAGACTCTCTCTCAACTCGAAGCTTAAGAAAAATCTTATTGCGAAGAAGCAGTGACGATTATTAGTTTACTAACTGACCCGGCAAACGTTGTTTTGCCATATAATAGTGGACCCGGTTACCAACGTCTTGTGTGTGTGTGTTTATACACCAAAAGTTGCCTAGACCAGACAACAGATAGCGCTAGTTACACACTACCAATAAAGGGGCCCAAGCTTGGTCTCTATTTCCTACATATAAAAAATTACTCTGTGAAGTAGAGTGAGTGTCAGATAAATCTGCGCGCATGCGCGACTGGGGCAATTTCGGCTCTAGTTACAGTTTATTTTTTTTTCTATCTATCTTATAGAAAATATTAGTATTCGATTTTGACCGCGCAGATGTCAGTGATTACATACTCTTTGGAAACGGCAATGGAAGAAATGACAGTTTTTTATCGAAGGTACGACAGTTAAACGATTTTTCATAGAAAATGACAATTTTTACTCAATTTTCCGGAATAATAAGTAGCCTATGTTACTCTCCAGCTCCCAAACTATCCCCATACCAAATATCACGTCGAACCGTTGCTCCGTTTTGACGTGAAAGAAGGACAAACAAACAAACAAACAAATAAACAAACAAACAAACACACTTTCACATTTATAATATTAGTATGGATTAGTATCCCTTTTATAGCGTTAGCAAATCGAAAGAAAATGACGTAATTTCGCTCAATAATACAAAATAATATGCGAGTTACAAGCAGCATGTAGATCCGTCCTTTAATTCACATTATTAAATAGCGGTAGCACCTGAGTGTAATAGGGTTGGTATCGCTGTATTTATCGGATGAACTCAAATCTGAAAATAGGATGGATGGTCCTAGTTCTGTTTCACTTCGCTCTTGTGCGCTTTGGCTTGTGCAGCAGTGGGATCTTTGAGTTCTATTAAATATTTTTTGTTTTTTTTTGTTCTAGACTTGACTTTCTTTCTTAGTGATGTTTTTCTTTCTTAGTGTTTACTTTTTTGTGATTTGTAAAAATTCATAACCAACTTTTATTCACGTTAAAACTTTGGATTCAGTTTGATATGAAGTAGGTACCTAATGTTAGAAAACTAATTTCCAAAAGTCAAATTCATGTAATCATAATATTTTTCTCTGTTCTTCCAAAGTCTTACATTTTCCATCGAACGTTGATAGTAACTAGTGTAACTACTACATACATACTAACCTACTAATTATAGTTATAAGTAAGTTAATCATGGATTGTTTTTGCAACATATGAAATAAATTTTTAAAAAGTGTTTTTTTCTTTTAATATACACTTTCATGTACAGATTTATCTCTTTTAAAAGCTTCATCATAGTATTCCCTTCAGTTTCAGCGATGTTTGTGCAGTCCCGTCGGGGCAAGCCCCTAATCTCCCTCGGGGGCTTCACGTACTGTTGCAAGGCGGTATCAGGCCCCAAGACCAGATGGGTCTGTTCCACCCACAACCACAAGCAATGCCGAGCCGTTATCCATACATTCAACAATGAAATTATCAAAGTCAATAACGTTCACACTCATTAGTTTTAGATTAGGTTTATTCTTCATATTTTTATTGGCTCTATGTTTTCTAATTTGGTATTTATGTTAATTTTTTATGACCTTAATTTTTAAATAAACAGTCGTATCTTGATTCAAAAATTAAGGTAATGATAAATATTACCATAATCTCATTAAAAATATTATTGAATTTTAATGGGATGTATTTTGAAGTGCTTTACTTGCCTTAAGTATCAGACATTTTAAAGAAGAAACAAAACACTACTATATTGCTAACTTAAAATATAAAATCTACATTTTAATAGTAGGTATTATTATTTTCCCGTTCTTTTCTTTTCAGCATAACTAATTTTATGTCACAGATTTTAATTACGTCACATCCATTAGACAGAGACCTTTAATCCGGTATCTAAGTAGTGTATTCTCTTCTTCCTACAAGAAGATCACTGGCCCTCACACTGGATGGCAGTGCTCCATCCACAAATGATGTTATGCTTCTCTTTATATTAGGAACAAAACTATCATTCGACAGTCTGAACGAATAATACCGCTAAGAATAGATTAAAGAGCCTTTCACTTCGATCTATTGAAATTCTTCAGTAGAGTCAGTTATCCTGTACCCGTCCTTTCATTTCAAGAACTGGTTTACTTAATGAGGCAATAAATGCTCAGTCTATTTCATAATCAAACATCTTACAATTGTTAGTTTTATTAAAAGAAATTCTTTGGCAAGTTCAATCTAGTCAATTCCACTGCCTTCTTCAATTATGTGTCATCATCTAGAGTTAATGTTTTAAATGTCTTAATTGTTTTAATTGCATAATTTTTTTTATTTGGTATTTTCCTACTATAATATTAAAAATGTGAAAGTTATTTGGATGTTTGTTATTCAATCACGCCAAAACGGCTGAACGGGTGTGGCTGAAATACTATGTAGGGCAGGGGTACCGGTTTTGGCCACTGTACCGGTTTTGGTCACTTTTCACTTTAAAGTTATATAAATAGGAATTAAAAAACTATTGCTTATATTTATTAATGGCGAATAAAAGATTGGACTTTTAGTTAATAATTACAGCACTTAGCTTTTTTATGTAGTACGATAATTTAGAAATAAACACCATGTTATGTTTCAAAGTTAACATTTTGTAAAATTCTTAAGGCGCCGATTCCCCAAAATAGGGTATTTTAAATTATGGATTTCTCGCAAATCACAAGTACTTAAAACTTGGAAAAAATATATGTTATTTTACAGTTATTTATCTAGTGCTTCCGGCCGTTTTTTTTCGATTGGTGATATTTTACTGTGTCAAATAAAATCCCAAACATCCGTCTAATCGTAATCAAAATATCGTATTACTTGCAGTATACTTGGTTTTAGTTAATGAAAAATATACGAAAATGATTGTCTTTTGATTGTCTAAGGGATTCCGGCCTTCATAATGTAAATTTTTTTATTAGTTAATTTTTAATTGAATTTTAAGTGATTTTTGATTTGCGGGGCGCTCGCGAGTTCACAGTTCACTGCCGGCTGCCGCTGCGTCCGCGTGAAGTGTATCGAGCGCGGCCGAGCAAACGTTAGCGTGCCTATTTCGGTCGGGAATCCTCGCCTTAAGCAAAATGTTAAGGGTAAAGGTTATGAAAAATCATTTTTTTTATACAATAAAATTATTTTATGGTTATTTAATATTTTATATCACATTAGAATATGTTTCTTCCAGATGGATAAAGTGTTGTTTTCTCACTGTTGTCACAAAAAGTAGGAAAACAATAAGTGGCCAAAAGTGGGGCTGGAAATTTTAGCATTGTGCCACCTTTGGCCACTTTGCCATTAGTAGCAAGTTCCCAACTTTTCATAAAGTTATTTTAACTCACTTTTAAATTACTTATGTTTAGGTTGTCCGCTGTCGCGGTGGCGGAGCGGAGCGAGTCAGCAATGCAGAGCGGACTGTTTCTGCTTCGGAATCAATAGTATTGGTTAGGGCCACTTTTCACTTAAAAAGTTATAAGTATAAAAATAATAAATAAATAAAAAAGACATTTATTGTTCTCTCACACAGAGTAAACAAAGGAGATTATCATAACCTAAAGTTAACATATAAAGCATAAAGTATAAAGTTATAAAGCTCCGTGCTTTATAGTGAAACGGTAGAGGTAGTGAAGCGAGCAACTAGAGTGGAGAAGCGGAGTTAGGAAGCCGTGCTTGCTTGCCCCGCTTGGCTCTCTCTCTCCGCTTCTCTGCTCGGTTTCCTCACTCCGCTCCTTTTTCATTCTTCTGTTTCTAGTGTTTCATAAAACCCTTGTTTTGCTACCTCGCTCCGCTCGGCTACCTCACTAAGGAGTGAGGTAGCCGAGCGGAGCGAGGTACTACGAGTTAAAAGGTTAACTCCATAAGGCTGCCTGTCCGCTGAAGTAGAGGGAATCGGAGTACAGTTGCGATTCCATACTTTTGAAAGTAGAACCTAACTCCACCTTGAAGTCAAATATATGAAAACACAGCTCCGCTTTATTATAAGGATTGGCTACGGATAACGCCGTAAGAGTGGCACAGTTCTGGGCCAACTTCATCTGATTTACGCTTGCCATTGACACGAAGAAGAAGAAGTACCTACTAGGTACACACGGCGGCATTTCAGACTATACATGTTAACCTTGAGAACGCCTTTATGCCCTACGTAATAAAAGCTGTTATCGCATTTCAACTTGATGTGCTGTCGAGTGTACTTCGGAATGAGTGTATAAGAATAAGGTTTAAGTTCGTAGCGGACTCCTTGGAACTTCAAGTGTCTCTTAAAGTTAAGCAACACTTGAACTTGACGTCGATCGAACCGACGTGTTTCTAATATCAAAGATAGAAAAAACCTCGGGGTTGAGTGCCCCTTAAAGCTGAGTATCCCTTGAAATTAAGTAACACTCAACTGAACGTGACATCGACGTGTTTCTGATATCAAAGATAGAAGACCCTATCATGTTTAAGTGTCACTTAAAATAAGTGCCCCTTAAAGTTAAGTGATGTGACATTCATTATCATGTCAGCCGAACGACGCCCACTGCTGGGTGTTATTCATATTAACGTGAAATCGGCGTGTTTTGATGTCAAAGATAGAAACCACCATAGTAGTTAAGTGGCCCTTAAAGTTAAGTGACACTCATATTAACGTGAAATCGGCGTGTTTTGATGCCAAAGATAGAAACCTTCATAGTAGTTAAGTGTCCTTTAAAGTTAAGTGCCCCTTAAAGTTAAGTGACACTCATATTAACGTGAAATCGGCGTGTTTTGATGCTAAGGATAGAAACCACCATAGTAATTATGTATCCTTTAAAATTAAGTGCCCCTTAAAGTTAAGTGACACTCATATTAACGTAATATCAGCGTGTTTTGATGTCAAACATAGAGACCACCATAGTAGTTAAGTGGCCCTTAAAGTTAAATGACATATTAATGTGAAATTGGCGCGTTTTGATGCTGAAGACAGAAACCACCATAGTAGTAGTTAAGTGTCCTTTAAAGTTAAGTGCCCCTTAAAGTAAGATACTCTTATCTTAACTGAACGTGACGTTGACTGACGTGTTTCTGATGTCAAAAAAGGTAGAAGAAGCCGTCATGGATAAGTGTCCCTCAACTGATCCCTCATTGACTGATAAATAAATAAATAAATATTTTTCTAACAATTACACCAATATCGCACATAGTAAATTTCTTAAGAAACTGTGTCTACGTGAACTTGATAACGGATAAATATATATTTATATACTTTTTGTTTGTAAATACATATTTAATATACACAAAAAACACCCAGACCAAGACAAATATACATGTTCATGCACACAAATATTTGTCTTGTTCGGGAATCGAACCCGAGACCTCTGGCGCAGAAGGCAGGTAGTTTACTCCTGCGCCAAATCGGTCGTCGTAGATTGATTTGATAGGTTGACCTTAGAGGTGAAGACTACAGTCATAATGTTTAAATGTCCCTTAAAGTTATGTGTCCCTTAAAGTTAAGTGACACTTACCTTATCCAAACATGACATCGACGTGTTCCTGATGTCAAAGGTGGAGGCACTATTGTTTTATTGCCCCATCTACCTAAATTAGCGGATGGAGGCTAGTGCCTACACTAGCCTATATCCGCTAATTTTCTTCTAATCAAGTGATAAAGGTATACTTATAAAGTTGTGGTAAGAAGCTAGCTGGGATTGAAATACTGTTTCATGTAGTGTTTTAGTCCAGAACTCGGATAAGATAGCAATTAAGAGCGTTAAACCCAAATGCGTCGCGTCGAGTTTAGGTAAATGAATAACTTTCACTCGCATCAGACGTGCGCTCAAGGTCAAACGTGCGGTGTCCTGCTATAGTCAAACTAATCACATTGATCCTTTTAACTCAAGTTTAAATATTATTTAGTGTTAGTTTTTATATTATATCCTTACTTACCCTTACATAATCATAATAAGTGTATGCTGTAATCTAATGGGTTTACTACATAGACAATATTTTATTGTTTATATGAAGTAGATTTTTTAATAGTTTACCAACTAATACTAATAAAGTAATCCTTCCCAAATGTGTATGTAAGTACTTGCTTACTCATCTTATGTTATTCATGTATGACCGACCATTCGATACGTAATCCTATCCTACTTCCTACTATCCTACTAATATTATAAATGTGAAAGTTTAGATGTTTGGATGTTTAGATGTTTGTATGTTTGTATGTTTGTTACTCAATCACGCCAAAACGGCTGAACGGATTTGGCTGAAATTTAGGACACAGATACTTTGTAGCCTGGAGAGGAACATAAGCTAGTTTTATCCCGGAAAAATATTACATTCCCGCGGGATAACGTCGTGTAGTCCACGCGGGCGAAGCCGCGGGCGGAAAGCTAGTTTAGAAATAAAATACCGATTTCAGAATACCATTTTTATCACAATCTGATGTAGACCTATACCACAGGAAAAAAAATATTACTACGTATTACAGAGAAACGACTTCATAGAACGGTGGGAAATGATTACACTACTACAAGCATGCTGGGCATGTGTGCGTGTCCACTGGCTGCTTGTCACTGGCGTGTCCGTACACGGCGTGTCTGTAAAAACCGGTTTACGACAGCTCAGCCAGTGGACAAGCTCAGGGTCAACGCGAAGCACGTATGAGCAGTTTTCAGGCTACGCCTTTTCAATACCTCTCGAAAGAGAAATATATTTTGAATTTAACCAATCTTTATTAAAAATCCAAGATGGCGGCCAACTTTTTTGATTGTAGGCCGATTTTGATGAAATGATGAAACTCGGTTTGTGGTAATATTTTGGCAAGAAAATAGCAACATTTTTGGTTTGTTGGCCGATTTCGATGAAACTCGATTCCTAGTAATATTTTGGCAAGAAAATAGCAACGCAATGTCAAAAACTTAAAAAAATCCAAGATGGCACCCAAATTTTTGGTTTGTTGGCCGATTTCGATGAAACTCGATTTCTAGTACTATTTTGACAAGAAAATAGCAACGCCATGTCAAAAATGTAAAAAAAACAAGATGGCGCCCAAATTTTTGGTTTGTTGGCCGATTTCGATGAAACTCGATTTCTAGTATTATTTAGACAAGAAAATAGAACTGCAATGTAAAAAATATTAAAAAACCAAGATAACGCCGAAATTTTTTTTTGTTGGCCGATTTTGATGAAACTCGATTTCTAGTACTATTTTGACAAGAAAATAGCAACGCAATGTCAAAAATGTAAAAAAAATCTAAGATGGCGCCCAATTTTTTGTTTGTTGGTCGATTTCGATGAAACTCGATTTCTAGTACTATTTTGACAAGAAAGCAGCAACGCAATGTTAAAAATATTCAAAAATCCTAAATGGCGGCCTACTTTTTTGTTTGTGGGGCGATTTCGAATAAACTTGGTTTTTAATCTTGGATTATTTAATGTTTTTAACATTGCATTGCTATTTCCTTGTCAGAATAGTACCAAAAACCAAGCTTCATCAAAATCAGCCCACAGACTAAAAAGTTGGCCGCCATCTTGGATTTTTTTATATTTTTTACATAGCGTTGCTGTTTTCTTGTCAAAATAGTACTAGAAATCGAGTTTCATCGAAATCAGCCAACAAACAAAAAACTTGGGCGCCATCTTGGATTTTTTTACATTTTTGACATTGCGTTGCTATTTTCATGTCAAAATAGTACTAGAAATCGAGTTTCATCAAAATCGGCTAACAAACAAAAAATTTCGGCGCCATCTTGGTTTTTTGAATATTTTTTACATTGCAGTTCTGTTTTCTTGTCAAAATAGTACTAGAAATCGAGTTTCATCGAAATCGGCCAACAAACCAAAAATTTGGGCGCCATCTTGGATTTTTTCAAGTTTTTGACATTGCGTTGCTATTTTCTTGTCAAAATAGTACTAGAAATCAAGTTTCATCGAAATCGGCCAACAAACAAAAAAATTGGGCGCCGTCTTGGATTTATTTTTGACATTGCGTTGCTATTTTCATGTCAAAATAGTACTAGAAATCGAGTTTCATCAAAATCGGCCGACAAACAAAAAATTTCGGCGCCATCTTGGTTTTTGAATATTTTTTACATTGCAGTTCTGTTTTCTTGTCAAAATAGTACTAGAAATCGAGTTTCATCGAAATCGGCCAACAAACCAAAAATTTGGGCGCCATCTTGGATTTTTTCAAGTTTTTGACATTGCGTTGCTATTTTCTTGTCAAAATAGTACTAGAAATCGAGTTTCATCGAAATCGGCCAACAAACGAAAAAATTGGGCGCCATCTTGGATTTATTTTTGACATTGCGTTGCTATTTTCATGTCAAAATAGTACTAGAAATCGAGTTTCATCAAAATCGGCCAACAAACAAAAAATTTCGGCGCCATCTTGGTTTTTGAATATTTTTTACATTGCAGTTCTGTTTTCTTGTCAAAATAGTACTAGAAATCGAGTTTCATCGAAATCGGCCAACAAACCAAAAATTTGGGCGCCATCTTGGATTTTTTCAAGTTTTGACATTGCGTTGCTATTTTCTTGTCAAAATAGTACTACAAATCGAGTTTCATCGAAATCGGCCAACAAACTAAAAATTTGGGCGCCATCTTAGATTTTTTTAAGTTTTTGACATTGCGTTGCTATTTTCTTGCCAAAATAGTACCAAAAACCGAGTTTCATCGAAATCGGCCCACAATCAAAAAAGTTGGCCGCCATCTTGGATTTTTTTATATTTTTAACACTGCTTTGCTGTTTTCTTGTCAAAATAGTACTAGAAATCGAGTTTCATCGAAACCGGCCAACAAACGAAAAAATTGGGCGCTATCTTAGATTTTTTACATTTTTGACATTGCGTTGCTATTTTCTTGTCAAAATAGTACCAAAAACCGAGTTTCATCGAAATCGGCCTACAATCAAAAAAGTTGGCCGCCATCTTGGATTTTTTTATATTTTTTACATTGCGTTACTGTTTTCTTGTCAAAATAGTACTAGAAATCGAGTTTCATCGAAATCGGCCAACAGACAAAAAAGTTGGCCGCTATCTTGTATTTTTTTTATATTTTTGATATTGCGTCGCTGTTTTCTATTAAAATAGTACCAAAAAAATATAATTATAAAAATAAAATGTATAAAGAGAAACATTAGAGTAAGTAATTTGTAAATAAATATTTCATAATCTTCTTGTAACAACCCTACCAAAATTTTGCACGCTCTATGAAGTCAACACTCTGATAGTACTCATGTGCCTATACACCGTTTTGAAGGTCAACATCCCATTTGGATAATTCAGTCATTTACGCCATGGGTTCGCAAACCCTAGAACAGGAGACCTTGAAGAAGTACCGGCAAGAAACTCGTCAAGATTAATTTTTTTCCTCCTGATTTACTTCATACAGAGTCGTCAAATTAAAAAATGACCTTACAAATTACTATTTGTTAGATCATTTTCATGGTCAGTTTCTATTACAAATACGTATTCAATTATGATAAATACAATTAGGTGTGTGAGTGAACTAATGATCATAGAAGTAAACAATTTTCAATTACCTATCTAATGAGTGTACTAAGACGAAAGTACTAAGACGTGTCGGTTGCACTATAAGCTATACCACACCACGCAGCACACTGCAAAGGTCAGCGAACGGCAGACGGCAGAGCACCGAGCGATACGTCCTCCCTCTGAAGAGCCTAGCGGCGGACTAATTTGAAATGTTTTGCGCAGAGTGTTTTATAGCACTTTAAAAAAATATATATAAAATAAATTATGCATCATTATATAGGTTTTTTGTATTCAAACTTTAGATAATATGTTCTTATTTTACGTTAGACTATAAGTTTTTGTAAAATAAAGTAATTTATTGATAAATGTTGCATGTTTACTACCAGTGATTTCTTTATAATTTCACTTTGTTTGGATTTTAATTTCGTATGAAAATAATCACAAATTAAACTAATTTCCTTACTAACTATTTGCGTAATGATATGTAGATATACATAGAAATTTTTGTTTCCTATTTTTTTCAATGGTATTAAAAAATTAGAGCTTCAAAATTGATGTTAAAAGTGAAGTTTATAAAACACTGTTCGGGAAAATTGTCAGTATTCACAAATACTCTATAAAAAGAAAAATGTTTTTTACTAACTTTTTAGACAAAGATACTGTTTACAATAATTTGAAATTAGCATGTTTCTAAGATTACGTTTTCATAGAAAATATCTCGTTCAAAACTGCCTATTTTGAGGCAAAACGGCGTTCGACCGCGTCAATGCTCTTAAGCTTAAACTCAAGTCATAAGTATGGTAATTTTATCAAAGTGGCCAAAACCAATGCAAACTGGGTGACCAAAACCAGTGCAAAATGGCCAAAACCGGTGTATTTGGCCCCCTCCGAACATTTCGTTTTATGTAAAAAAAAACTATATTTTTTTTTAAAACTTTGAAAGTTGTAACCTTAAAGTTCGATAAATTCTCTATAATTTTAGATATAAATTTTCTCTTAAATACTTCAGATTCTTAAATACTTTAGATCATTAAGCACTAACCGTTTAAAAGTGAAAAAATCCTTAAAGTGCCCAAAACCGGTACACCTGCCCTATATTTTAATATGTAGCCTGGAGAGGAACATAGGCTACTTATTATCCCGGAAAAACATCATATTCCCGCGGGATAACGTAACCGCGGGCGGAAAGCTAGTATTATATCTTTAATTGTAAGAGTGTGCAAATAATTATTAACCTTTTATTATCTTTATTTCACAGATTACCAGTACATCCGCTCTAAGAGAGGAAAGCTGTTGATTTGTTACGGGGGTTATAAATATTATAAGAAAAGCACTTCCGGAACAAAAACTAGGTGGGCTTGCTCAACTCATAAGGGATGCAAAGCCGTTATTTACACAGTAGGGGATGTCATTGTTAAATATTTACTTGTTCATACTCACCCACAAAACCCATCTTTATACTCATGAATTTTTATTTCAAATAAATATTTTTATTTCTTTCTTTCTATTTGACACTGTCCAAACGGGGTTCTATTTTGCACTTCAAGCGTTATATAAAAAAAAACTTAATGCCGTAATGTCTAATATCAAATATAATTTAATGTATTCACTAAGTTTTCGTACAAATCTAATTAGGTATTGTTTTTTTGAAACAAAATATATTTGTGTATCGTCTATCAGTAAATGTTTGAAGTTACTCTCTCTGTTTTATTACATTATTATTTATGAATTACCTTTAATTGAAAGTGAAGAAATAATTATTTATCTTTCATTTCTCAGATTACCAGTTTGTCCGCTCTCAGAGAGGAAAGTTGATGATTTGTTACGGGGGCTATAAATATTATAAGAAAAGTACTTACGGGGTAAAAACTAGGTGGACTTGCTCGACACACAGCCACAAGGGATGCAGCGCCGTTATTTACACAGTAGGGTATGACATTGTCAAATATTCACATGTTCACAATCACCAATAAAACTCATTGTTAAATATTAGAAATATTTGTAAAGTTTTTTTTACTTCAGTTGGACAAGTTGTCTTTCCTATTACAACATTTTAAACACAATTTGAACTATAAATGATAAGATGCAAATATGTTTAAAAATTCGTATCTTTTAAATTCCTTTTGTGACTTATACTTTATCTTAATACCTACATAATTTTTTGAAAATATTATCATCATTGTGATGGTTTTAAAAAGAAGTAAATTCTGTCTCTTTTTAACTTAATGATTTAATTAATAAACTCACATAAATATTATAATAAAATTGAAAAAAAAATTAAAATAATATATGGAATTCAAAGTAAATGTGTTTTAATTAACTCGTATTAAACTATCATGCTATCTCACCGTAATTTCTGATTTCAAATATTATTTATTTAAGTATGTTTGCTATAAACTGTATCTTACGATAATATAATAAAGAATGTTAAATTAGAACAATAAGTTCTAATATTTAAAATTTCTAGTTTAGTTCTAAATATTTTAAACAATAAGTCAATAAGATGTTGTCTATATTTTTCAAGTCGAAATTTCGGAAAATAGCCACTGGAAACCATTACTCAAATACGGAGGCTTCGCATTCTATCGCCATAGAACCAATAGGCTTAAAACAAGGTCGCAGTGTCACAAGCGGCAATGCAGAGCGTAGGTATATCCACACCGTTGGTAATCAAGTCGTGAAGATGTTCAACAAACATGAACAAAGTAGCTTTTGAAGTATTTACTACAATGTAAAGTACTAGCTTCCCTTTACGTGGACATTAAATCCTACCCCTGTACCAAATTTTAGGAAGTACTAGTTCTATTTTGGTGATCAGATCAGTGAGTGTTGAATTAGTAAAAGATTCGCAGAGCGAATCTCTACACCGTTAATAATCAAGTCGTGAAGATAAAAAACTGAGTCACTGAGTCTTTGATGTATTTACGATACGATTATTTGCCTAGAACGTAATGGTCGCCAAATCATCTGCATTAATTAATAAATGATAGTTTTAACAACTTGTTCCTCTATGAATAAAAAAAGCTATTTTTAACCGACTTCTAAATCAAAAAGGAGGAGGTTCTCTATTCGTCTGTATGTACGTTTTTTTTTTTTTTTTTTTTTGTATGTCCACCGATTACTCGAAGACGGCTGAACCGATTGAAATGGTTCAAACGTTATTACATCAGGTTGATTTCCAAGTTGGTCCCATTTTTTGAAATTTTGAAATCGGTTCAGTAGTTTTCAGGAAACCCTCGAACCTACCTGTGCGCTTACAATACCTGCTGAGTTGACTTATCGTTAACTGCTTTAGATCCTCTTCCTTAAGCTTGTCCCTTCCAAAGAGCTCCCAGCGCAGTGGTGCGTACATCGGGCACTCTGCCATGAAATGGTAACTTGTTTCTTCTCTTTCTTTACATTGAGGACAGATGGGGTCTTCTGTCCGTTTGATCACTGATAGGTGTCTGTTTAGTGAGCAGTGCCCAGTAAATACACCTACAATCGTTCTTATATTTCTCCTACTTTGTTTCAGAAGTTCTCTAGTTTTCTTCTTGTCAACCGATTTGATGAAGATCTTAGACTGTCTGCAGTCCTTTCTTCTCATCCATCTTTGGTTGGTTTCTTTGATTGTTCTAATCTCGATAATGTTTTTAGTAATTCTATATGTGATTGGTAGTCTTGGTTCACGACCAATGAAGGGCTCATCAGCTCCTCCCCTGGCTAATTCACCGGCTTCCTCATTGCCTTCGTTACCTTCGTGTCCGGTTACACAGGCAATTTCTACCTAAACCAAGTTTGCAAGTTCCTGGATGCTTTGTTTGCATTCCTTCACCAAGGCTAAGGTAGTTTCCGCTTTGTTACGGGCTTTGATGGCAGCTCGACTGTCGCTATATATTATTATTTTTCCTTCGTTATAGTCTCACTTATAATCAGTATCGCGAATACTTCCGCCTGGAATACGCTGGTGTATTTGCCCAGATTAAAAGTAATTAGCTCTTATAGAGTTGGGTTTAGCTTTGTATACCCCAGCTCCCGATTGCCCAGTTGATTCCTTTCTTGACCCATCTGTGTAGGATACTGCAGTGCTATCCAGATTGTCATTTTCTAAGTTCCAGTCTTCTCTGGATCTGATGCTTTTTGTGTACTTTTTGTCGAAGATCCTTTCCTTTTTTATTAGGTCATTATTAACCGTATCATACATAGGTTTTCTTCGTACTTTTACCCTATTTCAGCGTGACATTGATCATTGTGCTTCCCTATCCATAGGATAGTAATAGTGCTTTTCAGCTTAAACCATTGTTCTGTAGCTTTCTTTTCGATTTCAAGATCTATTGGACTAAGGCCTAGTATCATTTCTAAGGCGGCCGTGGGAGTCGCTCTCATGGCTCCCGATATCATGACGCTAGCTAGTCCTTGTTCCTTAGTGAGTTCTTTTCTGCTGTATTCTAGTTTTGCCTTATGCCACCATGCTACTGCTCCGTGGAGGATTCTCGGTAAGATGATTGCCCTATAGATCCATTGGACCACTTCGGGTTTCATGCCCCAATTCCTGC
The DNA here is from genome assembly GCA_949710035.1 of Crambus lathoniellus. Taxonomy (NCBI): domain Eukaryota; kingdom Metazoa; phylum Arthropoda; class Insecta; order Lepidoptera; family Crambidae; genus Crambus; species Crambus lathoniellus. The sequence goes on along the minus strand of OX453307.1, from coordinate 8,544,657 downwards.
CAACGGCTTTTCTGCACTGCATGAGAGCTGTCATTGCCTTTTTGTTGGTTTCTTTTGTATGTCCTATAACTTAGGGTGCTGTCTAAGACTATCCCTAGGTATTTAAACTCATTTACTATCTCGAGTTCTACATTCTCAATGTTAATTGGGATCATGCTATCAATCATTCTTTTGTTAGTGAACAACATCAGTATAGTTTTTGTAGGGTTGAGGTTCAATCCATATTCCTGCACTATCTCAATGTTGCCATAATTCCACTTCTCATTATATCTCTCACGACGCTTAGAACTTTGCTTCTTACAAGTAACAGGCCATCATCCAAGTACGCTTGGATGTATATGTTCATAGCAGCGATCCTAGTTACTAGTTCATCTATTAAGATACACCAAAGCAGTGGAGACAGACAACCTCCCTGGGGAAAGCCTCTTCTAGCTTTGATGGTGTATTTGATATCTGCTAGTTCTGCTTGTATGGATCTGTGTTGTAGCATATTGGTGATCCAACCTGCTACCATAGAACCACTCGCTGGTATGAAGACGAGGTGGATCTGGGGGCCAAGCCTGCTAACGTTGTTATATGTCTCAATCGTGTTTCAATTGTAGTTCAATTGCAGTGCTTTTTTACACACTAGTTACAAGATTTATGACAGTATGATGTGATGTAAATGTAGTGTGTGGTGTGACCATCAGAAGTATTGTGAAAAAAGTACACATTTCTTGTAACTAATGTGTAAAAAAGCACTACAATTGAACTACAATTGAAACACGATTGAGACACGATTATGACTAAACGTTAGCAGGCTTGGCCCCCTGTTCAACACATCACAGGCAAACAAAATGCAGAGCGTCTCTTTACACCGTAGATAATAAAGTCGTGAGGATAATCAACGACCATAATCACTGGAACTAAGATCGAGTGTCCGATTCGCTGAATTAGGGGTCACTTCACTAAATACTCCAACATAATTATTTAAGACTAGCGGAACCTCGCGGTTTCACCCGCGTGACACCCGTTCCCGTGGTAGTATCGGCATATAAATAGCCTATGTCACTCGGGAAAATTTTTGCTTTCTAATGGTCAAAGAATTTTCGAAATCGGTCCAGTAGTTTCGGAGCCTATTCGATGCAAACAAACAAACAAACAATCAAATCTTTCCTCTTTATATTTAGTATAGATGTAAAAAAACAGATAGGTGGTGGTGGGTGTATGATATATTTTAAGTAGCAAAATAATTTAATTTGCTGCCTAAATATACCAATTGGGTATTTGACTGAATTTTTTTTATTGACTTAAAATGTTCATTTAATTAGTAGCAACACAACATAGGTATTTATTTTCAAATATCTTGCATATTTTCAGCGATATAGAGCATCAAACTTTCTAATTAGACAAGGAGAGCGCTATAGAAACGTGACGTCACATTTCTATAGCGCCATACTCTCGCCATAGACAATTTCGTTTTAGAAAGAGATAGCTACAGTCACAATTAAGTAGCTCATAATTCGCTTGTTATAATACATATTGAATTTCTTTTTTCACATTTGTTATTCAACAATGTTATATTTCTGAATGTCATAATTAAATATCTACATTTCAACAACAGTCAAACACCCAATTCTATAAAGTATGAATAATAATAAAATAATTAAATAAATTGGATGTTATTTCTTCGTATTTATGTAGAATGAGTATGAGAAATAGAATCTTCAAAAAATTTCAATATTGCTTCACCTTGTATGTTATGATTTTTTAATATAGTTGTTTTACTTCACTCACCTTCATCATGTCAGCCGTACGACGCCCACTGCTGGGCAAAGGCCTCCCCCAAGGATCTCCACAACGATCGGTCCCGCGCTGCCCGCATCCAGTGGCTTCCCGCGACCCTGACCAGATCGTCGGTCCACCTTGTAGGGGGCCTGCCCACGGAACGTCGTCCGGTTCGGTTTTTCACCTTGAGAAGTTAAAATTGGCTAAATCTGGTGTGTTGTGTATGTGTGAGCTAATTGAACACTTTTAGAACCAATAACCTATTAAAATTTGTGGTCACAATTTTTACTTGATTTTATTGAATATCCTATAAATAAATATGGTACCTAATATTTTAAAATATAACATAATTTTTTCATTAAAAGAAACATCTTTCTCTTGAAATGCTTACTTTAAGGAATCCAAATGATTTCTTTTTATTCCCATAATATTATAATACTGTTTTAAGGCTGTAAGTAAAATATGAACTATATAATTAGCATGGCGTGATTTTATCATTTGCTATTTTATTTCAAGCGGAGTTCGTAAAAAGTCAGCGCGGTAAGATTTTGCTGAAGTACAAAGGCTTCACCTTCAACAAGCACAGTAATAATGGACCAAAAACAAGATGGGTCTGTTCGACTCATCACGGGCGAGTCTGCAGAGCGAGTCTCTACACCGTTCATAATCAAGTCGTGAAGATAAATAACAATCATGTTCACTGAGTCTTTGATGTATTTACGAGACGATTAGTTGCCTAACGTTATGGTCGCCAAATCATCTGCATTAATGAATAAATGATAGTTTTAAAAACTTGTTTCTCTACGAATAAAAAGCCATTTTATTTTTATTTTTTAATGAATAAACTTGCATTTGTGACTTATCTAAACAAGTTAAAGACAAGATATTAAATTATTTTTATGCATTCACTGCAATGCAATTTATGCAAGTATTTTTTACTATTACATTTTTCCTATACTTACAAAAATTGCATTGTGAATGCAGAAAAATAATTTAATATCTTATTTAATGGCTGTTTCATCTTAATCGACTGTTAAACATTTGTAAAAATGTTTCTTTCGGATGCGAGGGTTTCCTCACATTGATGAAACAACGCTGGCCTACAGCGTAACAAGTGATAGCAAAATTCGACGAGTCGTGTAAGCCTTTCGGTAGCTTAGTTGGTCAGAGCATCGGGCCGGATTCCCGGAGGCGCGGGTTCGCCTGAAAGCTACTTATAGGGCTCGTGATTTTTACTATCACATTTTTCCTATAAGTTAAAGACAAATAGATTTTTTTAATAAAATGTAGTTGTTTATGAATTTTAAATTAAGTATTATTTTTTTCAGTCGAATTCCTACAAAGTCAGCGCGGGAAGCCATTGATAAAATTCCGGGGCTTCACATTCTGTTACCATAGAACCGCTGGTATGAAGACGAGGTGGATCTGTTCGACACATCACAGGCAAACAAAATGCAGAGCGTCTCTTTACACCGTAGATAATAAAGTCGTTAGGATAATCAACGGCCATAATCACTGGAACTAAGTGTTCGATTCGCTGAATCAAGGGTGATTCACTAAATACTCTAAAATAATTATTTACGATGTAACAAATACTGGGTGGTGGTGGGTGTATGATCTATTTTAAGTAGCAAAATAATTTAATTTGCTGCACAAATATACCAATTTTATAAAGTAAGAATTTTAATAAAATAATTTAATAAATTGGATGCTACTCCTTCGTATTTATATAGTACTAGCTGACCCAGCGCGACTTCGTTCCCGTGGCCCTACCCCCTACTCCACCCTACCCTACCCCACCCCTATCCTACCCTACCCCAACCTACCCCTACCCTACCCCTACCCTACCCTACCCTACCCCTACCCTACCCCTACCCTACCCCTACCCTACCCCTACCCCTACCCTACCCCTACCCTACCCCTACCCTACCCTACCCCCTACCCTACCCCTACCTTTCCCCTACCCTACCCCTACCCTACCCCTACCCTACCCCTACCCTACCCCTACCCTACCCCTACCCTACCCCTACCCTACCCCTACCCTACCCCTACCCTACCCCTACCCTACCCCTACCCTACCCCTACCCTACCCCTACCCTACCCCTACCCCTACCTTACCCTACCCCTACTCTACCCCTACCCTACTTCTACTCTACCCCTACTTACCCCTCCTTCCCCTATTTTCTCACCGCTAAAACCTTCCTTGGACTTCCACGAACAATTCAAGACCAAACTTAGCCAAATCGGTCCAGCCGTTCACGCGTGATGCCGTGACCAAGGGAAATAGGGATTCATTTTTATATATATAGATGAGTATGAGAAACTGAATCTTCAAAAAATTTCAATATTGCTATAGGTACCTTGTCTTATAATATGATTTTAACACGCTTATATTAGCTTCACCTGTAACTAAGTCACAATGTAAGAAAATGTTGGAATTAAATTTTAACCTAGTTCTAATTGTCATATCGATTTGAAACTTTGCAAGTTTATAGTTATCTGATGACAATTCAATAATTTGCTACCATCGAGCAGATCTGATGATGGAGTCAAGAGATGGGCATTCGAACTCTTTAACGGCTGCTAGGAAACTCCTCGAGTTTGGGCTCATTTGTTTCGTTCTGATGAGACCTATTCGCTATACTTGGTAGTGAGGGTCTGATGATGGAGCAGGGAGGAAGTCAGCGGACTCCTTAATGACCACTAGGAAACCCCTCGAGTTCGGGCTCATTTGTTTCGTTCTTATATATGAGACCTATTCGCTACACTTGGTGGTGAGGGTCTGATGATAGAGCAGGGAGGAAGTCAGTGGCACTCCTTAATGGTCACTAGGAAACCCCTCGAGTTTGGGCTCATTTGTTTCGTTCTTATGAGACCTATTCGCTACACTTGGTGGTGAGGGTCTGATGATGGAGAATGGAGTAAGTAAGGGTTCGGCTCACGCATCCGGTAACTAATAGACTCAACTTGAGTTTGTAAAACTAAATACTACAATCACGCCTTTGAGTTATAATGTTAACGGGGTGGGCAGACACATGTATGGTGTGTGAAATCCATTACCATCCACCCATGGCTTGCCATTTATTAAACTAAAATGTTAAAAATAAATACATATGTAGTTTAAAAAACTTAAACAACACACTTTTATAGGAACATACTAAAAAGTACAAAATAACCGTCTATTCAGTAACTGAAATTAAAAAGCGTGGTGTGCCCTTTGCAAAGCATGCATTTTAAGGCGATACTCGAAAAAAATATGCTGAAGCGAGATAGCAATGAGAAAACGACGCGCGTGGGAGCGAGACCGATTTTGCAGAAGAGGCAAAAAAAACACAAAATCACTTTGTATTAAATCCCTACAGCGTTTCGTATGAAACTACAGCGATTTTTAAAAAAAAAGCTTCTATACGATATTAAATATTATTGGTGTCCACTAGTTAAACCAATTTCCAATACTGTAAGTAACCCCATTTATAAGAATAAACTTGAATTTTCGTATTTGTAGAGGTCTTTTCGAAAAGAAAAAGTGTCGAGGCAAAATCATAAAATCGTGTTTTTGAAACTATACGAATCTATAAAGGTATGAAGAAATATAAATCTTATTACCAGATTTGTAACAACTGTAACCGTCCTATAGTTTTAAATCAAAAAGTCCATACTTTTTCCGAGTAGCGCGGTAGCGCCTTAAGTGCTTAATATTGAGAACGCGCACCACGCTTTTTAATTTCAGTTACTGACGGTTATTTTGTACTTTTTAGTCTGTTCATATAAAAGTGTGTTAGTATTAGTTTTTTAAACTACATATTTATTTAAAATAGTTTTTTTTACTTCACTCACCATATTATGAAGTTAAAATTAGCTTAATGTGTTGTGTATGTGTGAGCTAATTGAGCACTTTTAGAACCAATGACCTATTTGTGGTCACAATTTTCCGGGTATTACCCGTGGCCCCACCGCTATGACCCACTGGTGGGTTCATAGGTAATTTTTATTCCCCGTAGACCCACTGCTTCACAGTGGGACTACGGGGAATTGAAACAAAACTGACTTTAACCGTGGTCCCACTGCTTTTATGTTTGGAAAAGTATGAATAATAATAATAATTTTTATATTTATTTTAATTTGTATATATAATATTTTACTTTGAAAAATGGAAAATGAAATATTTAGAAAAAATCGACCCGTCTCACAACCAGCTCCGATGGGATGGGACTCGAATCCACGACCTTTCGCTATCCGGGCGACTGCTCTAAACACTGAGCTACGGAGTCATCAGTGGTTAGAACAGTCGCCCGGATAGCGAAAGGTCGTGGGTTCGAGTTTCATCGGAGCTGGTTGTGAGATGGGTCGATTTTTTCTAAATACTTCATTTTCCATTTTTCAATAATAAAACTTGCACTGTGAATGCAAAAAAGTAAACATTTAAATATTTTACTTTTTATTTTTTCTTCTTCTAGCAATAAATAAATTACTTTATTGAATAAATTCAATAAAATAAGTTTTTATTTTTTTTCTTTTATTAAATTTTATGTCAAGTGGGGCGTTGTGGTGGGACTACAGTCAAAAAATGATAAAAATATTATGCATATTTGGCATATGTTTAGTGTAGTGGGTCTACGGGGAAATAAATTACCTGAGGCTATTACCCGTGGTCCCACGGAAACTGACACATTGAAAAGCATAATTTAAAACTCTATTGCAGTGGGTCTACGGGGGAAAAAAAATAACTGTAGACCCACCAGTGGGGCAAAACGGTGGGGCCACGGGTAATACCCGCAATCACATGATTTTTTGAAATATCCTTTAAATAAATATGACAATATTTTAAAATAAAACATTATTTTTTCATAAAAAAACACCTTTCTTTTAAAATGTTTACTTTAAGAAATTCAAATGTTACTTTTTATTCCCATAATACCTATTATAATACTTTTCTCCGAAGTTATGCGAAGAGAAATAAATAGTAATAATAATATATAAAAATATATTATGTGTATCCATTTTAGAAAGACAGTTTTTTATAGCCTTATGACGTACTGTTGGATTAATGCGGATAAGACTCGATTCTTAAGGTGCCAATTCCCGAAAATAGGGTATTTTAAATTATGGATTACTCGCAAACCACAAGTACTCAAAATTTGGAAAAGATATATGTTATTTTACAGTTATTTATCTAGTGCTTCCGGCCGTTATTTTTTGATTGGTGATATTTAACTGTGTCAATAAAATCCCAAACATCCGTCTCATCGTAATCCAAATATCCTATTACTTGCAGTATACTTGGTTTTAGCTAATGAAAAATATATGTAAATAATTGTCTTTGAATAGCCGAGGGATTCCGGCCGTCAAAAGTTTAAATTTATTTTTATTTAATTTTTAATTGAATTTTAAGTGATTTTCGATTCGCGGGGCGCTCGCGAGTTCACAGTTCACTGCCGGCTGCCGCTGCGTCCGCGTGAAGTGTATCACGTGCGGCCGAGCAAGCGTTATCGTGCCTATTTCGGTCGGGAATCATCGCCTTAATATAAAAAATCGTCGGCACAGGAAACTCCAGGTGATTTTTGGAGGGTACTCCTTCTGCAGACAGAGGACCTATAAGGCTACTACCCGGTGGATTTGTTCCTCACACAACAGCAAAGGATGCATAGCATACCCTTTTACGTTGAATGGCGAACACACTGTCATCAAGATAAAGCAGCAACACACACAATAAACTCGTATTGAACTTTTTTACAAAACCTCTTCAACATAACTACCTATGTTGATTGCTTCTAAGATGTTCATAAAAACTATGTATGAAATAATTGATTCCAATAAATAAATATTTTAGTGGGAAAATGCATTTACATTTGTTTTCGTCTCTTAAGTGATTAATGATATATTATTAATTTTTATGTTCAAAATGGAAAGTATTTTTAGAATACATTATAAATGGAATTGAAAGGCAAACCCGTCAATGCTGAAAGATGGAATAAGTTTATAGACAGCCCTAAAAATAAATAAAAACATCTTATCAAACAAAAATATGTGAAAACAACCATGAAATCAGTTCAAAACACATCTTAAACAATTGACAGTGACAAATTTTACTCTCTACTTTTACTCCCTTTTTAGTTTATTTTTCGTTCTCTTCAAATCACTTCTGTTGTAAATGCCAAACAGAAAAAAGAATTTTTCTTTTTGCTGTTCTGTAACAAATGATTTTTGTTTCAGACAACGCGTTAGAGATGATTAAATTGATGTCAATGTCAGTTGATTATACTTACAGATACTTTGTAGCCTGGAGAGGAACATAGGAACTTTTTATACCGGACAAATATCACGTTCCCGCGGGATAATGTCGTGTATCCACGCGGGCGAAGCCGCGGGCGGAATGCTAGTCCTTGCTAATATTATTAATGCAAAAGTAACTCTGTTTGTGTGTTACGCAATCACGCTTAAAATACTGAACCGATTTAAATGAAATTTGGTATAGAGATAAGTCTAGAGCCTGAAAAAGGACATAGGCTACTTTTTAATGTGAAGAAAGGGCTGTAAGGGATTTAAATGGGGATGAAAGTTTGTATGGAAATTATGTACTTACCTAATTTTTAAAGCTAGAAGCTTGAAATTTTTTTTGTGTGTGTGTGTTAGACTTTTGATTAGATCTAAATAAATACGACATTCAAAATTTTACCCTTAAGGGGGTAAAAATAGGGGATGACAGTTTTTGTATGACGTCGACAAAAAAACGTAGGTATTGGCCTATACAGGATATTTTTTTTATCAGTGCACAAATTTTTAGGATCGACTCAGAATCGGTAAGTGAACAACAACTTTCTCCTAGAAATATGGGTCGAAATACGACAAAAATTTTTAGACTTCCCATACTAAATCGATCACGTGATCAGTCCGATTTGTATGAAGAGTCAAAAAAATCATGTCATATTTCGACCTATGTTTCTTGGAGAAAGTTGTTCACATACCGATTCTGAGTCGATCCTAAAAATTTGTGCACTGATAAAAAAAATATCCTGTATAATGAAAAAATGTTGCCGAAAGTCACTATTCCACATGGACAAAGTTAAGGGTACAGCTAGTAGAATATAAACGGTGGATGGCTTTCGTTTCTATCACATTCTGTAACACACACAATAATCATTCATTCCTTTTATCGATAGTTCAGTAATCTGCGCGTGCGCATCTCTATTTCACAAGTGATCTATGGCACCGTCTGACATCTGTCACAAGTCTTTGCGTTGAGTATAGTTCGTTTTGTTTTCAAACTTACTGTTGTAATGTAGGTATTTGCTTTTCCGAAGTGATCAGACGTGCTCTCCTCTCCTACTTTGTCTACTTTCCGTTTCCGTACTGACGATCTACGCGCTAATTCCTGGACTCCAATTTCGTGTATTCCTGAAGACATTGGCTTTGGAACCTTGACTTTTGCTATTACTATTTGTGACGACATTGATTTCTGAACCTGGACTTTTGTGATTGCATTTGTTATATGACAACTGTGACCTGTATTCCTGTATTTGTCTCTACAAATTTACGTTACCTACATGGAAAGGCAAGTTTTTTTATTATTTCTGTTTTTCTTTTCTTTATTTGGATGTTTTATTATTATCAAGATAATTATTTGCTAGCTACCAATATAATAAGCCATAGAGCCAAGAGTCCAGTCTATGGTCTATAACTTCTAAATTAAAAATTCTAATTTTAAAAAACTTTCTTATTGTTGCCGTCTATAGAAGGGCTTGGAAGTTGCAAGTCAGGGTCGGTAAATCCTACGGTTGCTATGGAGATTGTAAAATTAAGGAAAATAAGTGTACTATGACAGCTTTATCATAATGACCATTATGATACAGTTTAATTTTTTAAATTTCTTTAAAGTTGACTATGGCATAAAGTGTGTCATTATACATTCAGATATGAGTTCATAATTCGAATATTATTATAACATGAGTGTAGATAAACAACTATTATCTGACTTCCAACTCTTCCAAGCCCTACTTTAGCCGGCAACATTAAGAAACTTTTTTTTTATTAGAATTTTGAATTTAGATGGTATAGACCGTATAGACACTAGTAGTTTTTATTTACTCATGTGGTATAGACTCCTATGAGTAGGGTTTGGCGCCAATCCACATTATAAAATTAATATATTTTACCGATATTTTAGAACTGACACGACCTATCACTCACGGAAAAATCCATCTGCCTAAGATGTTTCCACCCAAAGGTACAAGAACAACAAGGAAAAGGTGTAAAGTTTGTTACACAAACGGAAAAAGAGTAGATGTATCATATTATTATAGTTGTCCTGATTGCCCGGGATTCCCAGGCTTATGTATAGACCCGTGCTTCCGCCAATTTCATAAATATTAAAAGTTTTTTATAAAAATAGTTTTATAATTTAAAAATACTAAAATTATAAAGAGGAAAGATTTAATTGTTTGTTGATTGATTAAAAATAATCAACCAATCTCCATTGTTGTACATCCATATATTGTAGAAAATAATACACCAATTGCTTATAAAACGTGTAAGTTTTATTCAGTTTCAAAGAACATTTTAAGCTTAATTAAAACTAATCAACAATGTAATCACTTAAAATAAGGTATCGAGAATGTCAATATGGTACCTATTGTCATGATTATTATTTTTCACTAGCTGACCCAGCGCGACTTCGTTCCCGTGGCCCTACTCCTTACTCCACCCTACCCTACCCTTACTCTACCCCTACCCCTACCCCTACCCTACCCTACCCTACCCCTACCCCTACCCCTACCCCTACCCCTACCCCTACCCCTACCCCTACCCCATACCCCTACCCCTACCCCTACCCCTACCCCTACCCCTACCCCTACCCCTACCCCTACCCCTACCCCTACCCCTACCCCTACCCCTACTCCTACCCCTACTCCTACCCCTACCCCTACCCCTACCCCTACCCCTACCTCTACCCCTACCCCTACCCCTACCCCTACCCCTACCCCTACCCCTACCCTACCCCTACCCTACCCTACCCTACCCCTACCCTGCCCTACCCCTACCCCTACCCTACCCTACCCCTACCCTACCCTACCTTTACCCTACCCTACTTCTACTCTATCCCTACTTACCCCTCCTTCCCCTATTTTCTCACCGTTAAAACCTTCCTTGGACTTCCACGAACATTTCAAGACCAAAATTAGCGAAATCGGTCCAGCCGTTCACGCGTGATGTCGTGACCAATGGAAATAGGGATTCATTTTTATATATATAGATTAGCTTTTAAAAACTGGTATTATGATAAAAATGTTTTATATTTCTAATAAGCGGTTATTTTCACTCGTCCGTCACCACAAGTTTGTCCCCGCCGTTGAAAAATGGTTTTTTTTTTTAATATTTTGTAATATTTTTGTAAGTATTTTAATATTTTGATGATTACTTCTAATCAGAACCAAAGAATATAGAAGCCTAGTCAATTATGTAAATAAGTACCTAATGTTGATCTGTGATAATAATAATCATGATAATGATCTGCTAATAATAATAAATTATGGGGTTACGCAAGGGCGCGTAACCCGGCATGTTTTGGAGGTTAGAAGTCGTCGAACCTGCGAGCGAGACGATTTGTAATGACTCTCGAAAATAGATATTATTGTAGATATGGCCAAAAAGCGAGATTGGTTCTTCAAGACAGTCTTATCACCCTTCTTGAAGAAAAGCATCACATGGCTTCTGCCCCATGCCTTTGGCTTTTTGCCCTCGAGGATGACAGGGTTCATCTTTGCTGTAATGTGCCTTACATTCGACAATGCTATGAAGCTTTGCAAATTTTGTACCTTATGGTTAGTTAAATTTTCGGGAGGTGGGAAGTCATCGAAACTATGATAGAGACGATTCGTAATGACCCTTGAAAACAGCTTTGTAGATATGGCTAAGAAGCGCGATTGGTTGGTAGTTCTTCAAGAGAGCCTTATCACCCTTCTTAAAGAATAGCATCGCATCGCTTCTGCCCCATGCCTCTGGCATTTTGCCCTCGAGGATAACAGAGTTCATCATTGCTGTAATGTGGCTTACATTTGACAAAGTTATGAAGCTCGCAAATTTTGTAGGTTATGGTTAGTTAAATCTTACTGTGTAGAAAATAAATAATTTGAAGTTAAACAATTAATTTTTCTTATTATTCTTTCCTTCCTTAGGAACAACCTTCTTTAGGACTTGCTAACAATCAAGATTGTTTTGCAATATGAAAAAGTTTAGCCTTTTACTCCTAACTTTTTTTTAGTAAATAACTATAAAATACCAATTTTATTTTGCCATAACAAAAATCCAAAATAAAAATCTTCTCTAGTTATAAATATCAGTATAGAATACAAGTATAGAATACAATACAAATTGACCTATTCTACTTATAACAGTTGTAAGTATTGTAATATAAACCCAAAAAATTTAATAACTAATAACAGAACGATAAAAACTACAGTTTTAATTTTGAAAGTTGGTGGTTACACCCTGCGTTACTAACGCAGCAGTCTTTTTTTGGGCATAAAAGACAGCGTTACTAACGCAGCAGTCATTTTATGGGGCATAAAATACATACATGCTTGATTTTGTGCGGCGTATTCACCAGCTAACTTTTAAATTATAAATATTTCTTCAAACATTATGTTTTGATATTATGCATCACAAAAATTAACGACTTTTGGTGTAAGAATCTTATTTATAGGATCAATAACAGCAAAGTTGTGACAAATACAAAATTTTAATTTTAGTTTTTTGGCTCTCCTGAAAAGTCGTGTTTTGGTGATTACGCCCTTTGAGCCGGAAGGTATCGATATATTCCTGCTCCTTATATTCCTCTATATATACCTACCTATATGACCAAAATGCAAGATGCAATAATATAGGTAGTTATAGGTAAATATAGGTAGTTCAATATTAATAAATTGTTATGCTTGACAAATATTTTCTTAAAGTATTAAATGTGTTTATAAAAGGTTTGTTCTTCATATCTCTGTACTTATACTATGATGGCCTGTCTTAGCTTTTAAATGATTTATTATAATTTTTACTCACAATAGTCGTAAGTTGTTGTACTTAAGGATGTAATACTTATCCGAAATAAAGAATTTATATTATTATTATTTTCAGTAAATTATGTTACGAGCAAACGTGGGAAGCTCCAGCTTGTAATTGGAGAGTTCACCTATTGCGCCCAGAGGAGCAGCAGCGTGAAGACCAGATGGATCTGCTCCAAACACAGTAGCAAAGGGTGCAAAGCATACGTCTACACGTTTAATAATTTGGAGCAAACTTTAATCCAGATGAACCATGAACATTTTCATTGATTATATTATTAATAGAGAGATAAAGAAAATGTTCAGTATGTATCTTGAAATATCAGATTTTTTAAAATTAAAATGTAAAAAGTTACAGCTTATGGGTTTCTTTTATATTCAATACTAGCGGCGCCGCGTGGTTCCCGTTCCCGTGGGAATATCGGGATGAAAAGTACATATAAACCTTCCTCTTGAATCACTCTATCTATTAAAAAATAACGCATCAAAATCCGTTGCGTAGTTTCAAAGATTTAAGCATACAAAGGGACATAGGGACAGAGAAAGCGACTTTGTTTTATACTTATTCAATATTTATTTATTCATTTTTTATACTAGCGGATCCTTGCGGTTTTACCCGCGTGGTACCCATTGCCGTGGGATAAAATGTAGCCTATATTAATCAGGGATACTGGAGCATTCTAAAAGTGAAAGAATTTTGAAATCGGTCCAGTAGTTTTTGAGTTTATACGTTACATACCTGAATACATACAAATCTTTCCTTCTTTAAATATTAGTATAGATAGTATAGATAACGGGAAATGAATGGACGGATTAAATTTCAATTCAATAATTGATCAATAATTTTAGTTTAATTTCAAATTAATCATTTTAATTCAATAATTTTGTTATTTTTTAGGAATTTTTATTAGTACCATAGTTTTATTATAGATTTTTATTTATAGATTTTTACTTTGATTTAGTTAGGTAGTTATGTGTTGCTCTCCTTTGCGCATGCTGTTTGCACATATTAGTGGATTTATAGTTTGCCCTTACTGTGCTTTATTTATTGATTGATGTATTAGTATTCTGTGGTATTATGTACTATGCTGTAACTCTGTTTTGTGCATAAAGAAATTAAATAAATATAATTCCTAGTTGAAAATGTTATGACGCCTTTTCCAAAATCTGCGACGGACGCGTGCGGCTAAAATCAAATCAAATTATTTATTTGCGTTAAATAATATTATTTTTAACATCATTGCATTACATTGCAATGGTGTTAAAAATAATATAAATAAATATAAAATAAATAAATAAATAAGTTTTACCTATTTAGCCATGTCTAATAGCATGCAAATTTAACCGTAAGGATACAATTCAAATAATATTCAATTATTAACAATTCTGACAAATTACAATATTGCAACTAATAACATTTTAATTATAATTATAATGCATGCCTAACTTATAGTGCATGTACCTAATAAAAAGAAAAATCAAATGTCAAAACTAATATTCAATTATTATAATGTCTTACAAATTAATAAGATTTAATTATATCTTAAATTGCATGTCATGAAAATTAAAATGTCAAGATTAACAGAGTATTCAATGTAAATTACAAAATAATATTTTATTAAAATCTAGTGCATGTCATAAAAATTCTAATGTCAGGATTAAAAATTAACGCATCTCAAACATTTTATAATACGTCTTTATGTTTTAGAAAATCATCTATTGAATAAAACGCTTTATTTAACCAATTTCGCAACAAATTCTTATACAGACGTTGGCCCATACAGTTTCATACACTGATTATTGTCGCATCATCGTCGGTGCATGGGAGTCTACCCTAACGCACTAGGTTTGGATTTAATTCAATAAACTTCTTCTTATCGAGATATATCTTTGGATTGCAGTATCTTTCATTCTATCGAAGAGAGGAAAAACTCATCTAGTTCACGAAGGCCACACGTACAGAAGAGCTTACAAGCAGCACGGAAACAAGGTCAAGTGGATCTGTACTAAGAGGAAGAACTGTCCAGCAAGGCTGTTTACCGTAGATGAAGATGATTCGATCATTTGTAAAGGTATACATGATCACACGGCTAAGGCATAACGTTTCCATTGAAAGCCACTTCAATCTTGAACGATTTTATGGTTGCCGAAAAGTACAGCGGGCCGAATGCCGTAATTTTATGCAGCGCGTCTTAACCACGTTTGCGTCATAACGTTTGATTTGACATAACATGACATGTTTCATTTTCTAAGAATATACCTGGGCATGATCTGAAGTAAGTTTAGTTCCTTGGGTAGTTGTAGTAGTAGCTGAAATGTCAACTGATTTAAAAAAATATAATTTACTTATTCTATAATTTATTTTTATTTATTTTTACTTTGAGATCAAAGCGAAAACAAAGTGTACATTCAATCTGCATTTTTAGTTCGTGCAAAGAAACGGATTTAGTTCTATTTCTGTTCAGGCCCTTAAACACGACGTTTTTTTACGCGCTGACGACTTGCATTTGTATCGACACAAACGCGCGCACGAAAAACGACGTGTGGACGGACCCTTAAGTTTAAAAGAAATAAACAGTATGGGTATTACATCACATTCCTTTTTCAGACGAAGGCAATAAAGATGCTGAGACAGTAGAATCAGTGGCAACGGAATCAATGGCAATGGAACCAGTGGCACTGGACTCACTGGCAATGGAACCAGTGGCATTGGAAGCAATGGAACCAATAACAATGGAACCAGTTTTCATCACATCTAGGAAGGGAAATCCAGTTTTAACTCTTGGAGGTTACAAGTATTACTCGAGTATAAAAAAAAACCTGAAGGAAGGAAATAATGAAGTACGGTGGGTCTGCCTGAAGGGCATGGGCACGGGCTGCAGAGCCCTCGTGGTCACCAGCCGCGAACAAGTTGTGGCTTGCATCAATGACCACAACCATGATCCGTAATGTCTTAGTGGGATTTCAGATGGATAGTTTGTAAGCCATTGATATAATAATATGCTTGTTTGTTTATATTAAAATACTTTTTCTCTCGAAATAAAATTAATATAGGAACGTAGCACTGTGGGCTGAAACTAAGCATTCATAGACATAGGGATTTTACGTGTCGTTTTTTATTATTGAAATGGGTTCTCCTCATCATTTTATATCATACATACATATCATTTATTTCCATTTGACACAAAATCTGAAGTTTTTTTAAAAATTTGACATTAAAAATCAAAACATCTACGGAACCGCAAAGAAAACCGTAATTTTCTCACACATTGTTATAGTACAGTCAGCGTCAAATTGATATAAGCGTCTAGAGTAGTTAAAAATATCTGAAAAACATAAACGCAATTTGATCTAAGCACTTCGAATCATCATATTGTTCTAATCGCGCAAGGTGTTCAAAATATCTAGGCACTCATTGTTTCATATTTATATGAGCAGTCAGAGTGTTCAAATTTATCTAAGCAAACAAAGCTATTAAAACATCTGTGCATAATGTACAACACCATATTGCACAGATATTTTGAGAGCTTTGTTATCCACGACGATATCCCACGGGAATGTGATATTTTTCCGAGATAAATAGTAGCCTAGGTTTCTCTCCAGGCTACAAAGCATCTGTGTCCCAAATTACAGCCAAATCTGTTTAGCCGTTTTGGCGTGATTGAGCAACAAACATCCAAACATCTAAACTTTCACATTTATAATATAGCTTTCCGCCCGCGGCTTCGCCCGCGTGGATTTTCGGGATAAAAGTAGCCTATGTTCCTCTCCAGGCTACAAAGTATCTGTGTCCTAAATTTTAGCCAAATCCGTTTAGCCGTTTTAGCGTGGTTGAGTAACAAACATCCAAACATCCAGACCTCCCAACATCTAAACTTTCACATTTAATATATTAGTAGGAAGTAGGATAGTAGTATGTGAATCGTCTCTCGCCAGCTGGCAAAGTAGCTTGAGCGTTCACTGAACGTATTACAAAACTGTCTGATTTGTCGAATTGTTTTAGATATTTATCATTTTATGTCAACGTTCGGTATAAGTTGAACAACATTTACATTATTAATAAAGGTGTTTACTGTAGGTTCTATCATTAATAATGAAGTATTATCCTTAGTTATAAGTTTTCATTGTAACTTTTAATTATGTATTCACAATGCAATTTTGTAATTGTTGGAAAAAAGTGATAGAAAAAAATATCAGCCCTGTGAGAAGTCAATCCCGCCTGAAAGGTACTTTTCTATCACATTTTTTCCGTGGTACGTGGACACGACTTTGCTTTATCATTAAAATTAATATTGCATATATTTATTACACTCTATTTTTTAATCATGTCATTCCTTCCATTAATATTGATTAAGAAGTGGTTCCTCCACTCAGTTTTTTAACTTAAAAGGTTTGATGCCAATTCATTCTGAACTAGTTTTCCGCCCGCGGCTTCGCCCGCGTGGACTACACGACGTTATCTCGCAGGAATGTGATGTTTTTGCGGGATAAAATGCCTATTTCACTGTTCAGCTCCCAAACTGAGGGCCTACTCTGAAACGCAAAACCCAAAACTTCGGTATACCCGTCCCTCTCACTCTCTAGTCGCGACAAAATCGAGTGAAAGGGGCGGAGCTAACCGAAGTTTCGGATTAGCGTTTCAGAGTACGGTCCCTGTCCCTATACCTAAAATCACGTCGATCAGTTGCTCCGTTTTGACGTGAAAGTCGGACAAACAAACAAAGAAACACACTTTCTCAATGATAATATTAGTATGGATACTGCTCAGTAATAGTAGATTGTTTAGCAAGGGATGTATGGCACCCATAACAGTCGAGTGTTTTGGCGCACGAACGAAGTGAGGGCGCCGATAGTTCGAGACTGTTATGGGTCCATACGCCCGAAGTAAACACTCTACTTTTCATTTTGAATATGAGGAAAGTAAAAATAAACAGAAATAATCTAAAAAATATTTTTCCTATGGCCGCGGAATTTTCGAAAGACTAACTTTTTTGTTCATTTTCTCTATTTTAAGGAAGGCAAGGGAAACTAAGTCCATTCAGTCTTGTTTGGTGTTTGACCCGTATACTCTATGCAATTCCATGAAATTAATAGCCAGATTTTTTATGTTACAAATAACTTATTTGGTTTAATCTGTTTCTAAAAACGCATTCTTTAAAAAAAAACAATGTTTTAGATATTAAAATAATAATTCTACGATATTAATTATTTTATATAATAGCAAAACATGGCTGTATAGTCTTCTGTACCTTTGCCTGTATACCTTTGGTATATAAATGTCCAAAGAGATAAGACTCTACACACGTTCCTATCCGACCTCCGATCCGATTCGGTCTGCTCCCAGAACAAATCGGAACGTGTGTAGCGTAGATTTGGTCTGGGAGCAGACCAAATCGGCTGTCGGATCGGAACGTGTGTAGATGCTATTACAGATTTTGACATGACCCCTCCTATTCCTTTTTTAAATTTCATAACGGCCCTAGGGCCGCCACATACCACTTTCAACCCGCATTTTAGGCAAGTTAGGAGTTACTTTCAGAATATGAGACATGAAATAGTAGATTGTTTAGCAAGGGATGTATGGCACCCATAACAGTCGAGTGGTTTGGCGCACGAACGAAGTGAGGGCGCCGATAGTTCGAGACTGTTATGGGTCCATACGCCCGAAGTAAAGACTCTACTTTTCATTTTGAATATGAGGAAAGTAAAAATAAACAGTAATAATCTAAAAAATATTTTTCCTATGGCCGCGGAATTTTCGAAAGACTATAACTTTTTTGTTCATTTTCTCTGTTTTAGGGAAGGCAAGGGAAACTAAGTCCATACAGTCTTGTTTAGTTGTTTGGTGTTTGACCCGTACTCTATGCAATTCCATGAAATTAATAGCCTGATTTTTTATGTTACAAATAACTTATTTGGTTTAATCTGTTTCTAAAAACGCATTCGTTAAAAAAAACAATGTTTTAGATATTAAAATAATAATTCTACGATATTAATTATTTTATATAATAGCAAAACATGGTTTTATAGACTTCTGTGCCTTTGCCTGCATACCTTTGGTAAATAAATGTCCAAAGAGACTCTACACACGTTCCTATCCGACTTCCGATTCGGTCTGCTCCCAGAACATATCGGAACGTGTGTAGCGCAGATTTGGTCTGGGAGAGAACAAATCGGCTGTCGGATCGGAACGTGTGTAGATGCTTTTACAGATTTTGACATGACCCCTGCTATTCCTTTTTTAAATTTCATGACGGCCCTAGGGCCGCCACATACCACTTTCAACCCGTATTTTAGGCAAGCTAGGAGTTACTTTCAGAATATGAGACATGAAAATTAGTTTTAATTGGCTCTTGGTTTTGGTTTATTTGGCTGACGACCTCCGTGGCCGAGTGGTGTAGGTACGTACCGGTTTTCAAGGTGTTGCTATCTCTAGAGGTCCTGGGTTCGATCCCCGGTCGGTTAAATATTGAAAACGAACTTTTCTATATTTCCTTGGTTCTGGGTGTATGTGGTAATACCCGTCGTTGTTTCCAATTTCCATAATACTAATGCTACTATACTTTGATCTTGGAACAATGTACGAGTATGTGATGGAGTCCAATATTGATTAATTTTTAATATTTATTTAATGACGGAAATTCTGGTTTCAGATTGGAAATTAACCAAAGCTATGTACACTTTATCAAAAAGAGGTAACAAAAATATTATTTTAAATGTATACACGTACTACAGGAAAAATGATTCAAAAATACCATTGAATGCTGAAAAGTGAGATGGGTGTGACCTTGGATGACTTTATTATAGCGTGCCAGTTACATCACAACCATGCGCTCCTTGAAATAATCAAAATTCTCATTACATATTCATTCTGATTAAGAGCCCGACTAAACTATCGGCCGATAGAAAGTCTGCAATTTGCGGGAACTCTTAAACTCTACCACCACAAAACCATTGACACGAAAGAAGAAGTGCACAATTGTTTTACACATCGATATGTCATTTAATGAATTTTTCATTTTCATCACTATTTGTTTGATATATGTAAACTAAATAATATTCATTTGAGATTTTTTTTAAATTATTTTTATGCATTCACAATGCAATTTTGTAGTAGTAAGAAAGTAAGTAGTAATCCCGCCTGAAAGCTACTTATAGGGCTCGTGGTTTTTACAATAACATTTTTCCTATAATATTCATTTACTTAAACTAATGGCAGCTATACCCGGACATGCCAATTTGATCAAACAAGCTGGATTAGACAGTTTGATCAAACAGGTTGGATCAAACAGTTTGATCAAATTGGCATTAATCCACACACATTTATTATAAAAGCCATTCAAAATTCAGCCATAAAATTTTCCATTTTCATTTCTTATTCATTTTCATTTTTTTTATACCGAATAATTAATTCATTTATTTGTAGATTTAGTTCCGCATTTCACCCAGTCAGCTCAGGGGAATCCCGTGATAATTTTGGATGGGTATAAGTTCAGATTAAAAAGGGATTCGAGGAGGGGGAAGTACACATGCAACGTGCGTTGGGTCTGTTCGGCCGAGAATCATGGCTGTACGGCCAAGCTCATGACTGTGGACAACAACGTGGTCACCTACGACAATGTTCACAACCACCCGCGGCGAAAGCTAAAAAGAAGTTGAAGATGAAAGTACGGAAGGAGAAAGATTACAGCTCCGATTCTGAGTAGCACATTGATTATTTTTGTGAATTATTTTCTTGAACTAAGTTATATTTTGTCAAAAATATACAATATAAAATACTCTAAATTTCATTACGGTATTTTGTGGTTATTATAAAGTTATTTCGTAAAAAAAGTCATTTCATTGTGTAAAACAACTTCTTTGATAGTTTGATCAATGATATTTTTGTATTCTGGTTGAAATATTTGTTTCAGCTGGTAAGTATTGACATAAAAGGTTTGGTTTAAGTATTCTGACTCGTCATGATTTTTTGTAAAATACTTAATTATTGAGTTCTCTTTAAGTATACAAAAAAAAAATCTGTTTCTCTCTCAAAACGGATTTATTAGCATTATGCCAAATTTTGTTATTTTAACTGTTTAGTGCATCAGTTCCAAATTCCCAAAAAACTAGTTTCTAACTTAATTCAAGAAACCTAGTTCCGGACCAATACCATTGGGGTAGGTTTGAGGTTTCAGAATGAGACGCCTCGTTTGTGAGTTGCGTAAATAAAGGTAAATAATGAAGATTTACCTATTTCTAAAAGATACCGTTAATTAAATACACCACAGTATGAATTAAATGTTAAGCATATTATAATGTAAGTACTAAATTATTATAACTTACCTACTCTAAAAATCTTAAGTAACACAATGCTCTGGATTTAGATTGCTATTAAAACTAACGAGTATTGAAATTCCAGATTTCCCACCATACGAGATCCACCGTTCACTCAGAGGGAACCAGATCCTACTCGTTCAAGGATACCGTTTCTCCATGACCGCCAGGCTTGCTTCGCCCGCCAAACAAAGATGGCGCTGCTCGTCGCACCACAGCCGTGGATGCAATGCTTTTCTTCACATTATCGACAACCAAATTGTCAAGATGAGGAACCAGCATATCCACCCACCCTCACATAATTGAGAAAGTAAACCTTGCAGCGTAACAAATGACGGTTGTTCGGAAAATATTAAAATAACCAATGTGTCATAACGTAGTTGATAAGTTAGAGGTATCAAAGTTTGAAGTGGCTATTGATGAATTATAAAAAGTAGCTACTAATATGAGCTAATATTACTCATGTTGATTGACCTTTAAAGTCTGCCATACACCAAAAACGCACGCAGACGTGCTGCATTGCGTCTGCGTGCGTCATGAGTTGTAATATATGAATTTGTACGCGTAGGTTCACACCAACAGTATCGCAGCTGCATTGCGATGCGTTTGCGTGCGAGAGCCGCACGGCAGTTTGCGAGATACAAACCGAAATGATCGCGGCGCGGCCGCGCAACAGCGGAACGGCAACGCCGCACACGCGCTCGGGCATAGTGACGTTGCATTCTATAGGATTTCTCAATTGAGGACACACCGCGGTGACGTTATACGTCTGCGTGCAGCTGCGACGACTGCGACTGTCAGTTGTCAATATTTACAAATTGTCATCATGGATTTTGAAATACGCGAAAAATTAATTAATACAGTACGCAGATATAAATGTATATAAGATCCACAAGATAAAAACTCTCTTTTGTGGGATAGAATAGGAAGGGAATTACGAATTGAAAGAAAATGACAACCGCGATCCGAAAGCAACACACGGCGTCGCTGACGCACGGGCGGCGTCGCAGATGCACTGCGATGCGTGTGCGACGCCCACCGTGGTGCCGGTGTGAATACGGTATTTTACGGATTTTTTTTTATTTCTTTAAAATGTTTTTCGAAATATTAGCTACACATAACAAGTTTTCATTTTGAATTATCTTGAATATTTTCAAAGATATAGGTCTTCAAACTTTATAATAAGACAAGGACAGGACGCTATCTTAGTGACGTCAGTGAGTTAGTAGCGTCATAGTCACGCCATAGAAGATTTCGTTTTAGAAAGAGACAGCTATAGTCAAAATCAAACAGACTATAATTCTTTTATTATAAAACAGATTCAAATTATTTTTTCACATTTGGTATTCTTAATTGCAATATTTTTTAACGTCATCATTAAATATCTACATTTCAACAACAGTAAAATACCCTATTGCTTTAGGTCGCAGCGTGCTGCAGATGCAACGCATCGTGTTGCTCACGCATCTGGTGTGTGGAAGCCTTAAATGCCCTTTTCTTCAAGACGGGTCGATTTTTTCTAAAATACTTCATTTTCCATTTTTCAATTTTAAATATTTCATTGTGAATGCAAAAAGTAAAAATTTAAATAATCTTTCGCTAAGGTAATCGTAAACAATATGTCAAAAGGCTTCCAAAGCTGTCAAACAACTATTGTATTTTCTTGCTTTAGTGCATTAAACGACAGAAAGAGACGCTGCTCTGGTTTTCGACAAATATCCCTTTACTAATAAACGTCGTGTGAAGTTACACCTCACCTCACCGAAGTTCAGCTCAGATGATAGAGTAACGGCAAGAAATTGTAGGTTCTCGGTTGTTGTTAAGGATACACCCTGGAAAGTCGGAGCTAGTTGAAAGGGAGAAAAGACACGCCTACGTTTTGGTTGCGTTGAAACTGACAAGGTTGTCATTTCCCTAATCGGAGACTGCCTGAAGTGCCAGATTCGTTTGCTCAAGTAGGGACTCTGCCCATGCATCTGAAAGATATCTGTTAGTCACAGTAGTGTCGTCGGGATAAGCAAATGTACCAGGCACCGACAAGTTATTAATGTGGAGAAGAAATAATGTTGCAGATAATACCGAACCTTGGGGAACTCCAGCGTTGATATTCTTCAAGTCAGATGCCTGACCATCCACAACGACTCGAATCGAACAGAAGTGTGATCCAGATGCAAAGGTTGTCAGAGATTCCGTATGACGGAAGCTTGCTAATTAGGCTGTCATGCCAGATCCTGTCAAATGCCTTAGAAATATCAAGCGCATTGCACATTGCAAGTGCTTCGCTATATCTCTCAATTGCTTGATTCCAAAGACACGTGGCGTACACGAGATGATCTCTAGTCGACCGTCTGCGGCGAAAACCATAGCTCGTTAGATTCAAGGTACGCCAATAGATGTTTATTCAGTACACGCTTCATAGTCTTGCAGAGTATGGACGTGACTGAAATCGGCCTGTAGTTGGAGGTGTTGGCACGGCTACCTATTTTAGGTATGGGCTGCAAGTTGGCGACTTCTGTCGCTGTTGGAAGTCCTCTCTCAAATGAGAGACGGTACAGACGTGTCAAGATAGGAGACAACTCGGGTACACAGTTCCGCAGGAATATTGCTGGGATTCGGCGTGTAACATCTAGACGTGAATTCTCCGCAAAGAGAAATGCAATCAGCTTTGCATTCTCAGATGCAGTGTGGATAAGTGAGAAATCAGATTTCTGCAATGGTGGTAAAGAGGGACTACAGAAATTTGACTCAGCAGCTTTAGTGAGGGACCAAAACGCTCTACTCCCGTTTAGGTGGGAAGCAAATTTGGCTGCTATGCGCTTAATGTGGTCAATATTTGCTATACGACCTAAAGAGGCGCTGCTCTAGTTTTCAAACAAAATAATACGATCGCAATAACAATTACCGTATCGATAGTTTTTCCTGTTACAGGTACAGATGTAACCTTACACCCGTCTATTAGACAGGGTTTTATTGTTTAATAAATAATGATAAAGTAACATAGTCAATTTTGAAAAATGGAAAATGAAGTATTTAGAAAAAAACGACCCGACTCACAACCAGCTCCGATGGGACTCGAACCCACGACCTTTCGCTATCCGGGCGACTACTCTAACCACTGAGCTACGGAGTCGTTACGAGAAGCGTCGCATTTATCAAATACTTCTTACACGCTGTATAGCCAGCGTTAATTTCATCAATGTGAAGATATTAGTACCCCCATTTTTTCTAAATACTTCATTTTCCATTTTTCAACCATAAAAATTGCATTGTGGATGTAAAAAAGTAAAATATTAATTAAATTGTCAAGTTTGTTTTTTCTTCTTTCTTATGTAAGTGGTGAAACTTTAGTTTTTTAATTAAGAGTATAAACTTGAAATTGTAAATAAGCTCTTGACTTTCAAAATAAATAAGTTAAAGTTAAAATTAAAAGTACTTACATAAGTTTTTCTTTGTACGTTTGAATAAATTTGGTTCTATTTAGGAATCAAAAACCGCTGAGATATTAATAAGAGTGATGTTAGATATAGGACTTAGTTTTTTCTAAAATTAAAATTAAATATGTAAGTACTGTAGATTCATAAATGATATCTTAACAACAACCATCTTATTCTGGTATACATAATCGAATTATTAAAATTTGCAATAAAATTATAACTAGTGGTTTTTTTTACTCAATGTTTGAAGCATGTTGGGTTAAAGTGTCTTTTCGTTAATTTACTAGAATTATTCATTGATGTCTGAAGCTCATGTGCCGCTATACAGGGCACGTCTAACCTCGTGGGTTTTGTTTCGGTTGTCGTATCATTCTGTTCGGAGGCTGCCGGTTCACTATCAAGCACATAAAATAAAAATAGAATATAAATAAAACATTTTATTTTATTTCAACAAAATAGATTAATCAAAATTAGTGATTGACGCCACTATTTAAGCCTCAGTTGACCTGTATCAGGCAGCACCGCTCTTCCAAGAAACAGATTACAAATAAATAAATATTTAACATTAGGAACTAGATTAGAGCTCTCATTATTATTTACTTAATCTACTATGTGCTATTTATGAATGTGTTTGCGAGTTAGAGTGTGTGTGTGTGTGTGTTCGTGGGTATGTTTTGCGCGTGTGTGTGTGTGTGTGTGTGAGTGTATGTTTGTGTGTTTATGTGTGTGTGTATATATAAATGCTAATTTTTGTTAAGTTATTAGTAACGTAAAGCCGCTATCTCGTCATAATCTCTAGATTTTAGCCATTCTATTAGTAGCCTCTTGCAATCACAGTGTTGTTTGCTATAAATATCTATTTCGTTATTTATTGAGTTATAGAGTTGAATTGAACGTTGATTATACTTTGATTATATTCCCTAGAAGCAAAAACGGTGTTAATTCTCAAAACCTCTACAACTTTATGTTTTTTTCTTTTGTTCGTGATATCCAGATTATATGGTAGTGATTTGTGTTTTCTTAGAATTATTTTTACGATATAAAGCTTCCTAACAGATTGCAATTTACTAACATGAGCAAAGCCAACGCGCTCATCAAGAAGATCCAATGAAGCTGCTTCGCTCACGCCAAGCACGGCTACTAGGCTGTCGTCTACTCTTCCAGAGATGAAATCATTTACCTAGAGAACAAGTCCACTCATCTACTACTAACAGACAAGAAGACAAGGAATAAATACTTTCTGCCACTCTCCAAAATGAAGATGTTTTGCCGGCTACCAGACTGCGACTAAAAATAATCTGATGATGATTTATTGTGAAAGAAATTTACTCTAAGAGAGGATTTTGGAAATTTTCCCTCTAAGTTTGTTAAATAGGGGGTCCACGCAGACAAAGTCGCGAGCGGAGCGCTAGTATTATTATAAAAATATAGAATTTTACAAAAAAAATATGCATTTATGAAACTATTTAATTTTATTATTGTGTAATATTTATTAATTGAAGAATTTATCAAATAAGTAAACGTTAACTTTTTCATTTAATTTGTCATCTAATTTTTTACTGAAAATTCTTAAGATTTGAAGCGTAAGTTTTAGAAAAGATCAGCTGGTAAGACTGTCAATGTTTATGTTCTTTTGCTTTATTTCTTAAGAGAATTTATAATAACATAATATTTTTAAAATCAGGGTACATCAACAAATACTGTGTTTTTAGGTTGCTCGTTATTTGCTAGTAACTAACGAGTACTAAAATTCCAGATTTCCCACCATACAAGATCCAGCGCTCCACCAAAGGAAACCAGATCCTACTCGTTCAAGGATACCGTTTCTCCCTCTCCTCCAACATGGCTTCGGCCGCCAAACAAAGATGGCGATGCTCTACGCACAACAGCCATGGATGCAATGCTTTTCTTTATACGTTCAACAAGCAGATTGTCAGGATGAGGAACGAGCATAACCACCCACCCACACCTTGGGGAACCATCTTGGGGAAGGTAATAAATAAATAATAAATAACTTCTTACATTCATACCAATTATCTAAGCCCATTTTAATTTCATTAAGAAACTGTATCATGGAAAACTTGATAACGGATAAATAAATACTTAAATACTTTTTGTTTGTAAATACATACTTAATATACATAGTAAACACCCAGACCAAGACAAATAGACATGTTCATGCACACAAATATTTGTCTTGTTCGGGAATCGAACCCGAGACCACTGGCGCAGAAAGTGGGTAGCCTACCCCTGCGCCAAATCGGTTGTCAAAACGAGGTTGTAAAAGGTAAACCTTGCAGCATAACGAATGAAGATTATTTGGAGTAGAACTCCAACGTAAACAAAATCCGTAGATCACCTTGGCGATAGCAAAACACCGCTTGGTTGCGCGTGCCCTCGCGATTCGAGAGGCATCCAGGATTTTAGATAACGAAACTTATAACGAAAATCAAACAACAACAACAAACCCAGTGAACGTGTTGAGAAAAACGTCGAAAGCCTACTCACCAGTCTTGTTTGCTGCTATAATTTTAAAACTGGCGAGGTAAAGTAGATCACTGGATATTTTTTGGTTGAAACTTCTCATTGATTCCTTCGTGAGTTAAAAGGAGACAAAAGCTAAGGCGTTGTCTATTTTATTTGGTAGGGTTAATTCACCGAGAAAAGAAAAAGTCAACTGAGCTCAACTGTCAAGAAAAACATAAATACAGTTTATTTTTAATAAATGACGAATGACGTATGTCACATGTGTTGTGTCTCTATCTAACAAACAAGAATACAAAAGCCACAAGCTTTTCTGTTCCGGTGACAGCCGTGACAGAGGAGTCACTTGCAATCATAAAGTTAATATACCTTCCGATAGGTATATTAACTTTATGCTTGCAATACGAAATTAGCTGTCAAAATGGACTGTCGTATGAAAACTGTTTTAGTTGCAAAGATAATCACTGGAACAGAAAAGCTTGTCGCACTACTCTTTGCTCACAATGCCACAGACAATAACCACTGATATAGGTTTTTCTTAACCCTTAGGTGCTCGATATTGGGCCCGTAAGTTAAGAATAGCCTAAAGTGCTTTTAAGAATGTCCTAAGGTTAGTGCAAAGCAATTTTTTGTTAAGAATGTCTTATGTGAGCTAGGAAAAGACTTAGGCGATTCTTAAGCTTAGTGCAAACGGGTGTTATTGTTCCAAATTTATCTCTTTGTGATTTAACTGATAAAACGTAAGCTATAAATACTATAAATGATATTATGTTAACTCTTAATTAATTACTCGCGTCAAAAAAAGTATGCTGATGCTCGCGTGGGATATATGGCTATCCCAATTTTTAAGGTAATATAAAATCTTATAACAATTTTTTTGTATTTTTAGCATCACACACATATGGAATCATCTCTGTACTTAAGAATACTCTGTACATAATAATTATAGCAAGAATAACAGTACCTATTCATAATTAACAGTTTTCATTAACTATATTAACGAGATCAATGATTAATATTTTCATTAATTGTTTAATCAATGAACTCATCTCAAATCAACTTGGAGTGAACTAACAAATGTGCTGCTGGCATTTGGACCATACAAATCAATTATTTTTTTTTCTACCATGGATGTATTTGTATATGCTACGTAGCACGTACCTAGAAGAGTGCTTACATACGAGTATTTAGTTCATTTACTAGAATCATTCATTGATGCCGGTTCTCGTCTGGCTTCGATCAGGGCACGTCTTACCTCCTGGTTTCTTTTTCAGGTATCCGCTACGAGTTCACCGAGTCTCTAAGGGGCTGTCGTGTCATTCTGATCGAAGGCTACCGCTTCGCTATCAAGAACATGAGCAAAGCCAACGCGCCCATCAAGAAGATCCAATGGAGCTGCTCCACTCACGCCAAACACGGCTGCAAGGCTGTCGTCTACACTTCCAGAGATGAAATCATCTACCTAGAAAACAAACACACTCACCCACCTCAAACAGATAAGAAGGCACGGAATAAATACTTTCTGCCAGTCTCCAAGGTAAAAATGTTTTACCGTATGCCAGATTACAACTAAAAACTAATCTGATATAGATTTATTTCCGCTCTTGACAAAACCCAAGTAGCATTTTACTCCATTTAAGAGTACACATTTAGTTCCCAGGTGTACTTGAAGCATTATTACAGTTCAATCGTGATGTATAAGCTGCATTATTGCGATTAATAACACCTATACCTGTCTAAGGAACTTATAGGAGTGTAGAGTTATACTTTTTTAAGATTATTGGTGTTATAATACTCTAACAACTATCCTTTAGTCAGCCGTCTGCCTAAGAGCATTATAGTAGGGTAGAGATACGGCAACCGCTGTTTAACGGCCTACTTGTACGATGTTATAGAGCTAGCATTTTAATAGAACACACGTGGTCATTTATAAAGCCAAAGGCTGTTATGATTACTTGTTTTAGACTGTTATACAGCTAGTAGCTGTAGTAGGACTTGTTTGTGATCATTAAAATAACCCTTTTTTACTATCTGTACAGAAGTGTTTAAATGGTTCGCATGTGCACTATAGGCTGTTAAAAAGACTACATGTCTTGTCCATTAACATCAATAGCAGTTTATTTGTCCACAAGTACTACTCTTATTTGCTGTAAGCTGAACATGAATGTGAATGTGATATTCTATTACACTTATCCCACAAGCTGTGTGTTTATTACGTTGCGTGCAAAAATGTGTGAATTTCAGTATATTGAAAGAAAAAACGATGATACACAATTGACCTGAACTACAGCTTAAAGCTGAACATAAGTTCACATTAGAACAAATTTATAGACATTGGCTCTGTAGTGGTACAAATGTGGGACTTCATATAGATAACAGCATTTTAACAGAACACATGTGAACCTATTATACGCTCACCGCATTAAATTGGAGTTATAACAGTTCACATAGCCGTATTTCATCTCCACCATTTTGTTCTACGTAACCTAAAATATTTACCAAATAAATCTCCAAAATTATCATGCAGATTAATCACAAAATACGCAGATAAAGCGATTGAGTTTTGGTTTCATGTTATATTATTACCGTAGTATAATTATAATGCTATTATAATATCAAAAACTGAAAATTGTAGATTTCCTCTCAGCCAGTTTTAAATATTTTAAAATGAATATCGCATTTTTACAGAGGCGCGTGAATATTTTAACTGTAAATATGTATACATTTCACGATAAAGTTGCATTCCCATGGCATTAACATTATTAAGTACTTAAAACAGCTACTCATCATACATTTTTATCCAATTGATATCCGCCGGAGTTGATGTGTTCTGATGGCACACACAAAACCAAACATTAGTAAAATAAAGAAATAATTTAGGACACACGTGAATTTTAGGTAGCACTGGAGTACTTTTGTCGGATTTTATAACTGTGAAGGCTGTGTATTTAGCCACTTGTTACTCTTTATTACACTCATGTACGTTGTATGGTTCACACTGCGTCCCATATAGTGCCGTAAGTCAGCCTTAAGTCCGATGTTACTACTTAAACTGCTATTATAATGCTATTATACTGCTAATGTACAGCCATAGTGAACTTAAGGCTGTCTAATTTGTGCCCAAACTGGTTCTACAAGAGCATTATAGCAAGCTGTACAGCTCTTATACAGCTGACTTACACAGCTTGTGGAGTACATGTGAACGACTAGACGTCTTATATAGAACCCCGAATGCTACTTGGGAATATTTTAACAATACTAGAATTCACAAAAAAATATGCATCTATAGTAGTAGCAGCAGTGTGTTTAGCATTATTATTGTCTAAAATAATTAGCAATTAGGGAAATGAGCTTCTGGCTTATTAATAATGTTACTTATATGATCTTATACTGCTTTTTTTAGCTTTGGAACGTAATTTGAAGGAAAAAAAGTAGGACCAATTACGCAGCAAATAACTTGACCACAACCATAGACAACAAAACTTGTGCAGTTGCAATATTAAGTACAAAAGTTTTTTCTGCGCAGGTTTTTTAATCTATGGTTGTGGTCAATTTATTTGCCGCTACCTATAAAATGTAACAAAATTCTAGTCAACCTTATTGGATGTTATTATATAATATTTAATAAAGCCTTGAAAATGTCATAAAAAATATGAAAAATTTAAAATTTTGGAAGGGATTGAACTGAAATTATGTGAAATTCGTGGTGCTTGTGGTGTGCTCAGCTTATTGGCAGCTTTTGATACGAACAATGAATGTAGTCAAAATTGTGTGTCGTAAGACAAAAACTGTAGCGGATGGTGATCTGAACTTTTTTTTCATACTGTGAATTTCCTTTAGTTATTCTTGTTAACAATGGCCATAATTTATTATCTGTGTGTCGATACCAAAAACTGACTGGATACATACCTACTTGAAATATTACGTTAAAAAATTTGAAATAGACAAAAGATCGATGATGTCAATAGATACTAGCGGTACAGTCAACGTCAAATTTATATGAGCGTCTAGACTAGTCAAAATTATCTAAAAACGTAAGAGCAATTTGATATACGCAGTGAACTGCGGTCATCATATTGTCGTAAGCAAACAAGGTGGCACTTTAGCAAACAAAGGTCTCAAAGTTATCTGTGCTTATTGTACAACAACATCATGCACAGATAACTTTGAGAGCTTTGTTTGCTAAGATAATTTTGAACACCCTGACTGCTCATATAAATATGAAACAATGAGTAGTAAGATATTTTGAACACCTTGTGTACAACAATATGATGTTTCGAACTGCGTTTATCAAATTGCGTTTATGTTTTTCAAATCATTTTGACTACTCTAGACGCATATCAGTTTGATGCTGCCTGTACGTACCTACTTATTCAATATGAGTGTTGTAGAGATTTACGGCCAGAATTAATAACCTATCCACAGATAAGGATAGGTGCAATCCAGATTAGTTGCTATGCAACGCTTGATATTAACATAGAATTAACGACAGTTGCTAGGGTGTTGCTAGGTGTTGCCTAGCAACTAATCTGGATCGCTCCTCCCTATCTGCGGATAGGTTATTAATTCTGGCCGTTAGTGTTAATTCAAATTCAGGTAATGTCACATAATAAGTAATATTCTCAGTGTTGTAAAGTTGATTTTAGCGTTATCGCGAACTGTTGTTGCAATATCTAAAAGTCTTGAAACTGTCATTCTTCCGCATTGCGATAACTGTAAATGGTAGGGCAGAAGCCCCGGTTTGGCCTCTGTCCCGGTTTTGGCCACTTTTTGTTCTAAAAGTTTATATACAACTTTTCGTAATTTTTGGCAATGGCTATTAAAATAAGGTATATTTTTCAATAAACGCCATTTTCTGTTCATTTTTTGACTGAAACATTTAAAAAATTTGTTAAGGATGTTTATTATAAACCTTTGTTTTTTACAATTAAATTATTATTTTGCAATTGATTGGTTTCAAGCTGAATAGAATATATTGATTTAACCTGGGTCTGGTTTTGATTTCTTGACATACTTACTTAATAATAAGTGGCAGAAACCGGGGCATTTGGCACCTTTCGCACATTTTGTGTTATATACAACAAACTATTTTTTTCTTGAAATTTGAAAGATGGTAGATAAATTCTCTATAATTTAAGATATAACTTTTGACTTAATTATCTAAGACTATTTAGCACTTAATGCTTGGAAGTGAAATAATCCTTAAGTGGCCACAAAGGGGTCTTCTGCCCTACGTTCTCGTATTAGTGGTGATGTATCGATAACAATATTATCAAATTAACAATTATGTTCAACAGTTATATTTCAAATATAATCTGGATGTCATAGTTATTTAGAAGCCAATAATTTATATACGTGATTATTCATATTATCAGTAGATGATATTATTATTCTCAATGTCATTAGACAAATAGATCACATCAGTGTTAGAATAAGATTTAGTATTTATTTTTCAGTCCTGTCATATTGCAATATTTAACTCTGTGTTTTTGTTCTTCTTTTATTTTTTAGTAGTAGGTTATTATTCAACGAGCTGTAAAGGTTTTCTTCTATTTCTATGATTTTTATTTTAAAATAAGTTAAATATTTCGGTATTCCTTTAATATTATTTAAGGTCCTTTCAAATTAAAATAATTTATAATCATTGAAAGTAGAATATTCCATCGATCTCACATGTACCTACTCAGTAGTTCATTATAAAATATTAATGTCGTTCAATTAAATTCAATAAAGCTTTAGCTCTTTTATTGATCTTAGCGTGTCTTAGCCATGACTATTTATCTGAATTAACAGTATCTTCAAAATAACAACAAAAATTATGCAATTATTTTAGGTATATTAAAACAATTTTGATCTTTTTGATCTGCGTTTTCATATTATATCTGGAGCGAATTGTGCAGCTCAATATTTTTAGATGTCCGCCGACCGCTTTTAGTTTTAAAGGTATATCATCTAGAGGAGAAGATGCCTAAGGAGCCCGAGGCGCAGTGGTAGATGGTTGCAAGTTAAGCAACATTCGCAATGGTCGGTCACGGGGTGGGTGAACAAAAATTTACTATCGTGCTTCGAAGGCACCGTTGGTCCCGGCTGTGCAGTCGTTAATACCACCAATCCTCATTGGGCCTGCGTGGTGGGTCATGTCCCATTCTCCTTATCCATCCATAAGGAAAAGAGAAAACGGCTGATGATGGTGACAATACCTAGATGTTGAGTTGCACAATTAGCTCCTTTGTTTATTTAATACTAGCGGCTGCCCGTGGTTTAGCCCGCGTGGTTCCGGTTCCCGTGGGAATATCGGGATAAAAAGTATCCTATGTGTTATTCGAGCCTATAATCTGTCTCTTGCAAATTTCATCCAGATCCGTTCAGTAGTTTTTGCGTGAAAGAGTAACAAACATCCAAAAATCCATCCATACTCAAAAACTTTCGCATTTTATAATACTAGTAGGATAGTAGGATAATTTAATTCCTTTTATATGTTATACTAGCGGCCGCATGGTTCCAGTCCCCGTGGGAATATCGAGATAAAAGTCCTACGTTTTAATCCAGGCTATCTACTATCTGTGTGCCAGATGCATGGAGCTAGACTTCATACTGAGGTAACTGGAGTTTTCACCCTGAATAAAAAAGTGTGCCCAGCAAATTTGACATTTAGTATGTAGTGGCTGTCAGTTGTCTCATATGACCATACGTATTTTTTCAAAGTGTAGGTGAGACGGAAGACAGCCACAGTGTAATTTGTGGTCACAAAAAAGTGTTAGTACTTGCACTCTCCAGTTACCTCAGTATGTAGTCTAGCTCCATGGCCAGATGTCAACCAAATCCGTTTAGTAGTTTTTGCGTCTTTTCAAGGTCTTTTGGAGATGCTTTACCCACTACAGCAAGGGCTGCCCTGCTCGAGCGTGTACGGTAGACGACGAGATTGTCGTGCTGAAAAATCACCACATCCATGATCCTCCAGATGGGTCACAATCTTGATTTTCAGCTACATGTGGCAGAAATCTTATTAATAGTCTTATTAAAGTACATTTAGATTTTTGCGCGCAAGTTGGTACCGGGGAAGATCACGGGAGTGAATAACATTCTGACTCAAGACGGAAGTTTTCAGTTCGCACATTATTGTGTGGAACAGCAATTTACCCTTTATTTTCTTTTTACTTTCAAACCAGATTAGAAAAGTGTGATTAGTAAGTAGTAATTTTTCAATCGTTTCTTTTTCAGATATTGTTATTTTTTCGGTATCACGCCGTGGCACGCGTCTGCTGCATTTTAATGGGTAGTGGGGTTATGATATATCGTCGTTCCAAAGTAATGTGGAGATACTCTTTCCACTGCTCTGCGTACCTTCACACATTAGATAATAGTAATACAATCGTCAAGATAAAAACAATCATAATCACCGGCGTAAACTTACGAGTAATAATATGCGGGGAAAAAACCATTTTAATAAAGAAGTGGGTGTAATGTAGTGTTCTTCTTACAAACAAAGTTATATAAAACCTTAAATTGATGATTTATACATTGTACAATTAAAGATTCAAAAATATTGATTGATTCCCATATTTTTAAATAAGTAGGTACATCGAATACAGTGAAGATGATCAAAACTACATTCCACATCATGACTGAAGTCCTTCAAGAAGGAACGCATGAACATTTCTTTTAACTCTCTCCTACCACATTCCATAAGTGGAATCTGGGAGACTGTTCCAGAGAC
Source organism: Crambus lathoniellus (assembly GCA_949710035.1). Taxonomy (NCBI): domain Eukaryota; kingdom Metazoa; phylum Arthropoda; class Insecta; order Lepidoptera; family Crambidae; genus Crambus; species Crambus lathoniellus. Next base: position 8,509,888 of record OX453307.1, on the reverse strand, counting down.
GGATAGCATTTGGATTACGATTAGACGGATGTTTAGAATTTTATTACTTATAACGTTGTAGTTATACAAGCATGAAAAATTACTTCACTTTAAGTATCTTTTATTAAATTGCATGAAAAATACTTCACTAAAGGTAACTTTTATTAAATTGCATCAAAAGTCGTAATTCATAAAGATTCATAAAAGCGTTATGAATTCCTTTTCATCACAACTTGATTTTTTATTATTCTTTTTCACAGAAAACCCCAAGTTTAAGGCCAACTATACTGGCTCCAGGCATCTTTACCTGGATGGCTTTAAGTACTCAATGAGGCCACACTATAGAGACAGGACGGTCCAGAGGTGGTACTGCTCTAGTCATCATTCCAGAGGCTGTACGGCATCAGTTAAGTCTACTGAAGACCACATACTTCAAGTCAAGGGTTACCACAACCATGATCGTGTGTTGCAGCGGGCTCGATACTGATACAATGTTATACAAACTTTCCACTATTTGTATTGAGTAAGAGATATTGGGGAGTAAGTACCATGCATGAGTTTTAGAATTCCTAAGTTTAAATATTGTAGCCTCGTAGAAATGAAGCAAAACATACATAAGTTGCGGAAGTGACATAAGCGAAAGCGATCGTATAAGTATCCATTAAAGTTCGCTCTCAGTGTAGTCTATGGTTTGAGATAATTCACAAGAATATACATATCCTTGTGAATTAGTATATTATGTATTAAAGTTAATTAAAGAAAGATTGTTGTTTATGTTTTCGCCATGATTTTTTTTCAAATAATAAATAAATAAATAACTTCTTACATTCACACCAATTATCTAAGCCCATTTTAATTCCATTAAGAAACTGTATCATAGAAAACTTGATAACGGATGAATATTACACTTAAATACTTTTTGTTTGTAAATACATACTTAATATACATAGTACACACCCAGACCAAGACAAATAGACATGTTCATGCACACAAATATTTGTTTTGTTCGGGAATCGAACCCGAGACCACTGGCGCAGAAAGTGGGTAGCCTACCCCTGCGCCAAATTGGTCAAATATGATCCTGACTCTTGTAATACGATACGACTGCTTTTCCTAATGCAATAGAAATAGAATCGACGTTGTGACATTGTCTATTGTTAACGTATGTTTATTTTATAAGTATTCCATTTTATTCTAATAATAAAGATACTTCCATTCCAATACAGCTATGAAGTACCTACGTGTTAGACCTATTTAGGTACGTACTTAAATTTTATTTCATGTTCCCATTGTAACTTCCAATAAGCTGACTACCTACAGAAAGTTACAGAGTACAAGTCTATTTTCAGCTACCGACCAGCCTCGTTTCGAAACACACAAAAATGGTAAACAGTACCTCTTTCTAAGCGGCTACAAGTTTTACACGCTGGCCTGCTACCACGGCAAGAAACTTAAGAAGTGGCGATGCACCAGCCAAAACTCAAGACGCTGCTCTGTCAGGATAAATACCGTGGATGAACAGATCCTAAAGCTCCGCGGAGAGCACAACCACATCCCTACAGTACAGCGTATTCGTAGTCTTAAACCGCAAAATAAGAATTAACACGTTCACTGCGTTATGAGGCTGAATAGACCACATGCGTGACTTCTCGTAGGTGCGGCAGTTAAAACCGCGTTCTCGCACTCTGTGCGGGGGGTGACATTGTTAACATTTCTATGAGTAATAGAGACAAATATATAAAATTGTTTTCTTTTACGAAGCCTAGCCTAACGGTGCAGTTAATAATATATGAGGTCGAATACATATCATATGCACTGAATAGAAATTATTTCCGTTCAGTGCGGAGGGAGGTCTAATCTGCCTCAAGAGTTGTAGGCCTCGTAGCCGCACGGAGTGAGACGTGGGTGGCGCGAGCGCCACGCATCCTAGCTTTAGTGTTGTGACAAGTTTCGATACAGAAGCAGGATGCCGGCGCGCTCGCATTTTTAGGATTTATAAGTGCAGTTGAAAAAGTAGTTGGTTTTCGTACCTATTAACGTCAAAGTCAAAGTGAAAGTCAAATTTGTTTATTCAATTTAGATTGTTATTTACGATACTTGTGAACGTCATAGAAGCTACGCCATCGGTTCGCAAACCCTACAGCGGGAGACCTTGGAGAGGATCTATCAAGCCGTAAACATACATTACAATGCGATGATTTTATACGCAAAAGCGATTTGGCAATATAGGTAGTATGCTTAAGTGATTTTCTACAGAGAAAGTTGCAACCTCTTTGTTTTAAACTTCAGCGATTTTTTCCTGCTCTATTGAGTTGTTTCAAATGCATTTTGATAAAGCATGGATGTGATTTTATACTTGTATTTTTTTAACTTTTTGTTCATAATTCCAGATTCCTTTAGTTATGAAGTCTGTCTTCGCTTTTAGCGAATTCGCTTTCGATTATGCAATGGTCAAAGCTGTTATAGTCAATGAGTAAAATAACATACACATTTTCTCTCACACATCTATCCACTAACACAAACGAACACTCATCCACCCACACAAATACGCACACACGTACACATTTATACACATATACATTTAACACTCCAAAACTAAAAATAGCGCTTATACTTACACCTGTTTATTTAAGAATTTCCTACTGGCATATGTGCTGATCATTTGCTTCAAAAAGGTAGTCAACGAAAGCGTTGCGTAGGTTGCTACGTTAAATTAAGTCTTACGTTAAATAGCACTCAGGCAGCAAGAAAAAATAAAAATAAAAGTTACTTTTGGTGTCCAGTGTAATAAATCCTTCTGCTTGCCCTTTTTTGATTTAAAAACATTTTGATTGATCTCATTGAATAAATATTAAAATATTATCGTAACTGCAACTCTCTTTTATTCCCATCCCTAGTCGAGACAAAAATCGGACTACGGTGTGAGGCAGAACGGATGTCAAATATTTTTTGTACCAAGGGGTAACGATAATCCCGACGAGTATTGGAGCGGGTCGGGAAGTAGTATATGCAAAGACCCGCAGACGAGCTGCTTCTCGATATGTAATTTATAATCGTACTAATGGACCCGGTGAACTTCGCTGCACCTACATCTCATATAAAATTTCATTCGCCAAAGAAGTTTTAAACACTGCCTGCCATAAATGTCACATATTATTAAGTAATCCAAATCGACTAAAACGTCAGTGAATACATACCTACTCTTTAGAAGCGGCCATGGAATTAATGTTAGTTTTGTTACTCGTCAGTTATACGATTTTCCATACAATCCCGCGGGATTGTAATATTTTTTCGGGATAAAAGTAGCCTATGTCTCCAGCCCCTAAACAGTCCTATGTAAAAAAAAAAACACGCCGGCAGATCCGTTGCGCCGTTTTGACGTGAAAGATGGACAAACAAACAAATAAACAAACACACTTTCACATTTATAATATTAGTTTGGATTTTCAGATAGTCCGTGGGCACGAACCATAGGTTACCCTTTCCCAAAAAAAAAATACAAAATATGACGTTATTATTTTCACATTATGTGTTGTGTAAATGAGTAAAGTTATAAAAACGTCTCAATTACGACTACTTTAGCATAATAACCGACTTATTTAAAATGATCGAAATGGATATGTTTACGAATTTTCAAAGTATTAAGTATATTATATTATATTAGTACTTACATAATTATGTAGTGATAGAAGTATTTCTAATGTACGTCGTAGAATATGTCATTCTATTGTGATTATATTGACGGTACTTAAAACACACATTTACCAAATTACTGTTTCTTTTACGAGGAAGAATGAATGGTAGCTTTTTATTTAAGTATATTGAGTTAAACAAAATATAGTGAAAGTATAGTGATTTTCTTGTAGTGTATTCTTGACTGCCTGAAGACAGACCTTCAGTCCCCCTTTAGTTTTAAGGCACCCTTTAGACTTAAGAGCAATATCAAAGTACTATTGACACCCTAGATGGCGTTAAACGCAGAGCATAGAATATTAGTCCTCAAATTTAAATTACTTCATATATGATATCGACTGACGGAGCAAAGTCCTCAAGATATAAACATGGTTCAAATACCTATTGCTTGTTCAGGAACCGGTACGTCAAGAATCGAGATGCATAGCAACGGCAAGCGGTATCTGTTCCTCAGTGGCTACAAGTACTCACTCCAGGGTTTCAGCAATGGGGTGGAGAACTGGAGATGCACCTGCTGCACCTCCAGAGGGTGCAAGGTCTACGTGAAGACCCTGGATAATAAAATCTTGAGAATCTCCGATGATCATAATCATACGCCAACGCCTCAACGCACTCGTTATTAGATGAAAATTTTATCGTATTCGCAGCAATGTTAATATTAAAGTGAAATCTTTAATAAGTACATGAAGCTTTTATTTGCTTGTCTCGTAAACAATTTCTTTTCACATATCGTTTAGAACGCCTGAACCGCTGACTCTACAAGGCTACACTTATTCATTAAAATACTTATTAATTAATAAAAATACGAATCGGAGATAGTATTGTCCAAGCCAAATGACCCCGAAAATGACCCGGTAGTTTTTAGTTTGCTTATATTTTTTTTACTATTCATGCGACGCAGCTGATTTCCTCAATCACAATTCTCTAAAAATTTAGGTAACATTACATCGGAGAGCGTGTCGTCCGTCACGTAAGCTCGGTGTGCTTCTAGGCAGATGCTCGCTGACGCGTCGCGTCACGTGGGGTGGCGTGTTATGCCCCCAGTACACGATGGCCGATCATGGTCGGCGACCATGACCAATACATCGTACATTGACACTTTTGAAAGAACCTTTTTAAACTTGTTCGTTCAAAAGTGTCAATGTATGATGTATTGGTCATGGTCGCCGACCATGGTCGGCCAACCTGTACTGGGGGCATTACAAGTGTACTTCTAGTCTAGTGTGTCGTCACGTAAGCCTTATGTGTTTCTTACTTACTTCTAGCTATCTACCTACTCTCGTGCGCAGCTCTAGTCCGCTCGCGCGACTTGACTTTGTATTTATACGGCAATATAAAATAAATTCACATTCTAATTATTGTGCGTAAGTACTATCTTTGATAGCAGTTTGTGTTTTGAACGAAACATATCTAATCATAGACAGATTAAGGTCAAAAAGCGGTTTGAAATTATTAACTTATGTTACAATGTTTTATACATATTATACGGCCGATGTTGGTATAATACTGTATAAATCCGTTTAAAACAATTCCTACTGTATAATACCCAAAGTAATAAACGACATTATAATCTCTAGTTGGGAGCTACAAGTTCCGTAATATTGAAAAGGTAATTATGACCCATCCCCACTCCATGTAACTATTTTTATTTATACTGATATGTATGTATGTATTGTATGATAAAATAAAAGAATAGGAAAAATGTGATAGTAAAAAAAAACCACGAGCCCTATAAGTATCTATATTACTATTTATATAACATTATTTTATGTATTTTATATATTTAATATAAAAGTAACACTAAAAAAATTCAAAGACTGATTATTATTAGAAATAACTTGGATTTAGCTAGATGAAGCCAACTAAGCCTTGTTTCCTATAGTATAAAGTGTCTTTATTTTATTTTTTTCTGTATTTCATTGACTTAATAACATAAAAATGAGGCCCAAAACAAATATTATATAACATATATAATATTCTTAAATATATACAGACTTATATCACAGTATCTACATGGGTAATAATGACCCAACTCCCACGTTCATGTAACAATTTTCCACCCCCATGACGCCGGGTTAGCATGACATATGTTTATATTTAAATAAATAAATAATAAATAACTTTTTACAATCACACCAATTATATAAGCCTATGTTAATTTCATTGAGAAACTGTGTCATGGAAAACTTGATAACGGATAAATATATATTTAAATACTTTTTGTTTGTAAATACATACTTAATATACATAGAAAACACCCAGACCAAGACAAATAGACATGTTTATGCACACAAATATTTGTCTTGTTCGGGAATCGAACCCGAGACCTCTGGCGCAGAAGGCAGGTATCCTACCCCTGCGCCAAATCGGTCGTCAAATTTGAAGATTATGTATACGGTTATTTGGTTTGGGTAATCTCGCAGCAAATAAGAGAGGTAATAAAAAGCATGCAATCATTTTTCATATTTCACTGTTATTAAACAGTAACGGTCTGAAAAAAAAAAAATTTCTTAGAATTTCTGTCTACTACTAACATAAAAAAATTTAGACATTATTTGGGACTCGGGGTACTCTACGACCTTAAACGGTCCAAAAGAAAATTAATTTTACAGGATTTTCCGGTTAATATATTTACTCAATTTCTTACTTTTTGTCAACAGATCTGGTAAAATCACATAAAATACTGGCAGTAACAAGCCCTCGTTGCTCTCTGTCTATAAAAAAGCGTTCTTCTGAGTGTAATGATCTAGGATCTTCCTTTCGAGGAGGAAAACAAGGAAGATGCCGCATGTGTCCTCGAAAAAGTGATAGAAAGACCACCTCAAAGTGCTATATATGCGACAAGTTTACCTGTGTTTCTCATACTAATAAGATTTGTGATTTCTGTAAAGATTTGTATAAACGATAAACTGGTTGCGGACATGTAACACAATATAAATGTATGTGAGATACAGCTCGGCTACTCGTCTGGTAACGTCTAGTGTCCAATTTATCTCTTTTCGTCAGAGAATTTGTAACATTTGTAATGTAAGAAATAAATTGAATATTACCATTAACTCGAAAATGTTTTCTTTAAATCTGGTTATAGGATTTTGTCTTACGTTTTAATGTATGACTTAATTTTTTTGGCGCGCCTTTTAGAAATAATTCGCAAATTGTTTGCTCACAAAACCTCGATAAAATAGAGCTTTTATCTTCGTGCGTTTTCACCCAGTGGCTCCACGAGGAATAAAATTTTCTCGTGGTTCCACCAGTGGGACAAATCATGGGCGAGTGGGTCCATGAGGAAACAGCGGAAATCACTATCTTCCCTAACAATACTATATCTTACTGGTGTTTCAGGAATTGCATATGAGTTCGTGAAATCACGAAATAACAAAGACCTCGTGTTTGTCGATGGCTACACCTACACATTTTCTGCGAGGTCGGGACATGACATCTATTATACATGTTCGTCAGGCCGGAGCTGCCAACCGAGATGCAAGGCTAATGTAGTACTGAGGAATGGGGTGATAGCTAAAATTAATCACAAACATTGTCACCAGCCGCGGAAGTAAATCCGGTCACAACACGGGTTTATAGTGCTACTCTAAGTGAATAACACAAAATGGTAACACTGAAAATAATGTTTCAAAAGCGACCAAATTTTTTTGTTATATTTACGTCTTATCGTGTGCCAACTTATATTCAATTTTGAAATGCGTTTGCTCAGACCACTTTTCGCCAGATCTAGTAGGGTAAAGAAAGGTATATTGATGGTATAAGTAATTTGGTGATATTTTATATAAAGATTGTTTACTAAACACAGAAACGTTGAAGCGTAGCGCGTGATATATGTCTATCTTCCTCACACTCGTAGGAACTCGCTAGCGCTGTCTCATGAATGAGCTCGTATAGGGAACTTTGTGGTAATCCGTTTACAAAACTATCACCTAATTACTTATATCACCAATATACCTTTCTTTACCCTACTTCTTTCTAAGCCGTTTGATTTAATTAAATGCTTCTTGTCGCAGTTTCTGATCGACTGTTTTTATCTATAGATATATTGTTACAATATTCTTGTAAATAAATGGGTAAGAAAAAGTTATCACAGTTTTATTTTTGAAATGACTGAAAATGGTAACAAAATTCTAGATACTTACTACCTATATGAAAACCTGGTCCGAATTAAAAAGGAGAAGAAGCTTGATAAACAACGAAGAAACCCAAGCAAATCCTACTATATATCCTACTAATATTATAAATGTGAAAGTTTAGATGTTTGGATGTTTGGATGTTTGGATGTTTGGATGTTTGGATGTTTGTTACTCAATCACGCCAAAATGGCTGAACGGATTTGGCTGAAATTTGGAACACAGATACTTTGTAGCCTGGAGAGGAACATAGGCTACTTTTTATCCCGGAACAATATCACATTCCCGCAGGATAACGTCGTGAAGTCCACGCGGGCGAAGCCGCGGGCGGAAAGCTAGTATAATAATTATGTAATAATTTAAAAGGTGGTGGAAGAATACCTTTTCGTATTTGAAAACAAAATCCTTCTTCTTGTATATGGTTACCACAACTGATTTCTATTTTAGGAATCCCATTTGAATTCGTAAAATCGCGGAATGGAAAGGATCTCGTGTTCGTCGGCGGCTACACCTACGCGGCGAGGGACAAGCGAGGCTACAGCTACAGCTGTTCGTCAGGCCGCCGCAACCTGCCCAGGTGCAACGCACACCTCTCGCTGAGGGACGGAGTGATAACGGCCATTGATGACTACCACTGCCATGAGCCAAGGCAGTACATGAGAGTAGATGGAACCGTCTTATTCTTTTAAGATGTTAAAGTTACTCATTTTCCCATTGTTCATAATAAAAATAGCTTAATTTGAAAAAAAATATACATCTGTTAGCTTACATTGTATGGCATTAGGCTATTCGGATAGGATTATAATTAATTTTAGTATTCATAAACAATAAATAATGTCAATAGTATGAATTGGTTAAATATTGTATAAGTATTTATAAATTGAGTATACTATATAAGAATTTAAAGTTAGTTAATGACTTCGTTATTGAAGATTATTAAAAATTATTAAGACAGAGTTTCAGGCTGTTTGAGTTTGTGTGCCTCGGCGCCGATAGTTGGTTAAGATTAGAATACAAAACGATTGGCATTGTTGTTTGACGGGTCATGAAAAAACTGTAAGATGGATTGTACGAAAGCAACTAAATATTGTAAAAGGATTAAGTGTCAATTTTATTGAAATCCCGACCTTCCTGAAGATGTTCTCCATACATTATTTATCATCGCTATTATTTCTAAATAAATACTTTACATTAAAATATGATCCATGAAAAGTAAGTTAAGTATAAAAAAGGTTCTGATAACTCATATTGATGATTGCTTGGATATGAGTATTTCTTGGATATAGAAATATTTAGTGGTTCTTTCTTTGTAAACTGACCTTAAATATAATTTATTAGCTTGCGTTTTTTTCCGGAAGGAAGGAAGAATACCGTGCTACAAGTATGGGCAGTACTTTCTCATCTATCAATGGCTATGTGTGTGGCTCATGCCCGAATACTCGTACGCTACTTATCTTTGGGAGCGTCTCAAACATCGCCCTGTCACTTTGACACCCGAATTCTCGTACGCAAATCATCTTTGGGAGCGTCTCAAACATCATGGCATCTCTTTCATATGTTTGACATTTATGCCCGAATACTCGTACGCTACTTATCTTTGGGAGCGACTCAAACATCGCCCTGTCACTTTAAATGTCAAACGTATGAAAGAGATGTTATAAAAAAAAATTATAAATAATAAATAACTAGTACATAAATACTTTTTCAGATATCCCAAACTGAAGGTGAAACCATGATTAGTGAAAGACTTCTTATTTGTTGCTGGCTGGGCATATTTTTCGCATAAGAATTCTTTTGCAACGGAATATTTTTCTAATATTATGTTTAAGTAAGTCCACCTCACCACCCTAGTCATGCGTTCCTTTTCGGCGATTCTCTCTAAAAACTGATTTTTAATAATATTTTTTGTTATTTTTAGATGCTGTAGTTAAAGTTATACCGAAGAAAAAAAAAGGTATTGTTAAAAAGCGGAAACTGAAAAGGTATACCCAACAAGCTTTGGATAATGCTGTAGATGAAGTTAACAAAGGAATGTCCAGAAGATTAGCTGCAAAAATTTTCAATGTTCCAAGAGAAACTATCAGAAGCCGGTTGTTGAATAAAAGCTGTAAAGGGATACCAGGTCCTCCTCCAATATTGGATAAATCAGATGAAGATGCTTTTGTGATGTGGCTCAATAAAGGAACTCCCAAACGAAAAAAGGACTTAAAAAATTATGTTGTAAATTATCTTAAAGATAAAGGTCGCCAAAATCCATTTAGACATGGAATACCAGGAAATACATGGGTAGAGAGTTTTAGGCGACGCCATCCAGAAATTATTACTGAAAAAGCCTTTAAAAGATGAAACATAAATAAATAAATAACTTTTCACAATCACACCAATTATCTAGCTCATAAGTAGTTATCATTCATAAACTGTGTTATAGAAACTAGATAACGGATAAATATATACTGATATACTTTTTTTGTAAATACATACTTAATATACATAGAAAACACCCAGACCAAAACAAAAGACATGTTCATGCACACAAATATTTGTCTTGTTCGGGGATTGAACCCGAGACCTCTGGCGCAGAAGGCAGGTATCTTAAACCCTGCGCCAAATCGGTCGTACACAAACCGGTTCATCAGGATCACTCTTAATATATTAATTTATCCATAAACAAATCGGATAGAGACCAAATCGTAACAGATTAGGAAATGTTCTCTTGGAGTGCCATGTTAACTTTGTTTGTAATTTTGTCGAAAAAACTTATCAAACATTAGATATATTTAAAAGAAATTAACGCAAGTTTTGAAATGTTTTAATGTTACCTGTGAAAGTTGCAAAAAAGTGGTTAAAATGTAGTAGGAACCTAACATAATCTTAATTAAGTCTGCCATTATACAATTGTGTATTATTAATTAATTAAATAAATAAATAATCTTAAAATTTATTTTAAGTTTGTCATATTTGGTTTTGCGTTAGAAATTAGAGACTAATTATGTTTTTTAATAATCTCTTTTGTGTAATCACAAATATTCACTTATTGTCTTGAATTCTCTAAATTAGTTGGTATTTATCAGTTTTAAAGGAATTATCACATCTCTTGCAAAACCATAAATCAGACTATCCTCTCTTTTACTTTAGGAAACTAGGGGTTCCGCGTGTTTTTCTCACGTAGGCGTAGTACTAAATCCCGTGGGAATATTGGGATAAAATATAGTGCTGTAGAATTTTTAATCGGTCGAAAAGATTGTGAGTTTATCTATACAAAAAATCTAATCTTCTTTTTTATAATATTAGTTTAGTACAGATAGTACCTAAGTAGATATAATGCATTATAGAGTATACTATAGATTTTTACTCACCTTTTGTTGTTTTCAGGTATTCCACACGGTCCCTTAAATATCCCATATGAAATCGTTAAATCACGTACAGGGAAGGACCTCCTGTTTGTAGCAGGCTACACATACACAGCGAGATGGAAAAGTGACAATAGCTTTGTTTGTTCCTCTGGTCGAAAGCGCCGACCGATGTGCAATGCAAGTCTATGTATGAGGGACGGAATAATAGTAAAAATTAATAACAACCATTGTCACGCACCGCGAAATTATATCAGAAACGCGAAGGGTTCTATTGTATTCGTTTAGATTTTAATTAGTTTAAGTAAAACAACTTTTTACGCATCTTAGTGCGTAAGCATATTATTAAATCCTATACTATAAATAATATTCTACCCTCTTCTATGCACACCGCGTTTTTCTCAAGCGCCGGCCGTTGACGCGCGTGCATTTGTAGCGATATTGAGAGTTTGAGAGCCAAATGCAATGATGTTCATTATCTGTAGTAGCGAAACAAAGTGCATCGAGGGCTGCCGAACCTACGCGTCCGAAATTATGCGGTTGAATTATTTTGCGTTTACGCGACGTTATTACATGTCGTCAGTAATACTAATAGCATTGCGGGCGTCATCACGCCGAATTACGGTCGCGTATTTTTGGCATGGTTTGCTTACACAGTTAGACGTGGTGTGCGTAGGGTGATATCGCACTCTTTTTAATACCAACCTATAAGAGCATGCTATTAAATCGGTTTTAATTCCATTAATCGGTATTAATTTAATTCTATGTTATTAAAATTAGTTTTTGTAAATTAAAAAGGTTTATATTAAGTAACTGAATTAGATTAGATTTTTAATTAAAAAGACAAATATTCATGTATTAATTTTTTTCAGACATGCATCGCAATAAAATATAGGCTTGACATAGATAAATAAATAATAATAATATAAATAAATAAATGGTTTATTCAGTACTCCATATAACAAAGTTCTCTCAAGCTAAATAAAGTAAAGTAATATTAACAATTCGCTGAAAACAAATATGAGGAAGTGGGTAATTTGGTAAAAAGATTTTTTTGATGTAGGTTTCAGCTAGTTTTTAAGTTCAATATGTATGTGACTCCTCGTAAACCCTCTTCATTTATAATCATAAAAAAATATAATTAAAAAATAGTTTTGAATAAATGCATTATATTTATCAGAACTTTTGACATTGTATGTAATTGTAATCTATTATTATTATTTTTCTTTCGCTTATTTTGTTTATCATACGAATAAATAAATAAATAAATTACTTTCCGTCTTATTCAACGCATTCCCCTCACTATGAAAAAAATAATATCCCTATTCGTAGCGAAGCGAAATAAAAACAGATTATTTGGCTTTAGTTATGACACTTATGACGCTATTTTATCATCTTATTTTTCATCAGCGAATTAAATAATAATAAATCATTTATTTCAGGCAACATTATTAAATTTTACAAAATCAGGCCAGTATTAAAAACCTTACAGACTAACATACATATATTTATATTATACATAATTAAAAACTATTTGTTTCCACGTATTATCGGCGGCGACGTGTTGCGCAATGCAGTGTCCGGTAGCTGACCCCGAAACCGGCGGAAAAGGACACTCTTCGGCCAAAAGTCTTCTTTTATGAAGGTCGACATTATGTCTTATTCTTATTCGACAATAGTAAATAATAAATAAATAAATAACTTTTTTACAATCACACCAATTATCTGAGCCCATGTAAATTTCATTAAGAAACTCTTTCATGGAAAGCTTGATAACGGATAAATATATACTTAAATACTTTTTGTTTGTAAATACATACTTAATATACATAGAAAACACCCAGACCAAGACAAACAGACATGTTCATGCACACAAATATTTGTCTTGCTCGGGAATCGAACCCGAGACCTCTGGCGCAGAAGGCAGGTAGCCTACCCCTGCGCCAAATCGGTCGTCGACGTAGTCTTATTGTCCGTGTGAATGTGTGTTTGTGTTTATGCTAAAATTATACGTTTGCTCAATTTTTTACAAGTATTGCTATTTCAGGAATACCATACGAATTGGTGAAATCGCAAAGAGGGAAGGACCTCATATTTGTGGATGGCTATACGTTTTCCTTGAGGAAAGGCACTGACTACGTTTGTACGACAGGCCGACCCCAATGCAAGGCGCGACTGACAATGAAGAATGGAGTGATACACAAGATGTCTAACTACCACTGTCATGCACCACGGAAGTTCACGAAAACTAATCAAGGTGTCATCATATCAAGGGCGACGCCAGGGTGCAGTTTCCCAATAGAGACTCAATTTAAGACCTGTGGTACTTAGAATTATTACTTTTCTCATAGTCTTCGGGGTAGAGTAAAATAAATAAAAAAGTTTTTTTACTGTTTCATGTGGTATCAAAAGTAATGTCTGGTTGTAGGGATTTTAAAGATATCTGTTTTCTTACTAGTGGACCCGGTGAACTTCGTATCACCATCACCAACATCTAATAACGATAGACAAATAAAAATAAATAGGTAATCTCAAAGCGCATCTAAATTAACCAAAGAAGTTATATACCTACACTGCCGATTTGGCGCAGGGGTAGGCTACCCACCTTCTGCGCCAGTGGTCTCGGGTTCGATTCCCGAACAAGACAAATATTTGTGTGCATGAACATGTCTATTTGTTCTATGTATATTAAGTATGTATTTACAAACAAAAAGTATTTATATAAGATTTTAAACTTTCATGGTCAATTTCACTATAACTATTGTAAAAAGACAACCAGTGTTTCTGCCGTTTGTAAAAGGAGTGTCAGATAAGATCTCGAATATACTCAACAAATACTCACTCAGTACCTACTATCTTCACTCCTTTAAAGAAAGTTTCCCAATGTCTGCGATCACCTAAAGACGGGATTCCCTTAGAAAAACCTGGGGTATACAAAATTGACTGCAGCTGTGGTAGCTCATATATAGGACAGACAAAGCGAACAGTAGCATGTCGCGTGAAGGAACACATAAAGGCCGTAAAAAATAATGACATACAGAAATAGGCCATTGCAGAACACCTGATTCACTCGGGACCGAATCACTGGATAGAGTTTTATAACCCGCAAATAATTTCGACACAACGCCACTACGTACCAAGACGGTCAGAGAAGCGATTGAAATAAAAAAGCACCAAAATAATTTCAATCGTGAAGATGGGTTTAAATTGTCGAACGTTTGGAATCCAGTGGTTCGGATGTGTAAAAACCGTAAAAGTCATAAAAATGTTTCGCGGAGTGATACAGTGAGTTTTGTGTGTCGTGAACAAGTTCGTGTTGAGTGTGAGAACGAAAACAATGGTTCGGGTGTCATACGTAATAAACGAACAAGAAAGAGGGTAGAACGTTTCGTCTGCTCTTAGCACCATCCACCCGCATTAACTTTATTCAGTTACTCCGTGATCATTGCGCGTGCAACTGCGCCGAAATATCGGGGACTCATAAATAAATCTAAACATGGTAAATATTCCGTTTTTTACAATAGTTAAAAAGTATGTAAGTATATATTTATCCGTTATCAAGTTTTCCATGATACAGTTTTTTAATGAAATTAAAATGGGCTTAGATAATTGGTGTGAATGTAAGAAATTATTATTTATTTATTTATTATTTACTGCCTGCCACAAATGCCACTTATTAAAAGTAGGTAATTCGAAGTGGGTAAAACGTCTATAATTACATACTTATTGTAAGAGCCCATGGAATAATTGTCAGTTTTTAATACTATTTTCCATACAAAATTACCATTTTCATTTTATAATTTTCCGGAATAAAAAGTAGCCTCTCCAGCTCTCAAACTATCCCCATACCAAAAATCACGTCGATCGGTTGCTCCGTTTTGACGTAAAAGACGGACAAACAAATACTTTCACATTAATTTATAATACTAGTACTTATGGATAGTTCTTAGATCGGTATAGTTTTTTTTTCATTCATTTCCCTTCCTTGAAATTGCTTCGAAACTACTGGACCAAATGAGTTGAAATTAAATATATAGACCGGGCGGACACGACAGTTAGAGGTGTGCAATTTTTTACAGTATGCGAATTTGCGAGAACGTTTTAGACGACGACATAATATGTAAGCACCATCAAAATTAGATTTTTTATCCCTGTGCATCACACTTGAAATTTTATTTTATATTAGTGAGTATGTAATTTTATTTATATTTCACTCTTAATCCTTCCTCATTCCTTAGAAAAAGTCTTGACTATTAACGTTGCGAAGTATGAATTTGACTACCTAAAATTCTATTATTAGTCAGACATTCTAGAGTAAAGAATCAATTGGTAACTATTTTATTATTTGCGGTGAAATTTATAGCATCTCAAAAGGGAAAGACTCTAATACTATTTGAAGGTTACAAATACCGCTGGAACTGCAATTACACAATAAATTCTAAAAAGAGGTGGGTCTGTTCAACACATGAAAGAAAAGGCTGCCGTGCCTCTCTTCTGATGTTCAATGACGTCATTATTAGCGCCAATAGCGCACACAATCATAAAAAGCCGTAAACGTAAAGCTTTGACAGTAAAAATTTCGGAGTGACACATGATTAATGATTATGATATATAATTATCATTTGATTGTGAAATTATTATGCATTCCAAATAAAATACCTAATGAATTCATTTTTTTTTAACTTTTGATCCTTCCTTATTCCTAAAAAATGTATTGACCATTAACGTCGCGAAATAAGATGATCGATTTCGACAATTTAGAAGGTAATTTTTATTATTGAAAATTATTGCATTGTGAATGAAAAAAGGATTTAGAGTGTTTTTGTTAGTCCTAGAGATACCTTAATAAATAATAAATTGGCAACATAATCGTTTTTATTTGCAGTGGAATATGTAACTTCTCAAAAGGGAATAACTTTAATACTATTTGAAGGTTACAAATACCGCTACAACTGCAAGTACACTATGAATTCTAAAAAGAGGTGGGTCTGTTCAACACATGCAAGAAAGGGCTGCCGTGCCGCTCTTCGGACGTTCAATGACGTCATTATTAGCGCCAATAGCGCTCACAACCATGAAAAACCGTAAACGTAAAGCTTTGACTGTATATATATAGGAGTAACACGACATGATTATGATGAAATTGATGAAATTCATCTTTTGATTGTAAAATCATTATGCATTCAAAATAAAATACCTAATAATTACAATTTAATTTTTTCACTTTTGATACTTCCTTATTCTTAAATAAGGTATTGACCTATTAATCTAAGGTATTGACCAATGTCGTCGCGAAATAAGATGATCGAATTTGAAAATTTAGAGTCTAATTTTTATTATTGAAAATTATTGCATTGTGGATGAAAAAAGGTTACTTAAAGTAATTTGGAATTTAGAGTGTTTTTGTTAGTCCTAGAGATATATAAATAATATTAAAAAGAATAAATTGGCAACATAATCGTTTTTATTTCCAGTGGAATATATAACTTCTCAAAAGGGAAAGACTCTGATACTATTTAAAGGTTACAAATACCGCTACAACTGCAGGTCCACTATGAATTCTAAAAAGAGGTGGGTCTGTTCAACGCATGAAAGAAAGGGCTGCCGTGCCGCTCTTCTGACGTTCAATGACTTCATTATTAGCGCCAATGGCGCTCACAACCATGAAAAGCCGTAAACGTAAAGCTTTCGACTGTAAAGATAATGGAGTAAATGTTGACCCACACTTACCACAACCACACCACATCGCAGCGACAAAATGTGGTACGTGTGAATATTGTCTATGCAACTTTTTGCAGAAAGTTGAATTGTGGTTGTTCCACAAAATGTCGTTGACGCTAGTAGATGTGATGTGGATGTGGCCGGACGCTAGTTCGCAGCGTCGTCGCTGGTGGTTGCGTTGTGGCCGGTATTACCCACGCGGTCGATAATGACTGAAAAATGTGGTACGTCTGAATTGACTATTCATTTCCAATACAAAATGCGCCCCGCCCACGTGGTGTGGTTATGGTAGTGGTTCTTGTGGGTTGAGCCTTACACGATATTATTATGTTGATATTCAACTTTTGATTGTGAAATTATTATCCATTCAAATTAAATACCTAATGATAACAATTTTATTTTTTTACTTTTGATCCTCCCTTATTCCTAAGAAAGGTTACCATTAACGTAGCGAAATAAGATAATCGAATTTGACAATCTGGTGTGTTTTTGTTAGTCCTAGAGATACCTAAATAAAGAATAAATTGGTAACATAATCATTTTTTATTTGCAGTGGAATATATAATTTCTCAAAGGGGAAAGACTCTAATACTTCTTGACGGATACAAATATCGCTGCAACTACACTGTAAATTCTAAAAGGAGGTGGGTTTGTTCGACGCATGATTCTAAGGGCTGTCGTGCCTTCATCCGCACCTTCGGCGACGAGATTGTAAGCGTCAACACAACACACAACCACGATAAGAAATAGACGCCAAGTCATAAGTTATAGCTGCTAAAGCAGCATTTGTGGGCATATTTTAAGCGTGAAAGTTCGCATTTATTTATTATCGCAATTGTTAACTCATCTCTTCATCATTGATAATCATGATTATGTTTGGTATTTACAATTTAAAATGCTAATTTTAGTCTTGAGTTTGATTGAATGTTTAAGTATTTACTTATTACAACATTAGAAATCATGCACGATTCATCTTACATCAACCGAGTATGTATATAGGTACTTCAAAACGATCATAAGGGCTCTATTTCATTTGAACGGCATGGCAGTGTTGCAAAACTGCATTTGGCACTCGACTGTCGTTCATGCGCACGACGTGTCCACTCCATCTGAGTTTTTGCTTCATTAAGAGTGCCTCGATTCCAGGCAAACCAGCACGATGAAAAACTTCAGTGTTTGTAACATGGTCCTGCCACCTAACCGCCGGGTCTTATCCTTGTTGTATATTGGTATGGTCGTTTTAGTTCTTGGGCCAAAAATTGTCTGCAGGCTCTCATAAAATCTTCCTGATTGATATTGATAGCTGATAATTTATTTAAAAAAATAGCTTACAAAAAACATACAACTAAAAATACATACAGGTTTGTCTTAGCAATACATTTACAATTTATTCGTCTGTGTCTGAACTAGATTAGAAATAGTGTTTTTTTTTTGCAGTGCACTACATAACTTCACAGAAAGGGAATACTATGATAAGATTTAATGGCTTTACATACTACTGTATCTACAAATTGAAAAAGAAAAGGGAAAGGAAGTGGGCCTGCTCGACACATTATACAAAGGGTTGTCGCGCCATGCTTCACACCTTGGACGACTTTATTGTCAGCGCCAACACATCACACAATCATGACAAGAAGGAGATGTGAAGCCGTTGCAGTTTCTGTGTGATATCCACAGAACAAAAGAACGACGTTAAAAGTAGTGAGAGGGCGGGGTGAGCGAGGAAGATAGTTTTGTTAAAATAGCAGGCCCTCATAATATTCTACCTTTGAACGATTTTAAATCACTTCAAGTTTTCATGCCAACCACTAGCTTGTTTTTGATTACACGCTACATTTACTGCTAAATGTGTGACATTCTTTTTCTAATCCCTTTCTATTTTCTGTGGTTGGCATCTATTTTTGATTATTCATAAGTAAATAGCATCTTAATGAAAAAAAAAAGCTAGTTTTATTTCAGTAAAATAAACCCCTTGTCTTCATGTAGTCGTAATTTAATTGTAAGCAGTGTGTTTCTAAACAGCTCTACATTAGAGGAATCGAAAATTGAGTGTTCTTTTTTTTGTTTTCAGTGGAATACATAACTTCTCAAAGGGGGAGAACTATGATACGATTTGCTGGTTTCACATACAGCAGCTTCCCCACAAAAAATCCTAAAAAGCGATGGATCTGCTCGACACATTGGTCTAAGGGGTGTCGTGCCACGATTCACACCGTCCGAGATGAAATTATTAGCACCAATGGTTCACACAATCATGATAAGAAGGAAATGTGGTGATTCAACAGTTTCTGGGTAACGTTGCTTTTTTGTAAGAAAAAAAAAAAGAGTTTTATCTACAGAAAACGTGTTACCTATAAATACTGTACTTATTTATAACTAAAAACTGTAACATATACTTAGTTATAAAAGGTGAATTTAGATAAAATCAGACATCAGATTGTGTAATTTTAAACCCCGGCTGGAAAAAGAGGGGTATGTTTTGTTTGAAAGATGACGTGATCGCGATGACTCGCTGCTACAATTTGTTAAGTTTTTATCAGTTCTTGTAAGCTGCGGTATGGATCTTAAACAGATAATGGGTAAGACGTTTTCTAATACTCCATCTTTAATAGTTTCAAACATAAAAATCGTACTATGAATGCTACTAAGTAAACATACGTTTAAATAGCAATTATTACATCTTTATCGATTGCGCTATATCTGAAATGGAATTTCTTTCGATTGGAGGGTAGTAATATCTTCACATTGATAAAAAAACGCTGACTAACAGCGCGTTAGAAGTATTGAATTAATTCGACGTTTTTCCTGACGACTCCGTAGCTCAGTGGTAGAGCATTCGCCCGGACAGTGAAAGGTCGGAGTCTCATTGGAGCTAGTTGTGAGACAGATATATTTTTTCTAATATGTACTTCAGAATGAATTCGAAGCTTCTCCTAACGACTCCGTGGCTCCGTTGAAAGGTCGTGGGTTCGAGGCCCAACGTAGTTAGTTGTGAGACAGGTATCTTTTTTCGAATAGACCGAGAGAGGAATTTCATTTACTTATAGTTTTTTTTTTGTCAGTGTATGTGTTAAAGTTATCTTGTATGTTTTAATAAGATGATTGTAATTGCAGTTTTCTTAAAAAAAATAAAGGTGCGATTGACCAACTTCTTATTTAACCCTAAGGGATGCCGAGCCGACATCCATACCATTGACGACGAGATTATTAGTATCAATGCTTCACACAATCACGTTAAGAAGTAGAGCGACATTCTACAGCAGTATCTGCGTGACATATTTTAATTCCGAGGGTTTTATTATATTTCCATTTATTATTACCTCAAGACTAGAGGATCTTGAGAAGCGGTTCATACGTAATCTGTTATTAGGTCTATCTATTAGGACTAAGAAATATCTAAAGTGCGTAAACTTACAATATAATATGTAACTGGAAACCCTTCCTTGGGTAAGGCCAAACGAACGCAATTTTGTGAGTCGTGAGTCGTAGAATTTCGGCCGCAGAAATTATGTTGCATTCGGTTTCATAGAAAAGTCCTATTTGATTCACACGGCCGCGCAAAATGAGTTGTCTGCCGGCAATCACTTTTCTATGAAACCCGAATGCGATACCGAAATTCTGCGACTAACAGCTCACAAAATTGCGTTCGTTTGGCTTCACTCTTAATATTGTAAAATCCCATTAATACCACAAAACGAAAACTCTTCACAAAGGCAAATGCATAATAATTACACTCTGACCTTACTAGGTCAGTTGTCATCGTCAGTTGGTCGTTTAGTAAAGACCTATTCCAGTTAATAGTTCTTCGCAGCTGTTATGGAAATGCGAATTTGGAATTGTAAAAGACTAGCGGCCGCCCGCGGTTTCACCCGCGTGGTTCCCGTTCCCGTGGGAATATCGGGATAAAAAGTACATATAAACCTTCCTCTTGAATCACTCTATCTATTAAAAAAAAACGCATCAAAATCCGTTGCGTAGTTTCAAAGATTTAAGCATACAAAGGGACATAGGGAAAGAGAAAGCGACTTTGTTTTATACTATGTAGTGATTAGTGTTTCACTTAAATGATTTAGGTTTTGTTGCTGCACTAAAGCATACATATAGAAATAAATTGAATCTTAATAAAAACACTACCTATTTTCTATTTGGTTGATAAACACTTTAGCACATCCCCTTTCCCGTACGTCATTTATGCGAATTCACAACTTCAAGTGTTTATTTTTAACTTTCAGTGGAATACATAACCTCACAAAGGGGGAAGACATTGATACAATTTGATGGTTTCACTTACTACTGCAAACAAGAATTTAACTCGAAAAGGAGATGGGCCTGCTCGACGCATGAGAATAAGGGCTGTCGCGCCGCCATCCGCACCTTCGATCATGAAATTATAAGCATCAACTCATCACACAATCATGAGAAAAAGTAGACGCGAGGGTATATGAGTTCCTTTTGTGGGATATTTTGATTGTAAAAATACTTAAGCATAATTGAAATTTACATTTATATAAAACCTTTTACTGTCCAAATAATGTATCCTATTTGTTCGATTCCTACCCCAATTATATTATATGTATCTTGTCTTTATTGTTCTTATCCTTTTCTTATTATTCTTTCTGATTTTGATTTTTTAACCCAACTAGTGTATAACTCTTTGTTTGACAAGACTTGTCATTTTGAGCGAGTTCATTCAAATTCACGCTACTTAGTCCTCAGGGACACTAAATTACCACCATTTAATAAATAGTAGTAGTATGTTAAATTCAAATGAAAAAATTAACCTCGTATTATTTTGCAGTGGAATACACTACTTCCCAAAAGGGGAAGAGACTGATACGCCTGGATGGTTACAATTACCGATGTCACAAAACCCATAACTTCTCGAAGAGATGGGTCTGCTCCACTCACAGCAGCCGGGGCTGCCGCGCCGCCATCCGCACCGTCGGAGATGAGATCATCAGCCTCAATGTGATACATAATCATGATATGAAGTAGATGCAAAGCTGTGTTAATTTGACTGTATTGGAGTCTGCTTCTTAAACGCCATTGACATTGCGACAAGACAATCAGTGATAGCTAATTTGAATTAAGTTTCACAAGACACATTTTAAAAACTTTTTATTAATATCAAACTAAGTAATTTTAATAAGTACATGATTTTGAACTTCGAACAATACGAGTATCTTAGAATATTTTTTATTATTCCTTTAGAAATAAGCTCCAAAGATTACCGTGCTATAGAAACTAATCAGCTTTATTATAAAATTCATAATGATTTTATATTATTATTACTATTTAATAGTATTTTTACAACAATATCTGTTATCGTTGTAAAAAATAATATTTTAAATACGTTTAGTTTTTAATGTAAGTATTTTTATAGTTAATAAATAATAGAATTAATATTTTAATGCCTTAACTTACTATAATAATTTTAAAATTAGAAGAATAATACTGAATCTAAAAATAAACTAATACTAAAAAATAAAACATTGATTTGTATCGAAATCTTGGGTCCTGACGGTAAATCTTATAACCCTACCAATATTAGAAATGCAAAAGTTTGTCAGAGTGTTTGTATGCTTCTCTTTTACGCTGTAATAATAATGAACAATTTGATTTGATTTAATTTAATTTAATGTATAATTCAATTTCATATTCTATTGTATTTATTTTTGTAATTTACTATCACTAGTCTTAAGATATTGTTACTAACATTGCTACGGACTTTGCCTGAAATAAATGATTTGAGATTTGAATTGAATTGAATTTACGCAAAATCTACTGAACGGGTCTAGATGAAATTTGAATCAGAGAGAGATAATGCATAGGCCGCTTTTTATCCTAACATTTCCGTGGTAACGGGTAGCACGCGCGTAAAACCCCGCGGAGCAGCTGGTATAGAATAAAACTATGCACCATATCAGCCATATTATCATGTATCAGAAGTATTTGCAGAAACCGCCTTATCATAACTATATCTTAGTGATATCGGGTCTCCAATTGAAGATACACAAAAAAAAAACGAAAAGGTCATCATCTGAATTGCATAACTGCGGCTTCTATATCTGTGTATGCTGCTTCTATGTATGCTGGGCAAATACTGCAACCCTACTCTAACTAACATTATTTTTTTATTTCAGCCCAGTTTGTGTCATCGAGAAGAGGTCGGCAGCTACTCAAATACAAAGGATACACGTTCTACTTCCAAACACCCATCGGGGAGAAGAAGCGGTGGCTCTGTTCCACGAACAAAAGCTGTCGCGCCAAGATCCACACCCTCGGTGACAGAATCGTGGTAGTGAAAGGGGAACATAATCACCCCCCAGTCGACGAACCGACTAGTTACTGTATGGAGATACTGCACTCGTTAAAGCCTAATTAATTGATGTTGGCTGTATGATCAGCTTGTTAGCTGAGTCATCTTTAGTGGCTAAAAGTTATCATTAACCTTGTAATTTCTAGCCTTAAGTTATTTTATTTACTAACGGCCGATTTCAATAATCTACCTTCAGTAAGAGATAGGCCTTCTATCACTACTATGGACCTGCCCCCTTACTCTTGACGGACTCGAGTTCATATTAGGATTGAATCAACTTCAAAAATCAATTATTTTCTTACTTTGAAAAGAGTTGCTATGGTTTCCATAGTACTGTATTGACATTATTTCGATCGGTCTGAATTCGATTCCCTCGAGAGTAACCCCCTGTTACTAGGCAACTGTTGTTATTTTCCGTCATATAACAGAAATATCTAGGCAACAAATAGTCATAGTCATAATTTTTTTATTCATAAAGATTAAATAAAATTAATGATTATGAATCGTCCAACATTTTTTACCTACCACCTGTTATGGACATCTTTTAACTGACAAGAAAAACAGGCGAAAAAAACTCACCAGCTTTAACAGAAATCTTTAGTAAGCCTTATGTCTTACTGAGGATAGGTTATTGAAATCGGCCGTAAGATTACGTTCCTAGGGATTAAGATTAGTGCCTTTCGAGCGGGCTTAGGCTAATAAAACCACTACTTAGCGTTTTGCTCACACAGGGCAAATATTTAGCTGAGCTTTTTCCTATTCGCATCGCTTTAACACAATAGTTGTGCAGAATGTAAATTAAGTTTTTATTGTCATTATTTGTTTTTCTTAATGCATTGTGTGTTTGTAATGCAAATAAATGTTAATCTTATCTTGTCTTTATCTTACAATACATTAAGATAGCTTAAGAAGACCTATAAGAAGTCCTTCGCTGATAACATCGCATTCTGACTGGTAGTTCCACAGTTTACCGTGTTAAGCAAATTATATAACTATAGTATAATAAAAAAACTAATTATTAAAGTATAGATATGGTTATTCAAATTGTGAGTGTACATCAGGGCTCGGAAGCTTGGTTAAAACTCTCGAACGGTTCGCATAAAACCCCATAGGTACATTATCAAAATCCTACTAATATTATAAATGTGAAAGTTTAGATGTTTGGATGTTTAGATGTTTGTATGTTTGTATGTTTGTTACTCAATCACGCCAAAACGACTGAACGGATTTGGCTGAAATTTGGGACATAGATACTTTGTAGCCAGGAGAGGAATACATGCTACTTTTTATCCCGGAAAATATCAAATTCCTACGGGATAACGTCGTGTAGTCCACGCGGGCGAAGCCGCGGTCGGAAAGCTAGTAGCAAATAAATTTCGGTTTCTCCCCTTTCCAAACGGTTCTTGCTTATAATACCAGTTAATTTCGCTCGCTGATTTTGGCTGGCCAATCAAAAAGAAGCCGTTTGGCAGTACGACAGAGGCAGCAAATGTCAGTGCCAGGCTATTTCGATTAACCAGGTTGATCACAGCGGCTATAACGCTCGAGAATTGATTCCGCTCCGAGCGAGCGTTTTGTGAGAAACCTGGGCCCCAAGTCTGCTAATTTACAAATGGTTCAATTGAATCTTAATTGGATCTCAATAGCGGTTTTTGACATTTTTGGTATTCTGCTACTAACTTAAGACCAATGGTATACGACTGAACTGCCATTGAACTGCCATCGGAATATCTGCTAGTCTGCTCTTCAATCGTATTACAATCGTATTCTACTCTCATTTGACATTTGTTTGACAGGACTCTCAATGGGGTATGTATCATAATAACTAAGGTCATTACGACTAAGACCCAGGTAATTACAGACCAATATCTATTTTACCCGCCTTGAGCAAGATCTTTGAAAAAATAATACTGGAGCAATTATTAACTCATTATTTTTACTTTAAATAACCTCTTGCATAACAAACAGTTCGGTTTTACGAAGGGTAGGTCTACTACTGATGCCGGGGTTGCACTTCTTAAGCATGTCTTTGGGGCCTGGGAGGGGTCGCAGAATGCTCTTGGCATATTCTGCGACTTGTCCAAAGCTTTTGACTGTGTAGATCATCGGACGCTGCTGTTGAAGCTAAATCATTACGGTGTAAAAAATAATGCCCAAAAACTATTACACTCGTATCTTAGTTCCAGAACTCAGACAGTTGATATAAATGGGGTGAAATCAATGGGTTCTGATGTAAAGCTAGGTGTACCTCAAGGGTTTATCTTGGGCCCTTTCTTGTTTTTGGTTTATATTAACGATTTACCTTTCTTTGCAAATAGCTTATGTGAGATTGTCTTGTTTGCTGAAAATACTTCCTTAATATTTAACATTGACAGAAATCAATCTAATTTTGACGATGTAAACAAAGCACTCTCGGAAATACTCACTTGGTTTAGTTTTAATAATCTACAGCTTAATGCAAAGAAAACGAAATGCATTCTATTCTCTTTACCAAATGTACAATCTCCACCCGTAGAAATTGTAATAAATAATGAAAAATTAGATTTAGTTGAATCAACAGTCTTTCTGGGTGTAACTATAGACAGAAAACTTCAGTGGCATTCGCATATTGCTGCATTAGCTGGTAAGCTCAGCTCTGCAGCTTACGCTATTAGAAAAGTTAGACAGTTAACTGACATAGAAACTGCTAGGACTGTATACTTTAGTTATTTTCATAGCATCATGTCATATGGCATTCTTTTGTGGGGATTAGCAGCTGACACTAATGCTATATTTATTCTGCAAAAACGAGCAATAAGGGCCATTTATCAACTAAGCTCTAAAACTTCTCTTAGGGAGAAGTTCAAAGAAATTGGTATACTGACAGCTGCATCTCAATTTATATTAAGTTGTATTATTTTTGTGCGTCGTAATATTAACTTGTATACTAAACATGGCGTTTTGCATGGTTACAATACAAGAAATAGGGATAAACTTTTAATGCCTCGGTACCGATTAGAGAAGGTACATGGGTCTTTCATGGGTCAAGGTATACACATCTTTAACAAGATTCCAAGTGATATCTTGGAGTTACCCTTTGAAGAGTTTAAGAATCATATAAAAAATTGCCTCCTCAAGAAGGGCTACTATACTGTAAGTGATTACTTAAATGACAAAGCAACTTGGTCATAAGCTGAGAAGGATTTTTTCTCTAGTTAATTGTGAGTCGTGTTTTACAAAATTATTAATACTGGGTACATTCTTATATTGGTTTCTGCGTCTTGAGATGAGAAGTTTGAGTATGTCATGCTCTCTGTAAACATTTCTGCGGTGGTGTCGTGTGAGGCGGGTCGTTACGTTCCCTAAAATATGGTTGAGCGAAGCGATGGCTGGTTCATGCGTCATGCTCGTGAACGAGTGCCACCAGTGGGATGGGTCTGCTCCTGGCTTCTTGTCTCAAAATATGCAGATTTTTTATGTTTTATTGTTATTAGTTTTATTTTATCGTGGCTTGTATGGCACTGTTTATTATTGACTCTTATGTTCTTAAACTATTCAAAGTTTTATTACCCTTGTTTGGCATTTATATTTATTATTTTATTTGCTACGTTTTTGGTTGGTGTGTATTTTAAAGAAACTACCTTTTGGATGTCTATTTCTTAGTTATTGAAAATTATTTACTGCTATGATTACCGGGTTTTTTTATTTTGTTTTTAAACTTAAGATTAATTTGTGATGGAAAGTGACTTTACATATTATATTATGTTAAAGTCACTTTTCAATTTGACGACTCTGTATGAAATATGACAGGGAGAAAAAATAGCCCTTGGCGAGTTTCTTGCCGGTTCTTCTCGTTACAAGGCCTCCCGCCGTAGGATTTGCGAACCGATAGCGTAGCTTCATTGACGTTCACAAGTGCTGTATAAGCCTAAAATTAATAAATGATTTTTGATTTTGATTTTTGATTTTGATATGGTCGAAATAACTACGATCGATTCACATATTTTCGTAATGACTATTGAACGACTCAACTACTGTTAATTTCACCTACGGTTGATTGAACTACAGTTGATTCAACTAACGGACGATTGGCCTAATGTTCATTTCATCTACTGGTTGTTTCGACTATGAACGACTTGCCTACAACAAGCTTATGAATTGGAAAGTTTATTAAATGGATTTGGGCGCGTTGGATTGTTTTTTTGGTTAGGGTGTCGCAAACATAAAATTTTTGACTGTTTTAGTATGAAGCGGGGACTTGCAAAATTTTCAAGAATGAATTTTATAAAAATGCAAATATCTCGAAAACGGTGCGTCATAGCTGAAATCTAACAAAATTTTCGATCCCCTACGGTACCCCGGAGATACCTAGGAGGCATCCGATGGACATATAGAAATATTTTTTTTAATTTTTTTACTCAAAAATTTTTTGTTATTTCAAAATTTTTATATCTTTTGGGAAAAACAAAAGGGGGGACAGGGGGCGAAGCCCCCCTGCCAAGGGGGCTCGGGGGTCGAAGCCCCCTGCCACCCAACAAAATGTAACAGACGTTTTAGGTTAGGTTAGGTTAGAACAGTGACCAAAACGCCGCGCGAGCCGAGCGAGCGAAGCGAGCGTGCCGCGGGAGCGGCCGGCGAAGCGCCAGAATCGACTTTATACACCCCTCCTACCCCCTACTTCAGTTTAATAGGAAATGGGAATATATATATAGTCGTTTCTGGCGCTTTGCCGGCCGCTGCCGCGGCACGCTCGCTTCGCTCGCTCGGCTCGCGCGGTATGTTCATGTAAACCGAACATGCTCGTCGCTTCGCTCCTCGCACCTAACAGCAATACAGTCACGACCAATAATATGTATACAACATAGGACTATATCATATTACAATATTGAATGACTTCTGTGACACTGATCGTTTTCTTTTGGAACGCTACAGTGTGACAAAGTTCTATGTTGTATTGTATACATAATATTATTGCTCGTGTCTGTACATGAGTCACTATTTTTAAACTTAATAAACCGTTATTTTAAAAATTAGTTATTTTAAAAATAGGTGTAACGACCAATAGTTATTTTGAACAGTAGGTCTTTTGACCGTAGTTATTTCGACCATAGTCGAAACGACCGTAGTTATTATGATACATACCCGAAGGTAACTATCCAACTGAGACTCCATTACGATTCAATTACGATGACGTACAAGTTTTTATAGAATACCCAATTTGTTTTAATCGTAATGGAATCGTAATTGAGTCTCAATTGAATATCAATAGAATCTTATTTAAATTAAAATTAGCAGACTTGGGGCCCTGGTATTTTACGAACCGTTCCCAAGCCCTGGTGTACCTTGGTGTTAATTTTATGTACTGGTAGTTAGATTAGTAAATAAATATAAATAAATAGTGGTCATAATATTGTAATGCCTAAAATTATGTTTTTTTTTAATTCTTGCATTAGAAAAATAAAATATTAAAAACTAACCTCATTTTCATTAAATGGTAATCTTTTTAACTTGCTTACAACTTTTTCGTTTTTCCTAAATACTGTATCATTTGTCGAAAAAAACATGACATTAACAATACATGCCAGGCTTTGAATGTTTTTTGTTATGGTCTCATGCTGCCTGTTCGCTCTATGTTTCTTATATTTCGTATAATTTTCACAGGTCCATTAGAATTCGTCTACTCAAGGAGGGGTAACAGGATGCTCCTCCTCTCAGGATACCACTTCTACCGCCAGACCACATACAAGACTTCGAAAGCAAGATGGCTCTGTGCCACTCATCACACCAAAGGATGCAGAGCATCTGCTCACACCTTCAGCGACAACGTGCTACTGTTCGCTAAAAATGAACACAACCATTTGCCTAGTACCAATTACAGTCGAAACGGTGACGATAAACAGAACATTGTGAATCAAGCGAACCAATCAGCGTGGTCTTAATAACAATGTTAATTTAATTTGTATGAATTAGCCATTTAACAACTTGACTCAGCTCTGAATTACGGAAAAGTGCGGCTCACATTAAAACGTGTGACTAGGTACTACTACACTACTAATCTATCAAACTGAACGTCACATCCTTTTTATTGCGATTTTCATACAGAAAAACCTTAGAGAAACCTTAAAAATACTTTTCTGAAAAGTGATATCTCACTTTTATATACCTTTCATACCTATACCTATTGGTACATGACTCATACTGTGCATTTGTTTATACATTATATTGATCTCATTCGTGGTAAACAAAACATGTTTATCTAGATGCATATAATATTAATGTAGACCCTACAAGAATGCATAGGTATGTTAATAGTGTTATATGTAACCAATAAATAAAATAGTAAATGTGAGATGATATTGCTCTAGTCATTTTCAGTTTATTATATAAGATTTTTATGTATAAATTATAATTATTATGATGTCTCAATATATTTTGGTATAAGCACATTTGTCTAATACTTTTTGCGGCCAATAGACCAAGTAGTTAACAACAAACAAATTTTTAAATAAGTCGTACTTGACTAAAATGTTTCATGTGTTTATTCTTAACTAAAATACTACATGTTTTATTTTCAGATCTCGAATTTGTAAGGTCGAACAAGAAGAAATTATTATTGTTTCATAATAATTATACTTACTACGTCGATAGACCTAATCCGTTGGCGACTGTGACGAGATGGCGATGTTCCACCCACCACGGGAGAAAAGGATGCAGAGCCAAGATACATTTGGTGGGGAAGGAGATAGTGTTAGCGCACTGTGAGCACAACCATCCTCCGAATCCTAGTTACTGGGGAAATAAATTCAGTTTAACTGAAGATGAGATGAATATAAATCTATACACGACACTACCTAAATAAAAATCAAATATTAGCGTCATGTGATTTTACCCGCTGAATTCCCTTTCCTTTTGACTTATAATTTTGAATTTATATAACGGTAGATCGGATCATCATTAAAATATCCGAACAAATGCGAATAAAGTCTATAGTAAGTACATTTATAAAGTACATGTACAAAAATATATGACAAATAAATATATGCAACAAATCGTACGTATTTTTGTACGGTACAGTTTGCAAAACGCTCCAGCTTTTATCTACATAGGTCAGGGTAAGCGCTGCAGAGGCGCTACTGTAGCGTGATATTTGCTAATTTTCATATAGTTTCTAGATGCGCATTTTTCTTTATGGTAGCGCACTGAAAAGCTTCATTATACCTCACTTAATTTGGTTGTGCCCTGAATTTGGAAACCGAGTAATCAATTACCAAATGAAAAGTTGACAAGAAAAATAACTAAATAAGAAAAAAAATTGCTTTTACTATCTTGAAGTCCTGTCGAGTGTACTGTTTATCATTCACCGTCTCGTCATAATTATAATTTACTTTTCTAGGAGACCTACAATTCGTGACTTCAATAAGGGGCACAGCTCTGCTATGCTACCAAAACTACACTTACCACTTGAAGGAGACCAATGAGATCAAACGCGTCTGGAGGTGCACCCAGCATTGTTCCCAGCAGTGCAAGGCAGTTCTCACCACGATATTTGACAATGTTATCAAGATGAGACACTTGCACAACCACCCACCGAACTTGGACAGGCGGCTTTGAATGTTTTACCCGACTGCGGCGAAGCCCAAAAAGAGGGTTATGTATTTGACCTGAATGTATGTGTGTGTGTGTCTATTCCTGTGTTCCCTCGTAACTACTAAACGGATTAACAGATTTTGATAAACGATACGTCATTAGATTCGTCTCAATGGGGCGCACGTGACACTAAGGTTTTTTTTTTTTAAATGGCGGAATTTAGGCAGCACATTAATATAAAAAAATGTCGGCTTTTAGGTGGCACATTCTGTGTGTGCATTGTAAAAAAATCTAGTTTCAATCTCATCGAATGGTATGTCAGAATGAAGAGTTCTATATAGCTATTTCATAAATATATATAACTTGCGGTTTTGCAGAACTCCCCGCATTAATTTAAAGAATTTACTAATTTTTAAATTAGTAAGATCTTTTTGAAAATAAAATAGGTACTTATTAGCATTGTGAATGCAAAAAAGTAAAAGTAATTAGTAAGATCTTGTCTTAAGAAAGGTGATTTTAGTGATAATGAACTGAAAAGTCTAAAATAAAAACGAATTTATTCAAAAACAAAAAAAAAACCGACTGCAAAAAATTACCACTTAAAAATAAACAAAGCTTCAGCACCTTTTTAACCGACTTCAAAAAAGGGAGGAGGTTCTCAATTCGACAGTATGTTTATTTTATTTTTTTAAATTATGAAGTGTTTCACCGAACCGTTCCCCTGTGGTAAATTTTTTGCAGTCGGGTTTTTTGTTTTTAGTAATTCCTTTTTTTTTAGCTTGGTTTTCTTCGTCTTAGCAAGTAAATTTGATAGTTAGGTTGTATATCCACTTAGGCGGAGAGGAATATAAGGAAGTTGAAAGGAGTTATGTTTTCATATTTGTATAATTGACTGAAAAACTGACTGAGACTATTATTTTTATAAAATAAATGCAAACACAAATCTTTCCGCTTTTCACTGAATTAAGAATCAGAATTGAAGGTTTTCACGTTACTAATAAAGATATAATATAACTTAATGCTTATTTTTTTAATATTCCTCATTTTTGAACCCCATAGCCAAAGACTGCATAAACTAAACCAGTTCAGTCAGTTTGCCCAAAACAAAACATTAAACTTTATTTTCGTTTACTTTTTTTTGAACTACAATATTGGCGGGCGAATTGTCCTTCAGTTGGTGTGTCACCTTAACTCATTTGATTAGACGTCTGTCGGGAGCGCGCAATGAATGCACAATTCGCCGGCCGCCGATGAATGCCGACCAGAATATGTGAGTGAATATGTGAGCACTAAAACAACTAAAAGTTAGTACCTAAACAGTAGTTTGTCATCCCAGATGCGCTGTTCGCGACGACCTGTCGAGGCGCCAGAATAATCATAGTCTCCGGTTACGCGTTTGCGAAGCACAGGAACCGAGGCGCGAAGACCAGGTGGTACTGCCGCACGCACTACAACAAGGGCTGCCCCGCCGTCATCTTCACCGTGAACAACCAGATCATCAAGTGTAGCAACCGCCACACGCACCCGCCGAAGCAGTATCAGGGGAATATTTATGTATGAACAGGAACCGAGGCGTGAAGGCCAGGTGGTACTGCCGCACGCACTACAACAAGGGCTGCCCCGCCGTCATCTTCACTGTGGATAACGAGATCATCAAGTGTAGCAACCGCCACACTCACCCGCCGAAGCAGTATCAGGGGGATATTTATGTATAAACAGGAACCGAGGCGTGAAGGCCTGGTGGTACTGCCGCACACACTGCAACAAGGGCTGCCCCGCCGTCATCTTTACCGTGGACAATGAAATTATCAAGTGTAGCAACCGCCACACTCACCCGCCGAAGCAGTATCAGGGGGATATTTATGTATAAACAGGAACCGAGGCGTGAAGGCCAGGTGGTACTGCCGCACGCACTACAACAAGGGCTGCCCCGCCGTCATCTTCACTGTGGATTACGAGATCATCAAGTGTAACAACCGCCACACTCGCCCGCCGAAGCAGTATCAGGGGGATATTTATGTATAAACAGGAACCGAGGCGTGAAGGCCAGGTGGTACTGCCGCACACACTGCAACAGGGGCTGCCCCGCCGTCATCTTTACCGTGGACAATGAAATTATCAAGTGTAGCAACCGCCACACTCACCCGCCGAAGCAGTATCAGGGGTATATTTATGTATAAACAGGAACCGAGGCGTGAAGGCCAGGTGGTACTGCCGCACGCACTACAACAAGGGCTTCCCAGCTGTCATCTTCACCGTGGACAACGAGATTATCAAGTGTAGCAACCGCCACACTCACCCGCCGAAGCAGTATCAGGGGGATATTTATGTATAAATAAATATAGGTAAAACGTATAACCTCCTCCTTTAGGAAATTCGGAAGTCGGTTAGAAAGAAGTGGATGCCCGCAACTTTGACAGCGTGGAATTTGGCTATATCCGGGAGGATACATCGCATTGCTAAGGGATTGTTTAAAAAATTCTTTATCACTTTTCCGCACTATGTCCTTCGCCAAGGTCTAGTCTAGTCTGGTCTAGTCATTCTCTATTCCATATATCATTAAAATTTGTTTTAGTGCTATTGGCGTGTATTAATTGCATTACCACAAAATATCTTGTATCAAGTTCTAATCATATTTTATTTGCTACCATGATCCTACCTATGTAAAATATTTAGAACAAATTACAAAGCATGATCTCAGTATTTGATTCTTTTATTGATCACTTCAATATAAGCCAGTATTACTCGGGGTTACATAACGTTTCTAATGATACCTCGTACATTAAAACCGTTAAGGCATTCAAAAGTTATGGTGGAATAAAGAAACTCACATAATATACATTAATCCTAATAAAAAAAACATTACACTCCTTGAAAAGTCTTGTAAAAACATTTTTAAAACTTCCAAGCTAAACCGAACAAGCAGTTGAAAACATATAGTTTATTTTGGGATGCAATTGAACTTGTTCAATTAATGCAGAAACAAGCACTGTAATCCAAAAATTTATGAAATATGTTTTTGTACATCTACCTCTTGTTTTCCATATTCTCCAACTTATATAATTGCAGGATTTGCTTCTTCAAAATGCATCAGACTCAACGGGAACCGATACACTAAGCAGAGGACACAAGGCCCTAAGATAAGATGGTGGTGTGCTCGACGAAGGAACTGCAAAGCCGTCGTTTACACCGTCGATGACGTCATTGTCAGTCACAGAGATGAACATAACCATCCACCTCCCGAACTTTTCGGGAAAAAAAAGTATAAGAAATCAAAATAAAAATGAGTTTACAGTGTAAAATGGTTATGACGTTTTCTTTTATTTTTTTAAATATTAATTCATACATGATCTTAAAAGCTAACAGATTTTTCATTTTCATTTAGTTTTTTAGTCTAAATTGGTATAACACTCTGGTCTAAATAGAACACATTTATAATAAATCCTATCAAAAACATAAATGTGAAATGAGAGCCAAGTTCAATATTATGATACATGCCCTGGTTGCTGAATTCATCGACAAAAGAAGCGTGATCTAAACTATAAGTTTTCTTTGTTACCTACTGTCCGTTCTGCAGTTATACCCCATTTACAGCGACCGAACGTTATAAAGATCAAAAAAATATCAAAATTACCCTCAGTTCAAACATAGTTATGAGTGGTCATTTTATTCTTGTTGTTATTTTTTGCTGATAAAAAGTTAGTTTCAGTAATAACTGGGTTGTCACTGCCCGACTGGTAATTAGCGACCCGCCAGATTTCGCACGGATGCAATGCAGATGTATGCACCTTGGTATATCAATATTAAATATACAAATATATAAAATACTCTTGTCACACTGTTTGTAACCAAACTCCTCCGAAACGGATGAACCGATTGTAAAAGGCTGCCTGTCGACGCCGATTGACGCGGAGCGAGCTAGCGGAGCGGAGAAACGGAGAAATATTTACCAATAGGATTGCATGAAATCTGCAGGCGGAGATTTTATGCAATGCCAATTTTTTTTAATATTTATTATTTTTTCATTTTTATAAGCAAGTACTAAAAAAAATAGATATCATGCCCCAAATTTTCAACCTTATACCACCAACCCCCATTTTTATATGGCAAAACAACATTTGTTAGGTCAGCTAGTGTATCTATGTTTATCATTATAAACTCTCATCTTTAATCACCGCATCAAAATCCGTAATGTAGTTTGAAAGACCTGGGTGCCTACCATCAACTTTAAGACAGCGATTCAAAAATAGCGCGATGCAGAATAGGTTCCTAAAATGAATTGCTTTCTTTCGTATTATGACCTTCTAAAAACTGGATCGCAAATGAATTGCTAAATGTGAATGACCGAAAGATTTGTGTCCTTATTTCTTCTACCCGTCTCTTTCACTCGATTCTGTCATGCCCGGAGAGTGAGAGGGACGGGTATAGCCTGCAGGTGTCATGTTAGCTTGGGCAAGTTATAAGTCAAATAAGAGTTCTTGACAGCTTAGCGGCTGTGAAATGTCATTGAATGATCACTGAATCGCTGTCATTGATATTAAGCTGTCGTGGTGTGGTACGAATAAGCGAAGCAGATCAGTTTAGGTCCTAAACAAAACCGCAATAAGAGTTGATGGTAGGCACCCTGATCGTGCAGGCGGTAAGAAGTTACTTTTTAAAATAATTTGTGGATATTAGGCACAGTTTTCTTAAATCATTGGTTGTTACAGATGTATTCTACAAAGTCTCTAGGTTGGGGAAGCCTATGCTCGTCCTTGAAGGCTTCAGTTTCAGCAAGCACCAGCAGCGCGGCACCAGGACTAGGTGGCAATGCTCATCCTTTGCCAGCAGAGGCTGCTATGCCCACGTCTACACCAACGAAAAGGACGAAGTCATCAGATACAAGAACATCCATGACCATACTGATAAATGGAGGTTCAACAAATAAGACTCTCTGTATGATTTGCACTTTACTTACCGCAACAGCCTGTAATAAATTTGTTTTAATCTCAAACATTACCTATTATGCAATAGAATAGAGCTTAAAAGCGAAGAAAGCAATGGAGATTTCATCCCAGTGACACGAAGTAAGCCAAAACGCTTGAATCGTAGTAGTTCTATCCAAGAGCAAAATAAAAATGGCACATTAATTTCTGGAAAAGAACTAGAGGTGTGCATTACTTCATTGCCATTATTACCAAAACAAATGGCCTTAGCTAAATTATTAAAAGCAGCAAAAATTGAAAGCTTAACGAGAATTAAGTATAAAAGCCCCTATAAAGTACTTATTCAACTAAGCGACAATAATCAAGTTGAGAAACTGATAAATAATGTTAAAGTTAAGGAAATGGGATGGCGTTGCCAAAAAGTTTTAGAATCGAATATATCCTATGGAGTGATCAAAGGCATAGACCTGGATATGACAGATGAAGAAATAACTGACGCTCTCTCTTCCTCTTATAAAATTCTTTCTGTTAGTCGCTTGAGGCGCTTAGATATCAACGGTAAATGGGTGAAAAGTGAAACAGTCAGGGTTTGCTTTGACGGCACTACATTACCTTTGTTCATATATGCTTACGATTGCAGAATAAAGGTGGAACGTTACGTTTTTCCGGTAACACAGTGTTCAGGGTGCTGGAAATTCGGGCACATAACAAAATTTTGTCCGACAAAGAAAATAACATGCCCAAAGTGTGGAGACCCTCACGAAAATTGCGAACGGAAAGATATTATATGCTTAAACTGCAAAGGCTCTCATATTGTACTTGACAAATCATGCCCTATGTTCATTAAAGAAAAAAAGATCCGTCAAATTATGAGTGAAGAAAATTTTACGTACCGAAAAGCTTTGCAAGTGTACTTAAGTTAAGAACAAGAGGTTCACAAACCAATATACGAAAGTGAAGATATGGAGACTCAGTCAGTCATTCTGAACACCTCTGGGTCTCACCCAAAAAAAACCTACAGCAGCGTTGTTTCGAAGAACTTAATAAAAGTTGACGTACACAAAGAAGACGACATACACAAAGAAGATGCTTATACAAATTATATAGGCTGTGCTAATATGGTGATGGGTTCGAGTCATTCTGTAAACCATAAAGGAAAAAGAAATAACAATAAGAAGGACAATGATAAAGTTTATAATTTGAATCAGACGGACAAATACTTATTTGAGGAAAAGAATGAAAATGATGACTATAATACCAACTAGCTGACCCGGCAAACGTTGTTTTGCCATATAATAGTGGACCCGGTCACCAACATCTTGTGTGTGTGTGTTTATACACCAAAAGTTGCCTACACCAGACAACAGATAGCGCTAGTTACACATTATCAATAAAGGGGCCCAAACTTGGCCCAAACTTGGTCTCTATTTCCTACATATAAAAAATTACTCTGTGAAGTAGAGTGAGTGTCAGATAACTCTGCGCGCATGCGCGACTGGGGCATTTTTGGCGCTAGTTACAGTACATGTTTATTCTATCAATCTTATGGAAAAGATTAGTATTCGATTTTGACCGCGCAGACGTCAGTGATTACATACTCTTTGGAAACGGCAATGGAAGAATTGACAGTTTTGTATCGAAGGTACGACAGTTAAACGATTTTTCATAGAAAATTACAATTTTTACGCAATTTTCCGGAATAATAAGTAGCCTATGTTACTCTCCAGCTCCGAAACTATCCCCATACCAAATATTACGTCGATCCGTTGCTCCGTTTTGACGTGAAAGAAGGACAAACAAACAAACAAACAAACAAATAAACAAACAAACAAACACACTTTCACATTTATAATATTAGTATGGATTACAAAAAAGAAGACATACATGAAAAGTCACTTAAATGGAAAGTAGATTGGAAAAAAATATTCTCAAAACTCAAAGTAATTTGCTTAGCTGATATAGAACTGGAAAAGAAAGTGGTATCAATATTTGAAGTAGTATTCAGTGAGTTTAAATCTATCATTATGAATGTAATAACTGAAAGCGATATTAGTAAGTCCTTTATACGTTTCTTTTATGAATAATAGAGCCTTTATTAAGACAGATATAAATATTATGCAATGGAATTCACAAAGTCTTAAGCCAAAGATACCCAGCTTCAGTGCACTTTTGCATCAAGAGAAGATACATATTGCTATCGTAAGTGAAACTTGGTTAGACGATGAAAAAACCTTAAACATTTCTGGTTATAATATTTACAGGAAGGGACAGGTTTGATTCCTATGGTGGAGTTGCAATAATTACACATAAGTCAGTTCACACTTGCGTATGTCCTATTACAGTCCTTAATCCCGGTATAGAAATTATATGCATAAAAGTATTTAATTGTAAAAATATTGAAAACGTCATCTCGGTATACTGTCCGTCCTCCGTCCGCACCTCTCAACTGGAATGGAACAACTTATTTTCACAATTTGGACATAAAACGTTGATAGCTGGTGACTTTAATGCGCATTATAGCAATTGGTGTTGGAAAAACGACTCTAGAGGCTCACAGATTTATGAATCTGCCTATGACAATAGTTTCATATCCTTAAATAACGGTGATTATACGAGGATTAAATTAGTTAATAACGTTCTACAAAATCATATCCCGATATTACATTTGCGTCAACCGATATAGCAATTGATTTTTCGTGGCAAGTAAGCAACGAAAATCTTGGTAGCGATCACCTTATTATAAAGTATTCAATTCAAATTACAGAACCTTTAGAGTCAACCACAAAAATAAATTATAAATTAGCGGACTGGAAAAAATATAAACAAGAAATACATTTATCCCTGACAGAGTGCAATTTTGATGTGCTAAGTGTACAAGAGCGATACAACAAATTTGAAGAAATAATTTCCCAAGCGGCAAAAAGCAGTATACCGTTAATTAAAATTTGTACTAACCCGGAAAATAAGTTTAAACCAAAAGACTACTGGACCCCTGCTCTGTCGCAACTTGTAGCTCAACGGAGGTTAGCATTGAAAGCTTTTAGACGTAACCCGACCCCGCAAAACCTCGATATATTACAAAATAAGATTGATGAAACCCAGTGTCTGATAACAAGAGCTAGGTCACAATCGTGGCGGAAATTCTGTAGCAGTATAGATGAGACCAAGTCTGTTGCTGAAATGTGGCGTAAGATGAGATGGATGAAAGGGCATCGTCAAACTAACAGGTATCATGTACCTCAGAATAAATTAGAAGAGCTGATGTGTAACCTTGCTCCTGACACCGTTTCAGAATGTGCACCGAACTTTACTTCCCAAAACCAGTTGCTAGAGTCAAAACTTCAAATGCAAGAGCTCAAACAGTGCATTAAAAAAACGGACACTGCACCTGGAGAAGATAATATAAGTTACTCTATGATACGTAACTTGCCTGAGATAGGATTTGCGGTTTTACTCAAATTGTATAATGACATTCTTTCTGCAGGAATCATACCCAACCAATGGCGAAATATTAAAGTAGTCCCTATTCCTAAAATTAGTTTTGAGAGAAATTTGACCCCAAAGCCGAGACCTATCTCGCTGATCGTATGTGTAAAATTTTTCATGCAATGCTAGGCAAACGGCTAGAGTGGTTTATAGAGAAAAATAATACTCTTTCCGTTAATTCAACTGGCTTCAGAAGAGCTCAATCATGCACAGAAGCTTTGGCGCGTATTGTTACGTATATACAACTAGGTTTCTCAAATAATGTACCAACAATAGCCTGCTTTTTTGACATTGACAATGCTTATAACAATGTCTTAGTACGAAAAGTTGTAAACAGTCTGGGTGAATTACAGGTAGGGTCGTCAATATGCAAATACCTTTGGGCTTTCCTCAGTCAAAGAAATTTAAAAGTAAGCAGCGACAATATGACTATTATAAGATATACTAACAGAGGTCTAGCACAAGGAGATCCGATATCTCCTCTCTTGTTTAACATTGTCACGTCAAAAATATGCCATGAAATTAAAAATGTTATGATTAGTCAATTTGCTGATGACTGCATTATATCTGAGTCATAGGGATTTGCATCTAGGTTCAATTCAAATTCAAGTTAGTATAGAGACAATGATCTCCCTTTTAGAGGAGATGGGCTTAGAATTATCACCTAAAAAATCCAAGTTCTGTGTGCTTAGTAAAGGTTTCAGAAGGCAAAATGTTCAACTTAAGATTAATAACCAATTAATTATGGCTTCAGACTGTGTTAAGTATCTAGGACTTTGGTTGGACAGATCATTGTTATGGA
Organism: Crambus lathoniellus; assembly: GCA_949710035.1. Lineage (NCBI taxonomy): Eukaryota > Metazoa > Arthropoda > Insecta > Lepidoptera > Crambidae > Crambus > Crambus lathoniellus. The sequence continues at coordinate 8,469,911 of OX453307.1, read as the reverse complement.
GAAAGCATATAAATGAAATCAATGAAAAGGTTCTTAAATTTCTTAATTTGCTTAAAATCTTAGCTGGTGGGGGTTGGGGAATCCACCCAAAACATTTAAGAGCCATTTACATATCTCTGATTAGGAGCAGATTGGACTATGGATGTTATCTTTATGGCAGCAGTGCAAAAACTAATCTGGTTAAATTAGATAGGCTTCAAAACCAGGCACTGAGAACAATAGGTGGTTTCATAAGGAGCACACCCATTCATGTTATGGAGAGTGAACTAAGTATTCCACCGTTAGCATTGCGCCGACAATTTTTGGCCCATAAAGTATGTCTCAAAATGCAGTCAATGGCTAATAATGTAACAATACAGGTAATAAATGACCTAAGGGATCTGTGTACAAATAGATTTTGGAGAACTAAAAATAAACCGCTGCTGGTAGAAGCTTACAATATAACTGAACCAAACACCATTGAAAGTTCCCATCCACTTGAAATGTACAAGTTGGACATCTGGGTAACATTTATAAATATAGAAAAAAATATTTTAATCGAATTGGATAGCGTCCAGGGTCCAAAAAGATCCAATGAATTGAATAGTTTAAGAGCTAGCTTATTAGAAGAAATCAACACTAAATACAATGGCTGGTACAAAATTTACACGGATGGTTCAAAATTGGACGACAGGGGAGGCGCAGCGTTTTTCTGTCCTACTCAACAAATTAAAGCTGTGTTTAATATTTCGGCGAAAATAACTATAATGACCTTAGAACTAGTTGCGATCCATGAGGCAAGCCTTTACGCTACAAGCATTAAGGTACGCAATGTTGTTATCTTTTCCGATAGCAAAAGTGCTTTGCAGCATATAGCTCGATGCGCCTCTGGCTACAGAGGTGTATCGATAGCATATAAAATTCTTGCAAAGCTTCATGAGCTTAACTATGTGACGGAGTACATATGAGGCTACAGTGGGTTCCATCGCATATTGGCATAAGTGGGAACGAAGAGGCTGACAGACTAGCAAAACTAGGTGCTTCAGAAGGAAGGCAATACGACATTCTCCCTACATATTCGGAAGTCCTTCATGAATATAAACGCCTACATTGTGAGAACTGGAAAGAATATTTCAATTTAAGATCCCGGGATAAAGGAATATGGTATAAAACCATTCAATGTCATCCTCTTACAATCCCATGGTTTATACACTCCAAGCTGAACAGAATGTATGTTGTAACAATGCTCCGGCTCCGATCCGGGCACGTTCCGACAAACAAATTTGGATTCTTAATGAAGAAGGTTAACTCCCCGAATTGTGACGTATGTGGAACGTTAGAAGATGTAGGTATATCATTTGCTGTCGGAGTGTGCCCGGAACGAAAGTGAACGCCAAATACTGATTCGCTCCTTAGGTATTAATCGTTTAGAAGTAGGAACCTTCCATGTCATCTTGGCTGAACCTCTGTCGGATGCAGCAAAGATGCTTTGTAAATTTGTAGTAACATAGGTAGTTTGTAAAATGTCAATAATATATAAAAAGGTTTATGATAGGACTGACATGTCTCCTTAAGATAAAAGTCCTTAAATTAAATAAAGAGAAGAAAAAAAAAAAACCTTCAAGCAAGCTTGACTACAGACTTGGTCGTTTATGGCTGCATTTAGGAGCGTAAATCAACCAATAAAGGCAGTCATACACGATCAAGCCTGCAGCGCTGCTTGCTGTCAAGCATGCTTGAGGCAAAAAATCAACGTATGACTCAAGTAGCCTTGTCATGCACCCACATAGCCACACACCGTCAGCTTGCTTGACGCTGCGTTGCCACAGAATAAATAATAGTACAAGGCGTTGCTTCAAGGGTCAAGTAAGCAGCGCTGTAGGCTTGATCGTGTCAAGTCAAAGTCAAAGTCAATTTATTCAATTTAGATTGTTATTTACAATACTTGTGAACGTCATAGAAGCTACGCCATCAGTTCGCAAACCCTACAGCGGGAGACCTTGGAGAAGAACAGGCAAGAAACTCCAAGGGTTGTTTTTTCTCCCTGTTTTATTTCATACAGAGTCGCCAAATTGAAAAATGATCTTAACATGGTATGAAAAGGTCAGTTTCCAACACAATTACACAATGGGTTATGATAAATACAGTTAAGTATAGGTGAACTAATGATCATAGCGGTGAACAATTTTCAATTACTTAGGAACTCATAGTCATAGTCATGTAAAACTGTTCTTCTAGGCCTGGAAAGAGCTCAAAGAGCTATTCTTAAAGTAATTGCCTTTAAGCCCATCTTATTCCCAACATTTGACTTATTCGCAATATTTAAAGTTTTGACCGATAGACAAATGTATATTCTTAATGTCGTATTACGCAAACATATGCAAACAAGTTATGTCGATTGTCTCACTTTAAATAGACGAAGACCCTATGCAGTATGTATAACTAAACGCTTCCGATTGGCCTTAGCGCGACGTCACTTTTATTTCATTTCTCCCTCCTTATATAATAAAGTCAATCAACATCTAAATATATTTCCCTTAAACTTAAGAATTTGTAAAAAGAAAACAATGGAATGGCTCCAGAATTTATCATATTCGGATACAGAAGAATTTTTTAGTATTTTTGTGGGCAGTTAATTGCGTATGCTGTTCACAGTGTTCATCTCAAAGACAGAGAATATTGATGTGAGATTTCATTTCAAATATGTTAATCGTACACACACAAAACACACCCACACTCAAGCACAAACAGACAAACACACACACACATATATTCACACCCTCACGAACAAACACACACACACACACACATACACTATAATACTCCTGCATGTTAAATTTAAAAAATATATATATTTTATTTCTAAGAAGTGTTTTTATACTTAGTAATGTATTTGGAGGTGGGCGCTAATGACTGCGACACAGTTTTAACTATATGCGGTCATTAACGATCACAACTTGCTTATATTTATAATGTTTTTGTGTGCAATAAAAAAGTTTCGTTTCAAAGTTTCGTTTCAACTCTACTTGTTTGTGGCTGCCAACGAACGCTTTCACTAATGCCAGGTTACCGCCACACGGGCGACCAATAGATGCGATAGACCAATAGCGTCTTATCGGGGGCATGGCCATAAGCACAGTGTCGCTGCCTGCGCCACTGCTATAAGCTGCGCAGGCGTCCATGTTAAAAGGGGGCGTAGCTAGCATAGTAAAATTATACTTTTACTATGTAGCTAGTCTTGTGTTGCGTTTAGTCGTGCGTTTTCGGAAAGTAGAACTGGCGCATTCACTACATATTAAATAAAATTCATCTTATATTATTAGCCTGTATTCGCAAAAGCTTGACTAAAATCACAGTCTCTTACCTATATCACGAATTTTGAAATTCTTACATAAATGCTGTTAATTTCAGTGGCATTTTTCGAACCGACACGAAACGGCCGAGCGGTACTCTGTCTCAATGGCTTCAGATACAGCCGCCATTTTAAGAAAGGCATTAAAACAAGATGGCGGTGCACTAACACAACTGGCACTGGTTGCAAGGCGTCCCTGTTCACTATTGGCGACGATGTGATAAAATATTCGAAAAATCATAACCATCCTAAAAAGATGTAAATGTATTTATAATGTGTTGTTTTGGCCATACACAAAACTGTACCTATAGAGGGTTATTTTTTTTACACCATTCATATTTTTTCCAGGCATGAAAAACTTATCATTCAAAGATTCCATTTATTAAAAAAAGATAGGTTACATTTTTGCAAACAATTTTTTATCCCTGCGAATCGTGATAACAGCATGGATACTACGTCAAAAGTGAAGTCCGGAAAGGCGAAAAGCGCGGGGGTGGGGAGGTGCGTAATCATCTGCGATGCACGGTGCATGGTGTTAGCGCACGCAGTTTTATTTAGGATAACTTTGAATGTCTTTAAATTAATATTTTACTACTGGGTGGTAATAAAAGAAAAACACGTCATTCGTAATCTTCTTCAAAGATCATAAGTAATAGGTATACAAATTTAGATGGTGTTAAAAAATAACCCTGTATTTGAATAGGTATGTGTGTGATGCGTGTGCTAATAAATTTTAATCGAAACATAACATTGAGCAAATTTTGATAAGGGGTGTTGGGTAACGAGAATCTTCGTGCTTTCAAGTGAAGTATTTATTATACCCTTATGAATTACTTACTGGTAAGTATATTTAAAGCATTACAATAAAATGTACGAGTACAAAAAATAATTCTGTGCAAGATCGATAGCGGTTAAGAGCAGTGTGTGAGGCGGGCTTCTTACAAAGTCCTCTTCCACACTTTCGCATGTTGCTCGATAGATAGAGCTAGTAGTCTAGAGCGGCGACAAGTGGTTTGTGTTGTAATTTTTGAGCTTACTTAAATTGTGATTTTTAATATAGTTCTAAGAATTTATTTATTCTAGCTAACATTATAGATAAAGAAACATTGTATGCGAGATGGCGCTATACTTAGTGTAGGTGTAGGCTTAGTCTTTTATAATGGGCGATTTTCTGAAAGCTCGCTCACTAGATAGCGGTGTCCCACCTATGCAGTTAGAATGAAAGGAACGTTATATATTTTACTTTGACGCAACTTTTGTTACGTAAAACGGAAAGTCAGACAGATGTTATTTATTTACCTTAATTTTTAAATTTACTTATTTCGTTTCTGTTCCTCACAGTTGTACCTATCAGTACTTATTTAATTTACTTATTTTAAGTTTCCTTTGGGTTTTTAAAAGTAAATAATTTAAATATGATTCATAGCAAAACATACCATAGACATGTACATACTTCGTTCAACGCCATCTAGTGAAGCTTTTGGAAGCTTTTTTTTTAAATGGCCTCTTAGAAAATCGCTCATTACTTTAAAATTTCGAAAAGAACTGAAGACAAATGATTGGTCGTAGTCATAGCGAACCCGAAGACCAAGCATTAATCTATGGACGCAGGTCTATATATTCTGGGTTTTTATTTATAATAAGATAAAGGTATTATATTTGTTTACAGCAGTTTTCGATATGTCGAACAAAGGAGGGCCTATTTTGTGCGTTGGCAGGTTCAGATACAGCAAGCACCGCAGCAACGGCGTCAAGGTTCGGTGGCGGTGCACGGCAAACAGAAAGTGCAAAGCTGTCATTTACACCCTGTACAATAGTGACTACGAGATCATAAAGTGCAATGACTTTCACAACCACTAAGTATCTACCTAAGAACTTACTGGTAAAGTGGCGGAAGGTGCAAATTTTTTTTTTTTGTTCGACTGATTATGAAATATTATATTTTTTACCTTTTACATTTTTTTTACTCACAACCAGTTTCGACCCAAACGAGGGCTTACATACAACCCAAGCCCCGTGCAACGCCGCAATTACCTACGTATATACGCGCAGTTTTTTTATTTTATTGTAGGTCCCAAGTCAAAACTGTTTGGTTGTTACAAACAACCAAAGTCATGGATTCATAGTGAATATTCTATACTGTTTAGTAAAATAGTAGTTCAACCCACGATTCCTAAATCTACTCTTACACTTGAGGAAAGTCGCCTCAAAGCCGAGGCCATTAGTTAAACTATTTGAATTGGGGCTATCTCACGTGACGACCAATATATTTCAAAAATATTCTTAGCACCTAAATCAAACGGAAAAAAGCGTTTTATCCTAAACCTAAAACCGTTAAATCTGTTTATAACAATGAGCAATTTTGGAATGGAAGACTATCGGACTGCGTTGAAACTCATACCACAAGATATTCTTAAAAACGATAGATCTAAAAAAGGCATATGTATTGATCCCTTTAAGTACTGACGATATCATATACTTAAGGTTAAACTTTCAAGCTCCAAATTCAAATAATTTACATACCTATCTATACGTATTCAAAGCATACCATACATACTTTCCTTGGCAACCAGTATATTTACGAAAATAATGCGACTACAACCTTTTTGGGTAGTAACCTACACCTTTGCTTACTAGTCTAATTTACAGTTCGGTTTATTAATGTCAATAGTTTCCTTACAATTTATTTGACTTTTTTTCAGAGATTTATTACACAACATCTAGTCGTGGTAGTCGGATCTTACTCATTGATGGCTTCAGGTTCAGGTTGAAAAAGCGCCACAGCTTGAAGAGTTGGTGGTGGTGCTCGACGCATCAGATGATGGGATGCAAAGCTTCAGCAGTGGTCTACAATGATAATTTACTGATAAAATGCATGAATACACACACCCATGACGCGCCAAAGCCTAGACCTAACGAAATCCACTGTGGATAATATAAATGTTACCAGTTAAAAGATTTTTGTAGACTTTACTCTTCATAGAAATATTAAATGTATTGATGTTAATACAATGGAGGCATCTATTTAAATAAATAAAAATGTAAAATAACATAAAAATTGCGTGGAAAACAGCTATGGAATTGCGTAAAGTAATTTGCCTGTTCATATTGTTTCATAATAAATGTTATTCCATACAAATTGCAGCCGATAGCCGATTGAATACGATATGAACTGTCATATTAATACGATTACCTACGCAATTGCACCTACACACGTTCAAACCATGTCTGCCGCACCAAATCATTTAAATGTAAATTGATAGCAATAGTCTTTCACGTCTAAACGGAACAACGGATCGACGTGATTTTTGATATAGGGATAGATGACATAAGCTTTCATCCCGAAAAAACAACACATTCCCGCGGGATAACGTCGTGTTGGCCACACGGCCGATGCTGCTACGGGCGGAATGCTAGTAATAAATAAAACCTACATATTTTAACCTAACATCTATCAATCTCCATCTAACTTGTTCTTCGGTGAATCTTTGATTCTTTCCCAAGTGGGTTCGGTTCCCTGCGCAGCAGGGAGATCCGCTTGGGCCGCTAGCCTTCAGACTCGCGATTTAAAGTACATTATTATATTATCATCTTTGAAATCACCACTATGTATGGTACCTGGATGATGGCACAATAGGAGGAAAGCCAGAGGAAACTGATTTGAGAGTGTTGCTTCCTCTTTTTCAAGATCTGGGACTGAAGGTGAATACATTTAAGTGTGAGCTTTCTGCTGCGGACCCGAATAAAATTCTTCTTTTCATCCCTGGCCTTAAAGAATTGACTCGAAGTTCTTTTAGTTTGTTGGGTTCACTCATATTCCCTGACGCTATTCCGGAGGCTCTAGAGGCCAGGAGATGTCTTCTTATTCTGGCTCAAGATCACCTAAAAATATCTCGGCGCACGTTGCTCTGGTTCTGCTGAGAACTTGTTATACGGTACCTACCTGAGATTACGTACCTTTTGAGGATGGCTCCGATTTGGCGTTGCCCCGGCTTTGTTGATTCTTTCGACAATACATTAAAGGATAGTGTCGAAAATATTTTAAACGTCTGCCTCTCAGAAGATCAGTGGAGCCAAGCTACCCATACGGTACGGGGGATTAGATGTGAGACGTGCGCGGGATCTGAGCTTGCCGGCTTTCTTTGCGTCTCGGCGCATGGGGTCGCTGACCTTGTCTCTAACATATTATCATCTCATGGAGGCAGGGTCGCTATACCTTTTGTCGACGATGCTTTGGTACTGTGGGCCGCGCTTTTTCCTGTGACACCCGAACCCCAAACCCCAGATATACAGCGGGCTTGGGATGACCTGGGAGCGAAGGGAACGAACACTTAGCCGACTAATGAGTGCGGCTGCGGGGGCAGAGTTGGCTAGACTCAGGGAGGTGTCAACGCTGGAGTCTGGAGCGTGGTTGCACGCTTTACCATCACCCCACATAGGAACACTCCTGGATGGCGACTCAATGCGTGTGGCGGTGGCTCTTCGTCTGGGAGGCGATGTTTGTCAACCTCATTTATGCATCTGTGGATCCATGGTGGAAGCAAGCGGCCATCACGCTTTGAGTTGTTGTCGATGCTCGGGCAGATTCCCTCGACACCACGTCTTAAATGACATAGTCCGCAGGGCACTGATTTCTTCCAACATACCTACCGTGCGTCGGGTCTCAGCCGCTTGGACGGTAAAATACCGGACGGGTTAACCTTGGTGCCGTGGCAGAAAGGGAAATGCCTGTTGTGGGATGCCTTCGCTGCCTCATACCTGGACCGCACGGTGCGGTCAGCCGGCGATAAGAGGAGTAAATATGAAGCTCTGTCCGTTAACTATATTTTCATCCCACTCGCGTTTGAGGCAACGGGATGTTGGGGGTCGGAGGCAGTAGCCTTCATCAAAGAGATGGGTCACCGCCTACTGGATAGGGGATACCTCTGGTTCCTACTTGGCGCAAAGGTTGTCAATCGCCATTCAGCGCGGCAATGCCGTCAGTTATGGGGACCTTTGCGCCTGGGTTGATCTGGGGCGGCATCTTTGAATAGATTAATGAAGAGTAATGTAAATTATATTTATTAGAATTAATGTGCTTAATTGTTTAATAGTAAGACTTTTGTAATAGTATTTATTAAAAAAATATTGTTTAATATTATTTTATAATTAATAATAATATTAATGTTAATGAACCGAAAAAAAAACTTAACGTCTAACATACATATTTGTACTATCCTATCCTACTTTCTACTATATCCTATCCTATCCTATCCTATGTCCTATATGTTATCCTACTAATATTATAAATGTGGAAGTTTAGATGTTTGAATGTTTAGATGTTTGGATGTTTGTTGCTCAATCACGCCAAAACGGCTGAACGGATTTGGCTAAAATTTAGTCACAGATACTTTGTAGACTGGAGAGAAACATAGGCTACTTTTTATCCCGGAAAAGTATCATATTCCCGCGGGATAACGTCGTGTAGTCCACGCGGGCGAAGCCGCGGGCGGAAAGCTAGTACGAAATAAATGTGAGAGTATGAAATAAATTTATTAATATTTGTTCTGTTTTTTAATTGTACCTATAAAACTAGGTAATTTTCTATCACTCACGAACCACCATCATCGCCATAAGTTCCCAACCAGTAGCGATATATGAAATTTGTCCAAGTATTCCTACCAGGGGGCATATCGCAGCGCGGCGAGAGACAGACCTTGTCTCACTGTGTCCAACATACCGTTAGCGGTATACGAAAAGACTGTATTTTCCCTCACTATAAACAAAAAAAAAGGGGCATTATGGCTACCGCCATGGGCTATGTGGAACAGGGGTAATTGCCGACTACAGTTTTTTTTTATAAACGGTTTCAAAACCAGGCGGCAGTGCAACTGCAACAGCAGGGGCTAAGGGCTGCATAAGGCGGTCGTCGGCGTCGTCACCATCACTGACACCGGAAATATCCTGTGGACGAAATATAATGATATGAATAACATGAACTAATAGCTAGAGAGTTGGGCTGACTTGATGTTCGTCTAAGTTGATTCCGCAAGGTTTCAGGTACCACTAGAATGCAAACCACGGGTTGCAGACCAGCATGCTGATTCTCTAAAGTCTGAGTTTTTCTTGTTTTAATTATTTAGTAATTTCAGAGACGTTGTAAATTAATTATTTTCGACATAATATAACTTTTCGTTAATGTGTTAAGTAATGTTTATCTTTGATTTTACGTGCTCATAGGTAATTAAACTTAAGCTAAACAAATCAGTTCAGCATATGTGAGGATGATTGTTATTTTATATTTAACTTCGTATTCCATTTCCAGGCCCCACGTTCATCAGATCTAGCCGTGGGTTAATCCGGCTCTTTGCGGACGGGTACATATTCAGCCGCCACCGCAGTTCTCCATACAAAACCCGTTGGAATTGCTCCACGCACTGCTACAAAGGTTGCAAGGCAGTGTACCACATACTGAACGGGACAACTACGGTCATCAAAGCAAATACGATTCATAATCATCCGAGGAAACAGAAGAATGACTGCTTCCATATTATAAGTCCGGAGGAGGGCAGTTTTATGCTTGAGGGGAATGGATGTTAATGTGTTACCTTGTGTTTGATGTGCAGTATTGTAACTAAATGTATTTGTGGTCGTCTTTAAATTGTTTTGTTTCATATCCTTCCTGTAAAGTTAAAGTTTGCCGTAGGAGCTTTCAGATGCTTCCTCCTCCCTCTCGCTCTACAAAAACAGGTTTCCTCCAATTTACTCCGATTAGACCTTTTGGCTGTCCGGGTAAAATGTTGATATCTAGATTATAAAAATGTTTTGTGATACTGTGAATTCAAAATTTTAATACTCAATATTTTAAGTTATTTTAATTTTTTGATTTTTGCATTCACAATGCAATTTTTAATATAGCAAAATGGAAAATGAAGTATTGAGAAAAAATCGACCCGTCCGACCGACCCGACCCGTTTGTGAGACGGGTCGATTTTTTCTCAATACTTCATTTTCCATTTTTCTCAATATTTTATTTATAGATGTGCTAACAAAAGATCAACTAATAATACCTCGGCTTTTGTCAACCAAGATTTTTTTCTTCCAGAGCCCGTATTCATCAAATCGTCCCGATCCCGCAGTGGGGTCGTCTTGCTGCTAGAGGGGTTCAGATTCAGTGTCCATCGCAAGACTACGCACAAAATCGGTTGGCACTGTTCCACTCACCACAGCAGGGGATGTAAGGCGAGGGTCATCACCTTGGGAAACCAATTCATCATCAAGAGGTTCAACGAACATAACCATCGGAAATGAAATAAGAAAATGGTTGTTCAGCCATATTTTTGAATGCCATAGCCATAAATTATAAATAATTTTCTATGAAAAAAGCTGTTTACTTAGAAGAACTACTGATCTATTAAATAAGACGACGAACCTGAAAAAAAAATTTATTCAAAATATTTTTGTGTTCTAGAGAAAAGTACATACCTACCCAAGTTTTGAAGCGTATGAATAACTACAGATACAAAAAATAACAATTAATAACTACAGATTAAAATTATTGGTATCCGCGTTCATTGCGACTATATATCCCGAGCATACGTGTAAAAAAATACATGTAAAATACGGCAATTTAGGTATGCCAAAACTGGCGTACACGAACCAACCCGACCGACGAGACCCCCGGAGTCATGTGTCAGCCAATATTCCAATGCATGCGCCAGGTTCCCTTGTGTTGCCGCATTTTAGGAGCTTTTATTTTCAGGAAGTGCTGTATCGAGTCGTTATTGTATCAATCATTAATCTACTAGTAGATGCCCGCGACTTCGGCTGCGTGTATTTTTTTTTATTCACTACAGGGTAGCACTTAGCCTTCATCACACTTGATGTTAAGTGGTGATAAGGCTGAAGGTGGAAGCGCACTACTCCTGGAATCTGCTGAAAACATCATTGTTATGGCGTCAGACTTAGATAAGATGGTGGTAGCTAGCCAGGCGGACTAAGAACAAGTCCTACCACCAACCAAACCGAATACAATATTATGTACCCCCACTGGGAATCGAACCCGGGACCTCTGGGTCTGAAATCGGTGGTGTGAACCACTAGACCACAGAGGAGGTATCCAGTTTGATCGTCGGCTTGATTCTGGTATCGTTTATTATTGTTAAACCCGTGCTCGAAATGAAGAACTGCCCCCTGATTCACAAACGGAAACAGAATTGGATTAGAATTCTGTGCTTTGTTTTTGTGTATTCTATAGTGAGTGACAGAGACAGTGCATAATACATTCCGCTGTCGGGATCGTTAAACGACACCTGAACCAGAGGATTTACTCGCTTCTCTTAGTGTGCGGAAATTGAAATACTTCCACAAATAAAATATAAAGATGCTAAGTACATTGTAAGACAAAGAGCTTATCAGATATTTTTTTAAGGTATGAAGATTAAAAGCAAAAGAACTCGTGAAAAAGACATCATGATAGTGGATAATAACGCATTTTCCCTGCACGAGACTTACGGGATATGCAAGTGGTGGCGATGCACCAAGTACTGGATGGGATGCAAGGCTTCTATTGTAACAGTCCAGGGAGCCATCGCAAAGTCGAATTTGGTCCATGATCATGAGTACAGGACCGTCAACCGGACTAACAACCAAACTACTGATACTAAAGGGAACAATATGATGTGAAGTTCGAAAACCGCTTTAAGAGCCATTTCGCACTTTGCAATTGTCTCGCTCGCACAGTAATAGTATATTATGATACAAGTGAGCTTAGGTTGCTCATTATACACGAGGCTGTGGGTTGCAGCCCGAGCCGCAGGCGAGGGCGTAAATCAGCCGAGTGTCTAGTGAGTAAGTTGCTCACGAGTTTCATACGCACTTTTTCAACACACTTGCGAGGAAAAACAAACATTTATTGCATACATATTGTATTAACCTAATATTAACTAAGGGAAAAAGCGCACAAGTTTTTTTTTTGCACGCGCCAAATGTGAGGTGATTGATTACATACAGCCATACAGCCTACTTCAAAATAATTAAGTATAATAATAGTGATAAAATGCAAATGTTTTATAACAAATTTTTGTAAATTATAAGTAATTTGATAATAATATACTTAATTATGTTTTTTGTCTTAATTAGGGACACATTTATTTATTCTAAAAACGTAAATGGATTTACAGCCGTATAAAACCTCTTTGTTGTTACAAAAAAGAACTGTATCTATTACCCACTGAAATTGAAAATGTTCTGTTGCCTCGCATATAACTTGCAGTTAGGTACTAACTTAACTTTGTAGGGATACTGTATTACCCGGTTAAATTGAAAGTCTCTGTTTACTCGCATATAATTTGCAGTTAGGTACTTACTTAACTTTGTAGGGATAATTCTATTACGCAACTAGTACTGTAATATTATTATGCACGCGTGGGTTATAGTTCGGTTTATGGCCCTAAGATCGATGTAATAAGGCTCACTTTATGAGCAAGTGTGTTGAAAACATTTTTAAAGATTGTTTATAACACATTGTGTTTTTTGAAAAAGTATTTCATTATGTCCCTACAACACAATTAGTTATACATTATTAAACATATTTCAACATTGTCAATACTGCAATAATACTAGATCTACGAGCTTAAAGTTTTCGAAAATTGACTTCCTAATTGTAACCAATACTCAATTGAATGAATAAAATAACTAATACAAAATATCCGTAACATTGCGTTGTAGGGACATAATGAAACACTTTTCTAAAAAACACAATGTGTTTTCCACAATCTATGAAAATGTCGCATTGTGCGAGCGAGACAACTGCCAAATGGCTGTAATTGCGAAATGGCTCTTAAATCCTACAGTAAGAGACGCGATAAGAGCGCTCCTCCGATCACCGATGTGTGCGTTAGTGAGACCACCAGGGAAGAATGGTGGAGAACTTGTGAAGCGAGTCACATGCAAGTTGTGTGCTTACAGAGAACGGAAAAGACGATCTCGATATAGAGTGAGAAGTCTAGTTCGGTAAATGTAGTGACGAAGTCAAATTAACGTTGTTTGGCTCATACTGTCAATGATTGTAAAATGTAATAATAAAAATATTATCTTCTTTCATCATTGCATAGAACGAGGGAATATTTTTGATGTATAATAAAAGTACCTAATTCATTCCTGGTTTCATATATTTTTTGTGTCTTTAAATGTGAAAGTGTGTGTACTAACTATTATTTATTCTTTATGGAGGTTGATGTTTTTTTATGTTCTACCTGAAAACCAGCACTGGGGTACTTGTTGTGACAATAGCTGCTGCTATTGCAACCTCATGAGGTTGGAGCCATTTCGACTAAGTATGTTTGTTGTTTTTGTTATTTTTTTAACGAATATATTGTATTTCGCTTTTTCTGTCTTTATGAAAAATTTCTTGGAAATAAACCCTACCCCATAATTACGAAGAAAAAGCTGCGTCACATACTTTGATCTCTGCGTACCTACCTAGAAAGGCGTGATTCCTATTATGATACTAAAATTATAAATTTTGAAAGTTTGGTTTGGATGTTCATTCTCAATCACGGCGGAACCGTAGAACGGATATTTATTTATTTATAAATAAGTTTTCCTGGGGTAAAAATAAGGCTATAATAAATACTATTACAGACCATAATAATATAATATTGTACCTACTCCTAATATCTCACTGTCCAATTTTATCTAGTTTCGTTCGGTCGTTTCACCGTGATTGAGTAAATAGTCGTAGGTAACAAATTATAAGCAAAATAATGTTTGCACTTGGTTGTAATATAGTTTTTGAATGGTAATACAAAAACAATGAATTTCTCTTAAAGGTTCATCAAAAATAGAAATCATAACAAGTTGTAGAGGTGGTTTCGTAATACTTTACGAAGGCCGTCGCTACCACCACAAGAGTACATACAAGAGTGGATGTGCATTTTACCAATGTGGCACTAAAAATGGATGCAAGAGCAATATGACCTTAAATAATCGTAATGAGATTATGAAGATGAATCAGTCACATGATCCTGATTGCGTGGCTGACTTTGAGAAAAACGAATTACTAATAATGATAGAAAGGACTAAGCGATCACAAGGGCTTCTTCATAATACCTCGTATTTTCTCGATAATTAAAACAATAAATTTCTTTATAAAGAATGGAAATGCAAAATAAAGTTTTTCTTTATCTTTCTTAAGATTTTCTTTTTAAATTTGTGTTAAAACTATTGGTCACATTTGCAACGCGCTACTGACGCGCGACAACATCGCTACTAACGCGCGACAGTATCGGTACTATCGCGCGACAGCATCGCTACTAACGCGCGACAGCTTCGCTACTAACACGTGACAGTATCGGTACTAACGCGCGACAGCATCGCTACTAACGCGCGATAGCATCGCTACTAACGCGCTACAGCATCGCTACAAAAATACGCCGTGGGCGAGGACTCTAATTGTTGCGTCAAACTTATTAAGGTCAAATAATGACAGTTACTAATTTAGTGTTATTAAAAATATTTTTGCAGGGATATGTTTCCATGTGACTATATTGACTCACCTTCTGTAATGTAGTATAAGTAAAGCATTCTAAACATGACAGTTCTAAGTTTCTTTGAATCTAAACTTAAGAGTGTCTGCTGGCTCTCTTTTCTTAACACTACATTACTTTGAAACGGCCATTCTACAGAAGCCAAATTTCTTCCAGTAGCTGTCTTCCGGACGACTGCCAGAGGAGCTACCGTCATATGCCTCGCTGGCTATAAGTTTCTTCGCCACATAAAATCTGGCATCAAGACTAGATGGTTCTGCGCCACCCACAACAGCAAAGGCTGTAAAGCTGTCATCTACACTATTGAAGACAACATTATCATTAAGTGCAACAATAAGCATAACCATGGTTTCAATTTAAACATGTAACAGAGGAAGTAGTAATACATACACGTTTATCTATGTCCTATGACCTGTTAAGATAGTATTTCATCAGTATCATCTTTCTCTGGAAGGATCAGGTAAAAGCAACAGTTTTCGTATGTTTCAAGGCTGCCTTTATTGGAACTGGAACTAATAATTTTGTACTCTAATTTTGAAAGCTAATACCAAACCTTATACATATTTACAGTAATTTCCAATGAAAAACTGTCTCTTCTGCAATCTTTACTATTTATATTAGTTTTTTGTGCAAACATAATGGTACATTGTGAAAACCGAAATATATGTAGCTTACTTCCGCAAAAAACACAATATGCAAGATGCACCGCCCGCCCGCCCGCAAAAAATTGCACATGCACAATACCTGCAATTTAGCAAGACAGCAATACGCCTACCAACACCGTATTTAGCGAGCGACGGAGCTCATTTGGCGTTGGTTTTCGCACGAACTATCTCCTGAGGATGCTCCGGCTTGGGGCAAAACACGAGTAGAGTAGTCTAATCGGTGAAGGTGCAAGGTGTATTGCTTTGCTAAATTGCAGGTATTGTGCACTAGTATTTTCGTGGTGTGCATGTGCAATTTTTTGCGTGCGAGCGTGCGGTGCATCTTGCATATTGTGTTTTTTGCGGAAGTAAGCTACATATATTTCGTTTTTCACAATGGTTAGGGACTTCCGCTATGTGACGTCTGATTCATTCAAATATAATGGTACAATTCACACCGCAAAGCTACACTTATCAGCGGGTCGATCGCTGTAATTCTATGCAGCGCATCTTGACCACGTTTGCGTCATGACGTTTGACTTCATATTGCCGTAATGACATAACGACGCACACGTCACGCAAACCTATAGTCCCGATAGTCCCACACTCCTGCTCCGATTAACAATAGTGTGTTATTGTTGATCGAAGCACTCCTGTCTGTTCCGGTGACATCCGTGACAGAGGAGCCACTTGCAATACGAAATTAGCTGTCAAAATAGACTGTCGTATGAAAACTGTTTTAGTCCCAAAGATTATCACCGGAACAGAAAAGTTGTCGCACTGTAAACGCTGCGCGTATCAAAAACGGTATTGCACGTCGCGTGAACGTCAACTGCACGTACACCTGACTAATGTTTCATAAGATTACCGCGATCGGGGCGCAGGACTATCAAGTCTTCTCCACAGAACACAAGGAAGACGTAAGAAATTAGTAAGTTGGCTATCATGCAATTTGCCCTTTGCGCAATACCACATCAACAATAACACACTATTGTTGATATTTCACGTAGTCATGTCAACGTTCTGTTTTCTAGGCGACATTTTCTTTAGTAGGTACTAATTATAAGACAATCATTGGTCAAACTAATACAAGTTATTTAAATTTTTACTTTTTTACATTCACAATGCAATTTTTATAATTGAAAAATGGAAAATGAAGTATTTTAGAAAAAATCGACCCGTCTCACAACTAGCTCCGATGGGACTGGAACCCACGAATGCAATTAAATAATTGTACTATAAATATTGGACATATTAGACTACAATTTATTAAAAGAGTATGGAAATAAAAAAAGGGATTTTATTATAATTTTCTTTCATGAACCGTAAAAAGACTATTTTATTTTACAATTAAATAAATATTATTACATTTGAATAATAATCTACACACTATCTACACAATCACAATCTACATAATTATTGACCAGAGACAAAAATTTAAATAGTTACCTACTTGGTTTTATTAATAATTTCTTTATGAATAATATGATAAACATGTAGAAAATCATGATTCTTAATATTAGTCCAGTTATAAACTACTTTTATCTCTTCATTCACGTCTAATTAGTACAATCTTCCAGGGTTCTCCTTCGAATACATCGAGTCTCCTAAGCACAAAAAGCCTCTCCTGATGCTGAAGAACTACACCTTCGCCCAGACCACCTGCTCCCGTCGCTACTGGAACTGCTCCAAGAAGATCTCCACCAAATGTCCCGCCAAGCTCAGGTTTAATGGAGATGGAGAATTGGTCCAGTACGACTTGAGCCATAACCACAGCCCTCCCAACTACATCGTCACTAAGGACGGCAAATATGTCAAAATTTAATTTATGAATTTATTCTGAATACTACTGAGGTCGCATAAATAAAAGAACGATGACAAATTAATTGACCTAGATTTTTATACGCGTGGACATTAGTTCAGATTCCTATAAAAAAACTTCTATTTCTATTCCGCCTTCTCGAGTGGCGACCACGAACTGGACGACGAACCGTAGGAAGACTAGGTGCACCGATGACCTGCAAGTCGCTAACAGGCGCTCTTTGTGGCACTCTAGGGAGGAGGTTTATGTCCAGGGCCCTGTTTAACGAAACTTAGAAGTCTACAATTATGTAAGAAAGTCACAGACTTGTAATACAAGTGCTGTTTAACCAATATTACAAATATGTAAGAATTTTACAACTAAATATTTGTAAAGTTTAATGCTGTTTAACCAACGTCTACAATTGTAAAAAATGCCTGTAGATTACAATTTACAAATTTGTATCTACATAGGTATTTTTAATTGTAAATAACAAGTTACAAATTGAACAATTTTGAAGAAGGTACATAGATTTTTAATCGTCATCAGCCATTATAAGTCCCGTAAGTAACAACTGATGCGGCAAAGACCCTCCTTATGGATGAACATGGAAAATGGGCCATGACCCACCACGCGGGCCCCATGCGGATTGGTGGGTATTAACGATTGTAAACGCTGCCGAGACTAGC
This sequence comes from Crambus lathoniellus, assembly GCA_949710035.1. Taxonomy (NCBI): domain Eukaryota; kingdom Metazoa; phylum Arthropoda; class Insecta; order Lepidoptera; family Crambidae; genus Crambus; species Crambus lathoniellus. Next base: position 8,451,918 of record OX453307.1, on the reverse strand, counting down.
GACTTAAAGTGCCTTCCCAAGTACAGAGGAGCTCGAGATAATAAATTTTTGGTCACCCATCCCGTGACCAACCATTGCTTAAGTTTCTTAACTTCAAAGATTGTAGGCCGAACGCGTTTACCACTGCGCCACGGGCTCCTCTCTTACTGCTGTTTTAACTTAAAATAAAACCATAATACTAGTACACTTCTTTCACTACTAGTGGCTAAAAACATTTTTTGTGAAGAACCATTTAATTTCTTTACTTATTAGGCTGATGCAAACAATTGTAAAGTTCTGACACAGGGTGAGTCCGCCTGTAGAAATCGTGCTACAGTTTACATATTTGTAAATTTGTAATTACAATTCTGCGTTTAATGGAACGGTTTTTCTTACAAATTTGTAAATTGTCACATGTAACTTGTAAATGTTGGTTACACAGAAATAGGTATATAGAATTGTAACTACAATTTACAATTTTTTTAATTTTCCACCATAGTAATCTAGTAACTTGTAAATGTTGGTTAAACAGAAACTTGTAGACCTGTAGCCTGTAAATACAATTTACAATTTGTAAATTGTAATTTTGGTTAAACAGGCCGATAATGATGAAGTTCATGTTTTAATAGAATATACCCTATATTATATATATATATATATATATATATATATATATATATATATATATATTAAATTTCGCAATCATTGAAACGCTCTTACTTGCGTCTGCTTGTGATCTATATTGGTATTGTTTACATAATGTGTGTCAAAGTCCTATTAGTTTTTAAGATTACTTATTACACTCTTAATTTTTAATTGATACAAATATTTCAGGGATCAATTCGAATAAGAAATCAAGCCACGAAATCGTGATAAGAATCAGCTGTTTCGTACATTTTTGTCGAGTTGGTATTGTACTTTTCTATGAAACGGCTGCGTTTTATATTACAAAGTTTCGTAGCTGGCCTTATAGTAGGCCTGTTATTAACATTGAATCCCTGAAATATTCGTACAAATTAAAATTGAATTTTAAATTAAATCTTATTGCGATTTTAGTAGCTGATAATTTATTTAAATTTTTACTTTTTTGCATTCACAATGCAATTTTTATCATAGAAAAATGGAAAATAAAGTATTTAGAAAAAATCGACCCGTCTCACAACCAGCTCCGATGGGACTCGAACCCACGACCTTTCGCTCGAAAGCGACCTTTAGCGACCTTTAGCGAAAGGTCGTGGGTTCGAGTCCCATCGGAGCTGGTTGTGAGCTGATAATTTAATAATCATGCTATGTAGAAAGAATAAATTATTAAGTATTGAATATTTTTGCAAATGTACCGACTGTTGTTTATAAAATATTAGTCATCATTTATAGATAATTAATATGAAATTAGTCGATATTTTCAAACAGTATCAAAATCATAGAATCTGTGATAGTTGTTTTATTGGTGAGTTAAGTTACCGTAGTGTTGACGGTACAACTCTTAAAATCCGTGGCCCGCACGCGCCATGTGTCGCGCCCGCACCGGCTGCGGCCCGGTCTTATACAAATCATCCCTAAGAGGGTCTAGGGAAACAACTGCAATACAAATACAGTTTTTAATCACTAATTTCATTTCAGAATACGTCAAAATGAAGTCGGCGCGAGGTGCAGTCATCATCTGCTATAGAGGCTACAAGTTTACCAAGCATCGGGCCACTAACGCCAAAGTTAGATGGCAGTGCGCCGTTCACTATAGCCATAAATGCTGCTCTGTTATCTTCACACTTGACGATGAAATAGTCAAGGCTATTATCAAACACAATCACCCACCGCCAAATAAATTTTAGCTATATTTGACATATTTTTTAACGCTTTTTTAAATACATAATGTAAAGTGATATCAATTTAACTAATTCGATGGCACCATGGTTTGATTTGTCTAGTTCTGTTTGGTTATGCTGGAGGTTATTTAATTAGTTTTTTTTTCAGGTACATTCGTTTGCATTATCATCAAGATTCTTCTGAAAAGTCATCACTCGTGGACAATCAAATCGATTCACTGGACTTTTAACATACAAACATGCTCACTTTAGCGTCTCATAGATAGGAAACTATTTGCATCTGTACAATCATTTTTACGTCGATGAAGAGGTAAAACGCCCAATTATCGAATCACAGTCTTAGAAATTTACAAAAAGCGCAGAATTTTCGTAAAAAAGAAAAACAATAAGTCAAACTTTATCTCCCATAGGTATAACGTTATATGCAGCGATGAGTTCGGCTTATTTTTTATTCTTTTTCGCGAAATTGAAGACAGTTTGAAGATTTTTGAAAGTGTGTTTCGACAATTGGGCATTTTGCCTCTTCATTGACATAAAAAAATATAGCACTGATGCAAATAGTTTCCTATCTATGAGACGCTAAAGTGAGCATGTTTGTATGAATAAAGTCCAGTGGGTCGATTTTATTGTCCACGAGTGTATTATGCTGATTTCGAAATAAATGTAAGTGAAGAATTTTTATTTCACTAACAAAATAAAAAATAAATCATCACTTATAACAATAAATATGTAGTTATTAATATTTTTTGCATTAAACACAAGAAGTAAAAGTATATTTTAAGTTATAATGGTTTTAATTGGTTAAGCTCGAGGTTATTTTAACCAATTTTTTTCAGGTACATTCGTTTGCATTATCATGAAGATTGTTTTGAAAAGTCATATTTTGCTGATTTCGAAATAAATGTAAGTAAAGATTGTTTATTTCATTATGAAAATAAAAAGAGAAAAATCTGGCTTTAGAACTTATAAACTGGTAGAAAAAACGAACACAATTTGCTATAGAGAGCAATGCCAACTCTGTGTCAGGTTTTCAAAGGAATGGGCAGTGCCCATTGTTCTTTCTTGAAGACATGATAGTAAGATATAAATATTTCTCTATGGTTCATTTACTTTTGTAAAGTTACTTACATTTAATGTTTTTTACTAGATCGCCGTCGGGAAAGCAAACAAACAAGAGCAGAACAGTTAGAAAAAAAATAGATCATTTCCAGCATCACCATCACCAAATTTTGCTCATTTTCCTGCTATGTATCTACTCTCTAAGGCGACCAAAGGTAAAAGAGCCGAGCATTTACGCCGAGCTTGCACAGTTTGCACAAAAGGGACATCCGTGTATTGCGAAGCTTGTAACGCGGCGTTCTGCCTGTTTACCTGCTTCAAAAAATACTATATTCGCACATGTGAGAAAGAAAGGAAGAAAGTGCGCGCTCTTCTGTTAAAATCAGTTTTTTTTAAACAAATTAAGTCTAAACGAGAAGAAAAAAAGGAAATTAAAGACTGGTCAATTTTAGAGGATCTTTTATTAAAAAAATATTAACTAATTACTAGAAATAGCGGGCTAGACTGTAGTATTATAATTAATAAAAGTTTGAATTTTTAAAGTCATTCAAATAAAAAACATTTTAATTTATTTAATTTCATAAGAGCTGTACGTAACGCATGATTTCCCTTTCAGGCGTGATCTTCAAAATTTCTCCTCGCGGATCGAAGTACATTTTATTCAATGGATACAAATTCCTGGAACACTTTAGTATGGGACTCAAAACTCGCTGGCTGTGTGCGACGCACAATGCGCATGGATGCCGAGCTTCTCTACACACGAAAGAAGATCAAATTGTAATGAACAACAACAAACATAATCATCCAACTCTGTAACGTTGCTTTGAAATACAATTATAAAAGAAGCGTCTTCGTTCGAAGGTCATTTTTATATGTAGTTAATCTGTTTTATAGTATATTTAAATGTTGTCTATTCTGTTAACGAGAACTAAATTCATAGCTTAATATTGGAGGATTCGTTTTTTTTTTAAATAAGCATAAAAATAAGAATATAATAAAATAAAAGTGCTCGTAACATAGTCCGACATTCCGATAGTCCTGTCTGAACTGGTCTAGATACATATAAAAACTTCATCCTGCTAATTATTTGAAGTCTCGTTCCTACTTATTGCATAACTTATTATAGAAAATGAAACAAAATCGAATTCCAGAAATATGAATCACAATTTATGCAGTGAGATAAAAATAAAGAAACCTTTTACTAATATTTTGTTGTGATTTACGTTGTAAACCAAACTTTAAAAACAAGTGTTAATAAAAACGCCCTTTTGTTCTGCAAAAGTGGTTTTATCTCAATTTCACAAAAGAGAAGGCTATCAATGTCTGATCCTAAGCATGTTTTGCATTTTAGGCCCCATCTTCAATATCTCTCCACGAGGAGCGAAGTACATATTGTTCAATGGCTACAAATTCCTGAAAAACCGTGGCGGGGGACTCAAATCACGCTGGATTTGTGGGACGCACTGGCATAGGCATGGATGCCGAGCTTATCTGCTCACGATCGATGAAATAATTGTGTTCAACAAGAATGAACATAATCATCCCCCTCCAATTATCTAATGGAGCTTGAATACAAATATTGAAAAAGTGCCTCCAGAAGTCGATTTTAAATGTAGTTATCTCGTTTAAGTGACTGTTAAGTAAATAAGTGGATTAAGTTAATAAAGTGGATCTAAATGTTATTTACACTTTTAATGAGAATCAACTACTACCTACCCTTATAATGGAGTGCTTGTTTTTACAATAATTTGCCTTTCTAACTGATTTGGATTTATGACTTACATAACGCTTCCATAAAATTTGTTTTCTCAATAAAATCAAGTGCTCGTCGTTTAGTCCGACTCGACTTACCTGGATTGCCAAAACCGCAATTGAATTTCCGTCCGAACTCGTCTAGTAGAGCTTTCCCTCATATTCTCTAGAGTTCCGTTTTTACTAATTACATTATGAGAAATTAAAACAAAAATTGAACTCCAGAAGTATCTATCATAAGAGTGAGTCTAAAATGAGGCAATTCTAATGGATATTTCGTTTGGAAATCAAGAGTATAAACGTGTTTTTAATCCACAAGAGTTGTTTTATTTGAATTAACAAAGGAAGGTGATCTATGTATCATCTTTTACAATTAAAACAAGTCCACCCAGTCGCAGAAAGCTCCATTAAAGTTAATGCATCATTAAATCTATTGCTGTGACTTTTAATTTCTTGACAACAAAAAGTGACAGTAATATATTAACGCCCTAGTTCTCAAACGCAAATCATCTTTGGGAGCGTCTCAAACATCATGGCGTCTCTTTCATACGTTTGACATTTAAAGAGACAGGGCGGTGTGTGAGACGCTCCCAAAGATAAGTAGCGTACGAGTATTCGGGCATTAATGAAGCATTATCTTTAATGGAGCTTTCTGCAACTGGGTAATCTTGAAACTTAAACTGCAACAATATTACCTAAAAATACAGTGCACCTAACGCATGTTTTCCATTTCAGGCCCCATCTTCAAAATCTCTCCTCGGGGAGCGAGGTACATGATATTGAATCGCTATAAATTCTTGAAAAACTGTAGAAGAGGACTCAAATCACGCTGGCTGTGTGGGACGCACCAAGGGAAAGGATGCCGAGCTTATCTGCTCACAGTCGATGATCAAATTTTGGTCAACAAGAACGAACACAATCATCCACCTCCGTTAGATGCTACTAAATACAATTTCAAAACAATTGGCCCCAAAGATTGTCTTTGAATGCACTTAGTCTCGTTTACGCAGAAGTTCTATAATTATGTTAGCGTTATTAATTTTTATTTTCTTTTGCAACGCGGTGTAACACATAGCTTTCATCATACCTGATGTTACGTTAGTGGTGTTACTACTCCCGGAATCCTCAATCATATATAAATAAGTAATTAAATGAATGTTTATTTTTATGTTGTAATTTGTAACAGGTGTTTCAGTTAGAAATGTGTGATAATAAACCTTTTTCAAGCTGGCTGATTTTACTTTAGATTAAACGGAAAATATTATGTTAATGAAAAAGTGAAGCAATAGAATCAGGTTTTTTTCAAGTGTAAAAAATATTTATTATAAAAGGAATTGACAATGTTGACACTGTTAAGGATAATATTTTATGGTTTGATAGTTATGTAAAATAAAAAATTACAAGTTATACTTATACAAGGTACTAGAATAATTTATAATTTTTGTTCCTGATCTGAAATTAGATAATATGGATAATTTAACAATTTATTGAGACTACAATATCAATTAGAGCTGAATCGCAGCCTGTACAAGATCTTCCACACATAAGTATAGAACAATTTTTTTATATAAAAATACCAGTTAGCACCCACCCGCTCCGCAAGCGGTTTCGGATTTCGTCTGAAAATCGACTTTAAGTGAGGTTTTTTTTCTATTACGAGTTTTCCTATACTTGGCCACATAATTGTATTTTAAATAAAAAAAATATAATGCATATAACAAACATTTTACTTAAGAATTGTTTTAATTAAACTAGGTCGTCGGTGTAAACGTCAAAAACCCCAAACCAGGGCAGAGCTGTTGGAGAAAAAAAGAATAGCAGAACAGAGAAGGATGTCAATTATAAGGAATGACCCAGAACTGTATCGCCAATGGCTTACTCAAAAGAAAATAAGAGCCAGAAACAAAAGAAGAGAAATGAATATGGATCAAACATAAATAATGACTAACTAAAGGAATATGGTTTTTGAAATCTCACTTGAAAAAAAAAACAATTAAGAAAAGATTTTGTTAATATATTGAATGAATTATTGTAATTTAAAGGAATAAAAAATCTTATTCTTCTTCCTTCCGTATTTATTTTATTTAAAAAGATGGATCTTTTCACTTTGAAGCAATAAGTGCTAAATGGTTTTAAGACAAAAAAACTTATCTAAAACTATAGAAAACTAGCTTTCCGCCCGCGGCTTCGCCCGCGTGGACTACACGACGACGTTATCTCGCGGGAATGTGATATTTTTCCTATGTTCCTCTCCAGGCTACAAAGTATGGGCGTTTGTGCACTACACTGAATTTTACCGATCCGGAAAAAAACGGATGCTTATATTTTAATAATTTATCATTTATAATAGTAAAAAATTATTTATTTCGTGTAGTTTAGGGTTTGAAACATTAAAACTACACGAAAAAAAAATTATATACCTCTATATTTAATCTTTCAAATATAAAATAAATAAATAGTTTTTTGTATATAACACAAAATGTGCGAAAGGTGCCAAAAGTCCCAGTTTTGCCCACTTATTGATAGCCAAACATGTAAGAGCGAAAAATCAAAACGGCACCCAGGTAAAATCAATATATTCTAATATGCTAGAAATCAATCAATTGCAATCATCATCATCATCATGTCAGCCGAATGTTAACGATGCAATACAATAATTTAATTGATTAAACAAAGGTTTTTAATACACACTCTTCTTAAAATGTACATACTTACATAAAATTGTTAAAACAGAACATGCGTTTATTGAAAAAATATCGTATGACATAAGGAGTTTTAACGATTGTTATTATTAAGTAGGTACCTTAAAATACCTTATTCAAAGTCAAAAACTTTTTATTCAAATAGATTTGCGAAATGAAATACTTTTGAATCACCAGACAACAGTGACTGTTTTAGATAAAAAAAAACTTATCATTTTTAATAACTTTTTAATAAAAGTGTGAATTTTGCTTACGATTTTTAGTTTCGAGCTCGTTGATTCCATAGTAATTTTTCGCTGACTGCCTAACCCCCCTTAACGCGCCAACGTAGGACACATTGATTCAGCAATAATTTGTTTTCTTACATGGTCAATCAATTGACATTTATTTTATGGCTGTGCGTTTATTCTTAAACATTAATTCTTTTTTTAGTACCATTTTTCTCGGTGTCTTCACGCGGGGCAAGAATCATCTCTCTAGCCGGTTACAAGTTTCTCAAGCACTCGTCCACCAGCGGGGAGAGGGTCCGCTGGTGGTGTGGAACCCACAACAACAAGGGGTGCCGCGCCGTCATCTTCACCGTCTACAATCAGATCATCAAGTGCAGAAACGAGCATAACCATCCACCACCAGAAAAGTTTTAACGTTCACGCTTGTTCTTAGTTCCTAATTAAACATACTTAATCTCGTCATCTTTAAATAAGTTTTTAGTAAAAATTTCATTTTCATGACAAACTTTTTTGCTGACTGTACTTTAATATTGTATTGTCATCTGAACCAAACCTGTATACACAATTTCAGCTCCATCGGACACTGGGAAGTGGGTCAAATTAAGCTTGCAAGATTTGTCCCCCACTAACTAACATACTAATGCCCGAATACTCGTACGCTACTTATCTTTGGGAGCGTCTCACACATCGCCCTGTCACTTTAAATGTCAAACGTATGAAAGAGATGCCATGATGTTTGAGACGCTCCCAAAGATAAGTAGCGTACGAGTATTCGGGCATAACTAACTAACATTGAAAGTTAATAAAAAACTTGTAAAATGCTTGTAATAAGTATAGTTCCAGATTTATTTAATACATTTCGCCATATTATGAGCCATTCTAGGTTATAATGACATTACTTACGTTTATGGCGATAATATACCATCAATCCTACATCAATTCAATCCAAACTCGCTTTGACATTGAATTAGTACATGACATTTTATTTTGCAATAAAATAAAAATTATAACAATAATTTATTATAAAACATTAGAGATAAGTTAGTTATTATTATCATTTGATCCTTAGAATAAATAAAGTTATATGTTTGATGTGTTTTATCGCTCTCAGTATTAAAATCTAAGGTAATGGCATCTCGATGTACTTGACCGAGTCTCTTTCATTGGTTTTAATATTGTTTTCGTGCACATCTGCGCTAACTTTTCATGGTTTCTATCGCGCCTATATTAAACACATATTTGTTACTTTCTAGTTTTAAAAGGATATTTAGTTTTTTCCGTCGTTTCGGCACCTTTCCAGAGGCCGTGGTCACGGAAACTGCATTACCACGGCTCCTGGAAAGGTGCCGAAATGTGAGAATTGGTTTTATTTCAGTGTTTTCTCTTTAGATCGCCCGACGTTCTTCACTTCTAAAATTGGAGCGAGGATCATGCAGGTTCACGGCTACCACTACACCCGGCGCTCTGTCTGCTCCTCCAAGGTCAGGTGGTTGTGCACCGAGAGTCGCGACACGGACTGCCACGCTGTCGTCGTCACCATCGGGAACACGATCATCGACCGCCACAACAAGCACAACCATCCGCCTAAATAACATTGCGCTATACCACTCCGCGATGACCGCGGGGCGGTATGAAAACGATTGATCTCTTGTCTCAGAATTTAGCGCTTACGCAGACTTTGCCACAATAGTTACACGATAATTTTACGATTTATTTAATTAACTATTCGTATTAAACTATTTTGAGTGCAAGTATCTATTTATTGACACAAATTAATGCATTTATTTTAAGATTCATCTGCAAAATTTAATATTAAAGGTCAGTATATTATGATAACAAGGACGAGTAATGTGTGTAATCGATCTTCAAGTAAAAATCTTCATATTTTTCCTTTTTTAACCGACTTCTAAATCAAAAAGGAGGAGGTTCTCTATTCGTCTGTATGTATGTTTTTTTTTTTTTTTTTTATGTATGTCCACGGATTACTCGAAGACGGCTGAACCGATTGAAATGGTTCAAACGTTATTACATCAGGTTGGTTTCCAAGTTGGTCCCATTTTTTGAAATTTTGAAATCGGTTCAGTAGTTTTCAGGAAATCTTGAAAATACTGTCGTTTTCGTTACCACTTTATGTGAATTTAATACGTATCTTTAGGCATAACTCCTTTGTTTATTAACCGATTTAGATGATTCTTGTTTTGTTGGAAAGGGGATACCTCAAGGTATTTTAACCGACTTCGAAAAAGGAGGTTTTGAGTTTGATCACATACCTATTTACCAGAAAACACGTAAATTGCCTGCACGATGCACTAAAAAGAGTGAAATAAAAATTATTTTTATAAAAAAATAAAACCGCCTTCTAAAAAACCACATCAAAAAAGTAAGAAATAATTCCTCACCAAATAAATAACGTAAGTACTTTGAAGTCGGGCGGGTTTTAACAAAAACAACAAAACATTGTACATGTTTCACGCCCGACTTCAAAGTACTTACGTTATTTATTTGGTGAGGAATTATTTCTTACTTTTTTGATGTGGTTTTTTAGAAGGCGGTTTTATTTTTTTATAAAAATAATCTTCTTATAATGTTTTACTTTTCTCTTCAGACGAATCGAAACTTGGAATCAGAGAGATGTTGGGGTGGGGAGGGGCGACCTACGTTATCCATAGGAAAGGAGTAGGAGGTAGAATAAGATGGCGCTGCACCAAGCATGCGAGAGGATGTAAGGCGTTCTTTTTCACCGTTAACGGTGTTATCGTGGTGTCTGTGGCTTCAATTTAGAAGACGATGCATGTGCAGACAACTCTTTCAAAGCCACAAGGACAAACTTTAGTCTAACTATAGGAAGCAGTATTAAATTTGCTGCCATTCAGTGTAGGAACGCTCTTGATACTCCATGGTTACGTGAACTAAGGACAGCCATCGGAGCCGGTTCCATCGGAGCTGGTGGTGAGACGGGTCGATTTTTTCAAAAAAATACTCCATTTTCAATTATGTTTACTTACTTAAATGTTAATAACTACTGTATTATACTACCAATTATATTAAGACTATTTATATAAAAAAAATGCTACTTTGTTGCTTGTGTATCTGTTTCATCTTTTTCATACTGAAAGTGCCTATGAAATATTAATTTTATTAAAACAGTAACTCAAATAGAGATCGACAGCAATCTAGATAGATGAATATTAAAGTCATTAGATAAAAACACAGGGATAGTAAAGTAATCCATACTAATATTATAAATGTGAGAATGTGTTTGTTTGTTTGTTTGTCCGTTTTTCAAGTAAAAATTAAGCATCGGACCGCACGTCGATCCATTGCTTTCTTTTTGTACGGGAATAGTTTGGGAGCTGAAGAGTGACTGTAGACGACGCACCACATATTTAAATATATTAAGTTAAAAATTGTCTGGTTTTATTAATAGTTGTAAGTAGGTATGTATCAACCAAGTCATCCTCAACTTATATTCGTCATATCTATAGTACCAATTGTACTGCTTGGCTATTGGCAAATAAATTTAGCCGCGACCGAGGAACATCGGTATGATTGGTTTATTACCGTTTAAAGATGCCTGCATATTGGCCAGTCAAGTGTGTGTCACCGCGCCTTTCGGACCAGTTCTTCCTCGGACGCGCACCCCTTTTGTATCGGCTTTTGACATAGGCTACTTTTTAACCCGTAAAATAATTAGTAACAAAAAGTAAATACAATCTATCTTGTTCTTTTTTCTATTAGTAATGGTTAACTCTTTTCTTCAGATAAGCCGGAGATCTCCTTCTCATTATCAAGTGGAATAATCCGTGAGGTATTGAAGTGGGGTGGGGAGACCTACGGCATCCACAGCAAGGCCGTGGGAGGTAGAATAAGATGGCGCTGCACCAAGCACTCGAGAGGATGCAAGGCTGTCGTGTTCACCACAGATGGTGTGATCGTGAAGACGGTGGCTGAGCACGAGCATACCGTTGCAGCCACAAGGAAAACTTTGAGCTAGTGAATGTGTTTAAACTATTGATTTACTACTACCTGTAGGTAGATACATTGACGCTGGAGCAGTCTTTTTCCGTACAAGCTGTTTGCATGGCAACAATATATCTGGACCTGAGCATAACACTGTCAGTCCATTTTGAGCGTTTTTTGCTTTTTAAGCCCAATGTATATAAGAACTCGTATTACCGATTATATATACCTCGACCGTTATGGTCTTGATGCATAGTGTTGCAAGTGATACAGTAAAATACTTTTGTACGTTACAAATTGTATCTAGAGATAAGTTGGTATTTTAACGTAAGTGCGGAGTTACATATTTCTGCCTCTAAATAACATTAGTCTCAACCTCTAGATCAACCTTGTCCTGTCGCGATTCCTATAAAACATGAAACATAAAACTGTATGTAACGCATTTTTTTTTAAATTTCAAAAAATTTTAGTAAATTCAACAAAAAGATTATCTCTTATTGTGACATTTCCTAATCTATGACAGTTAATCTATTAGACGAATAACAAAAATGTTGCTAAAACCTTTCTTTTTCGTAGTTACTTAGGGATAAAGTCCACACAACAGCAAATTTTTCAAAAAGTTGTCTCTACTGTAAAATTATGGTTTTGGCACTTGCAGCGTAATGCCTCTCAGGTCCAGTAAGCCTAGCATGACCACCCAAAACGCGATATGTATCGAATGATAAAGCAACTTATCGACATTCAAACGTCAAAACCCATAGTCTTTTGACAGTTAAACCGGATAACTTATCATATCATATCCCATTTTGTTGGTCATGCTAGGGGGGCAGATATAGCTACGTACAAATATTATAGTCCATAACCGTAGCCGCACATGAGCTACACGCGACAGCTACAAACGCCCCGTCACTTGAAGGTAGAAGAAGAAAAATGCCTATGTGGCGTTATTATAATTTTAATTGAAAATTAACACTGGTGGGAATTACCTACATAAATTATCTTTGAAATAAACAATAAATAAGTTTTTAGTAAAAGTTTCATTTTTATGACAAGCTTTTTTGCTGACTTGTCATCTGATGTATGATCAGCTCCATCGGACACTGGGAAGTGGGTCAAATTAAGCTTGCAAGATTTGTCCCCCACTAACTAACATGGCAAGTTAATGAAGTTTCTCAATAAGTTATCAACGTCATAATTTCAAGGCTTTACAAAATGCGTTGGTCTCTATTATTTATTTTGCTTGCATTGTTTCAGGGTTCAAAATCGTGTCTTCAAAACGAGGAACCCCAATGCTCCTAATAAAAGGGTACAGGTATGGCTTGCGGAGGCACAAGGACATCCGCACCTGGTGGAGGTGCGTCAAGCACAGCCGGGGCTGCAAGTCGACTGTGCTGCTCATGGGTGGAGAGGTCATTAAACTCAAGCCTCATAATCACGGTATTAAGTAGTTGACGCAGAATGTATAGCAACAAATAGATGAAAAAAAAATTGTTATCAAAGTGCAACCGTGAAGCGAATTCGCTACTTCCAGTTGGAGATATATATCATGGTGGTTATTGGTTTTTTTATTTCGGGATTTAATCACGTCTGAAATGATGAAAACACGAATGACATTCGAACTGTTTTTTTAATATTAGGTACTGAGTTAGATTAATAAGTTTGGGACTCGTGACGAACTAAGTTTATATAACTAGAGTATTTTTATTGTATTTTTAAAATAGTTTAACTACTTACAGAATATTTAATTATAACCAAGTGTCCTTATTGAAAACTTACCTATATACCTATTGTATACTTAATTAGCTACGTTAAATTAATTGTATTTCAATTTAAATTATATAAGTGCCTGAATCACCACAATGTTTATGACATAGCTACAACAGTTATTAGATGTAAAAGATTGAAATTATTAATTAATTATTATAAATTATATAAGACTTCACTTAACATTTGTTAAATTTGCTTTTATTTAAGGGCAAAACATTTGAACATTGTACCTACCTTGTAAGATCATTATATGTTTTATGCAAATAAAGAATTATGAACCCAGGGCGTTTGTGCACTACACTGAATTTTACCGATCCGGCGGTCCGTTTTTTTACGGACCGGCGTGGCATGAAAAACACGGATGATTGGCTTGTGCACTTGTGGTTTTTTACTGGCCGGGGCAGCGCAGTGATCTCTTTGAAACTACACTCTACGGACGCGTTTTAAACGAGAGGAATAATGAGTTCCTTGGAACGTCGGCAATTACTTGCTTTATGTACGAAGTCGAAGACGTAGAAGACAGAAAGAATTTTGGGTTCATCCTCTTATCAGTGAAAAGTACCTGACAGGGTCATTTTACCGAAATCACAATTAATTGAGGCAGGATGAAAAATTATTTTGTAACTACACACACTACTACAGCTATCTATATAACAAAAAAGTTTCATCAAAATCCGCTTAGTAGTTTTTGCGTGAAACACGGACAACAGACAAACAGACAGACAAACAAAAATTTCAAAATCCATATTTTTGGTGCTAGATATATTACGTGTTATTGGTGAAAAATAATAATAATAATAATAAACCTTTTCTATCCAGGATCTCGACGGATTCTAGGTCAGGGCGATCCTATAAAAATAGAGCGAGGTATCTTCCAGGGTGACGGTTTGAGTCCATTGTGGTTCTGTCTGGCCTTGAACCCTCTGAGTACACTTCTCGAGAGTTCAGGATTAGGCTATCGTTTACGGAGAAATGGTCAAGTAATATCACACCTGCTGTACATGGATGACCTGAAACTATTTGCCCATAGCAGTTCTCATTTGACAGCGTTACTGAAGGTTACTGAAGCTTTCAGTAATGCCATTAAAATGGAATTTGGTGTGGACAAATGTGCAGTCATGCATGTAAAGCGTGGTCAGATAATGGAATCTACGGGTATACAACTCTCGGATTCTATTCATCTTAGATCTCTCTCCGTAAACGAAACCTATAAATATTTAGGTATGTCACAGGCATTAGGCATCAACGATGCTGACATGAAACAGTCGTTGAGTGAGCGTTTCTTGGGGCGCCTTTCAAAAGTCCTTAAAAGTCTTTTGTCAGGCGGAAACAAGGTTCGCGCATACAATGGATGGGTCATGCCGGTACTGATGTATTCCTTCGGCATACTTAAATGGACTCAAACTGAACTGGATGCCCTGGATAGAAAAGTTCGTACATTGCTAACAGCACACCGCATACATCACCCACGTTCATCGACCATGAGATTGTATATCCCGCGGAAGTGCGGTGGTCGTGGCTTCTTAAATGCTAAGACATTGCATAACCGCGAGATATGCAATCTTAGGGAGTATTTTCTCCAAGTCGATATGGGGTCTCATAGAGATGTAGTTGCTGTTGACAATGGACTGACTCCTCTATTTTTAGCAAAAGAAAACTGGCGCAAACCTGTAGTACTTAGTACTTCCGACCGCAGCACTGTGTGGCAAAGCAAGGAGTTACATGGCAGATTCTACCGGGCTCTCCATGGGCCCGACGTAGATTTATTAGCCTCAGTATCCTGGCTCCGTTTCGGTGATCTTTTTGGTGAAACCGAAGGTTTTGTCTGTGCAATTATGGATGAGGTTGTGATGACGAATAACTACCGAAAGTATATCCTAAGGGATGGCACAGTGGATATTTGCCGAGCGTGTCATCGTCCGGGTGAATCCCTTAGGCATATAATCTCCGGTTGTTCTCGTCTCGCAAACGGCGAGTATTTGCATAGACATAACCAAGTGGCCAGGATAATACACCAACAACTTGCTCTGAAACATAGTCTTGTGGCATCCGAGGTGCCGTACTACAGGTATGCACCAGAACAGGTCCTTGAAAATAGCCATGCCACATTGTATTGGGATCGATCTATCATTACAGACAGGACTATTGTAGCTAATAAGCCTGATATTGTATTGGTAGATCGACACGAACGCCGCGCGATAATTGTTGATGTCACTGTTCCCCATGACGACAACCTTGTGAGAGCTGAAAAAGATAAAGAAAACAAATATCTTGATTTAGCTCACGAGATTGTTGACATGTGGGACATTGATTCAGCAATTATTGTTCCGATAGTCATATCTGCCCATGGTCTGATAGCCAAGAGCCTCGATAAACACCTTAAGAGGCTTGCGTTAGGTGGATGGATCGGGAGTCAGATGCAGAAGGCAGTACTTCTGGACACGGCCCGTATAGTGAGAAGGTTCCTGTCTCTGGATCCTTAACCATCGGTAGCCGGGACCTTGATCTTGCTGCCGGTGGGGAACTGCATTTTTGTATTTTTAAATGTTATATTTTTTAGTGTTATACATTGTAAAAATTTAATGTTTAGAAATATAATTTTGTAAGTATTTAAAATGTAATAAAGGAAATAATAATAATAAATGAATAGCTTCTTACATTCGCACCAATTATCTAAGCCCATACAGTATCATGGAAAACTTGATAACGGATAAATATATACTTAAATACTTTTTGTTTGTAAATACATACATATTATACATAGTTAACACCCAGACCAAGACAAATAGACATGTTCATGCACACAAATATTTGTCTTGTTCGGGAATCGAAACCGAGACCACTGGCGCAGAAGGTGGGTAGCCTACTCCTGCGCCAAATCGGTCGTCAATCGAGTAATGCGCTTGAATTTATTTTGGCGTGCGTTCATTTATTTGCGATAACTCCTAAGATATTAATTAAAATTATATGGTGTAAAAGAGTAAAATAATGTGCATGAAATGCTTAAAGCAACTAACATATTTAGATTGGTAAGGGTCAATACTGTATCCGTTTAATTAGCTTTCCAAATTACCGCATTGTTCATAACCATTTTTTATGAGATAATATGGCTATAATATGCTATCCTTAAAAGATAGACATATGCTATCGCGGACTTTTTTGTAGATCTATAAATGAGGAATATCCCAACATGCATTATTTTTTTAAACCTCGAAAGGATTAGGCAGCGTTTTTGCTGAAAGCTCCCGGGCGGCTTGCCGTTTGCCGGCACTTTCGACAATTATCGTTATATTTCTACCAATTTACACAAAACTTTCATAAATTATATATTAACACCTTCCTGAAGAACTACGCTACCTATTAGTGAAAACCGCATGAAAATCTGTTTCGTAGTTTTAAAGATTTAAGCATATATAGGGACAGACAGACGGGAAGCGACTTTGTTTTATACTTTGTAGTGATTTATGATTAAAATAGAACCATCCGTTTTTTTCCGGACGGTAAAATTCAGTGTAGTGCACAAGCGCACATATGTTTTTCATTGCCGTCATCTCGGAACGGAAAAAAACGGTCCGGAATGGGGAAAAGTAAAAAGACGGACGGTAAAATTCAGTGTTGTGCACAAGCGTCCATATGTTTTTCATAGCTGCCATATCGGTCCGGAAAAAGACGGACCGCCGGATCGGTAAAATTCAGTGTAGTGCACAAGCGCCCGTACCCCGACCAAACGCCAAGGTTGGTCGCGTTTAAGTCACAGTCCCCGCGCGTCTGTTTTTGCAGCCGAACGGCCGCAAAAACGTTGTTCGCGTCGTTGCATCATAATTAACTGCAAAAGACTAAAATGGTTTATTTCTCGTCACTAAATTTCGGCTGTGACGTCACAGTAGATGTTGAAAATTCTGAAAGTTTTATATTGTAAAAAGTATATTTTGTCGGATCGTTAAACCACTTAAACGCCGCCGTCTTCTATTTGACATAATATAAACAAATAAGTAGTTATTATAGTTAAAGCAATGTAGATGCTTCAAGCACTTTTTCTATGATAATAAATAACAAAGCATCTCGTCATAAGGGGCTGACATGAGTTAACTAGAGCGGCCAATCGATTTATTTTATTGTTTCTAAATAAGCCTAAATATATATGGATTAAATCCAGAAAAAGCCTTCAAACAGTTTATCGGAATTTGGTCAAAAGTGGCCACATTTGGTTCAAACCCTTTTTTTTAAATATTTTATAATAGTGTAAGGTTTTTAATAAATATTGGATGCTAATAAGAAGACCTTTACTGTTTTTTTTATTTGACTTATTTAGAGGAACCAATAAGATCGATTGGCGGCGCTCTAGTTGGCTCATGTCAGCGCAGTTATAAGCTGTGCACAGTGATGTCAGCCAGAACATTACATGTTTCCTTGTAATCTTCTTGGATGTGAGGCCCGAACCGGCGACCTTTTATAATTTGTTACATAGGTATCTTCTTTCGCGAGAAAAGTAATTAACTATGTAAGAATATAGCAAAGCTTTTTTATAACAATTGTAAAACTTAATTTCATAATCAGGTGTTTTATGCTATATAAAGAATTCACAAAAAATATTGATCACGCGTGCTTTAGCTATAATGCCTATTTTAATTATATCTATGTGTTTATTTTATTAATATTCAGTTAATTAAACTTTAGTTTTTGTATCGTTTAAATATGTATCATTATTTATTACTCAGTGAATATTATAATATTGTGAACTTAAAATAAGTAAATCTGGGATAATAATACAGTTCATTGTTATCTCGGATATACACTATGTACGAAAATAGCGTGACCGGCAAATTTTAATGAAAACCTTAGAAATATCAAACGATAAATTTATAATTAATTAAGTCTGTTATCGCTGTTTGATGCTTTAATAGTAATACGGAGTCCAATCTCCATTATTGTCTATAATCGCTTGGTATCTTCGCGGCATACTTTCCACCAATTTTTCAGCATAGCTGCGAGTTAAGGACCTCCACGCGGACTTCAGTTCACGAGTAAGGTCAGCGGTAGTCCAAGCTCGATTCGAGTAACCAGCTGCCCAAAATGAAGCTTCATCGGAAATAGTTATTTGTTATACAAGAGAGCAAAATCAGTTTTCGCTGCGAGTGCAGAATTTAAATCACGAACTAGCGAAGTAGTCTAAAATTGAATCACGAGCGTAGCGAGTGATTCAAATATAGACTACTGAGCACAGTGAGTGATTTAAAGGCACGAGACATCAGAAAATTTTGCTCTCGTGTTAAACATACAACTTTTCACCTCTACCAGCGAGAAAAGTGATACAGGTCAGAAAAACAACATTGAAGGCAACATTTAACAATAAAGAAAAAATTAAAATTACAAAATTAATAATTAAGAGTAAAATTAATTGGTGCAATTATGCAAGTTGAAGGTAACTGTTTGCATTGCGTTCAAAAACTGCACTGCATGTAATTTTTATGAAAACCAAACATGATATTAGTAAGCGATATAATGTTCACTTCATATTATTTATTTTAAATATTGCGTGTTTAATAAAAGCAATAGTATTACAATCGTATTTATATAATTTGTTATTAGAATTTCTTATTTTATATTTATATCATGCATGCGACCTCATTTCGTCAATACTCTTTATTTCGAACCTTTGGTTTCCGTGTATTTATTTTTTAAGCTTTATATTTCATGTCCATCGACATAAAGCTATCTATCTATCCTTTTTGCTCATATTAATTTTAGAGATTTTAAAAGTCTCATCCTTGTCACTCTATTTCTTTTTTCTTAATTATTTCAAAAGTTGGTGTAAGAAATTAAAAAAGCACTTTGCCTCACGCTCGCAGCAAAAATCGATTTTGCTGCGAGTTTTTAGGCGCCAAAAGCGCCCTTTTCGAGCTGGAGAGGTGAAAAAAATCTTGTCCCAATCACGGCCTTTGTTTTCGCACGCCCAATGCAGCCTTTTTTCAACATGCGTTTCAGAAAGGAGAGGTTTCTTCACAGTGTTTCGATATTTCACGCCATTTACAACTAAACGCCTTTTTATGGTGTCAATTAAGTGATATGATTATACCTTTTTTCAACTGCTCTTGCCCAGAGCGAAGTGATAACAAACGAATTCTTGGCAAACTGCTGCACAATATGTTTATGCTCTGCGATAGTCGTCTTTTTCGATTTGCCACGATCTGGTAAGTCATCGACAGTTTTTGTTTGTGAATATCTCTTTACCCACTTGCTCACGAATAGCTTGCTACATACAGGTGATCTGTGCTCACGAAGGCCTTGGACTTTTTCACATAGAGGGCGGCCTGGTCGCGGATATTTTGGGTCCTTTCGGATGAGTACAGAGAAATACAGCTTCAAAACGGGAAGCGTACGCGGCACTCATTGTTAAAATAATGTTTTTAGCAAGAAACTGAAGGGAAAACTTGTGTTTTTTTACAAAGCATTTTAGGCAAAGGACTGTTCTATCCAGCCTAATATTTATATTTATAAATAGTATTCCAAAATTTAAAAATATGCCGCTCACGTTCTTGTCGAACACACTGTAACTCGGATTAACGTGTTTGTAGGGTTGTTTGTACCTATAACCTGTTATAATGACAATAATAATTGATTAAAGTTATCAGAATCGGAGTAAAGTTATCATGTCATGAAATGACTTAATAATTATGAATAATATAATTAATAAATTTCTTACAATCACACCAATTTATCTAGCTCATAAGTTGTTTTCATTAGATAACGGTTAAATAAATACTTACATTATTATATTTTTTCTTTTTTTTGTAAATACATATTATTATATACTTGATATATCTACATAGAAAACACCCAGACCGAGACAAATAGGCATGTTTATGCACACAAATATTTGTCTTGTTCGGGCATCGAACCCAAGACCTCTGGGGCAGAAGGCTGCTGGTATCCTACTACCCCTGCGCCTAATCGGTCGTCAAATTGGTTGTAACAAATACGCAAGTTAATAAAAAACCTAACTTCCAGACGTGCAGTTCATACGGACGGAGAAGGGGAAATACATATTGGTGCTAAAAGGCTATACGTATTCGCAAGTGGGGGGCAGGTTCTTCTACTGCTCGTCGAAGCACACGGGGTGCCGCGCGCGCGTGCGCCTGCTGGCGGGGCGGCTGGTGGCGTCGGGCGACGCGCACAATCACGCGCCGCCCTCGCACGCGCGCTGCGGCAACGGCGCCTTCGTGCAGCTGCGCCCGCGCACTCCGCACCCCTCCCCCGCGCCCGACGCACTGCCAGCGCTCACACCCGCCGCTCTCGCCCTTCACGCCCTCGGCCTGTCCAGACTCCTTCCCAAAGCAGACCTCTGGCTACGAACCCCCAATCCTGAAGAGAAAAAAGACCTATAAAGTGACAATTAAGTTAGCAATCATTTTTAGGAGAAGTTGATTATATTGACTTTTATTGCAATTATATTTTAAGAAGTTCCTACGACACAATTTTATAACTATCTGCAGGTTTTATCATCACAACCTTATTATAATGCCAGCAGTTTGTTACATACTTTTTTAGTTCCTACTTAACAGTTAAGATCAGTAAAATAATATGTAATGTCTCTTTACTTTACCTTGGTATTCCCGTCCTTAAAACATCATCATAAATAACCAGTAATTTCATGTTAAATTGTAAAAAGACAAATCTGTATCCCTAGCATGAAAAGCTATCGTAATCGTGATCGTTTTATATTGTATGAAAACCTGAGCATCGCCACTTTCGGCCGTTTAAGGAACTGATATTTAATAAACGTTCGATAGCAGTACTTTGACAGCTTTTGACGGTATAGTTTACTATTATATTACCCAAGGAGATTTAACCAAGGAAACTGGAGACAGTAATACTAACACTTTTTTGTACACTGTGGCTGTCTTCCGTCTCACCTACTCTTTGAAACAAAACGTATGGTCATATGAGACTACTGACAGCCACTACCATGAAGTTTGACTTAATACTCTGAGGTAACTGGAGCTCTCACCCTGAATAAAAAAGTGTCGGCAGCAAATTTGACATTTATGTATGTAGTGGCTGTCAGCTGTCTCATATGACCATACGTATTTTTTTAAAGTGTAGGTGAGACGGAAGACAGCCACTGTGTTATTTGTGGTATTCAAAAAATTGTTCGTACTGCACTCTCCAGTTACCTCAGTATTAAGTCGAGCTTCATGGCCACTACGTAAGTAGTTAAATGTCAAATTTGCTGGGTACACTTTTTTATTCAGGCTGAAAACTCCAGTTTCCTTGTAGAATCTCCTTGATATTACCATAACGATAGTTTTCATGCAACGGCTACTGTTATCAGTTGTTAACTCCCAATCAATTTTGATCTTAAAAAATATTGTATCTTACATATAAGTGTTATTGAAAGTGATTAGAAATAGACTTTCGAATATTTACCTGTTGATCTCTTTGAAATCTTTGTATATTTCGACATCTATGCTGTCTCAAAGCATTTTTCTGTGGTGGTATAAACGCAATACGTACTTTGGTGATATTTTATATTGATTAGATATGAGTAGCTTTATTGTATAAATTATACTAATTTTATTAAATATTAATTAATTATAATATTAATTAATTATTATAATTAATATTAATTATAATTTTATTTAAGTACTTATGTCCTACTTACATTATTAGATGTTTTTAAAAGAAATATTATTTTGTTTTGATAATACTCCATTATGAAATAAATTGTGCTTGAATTTTTGGATGATTTTGTTGATTAAAGTACCTTTACCAACCTGCTTTGAGATTTTTCCAGACATCCACAACACAATGAGACACGTTCTTGTTTTTCAGAAATGGTAGAATTTAAAACAACAGTAAATTGGCTGTTATACACAGGGGATATAGGTACCACAAAAACTACGTTGGATCCAACGATACCTACTGTATTCTGGACATGTAGCAACATAAAGTGCAGGACCAGGATCAATATTTATGGGCCTCTCCTCGTAGCTTACCAATGATCATAACCATTGAACAAATAAGGCAAGCACAAGTGTAGAGAGGTCCGTGCGAGCGAGCACGAGCAACCCTATTAACCTGTACCACAGAGGAAAAAAAAATGTGCCTGTACGCTCGGAGATGTGTCAATTCAAAGCCATCTTCTATCTCACTCGTTGCACTTGTAACCTACTTCCATGCTTGTAACCGAGAAATAATAGCGGGCCATGGTCAAGTCCATCAACAACTTGACACCCGTCAGTCTCGAACTTGTGGTGGCGGAAATCGAAATTTAAACTTTATTAATTACATTGTAACGTCATTTTTCGAGTGGTTGGCTGAGGAGGCACATGTACCTATCTATGTATCCGAGTAATATGTCGATATTTTGTTTAGGACGTCTGTGTTCCTTATCCGATCGTACAGGTTTAAATTGGAATAGGAAGCAGAACATGTAGGCAGAAATACAATATTAAGTAAGATCAAAAATCTTAAATGAGTTGTGCGAAACTGGAATATCCTAAACCTGCTTACATACATAATTCAGCATCGAAAAGTAATAATATCATCATCATCATCCTTTAACCCGTTAAACGCCATGGCAAAAATTTGCTGCGCTGTGATGTAGAATCTCTAGATTAGTATGTTTCGATATAATGGTAAGGTTTTAGAGATATTCCTAAAAAACATGTTGAGGTCGCCGGTGTCCGTAGTGGCGCTGAAATGTGAAATTTGATAATTTCGTTATTTTGGCGCCACGATTTCAGGGACTCCGGTCACCCGCACCCCGCACTTAGAGATAATTTGAGATTTGTATGTGTACTAACAGGATGTTAACAGATTGTTGACAGTCTGTCACATGTTTCTTTCAGAAACCCAAACAACAATTAATTGGATATTAATAAGAGATTTCGTTATTATAGTTTTTATTTGCGTTTCAGAAACCGGCCGTAATTATGGAAAGGAAATGAAAGACAGAGTAACAGTGAATGAAAGAGCCGAAAAAACGAAGCATTATCTAGCCAAAAAAGAAGGAAGTGTTAGAAGCACGAGACGTTTCTGCTTTCAATGTTATAAAACGAATGCAAAATTATCTGGATCAAAAATGGCTAAAAATAAAACCAAAAAGGTTTCAACATTCTGCAACTCCTGTCGGGGTAATCCGCATTTGTGTATACCTTGCTTCAACAAGCTTCATCGTTAGACTGTATTAATTATGCTACCTTTACTGAGGTTTAAGTTACTTTTTGTTAAAACCCTTTTCTTAAAAAGTAAATAAATAAGTAATTTTCAATATAATGTACTTTTATTGATCAGCATTTAGTGGTAACAAAAATATTCAATTCGTCACTTTTTCTCCACAAAAGTTGGTTTTAAATAAGCAAAATCTTAAATTAGGTTATAACCACCCGGGCGAAAGGTTCTAGAGTGTCACCCCGGTCACCCCGTTACGCCAAATCCATAGTAAACGTTTACTCTACTATGGCGCACAAATTCACTTTGAAAACAGCTATGGAATTGCGTAAAGTCATTCGTATTCATTTGACAGTTCATATTGTATCATAATAAATGTCATTCCATACAAATTGTAGCCGATTAAATACGATATGAACTGTCAAATTAATACGATTACCTTACCCCAGCTATGGAATTGCGTAAAGTCAATCGTATTCATTTGACAGATCATATTGTATCATATTAAATGTCATTCCATACAAATTGCAGCCGATTAAATACGATATGAACTGTCAAATGAATACGATTAGCTTACGCAATTGCCCCCCAGGTCTGCTACGATGATGACCAATGCGGCGTTCCTAGATTAGGATAGGGTGCGGTCACCGACCGGTGCGCTACATGGCGTTCAACGTGTTAAATAAGACGAATTATTACCTGCTTGTATTTAAATTTAATATTAATGGTAATTAGTTATCATCATCATCATGTCAGCCGAACGACGTCCACTGCTGGGCATAGGCCTCCCCCAAGGATCTCCACAACGATACTATATACTTCTGTATCTGTGTTTCGGTCTACTCACTCTGTCAAAAAATCTAATGTAATGAAAATTGTTGTTCATAGTTGTCCATAGTTCTCCTGTCTCGATTTTTATCATCGTTTACTTTTGTTCTAGCTGGTCTGCAATTCATTCCGACCAGAAAAGGAAACACGATGCTGCTATACAACGGTTATAGGTTCTCTAGGAACTACCAGAATGGGGACAAGGTGGCGTGGAAGTGTAACAAGGACGGATGCATCGCGCGCATCATCACTGTTGGGACCGAAAGAGGCGCCCAGATTATCGCTTTCAAGAACGACCACTGCCATCGGCAATATGTTTAACTCCCAGTGTAATCAGTGATGTGATGCAATGCAACCTAGTATTATATGATCTGAGAATGCAACTGATACAAGACTGCGCGCTACATATTTTAGATAATGACGTGGGAAATTCAGCAAAGTCTACGACATACGCGTTCGGGACTTCTTTAGTGGTGGTCAGGCCTGATTTTTTCGGAAAAAAATACTTTTAAATGCTTCTGTATCTCTTAGTTAGTGAATGTGAATTGTCGATTTCAGTCAATAGTTGATTATTAAGATATAGTTTTAGTATTCGATAAACGCAAGTTAATTTATTGTTAGTTAAAAGTCTTTGATAAACATAATTAAACTTACCGAACTTCATTTGTTTACTGTATAATTTCACAAATTGTTATAGGGTAAGTACCTAATCTAAGTAAATGTCTAAATATTGTTTCGTGCTCTGTCTGTAAATGTTCGTTCTAAAAGTTCTTGTTCGAAAAGTTTTGTCCATTGTAAGTCAAATCACTAAGTACAATAGAGACGCTACCCAGATTAGTTTCGCACACAAATTATACACTTAAATAACTTTTTTTACAATCACACCAATTATCTAGCCCATGTAAATTTCATTAAGAAACTGCATGGAAAACTTGATAACGGATAAATATATACTTAAATACTTTTAGTTTGTAAATACATACTTAATATACATAGAAAACACCCAGACCAAGACAAATAGACATGTTCATGCACACAAATATTGTTCGGGGGTCGAACCCGAGACCTCTGGCGCAGAGGCAGGTACCCTACCTCTGCGCCAAATCGGTCGTCATATAGACGATGAATGTATGGAGCACAGACTAGGTTTAAGTTTTTTTTACTACGCTGTCCACGGCCGCGGCCTTTTCAACGAATTTCATGAGCGGCTTTGGATGCCGCAGGTTAATAAGACTCGCAGCCCTACCACTATAGTTCCCACGGAAGACCAGCGCTTGGTGCCAACCTAGCAAAATGTGCTGAGTCGGGACCGTTTTGGGACATTTTATAATGTAAAATGTTTTATTTCTATGCTTTTTATAATGTTCAAAATAAATGCTTTTTCTTTCTTTCTTTCTCTTTCCAATTTAGTTCACTTTTTGTGACAAAACTGTATTAATAAATTAAGTGTAGGAAGTTGCTTTATAGGTACTTGCAGTATTCCTAGTATAATTAAATAACAGTAATGTTTTGAACTTGTTGTAAATTTTATCTAAACTCATGTTATAATTTTCGAATTATGAACTCATACCCGAACGTATAATGAGTGACACACTTTATGCCATAGTCAACTTTAAAGCAATTTTAAACAGAAAACTGTATCATAATGGCCATTATGATGGGCAGCTTTCGGGAAGCTTCGGTATATATTTGCGTACGAAATACCTCAATGTCTCAAGACGAAAGTCTTTGACCAGTGTGTGTTGCCAGTAATGGCCTATGGAAGTGAGACGTGGTCTTTTACTATGGGTCTCATAAGAAGGCTCGAAGTCACCCAGCGAGCAATGGAGAGAGCGATGCTCGGTATTTCCCTGCTCGATCGAATCAAAAAATGATGAGATCCGCAATGGAACTAAAACAACCTATAACGCTCGAAGGATTGCATCATTGAAGTGGCAGTGGGCGGGACACATAGCGCGGAGAACCGATGGCCGTTGGGGCAAAAATGTTCTCGAATGGCGACCGCGTACCGGACGACGTTCCGTGGGCAGGCCCCCTACAAGGTGGACCGACGATCTGGTCAGGGTCGCGGGAAGCCGCTGGATGCGGGCAGCGCAGGACCGATCGTTGTGGAGATCCTTGGGGGAGGCCTATGACCAACCGTGGGCGTCGTTCGGCTGACATGATGAGGTATTATCTATAGATTAAATATAGTTTAATGTAAATACTAATGTAACACAACACTAATGTCTAATTCATCGAGTGTAGTTCAATTTTTTATACCTACTTATAAAAATTGTTGATAGAATAAAACGAGCTCTATATACATGCATTGCTCTGTTCGCAGTGTCAGCAACTAACAAAATTCAGTTCGAGATGACGAGGTTTGGGAACCCCATAATAACTTGGGGAAGCCACCGGTTTGTCAAGAAGCTGTCGAGACGCGTGAAGACCTGGTGGGAGTGCACTGGCAGGAAGAGGTTCGGCTGCAAATGCATCGTGGTCACTGTTAACGACAGGCTTGTCAAGATGAATGGATGGCATAATCATTAAAACTGTATAATCAGTAAAATCAGCTTGTTACTGCAGAAACCTCTTTTAGGGTTAAAATTGATAAAAAAAACTAAAGTAATTTTGTTGTCCCTGTTTTATGTTGTTTTGTAATGAGTTAATTATGTACGCGCATTGAAGGAGGAACGCTGACGTAGCAACCACACTCTATTGCCGTGCATCGACGCATCAAGGTCAGCGCGCCACAATGTGCCGACGCTGCATTTCCTTCAATACCAATATTTTATTATATAAAATCACTCTGCATTCTAGCATCGAATCGGACGTTAGGCTAATTAGATTGTAATCAGTTTTTGTACTTTTATATTTCAATTAAATTTATTGAAACGATTTTGGTTTTTTTTCGATCCTCCGGCTGTAGCAAACGTAATTGGCGCAGTCGGTAGGATACTCGCGGGCCGGTTCGCGAAAATTAGGGAAACTATTTACGAATCCGCGATCGCGAGTCGCCCGGGCGGCTTCTTAGCCCCGTTGGCCGAGTATCCAGAATCTACGGACCTGCTGCAGACCAGAGGAGAATCTAAACTTCGATTCCAGAGGAAAACCAGATATGCTGTACATGTAAGTGCACTTGAATTATTCTCGTGTTGCTATCCTTAGTCCTTTAGTTCCTTATTTTAGTTTCAAAATTTTTCATCCGAAATGTTATAAAGTTCGGCAACCTGTATCGGTACAGGGACGCCGACGAGTTTTAGACTTAAATAGGGATTTAGAATACCTAGATTTAACTACGGCAATGCCAAATGAAAGTGAAATTAGTATTAAAATGGATCCGGATGTAATTTTTAAGGCCCTCCGCCTGGTACCGGAGTTCGATGGTAACCCGAATATATTAACTAGATTTATTGATATTTGCGACCGAGTAGTATCTGAATATATAAAGGAAGGCTCAGAAAATGATTTTACTAACGTTTGTTTGATAAATGGAATACTTAATAAAATTTCTGGTAACGCTGCTTCAACTTTAAACTCTAATGGCATTCCGGATAGCTGGTTAGGTATAAGAACTGCATTAATTAATAACTTTTCGGACCAACGCGACGAAACAGCCCTTTACAGTGATCTATCTCTAGCAACTCAAGGTAATAAGTCCCCTCAGGAGTTTTACGAGCATTGTCAAACATTGTTCAGTACTATAATGACATACATTAGTTTACATGAGGAAGTTAGTTCGACTATAGCAGCAAAGCGTACTCTTTATAAGAAAGTAGCTATGCAGGCTTTTGTACGGGGCTTAAACGATCCCTTAGGGTCACGTATCCGTTGCATGCGTCCTCCAACTATAGAAAAAGCTCTTGAATATGTTCAGGAGGAGTTAAATGTCATTTACCTGCAGCAACGTAATGATACCCCTAAAGCCCAGGCAACCCATCATGCTCCTAAAGCACACACTCCGCCGTCATTGTTACCACCTCCACAGGCCAGGCCTCAGTTCATACAGGTACCCATGTGGCCAGCACCGGTTGCCCAACGTGGTTACCAACCACCACCTCAAGCCTTCAAGTTTAATAACCAGCCGGTACAGTATCAGCAACGTATGGGCCCGACTCGCACCCAGCAAATGTTTCGAGCTCCACCTGCTAATTATAATCCTCACAGTAACGTTTTCCGTTTACCCAATAGAAATAATCCTTCATTTAACGCAGGACCGAAACCTATGAGTGGGATTCAGACCTTTACGCCTAGGCAATTACCGCATACTATGATGACAGGACATGACTGGCGCAAGTCAGGTAACCCACCACCTACCAACTACTTTAAAACCCGGGAGATGAATCTTAACGAGTTGTATAACTACGACGGACCGTATTACCCTACAGAGTACTATGACTTTAACGACTATCCTTATTATACGGGACCATTGGACTATGACGATTACCACGACTATTCAGCACCTGACCAAAGCGAAGCTATAACTATAACCGACGGTACAGACTTAACTGACTCAACGGAGCCACAACCGGGACCTAGTCATTTTAATCAGGATTTTCACAAGAATCCGCTTTCAAAGAAACCAAAATAGAGATAAACCTCCAAACTCAGAGACAGCTGCCTTACATACAAATCCATGACCCTCCTTTAAAATTACTTATTGACACAGGTGCCAATCAGTCTTTTATCAGCCCAAAAGCAGTTGAAAAATATTTTAGTAATTATTCATTGAATTATGACCCTTTCGAAGTGACAAATGTACATGCCACAAGTCGCAACGAATATTCGATAACCTTACCATGTTTTAATGAATTTAATGACAGTGATTTAATAAAATTGTTCATTTACCAGTTTCATAACCATTTTGACGGGTTGATAGGACTAGACCTTTTGTCTAAATGGGAATCCAGGATAGATCTGAAGGAAGGAGTGCTAGTCACCCGATCGTCATCGAACCCAATTCAGATGTACAACTCACGTAACGTTAACCTCTACGAGGATATAATTCCTGCGCAATCCTCAAAATTAGTTAGAATACCCATAGATACCCAGGATGGAGAAGTTTATATTAAACAACAAGTTATATGCAATTGCATTATCCATGATTGTCTTGCTACAGTATCTAATAATCGCGCTTACTTAGAAATTGAAAACCCTACAACTAATGATATTATTTTTTCACTTGACCATCCCGCTCACGCGGAGCTATTTAACGTTAATTTCAATCAACCTAAGTTACGAACTAAAGAAGTTATTTCACGTTTACGGACAGACCATTTAAATGATGAAGAAAAGGCTAATTTAATCGCTCTTTGTTCCAACTATTCTGACGTATTTTACGTAGAAGGTGAACCTTTAACTTTCACTAACAAAATTAAACATCAAATTAGAACAACCGATGAGATACCGGTCCATGCAAAAAGTTATCGATACCCGTTTATACATCGACAAGAAGTTAGTGATCAAATAAATAAGATGCTGGAGCAAGGTATCATAAGACCATCTGATTCAGCTTGGAGCTCTCCAATCTGGGTTGTACCAAAAAAGATAGACGCATCTGGGAAACAAAAGTGGCGACTTGTTGTAGACTTCCGAAAGCTAAACGAAAAGACAATTGACGACAAATATCCAATACCGAACATAAATGACGTACTTGACAAATTAGGTAAATGCCAGTATTTTAGTACCCTGGATTTAGCAAGTGGCTTTTACCAAGTTGAAATGCACCCCCACGACATTCCCAAGACAGGATTCAATGTAGAACATGGACATTACGAATTCCTTCGTATGCCCATGGGACTTAAAAACTCACCGTCCACATTCCAGCGCGTTATGGATAACGTGTTGCGGGGCCTCCAAAACGAAATATGCTTAGTGTACCTTGACGATATCGTCGTTTTCAGCACCTCACTCCAGGAGCATATCCTTAACCTGGAAAAGGTTTTCCAGAGACTTAGAGAATCCAATTTTAAAATACAAATGGATAAGTCCGAGTTTTTAAAACTTGAAACGGCTTACCTTGGCCATATCATCGGCAAGGATGGTATTAAGCCAAATCCCGACAAAATAACTGCTATAAAAAATTATCCCATTCCAAAATCTCAAAAAGAAATTAAACAGTTTTTAGGACTTCTCGGTTATTACCGTAAATTTATCCCAGATTTTGCTCGAATCACAAAACCGATGACACAGTGTTTGAAAAAAGGGAAGAAAATAACTTTTGATCCAGACTATGTAGAAAGCTTTGAAAAATGTAAAACTCTCCTCACAAACGACCCAATATTACAGTATCCCGATTTTAATAAAGAGTTCCTTTTAACCACCGACGCTTCGAACTTCGCTATTGGAGCAATACTATCCCAAGGACCTGTAGGGTCTGACAAACCTGTATGTTATGCTTCCCGCACTCTTAATGACAGCGAACAGAACTACAGTACAATCGAAAAGGAGCTTCTTGCTATAGTCTGGGCTACTAAATACTTCCGACCATACCTTTTTGGAAGAAAATTTAAGATACTGACTGACCACAAACCCCTGCAGTGGATGATGAATTTAAAAGAGCCAAATTCTCGTCTCACCAGGTGGCGACTTAAACTTAGCGAGTATGACTTTACAGTAATATACAAGAAAGGTAAAGCCAATACGAACGCCGACGCGCTTTCTCGAATAGAAATCCACAACGAGGAGATAGAATCCGTTATAGAAAGTCTCAAAGAACTTAGTTCACTAGTAGCGAATCCATCCGAAAGTATAGTTGCAAACCGCGATCATCGATCAACTACTGATACAGCTCATACCAGTAATGAACACCCCATCTTGGAAATACCTATTGTAGACGAACCACTAAATAAATTTAATCGACAAATATATTTCACAATTGTAGGAGACATAAAACGTCGACCTGTCGTGACTAAGCCTTTCGACACTCACACGCGAATTGCAGTACAGTTATCTGAGAATAATCTAGAGGAAGACGTAATTAAAGCTATAAAAGAATATGTCAACCCAAAAGTTAAAACTGCTATCATGATAAATCCAACCCTTGCTATGTATTCAGTAATTCCCATCCTTCAGGAAAAATTCAAGAGTTCAGCAATGAACCTTGTTCTTGCTAAGACAGAGCTGGAAAATGTCAAAGAATATTTACGACAGCAGGATATAATCCGATTGTACCACGAAGGTAAAACAAACCATCGCGGTATAACCGAAAGTTATTTAGCTCTCTCCCGTAAATACTATTGGCCAAAAATGAAAGATCACATCTCGAAATTTATCAATGAGTGTACGATATGCGGTCAAGGCAAATATGATCGAAATCCAGTTCGACCCCAATTCAATATAGTATCCCCTGCAACTAAACCATTTGAAATAATTCACATGGATTTGTTCACAGTTCATCATGAGAAATATGTTACGTTTATAGATGTATTTACAAAGTACGGTCAGGCTTACCACTTACGCGATGGTACCGCGGTTAGTATCTTACAAGCATTGTTAGTTTACTGTACTCACCATGGAGTACCACTTAGCATTATAACTGACAACGGAACGGAATTCACAAACCAACTATTTGCCGAGTTTGTTAGGTTACATCAGATAAATCATCATAAGATACTTGCACACTCACCAAACGACAATGGTAACGTTGAACGTTTCCATTCCACGCTGCTTGAACACCTCCGTTTACTAAAGTTAAAACAAAAAGACGAACCCATTATAAATCTCATGCCCTACGCCTTAATAGCTTATAATAACTCTATTCACAGTTTCACAAAATGTAGACCATTCGACTTGTTAACTGGACACTTTGACCCTAGAGACCCTATTACAATTGACTTGACGCAACATCTTTTACAAAATTACGTACAAAACCACAGAGAACAGATGCATAAAGTTTATGAAATTATTAACGATGCGGCTCTTA
The DNA here is from genome assembly GCA_949710035.1 of Crambus lathoniellus. NCBI lineage: Eukaryota > Metazoa > Arthropoda > Insecta > Lepidoptera > Crambidae > Crambus > Crambus lathoniellus. The sequence goes on along the minus strand of OX453307.1, from coordinate 8,419,739 downwards.
CAAATCGCACTGCCATAATTAATAACCGCAACAAAGATAGAGAAGCTGAAATAGAATACTTACCTACACAACAAATATTCATAAAAAATCCAACTGCTAGCCGTCAGAAAACTGCTCCCCGGTTTACACAAGATACAGTACTAGCAGATTTGCCTATTCACATCTATACGTCAAAGAAACGTGGCCCTATAGCAAAGTCACGCGTGAAACGAGTTCCTCATACAGCTAAATTGTTACAGAATAATCCTGACACTGACCAGCATAATGACGCGCGCTCACGAGATAAAACTTGAGAGCTTAGCCGAAGGACCAGGACTACTGCCTTACAAACTGGGGACAGCAAGACTTACCGAACAGTATCATACATTCATACAGTATATACAACTAGACGACTTAGAAACTGACATTAACTTAGTACAAAATCAACTACAGACTTACCGTTCCCGACTCCCGAACGATACTTACCTTTTATATGAGCTACAAATAGAATATCTTTCTAATAGAATTAAAATTGCACTTACCCAGTTAAAATCTTTAGAGCCCGATAGTAGAGTCAAAAGAGGTCTTATAGATGGTCTAGGATCGATAGTTAAGAGCATTACCGGTAACTTAGATCATTCAGATGCTATAAGGTATAACGCAATAATTAAAGAATTACAAAGTAACCAGAATAAAATTGTATCCGAATCCAATAGCCAAGCTAGTCTTAATAAGGATTGGATGAATAAGTACCATACAATTGTTAGCAAAATAGTCGAAAATCAATATAAAATTAACTCCACACTAGAATTACTATTAAAGAAAGATGCTTATAAGGAAAGTAGTTTAATAAAATACGCTAAGTTTGCTCAACTACTCGACATCCTCTGTGAAAATGTAGAGGATATTATACTAGAGTTAATGAGAATAGAAAATATGTTAGCTTTTATAAAAGTAGGTACTACACACCATTCTATGATTACCGTAGATGTACTTAAAACTATGATAAGTAAATTAGATAATCTATATAGTAAAGAACAGATTTTGAACCTCGACTACAGAGATTACTATGACGTCATTAAGCCAGGCTATTATTACGTAGAGAAACAGGTAGTAGTAGTTTTCAAATTCCCTATAGTTTCCAGAAATGAATTCGATTTTTATAAATTATCCCTTGTTCCTAATAAAGACCAACATATCCTAGTACCACCCTTTCCCTTCCTAGCAACTAACGAGAAGTCATTCGTGTACATGGAGGCTGAATGCCCGAAGCTAAGTTCCTGGTACCTCTGCGAACGAAAGATAAGTACTCAGCTTCGAACTAAACCGGACTGCATACAGAACCTGATTACGTCACAGGCACTCGGTGACTCCTGCCACTTCACCTCAGTATCGTTAACCAAAGAAGCTCTAGAGAAACTTGACGACCAGCACTATGTAATATCGCTCCCTCAATCAACCAGGGTGCGCTTAGCCTGCGGCAGCCAAGACACTACGATTCTCCAAGGAAGTTACCTAATCACTATTCCTCTCAAATGTTATCTCCAAACTGCTGAGTTCACAATCATCAACGAAAATGACGAGATCAACGGCCAGCCTCTGAAGCTTATGAAAATCCCGCTCATCGACGTAGGTAACGATAAGCCACATCATCTTAGATTGAACACAATTGACCTTCAAGGGCTACACAGCATCCAGAACAAGATCATGATGGAGACACCCCTGCGACTGGAACGACTACAGGAAGAAACTTTGTACCACACAACTATCCCCTTCTACATTTTGGTACTTTTGGTTATCATCGCCCTTATCGCAACCCTTGCAGCCCGATACTATAAAACAGCAAAATTTAAAGGACCAGCTGAACACACCCCAACTTCAACCACCAGGGAAGACATATATGCAGTGCCCGAAGATATTAGGAGGAAGGAAACCACTCCAGCGACATTTTCCCTAAAGGTCTTAAAATAGTCGCTGCTCTCGGGGTGGAGGAATTATGTACGCGCATTGAAGGAGGAACGCTGACGTAGCAACCACACTCTATTGCCGTGCATCGACGCATCAAGGTCAGCGCGCCACAATGTGCCGACGCTGCATTTCCTTCAATACCAATATTTTATTATATAAAATCACTCTGCATTCTAGCATCGAATCGGACGTTAGGCTAATTAGATTGTAATCAGTTTTTGTACTTTTATATTTCAATTAAATTTATTGAAACGATTTTGGTTTTTTTTCGATCCTCCGGCTGTAGCAAACGTAATTAGTTTGTATATTGAGTTTATAATATTTTTATTTAGATTGTAATAGAAATGTCAAGATAGGATTTTATTTGTGAAACTAATATTAAGAGTTCGTAATATACGAGTAGATAGCTGAAATAGTGTTACATCACTTGGTGTTGGTGGGACAACGATATACACTGTTAATTTTCTTTTAATGACTAACCGCTCTCGCTTGCTTACTTTTCTCTAGGAGGAGCCCAAGCTTCAATGTCCCTATTGTTAAATTTTCAATTATAGGTAACTTTCCTATGTTACCGATTGTTAAAGAAAAGTTATCAAAATAAGTTTATGGTATTTAATGTTTTTTAAATAAGCGTCTAGAAAGAAAAGAATAATATATTGTTCTTGTTAATTTAATCATGAAAGAAGTGTCATTTATATCATGTATATTTGTAAATGAGATTTCTTTGACTTTTTAACTTTTGTCATCATAAAATTGATTTTTTTTTGGTTTGGTTTTCAATGGTTCATTATAATCAATTGAAGAAAGTTAATACGGGTGATCTGGTAAATTTAAGCACTTTACTTATATATAAGTGACTTGTCGTTGTCAATTACTGACTGCAATATTTAATAATATAGAGTTTATCATTAATAAAATTCTGATCTTACTGCGTGTTTTAACTTATAATGCTATGAAAGTTACACGATACGGTTTCTAAGGCAGTTATTGCCTTAAAACCAAAATACTTATTACCAACAAATCTTAAGATCTAGATGACTTAGATTAGATCGAAAACTGATAATTATTCGTTGTTTTCGTTCCAGAACCAAAGTTCGAACTGTCACAAAGAGGCAACTTGGTCGTCCAAATAGGCGAGTGGCGCTTCAACAAGCATGCCTGCTGGGGGTCCAAGGTTCGCTGGACATGCGTCAAGAAGAAGAGCGGCTGCAACGCTTCCATCACCACTGTCGACAACGTCATCGTCAAGACTCTTGGGAAACATAACCATTAGTCGACACTAGCCTAAGCTAATGAATTGTAGTTTCACTTATGACATGTCTATATAAATATTATAAACAGGATAGATTTGATTGTTTGTTTGCATTGAATAGGCTCCGAAACTACTAGACCGATTTCGAAAATTCTTTGACCATTAGAAAGCTACATTTTTCCCGAGTGACATAGGCTATATTTTATCCCGATTTTCCCACGGGAACGGGTACCGTACCATGCGGGTAAAACCGTGAGGATCCGCTAGTATATAATACAATTGAAATTATGGCGATGTTAGTAAAGTGAAGTTTTATATGTATACTTATCTTAGAAATGCGATTAAAACAGCTGGTTGACAGAATTTATTCTTACCATCTGTGATTGATGGATATTTTTAAGCAGTTACTACCTTAAGAGTTTTAGAAACTGAATCAATGATTTAATGGTGGAAGCAAATTTTTGCCGTATTTTAGTGATCATGTTAAGACACATTTTTCCGTAAATTTGTTTACAGATATAAAGCTTGTTACTTTGTAGTTTGCCTTACCAAAATTATATTTTAACCAAATAAATATAAGCATTTATAGTGCGATGGGGAATTCTATGTAAAATAATAGTTATATTTGGTACATTTTCTTTTTAACCTAGAAAGTAAGCCAGAGCCAGTAAGTCAAAGAGCATGTAATCACTACGTTTAACGTAAGTAGGTATAGCGTTGCCTGTTTCTTATGTCTGTCATTTTGATATCAAATGCATAACAGCTATGATGATGAACGCAACTTTTTTTGAAGATTTTTAACCATCCCAGCCCTAAAAGCATGACCATCATTATATTACGCGATATGATATAGCACGTCATGCTGTCTTGCTTACCCCACTAAGGTGCAAGCATGACAGAAGCTGGAAAATAAAGTATTTAGAAAAAATCGACCCGTCTCACAACCAGCTCCGATGGGACTCGAACCCACGACCTTTCGCTATCCGGGCGACTGCTCTATCCACTGAGCTACGGAGTCGTTACGAGAAGCGTCGAATTTATCAAATACTTCTTACACGCTGTATAGCCAGCGTAAATTTCATCAATGTGAGGATATTACTACCCCCACACGCGAAAGAAATAACTTTCCAGATATTTGACAATCGCTAAAGAAGAAATTACTATGGCAAGTTATTTAAATTTTTACTTTTTTGCATTCACAATGCAATTTTTATCATAGAAAAATGGAAAATAAAGTATTTAGAAAAAATCGACCCGTCTCACAACCAGCTCCGATGGGACTCGAACCCACGACCTTTCGCTATCCGGGCGACTGCTCTATCCACTGAGCTACGGATCTTTCTATGATATATATGGATTTTTCTATGATAAAAATTGCATTGTGAATGCAAAAAAGTAAAAATTTAAATAACATGACAGAAGCTCTTTATCACGCGTTATGAGTCGGTAAGAGCCGCTCATGCTAGCCCGGCTGGCTTCCAAGGCTTTGCTATTGATTACTTTAAAAAGTCGTATGAAATGAAAATTAGGAAAATAAGTAAAATGGTACTATCAAAGATATTAGAACTGTTTGGTGAGTATCTTCATTCTACATAAGATGTATTATTTTTTAGAATAAATAAGAAGGTGTTGTAAATCCGCATGTGCATTTCATGTTCATTCGTTAATAGCAATGGCAAAATAACTATTAATCTATTTTTTTTAATTTTAATTTGCGTTTCAGAAACCTGCTTTTCTTAATTAACTTTTGTTAGGTATACTATATCCATACATTATCTTACAGGCTTAGAAAAAACACAACAGATTTTCGTTAAAAAGTTCAGCAAGAAAAGAATAAGGGCTACTTTGCGAAGACGATCCGCTGAATCTCAAGGCAGCGATGCATCTAACCTAATTAAAAGAAAATTTTGTTTCTTTTGCCCCTCAAAAATTAAAAGAAAGGTTTGCATGTTACAAGTGCAGGCATCCTTTTTGTGGAGAGCATCAGACATACACATGCCCCAATTGCCTTTGGCGTCTAAATAAGTAGGTAAATTTCATTACTTATTATTTTTGAAAATGAAGCATTAGAAAAAAACGACCCGTCTCACAACAAGCTCCGATGGGACTCGAACCCACGACCTTTCACTGTCCAGGCGACTGTTCTAACTATTGAGCTACGGTGTCGTTACGTCGTACACATAGACTCGTTAAGATTCTATGCTGCGGAGATGTTTGTAGTTCGATCGACATCTTGTAATTTTGCGAATACTATGTGTCAATCCCAGCTGCGCTACACAATGTGCACGATACGCTTACGACAGCTAACAGGACTGAACCCGAGCACTTCCGAAGAGTATCCTCGAACGTAAGGTTTTGGTGTGGTTCTAGGTAGGACGTAACGCAACTATTTATGATTAAATCAATTTACACATTACTAGCGCAACTAAAGGTTGAAATTATTTTCACTAACTTTTTACAATTATTTAGAAAATTTACACACGTATGCCCCAAGTAATGCTGAACGATGAATGTTGTTATGTTGGTTTTGAGACAGAAAGTAAGTAACACTTTTTCAAAGTTGTGATTTAGAAAAGGATGATTCAATGACTCATTTGAACCAAGTGTCAACGTACTCTCGTGTGACCGGCACCTGGATGGTATCATCATTATCGTTCTACTACTGAGTTCTGAGTCCTCAGTTCTGTGCCAGCCTGGGTCACGTCTACGTGCTGCCGAAGATCTTGATATTATCGCCGACACGTCGGTCGTCTTGATGACGACAACCCTTATTATTATATCCATGTCTCGGTCTTTTCACTGCTCAAAAACATTAAATGTTGAAAATGAAGTACTAGAAAAAATCGACCTGTCTCACAACTAGCTATGGGACTCAAACCCACAACCTTTCACTGTCCGGCCGAATGCTCTAACTAACCTTTTTTGGTGTTGGCTTTTCGCACGAACGCATCGTGCGAAAAACCAACACAAAAAAAAGTGTTGGTTTTTCGCACGAACTAGCACGAACTATCTCCTGAGGATGCCCCGGGTTGGGGCGAAACACGTGTAGAGTAGTCTAATCGGTGACAGTGCAAGGTGTATTGCTGTCTTGCTAGATGCAGGTATTGTGCACTGGTGTTTTCGTGGTGTGCATGTGCAATTTTTTGCGGGCGGGCGGGCGGTTCATCTTGCATTTTGTGTTTTTTGCGGAAGTAAGCTACATAATATTTCGTTTTTCACAATCTAAAAAACTTAGCATAATTTGGTGTTGAAAATTGGTGTAAATAGACGCCACATATCAAATCTGGCGACCGACCGAAGTTTTCACTGACTTCGCGTCTCCCACCACCACTACTTTCCACTATAATTTCGAACTGAACCCACGTAATTTTCGCCTAATACATTTTTACTATAAAAATCGTTGTGTTTCAATCGGGCCACCCACTGAAACAACGCCGCAACAATAGTAAAGTTCTACCACTTCTCTCTTCGTTTTAAACTGAAGAAACGATTGTTATCATAATTTATTATATTTCGCAGCTTCATTCGACGCGATTTACCTACTATTTTCTAAGATTTACGTGTTGTAGTAGCGCCCCCAAGCGACGGCCTTGCACGATTTTTAGAGTATTTTTTTTTTTTTGGCATAATGTTTAAATTTCTTTGCCACTGCCAAATAGTCGTATATCTACCCCCACCATAAATTAGTCGTGTTCGTGGGTTTTGGTGGAATCGCGTTTCATTCTGTGTCTCCGTGCTCAAGCCTTCGCACGTCGCCTGAACACTGCAAAAAGTCGATCAAGAAAGATCCAGGTTTTCTTTGAACAATGGGGAAAAAACGGAAGCATGAAAAAAGTGAAGAAGAAATACGTCGGAAGATCAAAAAATTAACAGAAAAGTTAGCAAAAAGTACAAATTGCGTTGAAAATGCTAATCCACCTGAACAGGCGATAAATAGTAAGCAGTTACTTACCTAATTTCCACACTTTGAATTACATCGAACGATACATTTTGTGTAAAAAGTGATGCGTACTGCTGTGTATGGGCTGATACTGTCACGTTACATCTTAAAACATTATAAAGTAAAAACAATGTGGTCTTTCACAATTTAAAAGTGATGCGTACTGCCATATATGGGCTGATACTGTCACGTAACCTTTTATTATCTTAAAATTGTGCTCTGTCACACTAGATGGTGATGCGTACTGCCACATATGGGCTGATACTGTCACGTAAAAGACATTTTCTAAAAGAAAGATAATGTTGTTCTCAGGCTCGCCGCAAGATACGGCATATGACTGGACGCCTTATTGCGAACCTTTTCTATTTGATCACTGTGATCCTTCGATGCCTTACCTGGACGAATTGGAACCGGACCAGCCGTCTTTGATCGAGCCTGGACTGGGATCACCCAAGTCGGCACCACCACCGTTATCACCAACACGGCCGTTATCACCAACAAGGCCGCTATCACCAGTACGACCGCCGTCACCGCAACCAGGGACGTCAGCCGCGGAGGGAACGACAGAGGAACTGCAGCTGGGTGAAAAAATCCTTGAGTTACTGGGCGATGCTCCCAAGGAAGACACTCCCTTAGGGCCACCTATTCATAATGATGTTGCTCGTAGATGGCAAAGTATTCTAGGTAAAGGTTTACCTAAAGAAGTAAAAGAATCTCTTTTAAAAACTTATTTGATTCCTAGTAATTGCGATCTCTTACTTACTCCCAATCTTAACCCTGAAGTCAAGGCTGCTCTGCCTGAGGCCTTAGTCAAAAGAGATTCAATATTATCAAACAAACAAAAACAACTTGGTATTGCTTTATCAGCCTTATCGACTGTAACACAAATGGTAATCTCAAACGAACCTTCGAAAGAAAAAATTTTGAAGCCACTCAGTGATGCCTGTCGTATTCTTTGCGACAACCATTTTGTAGACACTAGGGCTCGTAGAAATTTTATTATATCATCTATTAATGCAAACTTAAAAGATGCTTTAATTGAAACTACCCGAGATAAATTTTTGTTCGGAGAAAATGTCTCTGATAAACTAAAGGCCGCCAAGGCCATTCAACAATCTGGCAATGCTTTAAAAAACGCTCAAAAACCAAGGTTTCAAAGGCCAGGCCCAACACAAACTTCGACCAGGGGTCGTTTAAACTATGTTCCTCAGCATCGCAAGGTGGTAAACAAGGAGAGCGACGGTCGGAGGGCACAATACCCACCAGCATACCCGGCGCCATACCCAGCGCCATACCCAGCCCCCTACCCAGCCCCATACCCACCACCGTACGCAGCACATCGACAGTCGACGAGCGGCAACATGAGGCGACCTTACGATCGCCCACCGCCACCGCCCAAGCCGCAGACCTCGCGTCGGAGGTAGACGATCTTCAGGTACGATATGCTGGAAGACTTCGATATTTTCTTCACACCTGGTCTCAGATCACTAACGATGAAAATGTCTTATCTTGGGTACAAGGATATACAATTCCATTTAAAACTATTCCTTTTACAAGTATGAAACCTAGTGTGTATCCTAGAAACGAACAAGAAAGGGTTGATTTTGAGTTGGCAATAAATCATTTATTAGATATAAATGCAATATCTCCTTGCGATCATGAACCCGGTGAATTTTTGTCCTCTGTATTTTTAGTGCCTAAACCAAACGGTGATAAGAGATTTATCTTAAATTTAAAACCTCTAAATAAATTTGTTGATAAAAAACATTTTAAAATGGAAGACTACCGCACAGCTTCCAAGCTAGTAACAGGTGGTTGTTACATGGCTACAATGGACTTAAAAGATTCATATTTTTTAATATCAATAAAGAAATCTTACAGAAAGTACCTTCGTTTCAAATATAATGATGTCCTTTATGAATTTAATTGCCTGCCGTTTGGTTTATGCACCGCACCATATGTTTTACTAAACTTCTTAAGCCTGTGATGGAATTTTTGCGAAAAAATTATCAGCTGGTCTCTGTGATTTATATTGACGATATTTATTGCATTGGAAGAACATTTTCCGAGTGTGAAAACAATGTGGAAATAACTAGATCGCTGTTTGAAAATTTAGGTTTTTTGATAAATACCGAAAAAAGCTGCCTTATACCTAAAACCCAATGTAAATTTCTAGGCTTTGTTTTTGATTCTGAGAACATGTTGCTAAAACTTCCTGATGAAAAGAAGCAAAAAATAAAAATCATGATAGAAAAATTTATGACAGTAAAACAATGTAAATTGCGACAATTTGCGCAATTAGTTGGTCTTTTAATATCAGCATGCCCTGCAATAAGTTTTTCTTGGCTTTATACTAAATATTTCGAGCAATTTAAATATAATTGTTTACTTCATAACCCCAGTTATGAACAGACTATTAAAATTCCAAACAAATTAAAGGGTGAACTAATTTGGTGGTTAAACCACATTGATAATGGCTACAGCCCCTTATATTCATACGAATATCATTTAGTTATATATTCGGATGCTTCGACCACTGGTTGGGGCGCATATTCAGATCAAAACAAATGCTTTGGATACTGGAAAGAAGATGAGTCGAAATTACACATAAATGAGTTGGAGCTTAAGGCAGCTTTTCTCGCACTCAAATGTTTCGCAAAAGATCTTTGCGATGCTCAGATTCTTTTACGAATTGACAATGTTACCGCAATATCGTGCATTAATCGAATGGGCAGTGTGCAATATGAGCACTTGAACAAAATCTCTAGAGATTTATGGCAATGGTGCGAAAAGCGTAGAATAACTGTTTATGCATCTTACATAAATACCAAGGACAACTATGAAGCAGATCAGTTGTCTAGGAAAAAATTTCGGGACACTGAATGGGAGTTAAATAATGAAGTTTATGAACAAATAAAAAGTTGCTTTGGGAGTCCTGTAATTGATCTTTTTGCGAGCAGGTGCAATGCAAAATGCTCCGTTTATGTAACCTGGAAAAACGATCCTGAGGCATGGGCGGTTGACGCATTTACTATTTCTTGGCAGAACCTGTTCTTCTACGCTTTTCCACCATTCTCCTTAATAACTAAAATGATTCAAAAAATAATCAAAGAGAAAGCAGATGGTATTGTTGTGGTCCCATATTGGCCCACGCAGCCATGGTACCCGTTATTCGAGAAAATAGTTATTTCTAAAAGTTTATACTTTGGTCCTGATATTAATTTACTAATTTCCCCTTTCAGGTTGAGCCACAACCTTCACCAATCCCTACAATTAGTTGCCGCGAGGCTTTCAGGCAAGCTCTATTAAAGAAACACTTATCACCAAGTACAATTGAAATTATGTTAAGTTCTCTTTCTGATTCAACATATAAACAATACGACTCGTGTATAAAAGCATGGATTAAATATTGTAATATTCATAAATATGATTATACTATAGGTTCAGTGCCTATAGTCTTACATTTCCTTACAGAAGTTTTTAATAAAGGTGCTAAATATGGTACTATTAATTCTCATAAGTCTGCTTTATCTTTATTATTTGATAATTTAGATGATGATAGAATAAAACGCTTCATGAAAGGTGTTTTTAAATTGAGACCTGCAAATCCAAGATACAGTTTGACTTGGGATCCAAGCATAGTTCTTAATTATCTGTCACAACAATGGCCAAATGCAGACCTCACTTTAGAAAACCTTTCCAAAAAGCTAGTCACTCTATTGGCTCTGGTGTCGGCACATCGTGTCCAGACTTTATCCTTTATTCAGTTGAGTAACATTAAAATACAACCTACGCAGGATATAACTATTATGATTCCAGATTTAATAAAAACCTCAAGACCTAATTCCTTTCAACCAGTCTTAAGATTACCTTATTATAGAGATTCTAAAATTTGCCCCGCTAAGTGTTTAGAAGCATATATAAATAAAACACAATCCCTGCGTAAAACAGATTCTTTATTTATAAGTTATAAAAGACCACACTCAAAGATTTGTACACAGACAATAAGTAAGTGGATTAAAGACACGCTTTGTAAAAGTGGAATAGATACCTCCATATTTAGTGCCCACAGTACTCGCCACGCTGCTACATCCACAGCCAATAGACTGGGAGTAAATATAGAACTCATACGCAGAACTGCTGGTTGGTCCGAATCCTCTTCTGTATTTGCCAAATTTTATAACAGACAAGTGATGATGTCTAATCCAAATAGCTTTGCAACAGCAATATTGTCTTCAAATGAGTTGTAATGTAGTTGTAGTAAGAAACTAAATCAAAATTATAATATTTTCATCTTTATAAACTGATTGTATGAACTGTTAAATGACGATGATCAACGTAATTGTTAATATAAACAAATAAAATCGTTTAAAGTGGTTTATATTTCACATTTTACCCTTACATTTATTCTCTGAACATCTACAACACGTAAATCTTAGAAAATAGTATGTAAATCGCGTCGAATGAAGCTGCGAAATATAATTGATAATCAAACGAACTTACCAAGTGAAGTTCGATTACAATTATGTGAGCAGCTTCATTCGACGCGATTTACCCAAAAAACCCTCCACAAAATCTTTTGCCCTACCCTAACGCCAGGGTAAAATAGGAAATATGTAATGTAATGTAAAAAGGTAAACTATCTCTAAACAAATGAAACGCGATTCCACCAAAACCCACGAACACGACTAATTTATGGTGGGGGTAGATATACGACTATTTGGCAGTGGCAAAGAAATTTAAACATTATGCCAAAAAAAAAAAAAAAATACTCTAAAAATCGTGCAAGGCTGTCGCTTGGGGGCGCTACTACAACACGTAAATCTTAGAAAATAGTAGGTAAATCGCGTCGAATGAAGCTGCTCACATAATTGTAATCGAACTTCACTTGGTAAGTTCGTTTGATTATCAATTATTTTTTAGCTGGTCTGCAATTTATTTCAACCGGTAAAGGAACCGCGAAAAGTGGTGAGAAGCGAGGGCCTTGCCCTATGGCAAAAAAACACCTTGGTGATTCAAGGTACGACCAAGTCGGGCACCTTATAAGCTATGCAAATAAAATTCTAAAATGCAAGATATGCAAAAGCAACTGTAATTTCATTTGTGTCAAGTGTAAAATACATTTACACCCCAAAGAATGTTTTTTTAACTATCACACTGTGTAAAATATAAATTAAGTATATTCATAAAAGTAGAAATTCATATTGATTAGGTATATAAATAATAAATAGTAATTAATATTTTCTTACAATCACACCAATTATTATCTAAGCCCATAGTAAATTTCTTATGAAACTGTGTCTACGTGAACTTGATAACGGATAAATATATACTATCGTATGAAAACTGTTTTAGTTCCAAAGATTATCACCGGAACAGAAAACGTTGTTGTCGCACTGTCAACGCCGCGCGTTATCAAAAACGGTATTGCACGTCGCGTGAACGTCAACTGCACGTACACCTCACTAATGCGTCACAAGATTACCGTGATCGGGGCGCAGTACACTGCCGTTTGTTGGCTGGTTTTGATTATTGAAAAGAGCAGTGTCATCGGGAGACATGGGTGGTCGCCATGTGTAAAAATAATATAAAAATGTAAAATAATAATAGGTCTTTACCTATGAAATTGCCGTTTTGTATGGAGATTTCTGTAATTATTTTTTTTCCATACTAACGTTTTTGTTATTATTTAACGACTAATATTATGTAAATTTACAAAATTTTACACACGTATTTATGGACATTTTAACTACTAAATGACACATTCGTTAAGAGAAAAAAAATTTTTTTCACTAAGATACAACTAATAAAGTACGAAATTCTGGAAACAAAAATAGTCGTAACTTTCGGAATAAGTTTTTTCTATGTAAATAATCAAATATCGTGGTTATTAAATTATCAAAAGTTGCTCGATACGGTCTTAATGTAACGCAATATTAAAGAAATTATATATTTCTAATATTATAAAAGTTGTTAAGTTATATGTACAAAAGAAAAAAACGGCAATTTCATATGTAAAGACCTATTATAATGTCATACTGAATATAAGATCAGTATCGAGATAAACATCGTTTTATTATTTATCAAAGTGGCGCTCCCGTGTTACACAGGAGTGTTACAGTACCTAAATAAAGTAACTTATCATTGTCTATTATTAACTGCAATTGGGTATTTGACTGTTGTTGAAATGTAGATATTTAATTATGACATTCAGAAATATAACATTATTGAATAACAAATGTGAAAAAAGAAGTGCAATCTGTATTATAACAAGCGAATTATGAGCTACTTAATTGTGACTCTAGCTATCTCTTTCTAAAACGAAATTTACTATGGCGAGAGTATGGCGCTATAGAAATGTAACGTCACATTTCTATAGCGCTCTCCTTGTCTAATTAGAAAGTTTGATGCTCTATATCGCTGAAAATATTCAAGATACTTGAAAATAAATACCTATGTTGTGTTGCTACTAATTCAATGAACATATTAAGTCAATAAAAAAAATTCTGTCAAATACCCAATTGCAAGTTTTAGTTTCAGTTCCATGTATGTTCATGTGTGTCCATCAGTTCCATGGAGAGCTGTCTCTAATTATTTTTTAATTCTTGTTTAAAAATCGTAAAGCGCTTTACAAAATACACCTACCTGACAAGTTTCAACTGTGTAATCTTAATAGTTTTGGAACAAAGTGGCTGTAATATATGGAAGGATGTACAGAGAGACATGACGAATCTATAAGGGTTCCGTTCCGTTGGTATAATCAAGGTGTTGAAATATATTCATTCTTGATATTACACTTAGATTTATCCTGACTCTTGTTTTTTTTTATATATCTTTTAAAACTTAATAGTCATTTGTATTTTTGTAATGGAATAAATATTAACACGTTTTGTTTTTATTGCAGATCTTAATCCAGTGTTCGCGCAGTCTCAGAGAGGGAACCCTGTCATAATGATCGGGCAGTACCGGTTCAACCGCGTCAACAAGTATGGCGATAGAACGAGATGGGTGTGCGTGAAGGCCAAGGCCGGCTGCCGGGCCTCCCTGCACACCATAGACAATGCTGTTGTCCGTGTCTGGGGTTTCCACGACCCTCTCGCTCACACAAGCGCCAACCGCTTCTGAACATACGACTAAGTGTATTTCCTCAGCCAATAAACGAAAAAATATATTTTTGTGTCCTCCACGTAACACAAGAAAGACGGTAACGGTAGTGAGCGCGTAGCAAAGCTCTGTACTCAAAACAACCAACACGTACCAGTACGATTTTGAATTTGTTCAATTTGTTCAACTTTGTTTTCGATCACGCTTCATTCAGTACAAAAAGCGTGTCGCGCGAAAAGAATCCACTTAGTACATGACTGATAAATTATTTATTACAAATCATATATTTTCGTTAATCTTGCATGAAAATTATTTAGATGATTAGACGTTTGTATCGTACTTAAATTATTTGTATCGATGAAATATTAAAATCGTGGTTGGTTCTTTTACAAGCCCTTCAAAGTTCCTCGAAATTGCACGGCCTTTACGGATCGATCGATAAAACGGTGCTTTTACCAATGACATTCCTTACTATTCTTCGACTTTAAAATTTATATCATGGATAATTAGTTAAGGCTAGAAACTTCAGAAAGACTATTGTTGATAGTAAATAAAGATGTTTTTCTTATGGTTTTAGAGGCGATGGTAGAAGCAATGTTACAAGCTAGCTTATAAGTTGACAGGTGTTAGTAATCTTGCATCAATTTATTATTAAATTAAAGCACTTGATGCACTTACATAATAACTTACATTAACATTACGTATGTTTTGGTGATGGATAAAATAGTAAAATGCTTTTATTCAGTATTGAATCATGGGTAATAGTTAACTTCACCCCATGTTTTACAACTGTATCGAAGATAATACTGTATTTATGTTTTTTTTATAGTAGTTGTTTTATTTAAACTTTAATCCCACCCTTGTTTGCCACCAACACTAATGGAATAAGTCTAATTAACATTAGATATAATTTGGAAATTTTTAGTTACTCGAGTTTGGACGAAGAGAGGTACCATGATTCTGGAGGTGGCAGGATATCGATTTACTAAAGACAGAACTAAGGCTCTAATGACAAGATGGAGGTGTACTACTAGATCAAGGACGAAATGCAAGGCTTCCTTATGGACTCTTAGCAGCGGGGTGGTATCAAAAACCAACTTAAGTCACAACCACCCTCTTACATACGAGTATCTATAAATAATAATGCTGTACTTGTTGGTTAATTTGCTATTAAGCCTAGCGCCACATCTGCGTAAGGTTCCGCGCGACAAGTTCCGTGGCTATGTGTCAAATCGTAATATTCTATTGATTTGACAAACACGGCATCTCGTTCCGCGCTACGCTGATGTGTCATAGGCAATTACAAAAACATTGCTAGCGTATTTGACCCAACGTTCCGCGCGATACCTTCCGCAGCTGATGTGGCGTAAGCCTAACTTTAAAAATGTGTAATAAGTACAGAGAGTGCAAAGAACTTTTTTGCCATAAATAGTTTGGGCTAAAAGCACAGGTACGATTACATGTAGTTATTTAAATAAACTTTTATTTCAATATTTATTGAATATAGGGCAAAGGTACCCTTTGTGGCCACTTTAAGGAATTTTTGACTTTTAAGCACTAAGTACTAAATGGTCTTAGGTATTTAAGACACAAATTATATCTTAAATTATAGATAATTTATCCACCTTTTTTAAATTAAAAAAAGTAAAATAGTTTTTTGTATATTACAGAAAATGTGTGAGAGGTGCCAAATGTACCGGTTTTGGCCACTTATTGATGGTTAAACTTTTGTAAGTATAGCGAAAAATCAAAACCAAACCCAGGTTAAATCAATATATTCTAATGCGCTAGAGACCAATCAATTGCAAAACAATAATTTAATTGTAAAAACAGAGGTTCATTAAGTATTTTATCCAAGACCAATTTCTTAAAATTTTCATACAAAACATTTTTTGAAACAGATAATGGAATTTATTGAAAACAAGTCGTATGACATAAGGAAATCTAACGGTTGTTATTATTACCTTAAAATACCTTATTTTAATTGCCTTTAGTAAAAATGGCGAAAAGTTGTTAAGAAAACTTTTAGAGCAAAAAGTGGCCAAAACCGGTACAGCGGCCAAAACCGGGCCTTCTGCCCTAAACAAGGCTGATTTATTATTGATGTAGCTTAACTTAAATATTTGAAAGTTAATATAGATTTTTATCTCACAAGCGCGGGTGAGCCACGCTAGTGTGTAGACCGCAGCCTCCTTTTGTCATTCAAACTGTCTGTATCTATCTCAAACCGTGTATATACACGGGTGCACACAACAAAAGGCGGACCGCGCTAGTGAGATAAAACTACTATAAACAAATCACATTTTTTAAATGATTTTTATGACCAAAGATAATGGTAGTAATCTTTAGTGAAAATAATACAGTTTTGACATGTGTATGTGTGTATGTATATGTATGTGTGTTTATTTGTGTGTGTTCGTGTATACGGAATTTGAATTCATATTACATAATTCATACTATTATTGTAAATGTGAAAGTGTGTTTGTATGCCCATCTTTCACGTCAAAACGGATCGACGTCATTTTAGTATGAGAAGAGTTTATGAGCTGGAAAAAATGGTTATTTTGTATGAAAAAAATGGTTATTTTGTATGAAAAATCGTACTATACTGCGCGTTCGCTTCGAGTTGGCCGCCTCCTCTTTCCCCGCCTCACCGCACCGTGCTCTTAAACAGACCTTATTACGACGTATTAAGGTCTGTTATAAGGTCTATTATGTCTATTGGTCTGTTTAGGAGCGCAGTGCGGTGAGGCGGGGAGAGAGGTAGCGGCCAACTCGAATCAAACGCGTAGTACAAAACATACAATCATTTCTTCCATGGCCGCTTGCAAAGACTATTGTAATCACTGCCGTTTTAGCTGCTTTGGATCATCTATTCTAGTTTTATTAAGTGACATTCAGTTGCAGGCAGTTTAAAACTTGTTCGCGATTATTTTTATCTGTAGATGTTGGTAATACATACGAAGTTCACCGGATCCACTATAATTTATATGGCAAAACAACGTTTGCTGGGTCAACTAGTGTAGTGGTAGTATATAGGTTTATTGGACATGACAATTAAAGATGTGTAGTGTAGGTAGGTATACCACATATTTAGAGAAGGATGGAGACGGGGTATTTGTTTGCTTGCACACGTACTATATATTCTGCTATTATCTTTTTATATTTTTTTAAATACTCATCCGTTTTGTAGTGTATCATTATGATTGTTTTTGTTGTCAATAAAATTTATTGACAACCAATTTATTTAACTCTTAATGCACAATTGTACAATGACGGACTTAATGCTTTAGGCATTCTCTAACAGTCAACCTTAAGGTGATGTAGAGACTTATATGTATGTACTTCTTTCTTCTTTATTTCCCTTGAAAACATACAAAAACTAAAAAAAATGGTTATTAGACGAACGCGGAATACTTACATTAAACTATGAATATATTGTACGTGTGTGCAGCAGCAAATATGGCCCATGGTCTAATTCTAGAGATCTGTGTTTATGTGTGGCGATAGTTATCAATTTTAAAACGAAGATAATTATTTAGTGACAGGCATGATCAGAATTAAGATAAGAAATAAATGTTTTATATTATAATATCACTGAATGATAAAGTTATGTCAAAATTAAAAATAAAAAATTTATGGTTCAATAAATACAGCTGTCATCAATAATTGGGTAGTTTTAGACACAAACAAAACATTTACAAAACAGTTCAGCTTTTAATAATCTAATGCCTACCAAATTACCGGATTACTCACCTAACTTCTGTAACTTTATACGAGGTTTTGGTTTCAGGTTTGAAGAAAGTAATTTCTATGTTATATTAGGTAATATTAATTTCAACTGTAAAAAAATTACGACATCAAGTGCTACATAGTATAGAAAAGTTTTACTTCGGCACTTTTTATACAAGCTCCCTGCCACATTTAAACTTGGAATCGGAAGGTAATGTATCTCATTATTATTACGTACTAGCTTTCCGTCCACGGCTTCGCCCGCATGGACTACATGACGTCATTCCGCGGGAATGTGATACTTTTCCGGGATAAAAAGTAGCCTATGTTCCTCTCTAGGCTACAAAGTATCTGTGTCCCAAATTTCAGCCAAATATACAGTTTTAATGTACAAAATAGCGGAATACAAGTTCGCACTGTTCGCGAAAGGCTACCAGTATGTCCGGCAGATCCAGCGAGGTGACAAGATCTTAGGCAGTGCTCCAAGAAGTCGCGCACCAAATGCAAAGCCTTCATTACCACCATCGACGGCCTCATCGTGAGTAACAACTTCGACCACTAAACCGGCCTTGTTAAGTACTGTAACTTGAGTTAGCTTAGCTTACAAGCCTTATTATTTTGTAAGCAATGATTAACAATGGTTAGAGCATTCGCCCGGACTAATTAATTGCCCGATTTAAGTAGACTGAAAATAATTTTAAGAATTGTTATGACTGGGTACCTATATAGTTGACGTATTGGCTCATATTGGAGTAGGTACGGATGTTTTGGAGTCGTGAGTTCGTACTGTTGACCTGTATAAAGTTGCAATGGGACGCAGGCGCTGCCTGGCGGTGTTGTGTTGGTCTTAGCAGTGGCGCAGTGGCAGGTGGGGAAGATGACTTTCACTTTGGCTCCGCGAACAAGTCTTCCAACTTTACCGCTCCCTCTTTCATACCAGGGTGCCTACCATCACCTCTTATTGCGGTTTTGTTTAGGACCTAAACTGATCTGCTTCGCTTATTCGTACCATGATTATATTGCGTCAATGACAAGCGATTCAGCGTCATATCACAGCTGCTTAGCTGTCATGAACTCTTATTTGACTTATAACTCGGTCGAACTAACATGACACCTCCAGGCTATACCCATCCCTCTCACTCTCCGGGCATGACAGAATCGAGTAAAAGAGACGGATAGAAGAAATAAGTACACAAATCTTTTGTTCATTCACATTCAGCAATTCATTTGCGATTCAGTTTTTAGAAGGTCATGGTATGAAATAAAGCAATTCATTTTAGGAACCTATTCTGACTCGCACCACTTTTGAATCGCTTTCTTATAGTTGATGGTAGGCACCCAGTTGTTATTCCTTTAGAAAGATCTTTTGTAATGTTCTTTTTTAAATAAATCGAGAGTTGTTAATCCTTGTTTCTATTTTCTTTTCTTTCTGTCCTTATGGTTTATACACGCTCTGACTATTTCTGAGACCGGCTAACGACAACCTTTGTGTCGTCATATGTTTTGTGAATTACCTACACTTCTACGTTTTTGTTTTATTCAGGAAATTTGTTTTTTTTTGTTTTTAATTTTTTTTCTTGATTATGTTCTTGCCAATGAAGTATTCTTAAGGTAAGTAAGTATATATAGACCTACCATATAAAATGACATATTTCTATTTGAGAATTTTATCTTCCAGTGATCCATTTTAGTACGTCTCGTGGAACCCACATGCTGGAATGCGCAGGTTACAAGTTCTCCAAGGGGTACATGTGGAGGGATCGTATCAGGTGGCATTGCTCCAAGAAGAGGCACAGCAAATGCAAGGCCTTCATCACTACCGTCAAGGGCCTCATCTTCAGAAAAAGCCTCGACCATAACCACTGAATCGGCCTTTTTAAGTACTCTTACTTACTCTTACTTGATTAAGCTTAGCTAACAAGGGCCCTATGATTTTGCAACCAACAGTTAGTCCATGATCGATTGTATAACTAGTAGTTCTAGCACGAAAAACTGTCGTTATGGTAATCGTATGTTAAATTTACGTTAAACGTTAACTTTAACAGCCTCTGTGGTCTAGTGGTTCACACCACCGATTTCAGACCCAGAGGTCTCGGTTCGATTCCCAATGGGGGTACCTATTGTATTTGGTTTGGTTAGTGGTAGGACTTGATTTAAGTCCGCCTGGCTAGCTACCACCATCTTATCTAAGTCGGACGCCATAACAATGATGTTTCCAGCATTGTTGGGCTCCGACAGTTAGAGATTAGATAGCCAGTTCCTCAGTGGTTGAGGATTCCGGGAGTAGTGCGTTTCCACCTTTAGTCGTGGGCCACACTTTTGGCTAACAGGATGCAGTCTAGGATGTTACATGTCTGCCCATGAGAAGCCTATTCACTCTCGACTTAAAGAGACTTGGGTTGTAAGAATCAGGGAACACAGAGACAGGCAGCTCATTCCACTCTTTAGCGGTTCGTATGAGGAAAGAATTTGCGAAGCGCTTGGTACGGACAGCTGGAATGTCCACGATGTAGGGGTGGTAGGCTAGTCTGCATCTGGTACCCCGATGGTGGAAAGGGGCTGGAGGCACAAGGTCATGCAGCTCGCTCGCACATTCACCAAAGTGTATTCTGTAAAAAACCGATAAGCATGCAACCTTTCGGCGGTGGCTGAGGCTCTGAAGTTTCGCCGTGGCCAACGCCGAGTCTCCAATGAGCTTCCTGGCACGGTTTTCAATCGAGTCCAAAAGCTCAAGCTGATACTTTGCAGAACCATCCCACAGGTGACTACAGTACTCCATGCACGGACGAATCTGGGCTTTGTATAACAAAAGCAATTGATTCGGTGAGAAGTACCGTTTAGCGCGTGAGAGGACGCCAAGTTTTTTAGCCGCACACTTTGCAATGGAGTCGATGTACTCGCCAAAATTCAGGTTGGATGACAGGTTCAGGCTAAGAAGTTGCAGGTGGTCGGTTATCGGTAAGGACACACTCTGGAAAGTCGGAGTCAGTTGAAAGGGACTCCGTTTGGCGGTGAATAAACAAGCCTGCGTTTTTGCGGCATTGAATCCGACAAGATTGGCGATTGATGAAGGCTATAGTCCGTTCGGTTAGATAGTGTCGGTACGCGCACGGCATTGTGGCAGAGCGACAGTATCTAAACGAATGGACTATAAATGCTACCCCTTTGTGGATAAAAAAATAACTATACCTTCCGTCAATAGCTGTCAAAGTGCTGTTGAGCTTTAATTCTTTATACGACCGATAGAGGCGCCGCTCTGGTTTTTATTCAAAATAATACGATCATGATAACGATTACAACGTCTAGAGTAACCAAAAAGATCTGAAAAACATAAAACCAATTTGATCTAAGCAGTTCGAATCATCATATTGTTGTAAGAGCGCAAGGTGTTCAAAATATCTAGGCACTCATTGTTTCATATTTATATGAGCAGTCAGAGTGTTCAAAATCATCTAAGCAAACAAAGCTCTCAAAATATCTGTGCAATATGGTGTTGTACTCTGCTGGGCAAAGGCCTCCCTCAAGGGTCTCCACAACGATCGGTCCGATCGGATAAAATTAATGATGGAATATATTGTGATAAGGGAATTTACTGAAATGCTTGCGAAATCAAGATTGAGGTTCAAGATCAGACCACGATTATGTCTAATAGTACATGGAAATCGTACCAAATAAGTGGTGTTGCCTTGCATTAAATGAGGTAGTTCTGATTTTTTTATATGTTAGTAGTGATGAGATGGCAAATCCAAGTTTTCCACCTCGAAAGCCCTTTGGATCATTGTAAAATACTTAAAAATCCATAAAATTTTCGGATATTTTTCGGTTTTTGTTAATTTTTACCACCAAGGATCTGAGCAAATGTTACTATGCACTGTTTAAAGTAGACTAAATTTGCAATAAAAAGAGAATAATTTAGTTTTTGTATGCCATATAGTTTTTAACTTACGGCTATTTTTATATTTGCAAAATCATAAAAAAGAGGTATTACAGTTTTTTTTATTTTTCGTCAACTTTGACCCCCTAGTAGTGGGTTTATAGCAAAACTTTTTTATTTGTTATTAAAGTCCATTAAATTTCCAACAAAAGGATATTAATTATGTCAATTTGTATCTGATAGTTCCTGAGACACAGCTGTTCAAATTTATAGAGGTAGGTAAGTAAACAATTATGTAGTATGTAAGAAGGGTTTGCAAAAGGTAGTAAGCCCTAAAGGAAGAAGGATCCGAGAGGCGTTCCCGTTCTACCCTGTTAATGACACGCAAACCTTAATCACCTTGAAAGCATACCAAAGATGTAAGGTTGTACCAGCAGATGTGGTTGCAGGAAAGCAGAACTCAAATGTTCGGCTGTTTGCAGCTACTGCATTGGCCAATCATGCGAGAACATACCAGACCTGGGGGGCAATTGCGTAAGGTAATCGTATTAATTTGACAGTCCATATCGTATTCAATCGGCTGCAATTTGTATGGAATGACATTTATTATGATACAATATGAACTGTCAAATGAATACGATTGACTTTACGCAATCCCATAGCTGATGTGTGATGACATTGATGAACCATTGATTGATAACCCACCATCAAAGGACGATTTTGACTTTCCTGAGCAGTTCGATGAAGAAATTATACCTCAGCAAGCTGCCCCCAAAAAGTGTGCTGTGGATTCAGAGGACGTGCCTGGCCCATCAAAAATATACATACAATGTATATAATTGATCCCACCACCTCCCAGATCCTCCTTCCTTTAGGGCGTACTTCATTTTGCAAACCCTTCTATTACATAATTGTTTACTTACCTCAATAACTTTGAACAGCTGTCTCAGGAACTATCAAGTGTAAGTTGATATTATTAATTGGTCTCATTTTGTTGAAAATTTTATGGACTTTAATAACTAATTATTAAACTTTTGCCATAAACCCACTACTATGGGTCAAAATGACGAAAACTAAAAAAACTGTAATTCTTCCTTAAAAACTATTTGACTTACAAAAACCAAATTATTATCTTTTTATTGCAAATTTAGTCTACTTTAAAGCGTGCATAGTATTTTTTGCCGTAACACAGGTCCTTGGTGGTAAAAATTGACAAAAACTGAAAAAAATCTGAAAATTTATTGGATATTAAATATTTTACAATGATCCGAAGGGCTTTCGAGGTGGAAAACTTAGATTTGTCATTACTATCTCATCACTACTAACATACAAAAAAATCAGAACTACCTCATTTAACGCAAGGCAAAATGTACGATTTCCATGGACTATAAGTTAAGCTAGAGCGTGCTCTTAATTTAGTTTTTTTTAGCAGCCTTTAATTCAGAATAGGTGAAATAAATTGATTGACGTACACTGACAATTTATTGTAGTATTATCAATCTCCTCAAATATTTGTACCTACTTTACACCATTCGTCGTCCCTTTTTCAAAAATTTTGTACAAATACAAATAATTT
Source organism: Crambus lathoniellus (assembly GCA_949710035.1). Classification (NCBI taxonomy): domain Eukaryota; kingdom Metazoa; phylum Arthropoda; class Insecta; order Lepidoptera; family Crambidae; genus Crambus; species Crambus lathoniellus. The sequence goes on along the minus strand of OX453307.1, from coordinate 8,396,314 downwards.
AGTTCGGTAGAATGCAGTCTGACAATAGAAATCGTGTTAGTAGTTTAGTAATTTACAAGTTCATGATGCATAACACCGTAGCATAGCGTACAAATATTAAAATTTAATATAAAAAGCATGAAAATCAAACTATAAGTGTCAGAAATTGTAATTAAATGATTAAATCTCTTTTTTTTATAGCGAAATTCATTAAATTGTTCCATGTAATAAAAGCAGTGGTTATAGGTTTGTCCACTGAAAAAAAATATATCTTTAAAGTAAAGTAAAACCTACCTTTTTGAGAGCGGTGCCAGCCAGTAGCAAAAAACAGCCAGAAAAAGATAGGATATTATTTTTTTCCTTTATAGTTGACAGGTACTTTCTGACGTGTCGGTTAAATTTTTGATAATTTTGATAGTAATATTTTTATTTTGTTAGTTTTTATTTGTGTAGATTGTACCTACTATTAGATACTTACCCATATCTCTAAAACTACATAACCGATTTTGATGTAACTTAAACAATGATTTAAATCAATTTGCACGCTAACAACAATAACTATTGTGATGCATATCAGATTTTTTTGTGGATGACGTTGTTTTGGTTAAATGTAATATGTAGGTATCTTGTAGCAGCTTTACTTTGCATGCCTTACTATAAAATAATATAAAAATAAAATAAAAAAAACAAAAAGAGTCAACTTTATACGACTTTTACTTTCCGAGAAATTCATGGACAAACATACACACATCCCAACATACAAACACTTACGAAATTTAGCACACGTGTTTGACAGTCACACACACATCGCTCTGTCACTTTAAATGTCAAACGTATGAAAGAGATGCCATGATGTTTGATACGCTCCCAAAGATGATTTGCGTTCAAGAATTCGGGCGTAAATGTCAAACGTATGAAAGAGATGCCATGATGTTTGAGACGCTCCCAAAGATGATTTGCGTTCGAGAATTCGGGCGTAAATAGATCGCTTTACTCAGAAATTATCCAACTCCAACTATATCACATCTAACTCGACATAGGACTAAATTCGAATACTAATCTTTGCCATAAGTTTTTGAATAAAAAAATGTACTGTAACTAGCGCTAAAAACGTCCCAGTCAAGCGCAGTACTGAAAATGTCACAGAAATGTCTAAAAATACAATTTTACGCGCGATAATGTAACGGATGACAAGTACCACTCGATGCAAGTCGAGCGCTCGGCATAGACATTTCTATAATTTGTCTACGAAAATTCAGTTTCAATTGACCCTCGCCATTTTATTGCGACAGTACACGCCATATAATTTGGCGTGTGTCAATATCTGGAACTATGATTATATCATGGGAATAAGGTTTATTTTTCCGACGAACCACGACGGTCAGTGCCCTCTGGCAGATGCCAAGTTATGTGGCGCGGACTATATCTCATTCGATATCATATCAAAGGCGCGTGAATCGGCCCCCCAGGTCTGATACAAATTGATAGCGTCCTTTTTTGAAGTCAGTAAAAACGCATACAATTGGGAGTTTTATCATTCAGTGACCCAGTTGGTGGTGTGTTGGTGCTTGTGGGACTCACATGCACATATACGCATTGGGAGGCCAAACCAGGTGGCAGTGCACGACCAGGTCGCGCGCCAAGTGCTAAGCAGCAACAGCTTAGAAGCAACTTCTGTCACAACCACTCTGACAAACATGACGATTTTGGGAATCCAAGGCACATTTATCAATGATAGTCGATTATATTATTTAAAAGTGTACTTACCATTAACATTATATGGTCTGTAGTAGAATTCCAGTAGTTTTAGCTTTATATATACCTACGTATACTTTGTTATTACTAACTAATGTATATTAATAAAATATACAAATCATACTGACTATGTATGTATATTTGTACAGAAATAACAATGCTTTTTAGGATAACGAGGTGCTTTATCAGTAAGTGGCTGCCACCTATGATGATTTATATAATACTTGCGGACCCGGTGAACTTCGTATCACAACATCTAGTAAAAATAGACAGATAAAAATAAATAAAATAACTAATCTCTAAGCGCATCTAAATTCACCAAAGAAGTTTTCATACAAAATAACATGTTCAAAATATGATTTTCCGGAATAAAAAGTAGTCTATATCACTTTACAGCTCTCAAAATATCCTCATTCCAAAAATCACGTCGATTTATTGCTCCGTTTTGACGTGAAAGACGGACAAACAAACAAACAAACACACTTTCACATTTATAATATTAGTATGGGTTTTGACAGCGATTGCTTTTTCAGTGCCACAGTTTCTCACAACTAAATCCGGTAGTTTAGTGTTGCAAGTCGGCAGGCATCGCTTCAACCAGGCGACATTTAGGATGGGACCTAAAATGAGATGGACTTGTATCAAGAAACCTAAAAAATGCCGTGCGGTCATATTCACTATCGAAAAAAATGTTGTCAGACAATCCCATGAACATAATCATTGATGTATACAACCACCTGTCTACCTTAGCGTAATTTGCCTACTACAACATGTTAATACTTTAATCGAAACTGAGAAAATAGTTGTTTCAGAATCAAGAGTAGAATCGATTCCAAGGATTTATGATAGGGGTTAAATTTAAAATAAAAAATTGATTTCATTTTTTGCCGCTTCTAAAAATGTATGTGTCTATTGCATATTCATTTAATACAGTGCCAAAATGTGAAACTAACGTGTTTTTTTAATGTCATTTTGCTGTCAAATTGATGTCCAACCATAGCGCTACTGGCGGCTGAAAAAAAAAGATAAACGTACATACGTACGCCGCTAACAAAAAAGATTGTGGCAGTGTACGCGCGCAACCCGTCACGTGCTCTCTTACGGCATAGTCGAGCTTAAAATCTATCAGAAAGTCACGGAGACATGATCACGAATATCTTGTCAGTTTCATAAAAAAATATTAAATTAAATTAATATAAAATAAATTAGTTGGGGTGTATGGGCTTTTCGGTCATTGCATACACGTTATATATAAAATTCAAATTCCGCTTTTGTTATAACACTATTGTGTCAACAGGTATTGTAATAATCATAATGTGGTAATGCCGTAAAATACAAAGTAAATGATATGAAAACTATTATGCAATAATTTTCTATCTCTGACTACAACCTCGATCGAATTAAGTTAAGCAATATGAATTTTAACTGTAATAAGTGGAGACGAATAATTATAATACATTACAGGGCTGGAGTTCTTCAAGACCAAATCCGGCAATTTTGTGATGGTGCTGGGTCGTTACCGGTTCAACCAGGTGACCGTCTGCAAGGGCCCAGCTGTGCGCTGGACCTGCGTCAAGTACCCAGTTGGCTGTCGGGCTTCCGTCACTACCGTAGATAACGTCATCATTAAGACTTTGAACCAGCATAACCATTGAACTTCCGTTTTTTTGAATTATTTGGCTCACAGAAAATATAGAAAGAGCTGAAAAGTAGTAAGTAAGTGTGAAAACCCCTTTTACTTAAAACAGCAATAGGGGATCGGACTGTTATTGATAATGTAAATATTTAATAGTATCATTCAAAAATATAACATTGAAGAGTAACAAAAGTGTTAAAAAATATTCAAAATGTTGACTAATAAGCAAGTAATGAGCTGCTGAATTGTGAAAAACTGTGTCTCTAGCTATCTCTTTCTAAAACGAAATTTTATATGGTGGGAGTATGGCGCTAAGCACATATGACGTCATCTGTGTCTACCGCTGTCCTTGTCTCATAAGGAAGTTTGATGAGCTATATCTCCGAAAACATGGAAAATATTTGAAAATAAATACCTGTGATTTATGATATTAATAAAAACATTTTAAGCAAATAAAAAAAAAAACAGTCCGATCCCCTAATGCATTTGCCCTTTGTTCAATTTTGACAGTGTCGTGGCAACTTGCCTGTGTGCTATATCACACACACACTTTTTGGAAATTGATGTTGTTAAACAATCCAATGAACATAATCATTAATGGATCCAACCACTTATTTTCCTTTAGCGGTACCTATTACCTTTTTGAGCTCTAGTTAGAGCATGACACTATTGTGTACAAAATGTTTGTACGTACTGTAACAATAATTAAATTTATAAGTAATTAATGTGGCCAATGCCCTATAAAATAAAGTAAATGACAAGAATTTATCAATTTCTATCTCTTACCACGACCTCTTTTTAAGAAAGCCAAAATGCAGTAGAGTAATACCAAAAACCGTATTATTTGAAGAGATTGAAGTTCAACGATTATGTAGGTACAATACATTCCAGGGCCAGTGTTCTTCAAGACTAAATTCGGCAACCTTGTGATGGTGCTGGGCGACTACCGGTTTAACCGGGTAAAGGCCTGCAAGGGCGCAGCTGTGCGTTGTACTTGACGCAAGTACAACGTCGGCTGCCGGGCCTCTATCACTACCGTAGATAGCGTCATCGTCAAGACTTAGAACCAACATAATCATTGATTCACCTGCTTTTGAAATGAGATTTATCTCTGTATCAAAAAAAATCCAGCAACTTTATGATTCATATGGCATAAAGCGATTCATTCAACCATATGAATCGCTTTTGAGGGCCCAGCTGTGGGATGGACCTGGGCATAGTACAGTGCAGTTGAATGCAGTATTAATACAAGTTATTGAAATATAAATCACTAGTGGCTTCCCGCCGTTTTCCATTCAGCGGTACCCATTCCCGTAAGAATATCGTAGTAAAATGTAGCCTACGTCAATCGGGAATAATACAACCGGCGAAAGAACTTTTAAAAACAAAAAATATTTTTTTTCTCTTAATAATGATTACATATAGGTACACCTACAATACCCGTGTGCTTTAATTTATTAACTGTACCTGTTTTCTGCTGGTAAACTTTCTCATTGCTTATTTAAAGATTATTAATGATTTTTCTTAGTTATGTGACTTGTATTAGCTTTACCAGTATAATTAAGAATTAAACGAACTTACCTTGTGAAGTTCGATTCTTATTATACGAGCATCACGTAGAAGATGATTACCAGTTAACATGCAGCAGTACGTAGTATGGTGCCGTCCTTGTCACACTGTTTAAAGCTAACAAATAACGAAACAGTCTGTCTCGCTCTCTCACGCCTGATACGGCCGCTCACACGGTCGCCCGACGCCATTAATTTTAGAGCTACCTTATTGAGATCAAATTTTTAGAAGGGTTAGGAAGGAGAAATTCATCCTACCTGGGTTGGGCGGGAGTATGGTAATCATCTTCTACGTGATGCTCGTATAATAAGAATCGAACTTCACAAGGTAAGTTCGTTTAATTCTTAATTATACTTTGCATCCCTCCGAAGATGATTACCAGTTAACATGCAGATGTTTAGAGTTTAAAAAAAAAATTGTATCTATCAATAAGGGGTTGTAAGTAATGAATTCCAAATACATTATACGAATCAAAGCACTTATTATATTATCTCTTTTTCTCAAAGAAAATGCTTACAGATAAAGTACCTACTGCAACAAAATAATCATGATAGATGCATAATGCATAAGAATAAGTGTAATTTCTTATGAACTAAACAAAGAGTAGGCAAACTCATTATTGTCCACAGGAGTAGTGACATCCCGGTTATAATATTTAAGAAAAACATTGGATGTGTCACTCCAGCCCGCAGCCCTATGGATGTGTCACTCCAGCCCGCAGCCCTACGAACCACTTGCAAATTAACTCCAGATCGGCGTGCAGCCGATGTGGCCGCGTGACGTGTGCTGTGTGCACCGAACAGACTTGTGTCCACACCACTTTCTTGGAGAGTAGCTTTTACCCAGTGAGCAAGAGTTTGCGATCCGACCTTATTATGTGGGTTTCTAAAGCTGATAAACAAACCTGATGAATTATTTTTTCTAATATTTAAAGTTTTATTTAAATATGCTTGTAAAGCAATTGCCGGACATATTTTGGGGTTTTCTTTAATAAAAGGTAGTTTGATAAGTGGTTGGTAGGTCCCAGATCTGGATGTTTTAATCAGGTCAACAATTTTAATCAATATAAGTACAATCATTTTTGATTATTATATTTTCTATTTTGATTAGACTTAATGTTTGCATTCACTGAGCAGATGCTATTGCGAGTAATGTATTTGTTATAAATGATAAATCACGTAAGCTTACAATATCATATGGGTAAAAATAACCCAAATAATTAAGCACAATGATTGGGTCCCACGTGACATCATATTTTGGTGTGGGAGGTTTTAACTTAAGAACGCCCTTTATAAATCTGGAAACCATAACATTTGAGGATATTGATGTATCTAATAGTAGGGATAAGGCAGACCTTGCCGTATTTAACGTACTATAGCTAGCTCCCGATTCAAACAATTGTTTCAGAAACTGAATCAGCTGAGACACATTAGCTTCACAATAATCATAATTATTAATTTCATAAAACTCCTACCATTTAACGTATTAGTAGAAAATGAAGACAAGTAAATTTAAAGGTACTGTTGGGGCACCTCGTTTCATCAGAGCTTGCCGGATAATGTCGCTGCCACCAGGGAAAGGTTTGCATGAAGCGGGTGAGCTTTCCTGAAAGGAGAGTATAATAATGATTTATTTGGTTCGAATATAATCTCTTGAGAAACAAGCATTTTTTGATACATCGGGTACCAAGGTTATGATGGCCAAAGCGGCACAACAACAATACCTTCTGCTTTGTCCAATTTTATACGTAGTGATTACATGCTCTTTTTTTAATTTTATCTTTTGAAGAACTTTAGTAATTAGACATAAAAGGGGGGGAAAGCGTAGAAAGATATACTATGCCAATTAAAAGTAAATGCATCAATTAACTCAGATTGTGTATCTAGCTTCCATGAAGCATATCTCTGGCATTTATGATTTTGTATAGGTACTAGCAAAAAGATCAAAGTCGGGTTTTCCCAATGTTTGTACAACTTGTGAGAACGCATATCCGGCAAGTTCCCATTCAGTATCAATGTTCAACTGTCGAGATGCAAGATCAGCTTCAATGTTGTCAGCTGATTTAATATATGATGCAAATACATGAAAATTGCGCAATTCGCACCATTGCCAGAAATTTCTAGCTAACTCATTAAGGTGTGTAAATCTTACACCACCCATAATAATGTAACCCGGTTAATATAAGCTAATGCTGTACTATTGTCAACACGCAGAAGGATATTGGAGCCATGAAGATGAGAAGCAAATGTTTTTAATGCCTAAAAAACTGCTTTTAATTCAAGATAGTTAATGTGGTTGATTATTTAAGATTGACTCCAGTTTCCCCCAGCTGATTCGCCATCGCAGGCAGCACCCCATCCAGTGATGGATGCATTACTGTAAATAACTATATCATACTCAACTTTATGAATAGGTGAGAAACTATTTTCTATGTTATTTTTCCACCACTTTAAGTCGCAATGCAAATTGCTTTTAATAGACATACGTTTATTATAATTTTCGGAATGATTTAAAGCTAAGTATTTTTCCTGCTCAAATAATTTTGTGTAAATCCAGCCATAGCGAACAGCTGGGCATGCTGATGTCAAAAGACCAAGAAATTCAGCAAACTGTCTAATAGTACAAATTGTTTATATATTATTAAGAAATTTAATAGCCTTGGTGGCTGTATTAAATACAAAACCTAAAAATTTACATGATGTACTGGGTATAATTTGACTTTTGTCCCAGTTGATTAAGAATCCTAATGATTCAAGAAGTTTGTTGTGGCGGTGGTATTATCGACACACAACTCGTATGATGAAGCGATACAACAAAAATCATCCAAATAATTTACAGATAGGTGACCATTGGAGCGTAGTTGAGATAGTACAGGTTTTAATAGTTTTGTAAACACAAATGGTGCACAGACCAAAGGATAGAACCACAGATTACTAAATAGTTACTATGTAACAGATAGTTCACTCCGCTAAGTCATTTAAATAAATATTAATAAAGTAGAATTCAGCTTGTACGGCGCAGGCAAATTACGAACGGCCACTCGTTGTAGTTGCATCTCTTTCTATCGCATATATTCTAGCTCTTTTGCGGACCTAATTTCTATGGATTTACAACGCCGGCGTTGCCGCCGCGTTTTCGAGCCGACATGGGGAGTGAAATAGGTCTGGTAGAACGTTAAATTCGAATAGATTTGAACGCCACTGAAATCTTAACTTCTTCCGATCTTCAATATGGACTGACACTAAAAAATAAGCGTCCTGGATGTCTATTGTTGCTATGAAGTCATTGTGTTCAATATGTTTCAAAACCGTGCGGTAATCTTCCATTTTGAAGTGTTGCACATCAATGTATTCATTTAAACGTTTTAAGTTTAAAATAAATCTGTGTTTACCTTTCGGTTTTGGAACTGTAAAAATTGGCGAAACATACTGGTCTTTGCATGGACTGCAAAGCGAAATAAAGCCAGAACTAGCAAGATCGGAAATGCAATCATCAATAATTTCAGCTTCTCTTTGCGTGCAGCACCTATTTTGTGGCAGGTTGTGTTGTATAGGGTTCTCTACAAAAGGTATTTTGTAGCCACTGACCCATGATAAAATTGTAGGAGTAGCCCACTGTTGATAAAAATATTGTAATCTACCCGCAACGCCGTAGGTACCTCTGTAATTGGAGTCAATTCCTCCTCCCTCGCTGACGGTGCGTGTACTTGGAGTTGTAGTTGTGCCGGTAGCGCGTCGAAGCCGGAGCTGAAGCCGCATGATTCCTCCTCGGTGCGGGGTTCGCTCGCGCCTCTGCGGCTGGTGCTTGCGGAACCCCCCTCGCGTTTAAAGTCCCACGACGAGCAGCTGTCGATGCTTATAAATCGTAAATATTTTTTCAATAACTCTGATCTATTATCTTTAGATAAGCCATTTAATAAAATGTGATGCCATCTTGTGGAAACATCTTTGTGCAAGTTTACGCTGAATAGATTCTCTAGACAAGAGTCATCGCCTTATATATTTAAGATATCTTGATTTAATTCAGAACATTCCTCACCACTTTCAACAAGTTCTGGTTCTGGTTAAAGTGGGTTGTCAATTAAAATTTCATCTGAAAATAGGCATTCACTGTGCTTAGATAAAAATGCTTAAAGCAAGTCCAAATATTCGAAGTAAAATATTCATAAATTACGCTCAGACATGATATACATGGAGCTTAAGTTAAAACTAGTAAAATGTATTCATATAGAATACTATTGACGCTCGAACACGATATACGTGGAGCTTAGTCAAAACTAGTAAAATGTAGGTATTCATATAGAATACGATGACGCTCGAACACGATATACGTGGAGCTTAGTTGTGTAAAATAATCACTAAACACGATATACGTGTAGTCAGGAAAACAAAAATAATAATCTCGACATGATTTACATGGAGAATACACAGAATTTTATTTGATAGGTAAGTACTTAATACTCACACGATTTACGTGCGTATAATTTCGTCTAAGCATTTAGATGCATAAAGCCAGCGCAGTCATAGGCGCAGTGCATTGATAATGCTAGGCATTTAGCGAAAAAAGAGCATAAAAACAAAGGCCGTTTGTAAGTTGCGAATCGACGCCGACTGCGCTGTTATGGCTGGCGCCGCCGCGCCGCTCCTCGGCGGCCGGCTGGCGCGTGCGACAGAAATTGTAGCTGATAAAGCAATGCTACTTACTGTTATTTTCTAAATCGTTATCCGAAATCACTTGGTTTGGAGTCTCGTCAAATAATGGTTCGCTAGGTATAACTTTCGGAGGACGACGTAGACACTCGTCTATGACGCCGCGATTTTTTCCTCACTCTGTCCTCTAATTTTCTTATTTTCTTCATCAAACTATCGTAATCGTCGTCTCGACTTGATCGGCGCATCTTCCCACCCATAATACCTGCACAGGATCGAAATACACGGAGAGAATATGTGACTTGGACCGCACAAAAATACGTAATGACGTCGGGCGACCGTGTGAGCGGCCGTATCAGGCGTGAGAGAGCGAGACAGACTGTTTCGTTATTTGTTAGCTTTAAACAGTGTGACAAGGACGGCACCATACTACGTACTGCTGCATGTTAACTGGTAATCATCTTCGGAGGGATGCAAAGTATAATTATAAGGAGCCAGTATTTTATTTCGTATCTAGTTACATCTGCGTTGTTAGAATAGAATTATAAAAATAATTATGAAAATATTTTCCAGGTCCTGTATTTGCAAGCAGCAGGTCCGGAAACCCGGTGGTCCAGTTGGGCTCGTACCGGTTCTGCCGGGCTTCAAAGAAACGTAAAGATGGCTCGAGCAGTTCCAGAATGCGTTGGCGATGCGACAAGTACTCGGTCGGCTGCCGGGCATCTCTCATGACCGTGGATGACGTCATAGTAAAGACCCTCAACGAACATAACCACTGAACCTTTATCTACTCTACATTACCCCATCAATCAGAGAAACTTAAGTCTACGGCATATTTGAGCATGACTCGCAGCTACACTCAAAACGCTACACGATGCTACATAGCTACATCGTAGCGTAGCGACCTATGACTTTGAAAAGACATCAACGTGCGCTTGTGCTTGTTACGGAGTTTATTAATTGTTGTTTAAAAACTGTAATACTAAGTTATTCCTCGGCTTCATGTGGCATTAATTATGGCAAAAACCGATCTTCTGTAAGTTCTTGTAGATTTATAATAAAGAAGTTTAAAAAGTTCCTGCAAACTTATTTTTTTTGTCACAACTCAAAAAATGTCCATTGTTTGAATGGGTTTTATTAAATTGTTACTTTATACTTAAGAAATTTCTTAGTCGCTCAATGTTATGTTTATTTTGATATGTTAAATTTTACATAAAACTTCTGGTAAATAACGTGTAGGTCATCAGTTTCAGGTCCGTTTTTCGGCACGTCCAGGCGTGGCAAGCCTGTGATCTCAGTAGGCCAGTACCGCTTCAATCGCGTGAGCAAGTGTAAGGGCCCCAAAGTGCGCTGGACCTGCGTCAAGACTCCAGCTGGGTGTCGGTCTTCCATAACCACCTTGGAGGACATCATCATCAAAACGCATAATGAGCACAATCATTAGCTGAAAGAAACACATTGACTGACTAGCAACTAGTTTCGCAAGTAAAGTTGCCTAGTCGATACACAGTCTGATATGAGTTACTAACTACGTATTACATGATCTGAGGTAACTACGGTTCTTGAGGACATGATCACTGTGAATCAATGAGCTTTCACTTCTAGTGAAGAAAATTTTAGCTAACTACCTAGATCTAGTAGCTCTTTTAGTGGAGAAAATTATGAAAAACAAATTTGATAATCACAGAACACGGAAAAAAAATCGTCTTTCCAAGTTCTGTGGTGATAACTATGTCTGTTGAATATAGAAAGAGACATGAATTATCACATTAGTTTATAGAAAGTTGCCTACATACTCTTAGATTACTTACTGTATTCCAATCAGTACAATTATTTGATCATATTGATTTATAAGTTTGATTGCTATAAATTACATTTGATACCTAGTGTGATAAGTAATTGTGAAATCAGTGTTCAACAGGTACTGCTCAAAATTAGCATAAGTGTAAATAGTATCATCCGTAAAAATCAGGTTGCCTATAATTTTAATATTTGACACCTTACCTATTCTTACCTTTTATATAAAATAACTATTCTCTTAACTTTATGGATTGTATAAGGCTACAGTAGTGACAGTAGTGGTTAGTCATAAGAATAATAATACAAATATAATATAGGTATCGATAGATGTCTCACGCATACTACAAATATAACTAGTACGAGACAATTAGACCATTAAATGGAGCAGAAGAAATTTCCTTTTTAGCTCAATCGAAATATTTACTGCTTGAATAAAAAAGAAAATATTTTACAACCATTAATAATAGAAATGGAAAGCACACTGCTTGCTATCTGTAACGAATGTACATATTATAAACTTTTTGAATGCACATATTATAATTTTTTTATAAAGGCTTATTGGTAAGAAAGAAAAAATAATTACGATTAAAATAAAGTTTTCAGAAAATGTATTATTTTCATACAGGTTTTTTGAACGTTTGATCCAGTCAATTTGTGCTCAAAAGGGCCCTTGGTGGGAAAGTTTTGGAGTAGTTCTGATTTCTTCCATTCTTTATGTAATTGGGGTGCTGAATCCGAATCTGATGTTTGCTGACAAAATTTCGTGACGCAAGATTGAGAAAATTGCAACAAAGGTAAAAAAAAAATCCGGTTTTTTGCTTAAAATTCGGAAACTATTAACTTTTAGTAAATGGCCTGTTTACAGAAATTAAAGTACCTTAAATTCTCTACAAATATCACTATTTAGTTTGTTTTTTAGGAGAACCGTTCGGTCCCAGGTGCAAGTGGAAAATTGGTTTATTTCAGCGGTCTATGCAAAACCCACTTTTGACATTCCAATACATTGTCATTACTAGAGAGTTTTTGTTAATTTGTACGTTGCACTCAAACCCTGCTTGCGAAGTTGCGAGTGATCGTTCTAACAAAGTTTATTTTTTACATTTATGTTTCTTATTTGTTAAGTTACATGTCATTAGTCAAGATGATGCTGTTGATCGGGTGCATTGTGATTACCATTTGTGTCATGCATGGATGACCTAACTTGACCTAACTGAAATAATAATTTCTCATTTCTTCCTTGTTCTCTGTTCTTCCTTGTAATAATTTTAGTCCTATTTTATGTTACTTAAAGGATCCACGTTTTTTTTTAAATAAATGCTTAAAGTAATGCAGATGAAGTTTGTTGATGGTGGTTTTCAGTATTTACAAATTATTATTTTATTTGAATGATTGCATAAATCCCATTAGGTACTACGTGGACAGTTAGGTACTTAACAATGAATGTGCGGTGGATTTTATATATTTTTGCGAAAATAATCATAATATTTAGATTGTGTAACTGAATATTAACACACTTCTGATATTGAAACATTGAAAATGAAGTATTTAAAAAAAATCGACCCGTCTCACAACCAAATCCCATCGGAGCTGATTTTATTATTAATTGCATTGTGAAAGCAAAAATTTAAAAATTTAAATATCTCACTTCTTACATTCACACCAATTATCTAAGCCCATGTTAATTTCATTATGAAACTGTATCATGGAAAACTTGATAACGGATAAATATATACTTAAATACTTTTTGTTTGTAAATACATACTTAATATACATAGAAAACTCTGACTCACTTCTGATATTGTTGTGTTTAATCAACAGTATTGGTCCATCTCAGTAAGGGACTGATGATATTTGGCGGCCACAAGTATTACTTGCACCGCAGCAGCAACCAGAAGAGCAGCTGGCGATGTTCAGTCCGGAAGACCAGGTGTCGTTCGCTGGTGTACACGGTTGATGGATTCTTCGTCAGCTCCAAGAACGAGCATAATCATTGATTGTGAACGCTGGTCATAGCCCACTTATACAACACCGCTCCCACCCAACCAAATATACAATAGCAGACAGCGCGCGATAAGCGAGCCTGCCGCAAGCTAAAATGCATCTACAGAGCATTTGACTGCTCATACATTGGTTGGGTAGGAGCGGTGCGGTATAAGTGGGCTAAGTCCTTTACTTGCACCAGAACTATCAGCGATACAGCTGGCGGTGCTCAGTCCAGAAGTTAAGGTGTCGCGCATTTAGCCATAAATGGCCTCAATAAATAATATAATAATTATCTATATGATATGAAAATGCAAAGTTACTTATGATTTTATATCAATTTAACGTTGTATGGACGTGTATGGTCTGAAATAAATGATTTATTATTATTATTCCATTATTGCATTATTCTTAACATTTTTATGGTGGTTCGTAGTGAGGGTAATTAATGCGTTTACGGATACCTCTTCTGCGTACGGTATGCACTTCCTAGGTCATATCTCTTAGTTTGTTTGTGGCACAAAATAAGAATGCGTTTAATGAGATACCACCAAGATAAATAGCTCTGACTAAGCTATTCTACAGGCGCAATCGTTAATTAATAAAATATACTCGTATTATTTTAACTTTTTTGGCATTCACAATGCATTTTCTAATACTTCATTTTGATTCAGATGAAGGTAATTTTCAATTTAATTAATTTTGACCAAAATAATGTAACATTCAACAAACCAGTATTCCTGACTAACATTTTATTGATTAATGCTATTTCTTCCAGATGTTTTCTTTGTAAAGCAGTCAGATGGTAGAACATTATTGTGTATTGATCATTACCGGTTCGGCAAGCACAGCTCCTCGAGGGGGCCCAAGGAAAGGTGGATCTGCACCAGCAAGTCGAGGGGCTGCCGAGCGACCGTCATCACCTTTGAAAACACCATCATCAAGATGTTTAACCCCCATACCCATTAGAAATAAAACCCAAATGCTGTGGAATAAGGCGTTACAAATGCAACGTGGAACATAGTTACTATAAGAGTATGTACGGGGCGTTTTAACTTCTTACGGCCAGAATTAATAATCAATTCACAGATGGGGATAGGCATGATCCATATAAGTTGCTATGCAACGTTTGATATTAAACATAGAATTAACAACAGTTGCCTGGGTGTTGGTAGGTGTTGCCTAGCAACTAATCTGGATCATGCCTATCCCTAACTGTGGATAGATTATTAATTCTGGCCGTCAGTAACAAGAGATTTAAAATCTTACCTACGAGGCCAAGAAAATGCCTTATTAGAATTTACTGATGTAATTTATAAATCAATAATTTTATATTATTTTGGAAAAGGAATATATTTAATATGTACGGAATAATTTAATGTTTAATATGTAATTTATTTTAGAAATTAATGTTTTATTGACAGCTAATACATACATTTAACAATTATCTCATATTATTTTGGAAAAGAAATATTGTTACAGAATAATTAAATGTATATCATGTAATTTATTTTAGAAATTAATGTTTTATTGACAGCTAATACATACATTTAACAATTTGTACATACTCGTACATTTCACATTTCTTTATTAATCAAAGAGTTCATTTTAGAATCCGGCAAACCTACCGAGTTTATTGGCGAATTTGCTCACTGGCCTGCAGATTATCGAACCTCATTAACACTATGCCACAGGAAGACTATCTACTTGAAGTGTCGCCTCTGCGCCAAGAATAAACAGCGCAAGGAAACACCCTATATCTGCGAGGGGTGCAAAGGATACCCCCCTTTGTGTATCGCCTGTTTTAAAGATTGGCACATCTTAAAAATTAAAGCCATTGAATCGTCTTAGGCTCTAATAATGGAAATCAGATGTTTAAAAGAAGTTTCTTTCAATATACAATAATGTGCGATAGATCGTCTTGATGTCATTATTTTGCTTTCGCTACGTGGTTATAGTAAGTCGAAAGAACGTGCTCAAAGTAGGTATTTACTTACTGCCTTTCGTAATCAGGCTCTGTAATCAAACCGAATTAGGCCAAGAAGATGCCTTAATATTTGTAGACTGTAATATAAAAATACATTATACCTGAATTTATGGAAAAACAAAATGGTGTGAGATAAAAAAGTACCAATTTTTCACCGACTTCAAAAAAAGGAGGAGATTCTCAAGTCCACTGTTTTTTTTATGTATGTTTTACCATAACTTCGCCAGTTGTTAACCGATTTTAATAATTCTTTTTTTATCTGAAAGAAAATAGTTCATGTGTGGTCCCATGAAAACTTTAAAGTAGTCAGTTCAGTAGTTCAGTAGTAACTACTACTGCACCAAACTTGGTGTCAAGCCGAAAGTAACAAGAACAAAATATTTAGTTAAACAATAATACGCAATATCTCATGCGCGGAGTGGTGTGAAATACATAACAATCCTAGGTAGGTAATAAATAGCTTGGCACCGACTTCAATCAGATCAGTTAGTTCCGAGATTAATTAGATAAAGTCCCGCCCGTTCGTCCTTTGAATTGAATGATTCAATTTATTTTTTATTTTTTACGTTTTTGGGAAGTGACTTTTTGTTGGCAGTTTTTGTTTGAAGGCGGTTAATTTTTTTTGTTTATTTTAATTATTGTATGCTTCCTTGCCTGTCACTATTACAAGTGAATAAATACAATAAGACTGATGAATTAATAATTCTAATTCTTTGTTTCAGTCGTGAATCTTATGTCAGAAACTAAATGTGTGAAAATACTAATATAATATGATAGTGAATCTGTAGTATTTTATTAGGCTTACTGTTTTAATTTTATGATTAAAATAACTAGAAACATTCCCGATTTCTTCTAGATTCAGAAATCGTAAAATATGGCGATTCAGGTATATCTTGCTGTTTTAAATTAAGGTGTATATTTTCATGAAGACAGGGTGCAGTTTGCACGCGCTGCGCTTCAGCAAGTAAATACCGGTACAACTGACACAGAGCGCCAGCGCGGGGCCAAGCCTTGTTGGGTCTGCGTCAAGTTCAAACAGGGTTGCATCGCCATCGTCATCATGGTCGACAACGCCATCATCAAAACTGTAAGTGAGCACAGCAATCAATTGAGACTATAGATATAGAAATTACCATCAGTATAACTTGCACAGCACTAGCATCGGCTTCAGAGCGCATGGTATTGTATGCGCTAAGCTCGACTGCCCGTCAAGGTCGGCAACGTCATGTTCAAAACAGGCACTCTAACAGAAATGTTACTGTGTTCTTCGACTTTTAACACTACTTGGATAAAAATAACCTCAATCGGTCACATTGTTTGTGTGTTTAGTGTAGGTGCATTGTTATTGGTGTTTATTGATTTTTAATAAAACTGTATGGTTTCGTCAAAGGTTAATTTATAGGAAAAATGTGTGATAGTAAAAAACCACGAGCCCTATAAGTAGCTTTCAGGCGGGATTCGAACCCGCGCCTCCGGGAATCCGGCCCGATGCTCTGACCAACTAAGCTACCGAAAGGCTTACACGACTCGTCGAATTTTGCTATCACTTGTTACGCTGTAGGCCAGCGTTGCTTCATCAATGTGAGGAAACCCTCGCATCCGAAAGAAACATTTTTACAAATGTTTAACAATCGATTAAGATGAAACAGCCATATTGAGGTTTAATATTATTTTTATGCATTCACAATGCAATTTTGTAAGTATAGGAAAAATGTGTGATAGTAAAAAACCACTAGCCCTATAAGGTTAATTTTTCATAGACACTGGGCGCTGTGTCTCTACGCGTACCGGTATACAACCGGCACAACTCCAGCCGCAGGGCCAAGAGCCGGTGGAACTGCGTCAAGGCCAAGTTTGGCTGCAAGGCAACCATCGTCATGTTCGCTGACGTCATCTTGAAGACGACGCATGACCTCAACTACTACAGGTGATCTGTGCCACAACCACAAGCTTGTCAACTTCCACCGTAGAATTGGTACTAGGGAAATCTGTTTCATAGAGAAACGACGATGTTCAAGTACGGACTATTTTTAAGACCATTTAAATTAACATCAAAATTGTCTTTTAAAACATAAAGTTAAGACAGTAGATAACCCACTGCAACTTTTACGTAGGCAAGTGCATCATTTAATAAAACATAATATTTTCTGATTTCAGAGCCATGTTTTTCCACGACCCGTTACGGCAATCCCGTGATCACAGTGGGCAGGTACCGGTACAACAAGGTCAGTGGCAGTAAGGGGCCGGTTATCAGGTGGACATGTGTGAGGAATATAATATTATAAATGTGAAAGTTTAGATGTTTGGATGTTTGGATGTTTGGATGTTTGGATGTTTGTTACTCAATCACGCCAAAACGGCTGAACGGATTTGGCTGAAATTTGGGACACAGATACTTTGTAGCCTGGAGAGGAACATAGGTTACTTTTTATCCCGGAAAAGTATCACATTCCCGCGGGATAACGTCGTGTAGTACACGCGGGCGAAGCCGAGGGCGGAAAGCTAGTATTATAATAATCTCTAGTGTATGTGTTCGTTCTTGGATTTGATGATGACATTGTCAAGAGTGGTGATAGTGGCCCGGCAGAATTAATAATCAATTCACAGATGGGGATAGGCATGATCCATATTAGTTGCTATGCAACGTTTGATATTAAACATGGAATTAACAACAGTTGCCTGGGTGTTGGTAGGTGTTGCCAGCAACTAATCTGGATCATGCCTATCCCTAACTGTGGATAGATTATTAATTCTGGCCGTCAGTAACAAGAGATTTAAAATCTTACCTACGAGGCCAAGAAAATGCCTTATTAGAATTTACTGATGTTATTTATAAATCAATCATTTTATATTATTTTGGAAAAGGAATATATTTAATATGTACGGAATAATTTAATGTTTAATATGTAATTTATTTTAGAAATTAATGTTTTATTGACAGCTAATACATACATTTAACAATTATCTCATATTATTTTGGAAAAGAAATATTGTTACAGAATAATTAAATGTATATCATGTAATTTATTATAGAAATTAATGTTTTATTGACAGCTAATACATACATTTAACAATTTGTACATACTCGTACATTTCACATTTCTTTATTAATCAAAGAGTTCATTTTAGAATCCGGCAAACCTACCGAGTTTATTGGCGAATTTGCTCACTGGCCTGCAGATTATCGAACCTCATTAACACTATGCCACAGGAAGACTATCTACTTGAAGTGTCGCCTCTGCGCCAAGAATAAACAGCGCAAGGAAACACCCTATATATGCGAGGGGTGCAAAGGATACCCCCCTTTGTGTATCGCCTGTTTTAAAGATTGGCACATCTTAAAAATTAAAGCCATTGAATCGTCTTAGGCTCTAATAATGGAAATCAGATGTTTAAAAGAAGTTTCTTTCAATATATAATAATGTGCGATAGATCGTCTTGATGTCATTATTTTGCTTTCGCTACGTGGTTATAGTAAGTCGAAAGAACGTGCTCAAAGTAGGTATTTACTTACTGCCTTTCGTAATTTCAAACCGAATTAGGCCAAGAAGATGCCTTAATATTTGTAGACTGTAATATAAAAATACATTATACCTGAATTTATGGAAAAACAAAATGGTGTGAGATAAAAAAGTACCAATTTTTAACCGACTTCAAAAAAAGGAGGAGATTCTCAAGTCGACTGTTTTTTTTATGTATGTTTTACCATAACTTCGCCAGTTGTTAACCGATTTTAATAATTCTTTTTTTATCTGAAAGAAAATAGTTCATGTGTGGTCCCATGAAAACTTTAAAGTAGTCAGTTCAGTAGTTCAGTAGTAACTACTACTGCACCAAACTTGGTGTCAAGCCGAAAGTAACAAGAACAAAATATTTAGTTAAACAATAATACGCAATATCTCATGCGCGGAGTGGTGTGAAATACATAACAATCCTAGGTAGGTAATAAATAGCTTGGCACCGACTTCAATCAGATCAGTTAGTTCCGAGATTAATTAGATAAAGTCCCGCCCGTTCGTCCTTTGAATTGAATGATTCAATTTATTTTTTATTTTTTACGTTTTTGGGAAGTGACTTTTTGTTGGCAGTTTTTGTTTGAAGGCGGTTTAATTTTTTTGTTTCTTTTAATTATTGTATGCTTCCTTGCCTGTCACTATTACAAGTGAATAAATACAATAAGACTGATGAATTAATAATTCTAATTCTTTGTTTCAGTCGTGAATCTTATGTCAGAAACTAAATGTGTGAAAATACTAATATAATATGATAGTGAATCTGTAGTATTTTATTAGGCTTACTGTTTTAATTTTATGATTAAAATAACTAGAAACATTCCCGATTTCTTCTAGATTCAGAAATCGTAAAATATGGCGATTTAGGTATATCTTGCTGTTTTAAATTAAGGTGTATATTTTCATGAAGACAGGGTGCAGTTTGCACGCGCTGCGCTTCAGCAAGTAAATACCGGTACAACTGACACAGAGCGCCAGCGCGGGGCCAAGCCTTGTTGGGTCTGCGTCAAGTTCAAACAGGGTTGCATCGCCATCGTCATCATGGTCGACAACGCCATCATCAAAACTGTAAGTGAGCACAGCAATCAATTGAGACTATAGATATAGAAATTACCATCAGTATAACTTGCACAGCACTAGCATCGGCTTCAGAGCGCATGGTATTGTATGCGCTAAGCTCGACTGCCCGTCAAGGTCGGCAACGTCATGTTCAAAACAGGCACTCTAACAGAAATGTTACTGTGTTCTTCGACTTTTAACACTACTTGGATAAAAATAACCTCAATCGGTCACATTGTTTGTGTGTTTAGTGTAGGTGCATTGTTATTGGTGTTTATTGATTTTTAATAAAACTGTATGGTTTCGTCAAAGGTTAATATATAGGAAAAATGTGTGATAGTAAAAAACCACGAGCCCTATAAGTAGCTTTCAGGCGGGATTCGAACCCGCGCCTCCGGGAATCCGGCCCGATGCTCTGACCAACTAAGCTACCGAAAGGCTTACACGACTCGTCGAATTTTGCTATCACTTGTTACGCTGTAGGCCAGCGTTGCTTCATCAATGTGAGGAAACCCTCGCATCCGAAAGAAACATTTTTACAAATGTTTAACAATCGATTAAGATGAAACAGCCATATTGAGGTTTAATATTATTTTTATGCATTCACAATGCAATTTTGTAAGTATAGGAAAAATGTGTGATAGTAAAAAACCACTAGCCCTATAAGGTTAATTTTTCATAGACACTGGGCGCTGTGTCTCTACGCGTACCGGTATACAACCGGCACAACTCCAGCCGCAGGGCCAAGAGCCGGTGGAACTGCGTCAAGGCCAAGTTTGGCTGCAAGGCAACCATCGTCATGTTCGCTGACGTCATCTTGAAGACGACGCATGACCTCAACTACTACAGGTGATCTGTGCCACAACCACAAGCTTGTCAACTTCCACCGTAGAATTGGTACTAGGGAAATCTGTTTCATAGAGAAACGACGATGTTCAAGTACGGACTATTTTTAAGACCATTTAAATTAACATCAAAATTGTCTTTTAAAACATAAAGTTAAGACAGTAGATAACCCACTGCAACTTTTACGTAGGCAAGTGCATCATTTAATAAAACATAATATTTTCTGATTTCAGAGCCATGTTTTTCCACGACCCGTTACGGCAATCCCGTGATCACAGTGGGCAGGTACCGGTACAACAAGGTCAGTGGCAGTAAGGGGCCGGTTATCAGGTGGACATGTGTGAGGAACAAGCAGGGCTGCCGGGCCACTATCACCACTCTTGACAATGTCATCATCAAATCCAAGAACGAACACATACACTAGAGATTATTATAATACTAGCTTTCCGCCCTCGGCTTCGCCCGCGTGTACTACACGACGTTATCCCGCGGGAATGTGATACTTTTCCGGGATAAAAAGTAACCTATGTTCCTCTCCAGGCTACAAAGTATCTGTGTCCCAAATTTCAGCCAAATCCGTTCAGCCGTTTTGGCGTGATTGAGTAACAAACATCCAAACATCCAAACATCCAAACATCCAAACATCCAAACATCCAAACATCTAAACTTTCACATTTATAATATTATATAAGTAGGATCTAATTAAGATTATCTTAAGCTTGCAATCCATAGACACTGATTATTATAGTATTATCTGTCATAATTTATCATAATAAATTATATTAATAATAAATATTTTTCTTCTTTATTCTTTTATTTAGATGTTAGTAGTCGATTTCGGTATCTTAATCTAAGTTACTCAAAAATTTCATTAACTATGATTGTGTCGATAATTTTTTTTTGTTAGGTAAGTATAAAAACAAGAATGGATCTCATAAAAGAAGTTCTCAATTAAGCTGTATAACCGGAAACCGGTGATACAGATTGGCCAATACCGGATAAACAAGATTTCGTGGTGCAAGGGGTCGCGAGCATGATGGGTGTGCGTGAAGACCTACTCCGGATGCCGCGCGAAACTCATCACCGTCGATGGCGACTCGAATAGCGACCGCGAACCGGACGAGACGTTCCGTGGGCAGGCCCCCTACAAGGTGGACCGACGATCTGGTCAAGGTCGCGGGAAGCCGCTAATTGCGGGCAGCGCAGGACCGATCGTTGTGGAGATCCTTGGGGGAGGCCTATGCCCAGCAGTGGGCGTCGTACGGCTGAAATGATGAACGCAGGGGGCCTGTTGACCGCTACTTCTAGCAGGATCCTGCACAACGCAGGCTCACCTTCCTGCATCCTTAGTTGCCCACGCCAGTGTTGTGCCTCGTTCGGCACATGCTAACCAGAGTCGGTAAATTTTTTTTAATACCTATCTTACTTTCAATATTTTCAATGACAAAAATTAAATTGTGAATGCAAAAAGTAAAAATAATGTTACTATTTGCTTTTTCTTGCAGGAAGAAAACAAGCGAAAGACAAGGATCTTAATAAAGCTGTATTCACAACATCGCGTTATGGAAAACCGGTGATACAAATGGGTATCTACCGGTTCAACAAGAGATCGGATTATACGGGGTCGCGAGCGAGATGGGTGTGCGTGAAGATTATGCGCGGATGCCGCGCGAATCTCATTACCGTTGACGACGTGGTAGTGGAGGCACACAGCAACCATAATCATTAATTTCACATGTGGTCTCAGTTCATGGTTGAGCCTCACTCCAAATAAGTAAAATGTATCTGTAATCTGGGAATCTTACATAGTAGGTAGTTGAATGAAATATCCATTCTTCATTGGCGTTCTAGAATTAAAATATTTTTTGATTTTCGTTTGGCATATTTTTTATTTAGAAAAAGACTGTGGTCAAAATATTACAGTCTAGTTACGTGCCTATAGGTACTCTTAAGTATTACTCGTAAACGCACAATTTTGATCAAGTTTAATTTAACGATTTGTTTTGTTATAGTAAGAAAACAACGAGCAAAGGACAAGCATTTTACTGAAGCTGTTTTCACAACATCGCGGTATGGAAAACCGGTGATACAGATGGGTCAATACCGGTTCAATAAATTTTCGGGTTGCAAGGGGTCGCGAGCGAGATG
The DNA here is from genome assembly GCA_949710035.1 of Crambus lathoniellus. Classification (NCBI taxonomy): domain Eukaryota; kingdom Metazoa; phylum Arthropoda; class Insecta; order Lepidoptera; family Crambidae; genus Crambus; species Crambus lathoniellus. Next base: position 8,373,394 of record OX453307.1, on the reverse strand, counting down.
GGTGTGCGTAAAGACCTGTTTAGGATGCCGCGCGAAGCTCATCACTGTCAATGACGAGATAGTGGAGGCACACTGCAACCATAATCATTAATGTACATTTATAACGTTTACCTCAGTTTGTGGTGGTATCTAACATCACATCAGTAAAATAATATTTTACTTATGAAATAGGTACCATTCCTATAAAACGTCATTAGCGTTTTGAAAATTATATAAAAAATATTATCCTTTTGTAAAGTTCTACAACAATTACATAAGCGTCAGCACTTTACTTGCGCGCGGCAATTAGTTAATTAGGACACGTTTAACTATTACTCAGAGTGAACTCATATATTATCAGTTATCAATAAAAACTATCAGTGAAAATTTTGACAAGTTTCGCGTATCATTTATATCATTTTATGTTCTATGGTTTAAAGATCATACACCAATTTGTATTTTTTTTAGTAAGGCAAGTAGTATACGGTCGATCTTAGTCTTATGACCTGTTTCACAATGTCCTATTAGGAGATACTTTCCAGTTTACTTAACAGTTTTGTATGGCCGATTTGTCATGTAACAGCTAATTAGAACTTACTTAGACATTGTGAAACAGGCCCAACCGGTGATTTTGATCGACGGGTACCGGTTCAACAAGTTGTCGCGTGCAAACGGGTCGCGAGCGAGGACTTGACACTGTCCACGACGAGATGATTCAGCTCAATTGTGACCATAATCATTTGTAAAATATCACGTCTGCTATCGTTATTGTTTTGCTTGACTCCAATGCTTGAGTCAGTGTCCCATGTCAACGTGTGAAGTGCTCTATTCAGAAAGATGAGCCCTTCTCTTATGCTCGATGTGCCCATTTAGACCAGTGTGTGGTCTTGTGTTTCTGATCACGTGTCGGAAACATAGTACATTAATCTTTGTGGAAATTGTTTGAAATGGGCAACGTAGGATATGAAAAAATATCTACTTATTATAATGTTAATGAGTATGCTGAGTAATAAATAAATAAATACTGACTCTACGTACGTACGCCTCGCTCTTGAATAAGCATAAAATGAGATAGGTAAGCGTTTGATGGTATTGACGAACTGCGGTATAATTGTTTGACTTATTTTACATGTGCTATAGTATGATTTGTTAGTTTTAAGTTTTTGATATAAATATTGTCGACATTATTATGTTGTTTAAATGCCATAACAGCCAAACGAGTTAGCCTAACTAAACTGACAAACTGCCATTGCTGTTAAGAATAAGGTAAGGCAAAGCGATCATAGCATAAAGCTAACATTTGAGGAAAAAAGACATGTCACATGGACATTTAGGTTAGAACTGGTGTCGGTATTGTTAGCTGTAGTTTTGATTTATTTTTCTCTTTCTGTCAATTATTACATCTATTTTTCTGAGTGATTATTATGCATGTTTTGTGTTTTACTTTGTATATAAATCGAAGTATTATGTAACGTAGTAATATTATAGTATTCTTTGATCATGTAGTCGATTTCTATCTTCAAGGCGTTAGGAAACCTTAGTGCCGAAACACACCTGCTGAAAATGCGCGGCTAACATTACGCGACTAACTTTTATGTCACGCGAATGTATGAATACGCGAGACGTTATTTCAATTTATGGTGTTATTAATTCAAAAGCATTGCAGGCGTAATCACGCAAAACTTTGGTCGCGTATTTTCAGCATAGTGTGTTTCGACACTTAAGCAGTCTGGGTACATTATTCAAATGATAAAGATACTATAGTAACAAAGTTCAAATTACGGAACGAAAGAGAAAGAGATCGCACGAAAATATTGTAAGTATGAAAAAGTTACTGGCTGACTATTAGGTGACTGCGCCCCGATCGCGGTAATTCTGTCGGGGGGGTGTCACTCCGCAGTTTAGGTACATTCGGCCGGCGCGCCTCCCGGGCAGGCGTATGGCAGAAGGATGCCGCTCGGCTCGTACGCTCCACGTTCGCGCGTAAAACGATCGATCATTTCTGTGATCTTTGTGCACCGAACAATGACTACTAAACGTTCTTATAATCCGTATAAAAGATACTGTTGTGTTTACAGGTGTCTAAATAAAAGAAAGAACAAAAGAAACAAAAAAACCAAATTCGCAAGGCGCTCACAACCCTAACCAGCGAGCGAGCTCTTTGAGACTTTCATAGAAATAGAAACTCACGCGCGTAGCTGTTGGATACAGTTTTGCTTGCATGCGCGAACTTTACTATTATATATTCTGTGATTCTGTGCAGCGCGTCTTGACCAAGTTTGGACGTTTGAATTCGTATTGCCGTAATGACATAACGACGCAAACGTCACGCAAACCTATAGTCCCACAATCCTGTCTGTACCGGTGGCATCCGTGACAGAGTAGCCATTTGCAATACGAAATTTAGTTGTCAAAAAAGACTGTCGTATGAAAACTGTTTTAGTTCCAAAGATTATCACCGGAACAGAAAACGTTGTAAACGCCGCGCGTATCAAAAACGGTATTGCACTTTTTGCACGTCGCGTGAACTTCAACTGCACGTACAATTGACTAATGCCACAATGTGTCATAAGATTATCGCGATCGGGGCGCTGGGCGCGTGCTGCGCTGCGCCGCGAAAAAATTAATAAATGACGAACGCGCGTACTACGTTTTACCCTTGGAGTAAACAGTGGTTTGTTATATATGCAGTATATAATATTATTTATATTTTTTAATAAAATAAAACATATAAATATAAATTTTTTGCTGTTACATTATTTTTTACATTAAAACCTTTTATAGGTAATAACATTTTTCATAAATACATTCATTAGTTGTATCTAAAAGCGCCTCTTATTTATTTTTCTCATAGACGGGAATGAAAAGTAGAGTGTATCACTGGGCCGCAAAATTATTTTCATCCCATCGATTCGAAAAGCGATGATTGTTTATCTAATAACAGGGTCCAAAACGATTCATTTTTTAACTGTTATGACAAGAGGGTATAAATGAGATTTGAATTTTGAACAGCTTCATAACAGGGTCCAAAACGATGAGATTTGAATTTAGAACATAATTAAAGAAGCATTGGTTGGAGTGTAGCAAAGGGTGTGCAGTACTTTAAAAAAATTCTACTGATTTTGTATGGGGCCGGGACTTTTTTCGGGATCGAGAAATTTTCAAAAACGGAATTTTATAAAATTGAGAATAGGTATCTCGTAAACGGTGAGTCGTAGTTAAAATCTAACAAAATTTTCAACCCCCCTACGGCATCCCCGGCGATACTTAAAGGGATCCGATGGACATATTTTTTATTTTATTTTATTTCAAAACTCAATTTTTTTTTCTTGTCCGACTAGCGCTATGATGTATCCGAACGACAAAGAAAGGTAGGTAGTTTGATTTGTCTTTACTGCTTTTCTTATAGAGGGGGATGAAAAGCAGAGTGTATTACTCGGCCGCAAAATTATTTTCACCTCGGGCGGCGTATATTGAATCCCTCGCTGCGTTCAGGATTCTACTTTAGAATCCCTCGCTGCGCTCGAGATTCTACTCTAGAATCCTTCACTGCGCTCTGGATTCAAAATAGCGCCCTCGCCGTAAATATATTATTTTGCTCCCTTGTAATACAATCTACTATTTCACCTCGGGCGACGTATATTAAATCCCTCGCTGCGTTCAGGATTCTACTTTAGGTTCTAACGCTGCACTCTGGATTCAAAATAGCGCCCTCGCCGTAAAATATAATTTTGCTCCCTTGTAATACAATCTACTACTTATTGCTTTTCAGAACCTATTTTTACACTATCGCTTCGAGGGAACCCTGTTATTCAAATTGGGCACTATAGATTCAACAAATGGAGCGGCAGTAGGGGGCCCAAGGCCAGGTGGATCTGCATCAAGGACCATAGCGGGTGCCGCGCCACGCTGGTCACCGTTGATGGGGTCATCGTCAAAAATACCAACGAACATAATCACTGAACAACATATGCGACTTCGCAGTGTGTATTGAACTGAATAAGGATTATCTTGCGTTCCTACTTCGGAGTTCCTTTAATGATTCATAGATATTCTTTCATAGATCTTATCCCTATTGATAAGAGTGTAGTAGTGAGTGTATGTTTAATATATTAATAAATCTATTTCAACATAATATGTACCTGATTGAACCCACATATTTGAATTTTATTACGTAACTGTCAAAAGCCAAACCTATTTGCCTACCTGAAATTGTCAGAATTGAATTACCACGACAAGTAAAAGAAAATGATATTCGTGTAGGTATTGCCTTCACATCTATTTATCTACTGCTCACTTCTTTTATTTTTAAATTATTGAGACTCAATTTATTTAACCCTCGAATACTCGCTACTGGGTAAAAAATACCACAGAGGGTATATTTTCGACGATTACTTTTTTCCTGAGCGCCGCAGCGACTCAGGAGTCTAGGTAGCTTCCGATCAATAAATTACAGATACTTCCTAAGAAAAACATATATTTTCATTGACTTTTGTAGAAGTAATTAGATTTTTTTTCATTTTTGTTCCATTTACGTTGCGTGAATTTCATGTTAATTTTTCAAAATTTTCACGTTATATAAAAAAGTTTGATTTATGTTGGTAATTTGTAAGTGTAAGAAGTCTAATTTTGGTAATTGGTCTCAATTTTGATTGTTTTTATAAAGAAAGTACTTAAGTACGTTGTTTTTTAAATATTTGTTACTTTTTTAAGATTTGGTCTTATCCATAATATACCACTGTTACAGCCACAATTTGGCATTCCATTTGTGAGAAACATCCTATAAAACTCTATGTCATCATGAACATGTAAAAAACATGGTTATTTAAGTACATAATCGCATTTATATTGTGTGGTATTTTTTACCCGGTAGCGAGTTTTTGTGACTAAATATACCTAGCGAGTGCCGCCGAGTTAAATCATGTTTTTTACCTTAAGAACTAACGAGTAATATAAAAGTTGGAGAGAAAAGCAACCAAGATAAGATAAAAACTTTATGACACAATTTAGAATGGAATAAAGTTTAGGAAATAAAAAATAATTATTGGATCTTGTGTGACATCTAGCAAAACATGGTGAATTAATTGCATTTCTATGGCGGAAGCATTAAATGATAATATCATTTGTATGAAATTTTTTTCTTCATTTTGTTCTAGTAGTTCATATATTTCTAAACTCTCAAAATATTTCAGGTGCTTTTATCACTTCGTCTCGATACGGCCGACCAGTGATACAAATTGGGAAGCACCGATTCAATCAGAGGGATCAGACCGATTGGTCAAAAGTGACGTATTTGTGCGTCAAAAATCGCAGCAAGCGGTGCCGGGCCAGGGTGATCACCGTCGACGGCGATATCGTGCTTCATGACGATACTCATAATCATTAACAAAAGATTACGTGTGTAATGAGAACTGTCCATATCAGTAATAGCAAACATTATATATTAAAAAAGTTAATAACAAAATCAAAATCAAACCAATAACACCTTCGTTTTACTAATTTCTTGCTTACAATTCCGTTTTCCTTTTGTCCCAGATTGATCGCCCGGTCATAATCCAGTGTATAGTCAAGCATAACCTTCATGATCTTTTTAATTTTTTTATAATAATAAATATTAGACACCATCACATACATTTTTCCAAATACCAAAGTATAGTAGCTTATGCACTAGTATCTAGTATGATGGAAATTGGCATTGACACATACACCCAGACCCGAGGAAATATTGAAAAGTTCGATTTTAATATTTACCCGACCGGGGATCGACCCCGGGACCTCTAGAGTTAGCGGCACCATGAAAACCGGTACGTACACCACTCGGCCACGGAGGTCGTCATATTGAAAATTGCAAATGTTAACATGAGCAATTGTAAATTTTCTTCCAGTTCCGGTGTTCATGCAGTCCCGGAACCGGCAGTACCCGGTCCTCCAGCTCGGACAGTACCGGTTCAACAAGTGGTGCGGGAGCAAGGGGCCCCGCGCGCGCTGGGTCTGCGGCAAGGTCCACTCTGGCTGCCGAGCCATCATCGTCACCGTCGACAATGTCATAGTCAGCCAGAAACCTCATAATCATTGAATATTAGAAAACGAAAATGCTAGCGTCAGGAATTGATTGAAAGAGAATGTAATACAATCTTCTATTCGTGTGTATTATTTTACGATTTCACTTTTGATTGATTAAAAGCTGGCTTAATGTTCGATTACTGAGTTTTTCATGTTTTAGGGCATCTAACAGTTTTTATTATTTTGTTTTATGGATCCGCGAATTAGAGTAATTATTATTTTGAAGTGAGTGTATCTGAGTGATTTTGAGTGAACTCCTTCTCGGTAGGCAAACATCAGAGACTAAAACTTTATAAATTAGTATGGGTGGTGGCCCGCTGTGCGATTGGGTATTCAACTGTAAAACTGTTCGGCCTTAAAAGATCGTGATGGTCTCTTTCTCCATCCATTGTAATCCTTTTCTATAATCGTCTAATCTATCGTTGACCTTTCGAATTTAAAATCATATTTCATTACAGGCATGACTGTGCCAACTTATTCACTTTCCCGATTTGGTAAGCCTGTAATGCAATACGGCAATTACAAGTATAACAAACAGGCTGGCTACAAAGGCAAGGAGAGGGCGAGATGGGTGTGCACCCAAAAATACCGCGGATGCCGGGCAGCTATCAGGACTTGGAGTGGCAGCGTTATTTCAGTTAGAAATGATCATACTCATTAGTAATATTAGTTTATGTGACTGTTGTATTAAAACGTATCCCAGGAGTGTTTTAATACCGAGTTATATGCAGTCTCATACGCTACTTTATTTACACTCATTACATTTATTATATATTTCAAAAATAAAGCAAAACAATATTAATTAAAATGTGAATTGGTGCCAAACCCCACTCATAGGAGTCTATACGGTCTATACCATCAAAATGCAAAATTCTAATTTTAAAAAAGTTTCTGTAAAGAAGGGCTTGAAAGAGTTGGAAGTCGGGGAAGGTAAATCCTACGGTTGCCATGGAGGCTGTAAAATTAAGAAACATAAGTGTAATATAATGAGTGACAGCGTAACCGGTTGTATCATAACTATGCAGGTTTATTTTTTAAAGTTGACTATGGCATAAAGTGTATCATTATACGTTCAAGCATTAGTTCATAATTCGAATTTGTTTATTAAATAACATTATGTTTTATATCCAGTTTTACATTTGTATGTATTACCTAAGTACTTGTAAACAATTTATGAAGCTGATCTTAACATTAGTTTTTCAAAGGATAACTATGTATTTTAGATAGATGATAGATAGATAAAACGTTTATTGTTGCCGCACACATACACACATTTAATGTTCAAGAAAATATACGAAGATAATTGCAGATCAGATCACATAAACTTGCAAGGCAGAATTAAAATAAACCTCAGTAATGCCGGTATGGATATGTGCCAGTGTGCAGCAGAAAAAGGTCTCACCATCGCGTTATGGTTATAAAGCGCGATATGGTGAGAGTAAATAGTACTTATCTAAAATGCCTTTTCAAATAAGCACTTACTTGTAAGTCATTATTTTAATGGCGCTTGCTTTGGATTTTTTTAGTAAATATTAGTACTGAGTATTCATTACATATTGGTTACAACGATAAAATTTAACTGAGATTAAAGAAATAAAAACCGATCACTTCGACACTTATCAAATATATAAGTTTTGGATAATATTAATTCTGGACTGTAATATACTTTCAATAATATTAGTTGCTCGCTGGCGGAACAGTAAAAAGTAAAGTTATAAAAAAATATATCAATGTAACAAACTGTTACATTGATTTATTTATTTAAGTTGAATCAAGATACGTAATCTGGTAGAAGTGAGAACAGTTGTATTCGTCCATAAATAATTTGATACAATTATAACACTCGTACTCACCTGTAATTTTATTTCTGAGACACTGTTACGAATGACTGCATTCTATCTGAGTATTTTGACGACCGATTTCGCGCAGGGGTAGGCTACCCACCTTCTGCGCCAGTGGTCTCGGGTTCGATTCCCGAACAAGACAAATATTTGTGTGCATGAACATGTCTATTTGTCTTGGTCTGGGTGTTTACTATGTATATTAAGTATGTATTTACAAACAAAAAGTATTTAAGTATATATTTATCCGTTATCAAGTTTTCCATGATACAGTTTCTTAATGAAATTAAAATGGGCTTCGATAATGAGTCACACCAACACATCAAAATATGACTACAAAAGTTACTGCATTTAATGCGCGTACTCGTTTAAGTAATAACAGTTTTTGTTTCATCGAAATCTGTCCAGGATTTCCAAAGTTAGAGCGTTGTAAAGTTTCACCAGCTTTTGTAAATTTGCTTGCCTTGAGCGCTATTGCGATGACGTCATGTCGCAGTGACATCTCCGATTGCGGCTGCTGCGGGTGATTTCCGTCCAACTGTACCTACATAGAGTCCGTCCGTGCGCAACATGAAGCTCGACTTAATACTGAGGTAACTGGAGAGTGCAGTACGAACAATTTTTTGAATACCACAATAGTCTCACCTACACTTTAAAAAAATACGTATGGTCATATGAGACAGCTGACAGCCACTTATATAAATGTCAAATTTGCTGGCGACACTTTTTTATTCAGGGTGAGAGCTCCAGTTACCTCACGGCCGAATACAGAAACGTCTCTCAAATATTTGACGGCTACTTAAATGTTTAAGCAGCTCTTAAACACAAAATTCGTATTCTCAAACGTGAATTTTAAGCACGTGTCAAATTTAAGCGAATCCCAAATTGAGTTGCGCTCAAACACCGCTCAGTGTAAAATTGGTATACCGGAAGCAACTTAATTTTATTTATCTATGAAATGAACTGTCAAAAAGGTTTGAGCACGTCTTAGATCTGAGAGTGATTCGGAGCCGAATTTAACGGCTACTTAAATGTATGAGTAGCTCTTAAACACAAAATGTGTTAAATTCAAGTAAACCCTAAATTAAGTTGCGATCAAAAGCATCTCAGTGTAAAATTCGTATACAGGAATGCTACTCAATTTTATTTAACCGTAAAATGAACTATCAAACGGACTTTAGCGCCTCTTAGATCTAAGAGTGGTTGAGAGGTTTCCGGCCGAATACTGAAAGGTAACTCAAATCATCCACTCAGCCAACAGCGTCTTAATTTAAGGAGCCCTCCTATTTTGAGTGGTATTCACAAACACCATTCAAGCAAGTTGAGACCTTGATCAGCTGAGAAGCTCCTAAAATATTGTGTAGTGGCAACATTCACTGAAAAAAGTTTTTTTGATTACGTAAAATAAATACAGATCGACAATCTTTTCTGTTCCGGTGACAACGGCGCTATGGTTGGACAGAAACTTGACAGCAAAATTACATTAAAAAGAAAACACGTAAGTTCCAGTTTTGGGCACCGGAACAGAAAACGTTGTCGCACTGTTTTTCATTACGTTTATTTCATTTACGTTTTGTTGTATGCAGTTTATCATAAGTATTTCCAAATTAAACTTTCGGTATTGTTTAGTTAAACTTAAAAACTCTACTAGTTAGATTAAATTAAATATTTTATTGCGTATAAACTAACACTTTTCAGCTTCATAATGTGAAAATTACCATTAAAATAAAATAAAATCTCTGAGGTGGAAAGTTATATTGGTTTAAAATGAAACGTATGTCATTTATGAAGAAATTTGTCATAAGTTCATATCTGTCACTGTCAGTGTCAATAATCAATAATCTACCAAACCATGATAATGTTTATCGAAGACCAAAACACACATTTTGTGATCCCTACAAATCACAAATCTTTCCTTAATATCCATCACCTCGTTAAGGAAGAAAAAAGAAGCGAGGTAGCAATTATAGAGCGGCCGAAAAATTGACTTTATTTTAACATATTAATAAGTAAGTAAGTCTTGATTACTTTATTGTTCATTGGAATAAGTTCAGCTGCTTCAGTTTGTGTTTGATTGATGTTTAGTTTGTTTCGTATAAAGTGCCGAAACGTAGAGAAATCCAAAAAGACTCTTAACCAAACTAAAAAATAGTAAGTAGAAAATGAAATCTAAAGACGCCCAGGCCCGAAACAAGCGGGCGCCTGCGGCGGCCACACGTCGCGTGTCTCCGCCCGTGGACACGCGCGCGGTCTCCGTGGAAGAAATGTTAGAATCTCACGCGCTTCAGTACTCCATGTCATTGTTTTTTTTTACAACTTTGAATATCTGTAGACACTTTCCCCACTGCTAAAAGTGGAAACATTATAAGACCATATATTTATACTCTTCCTATAATCTAATCTACTAATAGGTTTCCGCGACCCTCGAGTAAATCCACATTTAGCATCATGGGCTACTCTATAATGTTTGGCTTGAAATTAAAATGTCTTACATTACAATTGTAAAACTATATTAAAGGGCTTGCTTTTTATTTATATGTTTTTATCTAGCTAACAACATTATACAATTTCAGAGAAAGCAGTATGATGATAAAGCAAACATACATTTATTATAAAAAGGCTTCAGATAATAAGGTATGTAAAAATTAACTAGGCACTTTTACACATTTGAAGCAGAATAAATTTACGTTGTGCTTTAATAACTTAAAACTTTATTCTTTTAGAAAGAAATAACTCGCACTGGCGGCGGTGGGGCGTACAAAAGTGTGCTCACAGAGACAGACTATGCACAGGTTCTAGCAATAGTTGCTTCTCAAGTGCAACCGTTGAAGAATACCTATGACGATGCTGCATTATACTTTGCTTAGCTTATTGATAACTAGCGGATCCTCGCGGCTTTACCCGCGTGGTACCCGTTCCCGTGGGAATATTTGGTTGAAATTTGGCACACAGATAGTAGATAGTCTGGATAAAAACATAGGATACTTTTTATCACGATATTCTCACGGGAATGAGAACCACGCAGGTGAATCCGCGGGCGGCCGCTAGTTTTCGAATAATAAAAACTGTATTGTGAATGCAAAAATGAAAAAAAATATTTGAAATCTGATTATTGTAAACTTTTAAGACTGTAACCGGATTTTGTTGGTGATTACTAATTATAAATAAGACTTCGAGTATTTTAGTGGAACAGCCGTTTCAGTAGAAATGGGTCTATTGCCGTCTGCTTGTCTTAACGTAGGTATACTGTGCCGTGTTAAATCTATACTAATATTATAAAAAGGAAAGATTTGATTATTTCTTTGTTTGTTTGCATCGAATAGGCTCCGAAATTACTGGACTGATTTAGAAAATTCTTTGACCATTAGACAGCTACATTCTTCCCGAGTGACACAGGCTATATTTTATCCTGATATTCCCACGGGAACGGGTACCACGCGGGTGAAACCGCGAGGATCCGCTAGTGTAAATATATATTGGTATCTTAAGTTATCCGAGTTGCCTGATATAGCTTGCAGGAAGGGGTCTACCTTTTATGGCAGAACTTTTATGTCATAACTAGCGTACCCTCGCGGTTTCACCCGCGTGGTACTCGTTCTCGTGGGAATATCGGGATAAAATATAGCCTATGTCACTCGGGAAGAATGTAGCTTTCTTATGGTCAAAGAATTTTCCAAATCGGTCCAGTAGTTTCGGAGCCTATTCGATGCAAACAAACAAACAATCAAATCTTTCCTCTTTATAATATTAGTATAGATATTGTTATGCATATCAACGGATAGCAGAAAACTCGTTTCGCAAAAAATCGATGGGCACACACTCATCTAACATACATTCAAAACGCAGAAAGTTTCTAGACATAATTGTCTTTTGGCATAAATTTCGTATCAATAATAATTAAATGGCAGAACCATCATTTCGCAGAAAGTTCACAGTCAGAATCGTCTTTTGGCATAAATTTCGTATCTATAATAATTAAATAGCAGAACCATCATATCGCAGAAAGTTTACTGTTAGAAACTTGTTTTAGCATACATGTCATTTAGCAGTAAATTAAATTAGAATGCAATATTTTCTTTTTGTTTACATTTTGCACGAAATAGATCTCTGAATTATGGTCATATAATGTGTTTATTATTTCTATATAAGAAATTTCACAAACCTGCAAGCAGCAAGCAAATAAGTATGTAAGCATGCAGCATGCAAGCAAGCATGCAGCGTGCAAAGCAAGCAACACCGTGCAAGCAAGCATGCAGCATCCAAGCAAGCATGCAGCGTACAAATAAGCATGCAGCGTTCAAACAAGCATGCAGCGCGCAAATAAACATGCAGCGTGCAAATAAGCATGCAGCGTACATACAAGCATGCACCATGCAGCAGGCATGGATTCTGTCACGGCTCCGGTGCTGCGGGGTTCTGGCGGTCCCACGCGAGCTTATCGTCGCAGATGGTTTTTGCTCACCACTGCAGCTTAGGCTTGTTGGCTAAGCCGGCGAGCCTAAAGAGCTACTAAAGAGTAGCACAACATTTCAGAAAACACAAGCAAGTTATAATGACTTTATAATACAATCATCATCATCATCATGATTGTATTATAAAGTCATACAATCATGATGATGATGATGATGATGATTGTATTATAAAGTCATTAAATTGCTTAAATAATAATACAATATTTTTATAAAATTATTCCGAATTAAATTCTGCCATGTTCGAAGTATGACAAATGAAATTATACCAAATAATCGTAGCACCAAATGAACATTATGCTAAACGAAATTCTGCGAAATTCAAAGTATGCCAAAGGTAATTATACCATATAAAGTTCTGCCATCTAAATAGTATGCTATTGGGAATTCGGACAAACAAGCATTCGGCCAATCAATAATTATGCTTTATGTTTTCTGCCTTACAACTATTCGTCGAAAGAAAATTATGCCAAATAGGTTTCGAAGCATCGAGATTCTGCTAGATAGATTTAACCCTTCCAGGAGGTACTCTATAATTAATCTTATTTTGATGGCTAATAAGGATAAGGGAAAGGAAGAGACATACTGCGCCGACCCCAAATAAAAGTGAAAAGGGCAAAATTGTGAATACGTTTGTCTTTATGTAATTACTTAGGTAGTTAAACATTGTTTACTGAGTTCTATGTCATGCTCATGATTTTCAAACATAGGTACCTACTTATTTGAAAATAAAACAATATTAATTAAAAAAATATGTATTTATTAAGTCCTCAATAAAATGTTGATTAGTTTCAACTACATCTGCCGCATCATCTTAGGGGGTTCTTCAATACCCGTATTTTCTTGCAACATTTCATCTGTAATGGTATCCTGCCTAGCAAGAGCTATGTTGTGCAATACTGCACAATGCACATGCCACTTTAATTTATTGGTAGGATGTTCTCAATGTTTAGACGAAGTCCAGTTTGCAAACATGGGAATCTCGTTTTAGAACACCGAAAAGCCCCTCAATGCGATTTCTTCTACTTATTTGGGCCCGATTGTAAGCTTCTTCTGCAGGGCTTCTGGCATTCAATATCGGTGTCAATAAATAAGAGTGACTTGGAAACCCACTATCACCTAACAGCACCAGATTCCCAAAATCTCCTCGCTCCAATTGTGCACATAAAGGTGAGTCATTAGCAAATAGTGCTGTCATGCACAGAACTTGGCCATCTTGCAATAACATTGCGTATTTTTAATTGTGCATCACTCACCATTTGCACATCAAAGAGCATGTAATCACTGCTGCACATTTTGGAAACATATTCTTTTCTATTTCTGAATGTTTCAGATTGTTGTCCACCTGCAAATTAGAAAATACCAATGTAGTTACAAAACATGGTTAGGTAACACAGAACATTTTTATTTACATACAGTGGCGGTCAGGTAATTAAAGACTACAGTTGATTTTCATACAAACGAGGTGTCTTTGAAGGCTCGTTTCTCCGCCAAGCATTGGCCTAGCTGTGATCTAATGATGGCCATCCAGGGAGTGAATGGAGGAGATTCAGTTTGCTGTACACAAACAACTGATCTGATCAGCGTTCTAAGGAGATATAAGAATCAGAGTTTTTAGTTTCTGGATTTCCATACAATTTTATGCAAATTTTGCGGATTTTTTAAACATATCCTTTAGAATGCTGATCAGAACAGTTGGGTGTGTATAGCGATCTGAATCTCCTCCAATCACTCCCTAGAGTGGCCTCACCCTCAATGTCTGGCGGAGAACCAAGGCTTCAAAGTTACCTCGTTTGTATGAAAATTTACTGGTGTCTTTTATTATGTGACCGCCACTAAGTACATACAACTATTGAGTTATAATAAAATATTGTTTTGATGTAAAGTAAGTAAGTACTACTAAAAAATAGAATACCTGGTGAATTGATATTTGGTGGGTACAATCCACAGCAGCACCCAAAACTGGGAAAATCTGCTATACTGTAGAACCCATGCTACTTCTATACGCTCTTGAAGAGTTGAAGATGGAAATGAAGAATGAGCTCAACTTAGCAATTTCGGCGCTTGGGTACTCGGTGTACGACTCGGTGAACTGTCGGTTGCTGCACATTGAAGGTCGGCTTCTTTTGGTAAGAGCACAGGTATTTTTGCCAAACAACGAATCCAAAAACAGGACGGTTTCTTTCGAGAGGCGGAATCTCATTTTGCATTCCACATCGTCGTACTTCTCGAATGCGTTCAACCTTTCCACATTTCTGCAATTGCTCCTTGAGTCCATTTCTTCGTCCGAAAGTGAAGATAACGACGAGAAGGACATTATTTTCACAAGAATTATAGCACTTTTCTAGCTTAGCTTAAATTTAAGATAGGTCCTGACCACTCTCAGATCTAAAGGCAGCTCAAACGATTTGAGAGCTTCTCAAACAACCTGACAACCGCTGATTGTCGTTCAAGAATACCATTTTTTCACGATTTCTCCTAAATTTTAGGAGCTTCTCAAATCAATGTAACGACGTCTCAAATAAATAATCAGGACTTACATTTTTGATTGACGTGGAACGTCAAAGGACAACGTCTAAAGAACCCCACAGACGATGGGGGGCTCGCCCGTCGGCAACGGCCTGTCAGTTGGCCGCAATCGGCCACACACACAGTTTCGTAAAAGGTTTACGGAAAAAACTGACGGCTAATGCGCCGGTATAGTGTGTGGCCGCTGGGGGGCGTAGCCAATGTTGACAGTTATCGGATGGACAGAAACTACCGACTAAAGGTTCGTGCATATTATGTCGGGGCGCAGCGGGTCGGGCCGCAGCGCAAAAATCCGCTCACATCGCTCGTATGTATTTTATATGAACTATCGCACACAATGCCGGGGTGCAGCGGGCCGCATAGTCCGCCGCGGATACCCCGACATATTAGTGTGCTATAGCAAGCGGATTTTTCTTGGTCGGTGGATTTGGTCGATTTAAATGTCACCTGCAGGTTATACCCGTCCCTCTCACTCCCCAGGAATGACAGAATCGAGTGAAAGAGACGGGTATAACTTGCAGGTGTCATGTTATCTTGACCGAGTAGGACGTCTGGCAGTACCTACACTGTACTTAAAATCCGTCAATGCGCTGCGGCCCGGCCCGTCACAATCTGCTATATACGCATTTTGCGCTGCGCAGCGGCCGCTCTGCCCCGCTTAATGCTCCGCTCCGCTCAGCATAATGTGCGCGAACCTTAATACTAAAATTGACGGCTATCAACTGCAAGTATGTGGCCCTAAAGCCGGTTTTCGACTATTGCTGACAGGCAATGATCGGTCTAGTGTGTGGCCGATAGAGCTCTCGACTGTCAGACGGCCGATCCGGTCTAGCTAGGCCGACAGGCGAACTGTGGCCCGATTCTGCTAATAACGTTAAGTCATAATCGTGTCTCAATCGTGTTTCAATTGTTGTGCTTTTTTACACACTAGTTACAAGAAATGTGAACTTTTTTCACAATACTACTGATGGTCACACCACACACTACATCCACATTACATCATACTGTCATAATTCTTGTAACTAGTGTGTAAAAAAGCACAACAATTGAAACACGATTGAGAGACGACTTAACGTTAGCAGAATCGGGCCATTGATCGTCTGTGGGGCCCTTCATGAATATTTTACGTAATCGAAAACAAACTTCATTCAGTGAATGTTGCCACTACGAACTGTTTTCGGAGCTGCTTAGCTGATCATGGTCTCAACATGCTTAAGTAGTGTTTGTGTATACCACTCAAAATAGGAGGGCGCTTAAAATTTAAGACGTACTTGGCTGAGATTGAGATTTGAGAGACGTTTCTGTATTCGGCCCTCAGAGTATTAAGTCAAACTTCATGATGCGCAATCTTCTCGCAACTGGTGCGTTTTTGGCGCCTAGTTACAGTACATTTTCTTCGTTCGAAGGTTATGGTAAATGATTAGTATTCGATTTCGACCGCGCGCAGCCGCACTCTAAAACTGTCACCTTGACTACTGTCCATTTGACGGCTTCGTGTTGTTGATCGAAGTTTGACGGTTACTTTTTATATTGACAGAATACCGCCCGCCATTACGAAAGTTGATTTAATTTATTAATCACGAAAATACAACTTATGTATTTGAAGGTGTTGTTTCACATGGGCTCAATACAAAATTGATCATTGATCGACTATAAGAAAAATAAATAAATTTATTGCGAAACCGTGAGAGCGCAACTCTAATAGCCAAAGAGAAATACGGAAGCGCCAACTCTCAATCGCGATGTGACGTCACACGTTAATTTCATTGGCTCACCCGAATTTTTCACGAAGGCCGTACTTTAACGTTCAATATCTCAGTCATTTTTGAAGATAGAAAAAAAATAAAAACATATTCTTTTTTTCTCGAGTAACATATTTTTTAGATATGCTGATAACAAACATTGTTGGTGTGACTCATTGGTGTGAATGTAAGAAGTTATTTATTTATTATGGAACTATTATAAAGTGCCAGAGATTTGCTCAAAATATGATTTGTTTCAGATTCCCCCATGTTTATAACTTCAAATCAAGGCAATATGATGCTTCGTTGGGACAATAACAACTACAGCTGTAAGGACAGGAATTCGACGAATCCCAAAAAAAGATGGGTGTGCACCAAGTGGGCCTCGGGCTGTAGGGCCTACCTCTACACCATTAACGAAGACATCATCAAAACCAATACTGAGCACAAGCATAAAACATGATATTTCTTCAATTCTCTGAAGAGCTGACATAACAATATGGTCGTGAACAGCTAACTTTAGCTAAAACGTTTCAATCACTTACAATAAACGTGATAGGAATAAAGATTTTACAAGTTTTAATATTTTTATTTTAATGATTTGGTTCTAGCTGTTTACAAAGCTGGCGATTATCAATAAAACTGGCAGGAAGTTTTTTATTGTATTGAAAAAGGTTTCCTTTCATGTAATGACTTAGGTCGACTTGTGAAAATAGAAAATATTATATAAAATATATAACTGATTTTTTATTATACCTATCCAATAATCAATATTTTTAGATTTTAGCAGTAACATTATATAAAAACGGTGTTATCACTCGCACATTTTGTTTTACTTTTTGTTTACGTGCAGTCTCAGCAAGGGCGCGTGATGATGTCACTGTTAAATAAAATAAAAAATGTCTTTTATTATCACACAGTCATTGATATGATATGAAAAAATATACTTGTCCTCACGTGATTTCATTATTCTTTTGATGGGACAGTTTTCACAGAGCAATTGCCTATTATAAAATGTAAGCAAAAACTATATTTATAACACGTATTCGCACGGTATCTTTAATATTCATTGCATGCTTCACTCTCAAATATACAAAATATACCAACAGAAACTTATTGTCTTTCTTTTCAGATATAGCGACGATGCGGCCGATCTTCACAATGTCTCGTAGAGGGAAGAAAAACATTGCCATCGGGAGATACAGCTTCTACCTGAACCGCACCCAGGGGAACCGGGGCTACTGGTTTTGCAACCGCTGGGGGATGAGCTGCCGGTGCAACATGGTCACCGAAGAGAACGTGGTCATCATGCTGAAGAATAGGCATAATCATTGAGATTTCACTTAATGACGTAGTATTGTAGCGACTTTAGCGGTATTTCTTTTAGAATTTAAGTAAGTAAATATCAGTATCAAACGTTAATAAATTAACAGTTGACGACAAATGTTAATTTAATAACTCGATTGTTAAGACCGCCGCCGGCGCCGGTGGCATGTGACCCAGATTCGCTTAGGATCGAAGAGATTGACATAAACAAAGTGAGGCCTACGCTTAGCATGCCTGGTTGGCCGCGAAGATCTGATAATAATGATCATGAAATAACCCTCATCGTTAGTATTGTGAAATTAATATTTACTATTCAAGAAAATTACCATTTTTATATCTTTATAAAGATGACTTGAATTAATTGTAACAAAATTATTACAATAAGATTGTTTTGAGACGCGAGACCGGGAAAATAGACCCCACCTTCCTTCCTTCCCTTCCTTCATTTAGCAAAGGAAGAGAGAGAGAGAGAAAGAGATTAAAATTAGTTTTTTTTAATAAATAGGTATCGCAGTACAATTTTTGTATCTTGCATTTTAAATTTCTGTAGCTAATAGATCTGTAAAATCATATAATCTTACGTTATAAGTGTAAGACTATTAAGCTCTTTGTAAAATAGTTCTAGTAAAATAGTACATGTGTGTTGGTTCTGTTTTATTGTTTGCAAATAAAGAGTTATGCTTCTTAATATCTTGGTTTATTACGTTACGGAGGTAACAGACAAGTAAAAGTTAAGATAAAGAGGAGAGTTAGGAAAGGAAAAGAATTGAGTAGAAGTTGACAGCCAAATTTATTAAAATACTTAAATATAAAAATGACATACGTGAAGGTTCTTATATTACACGTAAAAGCGAAGATAGAGTTAGTGGTACCGCGGTTAACGGAGGGTATCGCGGTTAACGGAGGGACTCGCGGAGGGGATGAATATGGCGCGTTTTGGGAAAGGTCCAGGGTCGTGGAGGTGGCATAGTAGGAAACCGCGACGCACCGGTCACGATGCTCTTCGTTGGAGGTAGCACGTGGCAGGAGGTACATCAATAGAGGGCGATTCCGGAGGCGCGTGGTAGGAGAAACGTCCCGTCTCAATGGATATGACGTCGATAACTTCCTGGAGAATGGTAGACTGAGTGGAGATCACTTGTAGACAGTTCACTAGTAGTAGGTCAGTTGTAGACCATTTGTAGATTTAGTAGTAGTTGTTGAGTATTGTAGACTGTATGAAGGCTAACAGCCGGTTGCACCAAAATATTCATTTTACGAATTCGTAAAAAGTAACTGAATTTTGCTGTCAAATCCCATACATTTTTAAACCATAAACCCTGTAAAAGTATAATGTAAAAAAAACTTTGGTGCAACCGGTGGTAAGTATGGAATGATCTGTCGTCTAGACTGTGGCCGTATTTATAACCGAGCACGATTTGTTCCAGAGCAATTTAAAATTTGTATTAGAATTTGAATATAGAAGTTAGTTTACAGAGTTTTTATTAGAAAAACTAAATATCCGAAGAGTATGTTTGACAGCTGACGTATCAAAAGAAAATAGTAAATTAAAATGTTATAAGTGAAATAAAGATAAAAGTTTCGCAGCAATATGTAGGATCGCTGATGTAGTTTCCATAATAGGACAGTAAGAAAACGTAAGTAAGTAAAGATTTACGTTACAGGTTTATCTTCAACATCATTCGTTTTTAAGTCCATGTGTTATAAAGGGCCTCCGATAAAACTCAAAGAATTCGTATGTGATTCCCAGGACCTATATACACTAAGTCCAGATTCGGCAGGCCGGTGCTTCTGTACGCCGGGTACTGGTAGAACCAGCGCCCCGATTGCGGTAATTCTATGCAGCGCGTCTTGACCACGTTTGCGTCATGACGTTTGGTATTGCCGTAATGACATAACGACGCACACGACACGCAAACTTATAGTCCCACAATCCTGTCTGTTCCGGTGACATCCGTGACAGCGGAGCCACTTGCAATGCGAAATTAGCTGTCAAAATAGACTGTCGTATGAAAACTGTTTTAGTTCCAAAGATTATCACCGGAACAGAAAACGTTGTCGCACTGTTAACGCCGCACGTTATCAAAAACGGTTTTGCACGTCGCGTGACCGTCATTTGCACGTACACCTGACTAATGCGTCATAAGATTACCGCAATCGGGGCGCAGTACAGCAGCAAGGAACAGAAGGCGGTGTGGCGCTGCGTCAAGTGGCCTTCGACTCGGCCAACGATTTGATTTCCAATACACCCAGCTTCCGTTAAAATCATTATATTCGAACTATCACTAACCGAACGTCGTCGGGCGGATCAGAGTGTTATGTATAAACGTAATTTTGTTATTATTGTCCAGTTATGCCGCGGGGAGTCACTAGTGTAATTATAAATGTAATGACTTCTTATGTGTCTGGTTTAGTAAAATGAACGATCAGCGCCATGTACTTATTACTAATTACACTTTTGTACTATCAAATTATTTAATCATCCATTTATTATTCAGTCATTATTTGCTCCCGCTGATAAAATCTGGCGAAAGAGATCGTCTTTATGGTTCTTTACTGAGAGATAACAAACATCCAAATATCTAAACTTTCACATTTATAATATTGTAGGATTAACAAATGATCTACTACTACTAGCTTTTCGCCCGCCGCTTCGCCCGCGTGGACTACACGACGTTATCCCGCGGGAATTCGATATTTTTACAGGATAAAAACTATCTTATGTTCCTCCTAGACTTCAAAGTATCTGTGTGCCACATTTCAGCCAAATCCGTTCAGCCGTTTTGGGGTGATTGAGTAACAAACATCTAAACTTTCACATTAGTGGGATAAAGCTATAACAAACATTTTTTTTCTCCATTACTAAATTAAGTATAAAATGTTCTAATATATCTTTTTTATTTTATATAGCATACTAGCTCCAGCCCGCGGCTTCGCCAAATCCCAAACTACCTATCTCCATACCAAAAATCACGTCGATTTGTTGCTCCGTTTTGACGTGAAAGACGCACAAACATACTAACAAACACACTTTCACATTTTTTATAATATGATATGGATTTGAGTGTCCTGTATACGTATACAGTAATGTTTTACATACAAACTATTTAAGGGAAATTATGGGTAGATACCTACCTCTAAAACTTCTTTTTTCTTCAGTAATTCTGATTGAGACAAGGAAAGGAAAACCGATGCTGCAGCTGGCGAGGTTCCGGTACTACCGACACAGCAGCTATAGGGAAGGCAGAAACAAGTGCCTCTGGGTGTGCGTCAAGTGGAGCAGCGGTTGTCGCGGTTCTATCACCACCTTCGGCAGCGAAATTATTAAGATGAACGACAAACACATACATCACTGATTTTAGTTCTTAGCCAACTTCATGTATTCTTTTTTAGTCATTGCTTAACAATAAAAGCTCAATGCATCAGTGATAACAAGATGGTTTTACGCTTTATATAATTTTCGGTAGACACATATAATATAATGAGTTCATAAACTTTTTTGTTTACTGTTTTTTTATTTTAGTCTAGAAAAGGCAAATTAATGATAGGAATAGGCAACTTTAGATACTAACAGAACAGCAACTTCAAGAAGGGGATCCCAGATGCCTATGGGTGTGTGCGAAGTGGTGCAGTGGCTGTCGCAGCTCCGTCACGATCTTGCACGAACAGGTCATCAAGGTCAATAACCAGCACAATCACGACTGAGTTTAAAATACATACATACATATATTATACTCACGCCACAAGAGAAAAAAATCTTTCCGTGTTCTGTGATCACGCCTGTTTCCCATGGGGGTAGGCAGAGACTATTGATCGCCACCTGCTACGATCCTTGTACACTTCTTTCGATTCATTCACATCCATCAATCTTTTCTTACATGCCCAGCGATTTTCGTCACGGCGTACACCAGCCTTTTTTATATAATATATATTGTTTTGATTTTATATTGTAAAACAGGACGACTTTTATTTCAGAGTTTTTGTTGACAACGTCTAAAAATGGCAAACCAATGATTCTCCTAGGCAACTACAGGTTCAGTCGGAGGAACATGAAAGGACCGAAATTCCAGTGGACGTGCACCGCTTGGAGTTGGCTTGGCTGCAGAGCATCTCTCTACACATTAAATGATCAAATTGTATATACCAAGAACAAACATAATCATTAAGCATGATGATCCTTGAACCATCAATATCCATGAACTAACCACATTTAAAAAATCAGACTGAAATTCCGAGATTTGATCCCATGTTCACCTTTTTAGGGTTCTGTAGTCAACAAGGAACCCTTATAGTTTCGCCATGTCCGTCTGTCCATCTGTCCGTCTGTCCGTCCGTCCGTTCCGTCTGACCCCAGTCTAGCTCATAGACTCTTAGTACTAGGAAGCTGTAATTTAGCATGTATATACATATTTATCACGCCAACAAAGTGGTAAAGTAAAATTTTGAAAAAAAAATTTTTTTAGGTTACCTCCCCTACACGTGAAGTGGGTATGTATTTTTTTTCTTGTCTATCCCATAGTGTGGGATGTCGTTGGATAGCAATTTAAAAATTATTGTGGGTTTGTGAAGACAGTTTTTGATTGAGGCATCCGTTTGTGAATTATTAAGCTTTAAAGTGCAAAATTTTGTTAGAGTCATGTGTGAAGTATGATTGCAACATATTACACAAACAAGATGTTTGCATTATCGCGCATTTACAGAAAATTGGAACACACGCGTAGCATTCTCAGCAATCTAGAATAAGATCGCTTACTAAGATAATGTATCTTTAATTGTACTCAATATTATTATCTCAATATACATCTTGACACCGAACAAGTCACATCTCTTTTATTACCTTAGCCTCGGTAAAGCGTCATACCTCTTCATGGCGACCCTTTGCCAACCGAACTTATAAATTTTTGCGGAAAAATCATTACTACATGGAGCAGCAAAGCAAAATTTTCAACACCATACTAGCAGCAGTCTTCGTTGCGGTGCTATTTGGCTCTACACTTCTGTTCATCGCATTACTTGGGAAGACAAAACAATAATATGGGAGCACCACAAAGTAAAGAAGAAGTTATCATCGCACAAACCGCCAGCGGCGACGCCCAAGCAACGCAGAAAACTTCAAGCCAGCTCACTACAACAGAAATTTTACTATCCGTCATACTGCTTCTCATCGTTATACTCATCATTTACGCCTGCATCCGGAAAATTTGGGACCGAATTGTCAACCGACTCCGTAGAGAATTCAACAGCGCAGTTCTAAGAAACACAATATCTTCCGTGGAACTGGCAACGACGTCGACTCAACCATCAACGTAGACCAGGAGGTGTCCAGGGTAGAAACCCGGCCCATTGTACGAGGGGCAAGGGAAATCCCAGCCCGATCTTCAGTTAGCTGTTTCAAGCGGTCCAGGAACCCATCTTAGAAGTCTGAAGATCCTACACACTCAAGGAGCATGAGAAAACCCCCAGCCCGCAGCCCCAGCCCCCACACGCCACGCCGGTCACCACATACCTACTCATCGTGCAGAGACGTAATTATTTTATTCGCGCGCTATAATGCCACCGTAAGTCGTAAGTTATTTTATACCTAAACGTTTTAAATAATATGTAGGATTACATTTTTTTCTTATTAGATAATGTCATTTATTATTTCCGATTTAAATGAATTGCATAAGAAACTATTGTATATTAAAGATAATTTAGTAAAACTAGGACCAGATAGACGTCAAAAAGAGTTAGGTTTTACGAAATTTAATGAAGCGAAACTTGAATACGCGAAATTAGAGTATATTTTAGCTCAAGTACATAATTTAGTTGAAAAATCGGAGGTATCAACTAAAGATATAACTTTAATTAATAAAATAGCAAATGACATTCAGATCATTTATGACAAAATTATTTCTTTAGAGACTTTAAGTGTTAGTAGTATTTCAAAAATGGCAGGAAAAGATAAATTTGACTTGAAGACAGCCATTGCACTTTTACCAACGATGACAGGTCAAGAACACGTCACTAAATCTCTAATTGATGGTATACAATTATATAGTTCAATGATCAGCGATGCTACTCATGGGTTACTTATTGATTTTGTGATTAAAACTAGGCTCTCTCCTAGCGCAAAATTACGTTTAAAAAGTAGTTATCCAACGATTAAAGATTTAATTAGAGATATGAATACGCATTTGATTCAGAAAAAATCTGCTGTTGCTATCCAACACAAATTACAAAACTGTCGTCAAGGTCATAGGTCGATCGAGTCATTCGGCTCGGAACTAGAACAACTTTTTGTGAATTTAACCATAGCACAAGCGGATGACGACGCTACTAAGTTTGAAGTATTGCGTCCCATTAATGAAAAGGTTGCAATCAAGCGCTTTTCAGATGGATTAGTGAATCAAAAGCTTAGTACTATCATAGCATCACGTCACTTTGATTCTTTACCAGAGGCTATAAGAACTGCCCTAGACGAGCAGTCAATGTCTACCAGACACGAGGAAGTTATGAACATTAAAAAGTTTCATACTCGTAATTTCTCACGCACACCTACTAATTATCCGCGTCAGCCAAGTAATTATTCTAATAAATATAGTTACTATAATAGATTTAGCGCAAACAATAGGTACGCTGCCGGAAACACGAGACCACAACAAGGTAAGTACATGTCGCGAGACTCCCGCGCCGCGCAAGGAACACAATCACGTTCACGTGACCGCGGTCGGCCGAGCCCGCGCCCGCCGCGCTCAGCTGTGCCTTTTCAACGTGTGCAGTACGCTAGCCACGAGCAATCGACCAATAGTGAGTCACAAGCGCGTTCTGAGCCCCAGAACGATAATAATTTAGATTTTTTTCGTTCCTACTGAAAATTATGTTTTAAACTACAATAATAGTAGTACCGTAACTTTTAACGTAAGTAATAGCAATATCGATCTTTTAGTCGATAGCGGAGCAAGCCTTTGTGTTTTAAAATACGAATGGTTATGCGATTATCCGAAGTTATTGAATTTAATTACATTTGAGAAGTTAGTTATAAAAGGTGTTAGCGGTAAACTAGTATCTGAAGGATATATTTACTTAGATTTGTCTTATAATGGGTTAGTTTTTAGAGAAAAAATGTATGTGTTTAAAAATATGTCTTGTTCTGCAAATGGTATTTTAGGTGATAATTTTTTGAAACGCTATCAAGCTATAATTAACTATAAAGAAAATACTTTGCTTTTAACTAAAGATAGTAATTATGTGTCTATACCTATATTGAGTCACTATAGACATTTGATACCGCCACGATGTGAGGTAATAAAATATATACCTACATCGTTAGGCGACGATTGTGTTTGTTTATCTAAAGAGATACAGAAAGGAGTTTTTATAGGAAGTATAATAGCGAAACCTTGTAATGGTCGCATGCCAGTAAGGATATTAAACACCACTGAGAAAGAAGTTGATCTAGATCTTACCGATTTAGAGACTTTTTCATTGAATGAGTTTGAAGTCTGTAATTTTGAAAAAGAGGAGGTTTCTGTCGATCGTGTAAAAACATTATTAGGATTATTAAATTTACCTGAACTGAATTTAGAAGAAAAACGAAGTATTGAGAGTATTTGCGCTAAGTACGCAGATGTTTTTCATCTGCCAGGCGACAAACTCTCTTGTACAAACCTAATGACCCATAATATAACTTTAAAACCTAATGTCTCGCCAGTTTATGTCAAGCCACATAGATTACCGTTCGCACTAAGGAAGGAAGTTCAGAAACAGATAGATATTATGCTCGAAAATGATATTATAGAAGAGGCTACGTCAGAGTGGTCTAGTCCCGTCTTGCTTGTACCGAAAAAAACAGATAGGTCAAACGAGAAACAATGGCGATTAGTTATAGATTACAGGCAGTTAAATAATCGTATTGAGGACGACAAATTCCCTTTGCCTAATATAACTGATATCTTAGATTCGCTTGCAAATAACATTTATTTTTCAAAATTAGACCTTTCGCAAAGCTATTATCAGTTATCTTTAAGCGAAGATTCACGAAAGTACACAGCTTTCACTGCTGGTGATAAAATTTTTCAGATGAAACGCTGTCCCATGGGTCTCCGGACATCTGCGAGTGTATTTTCACGTCTTATGACTATTGCAATGTCAGGCTTAAATTATAAAAAGGCTTTTATTTATTTAGATGATTGCGTAATTTTCGGGAAATCTATAGAAAACCACAATAAAAACTTAATTAGTATACTAGAGAGATTTAGAAAAGTTAACTTAAAATTAAATCCTATGAAGTGTGAATTTTTGCGAAACGAAATAATATATCTAGGACACAAAATAACTTCTGATGGAATTTTACCAGATGAAAGTAAAATTGCAACCATGCAAAACTATCCAGTGCCGATGAACTGCGACGATGTCAATCGTTTTGTCGCGTTTGCAAATTACTACAGACGATTCATACCGAACTTTGCAAACATTGTTTATCCTTTAAATCAATTAAGAAAAAAGAATGTACAGTTTCTATGGTCATCAGAGTGTCAAACGGCATTTGAAAAATTAAAATCAGCATTAATTCAACCCCCTATTTTATCTTATCCAGATTTTTCAGAAAGTAACATCTTTCGGCTACAAACAGATGCTTGTAAGACAGGTTTAGGATCTGTTTTATCTAACATGAACGGTCAAGTAGTCGCGTATGCGAGTAGAAACCTGAAACCCGCCGAGACGAGATATCCCATCATAGAATTAGAACTTTTAGCAATTGTTTGGTCTGTGAGACATTTTCGCCCTTATTTATATGGACGTAAATTTAAAATTATAACAGACCACAAACCGTTAATTTATTTATTTAACTTGAAAGACCCAACAAGCAGACTTACTAAATTCCGATTATTCCTAGAGGAGTATGATTTTGAAATAGAGTATGTTCCAGGACGAAACAATGCAGCTGCAGACGCATTGAGTCGCATACCTATTACATCTTCTACTTTAAAATCATTACATCAAAACACAGTATCAGTTTTAACTAGAGCACAAAGTAAAAAATTAAAAACCCCCACTGATTCTTCTTCAGAGAGCTCCACCAGCACTAGGCCTGATCAACCTATTGCGGTAGAACTTCTCAAGAAACCCGATGACGTAACTGAATTAAGTTTTAATCAATTAAAGTTTGACAATTATTCAAAGTCTAAAGATAGCATTATTTCTAATGCAAGTTGTTACGTTTACGTACCTTCGCAATCAGCGATATATCTGAGTACCCGATCGTCATCTACCCCAGAGGTGTTAGCGAGGGACTTAGAGTCATTATGTCAAAAAATAGGCATACATGAGGTACTTATTATTAAAGAAAAATGTAACGAGAGTAAAATCAAAAGTCTTGTACAAGCAACAAAAAGAATTAACTCTGTTACCCCGCGCTTTCTCATAACAAAAAATATATTAAGAATATATGATAGTGAACAAAAAAGAGTAATACTAAATGATTTCCATCTATTACCTACCAGCGGACACGCAGGAGTTAATAGAATGATGAACAACATTAAGCAATATTATTTTTGGCCAGGTTTGAGTAATGATGTAAAACTTTTTGTTAAAAATTGCCATCAATGTCAATATCATAAGCATAGTAATAAACATATTAAGCAGCCCTTAACCATAACATCAACAGCCCACTCATCATTCGAAAGAATTAGTTTGGATATAATGGGTCCACTCGATGTTGATGACTATAATAATAAATATGTATTGACATTACAATGCGATTTAACCAAATTCGTCGAAGCGTATCCATTACCTAGTAAAGACTCGGTCACAGTTGCTCAATCTTTTACCAATAATTTCATTTTACGTTATGGTATTCCTAGAGAAATATTGACTGACCAGGGAACCGAATTCATGTCATCAGTGATGTCCGAAACATGTTCTCTATTACATATTAAAAAATTAAATTCTACGGCGTACCATCACGAAACTGTAGGCGCTTTAGAAAATACTCATAAAACCCTAGGAGCTTTTCTGAGAATCCAGTGTAATAATTATAAACATAACTGGAGCACCTGGATTCCATATTGGTGTTTTTCTTTTAATACCACAGTGCATAGTGAAACTAAATATACGCCTTTCGAATTAGTTTTTGGAAAAATTTGTAACCTTCCAAATAATTTACAATCAGAAATCGACCCCTTATATAACTATGACAGTTATCCCCGAGAACTTAAGTATCGTTTACAACAAGCGCAATCCGACGCACGACGTAACTTGATACAATCTAAAGAGAAAAGAAAATTATTGTATGATAAAACTAGCAATAATGTTACCTATCAGTTAGGCGATTTGTTATTATTAAAGAACCAAGTAGGAAATAAATTAGATAGTATTTACAATGGCCCTTATAAAGTTTTAAGAGATATGACGTCTAATGTAGAAATTTTAAAAGAAAATAAAGCTATAATTGTGCATAAGAATAATACCAAACCATTCAATAAATAACTATTTTATTTGATACGTAATTATAAGTATAGGTACTTAATTACATACCATGTTACTTAACACTTTGTTATTGTTATGATTAAGTGTAAAATGTGAAGCTTCCGTTTTAATTCAATACCATTTCAATTCGATACCATTTTAATTAGATACAATTTTAATTAGGTATATTGTTTATATTGTAAAACGTTTTTGTATTAGTACGATTTAATAAATGAAATAGTTTTAACTTTGCTATGTTGATAATGTTTAAATTTTGTTTACTTATTTTACTTAAGTAATTAAATTTTGGTTAAGTTCGTTAAAGTCAATGTTACGAGTCTGTTCCTTTTTGCAGGGAGGGGATGATCCTTCCACTTTTTCAGGGGAGATGAAGTATGATTGCAACATATTACACAAACAAGATGTTTGCATTATCGCGCATTTACAGAAAATTGGAACACACGCGTAGCATTCTCAGCAATCTAGAATAAGATCGCTTACTAAGATAATGTATCTTTAATTGTACTCAATATTATTATCTCAATATACATCTTGACACCGAACAAGTCACATCTCTTTTATTACCTTAGCCTCGGTAAAGCGTCATACCTCTTCATGTGTCCCCCCCCCCCCCCCCCCCCCTCTGCCAGCCAAATGGTTGGTCTTGGATACGTGAGGATACGTGAAAAAATGCACGATAGTAGTACATATGACGAAGTTAAAAGGACAACTATCACAGCTAAGTAGGCTTTACAAGTTTTTGAGATATAACACATTTTTGAAAACCGCATATATAACTTTGTCATTCATACGAATGCAATAAAAAACAAAGTTATATTTTTCTGGCAAAAAATGACAGTGAGACTTTTGCTAGGTGTACGTAATCAGTACGTTAAGTGGGTACGGAACCCTTCATGAGCGAGTCCGACTCGCACTTGGCCGATTGTTCGATATGGAATCACTGTGCGGCGAGGCGTAAGCGCGGCGTCGCCGAGCCGATGTACCGACGCTGATCCGGTTTGGTTACGTGCTTGCGTTAGGTTGACGCCTGGTTGACGGCGAGCCAAAAGTCGATACGGTGTCGATCCCTTTCCGAGTTGATATATCTGATGTGACCTTTAGAGTCAAAAGCGGTTCACACGATACGGCTTACGCAAACGTATTTACATAAAAAGTGGCTTCACTTTTTAGTTTGGGGCGTTCCGTCTTACTTTTTTATTTGGTCGGAGAAGGTATACGATTACCACAACCATTCAATTCTTGTGTAACTGCGGGTCTAGACTTGTGTATTGCTAACCGTAATGCGAATGTCATAAGGAAGGCACAACGAACATGATTATGAGACGGACTGCACGCAGATTGTTTGAACAAATAACTTTCAGACAGTGAAAGTGATGAAAGAGCTGTATATTTGCATCTTCAGTTACTAAATAACCCACACATTAGAGAATTACAGTACAGTTACAGTAGCTACTTAGCACGTTCTTGACGGTTCTGTCTGATCCTCCTTTTTAGTGTTTATTATTACACGAATCCTTGATTTTTATGCCAGAAGGCTGTCATTCTATAGAGTCATTCATGTCATTCTATAGTCCATACAATTATGTACTTACAACTTCGATCAACAATAACACCTTCATCGAAAACTTACAATAATATTTTGTCGCGTCTGTTTACAATATACACAACTGAATATGTGACTGACCGATATTAGCTGTTAAGAATTTTAAGTATTAGGCATTCTTTGTCGTATAACCTTTTTATAATTTATTATGCTTTCAGTACAAGGCATTGGAAATCATGTATTGTGTTTGACTGCATCACAGCATGTAAAATATTGGTTTTCCAATTATTGTAAATAGGTAAGTAATTAAATTAAATTACAAATTTTATATTGATGTCATTTTTATCAAAGACCCTGTAACAACATTATAAGTTATAGATAGAAAATGTAAATAAGTAAGTATAAGTTTTCGGCTTTACAAGAAGAATAAGCGGGTGGGTAATACCGCAAACAACCGAGTTAGCCCAAAGTCTCCCTTATATAGAACTACTACTAACCAAAAATAATGTTTGTTTTCGCAGTAACGTTCACGACATCTCGGACGGGCCGGACAGTGATCCAGATAGGCAGGTACAGGTTCTACGAGCACCGACGCCGCTATGGCACCAGCCAGAAGGTCCGCTGGCCCTGCAGCAAGACACGGTCCTGCGGATGTAAAGCCTTCTTACATACCGTCGGTGGTGAAATTGTTGCCTTGCAAAATTCTCATAATCATAACTGAGGAACATGATATGAAAAATATGATAAAGGTTTATAACCTTAAAAAAGTATGATTCTTAGTAATTTCTAATGTTATGCATCCTGTAGACTAAGAATTATTTTTGGCGGAAAACCTACCTTTAATAATATTTGTGGCTTGACAATACCTAGGGTATATATGAAGTTATCTGTTTTATCTTCTTCTAGAAGCACCATTTAAAAAACAAATATCACTCTGCTTTCGGCTTCTAGATAGCCACAAACTGTAGCTTATTTTACACGCCTTGGCTGTCACAACACTACCACCATTGATCAAAGTACTTGTGTCGATAAGAGATATCCAATTTATTTAGTTGCTTGATTCACAGTTGCTGAGCTTACAACATCACGGAGCGGTAAACCTGTAATCCAGATGGGTAACTACCGATACTACCAATACAGACGTTCGAGTCGGAAGACCAGCCTCAAGGTCCAGTGGCCCTGCATCAAGTACAGGTCTTTCGGCTGCAGAGCGTCTTTGTTTACAGTAGGCAATGAGATCGTTGGACCAAACAAGCCTCATAATCATTGAAACTAATACAACGATTCCTATCTTACTGTACCTAAGAGTAATAATAGCAAACTCTGTTAATAGAAGTAATAATTAACAATGCTTTTATGAGCGAGTTTTATTACTAATAAAACTATGGTAAACAATGTTTTTTATATAATAGCGTGTTTTTTTTTAAGCTGAAGTTATGTTATTTTATAATTATTATTTATTGCTTTATTAGTACCTACATAAGTGGAGATAAAGTAGTATATGAGGCTGTACATAACTCATTATGTATGCAAAATTTGTAAATGAATAAATGATTTTATTTATATTACTAGCTGTTGCCCGCGACTTCGTACGCACGGTAAAGTGACTTTTGTATTTGTTTATTTTATGTGTAATCTAAACTTCCTTCCAGTGACCGCAAGGTATTATGTGTGTGTATATGGGTGTAGGTCTCGGAAGCGCGGGATTCAGTGTTGCGCTCGCGATTGCTTGTTAACCGAGCTTCACGGTCCTCATCGGTTTCAAAAGCACGAAGTAACCTCATCCTCATAGCTGACCTAGAGTCTTGCGATAAATTACTATTTTTTTCTAGGTATTTCAAATAACAATAATCGTAATCAAATCACAATAATCAATGTCCGTTTTCCAACAATTCAAATTGATCTAATCTATAAATCGAAATCTAATTCAAGTATAGTTTACGTATTTTTAATTCATTAAAATCACAATAACTGAGTTTTCTCAGGGTGTCAGCCGTCAAGAGTAAGCAATTTAATATAGTCCCACACTTCTGTCTGTTCCGGTGACAGCCGTGGCAGAGGAGCCACTTGCAATACGAAATTAGCTGTCAAAATGGACTGTCCTGTCGTATGAAAACTGTTTTAGTTCCAAAGATTATCACTTCAACAGAAAAGCACGTAAGAAGCCATCATGTTAGTAGCTTTGTAGTGATAACAAACTGTAAACTATTTTTTTTTATTCATTGATAGGCAAGCGCTTGTCCGCTATCACGCCCCTAAGCGTTCGTTGATGCGATCTACGATGAATCGCGCTTGCCTAATGCCATATTCTGTGCTAATGCTGCGTACACACCGGACCAACAAAGGCCAACGAACGCCATCAAAGAGGTTCTGTTTTCCCCTCTGTCTCAATCAGATGATCAGAAACTCCGAATGTGAACTGGAATCGCTCCCAGTAATCCTTTACCTAGCTTTAGATTGATCTTCGAAGGCCAGAAACGTGAACGTTCGTTGGCGTGCGTGGGGCCGCCGCCCGCCGGTCCGTACACAGTCTAAAAGGTACCGGTATAAAATATACTAAGAAGAAACCAGTCAAGAGCCAGTCGGATTCGCGCCCCGAGGGTTCCGTACCATCTTTTCTTTTATAAAATAGAAAAAACTACAACTGTGCTTCACCCAAAGCGACCTGCGAGTATGTCGGTTCATCGGCGTGGCATATTCGTCCGAGAATTCGCGATGTAGAATATTGCAGTTTTTGGTCAGCTCCATCTCTTGACCGATAGTGGAACTAATATAATTTTTGTTGATGATTTCTGAAAAAGTTTACTATTTAGAGACATTGTTTTATTTTTCCTGTAATCTTTACATAAACTTCTACTTATCACCTAAAATAATTTCAGATTTTTCTCTATGCAAACTTCGGAAATAAGGGGGGGAATGGTATTTTTTGACATTTTTCATCATAATTCAAAAACTATACGGCTTAATACAAAAAGAAAAAATATTGAGAGTGTGCAAGCAGCGCTCTATTATATGATACCCTTTATGTCCTAGTAGCCGCACTTAAATTTTTTAAGACCCGCTTTCAGCCCCTATTGAAGAAAAAATATAAATATTTTTATTTGTCTCTTATTTGCAAAATAGTTGGGCAAACGTCGTCTAAAATTATAAATATAATAAATATTCCAAATTTAAAGTTGATATCATTAGTAGTTCTCGAGATATCCAGCTGTGACAGACAGACAGACTTAGTCGCACCCTAAGGGTTCCTTTTTACCAGTTTTGTTCGGAACCCTAAAAATCAACATTATCATTAAATCATTATTTGTCTTAAGCATGGTATTAGGTACATTATTGAATTATACAAATAATGGAAAATATCCTGAAATTGGTTATATGTCTAAGTAATATCACAGAAAAAAACTTTTACAAACTTTTGACCTAGAATCATAAAATTTGGCAAACTTCAGATCTTACAGTACAAATAAATTACTACACAAAATTTGGTAAAAATCCGTCCAGTAGTTTTTCCGTGAAAAGCAAACATACAAACAGACGCCCGCAAATATAAGTTTTTCAACGTTTTTTTTAATATAAAGAAATTTTCCCGCAATAAAAGGTACCCTATATGTTGAACCAGGTTATAAGTTATTACTACACAAAATTTGGTAAAAATCCGTCCAGTAGTTTTTGCGTGAAAAGCAAACATACAAACAGTCGTTATCAACGTTTTTTTAAATATAAAGAAATTTTTCCGCAATAAAAAGTACCCTATATGTTGATCCGGGTTATAAGTTATTACTACACAAAATTTGGTAAAAGTCCGTCCAGTAGTTTTTGCGTGAAAAGCGAACATACAAACAGACAAACAGACAAACAGACAAACAGACAAACAGACAAACAGACAAACAGACAAAAATTTAATTATCTATCGTTTTGGGGTCTATATCCTGTACACATCACATAGCAGTAATTATTTTTTTAAAATATTCCATGTACAGACTTTTTTCCGTTTCTGTTTTATTATATGTATAGATTTATTGACGATGTTGTAGTACTAATGAAAAATGAACAAAACCATTGAATTGAACTATTCAACTATCGCCTCGATATGAAAAATTGAAAAATGCTTAACAGCGCACGGCAAGAATTTTTTGTCGGAAATGAAAAAATATTTCGACTCTCCATACAAAATGTCCCGATTAGTTGCAAAATTTGTATGAAAAGTCGTTTTTTTTTCATTTCCGAAAAAAAATTCTTGCTGTACGTTGTTCAGCATGATGGTCTGAAGCCATGGTCAAAGTTATTGCAACGGCGTCCCTAACACCCTGTATTAATTCTTTTCAGATGCCATATTTACAGTATCCCGCTGGGGCCGACCAGTGATCGAAATAGGTCCCTACCGGTACAACCGACACAGCAAGTGCAAGGACCCCAGGGTCACCTGGGTCTGCGTCAAGCGCAGGTCCAAGGCCCAGTGCAAGGCCACCCTCAGCACCATGCACAACGTCATCGTGAAGTTTAACAATTACTCCCACAACCACGACTAATGACATCGATGACTTGTGACGTCATCGGATGAGCTCGATAGCCATTATGATCATAATAAAACAAGTAACTAGGGCTTTCCTAACGAATGGTTAATAATAAGATGTTGATAAATTTGGTTCATAT
The DNA here is from genome assembly GCA_949710035.1 of Crambus lathoniellus. Taxonomy (NCBI): domain Eukaryota; kingdom Metazoa; phylum Arthropoda; class Insecta; order Lepidoptera; family Crambidae; genus Crambus; species Crambus lathoniellus. The sequence continues at coordinate 8,338,779 of OX453307.1, read as the reverse complement.
GCAGTTTCGCACTAAAGATTAAAGCTACTACTTCTTAATATAAAATTGAATGTGATTTTGCTATCGCTAGTTTTGTGTTACAAATATGCATTGTCAAACTCTTTAGCGTCAAGCAGTAGAAGTATCTCGCTCAGTCACTCGGTTTTTAATAAGTATAACCGTCGCCGCACACGAGCCACAAACGCCGCCTCTTTCTTGAAACGCAAGAATGTACGAGTTGGAACTGGGCGTTGAACCGTATAGTTCCACACTCCTGTCTGTTCCGGTGACATCCGTGACAGAGGAGCCACTTGCAATACGAAATTACCTGTCAAAATAGACTGTCGTATGAAAACTCTTTTAGTTCCAAAGATTATCACAGGAACAGAAAACGTTGTCGCACTGTAACTGCAGGCGACATGACGCCACGCCCTACTAGTTTCTAGTTGATTTGTTATCTTTGTTTTGTATGAAATCGAGCGTCGACGCTTGCAGTTGTCGTCCGACGCCCGGTTCGAACCGATAGCCTTAGAAACAAATGACGACTATTTATGAAAACTACATGAAAGTGGTCGGTGGCGGCCTTTTAGCCCGTGTGTGGATACGCTTAGTTCATGTAAATTGTCACTGCATAAATATAAATTGCTTTTAATGTGAAGTTTAAAATAACATGCCTTTTTCTTCAGCCAATGGTTTTACCCGCGTAGGACCTGTTCCCGTGGGAACATCAGGATAAAATATTGAGTTAGAATTTTCAAAATGGGTACAGTAGGTTTTAAGTTTATCCATTACAACCAAACAAACAAAAATCTAATATTTCCTCTTTATAATATTAGTACTAACCGCCTCTGTGGTTTAGTGGTACACACTAGAGATGTTACGCTCTTGAATTTTGTCAAAACGGTTTGAACCGATTCGAAAATCATGCAAATCAGACTGCATACCGAACCGTCAAAAGCGTAGTAAACCGCGGTTTGTACCGTTTGCCGTTCGATGTGCAATGTGAATCGACGGGATCGATTAGCCAACAACGTTACGGTTTAGTTTCTTAATCGCATCGAGTTTAGAAGAGGGTAACAGTTCAATTAAAACATGAAAAATTTAAAATTACTCGGTTCAGAAAAACAATAAGTACGTATATAGATAACTGAATGCCAATAGGCGCACGATGCAAGGCGAGGCATAGTTTGGATTTGGATGGCACAGCCAAACCGGTTTAGACGTATTAACCGATGCAATTCTGTTTATACGGTTTGCACCGGTCAGAGAAGTCGAGTCGTCACATCTCTAATACACACTACCGGGTCCCAAGATTCCATTCCCAATGGGGATACATATTGTATTCGGTTTGGTTGGTGGTTGGTGGACTTGTTCTTAGTCCGCTTGATAATCTACCACCATTTTATCCAAAATCTACGCCATAACAACGATGTATTCAGCATTGTCAGTCCCTCAGTGATTCAGGATTCCGGGAGTAGTGCACTTCTACCTTCTGCCTTATCACCTCTTAACATCAGGTGTGATAAAGGCTAACTGGCAAGGATAACTTTTTTTATCTACAGCGGTATAACACTTACTGCCGCACTCAGAAACGTCAATTAACTTTAATTGACAATTAAGTCTATATATGTCTCTTTTTTATGTTCAGTATTGAATAAAGTAAGAATGATATTTAATGCCAATTAAAGGTAATTGACGTCTTTGAGTGCGGCAGTAAGTGTTATACCGCTGTAAATAAAAAAAGTATATATTATAATAGTATCGACGACTCTGCAAGGGAAGCCATTGCTGATCATGCGGCGCGGCGCCAGCATCAGTCACTGCTGGGTGCCGGATGGCGCACAGAGGTTGGATGAAACTGGATGATACTGATTGTCCAACAAACCTATAACGTCTAAACTTAACCCGCAGGATAATGTCGTTTAGTCCACGCGGGCGAAGCCGCGGGCGGAAAGCTAGTCATTAAATAAAATATATTTTCTTTTTTATTATAGTATTTTACGTAAATCCTATCATTTTTTTTATTCAACCGTCAAATACTTTCATTATATTGATTTATATAGAGAAGAGTGTAGCGAAGCGAAGGAGTACGCAGATTAAGTAAACCGAAGGAGCATAGCAGATTAATCTTATTTTTTATCTTATATCTATTTTTATGCTTCCAGATTATCGAATTATTAAAACTCATCGAGGAGGTTACATACTATTACTAGGGTCGCACTCATATTGGCCAAATGGGAAGAACTTGAGTGGCAAATTGACGTGGTACTGTTCCAAAAGGACCAGAAAGAAGTGCAAGGCTTCAGCTAAGACATTTAATCAGCTGGTTTTATACAATTACAACGTACATACTCATAGTTAAATTTCAAATAGCCTCGATACAGATGCCGCCGGCTTACTCGTAAAATGCGACATTAAAGGTCTGTTAAACCTGGCAAACTCGGGCCGTCCTGAGTGCCGAAACCTCTCTAGCCGTACCATGAAAAACTATCGATATGGTAATCGAATATTAAACTATACCATCCTATAAAAGCTGTCAAAGTGATGTTGTCAAACATGTATTGAATTTCAGTTCCTATATATTAAAACGACCGAAATAGGCGCTCTCTGGTTTTCATACAAATTAATACGATTTACGGTTTCCATAACGACAGTTTTTCGTGCTAGGGCTACAGAATACAAAATGGAATCCACAAAAACGCGCAGACCAATAATTAATCAATGGCCTACTGTAAATAGTAAATTAACTATAATGAAGAAAAAACGGGAGTTTTTAGAGTAACTCCTTAATCATGGTGGATGCAACTGTATCGAAATAGCGGGGACTCGCAAACAATATCTAGTGTAAAAAAAATTAACTTAACCTAACTGTGAGTGAGTGTTACTTGTGAGATAGATGCTCGGTTGAAAATATTTATATCTGAAGTGTCATGATTTTAGAAGGTTTTTCTTATTTTTTAATAGCAACACTGGTAATGCCGTCTCTTGCCGCCATTTTGTTAAATTTAATAGGCTAATCTGTGGTAAAATTGGTGGGGGGTAGCTAGACTTGAGCCCGATTAACGAGCAAAGAGAGGTCATTCTTCAAACTAGCCTCGAGGGGATAAGTTCACTAAGACGTCGACTGTATCTATATTGTTATACCTGTACTATGCCTGTACCTGTAAGTTGGATCAATAATTATATGAGTGTTATCTGGAGTCTGCGTTTTCTTCATATTTCAGAAGTGGGATAGTACCCACGTAAGTTTATTTCTAAACTTGATAATAAGAATAATTTGCTTATTCTGTGCTATAGTAATGCCAAACGAGTTATTTTATTCTCTTCACGCAGAGAAAGGATAAATATTCCAGATTCCATGTCAATGCGTATTTTTTTTTATCTAAATGACATTTTGAATACCTTTGCGGTGGATTGTGTTTCGTACATGGTCGGGGCTACTCTCCGACGGAACGGACATAAACTAAATCGCATTTGTGTTTTAATTGATTGTGTTCGTATACGGTCGGGGCTACCCTCCGACTATACTAACATAATTTAAAAAGTCTATATGCGTAGCTTAGTACTAAGATTTTACTAATTCGTGTTCGGGGCTACTCTCCGATCGTGTTAGTTAAATCTAAAGCGTTAAAATTGGAATATTTGTGTGGCGGATTGTGTTCCGTACATGGTCGGGGCTACTCTCCGACGGAACGGACATAAACTAGATCACACTTTTATTTGAATTGATTAATTGTGTTCGTGTACGGTGGGGGCTACCCTCCGATTATACTTACATAATTTTAAACGCGGGTATGTAGTAGATATTTTCGTATGGCACGATCATAGCGTACCATGAATCTGGCATAATATCTTGATTGTTGTTGTTTAATTTACATGATGTATTAAATGTGGATTGTACAGAATTAATGGAGATGATTGGCATTATTATATTATTAGAGTACTTGCTGTTTATGTTGTTTATAATCTTACACATGGAGCTAGGACTGGCAGTTTTGGCTGTGTACCTACATGTAATGTTTTAAGTAATTAGTGCTAGCACTAATTGGAGCTAGTTTTGATAGCCTTTACTGTTGCACAGAGTGAAATCACTTATGGCTACTAAATCTTGCATACAATCCATGTTTTAACGTGGTATCTAATACCAACAGTGAATAAAAGATAACAAACTGTTAACCAAATGGTGGCCTTATCGTCTTACTGCGGTTTCTTCCGGGCAACTCAGTTTTGGTTTAGACGGATGGAAAATTTTACAGCCAAAATCACTAGAAGCTATTTTGCTATTTGTGCGTACTGCGTAGTGTTCTAGATCTCTCTTAATGATTTAGATGCAAATCAAAAGCAGAAATACTTAGTTGCTTACACAGCACTGCAAGAAGCATTCACTGATATCTATTCTAGTTGTTTTCATTAACATAGTGATGAAATTATGTTTCAAATGCAAAAACATGTAAACAGTCCATAGAGCATTTAAGTAGATCGTGTTTATTACACTGTCAAGTTGTAACTGATGTTTTCCTAATTAAGCAAAATAAAGTAAAACGATTATTGCTCAATCACACCTCTCAATTTATTAAAATGTTCTATACAGCTTCATGCAAACATTTTAATTCATGTTTTAAACTTGTTCTAACAAATAAAGCCACAAGTAACCACTGCTGTAGCATACCAAGTTAGTTTTGCCGTGTTTTTGTTGTTATTGGCGGTATGATTTATAATTCGTTTTTGAGGATTTTAATACTACCGTCCTAGTGTACGTATTGACAAAATATGATTTCAAATTATGTGAATCTAATTTATTGTTATTTTAATGAGCATTAATATCTTTATTAAACCAAAAATCAAGTAGATCTGTCAAATTTACCGTCTCATTTGGTAGGCTCGTGATACTAAAATTCTTAGCAGTTTACCATTCTCACGGATCTTTGAAGTTCCTTCACATATTCTGTAGTAATCATTTCCATATTTTTTTAGATCTGGTCAGTTGAACATTTGTTTCTACTATGGTTGAAGTTACTAAGTACCTTACATACTAATGTTTATAAAAGAATATGAGAATTCATATACTTACATTTATTTCTATTGATTCATTATCAGACACATCTATTTCTTTTGAATGATTAATAAAATTGATTTGGTTACTATGTGTGTTGTGAGTTTACTGCTTTCAGATGCCAATTGTAGCATCCAGTAGGTACTTATCATGAGCTAGCATCGAGTTAATATAATAATGAGGATCCCGCTACCCTTGAACGTACGAACCAACACAGCATACAAACTGGAGGCAGCAGAGTGTACGTGCTGTGGTAATGAGAGGAGATAATATGATACTGAAGGTGCAGATCACAGAGTGATCGTTGTTGTGATGATGATCATCGTGGGCTGTGGTTGCAAGTCGGATATTGAGACGAGTGGATCGCTGATACTGAAGTTGACTTATATTGAAGTATATATTATCATGTCATGTATCTTATCTCATTTTACTATTATGATTGCAAAAGCTTGTATGTTTGTTCCCCAATCACGGCTATCGGCTGGACGGATCTTTGAAATCTTTTGTCTGTGGAATAGCATATCGGCTTCTTTTGACCCCGGGAGGATATTTTATTCCCACGGGAAATCATTGTGTAGTTAATTCATTTGGGTGAAAAGCTGTTCATGATTTTACTTGTCCTACTTCTATCCATGGTAATATACTTCTTCATATCCCAATTATAATTATTAAATCTATTTACACTAATATTATTCATAGTAATATGAATATTTATTGATAAGGATGCGGGTCATGCTCGTATGAGGATACCTTGTAGACATTTTTAAGTTTTGATATTAAATTGCGAACTTGTTTAAAATCATTAACTTATTCATTAGAAATGATAATAATATGATCTTTTGATTTTCATGTACGGAGTGGAACCATGTATTGTACTATTCTAACAGAGGCAGAGAATAGATGCATTTAAGATTTGGTGCTGGAAAAGAATGCTCTGGAAACCTGGGACAACTGGTTGACAAGTTGAAAAAGCAAATTGTTGCTGTGACGGTTCAAATTGTACCTGCGGCATCTTCATTATCAGTGTAACTTCCTTATAAGAATATTTAAATTAATCGGTAATAAAGCCTATTACGAACATGCCTTTAAATAATTCCTTTAGTTGTCCTAATTCATATTTTGATTTAATACAAATTGTGCACTATGGTAAATACGTATCTATAACTTGGTTTGTTACTCATATCTGGGTAAAAATTGGTAACTGTGCAGAGGCCTACAGTTGTTTTTGTAAGGACTAAACTAGGTCAAACTTAGCGATAGTTAAATTCATCTAATATTAGGTCTTTAATCCTTTCATGACTCGTAGTTGCTTTTTCCACTATTTGAGTGAAGTGATAAGGGTGTCTAGTTATCAGGTTAAAGTTAAATTCTGTACCTACCTATTCCTAATGTAACATTCTTAGGGATTTTGCTTCTGACACCATCTAATATTCTTGAATGTAGCTCCTGACAATGCATTGATGTAAACTAGTACCAAGCTATTCCATTTTTCTTTTATGACCCATAACTAATGCTTATAGATTATAACCAGGCTTGACTTTAATCATTCCATATACTTACTTACACATGATTATATAACAAGTATAGTTTCAAAATAAGTTTTCTAAGTAATAATAGTCGCTTGTTAACGAATGTCATGATTACGTTAATTTATACATTGATTCAAATAGTTTTAGATTAGTTTGTTATTGATAATTTATTTTATTTGATTATGTATTACTTAACGATTTACTAAAACAATATTTTCACGATAATATCTATATTCTAAACAAGTCATCGACTTCCTTAAAAGTTTATTGTTGAGCATTGTGTAATATAATGTATTTGTTTCAATTATGTTTTAAGTTTTAACTTAAGGTTTTTATCACTATAAGATTAACCTAAATAGGTACATAGTTGTAAGACTTTACTATTGAGAATAGTTGTGTATCAGTATATTAGCTGTATACTTACCTAATTAATTGATTCTAAATAATTTTTATATGTGCGTCGGGAGACAGCACGTTATCAGATGGCCGAATGTCATGATTTTAGAAGGTTTTTCTTATTTTTTAATAGCAACACTGGTAATGCCGTCTCTTGCCGCCATTTTGTTAAATTTAATAGGCTAATCTGTGGTAAAATTGGTGGGGGGTAGCTAGACTTGAGCCCGATTAACGAGCAAAGAGAGGTCATTCTTCAAACTAGCCTCGAGGGGATAAGTTCACTAAGACGTCGACTGTATCTATATTGTTATACCTGTACTATGCCTGTACCTGTAAGTTGGATCAATAATTATATGAGTGTTATCTGGAGTCTGCGTTTTCTTCATAGAAGTATGTAATTTCTTGTCTTCAAAATAAAAGATTTGAGAATGTGTTAAGTATTTTTTTCGCAGGTTTTAATTTCGTCTTCTTCTTCGTAAATAATGTAAAACAATATATAATAATATATTTCTTTTCAATAATAAAAATTGCAAAAAGTAGTAAAAATAGCAATGCAAATAAGTAAAAACTTAAATAAAATGTAAAACAATGTTACACATAAAGTGAAATAATGTATTTACAAAAAATTTAAAAGCTTTAAGGCGCTACTCGGAAAAATATGGACTTTTTGATTTAAAACTATAGGACGGTTACAGTTGTTACAAATCTGGTAATAAGATATATATTTCTTCATACCTTTATCTAGATTCGTATAGTATCAAAAACACGATTTTATGATTTTGCCTCGACACTTTATCTTTTCGAAAAGACCTCTAAAAAATACGAAAAGTGAAGATTATTCTTAAATGGGGTTACTTACACTATTGGAAATTGGTTTAATTAGTGGACACCAATAATATTGAGGATCGTATAGAAGCATTTTTTTTTAAATCGCTGTAGTTTTTTAATACGAAGTGATTTTGTGTTTTTTTTGGCTAATCTTCAAAATCCGTCTCGCTCCCGCGCGCGTCGTTTTCTCATTGCTATCTCGCTACAGCACATTTTTTCCGAGTATCGCCCTAATTTCGTTTGTTTTCGCAAGCTTTTATTTAACTTGCAGTGTTTGTATGTATGTATGCATGTTCGTTCGGGTCAAATCTTGCCAGCTAAATTTTACTAACTTCCTAGTGTCCGATTGAGCTGAAACTTTGAATGCAGGTTTGGTTTGAAGGACAATATAATATAAAAGTACAGTTAACAAAAAAGCTTTTCATATAATTTCAGTTTTTACAAAAAACTTATTTTATTTTGTTTTAAAAATCATTTTCCCTTTGCTGCTGTTTTGACTTTTCACAATGTTCTGCACTTTTAGATACTTCCATAACGTCGTCGTTACCTCGGGGGTTTTCAACTAGTATTAGATATAACGATATAGTTTTTGAAATAATGTGTCAAGAATTAATTCTAAGTGTCTATGCTAATAAATCATACGTGTCAGTTATTTTAGCTTTTCTGAATAAAAATTTACACTTGAAAATTGTGAAATATTTACGGCGTTAATATAAAATTTAAAATTAACTAACTGGGTAATGTTTCGGCTGTTAAGTTACGAGTCTCACTCAAATCACACTAGTTTTTAAAATCGCAGGCTTGTAGTCTGTTTGTAGTTATAAGATAATATTATTATACTAATATTATTTCAGATCGTCAGCATTTAACTTTCATTACATTTAACTTTTTTTATGACATGGCCGTACGTTAATAAACCAATTATAGGAAAAGGAAAGGCTGGCTTTTTATTGATTTAATGTCTCAAGAGTTATAACTCAGAATGTTAGCAATGGCTTTGTACCATCCTTTCCGAAAATATTTTAAAAGTCAATTTCAACAATAATACTTACTAAATCGTATTATACCTTTTATTTACTATATTAATGATTTATTCGTTTTAGGGCTAACTTTTCAATCCTCAGATAATAGTTATCAGTTAGTTAAATTATTAACCCACCAAAGTAAATGTCAATCTCAAAACAAGAGAGATTGAGATTTTATTTGATCAAAAAACCTCACCTACAAAAATACTTAGTTAGCACTTTAAAATGTAGAAATGCACTTGAACACTTCAGTTTGGGTGTATTTCAGTATTTCTATGCTGTTTTTATTTAAGATCTGCCGTCTTGTTAAGGTTTCTGCTATAAAGTTCTCAGAGAGAGACAGTCTCACTCAAAGTCAATGACTGTGTTAGTTAAAATGTTAAATGCACGTTTTGTAGTTTTAGTTGTTTCTTTTTTTCACATTGGTAATAAATGATTAGCTTACTTACACAATTTATTTTATTTTGAATAATAAATTATAATAATTGTTTCCGCTAAATGTTGCTTTATTTCGAACAGTTTCTCCGAAAACATACCCGCTTATTAATAAACAAAGAGTAAGTTTACACCTGAGATTTTTATATTATTTTTTTGCATTCACAATGCAATTTTGTAAGTATAGGACAAATGTGATAGTAAAAAACCACGAGCCCTATAAGTAGCTTTCAGGCGGTATTCGAACCCGCGCCTCCGGGAATCCGGCCCGATGCTCTGACCAACTAAGCTACCGAAAGGCTTACACGACTCGTCGAATTTTGCTATCACTTGTTACGCTGTAGGCCAGCGTTGCTTCATCAATGTGAGGAAACTCTCGCATCCGAAAGAAACATTTTTACAAATGTTTAACAATCGATTAAGATGAAACAGCCATATTGAGATTTTTATATTATTTTTTTTGCATTCACAATGCAATTTTGTAAGTATAGGAAAATAGGGCTTATAGGGCTCGTGGTTTTTTACTATCACATTTTTCCTATAAGTTACACCTGGTTTAACCAAAAATATTGCTTAGCAATATTACTCCTTATGTTTGACATTTCAAAGTGTCATATTCCTAAGCAATTTTTTTGGTCAAACTAGGTGTAAACTTACTCTTCGTTTATTAATAAGGGGGATATTGTTGTTTTCGTGGTCGGAAACTTTTTTGATCGCTTGTCATTTTGTTTGATGTTTTAAGAGCAATATGCCAAGCAATGTATTATATTTTCCTTTATACTCTTCTATTTGTAAGTAATCAAAGTCGGTCTGTCTGTTCGCCATTTCATGACCAGCCTGCCAAGACAAATGCAATATTATGTTGTTAAGCATTGTCACAGCTTCTTGCAGAGGTCACGACGGGTTGATCATCGAAGTTTGGTTATAATATAAACCATAAATTCATCATCATGTCAGCCGAACGACGCCCACTGCTGGGCACGGCCTCCCCTAAGGATTTCACCAACGATCGGTCCTGCGCTGCCCGCATCCAGCGGCTTCCCGCGATCTTGACCAGATCGTCGGTCGACCTTGTAGGGGGCCTGTCCACGGAACGTCGCGACGTGTCGTCCGGTACTGTCATAGTACATTAATATAATAATATTGTTACAGATCACCGGCATATGATTGTTATTAAATGGCCAAACCAGTCAATGGCCAATGACCAGGTAAAAAAGGGAAAGAGGAGGGGCAGGAAACCTTTGGTTGACCTGGAAACGCAAAAAAAAGTAATGCAACGATATGCAGACTATTTAAGAGATCCTAATATCAGATACAACGATCCAGTTTTTGAAATGATATCTCGAGAATTACAATACAGAATGCCAGCAATCAATTTATATCATTCTTTTCAACGTAACTTTAAAAAAATATTTTATATTAATAGGTACCAATAATTCATTGGAATTGTATTTCTTAAGCTGCGTCCAGACTTGTGTCATGACATCGGACCGGACTACGTGTCATCGTACAAGACTTGATACGCTCAATGTGGACGGTCTAGGTTGTGCTGACACGGTCAGAAACCATGTACGAGGAATGATAAACACTTGTAACATTTTGGCGTGTACGAACACCGTGTCTTTATCATGCATCGCTAGTTTTGTTGGGCACCGTGTCTTTATCATGCATCGCTAGTTTTGTTGGGCATGCGCTGTGGTAATACTGTATCAAAGAGACAATGTAGTATAAAGACACGGTGTTCGGACACGCCAAAATGTTACAAGTGTATACGCATGGTTTCAATCGAACAAAACTGCGTGGCGAGGCACCAGAACTGCTGAGTTCAACGATGGAAGAATAAATAAAGATTATAAGTACCAATTTAATACCTACTAGTTCTAACTAATTCTTTTGCATATACACTTTAGGCGGTCCGGGTGTCGCAAAGGGAGTGCATAAAAATAACACTAACATTTTTTCCAACAAGTGTAAAAAATCATAGCTTTCGAAAAAAGATGACGAAAAAACAATAAGGTTTTTTTTAAGTTTTTTCTGGCGCTTCGCCGGTCGCTGCCGCGGCACTTTTTTTACCATTGGATGTCTTTCAAATACCTCCGGGGTTATTAAAAGGGTATCAAACATTTCGAAAGATTTTGGCTACGAGACGCACGTTTTCGAGATATTGTCACTTTTATAAAATAATCATCATATACGTGTATATGATGATTATTATACATTGTACCTATACATAATTCTGTACTTGTACTATTTTATTCTGTGGTGCCGGCACACGTCACGACGTGATCCATTCCTATCCCGTGTCTGTATCTGTGTCATCTGGCGTACTTCAACGCGTGTCATAAACACAAGTGTGGACGTCTCCTTGACACGCGGACAATAGCGAAATCCTTTGAAAAAAACCGACTCTCGACGGATCGGCTCGTAACACGTAACTTAGATGCGTAACAGTACACAGACCAGCGTCCACACTGCACCTGGCTAGTAGATCGTAACTCCGTACACTGTCCGTACATTTATCTATGTCTAGCAGTTTCTTCCAGTGTTCGGAATGGATTTTAGCCGGACGAAAGCTTGTAACATTTGTTCGCGTAACAACTGACACGCGTGTCTGATGCGGTTACGCGATAATGTTCGGTATAATGTTACAAGTCTGGACGCAGCTTTATTGACTATTAATGATTTAGCTGCGCCCCGGGCTTCGCTCCCCTGGTATTTCGGGATAAAAAATAGCCTTTGACCTACTTGCAAACCTACCAAATTTAAATATACACATAAAAAACATAACAATCGGTCTAGTCGTTTCGAAGGAGTTTGATAACAAACACGTGTCACGAGATTTTTTATATATTAGAAGTTAATACGTTTCAGTACATAATTCAAGCTTTTAATGGAATTAAATGATTAATTTACATATTTTATTTTATTTAGTAAAGATTTCAGAATTGAATTCATTATGGATTAATAATAGGTATGATTACTATTTTTATTACTTAATGTAATATATATTGACCTCACATGGTAAAAGTATTATTTAGCTTGCATGAAAACTCCCCGAGATATCACAGATTGAAATGCACGCAATTTGGACTCTCCCAAATTATACTAGACCGATAGCGCTAGGTTTTGAGGTTTCGAAAACATTAAAGTTGTTTGTTTTCGCATATAGTTTCCGGACCATTTACCTAACCTAAAACTTTATTTGTTTCACTTTAGGTACTTGCCAAAGTGTAAATTTAGGTATTTTCGATCAATATTGGACGTAAAATAAAATTAGAGATGAAAATTTTACTTTCATGATTATATCGAAGAAGGAACTGATGTACATAGGCATTTTGTGTCATCTCTGTCCACGAGAATCCTGGGGCCTTAGCCAAAGTAACAATTCAAAAACGATAACGAAGTTCGAAAGAAATTCAAGGTATAGGATTGGTGGATTGGTATAAGCTGCGCTAAATCACGTGGTCTTGCCGCAAGTTGATTGGAGCATAAAGACGATAGCGAATATATTTGTCGTTTCGCCACATAACGATGTTACTTTGGCTACAGGCCCTGGGGGCTTAGACAAAGTAACATTTGAAAAACGATAGCGAAGCGATAACGAAGTTCGAAAGAAATTCAAGGTATAGGATTGGCGGATTGGTATAAGCTGCGCTAAATCACGTGGTCTTGCCGCAAGTTGATTGGAGCATAAAGACGATAGCGATAGCGATTGTTTCGTCACATAACGATGTAACTTTGACTAAGGCCCCAGATATTTAACCAGTACCTAACACGTCGCTCAACTAGCTCTAAAAATATTACAATTGGTTAAATTGGTGTTACGTGTTTTAGAGTATTGATATCTGTTGTTCAAAGTATTTTGTGTCAAATTCATCCACGACATTTATAGTTTTTTTTTTATTACAACACCCTGGAAAAGCCACAATAGAATCAGTTATCGGTCTATACGCTCCATTGTAATGACTACTAAATGTGACGTCACCATTTAAGTACTTTGTTTCCGTGACCAGTATGCGTGTTTATATATGTTGTGCATATTAAAATGCATGATGATGAATTTGAAGCTTTTGCACATTTGTTTCAGTTACATACGACCCGATTAGCGGCAGGATTTGGTATGAAGGCTACTGGTTCTCTAAGAATAAACAGCGAGGGTTGAGGACTTACTGGAGATGCTGCAAGAGGGCCTCCAAGTCGAGATGTAAGGCCTCCCTTCTCACCATCAATGGAATTATAATGAAGGAATACACAGTGCATTCTCATGAGCCTTAATAGATCCCCATAAATCTTCACAAAAAATATAAATATACTAGTGGGGGTACATATTGTATTCGGTTCGGTTTGGTTGATAGTAGGACTTATTCTTAGTCCGCCTGTCTAGCTACCACCATCTCGACTAAGTCTGATGCCATAACAATGATATTTTCAGCATTATTGTGTTCCGGCAGTTAGAGGTAAGATAGCCAGTTCCTCAGTGATTAAGGATTCCGCGAGTATTGTGCTTCCACATTCAGCCTTATCACCACTTACCATCAGGTGTGATAAAGGCTAGGTGCTACCCCTTAGTGGATAATAAGGAGAATCAAGTTCAACGGGATCAAGTTCTGGTGACACTGCCTCAAGCAGAGAACTACGGTCTGCACTACTAGCATCAAATCAGCGCGGATGGAGTGGAGTACCTTTAACCATAATCACTGAATCTTACCTTCCCAAATTGAAGATTGATTTCAAATAGTTTGGGTTTTACAAGCTTTTCATTAAAATGCCATGTTAGTCAGCTAGTATATTAGTTAGTGGGGGACAAATCTTGCAATCTTAATTTGACCCACTTCCCAGTGTCCGATGGAGATGAAATTTTGTACAGGTTTGGTTCTGATGACAGTACAATATTAAAATAAAGACAAAAAAAAGCTGGTCATAAAAAATAATTTTTTACTAAAACCTTTTTAATTTTAAACTCTGAGTGACGTATTAAATGATTAATTTACATATTTCATTTTATTTAGTAAAGATTTCAGAATTGAATTCATTATGGATTAGTAATAGGTATGATTACTATTTTTATTACTTAATGTAATGTATAATGACCTAACATGGTAAAATTATTATTTCGCTAGCATGAAAACTCCCCGAGATATCACAGATTGAAATGCACGCAATTTGGACTCTTCCAATACCAATACTAGACCGATAGCGCTAGGTTTTGAGGTTTCAAAAACATTAAAGTTGTTTGTTTTTCGCATATAGTTTCCGGACCATTTACCTAACCTAATACTTTATTTGTGTTACTTTAGGTACTTGCCAAAGTGTAAATTTAGGTATTCTCGATCAGTATTGGACGTAAACTAAAAATTAGAGATGAAAATTTTACTTCATGATAGTATCGAAGAAGGAACTGATGTACATAGGCATTTTGTGTCATCTCTGTCCACGAGAATCCTGATATTTAACCGGTACCTAACACGTCCCTTAACTAGCTCTTAAAATATTACAATTGGTTAAATTGGTGTTACGTGTTTTAGAGTCTTGATATCTGTTTTTCAAAGTATTTTGTGTCAAATTCATCCACGACATTTATATATTTTTTTTTATTACAACACCCTGTAAAAGCCAAAATAGAATCGGTTATCGGTCTATACGTTCCATTGTAATAAAAACCAATCCAAACTACTAAATGTGATGTCACCATTTAAGTACTTTGTTTACGTGTCCAGTAGGGCTAGCACAACTTGAGCGCGACTCGAGTGAGAAAGAGTCGCGGGCACTTTCAACCAATCAGATTGTATTCGGTTCGGTTGATGGTAGGACTTATTCTTAGTCCGCCTGGCTAGCCAGGTAGGTAGCTAGCTACCACCATCTTATCTAAGTCTGACGCTATAATATAGTAGATTTCATTACAAGTGCGGAAAGCCTGTCATTGCAAAGAGTTCCGACAAATGTCTACCCGAGCCGAGGCGCAGCCGAAGGAGAGGGTTGACAGTCGGAACAAGTTGCAATGACGGTTCCGCACGTGTACTGAACAACTATTTTTAATACAGTTGCGAAAAAATTAAGCAATTTAATAAAATAATAAAACACACTAAACTCAACTAACTAATCGTAAAAGAATATAAGGAGAGACTTTTTTTTGTTTTCTACACCCATTTTGGGTTGGCAAAGGAAACTATGATCATACAGCCAAGGCTTCAGTAGAATTTTTTTATTGATATGAAATGAAAATTAAATTAAATGAGATGAAATGAAATGAAACCTAACAAAAGCAATCCGAATCCTACAGGAGCGCCTTTCCTTATTTCTCTCTTTTACCACATCGTTTTCCATTAAAGCACTAATTCCACCATACTAAGTACCTACCACAATAAAAACCAGAAAAAACTAATTTAGAAAATTAAGAAATAAGGTCCCTCATTTTCTTTTCACTTACTTGCGCAAACTCCTATAAGCAGATACTATGGTAAATAGTGCACGTCATACCATATTTAGTAATCTGTGGTCATACAGCCAATTTTATGTATTTTTTATATTCATAAATTTAATTTGGCCGATACTAATATTAATTTAATGTATAATTAAAATTACTTTTAAATCTGATATTGAAACAAATTAGTAGCTTCTTTTTAGAAATATTTGCATGAATCATAAAAACTTCTATGATTTTTTTTTAGTAAAAACTTCGTGGTTGGTTTTTCTTTTTAATAGACAATATTTTGACAGTTGGGAAAGAAAACGCACGAGTTCGGGAAAGGTAAAGAAAAAGTTCGAGTGTGTAATAGCCCACATCCCGAACGCTATACGTCCCTGCAATACGCCACTTTTTGAGCAACTGTATTAAAAATGATATTTTCAGCATTAATATGTTCCGGCAGTTAGAGATAAGACAGCCAGTTCTTCAGTGATTGAGGATTCCGGGAGTCGTGCCCTTCCACCTTCAGCCTTATCACCACTTATTATCAGGTTTGATAAAGGGATAAAAAAGGGGGATCAAGTTTAACGGGATTAAGTCCTGGGTGCCTACCATCAACTCTTATTGCAGTTTTGTTTAGGACCTAAACTGATCCGCTTCGCTTATTCGTATCACGACAGCTTGATATCAATGACAGCGATTCAGTGATCATTCAATGACATTTCACAGCCGCTGAGCTGTCATCAACTCTTATTTGACTTATAACTCGGCCAAGCTAACATGACACCTGCAGGTTATACACGTCCCTTTCACTCTCCGGGCATGACAGAATCGAGTGAAAGAGACGGGTAGAAGAAATAAGTACACAAATCGTTCGGTCATTCACATTTAGCAATTCATTTGCGATTCAGTTTTTAGAAGGTCAGAGTACGAAAGAAAGCAATTCATTTTAGGAACCTATTCGGCATCGCGCTATTTTTGAATCGCTGTCTTAAAGTTGATGGTAGGCACCCTGGTGGCACTGCCTCAAGCAAAGAACTACTGGCTGCACTGTCAGCGTCAAAATCAGCGCCGATCTAGTGGAGTGGCTTTAACTCTAGCACAATCACTGAATTCCCTAATCTTACCTTCTGAAACTGAAGATTGATTCTAATGGTTTGGTTTTTAACAACAACAAACGATGTTCGACTCACCTCGCTGTTGCAGCCTGCTTATGCAAAATAATGTATTATTTTTACATGAGAAAAATGTTTTATTATTAAGAACTGTTAACAAACTAAAGTGAAATACAATTAAAAATTCCCTCCTTTAATTATTTAATCTTTCTTTGACATTTAACTTTACTTATTTTCATTATTTAACTGCATATTCAAGAATCGCATATTGTTTACCTTCCCCAATAGAATTTTTTACATAAACTTTTTTGTTACCAGTGATGTTCGTCATGTCTCAGCAAGGGAACCCCGTCGTGATGGTGAACGGTCAAAGGTTCAAAAGAACCTCTCACTACAACGCCAAGTCCTGGTGGCACTGCATCAAGAGGAGCACCACTGGCTGCACTGCAAGCATCAGGCTCACCCACGACAAAGTGGAAAGGGTCAACCTCAACCATAATCACTAAAGATCCTATTAATCTTACCCTTTTAACCTGAATATTCAAAACTTTTGGTATATAACTACAAAATTGATTTGTTGAAAAAAACGCATGTGTAAAGTATTGTTTTTATTAATACTTTTTAACGCCTAAAAACCCAGTTTTAATAAAACATTTTTTGGAAGATTTCTCAATTCATTATTGTTACTAAAAATTGGTGATAAAATTATTGGTATATTCAATATCATATTAAATTAATAAGTGGCGAAACATTTTGCCTTCCTACTTAAAAAAGGATTGAATTCAGTTTATTTAGTTGTTCTAAATTTTTTGAATCAAGTTTTGTCAGCAATCCCAGCATTTCTTTATGCTGGCTTTAAAGTACCCGAAAATCGTTGAGTGTGTTCGAGGAACGCAATGAGAGAGAGAAAGCAATAGAGATATGCAAAATCCCAGAAATAAAATAAACGATATTTGCATCCTTGCGGAAGAAATAAATGAAAAGCACGATTAAGGTTAGATTGTAGCAAGTTATGGAATTGTGGGAACGGGCCTTAAAATATAACTGCAAAAAATCTTTAATTTCAGAGTTGTCCTATGCTTGTATTTTTAGGTTTATAAGGTTATTTTTACTTTTTATTATATTTGGTATCATTTTTTTATACAATGAATACAACTTTTTCACATAAATGTACATCGTTATATTATTAGGTAGTATACCTTTTCTTAAGTATGATGTTGGTATGGTGGAGGTACTATTAGTAAGTATTATATTTTAAAATAAATTAATAATCTAATTACTTTTCGTCTGCGCATAAGAAATATTTAGTAGTCGTCTAATCTCGTACATAGATCTTTGAATTATAAATAAATACATATTTAATTGTGCAAAAACATGGACTTAGATCAAGAAAACTGTACACTGATGTAACTTTTTCTTTACTTATTATTTTTGATTATGAGGGGTTGGATTAGATTATTTCATTAGAATTTCATCAATAGATAAAAAAGTTATTGGCTGTATTTTTGTTAACATTTGAAATTACGAAAATTTATAGCTGTAAGTTTTCCAAAAATTGTAAAAATAAAAATAAATAATAAATAAAAAATTAAGTATAAAATTCTATTTCATATTTAAGTACATATTAGCTGCGTATGATTTAATGATATGTTATTGACTAAAAACGTTAATCTATACTAATATTATAAAGAGGAAAGATTTGATTGTTTGTATGTTTGTTTGTTTGCATCGAATAGGCTCCGAAACCACTGGACCGATTTAAAATATTCTTCCACCAATAGAAAGCTACATTCTTCCCGTGTGACATAGGCTATATTTTATCCCGATATTCCCTTGGGAACGGGTACCACGCGGGTGAAACTGTAAGGATCCGCTAGTTCATAATAATTGTATTTGATGGTTATATAAGGAAATAATATTTTGCAGTATCACATATTATTCATTATAAGGTATGAGGATTCAGTGTCTTAAGTTATCAAAGTACTAGCTTTGCGCCTGTGGCTTCGCCCGCGTGGGCTACATGACGTTTTCCCGCGGGAATGTGTTGTTTTTCCGGGATAAAAAGTAGCCTAAGTTTCTCTCCAGGCTACAAAGTGACCTATCTGTGACCCAAATTTCAACCAAATCCGTGAAGCGGTTTTGGCGTGATTGAGTAACAAACATACAAACATCTAAACATCCAAACATCTAAACTTTCACATTTATAATATTAGTAGGATTTTATTATTTTTGTGAACTAGTAGTTACCTACTGTAGAACTAGATTTTTTTTAACGTTATAACTTACTGTATGAGTCATGAAGATTAACAAAGTATAGAAGTTTCTCTTGTGCTGCCTTTTGCAGTTAGTTTAAACTAGCCCAAACAAAGATGTTTGTTTTATAAGATAAAAAATAAGTGCTAATATAATTTCATACCTACATTTGTTTGCAGAAATTGTAGAGCTAGAACCCAATACCTCAATCCTGTACATCGGAGACAACAGATACAGGCTGAAGAGGCAAAACATTGAAACTAAGTACTGGACCTGCAGTCGCGCCTGGAAGGGCTGCCGCGCCTCCATCGTCACCAGGGGCTGCGCCATCATCAAACGGAATCACGACCACTACCACACTTAAGCTCGAGTCTCCCGATGGTGGAGCGCCGGCATACTGTTGATGTAATACAGGGTTAACTGTGTTCATATTGTGTTACGTTTCTATTAGGGCCCACAAATGAAATACTTTGTCTTTGGGCAAGTTATTATAATCTGTAAAACATGACGTCAGTTACGAGTGCTACTGTGCGACAAGCATGTCTGTTCCGGTGATAATCTTTGGAACAAATTTATTTTTTCTCTGGGACTTCCTGTTCTAATTTAGCAACTAAAGTAATGGAAAATGAAGTATTTAGAAAAAATCGACCCGTCTCACAATCAGCTCCGATGGGTTATTTCTAAATACTTTATTTTCCATTTTTCAGTAATAAAAATTGCATTGTGAATGCAAAAAACTAAAAATTAAAATAACTAAAGTAATCTTTCCTGATATGTAGTGTATGTAGTGTAGTAATATAATTATGGAAGTTTCACAATTAAGCACTAAGTTGAAAAAATGACACTAAATCTATTAAATAAAAAAACTAAACATTTAAAAACTATCAAATCATTCTGAAATCTATTTTTATTTTTTAGAAGTAACATTTTTAAGAACCAAGAAAGGATCGCATGTCCTTCAGAGCAGAGGGTTCAAGTACAACTTGAAGAAATGCCATCGAATGGGAACAACCTACTGGGCCTGCAATCAGCAGTCTTCCAGTGGCTGCAAGGCCACCGTCACCACTCTTGGCAATGTCATTGTCAAGAGGAAAAATCTCCACAGTCACCCGCCAAATAATATTAGTTTGTTAAATATGAACAAAGATTAGGTTGAGAATGAAATATTAGAATAAAACAATCCATCCTCCAAGTAGCTCTGCCGGGAAAGATATTTGGAGTTTGGGTCGTTTTTTTTAATATTTAATTTTCAGTAATAAAAATTTCACTGTGATTGCGAAAAAGTAAAAGTAATTTAAAATATAAATAAAACACTTTCACGGATTTTTTCACGCAATTTATTTAACAACTTGGTTAAATTTTAGTTGTGTTTAGAGGTTTTTTTGGTTTATCCGACGTTTCGGCACCTTTTCAGGGGCCGTGTTGTTGATTTTAATAAAATAATATACCTACTTTAATTGTCTTTGTTTTTTGTTCGGAAACAGAATACGGTTAGGTATTGATTATTTTAACTTTATATTTAATTATAACAAAAATGATTTAAGTATTAATTTAATTTAAAATACATTAAGTTAGCACATCTTAGATTCTGCGCGAACTGTTAACTTAAATAAAACAACTTTTTAAACACATTTTGGTGATTGGTTGTGTTATTTTATAGAATTTTTACAAAATAACGCAACCACTTTTTCAGGGGCCGTGGTCACGTAAACTACCCACTATTTTTTAATTTCATAAAAGAATATACCCACTTGAATTGTTTTTATTTTTCGTTCGGAAACAGGATACGGTTAGGTATTGATGATTTTTACTCGAGGGGTTCAAATCCCATCGGAGCTAGTTATGAGACGGGTACTAATTAACAAACAAAAGAAGGATTTATTTCTAAACAGGCATCTACTTTCATAGTGGAGTCGTGACTTATTAATTTGTAGATTACTGTATTCACCTAAACTTGAATCACAGTATGCTAATGAGCAATTCTATTGTTGTTATGTCTTAATGCTCCTACTTGACATTTCACAATTTTCTTTAGCAGTAGAAGCACCAGGACATGGTTGTCCCGGTACTCCTATCAGTAGGAGTAATTAGTAGGAGCACCCGATCGCACTGAGTTTTTCTAATACTTCATTTTAAATTTTTCAAATAGCATTATAATTCACAACATGAAATTTATTTTCTACACAACAAGATATCTATTTCTATACACATAATTTTCTATCAAAAGTAATATTTGTTACTAACTTAGGTTATTTATTTTGCAGGTTTGACTTTCATCAGCAAAGGAAAACGTATACACCTTTATTTTGGAGGTTTCAAGTACACAAAAAATACTCAAAGTGGTGACAAGATATGGTGGGTTTGCAGCAAGAGGAGGTCCAGTAAATGTTCTGCCTCTGTGACCACTTTTAGTGGGGAAATTATCAAAATCCACCCAAAACACTCGCATTTGGCCAATTCTTAAATGATGGTTCTACTTTTTATAGGTATTATCTTTCATTTTAATGAAATTGCTTTTATCTATCTATATAATATTGTAAAGAGGAAAGATTTGATTGTTTGTTTGTTTGCATCGAATAGGCTCCGAAACAACTGGACCGATTTAGAAAATTCTTTGACCATTAGAATGCTGCATTCTTCCCGAGTGACACAGGCTATATTTTATCCCGATATTCCCACGGGAACGGTTACCACACGGGTGAAACCAAAAGGAACCGCTAGTTTTTAATATATGGGTATTTTAAACTTACATGGTCATTATCACTACGTTACACGGAGTAACTGAGTTACTCCGTGATCATGGCGTGTGCAACTGCGCCGAAATATCGGGAACTCGAAAAACAAAATAAACATGGTAAAAATCCCGTTTTTCATAATAGTTATATATGGGTATTTATGTAGATTATACAAATTTTGTTAATTATATTTTGTAAGAAATGAAAATCATCTCTAAGTAGCATACGAAGGCATTTTAATGCTCTTACAACTGTAATTAGTACCATACAGTATCCGCTCGCGACTACGTGGACCCCCTTTTTATCCCATTAGAGGGAAAAATTCCTAAAATCCTCTCTTAGTGCTTCCCTACATTCCCCGAGGAACATACATGCCAAATTTCAGCTTCTTGCGCCCAGTAGTTTTGGCTGTGTGTTGTCTATCAGTCAGTAACGCAAGAGTTTTATATATCTGCGCGTGTGTATGTAACTGAACTCCTCCTAAACGGCTGGACCGATTTTAATGCAATTTTTTGTGTGTTTTAAGGTGGGTTCGACAATGGTTTAGATTTACAATTTGACCCGGTAGGTGGCGTGATGTTGATAAGGCGGTACGCAATTCGCCGGATAAGCTAGTTTATGTATAAAAGGCGTTTTGTATTTTCTATATGAAGTATAAAAATTCTATTATTACATTAATATTAATTATTATCATCAGCATTAGTACAATTAAATTAGTCAATAAAGAATACTATTATGTATATTAGTTAAACATTTTTCTTTTAAGATACCTAAAATTTTTCGGCTGTGTATCAAGGCTTTTTAAAAAATTTTGATAAGCAAATAAATATAATATAATATTCTCTCTTAAATAAAAAAAATCGACGATTTCGGTACAAGTTATATTTCCTTGAAAATTTGAAAATGAAGTATTTTAGAAAAAATCGACCCGTCACACAACCATCTCCGATGGCTCGAACCCACGACCTTTCGCTATTCGGGCGACTGCTCTAACCACTGAGTTACGGAGTCTTTGTGAGACGGGTCGATTTTTTCTAAAATACTTCATTTTCAATAATAAAAATTGCATTGTGAATGCAAAAAGTAAAAATTTAAATAACTTATATTTCCTTTCAGAGTTAAAACCAACTTTTGTCATGTCCATGCGCGGGAAGCCCGTGATCGTGCTGGGTGGCCACAGGTACAACAAAAGGTTGGAGAGGAAGGGCCAGAGGGTCACCTGGCGATGCGTCAAGAGGAGGAGTCTGTCCTGCAAGGCCCAGCTGGTGACCCTCTACGACGAAGTGTTGGAGATCAGGCACTGCCATAACCACTCTTAGGGTGGTTTAAGGACTATTTGTCAAATGTAATACTAAAGCCCGTTATCGTGCTGGGTGGCCACAGGTACAACATGAGGATGGAGAGGAACGGCCAGAGGGTCACCTGGCGATGCGTCAAGAGAAGGAGTCTGCCCTGCAAGGCCCAGCTGGTGACCCTCTACGACGATGTGTTGGAGATCAGGCACTGCCATAACCACTCTTAGGGTGGTTTAAAGACTATTTGACAAATGTAATACTAAAGCCCGTTATCGTGATGGTGGCGACAGGTACAACAAGAGGATGGAGAGGAACGGCCAGAGGGTCACCTGGCGATGCGTCAAGAGGAGGAGTCTGTCCTGCAAGGCCCAGCTGGTGACCCTCTACGACGATGTAATGTGTTGGAGATCAGGCACTGCCATAACCACTCTTAGAATGGTTAAAGGACTATTTGTCAAATGTAATACTAAAGCCCATGATAGTGCTGGGAGGGCACAGTTACAACAAGAGGATGGAGAGGAACGGCCAGAGGGTCACCTGGCGATGCGTCATGAGGAGGAGACGGTCTGTCCTGCAAGGCCCAGCTGGTGACCCTCCACGACGATGTGTTGGAGATCAGGCACTGCCATGACCGACCACTCTTACGGTGGTTTATGGACTATTTGTCAAATATAATACTAAAGCCCGTGATCGTGCTGGGTGGCCACAGGTACAGTCAGCGTCAAATTGATATAATCGTCTAGAGTAGTCAAAAAGATCTGAAAAACATAAACGCAATTTGATCTAAGCAGTTCGAATCATCATGTTGTTGTAAGCGCGCAAGGTGTTCAAAATTCTTGGCACTCATTGTTTCATCTATATATATAAAATTCAAAGTCCTGACTGACTGACTGACTGACTGACTGAGATATCAACGCACAGCCCAAACCGCTGAACCTAGAGACTTCAAATTTTGCACATAGATACGTTATACAGTGTAGGCATCCACTAAGAAAGGATTTTTGGAAATTCCACCCCTAAGGGGGTGAAATAAGGGATGAATGTTTGTATGAAAGTCCGTCAGTTTTGAAGTAAGGATCTTCAAATTTTGTATTTAGGCTGGCAATTGAAAATTTATATTTACCTGTGTCAGCGTTTTTGACAATTCCATCCCCGAAGAGGTGAAAAGGGGGATGAAATGTTGTATCTGGAAAGTCCTTCATTTAATTTATTATTTAGGCTTATGGTCGGAATGTAAAACAAATAAGCAAACACATATTTCTTATTTTTTCGAAAATCAACCCTTTAGAGGTTAAATGGGATAAATAAACCTAAAAATCGATATGGATGTCGTTATTGAGGTTTTATGGGATGACGATTGCAAAAATGGCATTTATTTTGATGTTTAACACGCTGAACATGATTTAACCACTAAAAGGTTGAAATAGGGGTGAAATTTTGAATGAAAAATCAGGGGGTAAAATAGACATTTCAACTTGAAACTTTGTAGGCGTACCTACTTCAAAAACAAAGAGGCAACCCATTTCGTAGTTTTCGGAAAATCAAACCTATAGGGGGTAGATAGGGTATAGAAACCTAAATCGTCTTAAGTACCCTAAAAGTTCTTGGTACCTAAGCTACTCAGAACTAACTTTTTGATTGTGAAACAGACACTTAGTATTTACTAGCTTTCGCCCGCGACTTCGTCCGCGTGGACATTCGAGAAAATATTAAAGGACCAATAACCAGGATAAAAAGTATTCTATGTTTTAATTTCATAAAAATCCGATCAGCCGTTTTTACGTGATTAGGCGGGTCCTCCCTCACCGAGTGAGCAGAGCAGCCAGAGTGCGAGGCCCGCCGCACGTGGCAAACGTTCTGCCTCGCGCGAGGCTGCTCGCTTGGTGAGGGAGGACCCGCCTAATCACGGATCGGATCGGATTTTTATGAAATTAAAACATAGAATACTTAGGTACTTTTTATCCTGGTTATTGGTCCCCTAAGTATTTTCTCGAATGTCTACGCGGACGAAGTCGTGGGCGGAAGCTAGTATTTATATAAGCAGTCAGAGTGTTCAAAAATATCTAAGCAAATAAAGCTCTCAAAATATCTGTGCACAATGTACAACACAATAGTGCTAAGATATTTTGATTTGAACACCTTGCGTGATTACAACAATATGATGATTCGAACTGCCTAGATCAAATTGGTTTTATGTTTTTCAGATCTTTGTGACTACTCTAGACGCTTATATCAATTTGACACTGACTGTACAACAAGAGGATGGAAATGAACGGCCAGAGGGTCACCTGGCAATGCGTCAAGAGGAGGAGGCCTGCAAGGCCCAGCTGGTGACCCTCCACGACGAAGTGTTGGAGATCAGGCACTGCCATAACCACTCTTAGGGTAGTTTAAGGACTATTTGTCAAATGTAATACTAAAGCCTGTTATCGTGATGGTGGCCACAGGTACAACAAGAGGATGGAGAGGAACGGCCAGCCAGAGGGTCACCTGGCGATGCGTCAAGAGGAGGAGTCTGTCCTGCAAGGCACAGCTGTTGACCCTCTACGACGAAGTGTTGGAGATCAGGCACTGCCATAACTACACTTAGGTTGATTTAAGGACTATTTGTCAAATGTTATACTAAAACTTGTAAAAGTTAATTGCGCAAATACACTTATTCACTTTGAAATTAAACGAATGATAACAATGTTAGCGCCCAAACAACGACAAACGATCACTGCGACGATTAATAAAAAACAAGCAAACAATTTTTGCAAATGATTTCGGTTACATTTGGTGTTTTTTTTATTGTAATAGCGATCGTTAATGTTATCCATGGAAATTATGTTATGGAGCGGCCACTAAAATATTGTTACAACCAATGTGACTTTTTTGCTTTAAGTTAAAAAATTCCAATATTATTATTTTGATCTTGTGAACTAGTATATAAGTAAGTATTTCTTTTATTTTTTAATGTACGTATTTATTCATGGATCTGTAGTAATTTATTTCAAAGTACAGCGGTTTTTCTTTTGCTGTCTTAATTTTTTGAAGACTAGTGGCCACCCGTTATTTGGTCCACGTGTTTTCGTGGTCCTCATAAAAAAGTCATCCCCCATATCTAGGTATGTACATTTACCCAGATTAATCGCAGATTAAATGGAGTACATAACACTTATTATAAAAGTTAATTAACATCCTACAATCCAAAAAAATATATATTTTGCTGTTTATATAATAAATTATTAATAATATATGTAATAAATATAAAAACTATTCATACAATATTTATGTAAATAATTTGAAAATTATAATTCTATAAATAATAGGAAAATAATAATTTATTATCCTACTTCCTACTAATATTATAAATGTGAAAGTTTAGATGTTTTGATGTTTGGATGTTTAGATGTTTGGATGTTTAGATGTTTGGATGTTTGTTACTCAATCACGCCAAAACGTCTAGACGGATTTAACTATTTGGGACACATATACTTTTTAGCCTGGAGAAGAACATAGGCTTCTTTTTACCCCAGATAAATATCACATTTCCGTGGGATAACGTCGTGTAGTCCATGCGGGCGAAGCCGCGGGTGGAAAGCTAGTGATTAATAAAGGTGGTATGATTACCTTTTTGGCTTGACACTGACTTCAGACAGTAAGTTCATTCATTATACTTTTACTTTCCTACACATTTTTGGTAGTTCTTATAATATTAGACGTATAATTTATTATACTCGTACAAGAGTGTATTTGTCGCACTAAAGACTTATTAAGATATAAATTGTACAGTTAATTCTTAATTATTCAGGGTTGATCTACGAAAGCAATGTGCGGTGTGCTTACGTTTGGTACGGTGGATACAGGTTCACCAAGAATAAGGTGTCTGGAGACAGGGTTTGGTGGATCTGCAGTCGTAGATCTGGAAAGAAGTGCGCAGCGTCCTTGACCACGTTAGCTGGAATGTTTGTCAAGGCTACTGGCTATCATACTCATTAAAATTGCTTATTGATATATTAAAAAACTCTTAAGTCGATTTGTTTTTCGTTTATTCGACGGACGCTCTTGGGTTCGAGTAAGTGCCCCGCTTCTATTACCACTTTTAAGGGGAAAATAATTAAAATCTTTACGAAACACTCACATTCGGTTATTTATTAAATGATGCTTTGACTCGTTATATTCTCTTTCATGTTGTAAACTTATACTTCCATAACGCCCGGTCCACAATGCATGGTGTTATTTTTTGTGGTGATAATGTAAACTATAAAGTTATCATGCATGCACTGAGCTAGTTATTCAGAATTTAGACTAAAAGGAGAAGCTTGTCCCACTTTGAGTATATGTCTGGTCACAACATTAGAATCGATTTGATTACAATTACTATTATTCTTAGGCTGCATTCGACCAAACGTTTATTCCGAGAATACCGCTTATTCTCGGATACTAATGTCAAACTAGTTTGGGGTTTTGACATTACTATCCGAAAGTAAGCGTTCTTCTTGGAATAAAAGTTTGGTCGAATGCAGCCTTAACCTGTTATTGTTAATTTATGTTTAGATGACAAATTTTTAAGATCGACTCAGAATCGGTAAATGACTAACTGCTCCTAGAAACGTAGGTCGAAATAGGACAAAAAATGTTGACCCTTCATACAAATCGGAATAATCACGTGATTGATTTAGTATGGGAAGTCCAAAAACTTTTGTCGTAATTCGACCCATGTTTCTAGGAGAAAGTTGTTCACTTACCGATTCTGAGTCGAATTTAAAAATTTGTGCACTGATTAAAATTTATGCTGTAGATACGCATTGTACGTTATTCTTAATTATCCAGGGTTGGTCTTCGAAAGCGATCCACGGTACGTTTGGTATGGTGGATACAGGTTTACCAAGAATCAGGTGTCTGGAGACAGGGTGTGGTGGGTTTGCAGCCGAAGAGCTGGAATGAAGTGCACAGCATCCTTGACCACATTGGATAGCGAGCTCCTGAAGGCTCGAGGCTATCATACTCACTGAAACTGCTAGACTAGTGTCCGAATACTCGTACGCTACTTATATTTGGGAACGTCTCAAACATCGCCCTGTCACTTTAAATGTCAAACGTATGAAAGAGATGCCATGATGTTTGAGACGCTCCCAAAGATGATTTGCGTTCGAGAATTCGGGCGTTAAACTCTTAAGTCGATTCTTCACTCGAAATAAGGTGTGTGTAATTTGTATTTAAATTACGCCACAAAGTCATTGTAAACATTATAATGCAAGTTATTTAGTGAAATAATGCAATGAAGAATATTATTATATATCGCTATGTTTTTTTTACTGAACAAATGCCTGTAATACCTATTACATTAATTATAAGCTGCTTTAAAATTACTTTTGAATCCATACTAATATTATAAATATGAAAGTGTGTTTGTTTGTCCATCTTTCACGTCAAAAATGAGTAACGGATCGACGTGAATTTTGGTATGGGAATAGTTTGGGAGCTGGAGAGTAACATAGGCTACCTTTTATTCCGGAAAATTATAAAATACAAATGGAAATTTAGTATGGAAAATTGTTTAACTGTCGTTCATTACACAACTAACATTTCTTCCATAGCCGCCTAAAAAGAGTATGTAATCACTGAATATTACACCCACTTGCAGGAAGCTCCATTAAAGTTAATGCTGCATTAAGTCTATTGCTGTCACTTTTCGTTGTCAAGAAATAAAAAGTGACAGCAATAGATTTAATGAAGCATTAACTTTAATGGAGCTTTCTGCAATTGGGTGTTAGCCGCTTTGGATAACCTAATTTTAGGCTGGGTGACACAAACTTATCTGAGTCAGTGGCCAAAAGTAGAACTAAGTGTTTTTATTATTGCATATTTTCCTAGGTTACGCTAAGATGTCAGCGACGCTCACCGAGTCAGTTCAGTTTGTATCTGTTAAAGTTAAGGTTAAATCAAGATGATGCAACCCAGTCTTAATAAGTGACATTTGCAGCAGGTAGTCACAGATCACCTGTCTGTAATAATTGTACATATATTATATGCTGTATGACAAATATTTTGTTCTAATTCAATGTCGCAATTTGGGAAGGAAGGAGGGCGAGAGACGTTACACCGGATACGTGATTGGCTACTTCAATGACAATGACAATAACTTTTACGACATTCTTTATTGGTCAGCACTGAAACGAGACGTTGACAAGCATTGCCACTTATCAGTGATAAATCATAGATGCTTTTCTAACGTCAGGTGGCCTAAATGCGGTATCTATGCAGTGTATAAAACTTCTTTGGTCTATCTTTATAAGATGTCGGTGATACGAAGTTCACTGGGTCCACAAGTAATGAATACATTCTTGTTTTATTAAATTTAAAGACTACGATTTCGGTACTAACTTATATTTTTTTCAGAGTTAAAACCAACCTTCAGCAGGTCCATACGTGGAAAGCCCGTGATCGAGTTGGGAGGGCACCGGTACAACAAGAGGACGGAGAGGAACGGTCAAACGGTCACCTGGCGATGCGTCAAGAGGATGAGCCAGTCTTGCAACGCCCAGCTGGTGACACTCAACGACGATGTGGTGGAGATTAGACATTGCCATAACCACTGTTAGGGGTACGGCTTATGGACTATTTTTCATTGAATAAATTTAACAAAAACCAAAATTATTATTTTAAAATGTGTGCAAAATATTGCATTGGTTTTTGTGCACTTTATTGTAAGGTTCACAAGAGCAAGTATTCCAAAGGCGACACGGTTACTAAATATAAATATAACAAATGTACTGGAAACACGTATTGGGTTTTGTTAAATGTGGAGATATTATAACAATATAAAGTTTCTTGTAGATATACATTTCTTTCTTCTTAGGTAGAAGGTAGAAATTATGCGAAAGATATACTATTCTCTCTTGCTATAATTTTGCTTGCTACAGTATAATTTAATTAATTACACTGTAGCAATATTAATTGAAAATTATTTTAGAGTGTAGCTTCGTGTAGCATCTAATAGTATATTAGATGCAATAGATTAATTCTATGGTAAAACGTGTGAAGCGCTTGTTTAAAGTTACTATTTTGTAGCTATAATTAGTACATACTATTCAACTTTAACTTATAGTTTTATTGTAATTATCTACTGATAAGTACTATATTATAATTAATGTGGTATTATTAAAACTTAACTCTACATGTAGATATAGAAGCACGCAACATCATCAGAAACTGTAGACCATGGCAATGTCAAGCACTGAAGTCACGAAAAACTTTCAAATAGCTCAACAGTTGGTTCTACAGCCCCACATTTATTTGGAATTTAGCTGTCTCAGAGAAACAGACAACTGTACTAAAATCTAGACATTGGCGTAATCCAAAGGGACACCGCCACTACCAGCATAAAAAGAAGAAGAAATAGAATACTAAATTATCAAAATTATGTTTACAGGGACTTATTTGGTCGTTCCGACCGAGCGAGGAAGCGTACAACTCCGTTTTGAGAACAACGTGTTCCATAAGAATAGGACCTATAAGAATAGAGACGGCAAGAGCACCCATTGGACCTGCAAACTGAAGAAGATTACTGGCTGCATGGTCACTGCCCTCACCAATGACCAAGCAATGATCAAAGTTAAGGGGACACACAACCATAAACCTTTGCGACCTGCCCCTTTTTAGGGTTCCGAAGCCGGATGAAGAAAAACGGAACCTTTACAGATTCGCCATGTCTGTCAGCCTGTCCGTCCGAATGTTTTTTAATGAAACATATTCGTGTGTGGTGTTTAGTCTATAGCTTAGTATATAAGCCTTTAAAAATGACATAAAGGTTTCTCAAACCTTTCTTTCTCAAAGTCAATCTTTTGAAAGATAGAGCCTTCCTTAATGGTAAAATGTGTGTCCCCCCTCTAACTTTTGAAATAAAAGAATAGATAATCTAAAAAATATATCCTGTGGATCTTAATAAAAACTTTTAACGAAAATTGGTTTGAACTTTTGAAAAACCGCAAATGTAACTTTGTCATTTATACAAACACTATAAAAAACAAAGTTATATTTTGCTGACGAAAAATTATAGTGGATTTTTGGCTAGGTATAGGCCATAGCTACGTTAAGCGGGTACGGAACTCTTCATAGGCGAGTCAAACTCGTTTTTGGACAATTTTTTAAACGAGAATATTAAAATATTTCCTTAAGAAAAGACATTAACGCGTTACCGTGCCTTTACATTAAATATCATAACACACCACACACTGAGCTACGGAGTCGTTTAGTCAGTGGTTAGAGCAGTCGCCCGGAAAGAGAAAGGTCGTGGGTTCGAGTCCCATCGGAGCTGGTTGTGAGACGGGTCGATTTTTTATAAATACTTCATTTTTCATTTTTCTATAATAAAAATTGCATTGTGAATGCAAAAAAAAACTAAAAATTAAAATAACACCACACATTTTTATATTATTATGATGTAATATGCAGCACTTTGCAGCTGACGTGGCCCAATCTTTAAAATTCTACTGAGACGTGGTGTATGCGAGACACTACTTTAATAGCATATATTTTTCACAATTTATATCGTAAAACTATTGACTTTATAATTGATTGCAGTCATTGTCACAGTAACTTTTTATCTAATATTAGCTTTTTAATTAAAATATACAATACTAAAATTCGAACTATTTGTCTAAGTACTGCTCATAAGTCAGCAGTCATTGATGACATTTACAAAAGTTGATAATTATAGTAATTGTACATCATTATCATCAGCCCCTGCTGGGGCACTGGCCTTCCTTACAGATGGTCAAATAGAGTAATAGTACTAATAATTACTAAGAGGCTAGTACTGCTTCAATACTGGATTTGGATAACTTCCTATTATCCCTACATTTAATTGGTCTTGCATTATTTTCTCAGATATATCATTGGGTACAGCTGTAGTGATACCATCCAGAAGAGGTGGTCAAAAGCTAATTTACCAAGATGGAGTCTTCACCAAGAACAAGTCCTGGGCGGATGGCAAGCGTGCTCACTGGGTGTGCTCCAAAAAGAGCGGCGGGTGTAAGGTGACCCTCATGACGCACGAAGGATACGTCATAAAAGTAGCGGGAGGAGAACACACTTGCTTTGCACAGTAAAAAACTTTATTGCGAAAAGAGTATTGTTTCTTTTTGTTACACTATTGAGCTGTGTTTAGGAAAAGGGTTTGTCAATGAAGACTTGATCCACCTTATTTTGAGTAGTAGTTTCCCGTCGTAGTGCTATGTGAACCGATTTATTTACATGAGGGCTTGTAACGGCCTAGACTGAATACTTTGTTGGAACTATCAGTAGTTCAAAACCTGTTCGGAACGAAAAGTGAAATTTCACCTGTTTATTTGTTTCAGTTGTCTTCGGCTATACTAGCTCGGGCACAAAATGTTTGCATATGGGCAACTATCGGTACACTGTTCATCAGTACGAGGGTGTTAAGGTGCGCTGGCGATGCGTCAGGAAATACTCCGGCTGCCCTTCCTTCATCGTCACTATGGACAACGTTATCATCAGAGTCAGACAAGGGCATAACCATGATTGTCAATTAGACAATGGTTTAACCAATTCTTAAGTGTCACGCGAGCTATTGGCTCTAAGGTGTTATATAAACGGACCCGTTGGCGCAGTGGAACTGATCATACCTCCTGAGCCATGGGCTGTGGATTCAAGCAGCACCCGGTTACTACATACTCTAATCATGTATAGCTTTAGATACGATTATATTTGGTAAAAAACTACGCTTTTTCCTGTTAATTTGATGTAGGTTATTAATAAAAGAAATTGTAATTATTCTACATTTCTATACTATGTAATATTACAAATAGGAAACAATTTGATTTTATTATTTATTTTTATTTGTTTGTTAGATTGTTTGTTATGGATTAACTCAAAAACTACTGGATCGATTATAAAAAATATTTTACCAGTTGGTATCTTCCCTATTCCCGAGTAACGGTAAAAATCTTAAAATAAGTCGCCTCGCTAGGGTTTTTTTAGGAGATAAGAGGGGGAGGGGAGGGTCAGGAGACCCCCCCCCCCTCTTCAAGTTCCACCGGCAGGAAATGCGTAGTTTTCGAGTTATGAGCGATAGAAGTTAGTATGAAAATCGTTACAAGTCGCCTCAATAGGAGTTTTTTCAGACGGAAACGGAGGGGGAGGGGGAGGTGACCCTCCTCTTCAAACCCTACCTACCAGAGTTGCGTAGTTTTCACACCAATAGTATCGCAGGTTCATTGCGATGCGTTTGCGTGCGAGAGCCGCACGGCCATCCGCGAGATACAAACCGAAACGGCTTCGGCGCGGTCGCGCAACAGCGGAACGGCAACGCCGCACACCGCCGTTATATTCTACAGGATTTCTCAATTGAGGACACACCGCGGTGACGTATGCGTTTGAGTGCAGCTGCGACGCTGACTGCGGCACGTCAGTTGTCAATATTTACAAATTGTCATCGTGGATTTTGAAATACGCGAAAAATTATAGTCTTTTGTACGCAGATACAAATGTATATAAGATCCACAAGATAAAAACTCTCTTTTGTGCGATAAAATAGGAAGGGAATTACGAATTGAAAGAAAATGTCAACCGCGATCCGAAAGCAACACACGGCGTCGCTGACGCACGGCGTCGCAGGTGCACTGCGATGCGTGTGCGACGCCGATGCCGGTGTGAATTGCTTTATGTCGCAGCGTGCTGCAGATGCAACGCATCGTGTTGCTTACGCATCTGGTGTGTGAAAGCCTTTAATCATGAGCCACTCACGTATCACGTGACGACTGATGAGCTGAATATTAAACTAATCAACCCTATTGAGCAAAAGACGCACAGAACACGGAAAACATTTTTCGACGGAACCATGGATAGTCTTCGTCATCCCAACCACCATCATCTGCCAGGCTCTCTGTTGTACATTAACAACCGCCAAGAATCGCCGTGAAACTTGGACGTGTGCTTATCGCATTTAGTGGCTTCCCTTGATCGGCATTTGATGATTCGTCCACATTTGTAGCTTTAATTTTATTGAAACGATAAAAACTACATACCTACTCTACATATTTTCATTTTTGATTCCAAAATATTACTGAAATTAGGAAATTTAATGTATTAAATTTTGACTTATTGATTACTTTTTATGTAATTTTACTTCAGTATTTTAAATCTAGTATCATAATCTATATTTTTTGTATTAGAGTTTAGTTGTTGTTTAGTATACATAATAAGTATTAAATGTTAAGCGTTCACGTAAGCTATTTGCTTTGATGTATACTTTGATTGAATTAAAGTTATGCATTTATCAATCTTGTTTTTTTTCAGCTCTTCAATACAACTTTATCCCCAGGAACTGTTTAAAATAAGCTTTAAGTAGCAATCAAATAATTATTAATCTATTGATACAGCATGACACTATTTACAGATATCGTCAATGCTCTCCTCCAGGCTCGCGCCGCCAGGGAGTCAACTAATATCTGCATCGGAGGTCAAAAGTACTTCAGGCACTCCAGGTCCTTCATCGGAAACAGGATCAGGTGGACCTGCTCCAAGAAGAACAAAAACAAGTGCAAAGCTTCTGCTGTCACCATAAATGGCGTTGTTGTCTCCACTTCGGGTTTACACTTGCATAACTAATTGGTTTGCTTTTGATACATAATGAGACATAATATTAAGGTGCATGTAGTCGTGAAACGATCATTTTTGAGGCCCT
Source organism: Crambus lathoniellus (assembly GCA_949710035.1). Lineage (NCBI taxonomy): Eukaryota > Metazoa > Arthropoda > Insecta > Lepidoptera > Crambidae > Crambus > Crambus lathoniellus. The sequence continues at coordinate 8,304,038 of OX453307.1, read as the reverse complement.
AAAACTCATAAATTAGCCTACTGATGAATCCAGAATTAATATATATTAAATATTGATATATAAACTTCAATCTGAGCATTTAAAAAAAACATAGTCTTTAAGGAACTATTAATAAAAAAACATTGAAATGAAGCTGTTTTCAACTTGAAATACGCTACTGCTTCTAAACTACAAGTGATATTTTCACGTTTCTTTCAGGAAAAGATTGCTAACTTGTTTAACTTAAAACTGAGCATTTTTCGTTTTAAAATAATACATAGTTTTGGCGAAACGTGTGTTTAAGCTGTTTTGGTGCGGGTAGCGGGCGGGAAAATTAGGCCACTTTTCTATGCCCAAGGTCGTTGGCGATACCACGGCCCTTAAGAGGACCACAGTCCTCTTAAAATTCTGGGTACACATACCCAGCGGTCTCTATACAAACGGCGATAACGATTTCCACCCTCGAAACCTTAACATACAGCAATGAATTTTCGGTATGGTGTTGAAATGCTTAAGAACTAGGGCGGTACGTTTTGTTTTTTTTTTTCAATATTCATTTTAGATTTGAAAATATTGGCACTTTTTTGTTTTGTATGAAATCACTAAAATGCAAATATATCAAAATCTATGAACAATATTTAAAAAAACAAAACGTACTGCCCTAGTTCTCATGCAATAGGGTATTTTACTGTTGTTGAAATGTAGATATTTAATGATGACGTTAAAAAATATTGCAATTAAGAATACCAAATGTGAAAAAATAATTTGAATCTGTTTTATAATAAAAGAATTATAGTCTGTTTGATTTTGACTATAGCTGTCTCTTTCTAAAACGAAATCTTCTATGGCGTGACTATGACGCTACTAACCCACTGACGTCACTAAGATAGCGTCCTGTCCTTGTCTAATTATAAAGTTTGAAGTCCTATATCTTTGAAAATATTCAAGACAATTCAAGATGAAAACTTGTTTTGTGTAGCTAATATTTCGAAAAAAATTTTAAAGAAATAAAAAAAAATCTGTAAAATACCGTATTCAACAACATACCAAAAATTAATTGCTGTGTGTTAAGGTTTGGAGGGTGGAAAACGTTATCGCTGTTTGTATGGAGACCGCTTGGTACACAATCCTCTTAACATGGACTGGAAATTTTGTTTTAGTATTATTCATTGTTGAATCACAAATTTTACTTATGGCTTGATGGACCAAATAATTTAGTGGTATTAAATATTAGATTAGTCAAATTATAGATCAATGATTGGGTACTTATGAAGCGAAGATTTAGTAATAGATTATGAAATACATTATGTTAAGATAAATCACATTTTTTGTTTTTGTTTAACATTTTAATTTTGTAAGTGCTTTCTGATTTTTGATTCCGATTGTTTCATATTCATTAATCAGATAATTAAACTTTTTTAACCTATACCTGACAAAATAAAAATATTTTGTTAGCTTGCCACACCGAACTCTCAACACCACTCTCCTACCGAGGGCGGTGAGAGCAAGTAGTGAGGGGTTTAGTGGGTATTCCTCCTTCCTGACCCCTCATCGAGTTTTTGCGACTGGATGGAGGGTCAGGAAGCGATTAGGCGAGTCCCACATAACCACCGTCCGCACGCTAACGTGGACGGGGTATGCGTAAACGCATTCCCCTCACTATAAAAAAGGTAAAGGTTACCTTACAAAATATTTTTTAGTTATAAAAGTAAGTTTGTTGCGTTAAGTTTTACTAAATAAGTTTATAATAGAGCAGCTTGTTAAGTTTAATAGGTAGGTACCAATATTTTTTTATGTACTTACCTACTATTTAATGTTAAAATATTTCTAAAACCGACATTCCATTGTGACACAATGTATAAATGATAGCGTTTGAGTGGCACAATCAGAAATATTTAATTTAATTAATTTTTTGAATAAATATAATATTTAAAAAAAATGTGGTAGATTGAAAATGAAGTATTAGAAAAAGTCGACCCATCTCACTTTTAGCTCCGATGGGATTCGAACCCACGATCTTTCACTGTCCGGGCGAATGCGAATGAAGAGCATCTAATACCTACTTCATTTTCAATAGTAAAAATTGCATTGTGAATGCAAAAAAGTAAAAGTAATATTTACTGTGGTAAATATTGTTACCAACCAAAGAAACTTGTTTTGTTATATATATATATATAAGTATAATATTTAAATATTTTTAAGGTTATTTAGAAACAATTTTGGAACGAAATGTGATAATTTTTTTAAATATTACTTACATATCAAATACGTAAGCATTATTGATAATGTTAAAAAAGTTGTCAACTACGTTATTAGGTATATGCATTTGCAAAATTTTTCTACTCTTTACACTACTTAATAATAAAAGTATTTATAAAAAAAGCAAATACTGTTGATAATAAAAATTATAATAAAACTTGATAAAATCGTGACGTGCTTATTTATATTTTACTATTGTTATATTTGAAAAACAGTGTAATCTCCCACATTTTCATTACTTTATTATTCGAGTAAGTATTCATATAATTCTACTAACTAGTGTTTTTTGCTTAGTTCAATGTTCATTGATTAAACTGAAGTAAATAACTGTCAGTTCAAACAGTATTCAGAATCTAAGTTTTCAGAGTCAGAACAAAAGCTTTCTTTACATTGACAGTTATAATTATAATTTCAGCCTGTCAACTTATCAAATTGGTCTCGGGGGTGAAATCCTTTTGTGGGACAAACATTCTTTCAGCCGGAAAGGGCCTAGTGGGAAAAACCGGCTGCACTGGGTACTGCCAAAAGTACCACAAAGGGTGCAGGGCTAATAGTGGACAAATAGGGGTGCAGGCGTTAGTACTATTATATATTCTGTGGTGCAGGGCTAATCGGGGACAAATAGGGGAAGATGATAGGCTGTTAAAGATTCCAAATATTTTTTTTTATACACTACGGGGTAGCACTTAGCCTTCATCACACCTGATGTTAAGATTATACTAATGGCATGAAAACAAGAGGGCGATGTATCAAGAAAAACAAGTTCTGTCGCGCTGTTGTCTTCACTATCGATGACTTTATTGTTAAATAAAACACAAGGCCAACATAATAAAAAAAATATAGTTCATATCAAATTATACTTAAATTGACACTGTTTTAGTTAAATCTAAAGCCAAAATTTACATCTATTACGTGTTGTCCAAAAGCTATAAAATCATTGGTTTCATTAAAGTCTTTATTCCCGAATTTATTATATATTTTTTTCTTTCAGTTCGGTGGGTGCGAAATTCGCAAAGCAAGGATCTTCTCATCGTCCACGGATTCACATTCTACTGTCAGCGTCAACTCAATAAAACCAACCATTGGAGCTGTACCAGAAATACAACTTGCAAGGCTCGAATTATCACCAGTAAGGACGGGCATATAGTACGTGGTGTTTATGAACACAATCATGAGCCAAGTAGATATACTGTGAGAAATGGAGTTTACATCAAAACATAATGAATCTTTCACAAAGTTTATGTCATTGCGAATCTGAGCACTTGATTATAAATTAAAACCTAATCCATTTATTCGGATTCTATGAATATTGTTTTTATTTTAACGAATGCCGTAGTCGAGTACTGTAGGTACGCACCGGGTTTGATTCCCTGTCGGGATAGTGAAGAAAACGAAATGTTATTTATTTCTTAACGCTTGCTCGGCCGCGCGCAATACACTTCGTTCGTACGCAGCAGCAGCCGTCAGTGAACTGTGAACTCGCGAGCGCTCCGCGAATCGAAAATCACTTAAAATTCAATTAAAAACGAAATCATATATTTTTTTAATTTATGACTGCCGGAATCCCTCGGCTTTTCAAAGACAAATTATTTTCGTAAATTTTTCATTAACCAAGTATTCTGCAAGTAATAAATTATTTTGATTACGATTAGACGGATGTTTGGGATTTTATTTGATACAGTAAAGTATCACTAATCGAAAAAAATGGCCGTACATTTTTTCTTTGCGAGTGTGTTGCGAGTAAGTACTTTTAATTTGCGAGTAATCCCTAATTTAAAATACCCTATTTTAAGGCGATACTCGGAAAAAATGTGCTGAAGCGAGATAGCAATGAGAAAACGACGCGCGCGGGAGCGAGACCGATTTTGCAGATTAGGCAAAAAAAACACAAAATCACTTCGTATTAAAAAACTACAGCGATTTTAAAAAAATGCTTCTATACGATCCTCAATATTATTGGTGTTCACTAATTAAACCAATTTCCAATAGTCTAAGTAACCTCATTTAAGAATAATCTTCACTTTTCGTATTTTTTAGAGGTCTTTTCGAAAACAAAAAGTGTCGAGGCAAAATCATAAAATCGTGTTTTTGAAACTATACGAATCTAAATAAAGGTATGAAGAAATATATATCTTATTACCAGATTTGTAACAACTGTAACCGTCCTATAGTTTTAAATCAAAAAGTCCATATTTTTCCGAGTAGCGCCTTAAGGAATCCTAGCCCTTATTTGGGAAGCATCATATTTTGTTACCATTTGCTAAGATCTCTTAATCGTCGAGAAACACTTTGTCAATGGAACACAATATATATAAATATTTTATATATATTACCTACTTAGCTCTCTCTTTCTGGGTCAGCCATTATCATTGAAATATAAACAAAAAATTAAATCTGTAATCCTACGATAAAAAAAAACTTATGTTGTTTAAGTGGCAATTGTAATACTTTTAATATGCTATATAAGCAGCGTTGAATGTATCAAAGCGCTAATAGCGCTTGCTCGCTGCTGATGACGTAAACAGTGTCGTTACCGTCTAGCGCTAGATAGCCAAGTGGGTAGCGAGCGTTTGCGCAGTCTTGTGCGGGCCGCCGCTATCTTGCGCTGCTCCGAGCGATGCGAGCAGTTCGGGCGTGTAGAAAGCGGAAATAGTTAAATTAGATTTAAAGTTTTGTAATAACAATCTGAAACATACATGTATGTTTGTTACTCTTTCACGCAAAAGCTACTGAACGGATCTGGATAAAATTCGCAACAGAGATAGATTATAGGCTGGAATAACACAAAGGATACCTTTTATCCCGATATTTCCACGGGAACGGAACCACGCGGGTGAAACCACGGGCGGTCGCTAGTGGTAAATAAAACTACAATTATGTGATGTGATGAGAAAAAGTGACAATATAAAGTAGTGCTTGTGATTTTAAAGTAAAAAAAAAATGACAACTACCCACAACTACTATTGCAATAATTTTATTAATGTGTTGTTAATAATTTTTTGTGAATGTTCGTTGTGAGTCTTGTTGAACTGCTGAATTCCGGTCGGGTGAGTCTTTGGGTGTGCGTGTGTTTCTATTAATTTATAAGCCGAGTAAACTTTTATTCACATGTCGTTTCTCAAAACAATTTGCAACTATCTTCACTCACTGTTTTCTCTGCAACATTTTGTGTCAAAATAACCAGTACCCAAAGATAACAAAGCTGGTGAACAGGATACAAAAGGAACCCTTGAATTTAACAACGCCTTTTTTTTCATTGTAATCTCGTCCTTAAGCTGTAGGTATATGGTACACTTTTATTGTTTGTTGTCTATAAAAAGGTGCATGGCAGGTAAGTTGGATTGAGCAGCTGTAGACCATTCTTGCTTAGGGTTGACACGGCACTCTATGTCTACGTTTATGAATGGACATACCTACATTACATTATGATTCATGTACTGATTGGTTATAAAATATTGTTTTGATGTATTGATTTTAATTTGTAATTTATTTTCTTTTAATTTAAATTTTTTTCTATTGTAATTAATCTTGTGAATGATCCTTGGTTGATTGAAATAAATGATATCTTATCTTATCTTTTATCTTATCTTATCCGTTGTTATTGTCTAGTACTTTTTATTTCTTTAAATAACAAAATATTGATAAATAATTTTATTTTAATATAGCAATGGAGTTTGTTCCCAAGGGTAGAGCAGGTAAAATCTATACAGAAACGCTGAATATTCCTATTTTCAACAAAATCAATGAACCTGTTGCTCCACGACCAACTGAAGCGATTCGTTTTGATGGTGTGGGTCATCTTCCGGCATTACGATGCAAAGGGAGGTGCCGTAACTGTAAGTACGGATTCACTACTGTTTCTTGTAAGAAATGTGATGTACGTCTCTGCTTTGTTCCCAAGAGGAACTGTTTTGTGAACTTTCATAATAAGTAATTGATTTATATTTGACACTGAAAAAATTTACTTAACCTCTCTACTGGCTCGGTGCGCGCGTGCCGTTTCCCCCGTCTGGCTCACCTCCCCGCGGGGCCTCTGACGGGGCCGCTCACGGGTGGGAACAGGTGCATTCTTTTGAAGATTACTCGATAATTTGTTAGAATATGTACCGACTTCTATATATATTTGGATTTTACATAAAATTTCCCAAGAATAAGCATTTAAACTCATTCATACTTTATAAAAAGTTGAAAAAATAAAGTAAAAAAAAGTAAAGTAAAAAAAAAAAACAAGTGAAGTTGAATTAGTGAAAAACGCACACTTATCACAACAAACAAAAAGTATTGAGAGGCAGAAGAGGTAGATTACTTACTCAGATATCGTGATTATAAAAACTTCAATATTGGTTATTATTATTTGTTCCAACCTCAAACAATCCAGTTTTGCAGCGTAATAAGTTTGATATCGCAGCGTCATTACAATTAAAAAGAATTAAATACGTTTTGGATATGATCTGATTGTTTTATTCCGATTATTATTCATTATTTATAAGGAGGGCAGCGATCTGAAACTAGTTAATAACAGTATTAATAATTCGTACTTTAGATATAAACCAATACTAAGAAGAAAGTTAAAAAACTGTGAGTTGTGTTCCATTGAGTTTTCAAGAGGCTGAATAGACTGAATGACCTTGGAGGTTGGCCACTCCTACACAATGTTCGATAGCGAAGCGCCACACGGTTATTTCAGCGTACTACACTTACGTTAGCGCAGCATATGGCGCAGCTATTTAGGAAGTGCTCTGCTTCTGCTCCGCCGACGACGCCCTAATATGTCCATATATTTTTATGTCCATACATTTGAAGGTCTCATTCTTCGGTTTTTGGTTTATACCTCGAAAACTATGCGTCCTAGCGTCATGACAACTGTATTTCTGAGACAGAACAGAAACAGAAACAGACTAATTTCTGAGATTTTACTTCCCCCCGCCCACCAGCTAATGAGCTACGGGCGGAGACTTTTGATATGTTTACCTCCTAACGAGACCAAACAAAGTAATTAATTCAAAAATGGTGTTCCAAACATTTCCCTCTATATCTTTTACTGAACTGAAATAAGTTTCGTGTTCAGACTGCAAGCTATTGCCTAAAGGTGATAGAGGCGGTAAATGTTCCAAATTACCGAAAACCTCTGATTTATCCTACTTATCCTACTATCCTACTAATCCTACTAATATTATAAATGTGAAAGTTTAGATGTTTGGATGTTTAGAATATGTTTAGATGTTTGTATGTTTGTTACTCAATCACGCCAAAACGGCTGAACGGATTTGGCTGAAATTTGGGACATAGATACTTTGTAGCCTGGAGAGGAACATAGGCTACTTTTTATCCCGGAAAAGTATCACATTCCCGCGGGATAACGTCTTGTAGTCCACGCGGGCGAAGCCGCGGGCGGAAAGCTAGTAATATTATAAATGTGAAAGTTTAGATGTTTTGATGTTTGTTACTCAATCACGCCAAAACGGCTGAATGGATTTAGCTGAAATTTAGGACAAAGACACTTTGTAGCCTGGAGAGAAACATAGGCTACTTTTTATCCCGGAAAAATATCAGATTCCCGCGGGATAACGTCGTGAAGTCCACGCGAGTGAAGCCGCGGGCGGAAATCTAGTTAGAAACCTTTAAAGATTTATAACTTAGATTATAAATAAATGAAATAATACCTCTTTTCCACAGTTTGTAAGCTGATCAAAATGTGCAATGGTGCCGAGCTTCTTATATGCAAGAAATACTGCTACAACCGCAAGCGACCAAGCAAACGCGTCTTGCACTGTACTTGCAGAAGATACCACACAGGGTGCAGGGCGCACATCATCACCGACACAAACCTGGTTCTTGTAGCAGCCAGTGGCGTTCATGATCACGAGCCCTTCACCTACAGGCGGATGCATAACGGCTCCTATTATAGGATGGGCTTCTTAAACTTTTGAAACAGGCAATTTCGTTGATTACCTAATAGACAGATAATTTAGATTTGATTCCAACTATTTAATTAGCACAAACTCAGTAGGTACGTAACGTAACGTATGGCGTTCATGATCACGACCCCTTTCACTTACAGGCGGATGCATAACGGCTCCTATTATAGGATGGACTCTTTAAAGTTTTGAAACAGACGCTTTCGATGATTACCTAATAGACAGATAATTTAGATTTGATTCCAACTATTTAATTAGTACAAACTCAGAACGTAACGTAGCGTATTTTTTTTAGTTGATATATCAAGATTTTTATTCTTTCGATACCGAAATTTGTCTAAATCAGTGACTTTTTAGTACTTTCTTTTAACTTTTGTGATGTCGTATAGATAAGTGTTTTACTGTACGAGTATCATATTAAAAGAACTGTGCTAAATTACGTCTAAATTTTTTATTATTCATGTTTTTTCCTCTTTTAATGAAATCGTATTAATGTGCGTTAAATATATCACAAACACAAGTATTCCTCAATAACTTTGCGGGTGAGTTATAATCAAAGCAACTAAAAACCCGGAATACTTACTGTTGTTATTTTTATAGTCACAATAAAAATTAAATTACATGTTTTTCTTTAAAGGTGAGATTATAAAAACGAGCAGAGGAGGCACTGGGTTGAGAGTGGGAGGCTTTACCTACAACCGGCGTCAGCCAGGGAAGGACAACAGCTGGAGGTGGCACTGCGCACGGTACCACAAAGGCTGCAAAGCGGTGGTTATCACCACTAAGAGTAACATCGTCATCGAGTTTGTTCTAGAGCACAACCATCCTCAGATTAAACCACAAAACATATTATACATAGGGAAAAACTATCGCATAAAACAAGCAAAAAAAATAGCTTGAAAACCGTTAAACCGTTAATTTTGGCAGATGGGCTGTGCGCATTATGTTTTTTTTGCAATATTTAAAACATTACATTGTTTCATAAAATTAAACGCTTCCGTTTATCGGTTTCATACATTTAGTCAGGTCAGAAACACATTAATGCATTGCGGTGCGTCTTTCTGTCTCTGTTGTGTCCATACAAAGTGTATGAAACAGATATACTTATGGCGCGTCACAATCACAACACATAATATTGTGTTTCCGACTTTAGTTTTATTTTAAACATAGTGTTTTGTTGGCCACAAACTGATCCCTTTAAGGTTTATGACTGACGGCTAAATGCACAGGCATAGTATGTGGCCGCTGGGTGGCGCGGACCAATGTCAACAGATATGGCCTAGCTTGCTACTACAGGTGATCTGTGTAACGGCCGGAAAGAAACTACCGACTAAAAACTAAAACTGACGATTGTCAACTGCTAGTGTGCGGCCTCAAAGTCGGTTTTCGACTATTGCCGACATGTAATGATCGGTACGGTCTAGTGTGTGGCCGATGGACGTCTCAGACGGCAGATGGCCTATCCGATCTGCAACTGCAAGCGGACATTCTTCTTGTCAGTTTAAAAAGTCTTGAATGGGCAGGAAAACATTGTCGGTTCATAAGTACATATTTATTATCTGTACTGTCTAAGTGAATAAATATTTTTTTTAATTTTCATTTTCATTTTCACTGATAGTCTGTGGGGAGCTTTATTGTTTGGTAAATAAATACATACCTAGGTTCGTCGATAAATAATTATTTAAGCGTAAGTACAAGAATAAGAATGATCAAAAATATCATTTTAATGTATTTGATCTTATAGGGTGGATGCTCTAGCACTTTAAGGGTTAGGTCACCTTTTATAATTCGTAGATGCGTCATATGGAGCAGTTTCAGTTCAGTACGATAAACAATATTTAAAAAAACCTTGTTTTTCTTTTTTAAGATCACAATTAAAACGTGCTTTTGTTTATAGAAGTATTTATGTTATGATAATTTAAAAAAAATGCTATTTTTCCTAAGCTCGGCACCTAGATGTGCCTATCTTCACGGGCGAGTCCAACTCCCACTTGGCCGATTATTTTTAAATGATGCCTCAAGGAAAACATGTTTATGTTTTAAGGTAAGAAGTTATTGAACTAGCTATGCTACAACGATTATTACAGTAAGGAGGTATGATGGACACTGTAAACACAGACTTCTTAGAATAAATTTCACTGAAGTTTTTTATACTCGGAAATTAACAATATGTTTTTTTTTTTATTTCAGTGGATTTCGTATACAATAAAAAGGGTAAACGCCTCGCCTTGTTCGAGGGTTATACCTTCTACCAGCACTGCACCAATAAGGGAACCGACGAGATCGGTATGTGGAGGTGCACCAGCGGCTACCCCTGCAAGGCCAGGTTTAAGGCTACCAGATGCGGAAAAGTCGTCAGGATCACCACCAAAGACCACACCCATGGACCGCCAGCTATAGCCTTCCAAGATGGGTATTTAGTAAGGGTCTCAAAAAAAGACAACCCTTTTAATTTTTTCTAAAATAGTCGATAAAGTATTGTTGAAAGTTATGGATCGTTGCAGTAAATTTGGCATTTGATAATAGCTTTCTTTGTGTAAGAAACCTTGTAAAAATACATATTTTGTTTTAAGTAGGACTTAGTGTAGGCAATGAACAGATTCTTTGTATGGAGACCCATACACTTATTCCTCAGTCGATGGAACTTTGCTGAGTTATAAAATAGCATGAGCCATAAACTTTTAAATGATTATCCAAAAAAAACTCATACGGAAGTTAGGTATTTATACATAAATATACAAATCTGTTTATATATTGAACCGAGTAATTTCTCAGTCCAAATTTATTTTACAAAATGAGTTATTTATACTAGTATGTGATACTTGATGAAAATCCAAAACTTTTTTCAAAAATGAGTATGGATGGCAAAATGGTATAATTCCGTTAAAAAGTTCGACAGAGACATTTTCAGTCCAAGTCACCCCATTTTGTTTTATTAAAATTTGGTGTTTCTGCTGGGATATTTTTTTGGATATTTCATATTATTGTTTTTATACGTTACATGAATATGTCCGGTTAAGAAAGTTTAGACGGAGCATTTTACCTAAAAAAAATATCAATGAAATAAGACTTTCATTAAAAAATACCTAATCTTCTATTATTATTATTTTTTGGATATTGACATACTTTTAATTTATTGATACTTTATGATGATGTAAAGTTTTTTCTGACTGAGGAATTACTGTGGGGGTCAACTAGCTTCATTGACTACACTAACTGGCGACCTGCCTCGGCTTTGCATGTAGCAATGTAGATGTATAAAGCATATAAATCTTCCTCTTAAATGACTCCATTAATCCATCATGGAATGAAAGCATAAAGATCCCCTTGCGTCGCCGGCGTTTGAAACATAAGCGTGTAGACGGCGGCGCCGGCGGTAAGAGACTTTGATTTTTCATCGTTTAGAGTTTAGGTTCCGAACGAATGCACAAGTCGATTTATATGTATAGCTGAGATCAATATTATTTATACAACAATTTTGATAAAGTCATAATCAAATGCTAATGAAAAAGCCTGTAAATTAACTTTGGGATATTATTTTTCTGTGGTTGATATCAAAGTACATTAAGATTGTAGTAATGTAATTTGTAGTTGTAAAATAAATCAATTGGAATACTTACTGGTTTTATTTCCACGCCAATGTTACGTCCCATCTCAGTCCAAACAATATCATGGCTACCTTGACGTTTGAGTATTGTATCATTATAATAAAAATCTATAAATCTATAAACACAATTATTATGTTTTGTATTTTGAATAAATACTATTGTAACCATTTAAAATTTGTAAGTAGGTACGTAATACATAACTCACCATCGGGCAAATAATTTTTTTTCATCTTATTCATAAAACAACTGACTAGCGCAGCTAACGGAGATTTATTAGTGTTATGCCAAAGTGGTCTTTATCTGCGCCAACGAAGGTTGAGTTTCCGAATCTACTGCGTACTGATGCAGTGTATTCGGAAATTCAGCCGTCCGGACGCGCATATAAGGACCACTTTGGCATAACACTAATAAACCACGCTAAGAAGAGCTCTCGCTAGTCGCCACTAATTTTATTATGTATAAAAAGTAAACATGTTAACAAAAATCTGTTTCGTTCAGACTTTAATAAAGTTCATGCTGATTTTAATTCATAAATATTATGAATGGATTTTTGCACAAATAATCTTAAAACTCAACATGAAACCTTTTTCAGACATATTCGGCTTATTTTTTATCTCAATTTTGGAATGACTTGTGATGATTATGTTACGATAGAACTGAGCATTATATTCATGACAGAAGAACTTATTTTTCTTAAACATGTGGTATAGCTACGTTCTTCTAACCAGTAAAAATAAATTAGGCATTTTGCGCAGCCTATCCTCTTAATGTTTCAGTAAACTGGGTAAAAAATGACAAGGTAAAACCAATGGCTATCATAAATAACTACCCATTTTACCGCCGCAACAAATATAGTGAAGCATTGTACTTTAGTTGCATTACATCGAGCATCTGTGCTGCCATGTTCACCATGGAAGAAGGCACCAACACCGTCACTCATGTCAATCTTCAGCATTACCATTTATATCAGGCATGTAATCTACATCAAGATTTAAGTAAATACTTAATTATAATTTTGTTACAATTTGTATTTGTACTTATATAATCTGTATAAATGTGTCGTAGCATTTACTATCCATTATTTTCGTTTTTTTATAATATAGAGTGGAACTTAAATGTTGCTGCTAAATATTGTTTTATCGATATCAACTCTTTCCTTTTTCGATTTCTAACCTAACACGGCTGTACTTTCCCCTTATTACATTTACGTTATCCGTACATTACCAATTACATTACCAGCGGGCCAATCGCCGTAATTCTATGCAGCGCGTCTTCACCGCGTTTGGGTCTTGACGTTGACTTCGTATTGCCGTTGACATAACGACGCGCACGTCACGCAAACCTAAAGTCCCACAATCCTGACTTTTCCGGTGACATCCGTTACAGAGGAGCCACTTGCAATACGAAATTAGCTGTCAAAATAGACTGTCGTATGAAAACTGTTTTAGTTCCAAAGATTATCACCGGAACAGAAGACGTTGTCGCGCTGTCAAAGCCGCGCGTGATCAAAACGATTTTGCACGTCAACTGCGTCATAGAGTTACCGCGATCGGGGCCCTGCACTAACTACCTAAAGTATGAGAAAAAATATTCCCGGTACAAATCTAGTAGGTATTGTAGAAAGTATAACTTTTCGCAGTAGCTAAAGACAAAAAAGACAGAGAATTAGTTATAGTTGATCAACTACTTTTCATATATCAATGTTATCCACATTAAAAACAATTTAGTGAAATAACTGGCTTGGAAAATGTAATTTAGTGCATAAAAGAAAGTTATTTGGTAAGAAGTATAGTTTTTGGCCAAAGTTTATGGTGTAGATATTTTTATCATCAGAAATACTTTAATATTGTTGTATTTTTCAGAAGTTCAATGGGTGCAAAACAATGCGGGGAAACGTCTTGCTTTGATCAACGGGTTCACTTTCTATTCAGATACCAAGAAAGGTTACACAAAGAAGCAGTACTGGCGGTGCACCAAGGGCGGCTCATGCAAGGCCAGGTTCTGCCTCACACAGGACAATCAGATTATGATCTCGGAGTCTCAGCATGACCATCAACACGGAAATTACATCATACGAGAGGGCATTTATATAAAGATTTGATGATAATGGCTGCTAAAAATTTGGGATATGATTTGGGATTAATCTTCACCCATCGTTTTATAAATGGAAAGTATTTTAGGTTAAATTAAGTGTGGCATAAAATATATCGCAATTAGATTGACTAAAATGTTCGTGGTAATATAATCTAAGATTGTAATTGAATCAAATCACAACCACTCGGATTAGATAGATCACATAGAATGCAAACTCTGTTCTTTGTTTTGGTCTATTCTGAAGTGATTGACAATGAATATTTTTATTGGTATAAAATAAAAATCATAAGTAGTTACGTAACTATCAAGTACTAGCTGTTGCCCGCGACTGTTGTCCGTCGTCCGCGAGGAACCCATTACAGTGCCACAATCTTTTCTGTTCCGGTGGCCAAAATGTGAAACTAACGTATTTTTTTTAAATGTCATTTTGCTGTCAAGTTCATGTCCAACCATAGCGCTGCTGGCGGCTGAAGTTCTTAGAAGTCAGGGCCGGTTAAATTGCTATAAAAAAAGAAAAACGTACGTAGCGCCGCTGTCACCGGAACAGAAAAGGTAGTAGCACTGTACTACCTATTTAGCTTTCCGCCCGTGACTTTGTCCGCGTAGACTCTGGTTTCCCCCTAAGAATAGAATTTTAGCAAATTATTTCTTAGTTATCTGCCATCTAATTTTCAAGTAGTTTGAGCTGTATGTTGATAGATCAGTCACCTTTGCCTTTTATATACTTAGATTATTATTTATATTTAGTCAAAATAAAAACTTGCACGCTGCAACTCGCCTTCGTGTTAGACAAATAAACTATGAGGTCGTGTATTTGTGCGTAAATCGGATAATACAGAAGCTATTTTTATACGCAATTTGGATGTACTTAATAGCTCTAAGTGATTTTATTATGATTTGTATTTTTAATATATTTTGGATCTTGTGTTAAATTAAAAGTCAATGTGCTCACATAAAATTAGCGTTTTTTATACCAAAATGCAAGGGGTTTAAGGACGAAAACAGACAGAACATGATGTTATTATAATCGTATAATTGAAAAATGACCTTAACATAGTATGATTAAGTTCAGTTTCCATCATAATTACACAATGGGTTATGATAATTACAGTTAAGTATAGGCGAACTAGTGATCATAGCGGTAAACGATTTTCAATTACTTAGGAACTATAGTTAACCGCACAGAACATGCAGAAAAAAATCTTTTCCGTGGTCTGTGGTTAACTGATTCGTTGCGGATGCACGTCGTGCCATCACTTTTTTTTGCGTGTGTCGTTAGACGCGGGAGCCGTGTCATTTTGAAATCGATGGTAACTCCTTCATGTTAAGTTTAAGGGAGATCTACCCAGAATTCATTTTTCACATAGATTAAGCTCGTAGCCTTCATTTCTGGATATTGTGTGATTTAAAAAAAAATAGAGGTAACCAATCTTCTTGAAAGTTGCGTTAGTTGATATTAAAACATCAAATAATAATAAATTTATTATTTGATAATAAATTTAGTTTAAATAGTTATTTGATAATAAATGTAATGCCTCAAAATATTTAGTTTTATATACTTACTTACTTAAAAAGATGTTTCAGAATTTCAGATAATTCAAAATAATAAGTTATGGAAAAATACCACGCTGTTTCAACCTGCGAGTCAATATATGAAGAAATTATTGCCAATGCCAAATAGAATAGAACTTTCTCGGCCTCTGACAAAGGGAAAAATACATTTACCCGCTAACTTGCAAAAGAGAGATGGCAACACCCTAAGAAAAAGATGCAGAGTTTGTTACATGAAAACTAAAAAAAGAGTTTCTGTTATATTTGGCTGTCCCGATTGCCCTGGATTCCCAGGCCTATGCCTTAAAAATTGTTTCAGTGAATTTCACAAATATTGAAATTCTCTACAACACGAACTTTTTATTTTTGTGATTGTTGTAAATTAATCTTTAAGAGGATTGTGTAGCAAACAGTGTACAAACAGCGATAACGTTTTCCACCCTCTAAACCTTAACATACAGCAATGAATTTTCGAAATGTTGTTGGAATGCATAAGAACTAGGGTTGTACTGTTTTTTTTTTAATATCTGTCATAGATTTTGAAACATTTGCACTTTAGTGGTTTCATACAAAACAAAAAAGTGCCAATATTTGCAAAATCTACAATGAATATTAAAAAAACAAAACATACAGTCGTAGTTCTTATGCATTTCAACAACATAGGTACTTACCGAAAATTCAGTGCTGTATGCTAAGGTTTAGAGAGTAGAAAACGTCTATCACCGTTGTATTGCGACCGCTTGCTACACAGTCCTCTTACTTTGACGTCTGTCATCGTAAGTAAACAGATCGCGGGAGTAAAAAACACTCGAAATTAAAACGTTAATAATATCTATTTGCCTATATTAGTGAATAAATCTACTCACATCAACCAAATTTGTATGTGTTATTGTTATACTCGCAAAATCATCACGGAGTTACTAGATAACAACAAATTTGATTACGCCCATGGTGCAACTTATTGTGATGTCGTGATATCTTCCCATTGCACACAAACTGGAAACTGTACTTGATATGCAAATATTGGTTTGAGAAGAACACCAGAATGTACGTATTACACATTATTTAATCACAAAAGATACAATAATTACCACACTGTTTTAATAAAATAACAGTTACACTTCAAACAGCTGACGCTCTGTATGAAATCACGAATCAGCTGACAAATTCTAGCAGAAACGCAAACGTCAACACGACACAAGTGACATCTGTCGACAAACAAGTGTAAACTTTTGACATAAGTCATTCGTTCAGAAATCGATACTTATAATTTTACGTTCCGTTACACGTAGACATAAAGATTATTTATAATGGCGCCTACACCGGTTTGTGCAAAATGCCACAAAAGCATTCAAGCGAAACATAGTTTTCTCAAATGTTCAATGTGCAAAAAATCCTATGACCTTACATGTGCAAATAAAGAGAAACTATTCTTTTTAATGGATAAAAGTCGAAAGGACTCATGGGTTTGCAATGTTTGTACCCGCCCAAGTACCCCTGAGAAGAGGACCAGCACACCAAATATTCAAAAGTCGACAATTTCAAGATTCAAGCAAATCTCTATTTCTTCTCCAAATAAAATAGATAATAATACGACAAATATAACACCTATACAAAACAAATCGCAACAACTCTCTACTACTGCATCGGATAATGTTACGCATAAAAAATATAATGTCGCCGTAAGAAATTCTTTCGATTCATTGACCGATGAAAGTGATTACAATAGCATCAATCTTCGAAGCGACGCCTTGAACAGAAGTTGTCCTGAGGTGAATATTGACGTAAGATATAAACATGAACTGGAAGACCTGAAAATTAAAATGGATCAAGTCCAAAAGGAACTCGAAAGTGCGCATAGCGAAATCGCTAACTTAATTTTAGAAAACGGAAATTTAAAGAAGCAAATCAAAGACTATTGCTTTCAAGTAAAACAGCTTCAGAATATATGCAGATCTACGCCGAAGTCAAAGTTAAATGCAAACGAAACAGCATCAAACAATGTGGAAAGTGTTTTTAACGTATCAGAATCTTCAGACAAATCCGATTCCATAACAAAAATGAGAAACTGCTTACAAGACAAAAATGAAACACTTGCAGACTCTCCAAAGACAAAAAGCTTCATAGGTAGCTCGACGCAGATTGCAATGAAAAAAAGTAAAATGCAAAGCCCTTCACAGGACAAGGAAGCAAATAAAACTATATATATATTTGGCGGATAGCTATGCAAAGGTCTGGCTTCGGTTCTTAACCAATCCAGAGAAGGGACACAATATGAAGAATATAAAATAAGTTCTACTGTCAAACCTCATGCGCAATGTGACGATATACTTCAATCCTGCAACTTGAAGATTTAAGAAGATGACTGGATAATTGTTAGCGTTGGTGAACATGACAAAGATCCAATGAAATTGTTTGCAGAGTTAAGCTACTTTATAAAAACTCATAGCCAATCTAAAATTATTATATTAGGCACAAAACACAATATTTATCTTAACGAAACTAAACTCAATGTGAAATTAAATATGTATAGCAAAGTTTTTGACAATTGTAAATATCTAGATATAAGTAATATTGAATATGACAAAAATTTTCTTCATAACGTCTGTTTTAAAATTAATATCTTAATTGACTCTGTGTATTATGACAAAAAATATTTGTGTTGTAAAGGACTGAAAGCGAGGATTAAAGATAATATCTCAACAAATCAAGTTATCAACAAAACTCACTATAAAAAAGGAACAATCCCCTTTTACTTTAAACCAGCTATTAGTGTAAATAGTAATGTCCGCAAGAGTCTTGAGATCAAATCAGTGCAAAAATTAATTACTCACTATTTTCCGGAATGCAACAAAAGTACATACTCCTGCAACAAATCTCCAAATAATGAGTTTTTTCGAAACTAACAACTCTTTTGCCATTTTACACCAAAATATTGCAGGCTTACTCAGTAAAAAAGAGCTTGTCGAGATTACGATGGAAGAACTAAAAGACAATAATAAACAATTTGACGTACTGTGTTTCAGTGAAACGTTCATAAAACAGGGCAGTGAACATAACATAAAATTATCTGGATATAGCATAGGTGCATCGTACTCTAGACCACATGAAAAAAGAGGAGGCGTTTGTATACTTCATAGGAATCAGATAGAAGTTAAAGAGTTAACATTTCTGAGGGAACATGCCTTGGATTATGTTTTCGAATGCTGTGGAATAGAAATTATTTCTATGAAATGCATCATAATTTGTATTTACAGAACACCAACTTCTAATTTACCGCAGTTTTTTCAAAGCTTTAATGATTTAATGAGTAGACTAAGACACAGAGTAAATCGGAAAATTGTCATAACAGGCGATTTTAATATCGACATGTTGAAACAAACAAATGAATCTAATGAGTTTAGGAGAATTTTAGCAAACAATAACTTTACACTACATATTTCTTCTCCAACACGTAAAAAATCATGTATAGACCTCATATTAAGTAATATCCCCGATGCTCAGGGTGCAATTCATAGCCTATTCTTATCAGATCACGACACCGCACAGTCTATTACCTTTTCGTCACCGAATCCTCCTAGGTACCCAAAGTTTTACTATTGTAAAAAAAGGGACTATCATCCTGAAAATGTGTCCAAGTTTCGTGAACTTTTGAGTTCTCTGCTGTGGACTGATGTATACACGGAACCTAACATGACTATAGCATTCGAGAACTTTTATAGCATGTTCAAGCTGCTTTATAACCTTTGTTTTCCGAAGATAAAAACTAAAATCAAAGTACCCTCAAATGGTATTAATAAAAATTGGCTAACTAGTGGCATAAAACGATCAACTAAAACAAAAAGATACCTACGTTTCAAACATTACAAAAACCCAACATCTAATTCTAGAACTAAATACCTCAATTATTCCAAACTCCTAAAACAATGCATAAATAAATCACAAAAGCTGGCAAACACAAAATATCTTATGAAATCCAATAATAAATGCAAAGCTTCATGGGATGTTATTAAGGGTAAATTCTCATTAAATTTTACGAATGCAAATATAAATAAAATCAGACTTAATAATGTAACTTTAACCAATCCTAATGACATAGCAGATGCTTTTAATAAATATTATTCTGACATAAATAATAATTCAAATAATGACAATAAAATTAAAAATGACATCCAAATTAAATCTAATCATGCTAGCCTCTTCTTACACCCGACAAACGAAAATGAAGTTTGTAAAATAATTAGCTCACTCAAGTCTACGAACTCAACGGGTTATGACGAAATTCAAACTCATGTACTCAAATCGTGTAAGTCAGAAATTGCATCAATATTGAGTCACTTAATTAACCTATCTTTTGTAACAGGTATCTTCCCCGAGCCTCTTAAAATTGCCGTAATTAAACCTCTATTCAAAAAGGGTACACGAGACAACATTGATAATTACAGGCCGATATCGCTGTTAACTATCATATCCAAAGTATTTGAAAGGGCAATGCAAAACCGAATTTATCAATTTGCCAATAAATTTACGTTGATTAAGTCTGACCAGTACGGATTTCAAAAGGACAAGTCGACAACTCTGGCAGCGTTCTCGTTAATGAACAGTGTGTTAATGAATATGGATAAACGTAAACCTGTCACTTCTGTATTATTTGACATGAGCAAGGCCTTTGACCTCGTGCCGCATGATATTCTACTTCGCAAATGTGAATTATATGGATTAAGAGGCGTAGTAAATAAATGGCTTTACTCCTATTTAACTGGAAGAACGCAATACGTAGAAATTACAAATATAGACGATGATATGGAAATAAAGAAAATAAAATCGATGCCAAAATCAAAAAATCTAGGTTTACCACAGGGAAGCATACTGGGCCCATTATTATTTTTACTGTACATAAATGATCTCCCAGATGCCACAAATTACCACTGTACACTTTTTGCTGATGACGTATCTGTTGTTATACCATGCAATGACATTAAGAAATATAATGACGAAGTAAATGATACAATTTATAAAATAATTAACTGGCTAGAAAATAATGAATTAAAAGTAAATTTAAGCAAAACGACATTTATTCAATTTATTAATAAAAACGGTAAGAAACATAATTTAAATTTAACATTTAAAAATGAAATCATTAAAAAATCTTCACAAACTCAATTTTTGCGTTTAATAGTTGATGACAAATGTTCTTGGAATGGAAAGAGCATATAAATAAACTGTGTAACAAAATAAATTCGTTCGCATATGCGCTATGGAGATTGACAAGGATCAGTAGCAGACTTATAGCTATTCAGGCATATCACGGATACGTAGGTAGCTTGTTAAGATATCACATTCTCCTTTGGGGTAACTCATGTCAGTCAAACCAAGTATTCGTTGCACAAAAACAATGCATTCGAGCTATTTGCAACATTGATACCCTAACATCCTGTAGGCCATTCTTCAAACAGCTTAAGCTAATGACAGTGCCATGCATGTATATTTTCGAATTATGTTTATTTGCCAAAACTAATCCTCATTTATTTACAAGGAAAAAGGAACACTGTAACTTCAATACTAGAAACCCTAATAAATTGGTTCTTCCTCGAAAAACAACAACTCTTTACAGCAAAAACGCGTTTTGTATGTCTATAAGTATATACAACAGGTTGCCTGATGATCTCAAGATCTTACCTTTAAATGCTTTCAAAAATAAATTGAAGAGTTGGTTGGTTGAGAACTGTTTTTATTCAATCGATGAATTTAATGACTTCGTTAACAGACGAAAATAATGTTATTATGACATATACCAAATTATATTATAATGTTTGTGTTATGTTTCTATAATGTTATTAAAGTAAATAATTCATAATAATGTAAAAATAGTTATATTTGCATGCCAGTATCTGGAGAAAAGTGTGTGGCTTCATATACATCTTGTAACATCTTTTATACTTACCACTTTTAAAGCAAATAAAAAATATTCTATTCTATTCTATTCTTCTACTAAATAAACATCGGACCCACTTATGTGACATTTTTATAAATATATTGATTTATTTAAAACATGGTTTTATTTAACCCTTATCTACTCTCTTCTTACTACTTCTTATCTAATTTTTATTTTGTTTTGAAAATTATTTTTTTATGAAATCTAAAATTTTCTGCATCTTTATATTTCTGTCATATGGTTTGAAGCGCAGTAGTTCATTTGAAACCAACTGGCCAAAATATTTACATCCATGGATGTCTAACACAGTTGGGACCTGACCCTCATCTTCCTTAATTTTTTCTATGCACTTTGCACTGTCCATCATCACTTTTTTCTGTGCACGTTGCACTGTCCACCATCACTTTTTTAAAAGTATCCTTAATTGTTTTTTTGTATAGATTCCCAGTGTTCTGAGTGCTCCCAGTCCTGTTGTGAATACGTTTGCGAATTCTGCTCAATCATTTCGTGATCGTCGTTGCAATGAGTTTCAAGTTCTGTCTCGAGAATGTACTTTCTTTTTCGCAGTAATTCTTAAACAAAAATTGGCAATAGATAACCAGTAGCTAATATGCCTATGTCCAGCAGTGGGCGAATTCTGCTTAATAATTTCGTCATCGTCGTTGCATTGAGTTGCAAGTTCTGTCTCGGGAATGTACTTTCTTTTTCGCCGTAGTTCTTAAACAAAAAATTGGCAATAGATAACCAGTAGCTAATATGCCTATGCCCAGCAGTGGGCGTCATTCGGCTGACATGATGAACTAGAATATAATGGCAGTAATTAGCAAAATGTTATTTTATACTAACAATAATAATTTTGTATGACTTTTGTGTTACGTAATTCAAGTTCTGTCTCTGGAATGTACTTTCTTTTTCACCGTAATTATAAAACAAAAAAGTGTCAATAGATAACCAGTAGTTAATATGCCTATGCCCAGCACTGGGCGTCATTCGGCTTACATGATGAACTTGAATTTAATGGCAGTATTGACAAATTGTTATTTTTATACTAACAATAATAATTTTGTATAACTTTTGTGTTACGTACCTAATTACTTCTTATGTATCTCATGACAATTTTTTATAAATATCTAACTTAATCAATCTGGGCAGTTTTTCGTTTGCATAGTTTAAATAGTTGCAATGTCTTATCAGGGAAATCAAAACAATATTTTTAGAACTAATTTAATACCTCATAAGCAATCAAACCATTAGGAAATAAAAAATAAGTTGAAAAGGAAGCACATCTGTCTTAAAAAATTCACTTACCTTCCATTTCCTAATTTATATTCCTATTATACACCTATTTTGCCACTTCTAATCAATTGAAACAACGTTCCCGACCGTTCACGCTAGATTTCCAATGTGAACTAAAAGTATTCAAGCTTAGAACATGTAAAAAATTGCAAAAATACTGTTTTCTTTTCTGCATGGCTGAAGACGCAGGAGGCGTGTCATCTAATCGTATGGCGCTTGGCACGGCAGCCTTGTCACTCATTTTTGTTCAGCGCCACAGCTAGAAGTTTGCATAATGAGACATCGCAAGAAATCGGTTTAAAGCACTTACTTATTATTTGTAACGAGCTACAGTTGTTACAGAATCACATAATTTTGATAAGCCGTTAGTCAAAAATTTATCCATTAACACTACATTAACACTAACTGAGCTCAATTGGGGTTGTTCATCTTAAATAAGTAAAGATTGTTGCAAGTAAAAATAGTGATCTCTACTTACTCCTGCGGGATGAAAGCGTGATCATATTATTAATTGTGTACTTTATGTCAAAAATAATTACTTTTCAGTTAAATGGGTCACTAATCGTTCCGGCAAACCAATAGCCTTTCTGGATGGCCATAGGTATTACCAAGCCAAGGTCTTCAAGACGAGCGAGGTGTGGAGGTGCATGAAGGGGTTCAGGTGCAAAGGACGGCTCAACCTCAACAAGTCCAAACAAGTCATACGAAGGCAAGAACACAATCATGATCCTACATCGTTCCTTATCAGTGATGGAGTGGCAATGGCACAGGAAATCTATGATTAGAGTAATATAAATCTCTGCTTGGGTCAGAATCAATACTAGTTATAGTAGTAAATTATAAAAAAGTATAGGTATAGTTTAGATGCTTAGTTATATGTTAGTTGCTTAAGTTATTATTGTATTGTGATAAGTCAATAAATGTCTTTCATTTCATTTCATTAGTGAAATTGTTTTTTTTGTATTGGTTTGTATTCAAGAATGGTTTAAATAGTAATATTTCTTTGTATTTGGCTCTGTATTGCTTTGCGATTATTTCGGTAAATTATTGAATTTCCATTGAAATTGTAAGCTACGATAGTGTCATGTTCTAGTTATAAGTAGGTTTGTATAACACATACATTTATGATGAGCAATATAAGAACATTATAAATACTAAATTTTATTATTTAATGTTTTTAATCATAGTACTAAAAATGTTTAGTTGTCGTTGTTCCTTCCTTATTAACAAAGTTAATAGGTATTAATGATAAACTTTGAACCAAACATTATTTATTTTATTTTTGTGCTTTTGGTTTTAATAACTAACATCATCTCATCTAAAATTTCAGTCTCAATTCGTATTTTTCATGTAATTAAAATACTTAGATGCTAGGATTTCTGAACAATTGCATTGTAAAAGAAAAATATATAACAGAAGCACGAAAAACTGCTGTCAAATATCTATTGAAGTTTAGCTCCTAATACGATCGAAATCAAATTCATTTATTCAATTTAGGTTTATTTAACAACCTTACAACAACTAATGAACGTCACTGGAGCTACGTCATGCATCGGTTCGCAAATCCTACAACAGGAGACTTACAAGGTCTCCTGCCGTAGGGAAAACCGGCAAGAAACTCGTCAAAAGAAAAGATCCTGCGAGAAAGAGGTTCTGCCCTGGTTTTCAAACAAAATATTCATGATAACCACAACCAAAATTAACACGAAAGCCATTTTCGTGCTAAGAATAGAGAAGTTGTTTATTGATTAAATTGTTTGTAATTGAGTATGGACACTAAAGAATAAAATATTCGATTTTTTTTCATTCGTATAAATAAATAAATAAATAATTTAAATAAATAAATAATTTCTTACAATCACACCAATTATCTAAGCCCATGTAAATTTCATTAGAAACTGTGTCATGGAAAGCTTGATAACGGATAAATATATACATAAATACTTTTTGTTTGTAAATAGATGCTTAATATATATAGAGAAAACACCCAGACCAAGACAAATAGACATGTTCACGCACACAAATATTTGTCTTGTTCGGGAATCGAACCCGAGACCTCTGGCGCAGAAGGCAGGTATCCTACCCCTGCGCCAAATCGGTCGTCAGAATCAATCGGTCGTCTCCTATGATTTGACGCATTTTATTTTATACTACGAAAGTTATAACTAAAAATTATAGAAAAATGGAAAATAAAGTATTTAGAAAAAATCGACCCGTCTCACAACCAGCTCCGATGGGACTCGAACCCACGACCTTTCGGAGCTGGTTGTGAGACGGGTCGATTTTTTCTAAATACTTTATTTTCCATTTTTCTATGACAAAAATTGCATTGTGAATGCAAAAAAGTAAAAATTTAAATAACTAAAAATGAATTTATTTTTAAATACTTAAATGATAATTGTTGGTAATGGTGCGAGCACATATGAGCGCGCTCTTGCCGCTACGTAATTAAAGCGGTGTTACTGTTCACCACGATGTGCGGCCGACTGTGCAATGATGTCATATATACTGTAATGTCCATGGGTGTACCAATCCTAATAACCTCATTTAACTTATTTTAATTTTTAGTTTTTTTGCATTCACAATGCAATTTTTATTACTGAAAAATGGAAAATGAAGTATTTTAGAAAAGATTTTTTCTAAAATACTTCATTTGCCATTTTTCAGTGATAACCTCATTTAAGCCGAAAATACGTAATATATTTGCACTTTCCAGTGACTTGGGTGAAACATCGGAATGGCAAAATAGTCGTCATAGTCAACGGGTTCACTTACTACTGCAACAAGCAAGGCCAGAAGGCGGACACATGGCGGTGCACGAACGGATCCCAATGCAGATCGAGGTTCACCATGTCCAAAACTGACTGGAAGATAATAAGGGGGAGGCTTGAGCACGAACACAAACCGCCAAACTTCGTTGTACAAGATGGTGTCTATTTTAAAATTTAATATAGCCTTTAAAGATTAACGAAGATCAGTAATTTCCTCAGTTTAAAAAATGAACCAATTTAAAATTTACATTCCATCTTATTTAAATTTTTAGTTTTTTGCATTTACAATGCAATTTTTATTACTGAGTAGCTTAGTGGTTAGAGCAGTCGCCCGGAAAGCGAAAGGTCATGGGTTCGAGTCCCATCGGAGCTAGTTGTGAGACGGGTCGATTTTTTCTAAATACTTCATTTTACATTCCATTCTTTAAAGTTTGATAACATTTATTGTTATTATAGATCTCGCACATTTTTAATCGTAATTCATACTTTTTAGTATTCTTATGCTTGGCTTCTTAAGAGAAGAATTCGCTACTGAAATCCCTAAAAAAGAGTTTCAATGGTAATCCAAAAAACCGTTGTTTTTTGGATTACCATTGAAATTATTATTGTGGTTTGAATTATTACAAACTTATATACTCTGCAATTTTTTTTAGTCTTACTTTTTATTCATAAACTAGCGGCCGCCCGCGGTTTCACCCGCGTGGTTCCCGTTCCCGTGGGAATATCGGGATAAAAAGTACATATAAACCTTCCTCTTGAATCACTCTATCTATTTAAAAAAACGCATCAAAATCCGTTGCGTAGTTTCAAAGATTTAAGCATACAAAGGGACATAGGGACAGAGAAAGCGACTTTGTTTTATACTATGTAGTGATTACAAAAATAGAGGATTTTGTTGGTTTTACCATTAAATATGAGTGCAGCGTGATTGAGTCTACAACGACCATACTTAAACTTAAAAGGGCGCGAGATTCTTTAGCTAAGTATTTGTGTTTAGTATAAAGTCTGCCAAGAAAATACATTCATTTAATTTATCGATCAATATATAGAATTATTTTAGTCCGTATATTAGGATAGACAGTGATGTGTGTTGTCTTTAATTATTTTTAGTTTTTTTAATTCACTTAGACATAATAAATATGTAGGTACTTATGAATCGTCAACATTTTCCTACCGTACATTCAATATTTTTTACCACACTTTTATTAGCTTCACTTGTAACTAAGTCACAATGTAAGAAAATCTTGGAATTCAATTTTAAACTACTTGTAATTGTCCTATTGATTTGAAACTTTGTAAGTCTATATGAATCCGATGACAATACAATAATTTGCTACCATCGAGCTGAACTGATGATGGAGTCAAGAGGTGGGCAATAGAACTCTTCAATGGCTGCTAGGAAACCCCTCGAGTTTAGGCTCATTTAGTAGCAGACTAAAAATTACTAAATAACCGTCTATTCAGTAACTGAAATTAAAAAGCGTGGTGCGCCCTTTGCAAAGCATGCATTCAAGTACTTAATATTGACAACGCGCACCACGCTTTTTAATTTCAGTTACTGAATAGACGGCTATTTTGTACTTTTTAGTCTGCTACTATTAAAAGTGTGTTTATTTAGTTTTTTAAACTATTTATTTATTTAACTGACAAAAAAAATAGGCGCAATAAACTTGCCAGCGGCAGCGATTCATAGGTAACGATATTAAAAAAAAATCATATCGTTACTAATTACAACAATTGCTTTAGAATATTTATTTATAACATTTCAAGTCAGATTTTATTTTATTTTTATGCATTCACAATGCAATTTTGTAAGTATAGGAAAAATGTGATAGTAAAAAACCACGAGCCCTATAAGTAGCTTTCAGGCGGGATTCGAACCCGCGCCTCCGGGAATCCGGCCCGATGCTCTGACCAACTAAGCTACCGAAAGGCTTACACGACTCGTCGAATTTTGCTATGACTTGTTACGCTGTAGGCCAGCGTTGCTTCATCACTGTGAGGAAACCCTCGCATCCGAAAGAATCATTTTTACAAATGTTTAACAATCGATTAAGATGACCACAGCCATATTGAGATTTTATATTATTTTTATGCATTCACAATGCAATTTACTAAGTATAGGAAAAATGTGATAGTAAAAAACAATATAAAAATAATATAAAATCTCAATATGGCTGTGGTCATCTTAATCGATTGTTAAACATTTGTAAAAATGATTCTTTCGGATGGTGGTTTTTTACTATCACATTTTTCCTATACATTTCAAGTGATTATGTTATACTAGCTTTCCGCCCGCGGCTTCGCCCGCGTGGACTACACGACGTTATCCCGCGGGAATGTGTCATTTTTCCGGGATAAAAAGTAGTTTCTCTCCAGGCTTCAAAGTATCTGTGTCCCAAATTTCAGCCAAATCCGTTCAGCCGTTTTGGCGTGATTGAGTAACAAACATCCAAACATCTAAACTTTCACATTTATAATATTATATAGTAGGATGTTACATCATGCATCATCATCATCATCATGGTCCATGCATTGCGGTCATTCAAATAATCGTGTAATTTATAGTATCCTTTGCTCATGAGCGACTCTTCAATGTAACATGCAAAGGTAGTTCCATTATGTATATGCTGTGGAACTTTAATAAAAAAGGCTATGCTTTTACTCAGAAATGAGACGGTTTTATTCTAGCCTAAATTTTGGAATTCAATGTTTATCTTTATTTCTAGTGGTAAAGCGATGAATATCGCTGTGCTGTATTAAGAATAATTTTTCACATAAATTATATTTTCATAGATGTATTTTCCAGCAACAGTTAAAATGTTTAATTCTTGAAATAGATCTTATAAAGAATCTCTCAATCGGAGATTTTAAATAGCGTGAATGACCCTTTTTTGGAGCACGAATATACTTTGGATGTTAGCAGCTGAGCCCCACAACAAAAGGCCGTAGGACATAACACTGTAAAAATAACTTAAATAGATAGATATGTAGTACAATTACAGATGTAAGTAGAATAAGTATAATCAATTTGTGCCACTTGAAGCTTATTCTTTTCCAACTTCCTACACGAGTTATTATACGGTACCTATGTGACAATGAAATAATTAATTTGTAATTATGAAATCGTAATAAAATACATGTAAGTATTTGGGTTTCAAATGACCAACATGGCTTACTCCCTAAGTTATTTTTACTTAAACTTTTATAGGTGGCCATTTTGCATACCTCACATACGAATAAGTTTCCCTGTTCTTCTCAGCAATGATGAGGTCCTACATTTATCAAAAAAAAAACGCTCTTAAATTCTGACATAAACCAAAAAGTGTCGCAGACGTGCTGCATTGCGTCTGCGTGCGTCATGATTTGTAATAGGTATTTGAACTTGTACGCGTAGGCATGTAGGTTCACACCGACCGACGGTGTCGCAGACGCGTCTGCGATACTTTTTGGTGTGTGCCAGCCTTTAATAGCTTAATAATTAAAATCTGTGTTTCATCTTTAAATAATAATAATAATAATAAAATGAATCTTTATTTCTTCTCTCACATATACAATACACAAAAACATAGCCAAATTAGTCAAAACCAACAAAAAAAAAGAGATTAGTCTATGTGAGAGACTGGCCTCTGCACTAGGAGACCTGTGTGACAGATAACCAGTCTCTCCTCATCCGGACCAGGTGGAGACAGGTAAGTAGGTTTTTTTATCCTTATGCATATATTTTTTACAACATTAAAGTCTATGACATCGGTTAAACGCCAATTCTGGCGTCAGTTCAGTCCATCATTCTGGTCAGAATGACGAGAGAATTATCGTGTAACCATTCAAACTGACAGACTGATGGTCTGGACTGATGAAAATTAAATATTTTAAATAATATTCGTCAGTCCGTTCCGATAATTCTCTCGTCATTCTGACCAGAATGATGGACTGAACTGACGTCAGAATTAGCGTGTAACCGATTTCATATGGTAGTCAAAGCCACTGGGTTTAAGAAAGTTGGGTTACTCTCTACCTATCACGATCGCTTTCATATTTGAAAGATATTGTACTATCGTTGCTGCAGAAATAAAGTAATAAAAGTGATGGCTGACATTTTTTTTGGAAAATTGTAAGCAATCCCGATAGGTTATTACTTTGTTTTGCATTCGCAACGCAATTTAACGCTGGCTATACAGCGCGTAAGAAGAATTGGATAAATTCGACGCTTCTCCGTAACGACTCCGTAGCTCAGTAATTGTGAGACGGGTTGACTTTTTCAAAAATACTTCATTTTCCATTTTTCAATTCTATTTCAGTTACTTCAGTTTTGCAATTTTACAGTGATATGGTTAGAGAAGCCTGGAGGTAAGAAAATCGGGTTGTTACATGGCTACTCCTTCTACATGCATTACAAGAGTGGCAAGTCTGCGGAGTGGCGGTGCAGCAAGGGCAGAATGTGCAAAGTGCGCTTCAGGATCACTATGGACGGCGAAAATATCTTTCCGGTCAACCTGGAACATAACCATGACCCCCCGCGCTTCATGGTCCGCGATGGCTTTTATTACAAAATATAGATTGGTTACGCATTAATAACTTTATAAATTATTATTATTGTCAAGTATTTTTTTGTCTATTTTCAATAAATTTAACTACAAAACCATGCAGTTCAAGGCATTTTTTTTAATTACATTTTTACAGGAATGAAAATGAAATATTAGAAAAAAAAACCATCTCAAAACTAGCTCCGGTCAAAGTAATCGCTTTGACCGCTGAGTTACGGAGTCAAACGGGTCAGGAAGTTTGAAACTCTCTCGCCATAGCCTAAACCTTTCCTTCGTTTGACCTATCACCACTATGAGGAGGGAACACGCAGTTGTTGAAATTTTTGGAGCTTTTCAATTTATGAGGCACCGGGTCGTAATTGAAGAGTGGATGCCGATTGTCACTCATCATAGCGGTCTTTTCGGAGGAGCCTGCCACTGCTCTGATATCTATGGCGGTTCTATTCCGGCTAGTGGATACAGCATTTTTACCGGGGTCGGTTTTAAGCAACCCGTAATAACCCGGCATGTATCTTTTAATTCCGTATCCATCAACTTTGCGTGGGACGATCGGCCCCATACTGGGCTCGCGTACTCACTGGCGGAAAAAGCAAGCGCTAGGCCAGTGGTTCGCAGAACATCAGACCAGGCACCCACCCCATTTTGAGCCTACCAGTCGGCGCAAAAGGCTGTTCCTGGAGAACACCTTCTGCTTGATATTCTCGCGTTGCGTTGACGTGACGTGCTAATGTTGCCGTTTCGTTAATTTTAATAATAATGTTTATTAATCTGATTCTAGATATTTGTAATACCCTTTTCATATTCAGGTTGCACCTGGTTAAAATCAGCCGCTGGTACAAAATTTGCGATGATCGACGGCTTCCCATTTTCCAGACACAACACAAATCGTAAAACAGAGTCGTGGCGGTGCAGTGGTTACTCCCAGCATCAGTGTAAAGTTCGCTTCTTCAGATCAGGTGTGATGAAGGCTAAGTGCTACCCCGTTGTGGATAAAAAAAATCCACAGAAGGGGTACATATACACCGTTTATATCTGGTGCATAATCATCTGCAACAGCGCTATGTCGTACGTTTATATAAAATAGTAAAAATCTACAAAGTGTCTGAGTGATTGAATACATGCAAAATTTTAGTCAGGCAGATTGTTAAACAGCTTCCTCTATAAATTGACTATCCAACATAAAAATATTTTTTTTCAATTCGAATCAGTAGTTTTTGAGATTAGCGCGTTCAACCAAACAAACAAACTCTACAGCTTTGTAATATTAGTATAGACTATAGATAAGTTTAATCCAACCATTAAAAGTTTAATGCGTCAGACGACGTGGACGCACTGTAGCTGGTGACCCAGTAGCTGGTGACTGCACCAGGGGTCAATCTCTACCTGTTACAAACATTCATGTGATGAATATTTCAGGTCGTTCCTTATCTTGTCTTTATCACTGTAAGTACAAAACTTATATTTGTTTTAGTTAAATGGGCTAAAACTGACTCCAGTAAGAGAGTTGCTCTGGTCAACGGGTTTGCTTTCCACGTCCACACCAAGGGTCAAACTAGTGAAGGTTGGCGCTGCAGGAGCCACGCTCACAAGTTGCGCCCCTGCCGCGCTCGCTTCAACATCTCAATTGACACCGGCGTCATATTCAAGGCACAACTGGCGCATACACACGATCCACCTAACTACGTCGTCAAGAATGGTATCTTTATTAAATTGTAACAAAGCTTCTGTGAATTGTAAAACTCTGCTAGCTGCAAATTTATTTATTTTATTTATTCACAAAGGGTAGCCTTCATCACACCTGATGATAAGTGGCGATAAGGCTGAAGGTGGAAGCGCACTACTCCCGGAATCCTCAATAACTGAGGAACTGGCTATCTTATCTCTAACTGCCGGAATAATAAAATAATAATAATAATAATGAATCTGGAATGGTCCTTTTACTAAATTAAATGAATGATATGTGCAACTGTTTTGGATTCTCCATTAACAGGTCGCAACACATTGTCGGTGTGAGTCTTGTATCTCGCGAACTGCCGTGCGAGTGTCGCACGCAAACGCATCGCAATGCAGCTGCGACACTGTCTGTGTGAACCTACGAGTACAAATATTACAAAATTGTTACTTGTTTGGTTGGTGGTAGGACTTGTTCTTAGTCCGTCTGGCTAGCTACCACCATCTTATCTAAGTCTGACGCCATAACAATGATGTTTTCAGCATTATTGTGTTCCGGCAGTTAGAGATAAAATAGCCAGTTCCTCAGTTATTGAGGATTCCGGGAGTAGTGCGCTTCCACCTTCAGCCTTATCACTACTTATCATCAGGTGTGATGAAGGCTAAGTGCTACCCCGTTGTGAATAAATAAAATAAATAAATCATGACGCACGCAGACGCAATGCAGCACGTCTGCGATACTTTTTGTTGTGTGTCATCCTTTAAGCAGTTCTCGTTTAACCCCTGTCGATGCTCGACGCTGCGGTCGCTTTCTGTGTAAGCCTTTCACTATTGTCTTCATTTTCAGTAATATAGTGTTTAAATCATGATTCGGTGTTTCATTCCTGGTGTGACTACCTCGAAACAATAACAACGATCAATAATAGAAAATTCTGCAGATAGTACATATACAAATACAAGTTACATAGGTACTATTAAGTATGTTGTGTAACAATGAACCTTTGACTTTCAGACTCCTATCTTATGAAGCGTAAAACATCGGACGAATCGCGTAACTCATCGCCTAGTGCTTCCTCATCTAGCAGCTCATCTTCAAGTTCATCATCTTCATCTTCTGCAGTGTCAAGAAACAATACTAATAATCCGCTGAACACGAATAAAAGATCCCAAAAAACAGATCCATCAAAATGGAAAAGAAACGTCACAAAATCTCTAAGAAATTCCGGAAAATCTTACTTTTCTCTTTCAAGTAAAAAACGAATTCCTGCCCGTTGCATTAAGAGCGTATGCAATAATTGTAGACTCAAATGTCCTGAGAAAATAAACGAAACTAACAGGAATAAATTTTTTGAATCGTATTGGTCTTTGGGCGATGTTGAGTTACAGAGATCTTATTTAAGGTCTTCAATGACGGAAATAAGACCTAAATATACATATAGTAATGCAGCAATCCCCCGCTTGCCAAACCATGCATTCTATTTTATATTAGACAATAACAAAATTCGCGTTTGTAAGACCTTTTTTATAAACACTTTAGGAATAAGTGACCGTCAAATCAGAACAGTGAGAAGTAAAACTGATCCTCAAGGTTTTGTCAGCAAAGACTGTAGAGGTAAGCACAAGGGCAGGAAACTTATCGCCCATTGGTCATCGAACCTATAAAGAATCATATAAATTCTATTCCGAGGATAGAATCGCATTATTCAAGAGCCGCAACTACTCGGCAATATATGTATTAGTGGCGACAAGACGGTCATGGACATATAAGTCCATGACCACACAACCACATACCACACCACATAAGTCAAAGTCTTTCCATAAGGAAAGACTGTTAAGATGTTTGGATGTTTGTTACTCAATCACACCAAAACGGCTGAACCGATTTGGCTGAAATTTGTGACACAGATACTTTGTAGCCTGGAGAATAACATAGGCAACTTTTTATCCCGAAAAAATATCACATTGCCGCGTGAAAACGTCGTGTAGTCCACGCGGGCGAAGCCGCGGGCGGAAAGCTAGTTAAAATATTAGTAGGAAGTATGTAGGATTAATAAAATTATGTTTGGTTCAGACTTTCATTTTCTAATGTTTAATAATGTAATAATTTACGGATTAACAAGTTGATTAAAGTGTTTCATAGTTATTTTGTTTATTTATTTTCATACTGACTTGTTTACAAATAAAACTAAAAAAAGGAACAAATATTTAGAACCATAGTGACCTAAAAAGTAATAGGTCTAAATAAAGATAACAATTTTAGTAGGTAATAGAAATTCCCAATATTACAATGTTTTTAAAAAACTAATAAAACTATATTTTTATTTATCACTATAGATTTCAGAATTTTACATTTTGTAGATCGATAGTGACCTAAAAAGTAGTAGGTCTGAATAAAGATAACAATTTTAGTAGGTAATAGAAAGTCCCAATACTACAATGTTTTTAAAAAACTAAGTAATAAAACTATATTTTTTTTATAAATCTATAGATTTCAGAACTTTACATTTTGTAGATCGATAACCACACTCCTATCTAAAATTAAAACATTATGCTTTACTTTAAGCTTTGACATTGACCGCCGTGTTTCAAACAAACAAACTTCTACCTTTACCTACCTTTACATTTAATCAGCTTTTCTCGCAGAATCATAATTTTGTAACAGGTGCGAATTATGTTCGTGATTGCAAAGTATTTAATCATGAACTTACTTATTTGTTTTATTTTCAGTTATTTTTGACCGTCGTGTTTCAAACAAACAAACTTCTTCCTTTACCTACCTTTACACTTAATCAGCTTTTCCCGCAGAATCATAATCTTGTAACGGGTGCGAATTATGTACGTGAATGCAAAGTATTTAATCATGAACTTACTTATTTGTTTTATTTTCAGTTATTTGGGGACTGACAAATGCCGGCAACCGCATCGCAATGATTAATAGATATTGTTTCTCTTAACACGAAACGGGTAGATCCATGGTATCTTGGAGGTGCAAAGTTAATTTGGTTTGGAGAAAATCGGTGCAAAGCCCGATTCATCACCCATATCCATAACGGCCTAATTTGT
Organism: Crambus lathoniellus; assembly: GCA_949710035.1. NCBI lineage: Eukaryota > Metazoa > Arthropoda > Insecta > Lepidoptera > Crambidae > Crambus > Crambus lathoniellus. The sequence continues at coordinate 8,269,346 of OX453307.1, read as the reverse complement.
AAAGTAAATTTGGATCACACACATGAACCACGTCTTAATCATAATGTTGTTTTTCTCAGATTGTACTAGAACAAAATAAAAGGGACATCAATCTTTGGCAGTCTGTTCCACTCTTCTCTTCCATTTGATTAGTCTTAGTTACGATATTAGACGTGGTATTATTATTAAAAAAAATATGATTCATATACCTAACTATCCTACTCATGCACTAAACATAATAATATATTGTAATAAGTTTTTTTGCCAAGCTTTTTTGCTGACTGTACTTTAATATTGTATTGTCATCTGAACCAAACCTGTATACAAAACTTCAGCTCCATCGGACACTGGGAAGTGGGTCAAATCAAGCTTGCAAGATTTGGCCCCCACTAATTAACTAACATACTAACTAACTACCATGGCAAGTTAATAAAAAGCGTGTAAAAAATGAGAATTTAACAAACTTTTGATTTTAATGGGCAAAGCCATAAACGAGACAACGCTTATTTTTCAGTAAAATGGGTCAAAACTCCTTCAGGCAAAGAGTTAGCCCTCATCGATGGATTCTCCTTCTGCATGCACACCAGGCATGGCGTCAAGGTGCGGTGGCGGTGCAGTCACCAGTCCTGAGGGTGCAAGGTTCGGTTCTTCGTTGAGCCAGACGGGCAGGTCGTCTACACGCCCATGGAACATGATCACGAGAGACCACAGTTCGTTCTTAGGAATGGCGTCTATATTAAATTAGGGAGGTAAAAAAGAAAGTCGTACAGAGTAAGATTTATCGGCTACCAGAGTGCTGAAACAAGATGAGCGATCCTGTTTTTCTTTACTTTTATGCCTTGCTAGTGGATGGCCGCGACTTCGTCTTCGTGGATTGTTTTATCATCTACAAATAATTAATCTTACCTTTGTAAATGTAGCTTCATCTTACTATTATAATTGGAATTATAAATGCGAAAGTTTGACGTTTGAATGTTTGTAACTCAATCACAGCAAAACGGCTGAACGGGTCTGGCTGAAATTTGGCAAAGACATAGATTTTAGTATAGAATAGTATATATGCTACATTTCACCCCGGTAGAATGTCTCATTCCTACGGGAAAACACCATATACAGTTCACACGGGCATAGCCGCGGCGAAAAGCTAGTAGCTTTACAAATAGATTATACCGAAAAGTGTCTAGTATTAAATAAAATGTTGATAATCCGATTAATTAATGTGAAAATATGCTGCTCTAATACATGTTCTATAATAATATAAGTGAGCTACTTTAAAGTTTTGTGAACTATTTTTGACAATTTTGTCAATAACCTGTAATAAAATACATAATAAACTTAAGTATTGTGCTTCTAACACCAACCTTAGCAAATTTTATTTTACAATAAATCTATGCATTTTGAATATTATGCCTTTTATTTATTATGACATTTAAAAGTTATGCCTTTTTAAGCCTTTATATTTATATTTTTGCTTATTGAAATTATGCCTTTCGATGATATGCCTTGTACATTTCAGACAAACAAAGTATGCGTTATGAAATTATGCCTATATTAATAATGCATTTCGATGATTATGCTTTTTAACACGATGCGTTTTATGTTTATGGCTATAAAAGTTATGCGTTTTATTAGGTATTTAACCCTATTTGTAAGTTGTTGACAAGTCATGTTGATGACTTTGATGTAGTTGTTCAAATATTGCGTTTAAAGGACTAGACCTAGGACAAGCTTAGTTTGAGGTCAGATTGTGCTGTTTTTAATCATCATATTGTTGTTGTTTATAATTTATGTCATGTGTATAATATTGAGGGTTTCAATGGCCATCAATTGAAGTATGTGTTTGATCTGAATCTAAACAATGATATATGATAAAATATAAAAAATATCAAAAAATGCCTTATCACCGTGGCCTCAAAGAAGTCCTTAATTTAAAAAAGAGTATTACATTTACTTTAACTCCGAACTGCGGAACAAATTATGTTTTGTTAATAATTGATGTTCTAGAGTAGCTTTTGTCGCAAGACAGAGAAACAGAAATAAACTAGAAATATCTATTAAGGCGAGGATTCCCGACCGAAGTAGGCACGCTAACGCTTGCTCGGCTGCGCTCGATACAGTTCGCGCGGTCACAGCGGCAGCCGGCAGTGAACTGTGAACTCGCGAGCGCCCCGCGAATCGAAAATCACTTAAAATTCAATTAAAAATGAAATAATAAAAAAATTAAATTTATGACGGCCGGAATCCCTCGGCTATTCAAAGACAATTATTTTCATATGTTTTTCATTAACTAAAACCAAGTATACTGCAAGTAATATATTTGAATTATTATTAGACGGATGTTTGGGATTTTATTTGACACAGTAAAATATCACCAATCCAAAAAAAACGGCCGGAAACACTAGATAAATAACTGTAAAGTAACATATATTTTTTCCAAATTTTAAGTACTTGTGATTTGCGAGTAATCCATAATTTAAAATACCCTATTTTGGGGAATCGGCGCCTTAATTAATAAAATCATTTTTCAGTGACATGGGTCCAAACTGGTAAAGGGAAACGGCTGGCTCTTATCGACGGGTTTTCATACAGCATGCATTCCAGGAGGTCCACAAAAGAGATATGGCGGTGCACCAGCCAGACCCACCGGCAATGTAAATCCCGCTTCTACATCAACCCCGAGAATGACAGCATGTCCTTCACTCACATGGAACATACCCATGAGAAGCATAAGTTCTGCATCCGCGATGGTGTTTTCATTAGACTTTAGACATTAAATTTCACTTGCACTTCCGAACGGTCACAGTATGTTTCTTAGTCGATTCTGGAAACTGATATGGAAACTAGATTCTTCTAGATAACGGATAAATATACTTTTGTTTGTAAATTCATACTTAATATACATAATATGAAATACCCAGACCACGACAAATAAATATGTGTCTTGTTCGGGAATTGAACCCGAGACCTCTGGCTCAGAAGGCAGGTATCCGTACCTCTGCGCCAAATCGGTCGACAAAATACCACTAACTTTTTTCGCCAGCAAAAACTAACTTTGTTTTTCCATAGTGTATTATTAATGACACAGTTATATTTTCAGTTTTTGAAAATGTATTATAGCTATCTCAATAACTGCTGACTATTTCTCGTCCAAACCAATTTTTTGGTTGAAAGTGTTTATTGAAATCTACAGTATTTTTTAGATATTTCACTTTCTTATTTTAAAAGTAAGAGGGGGGAGGAGACACTCATTTTACTGTCAAAATATTGACATTGAGAAAAAATGGTTGATTCTACAACAAGTTTCTACTTGTTTACATCGTTTTTAAAGACCAATCTATCTATAGACAACCCGCAAGATTAGGTTTGATAAAAAATGTTGTTATGGGAATACATGGAACTGAAACTAGTGCTCCCCGCACCAACTTAATTTTTTACTTTTTTATTTTTGTATAAAAATTATACATCGGTTCACAGAATACATCTACCTTCCAAGTTTTTACGTGTAGTCTTAATAGTTATGGAATAAAGTTGCTGTGGACGTGTAATACAGACGGACAGAAAGACAGACATGACGAATCTATAATGGTTCAGATTTTTGCCATTCGGCTACGGAACCTTAAAACCTTAAAAACAGGCACTTGGTTTAATTTCATACAAACATGCACGCACACTTCATGATAATTTAGATGATAAGAAAGTTTAGTTAATAAGAAAACTGTCAGTATATATCTACAATAATTTCCGTGTCAAATGTGTTGTATAAATGTTTGTCTTTCCGATAATCATTTGAAACCATAAAAATCTCTTCACATTCCCAAACTTCCAAAAAACTAAAACATTAGTTGACTTAAATGAAACGTGAAAAATCTTTCAATCTTTTTCCTCTGTTGAGAAGTGTTTGTTTTTATTTGAAATTTTTATTCGAAAGTCGTTTTGCATTTTGATCATAGTGCTAAAGTAGAGAAATAACGAGGAGATGATCTACAATAGAGACTGTGAAGTGAGCATGATTGTATGAAATTGCAGCATGTGCCCCTTATCGGCCAGAATTAATAATCTATCTGTCGCAGGGATATGAGGAAATCAGAGATTTCACGAAATCCCTAGGGATACCACGCAATCACGGAAGATGTGGAATGTTCTTATTTACGACGTCTTCTTACTGAACAAGTTCAGTGATATATCATTTCACTAAACTAAATCTAGTGAAATGCTGCAAAGACAAAAGTACCTACTACTTGATAGATTCAAGTCATTAGTTATCAGAGAGATTTGTAACTCGTGTTTTAAGAAAGTCTCAAACTTTTGAACTTCCATAATTATATAAAACGTCGTTTTTTAATCATAATTTTTTGTAATTTTTTTTATCGGCCTTTTTGTTAATCATCTGCACCTCACTAATTTCAGGTGCTGACATGAGCCTACTAGCGCCGGCAATCGATTCCATTGTTTTTCTTCTAAATCAAGTCAAGGTCTTATATTTAAATAACTTCTTACATTCACACCAATTATCTAAGCCCATTTTAATTTCATTAAGAAACTTTATTTTATTTATTATTAACTTTACACAATTTTAAAAGCATTTAAACAGTTTTAAAACGGAACTTTGTTAAAAGTGACCACTTTTGGTTCAAACCTATTTTGAAATTATTGAACGCATTTTAAAATGGTGTAAAGTAAAAATTCAATAAATATTATTACGTTTTTCACAAGACCTTGACGAATTCTATTTCAGGAATTCTGCTTATTAATAAATAAAATAAAATAATCGATTGGTGGCGCTAGTTTGCTCATGTCTGCCTCTTAAGTAGTTAGTCGGTGTATGTTTAGATTTTATGCTAGTTTTTGGTTATAGTTATAGTTATTGATTGTTTTTATGTTGTACATTTTTTGCAATTCCAATTTTTATAATAAAAATAAATATTGGACACCATCACGTAAATTGTTTCAATGCCAAACTATAGTAAGTACCTTGAGCACTAGTCATAAGGAAATAGGAAACAACGGCGCGTATTACCACATACACCCAGACCCTAGGAAATATAAAAAAATCGTTTTCTAAACCTTCAGAGGTAGCGGTACGTTGAAAACCGGTACGGTACGTACACGACTCGGCCACGCATCGTCAAAATTGGCTTAGTTTGTTCAGAAATCTGAACATATGAAGCAGCTTACAAAGAGAGTGCATTTTTTTATGAGCTGTTGTTTTTTTTTATTTGAGTTCCTTGACGGCGAAAGGCAACTATATCCTATTGTATGAAGGCTCATTCTCTTGCATTCACAAGAATCCTCGGAACAAGATGTTTCATTGGTACTGCTCCAAAAAAAAAAGAGAAGGGGATGCTCTGCCTCCATTGGGAGAATACTAGCACTCTTTGGAAACCATGACCGGTATCCACCTGGAGATCTAAGTATTGGCTAAGTGGCAAATTTTAGAGGGCAATTTTAGATAGCCAAAAAATCTTGTTTTTCGACGTATGTTTCTTGGACTATTTTATGTAACCTTAGACTAATAGGATGTCAAATAGAACACGTTTTAGAGTGTTTAATTATGTTTGAAGCTATAGGTACTGTTTGTCATGGTAATAGTAAAATTATGTAAATTAAAAAGCAATTTTTTGTTTTTTTTTCTGTAATACTTACTCAACATTGCGGCTCATGGAGGTTGAGAAAATAGAGGTATACTTTTAAGAAGAAAACAGAAATTGACAAGTGTTTTAAAAATATCATTGTATTGAATTATTATAAAATGATTATTAAATACTTTGTTAATGATAACGCTACAGTTTTGCTTTCACTGTTTATAACTGGCACGACCAAGGCCACTTACTTACTAGTTTTTTATCGTTTGTTACAGCACTCCACATCGTGCAATCACCAAAAGGAAATTACATGGTTTGTTACGATGGGAACACCTACTGGACCCAAAGTCGACAACCTGACGTCCACAAGCTAAAGCGTTGGTACTGCTCCAAGTACACCAGCAAGAAATGCAAAGTCACCATACAAACTTTGAATGGGTCTGTAATAAAGATGTTTGGAGAACACAATCATAATAGGAACGACGACTTAGTTAGGTTTATGATACAAAACCGAAAAGTTAATTTTGCGCAAATGAATAAGCCTTCTTTTTTATTTAAAATGTACCATGGGCAACAGCGTCGCTTAACCACTTCTAAGGTTAAAATGGCTTGCACGCCACGCCCGTCACAACATAGCGATTAGTTCGTGCAAGGGCGATACGCGCGCACACGAATTTTGTTGCTAACTGGTTAAGGCCCGTGGTATCGCCAACGACCTTGGGCATAGAAAAGTGGCCTAATTTTCCCGCCTGCTACCCGCACCAAAACAGCTTAAACACACGTTTCGTCAAAACTATGTATTATTTTAAAACGAAAAATGCTCAGTTTTAAATTAAACAAGTAAGCTATCTTTTCCTGAAAGAAACGTGAAAATATCACTTGTAGTTTAGAAGCAGTAGCGTATTTCAAGTTGAAAACAGCTTCATTTCAATGTTTTTTTTAATAGTATCTTAAAGACTATGTTTTTTTAAATGCTCAGATTGAAGTTTATATATCAATATTTAATATATATTAATTCTGGATTCATTAGTAGGCTAATTTATGAGTTTTAGGGCCTCAAAAATGATCGTTTCGCGACTACATGCACCTTAAGGCGAGGATTCCCGACCGAAATAAGCACGCTCGCTTGATCGGCCGCGCGCGATACACTTCGCGCGGACGCAGCGGCAGCCGACAGTGAACTGAGACTGAGAGCTAACGAGCGCCCCGCGAATCAAAATTACTTGAAATTCGATTAAAAATTAAATATTAAACCCAAACTGGACCCAAAGTCGACAACCTGACGTCCACAAGCTAAGGCGCTAGTACTGCTCCAAGTACACCAGCAAGCAATGCCGCGTCACCATACAAACTTTGAATGGGTCTGTACTGAGGATGTTTGGAGAAATCAATCATAATGTGAACGAGGACTTAGTCAGGTTAATGATACAAAACCGAAAAGTTAAGTTTACGCAAATGAATAAGCCTTCTTTCTTTATGTAGAATGTACATTTGAACTAATGAATGAATGTTCTCGTGATTTGTGTCTAGTCATTAGGTACTATGTATGTTTGTCATTGGAATTAGTAAATAAAAGGTGAATGTGAACTTCAAATGTTTCATTCCTCTTCAATGGTTTGTTTTGGTAATTAACTACTAGAAGTAGATATATAAAATCATAGTTGAGTCTGGTATTCCATTCTCATTACTTATACATGTTTCCATATGTTTGCCCTAAAAGATAAAATTATTTGTTGCATTTTTCTAAACCATCCAAACATATTTTTTATCTTATTATAGTTGTGTGTAGGTACTGCGCAATACTTCACCTGCAGATTTATTTTCTATACGTCGAATGCAGGCAAAGAATAAATGTACAAGACGAAGAAGTACAAGCAGAGGGAAGGAGAGGGGCGGGTCAGACCGCTGCTGTCACAAAATAAACAGGTACAGAAGACAATCTACATATAAAGTGCGCTCAAGCAACGCACACATAGACACTGCTCACGGACACGATATCTCGGTCTGTCTCAGTCGAATCTTGAACGAGCGCGAGAAAAAAAAGAAAAAAAAGAAGCATCATAACCACGGCAACGGCAAGGGCCGGGTACTTTTTTTAAATAAATATTTTATGGGCATGCTCTTGGCTTCACACTGATCCTTAGGGTTGAGAAGAAGCCTAAGATGGAGCGAGCTTACCCAGAAGCATTCTATTCACTCTAGCTTTAAAAAAATTAGGGTTATGGTCATTCGTGAAAACAGACGCAGGCAGGGTATTCCATTTTTTATGTTTTTATTTACATTTAATTGGAAAAAAAATGAATATAGTATTACTTACTTTTTAAAATAAAATAATGTCTCCATTTAGGTCTACAATATATATACCAATATTTAATATCCCACTAGCGGCCGCCCGCGGTTTCACCCCCGTGGTTCCCGTTCCCGTGGGAATTTCAGGATAAAAAGTATCCTATGTGTTATTCCAGCCTATAATCTATCTCTGTTGCAAACTTCTTCTAGATCCATACATCCATCCATACATCTATAGTCACAAACTTTTGCATTTATAATATGTTATTAGTAGGATAACTCTGGCGCACTAAGGAACGATCCCAGGATTGGTAATCTTGTAAATCTAGTATTAAAAATAATTGCTTTTATTTAATTGTCGTAGTTGGTGTACCTATGTAAGTACTAAGTTTTATCGTATTAGATAACATATAAATAGTTTATAGTTGATAAAATATTATATTTTCAGATCCACTGTTGCCCACTGAAGAAATTAATACGAAAAAGATAATTTCGATTCCTTATGATACTGATAATGCTGACAGTGAACATTCGTCCACCTCTAAAGATTCCGAGTTAGACGGTAATTCTAAACGCTCAATATGGGCCAAAAATGAAAGAAGACGACCAATAACCCGTACCGGAACTAAAAGTTATGCACCTAGTGCAAGCAAATATCAGATAAGTGCAGCCAAAAGAGTTTTACAATCGCCGTGCCCCGAAACGTGTAACAGAAAATGCAAAGAAAAAATATCAGAAGAATCAAGAAAGATTTTTTTCAATATGTTTTGGAGCATCGGAGAACGATCAAAGCAATGGGATTTTCTGACAAAGTATGTTGTAAGAGGTGGGACTAAGACAGTTAATATGTATCGTAATCAACATAGACTTTATACACTCTCTTATTTCCTGCCAAGTGGTGGTAAAAACGACATTGAAACTGCACAAGTCCAAGTCTGTAAAACGATGTTTATAAGAACATTGTCAATAAGTGATAAGGTTGTTTATAAAGCTTTGGAAAAACTGGAGCGCGGCCATGGTTCAATTGAAACAGATCAGCGCGGGAAGCATACGAATCACCGCAATCAATATTCTACAAAAGCAAACTTTAAACGACCTTCAAAAAAAATTTGCAAATAAAGGTGTGAATTCGTACTCGGCGCCAAACGACAACTGCAAACGACATGACGTCACGCCATACTAGTTTCTATGGTATTTGTATGAAATCGAGCGTCGAAGCTTGCAGTTGCGGTTCTACGCCCAGTTCGGACCGATACCTTAAGAAAGTAAGATACCTACCTAAAAAATAAGTGTCGTATAAAATCCCTTGAATAGTAACGGTGCAATTAAGAATAATAATAATGGCCCAAGCAGAGTAGGAAAAACTAGAGGAACTAACCTATGTAGTTCCAATAGTTTTAGGATTATATAAGAGTAGAAGTAATGTCGCTAAGATGCATTATTTACGAAACTCGAGCGAGTAACTGAAAAATGGCACCTTTAACCCCCTTACCACCCCTCGCGGCGCGGGCAATCGAGAGGAATTTATCAGACTTTGCTCAGGAGACCTACACCTACACAATCCTAAAACCATTGGAACTATATAGGTTAGTTCCCCTATTTGCTCTTTTTTGGTTTAGTCTGCTCGGACTATAAACAAACTTTCTTGATTAACTAGCAGCCGCCCGCGGTTTCACCCGCGTAGTTCTCGTTCCCGTGGAAATATTGGGATAAAAAGTAGCCTAAGTTACTCCTTATTGCATTAGCTGCCAGTGAAAGTCCCGTCAAAATCGGTCCAGCCGTTTCAGAGATTAGCCGGAACCGGTTTTCAAGCTGCCGCTATCTCTAGAGGTCCCGGGTTCGATCCCCGGTCGGGTAACTTTTCAATATGTCCCCCAAGAAATATTGAAAAGTTCGCTTCTCTGGGTGTATGTAGTAATACTAGAGGTTGTTTCCAATTTGCATAATACTAACATAACAGACCTGGAAATTAGTCTCTCACTTGCCCAGAAAACAGTATTAGATTTAGAAAAAGAAAATAGAAGTATTATAGAAGATAAGCACTCTCAAAGCCTGTTTAATGAGTTGATGCAATGTAATTCTGCAGCAAATGACAATTCAACTTTGGAAGGTCTTAACTATGTTGATAAACCATTGTTTAATAATAATAACGTCTGCCAGTTTAGTAGCGGGAAGAAATTAAAAAAATACATTAAAATTAATAGATACATAAGAAAAACTCAAAAGTTAATAAAAAAACAAAATTATTATAATAAGTATAGTCACATAAAGCAAGAACGTAAGCAACTTTTAGAACAATTAAATATGATAAACATGGAAACATGTAATAAGAACAAAGAAAGTGAATTATTAGGTAGTCAATTATGTTATAAGATTGACAATTTAGAACTTTCACTTAGGGAAATGTACTCCAACTTGTGTGAGTTTTCTAAAAAACAATTGAATAATCAAAAAATGGCTGCATATAATATGGTTGACTTTTGTAATTTTAATTCAGACCGGTTCGAATCATTAGGGAAAAAATGCAGATGCAGTTGTAACACAGTATGCAATGACTTCTGTCAAAAGGAGTCATTAGGCCAAGCGGCTCAGGAGGTCTATTTACCAACCAAACCTGAAGTCTCTAACATTTGTGATAGTTTATTATTAAATAATAAAAGTAAATCCCCCACTAAAACTACTGACACCAAAACAATTATGTTCAGTGATGAGATTGGGAAGAATTTAGGCCAATTTTTACAGAAAGATTCAAAGGAAAATGTTATTAATTATTGCATGCCTGGTTGCAGTATAAACGAGATCATGAAAATAGTTGTTAAAAAATCCTTAAGTGAAAACACAAACTTAATAATTTTAATTGGGAACAGGGATAATTTAAATAAAAACCAGTTAATAGCCTATTGCAACACATTATGTTCATTAAATGTAAGGAAGGTTGTTTTGTTTACATTTCCCTACAGTAAAAGTTTTTCACCGTTAGAAAATAAAATAAGGTATAATCTAAACTTAACTATGAACACATTAGCCTGTCATAATAAAGAGTTGCATATTATTGATATCAATATGTTGTTGAATAATGTATACTTGACTAAAGATAAATATTATCTGCCTAATTATCTTAAGCGACAAATAGCGGTATCGCAATCATTTTATTTTAAACAATTAGCCAACAACTTGGCTAGTATAACCTCTGCTTCTATTGAGCAGTTTAACTTTGATACTTCTAATGTAACTTTGGAATCTGTTCCAAATAATTCGATTCTTTTGAATCCAAATACTGACATGGTTAATTTAAATTACCATTAGAGACAACGGAGGCATACTCTAGCCCAGTATTGACAAGAGGAAGGCCTAAATGTTTAAAAATAGTACACCAGAATATCCAAGGCTTTTATGCTGGCAAAGACCTAGAAATAAGTTTATTTTTAAATTGTGAAAATATTGATGTGTTATGTGTTACTGAACATTGGTTAAAAGAATATGAATTATTGTTAAATTTGGATAATTATAGTGTTGTAAGTTCATTTAATAGAAAAACTACAATAAGGGGGGGTTCTTTAATAATTTTACCTAATAACACACAATATAAAGAGCGAAAGGATATAGTATCCCTCTCTGTTGAACGAATTTGTGAGATATCATGCGTGAAACTTGAACAAATAATTATAATCTGTGTATATAGCCCCCCTGGAGCAAATTACACAGTCTTTGAGTCCACTATGGAGGATGTTTTGAAAATATGCTGTCGTAAGAATAAAAAAAATGTAGTTTGTGGAGATTTTAATATAGACATCTTAGATATTAAATTAGCACAACTCTCCAGTAAATTCCTTAATCTTTTTAAATCATTTAATTTGCTTCACACTTTTAATGAACCGACGCGAATTACGCCAACATCGGCTACTTGCTTAGATAACATCTTTTCCAACTGTAACTTAATTGAGAAATCGGTAATTAATATTATTAAATCCGACCACAGTGGACAACTAGCTTCTTTTGAGCACTATAATGTTATTCCTAAACGCGAAGTAATTTGCAGGCCAATACCGAAACGTGGTATTAATAAATTTAGAAATAATGTACAAGATAAAATTCAATGTTTTCCAGCTTCTGCTGACGCTAATAACTCTTATCAATCATTATTTGATATTGTTGAAAAAGAATTTAGTAACAATTTTAAACAAAAAGTTATAAAGTGTAATGATCGTAAGAAGTTTAGTGACTGGGCCACACCTGGTATTTATAATAGCAGAAGAAAGTTATTTGAACTCTATGCACAAAAAACGACTTCCTGTGATCCTAGCTTCATTGAATATGTCAAGAAATATTCAATAACATTTAGGAAAGTATGTGCTTTGGCAAAATCTAGGTATATTTCAAATAAAATTAAATCATCTGAAAATAAAATAAAAGCTACCTGGAGTATTATAAACCAAGAAACTGGCAAAACGACGACCGATTTGGCGCAGGGGTAGCCTACCCACCTTCTGCGCCAGTGGTCTCGGGTTCGATTCCCGAACAAGGCAAATATTTGTGTGCATGAACATGTCTATTTGTCTTGGTCTGGGTGTTTACTATGTATATTAAGTATGTATTTACAAACAAAAAGTATTTAAGTATATATTTATCCATCATCAAGTTTTCCATGATACAGTTTCTTAATGAAATTAAGTGGGCTTAGATTTGGTGTGAATGTAAGAAGTTATATATTATTTATTTATATTATTTATTTATTTAAAACAAAAAGCAAAATTAATTCATTTAACTTAAAAATTAGTGATCAGACTTTTGAATCAGATATTGAGGTGGCTAGTGCTTTTGAAGGTTTCTTTGCTCGAATACCGTTAGAAACTACTAGCAGACTTAATTCTTGCCCCAACACCGCTGTCTCTCTTATGGAATCTAGTGTGAACAAGTGCCAGGAAACATTTAGTTTTAGCTATGTCACTACCGAAGATATTATTAAAGCATTCAAAGCAATAAATATTAAGAAAACAGAAGATCTCTGGGGCATATCTACAAGTATCATTAAATCAATAATTGATGTGATAGCTCCATCATTAGCAATAATTTTTAACCAATGTATAAGTGAAGGGGTCTTTCCTAATTTAATGAAGAATAGTAAAATTATTCCTCTGTTTAAAGCTGGTGACAAAAGTGACCCAGCAAATTTTAGACCTATATCCATACTACTAGCAATAAGTAAAATATTTGAGAAATTAATTTATGCTCAACTTTTAGAATATTTTAAATTAAATAGTATACTGCATGAGAAACAGTTTGGTTTTTCAAAAGGTAAAAGTACAACTGATGCTGGGGTTGCATTTCTAAAACATGTACTTGATGCCTGGGAGGACAAGCAGGATGTAATCGCTATTTTTTGTGACCTTTCCAAGGCATTCGATTGTGTTGATCACCAAACACTATTAAGGAAGTTAAAACATTATGGTGTTTCTGAATTGTCAGTAAGCCTTATGCATTCATATCTGTATGAAAGAACTCAGAAGGTAGTTATTAATAAAACTGAGTCTACCGGAGCTCCCATTACTATGGGCGTACCCCAAGGATCAATATTGGGCCCGCTGTTGTTTTTAATATACATAAATGACCTTCCTTACTACGCGAAGAATTTATGTGAGACGGTGCTATTTGCCGATGATACATCTCTAGTCTTAAAAGTAGATAGAGGTGATGACTGTTCTGACGAAGTAAATAGCGCTCTTTCAAAAGTGTCACATTGGTTTAATAGTAATAATTTATCATTAAACTCAAAGAAAACTAAGTGTTTAAAATTTTCGTTAATTTAAGACAAATTGATTTTCATATTAGACTAGACGGCGATACGGTCGAATTCATTAACAATACAAAATTTCTAGGTATTATATTAGACTCGCGACTAAAATGGGATCCTCATATCGAAGCCTTGGCGAGTAGACTCAGTTCGGCTGCATTCGCAGTTAAGAAAATAAGGCTCTTAACCGATATTGAAACGGCTAGAATAGTCCATTTTAGTTATTTTCATAGTGTTATGTCCTACGGCCTTTTGTTGTGGGGCTCAGCCGCTAACATCCAAAGTATATTCGTGCTCCAAAAAAGGGCTATTCGCGCCATTTACAACCTCCGATCGAGAGATTCTTTAAGAGATCTATTTAAAGAAATAAACATTTTAACTGTTGCAGGACATTACATCTATGAAAATATAATTTATGTGAAAAAGTATTATAATACATTTGTAAAGCAGAGCGATATTCATCGCTTTAACACAAGAAATAAAGATAAACTTGTCGTTCCCAAGTTTAGGCTAGAAAAATCCAGAGCCTCATTTCTGGGGAAAAGCATAGCCTTTTTTAATAAAGTTCCACAGCATATAATTGAACTACCATTGCATAAATTTAAATGTTACATTAAAGAGTCGCTGATGAGCAAAGGATACTATAAAGTAGACGATTATTTGAATGACCGCAATGCATGGTCATGATGTAACACATAACATAATCACTGTTTAATATGATGTATTTTTATACTAAGCAATTGTTGTATTAGTAACGATATGTTTTTTTTTTGTAAATGTCGTTACCTAACTAAGAAACGCTGGCAAGTTTCTTGCGCCCATTCTTCTTGTCAGTTAAAAAAGTCTTGAATGGGTGGTAGGAAAATATTGACGATTCATAAGTACATATTTATTATGTCTAAGTGAATAAAGAATATTTTTATCTTTTATCTTATCTTATCTTCTATACAGAATATATAATAGTACTAACGTAATACTTAGATAATTGAATTGCTTAGATAATTGGTGTGAATGTAAGAAGTTAATTATTTGTTTAATTATTTATTTAATTATTTATTATTATAATAATACTAGTGCTTGAGCTACTATACTTTGGTATTGGATCAATGTATTTGATGGTGTCCAATATTTATTTATTTATTATTATTTATTCTGTTAAAAACATGTAAGTATTAGTTATTTAATTTTTTACTTTTTTGCATTCACAATGCAATTTTTATGTTTGAAAATAATAAATTATTCTAAATACTACATTTTCCATTTTTCAACCATGTAAGTATTATTTAAAATCCTATAAAATAATAAAAATGTTTTTAAAACCGATTCATAAGTTTAACTTGGTCCCCACTAACAACAATTTGGAAATTATTCCAAATTATTCAGTCAGTATAGATTAATGATAGTCACCTAAAGACCGAGCTTTTTATAATACTTCTATTTTTCCATTAAGACAAAAAAAGGAAGGAAATATAACTGCGGCACAAACTCGTTTAGAATTTAAGAAACATGCACAACGCCTTCTAAGAGAGAAAATAAGACAGGACCCTGAAGTTGTATAAAAAATAAATCGAATAAGTTTTTAGTATAAATGTTATTTTCATTACAATCTTTTTTGCTGACTGTATTAAAATATTATATTGTCATCTAAACCATCTGTATACAAAATTTCAGCTCCATCGGATACCGGGAAGTGGGTCAAATTAAGCTTGCACGATTTGTCCCCCACTAACTAGTTAGCTATTTAACAATGCAAATCTATAATTTAAATCGTGGAATATCTCGTAGATTTCACGTTGGACGTTGCTGATCACACCTATTCTCTAGGACTACCAAATAAACGCGCCAAACAGCAGCACCCTAGCGACACGGTACGAACAAGGAATGTAGACCACTTACCTGTTATATTTGAGTCCAAAAACCGCTGTAGATTTCCTGGCTGTCGATTTAATTCAGCTAGACATCAATGTCCGACTTGCAGAGTGTTTTTATGTCTAGTAAGCGGCCGAAATTGCTATAAATTGTATCATAATGTTTAAACTACATTTAACAATATTAATTAACGGTCACATGTAATTGCTTTCTTTTGGGAAATAAAGCTGATTTAGAATAATAAGTTTGTAATACTTTTATTTATAATAGAACCTGGTGTCGCCAAATTTAGACATAAGTAGTGGAAAATATTTTATTATACTGTAACTTACTACAAAATATAATCTATTGCAAAAGTATAGCCCAGAAATCATGCTGGGACTGATAAGGATAAACATAATTAATAAAAAAAAACTATTGACAAACTACCACATTTAGTAGCTAATATTGACTGTAGATTATAATACTGAGGTGTTAGGTGCCGAGTCAATCAAAAATATAACAACCTATAGTAATGTTAGTAATCAATTAGTGATTTGGAGTATCTTATTGATAGAATTGATGCTATATATGAAATGTAAATATCATAGTAGGGGTTCCAAATCTGGCTAACGTTCTCTAGGTGGCTGCGAACGTAAGGACAGTAAATAATTTTGATGGTTTTCATAAATTTAAATAGCTTAGACAAACGCATAACAAACACAGGTGAACGAGATGCCTTATTAAAATAATTTGATAATTATGTTTATCAAATAACAGTTTTGAGTCCAAAATTACTCCTAAGACTTTAGCTCCATGTTTATGGGATACCTTTTCATTTTTGATACTGAAACTAAAATTGAAGGGGTTTACTTTTCGGGTAAAACTTATAGTAAAGCATTTAGATACATTCAGGTTAAGTTTATTTAAACGACAGTATCATACTGTCGTTTAAAAGGCTTGCCTTTTGAGATCATTCTGGAGTTTATTGGCGTCATTAATATTGTTATTGTACAATATGTAATATATCTACCTACCTACCTACCATACCTTTCCTTGTAAAAATTCATTAAGTACGTAATTATAGTTTTAAATTAAATTAAATTAAAATTAAATGTACTTACTCGTCTTGTTTCGAACCCGATGGTGATTAAGCTTTTTTTTGCTATAGTTCTTGCGATTCAGTCAGACTTGTGTAGTGCAGTGGCTGTTTTTAAATTGAGTCCGGTTGTGAAGTCAACATTAAATTTTTACCTGTTAAAGTTAAAAGTGTCTTATGATAATTAGTAAGCTTTTGTGATATTTTTTTCATTCATTAACTCTTTAAATAATTACGAATCCTATTGTAACAACATTTCTTAAAAATGGAAAATGAAGTATTCAGAAAAAACCGACCCGTCTCACAATTCTAAATACTTCATTTTCCATTTTTAAGCAATAAAAATTGCACTGTGAATGCAAAAAACTAAAAATTAAAATAACTAACATTTCTTAACTTTAATCATTATAATAAAAATGTGTATTTAATGACTGCGAAAAGGTTGAACTTATGTACATGTATTAACCACAGTTTATATCAAAACACATTTTAAGCTTACAGATTGTTTGCAGGAAAACCAAACTTCTATGTATATTAAATTCTTCTTCCACTTCATTCTTTTTCAGGCCAAGAACCGCATTTTTATATAAACATCAGAGGTAACCGGGTGTTGTACATAGGGGACAAGAGGTACAGAATACATAATACAGCCCGTGGGGGTAAAGTGAGATGGAGATGCGCCACACACGAGAGGTCCGGCTGCCGGGCGAGGGTGCACACCATCGATAACGTCATAGTCTTTTTCATCGATGAGCATATTACTTCCGACCGGGAACTCAATATTTAGATGAACAAATGTATGCTAATGGAGAGAAACGGACAAAGCTTTTTGTAGATGGCGTTTTTGTGATTGGAGTCCACTTTCTACCTTCTGTGGGATAATAATGTACTCTTTGGTCGGTGATTGGTTAAAAGATTTCATCGATTTTGACAGCCCTCCAATATCATCTACGCCCTTTGTTGTGATCAAAAAGCTTAGACTAAATACTAAAGTAACTGGAGTTTTCACCCTGAATAAAAAAGTGTGCCGAGCAAATTTGACATTTAGTACGTAGTGGCTGTCAGTTGTCTCATATGACCATACGTATTTTTTCAAAGTGTAGGTGAGACGGAAGACAGCCACAGTGCCACAAAAAAGTGTTAGTACTGCACTCTCCAGTTACCTCAGTATTTAGTCTAAGCTCTTTGGTCGTGATAGAAAGTTAATTTTCCTCCCCATTGAAGCGAAGTGCAGTTGCGTTTCGTTATTTTCGCAAATTACAGGAACCTCCATAATACATTATTGTTAACAAATATTGTTTAAGTACTTGCAGTTTTGTTATTTCATCAATCATGTATTGGTATAGCAATGCATTATTTGTAGTAAACTCTGTACAATCAAAATATTATTTTATAACGACCTGTTGACTCTTTTTCTCTTTTCTAAGAAATACCTTTATGCATAAGAATACACCTGTTGAGTGCAGATTTGTTTTATTGCCTTCATTTTGAAAAGAAAAGCTTCGTAAATTAAGTTTATGCGGCGTTTCTAATAATTACCTACATTAGAAAGAAAAACCGGCCAAGTGCGAGTTGGACTCGCCCATGAAGGGTTACGTACCCACTTAACGTAGGTACCTATTGCCTATACATATCCAAAATTCCACTATATGTTTCGTCAACAAATTGTAACTTTTGATTTTCATAATGTTTGTATGGATGACAAAGTTACATTTGTGGTTTTTGAAAATGTGTTATATCTCAAAAAGTGCTTACTATATCTCGTTCAAAACAATTTTCGTTGAAAGTTTTTAAGTAGATCTTAGTACATGAGATATTTTTTTTTGATTTTTCGCTTTTTTTTCAAAAGTTAGAGGGAGAGGGACACTCATTTTACTACTTTAAAAGGCTCTTTTAAAATATTGGCTATAAAAAAAATGGTTTGAGAAACCTTTATGACCTTTTTAAAGACCTATCTATAGACACCCCACACAAATATGTTTAATAAAAAAAATCTGTTACAGTTCTATGTAAGTAGCCCCTTTAACTTTACTTTATTTTATTTATGTTTTAAAATCGTAAAGAAGTTTACAAAATACATCTAACTACTAAGTTTCAACCGTGTAGTCTTAATAGTTTTGGAATAAAGTGGCTGTTACATACGGACGGACAGACGGACGGACAGACAGACAGACAGAGAGACATGACGAATCTATAAGGGTTCCGTGTTTTGCCATTCGGCTACGGAACCCTAAAAACCCCATTGTGATAATACGTCAATTTCAAGAACTTGGTATATAATTTGATAATTATTTCAAAAAGAGCTTACAAAAAAATACTTACAGCTAAAAATACATACAGGTTTGTCTTAAAAATACACTTACAAATTATTCGTCTGTGTCTGAACTAGATACTGAATAATATCTGTAATTCAGACAGCAGCGCTCTTCCCATTTAACTAGGTAGGTATTCATACATACATAAAAATAACTAGTTACGTATACAATAAATAATCTATACAAATAAATAAAATTGGAGTGTCTGTTTGTAATATTAAAATAACCGCTTTTTACTACATGCATACGATTATATATTCGATACATATACCAAAATAACATTTTTTACAATTTTCGTCTGTCTGTCTGTCTATATGTCTGTCTGTCTGTCTGTTTGTTCCGGCTAATCTCTGAATCGGCTGGACCGATTTTGACGGGACTTTCACTGGCAGGTAGCTGATGTAATAAGGAGTAACTTAGGCTACTTTTTATCTTGATATTCCTACGGGAACAAGAACCACGCGGGTGAAGCCGCGAGCGGCCACTAGTAAATAAATAAATATTCTCTTACAATCACACCAATTATCTAAGCCCGTAGTTAATTTCTTAAGAAACTGTGTCTACGTGAAATTGATAACGGATAAATATATACTTAAGGTCAATGTGGGGAAGTCCGTCTAGGAGGTAAGTCCGTCTAGCGCCAATAACTTCCATTTTTGAATGACTAGCTTCTTATGCCTCGGTCGGTAAAACAGTATTACGGAGCTAGTTCGAACTGAGAATCATAGACGTCGCTAACATCATTAGGTTGAAAGAAATTGGTAGGCCATTTTTTTTCGAGTTTTGTACTTGAAGCTGGAGTGTAACGTCTCTTCAAAAAACCAAAAAAAAAGTAGAAAATCAATGGAGTTCTTGGAGTTTCTTTGATTACGCAAGTCATTTAGTGATCAATATACTTATTTCTGGTGATGAATTCATTTATAGCGCTTGAGTTTCGTAATTATTACCTGCAACAAATTACTAACCACAAAACGTAATAGTTGGGAAGTCCGTCTGGCATACGTAAGGCAAGTCCGTCATATGACGGTCTTGCCTCAATTGCAGATATTGTCAACCTTTTCAGCTGCACGTATTTTACCTGCATGATAAAGCCGTGATATAGATAAATCCCTAGGGATATAATTATGTACCGTAAGATAGTAATGAATCGCTTTCGTATATCTACCTTATTAAGAATATAAAAATTGAATTAGAAAATAAAAAATTATGTTTTACTAGGAAATTGGCTACATACAATTTTATTAAAAATGTTTGCAACCACTGTCACCAAAGATATGCCGGACTTGCCTTAAAATAAAATAAAATCAATTATCTTTGAAATGTAAACCTTATAGACAAATACATAAATCACACATTTCAACGCTAGTTTAACGTCACTGCTAGAAACTGTTTTCATACATATTGCCTCACAAGTTATGGATATAGTGCTAGTAGACGGACTTACCCTAAACTGCACGGGAAGTCCGTCTACACGCCGTGTTTTAAAAAACATCATATAAATCTAAAGATAATTGCAATTGATACTATTTTAAGACCAATATAGGTAAATAAATATATTACCTATAATTTCCGACGACACAAGTCACTTTAGAAAGCGTATCTCGATTCAATAAGTTCAGTTGAACTTAAATTTTAGAAAAGTATGCCGGACTTCCCCACATTGACCTTAAATACTTTTTGTTTGTAAATACATACTTAATATACATAGAAAACACCTAGACAAAGACAAATAGACATGTTCATAGACACAAATATTTGTCTTGTTCGGCAATCGAACCCGAGACCTCTGGCGCAGAAGGCGGGTAGTTTACCCCTGCGCCAAATCGGTCGTCTAATATATATTTATATTAGACGACCGACACTATACTTATATATAGGTATATTTTTCAGGGCTGACGTCGTTATTCATCACTAACGAGAAGGGGAAGAACGTGTTATATCTGGAGGGGATCAGGTACCGGCCCAATGGAGGGGGGAGCGTCAAGTTGCGGTGGCGGTGCTCTACGCACGCGCGCCAGGGCTGCCGGGCCGTGGTGCATACCGTCAACAACGAGGTCGTCTACTACAAGAACGACCATACGTTCGAGCGACGACGTACTATTTACGAGCTTAAGTACTAATGTGTAAGTTTATTAGGTTGGGTTGGGAAGTGTTAAGTGCCCCGGTAACGATCAATCGTCATTCGTCAATTGTTACGTGATTGACCGTTTCAATTGAAGGTGCGAATGATGGAGCTTCATTCGATGCGTCAATTGCTCGCGCCATGTTTCTCACTGAAAAATCTGTCAATCGCACAACGAGACGTTCAATTGGTAGCGTCATTCGCGATTGTCAATGGGCTTTCCATCATTCGCATCAATCACGTAGTTTCACGTTAATGACAATCGCTTCAATTGCTTCTGTAGACGATCATTTGGTCCTTCAATGACGTAAACATTGTCAATTGCGAATGATCGTTACCGGGGCACTTTACTGTTAGTATGGTAATATAGAAGTTATACCAATGAAACTGACTGTTAATTATTACACTTGTTTTTTTTAAAGTCCTGTATATTTCCCCTAACCTGATGGCCGCCGCGCGTGCTGTATGACGTAACTTGATAGCCACTTGAAATGTGACACCGCTAATTACCGCTAATCTCAAGTGGTTCCATTTTTAATGGTTTTTGTGGCCTTTCCATTTAAAACACCATAGATGTTGTATATAGTTGGATTCCTTGAAGTGTCATCGTGTACTTTCATTAAAAACTATTTATTTATTTATTTTCAGGTGCTTTACAGGTGCAATAAAACATAATTTCAAACTTACCTTACTGAAAAGCAATAAGGCATCCATTTCTCGCAATAAAAAAAACATGAGAAAAACGAAATTCCTCTAAGATTTTTCATATAGGAAGTCTGTTCTCATTGAATTATATGAATAAGCAGAGTCTAGAGAGCCATCCTACCCCATCCATCCATAGGATTAGGACGACGTACGACACTACAGAACCTAATCCGTCCAGCAGTATTAGTAGGACCACTTAAATTTCAATCCCTGTATTTTTTCAGAACTGAAACCTTTTTTCGTCGATGCCGGTGAAGGGAAAATAGTAATGTTCGTTGACGGAATTAGATTTCGTAATGGCGGCACTATGGCGGGAGCTGGCAAAACAAGATGGCGGTGCACGACGCATGCGCGGTACGGCTGCCGAGCGGTTGTGCACACGCTGGGAAACGAGATTGTGTACTACAAGAACGAGCATATCGATGGCATAGTGTACAATTGCACTTAGTACAAAAAAAGAAACACTTTTATAGCAAAGTAAACTAAATATCATGGTCTCTCGGTTGCGCGTACCTTTTTTTTTTTTTTTTTTATAGTGAGGTCAAATACAGTCTTTTCGTATACCGCTAGCGGCATGTTGGACTCAGTCAGACAAGGCCTGTCTCTCGCCGCGCCCAGCCCTCCCGCCAAGCCTAAATAGGCTTCGCGTCAGGGCTGGGTGGTTCTAACCCCTGCCCCGCCCCCTCTCGACAGGAGGCGGGGCAGGAGGAGAGAGCCTCCTACCTACCTACCGCGCGCGCCTACTGAAATACAGCTAATCCATCTTTTTCTATGATGGACTAGTCTCACAGTTGTAATAAAAATGTTTTGTCTAAGTATAATAAAACTTTAAAACACTTTCCTTTAAAATTGACAAATCTGCTGTTAGTGCAATTATTGTGAACTAAGCCATCGATATTACGTCGTCTGCCCACTTACTCGAGAAACAAATTCCGATATCCAATTTTTGAAACTGTCATTCTCTCAATCCGTGAACGTTATCCCTTTTTGCAATAAAGTCCTTAGTTTTGACGTTTGACATAAACTCAATCCAATTTTAATACAATTTTATTCGAGAGTATAGCCTCAGTCACACCTAGCGATTTAAAGCTGCTATATTCCGCCAGACAATAAAGAAGGCTGTGGCCAGTGAAAATTTGCTTCGTAGGCTTAAGGGGCCTGATCCCATTGACAGTAAATCAATGTTTAAATTATTCAAACTCTTACACAGTAATCTATACTCTATACTATAATTATAAAGAGGAAAGTTTTGATTGTTTGTTTGTTTTGCGATGGTTGTATGTCGGAGATTCTATATATAGAAAGTGGTGGTATGAATTCCATAAGCGCGATGCAGATTCTCCATACTATTTGGAGGCGCGCTTAGTTGTTATGTGCGCATCGTCTAGATGTCGCCACATCACTCCCCTCCTAGACCGGAGGTCGATCCAATGGGAGCTCAGCAGTCAGTGCGTGAGAGCTTGCAAAGTGCCAGAGAGTGCTGCAGGATGCCCCAATCTGCGGTGAGTCGAGACGGTGCGGGGGGGCTGAGTGAGTCCACGGTGAGTCGGGATGGAGTGTGCGTTGTGACGGTGGGTCCGAGCAGCTGGCGCGCAGAACTGCCACGCTGGAGTAAGGGCCCAGTGATGCTCCAGAGACGTGGGCTGCGTGGATGCCATTTCGGGATGACGCCGTCGGGTGCTGCCGAAGGTCCAGGAAGCGTCGGACGATGCTGCGATGGAACCTTGAGGCGGGTTGGGCTGGCTTGCTGTGCGACTGCTGAAGGTTGCTGGATGAGGGTCGGGAGGAGTGATGGCTGCGGTGGTGGAGACGATGCTGGCGCTGGTGAAGACGATGCTGGCGCTGGTGGAGATGATGCCGGCGCGCTGGTAAAGATGGTGCTGGCGCTGGTGGAGAAGGTGCTTCCTGTGCTCCGTTGGGGTCACCAATGTACTAAAAAGAGAGACTTTTTTTTGAGATTTTAAATTATTTTTATGCATTCACAATGCAATTCTGTAAGTACTTACAGGAAAAATGTGATAGTAAAAAACCACGAGCCCTATAAGCAGCTTATATTATATATCCCGCCTGAAAGCTACTTATAGGGCTCGTGGTTTTTACTATCACATTTTTCGTATACTTTTTTTATCTAAAAGGGGAAATGATTAGCCTTCATCACATATCACATCACACAGACCGACGATGGTCAAGGTCGCGGGAAGCCGCTGGATACGGGCAGAGCAGGAGCGATCGTTGAGGAGATCCTTGGGAGAGGCCTATGCCCAGCAGTGGGCGTCGTTCGGCTGACATGATGATGATGATGACATATCACATTATACCAAGCTTGGATATTGTTTCACGCAATACTTCCGTGAATGCGTACTTGTATAATCTACATCTATTAATTATAGTATTTATTACAAGTCAATGCTAAAATAAAATTAGGAAGTTAATCTTTTGTTTACAAATATACGATAATACTAGGGTATTATAATTAACTTTTAAGGTATTATTTTTTAAAAAGACCTCATAAAGGTAGAATGTAGATGTGAAGGTAGATGAGGTATTTAAAAAAAAAAACCTTCAAAGTACCTGTGAAGTACTGAGCTACGGAGTCGTTTAATGACTCCGTAGCTCAGTGGTTAGAAAATTCGCCCGGACAGTGAAAGGTCATAGGTTCGGAACTAGATGTGAGACGGGTCGATTTTTTCTAATACTTCATTTTCAATATTTTGAATAACATTTTACTGTCGTTATTTCACAGATTGCCAGTACATCCGCTCTAAGAAAGGAAATCTTTTGATTTGTTACGGGGGTTATAAATATTATAAGAAAAATACTACCGGGGCAAAAACAAGATGGGCTTGCTCAAAACACAAGGCATGCAACGCTGTTATTTACACAATAGGGGATGTCATTGTTAAATATCTACTTGACCATACTCACCACTAAATAAAACCCATTATATAATTGGTTGGATGTTAAAATTGCGAATGGCTCCATTGACTGTCCTGAGCTCTTTTCGAAACTATCGTTGCGAACAAGTTTATCATTAATTTATTCACCACAATTCTTTCATTGTCAGGGCTACTAACAGCTTCAATAAGTTAGCTAATGATATAGACCTCTTTTGCACCAGTACCTACTTCAAAGTAAAGAGGATTTGAATTAATCAATACTTACATTAATTAACAACAACCTGATAACAAATACGTTTAATTAGTTATTTACATCCACTTAATATTAATTGTTGTGTATTCAATGATTTTATAGCTGTAGAATACTGCCGTAATACATCATTTATATGTTTATGTGTGGAAATTTGTTGTTAGGCTTACATTATTCATAATACTGTCCATATAATTAAAAATGTCTGTAAATTTCCTGAATAATAAAAAAATAAATGAATCGTGAATTTTTAGTTGATGAAACAAATCTATGTATTTAAATGTGTCGTTTATAGTAAATGTTTGAAATTACTCTCCTTTTTATTACTATAATATTAATAAATTTGGATAAGAAAAGAACAAGAATAATTTATTGACTCGCGCAAAAAAATATAGATTAAAGGAGATCAGTCAAATTGGACCAAAAAAGTAAAATTGTCGGCCAACGAAAATAAATTGCACATCACTATTGTAAACAGTGTAACGATCATTTTTTGTTATGACGTCAATAGTGTACGATTAGCGGCCAAGCAGTTATTCAAGTTTGAAAGTGACTTTTTTTTCTTCATTTTCAAAATTGAATACAGCTTGGTCAAAGTGCGGCCAACAAAAATAAATTGCACATTACTATTGTAAATAGTGTAACAATCACTTTTTGTTATGATGTCAACAGTGTACAATTAGTGGCCAAGCAGTTATTCAAGTTTGAAAAGGTCATTTTTTTCTCTTCATTTTCAAACTTGAATACAGCTTGGCCAAAGTGCGGCCAACAAAGATGTCATAATCAAAAATGATCGTTACACTATTTACAATAGTAATGTGCAATTTATTTTTGTTGGCCGCACTTTGGCCAAGCTGTATTCAAGTTTGAAAAAAAAGAAAAAAATTGACCTTTTCAAACTTGAATAACTGCTTGGCCACTAGTCGTACGCTGTTGACGTCATAACAAATAATGATCGTTACAGTGTTTACAATAGTAACGTGTAATTTATTTTTGTTGGCCGACCATTTTAATTTTTTGGTCCAAACATGTATGAAGCTTGACTGATCTCCTTTAAAGACAAAGTTACAGTAGCTATGTGTATAGCCAACTAGGAACCTCAGCATAATGTTGCAAAAAAAAAATTTACCACCGCAACACTGGTATTCTGAGGGAGCCTAACATATATAATATAAACACACATGCATGAGAAAACTAAAAACTAAAACAAGGTAAACACAAAAGAAAAATCAATTATTTAAAAATATAAAAATAAAAACTATGCAACAAACCAAAGCCGGCAAAAGCGCTAAAAAAAGTACACACATGAAATTATTTATGGTTTTTACCACCACCAAAAGCCACTACAGTGCCACAAACTTATCTGTTCCGGTGGCCAAATGTGAAACTAAACGAGTTTTTTTTTAATGTTATTTTGCTGTCAAGTTGATGTCCAACCATAGCGCTGGTGGCGGCTGAAGTTCTTAAAAGTCAGGGCCGGTTAAATTGCTACAAAAAAAAGAAAAACGTACGTAGCGCCGCTGTCACCGGAACAGAAAAGGTTGTGGCACTGTACTGATTATAGTGCGACAAGCTTTTCTGTTCCGGTGATAATCTTTGGAACTAAAACAGTTTTCATACGACAGTCCATTTTGACAGCTAATTTCGTATTGCAAGTGGCTCCTCTGTCACGGTCGTCACCGGAACAGACAGGAGTGTGGGACTATATGCAGTACGGTAAATCGT
This sequence comes from Crambus lathoniellus, assembly GCA_949710035.1. NCBI lineage: Eukaryota > Metazoa > Arthropoda > Insecta > Lepidoptera > Crambidae > Crambus > Crambus lathoniellus. The sequence goes on along the minus strand of OX453307.1, from coordinate 8,242,744 downwards.
AGTGATAAAAATACTCTTTGGTCTTAGCCGTGATTAATTTAATAAAAAATTATTATCTTTATTTAAAGGTGTATGTACCAATAATGCTTTATTTTATCATTACTTACTATTATTATTGTTTCACAAATTACCAGTTCATCCGCTCTCAGAAAGGAAATCTGTTGATTAGTTACGGAAGTTATAAATATTATAAGAAATATACTATCGGCGTAGAAACTAGGTGGCTCGACACACAGTCACAAGGATTTGCACTAGGGATGCAACGCCGTTATTTACACAGTAGGTGATAACATCGTCAAATACTCACAAGTTCATAGTCACCAATAAAACTCTTTGTTGAATCCATCAATTTTATTATGAAAACGATCTTGGACTAAGGGCTCTATGCAATTGGGACGCCAGTTAGAGCATGTCAAATTTCATTAAAACATACCTAGCCCTACTCCACTTGGCGGTGGCTTGGTTGCTTCGCCAACTTCGTCAAGTCGTCTAATGCCCGAATACTCGTACGCTACTTATCTTTGGGAGCGTCTCAAACATCGCCCTGTCACTTTAAATGTCAAACGTATGAAAGAGATGCCATGATGTTTGAGACGCTCCCAAAGATGATTTGCGTTTGAGAATTCGGGCGTTTATCCATTAATTTGACAGCTGTGGAATAGAGCTCTAAGAGACAAGCTTTTTCTAGTACAGTAAAATTTCATTTTGTCGAACGATGTCTCACGTTGTTTTTTAATCATACGGAGCTATCAATGCCAAAATAATAAGAATTCGTGTTTTTTATAATATTTTATTGTTATACTTTTGAGTTTTTATTCATTTATAATGAGATGTAGATAAAGTAGATGGGAAAATATAATATCGATGTCAACAAAATATTTATTTAATGAATTATCGTGATTATAATAGAAATGATAGTTTTCTTCTTTTTTCTAAAATGTATTTGTTGTGTTATTTTATTTCAGTAGAATTCCTACAAAGTCGGCGCGGGAAGCCTTTGATAAAATTCCGGGGTTTCACATTCTGCTATCATAGGACCGTTGGGATGAAATCGAGGTGGATCTGTTCGACACATCACAGGCAAACAAAATGCAGAGCGTCTCTCTACACTGTAGATAATCAAGTTGTGAAGATAATCAACGGCCATAATCACTGGAACTAAGTTCGAGTGTTTGATAAAAGAGTATTTAATTAGTTCTAGTGGCCAGTAGAATCAGCTTATTATGTAGTAATCAATATTTTGACTCACTAATAATACAGTCGTTATTTTTGTAAAAATAAACTAACAGTTTTATTTAAATGGCAAGTATGTTTGAAAATAAAGCTAGTTTTTTCTGCAAAGTGGCTTTATTTTGGTGTCAACAAAATATTATATTTTTAATAAATAAGCTTCTAAACAATTTAAAAGATGTTTTTTTTAACCAATCGTTACTCTAAGCGTTGATGACAACTTTTGTGTGAAACTAGCAATAAGAATGTAAATGTGCACTATAAAGTTAATGAAATGTAATCTATGTTATTTTATTTTAAGTGGAATTCGTAGAAAGTAAGCGTGGGACGTATTTGCTGAAGTACAAAGGGTACACATTCTACAAGCACAGCATTCAAGGTGCTAAGAAGAGGTGGGTCTGCTCGACGCACGTCAGGCAAAAGTGCAACGCCGCTCTGTACACCACCATCGATAATCAACTCCTCAAGATAACCAACAGCCATAATCACCCTAGAACTAGATTCGAGTATTTCTAGAAAGATTATTTTATTGAGTTAAACTGTAACAACAACTTATATAGTAATTATAATTATAAGATTGTTGTTAGTATATAAACAAAATTCTCAAATATTTTTATTAAATCTACGTACACGTGTTTATACAGTAAAAGTACTAGCTGCGGCCAGCAGTTTCACCTGCGTAGTATCCGTTCCCGTGGGAGTATTGGAAAAAAATTAAAAACATGGCTGCCAAAATTAAATTCAAACTCTCATTGCAGTCTTAAAGTTCAAAATCTTAAAGTTTTCAGTTCGATTTTGGCAGTTGTATTTTTAAATTGATATTAATTTTTATTTTATTTATGCCTTTTAGTGACTATGTATACAATTTATATATATTTTTATTATGTACTCTTCGATTCCTTTCATGTAATAGCCATTATGCTATAATTGAAGAAATATATCATATTTTTTTTTATGGCGCGACATGTCCGCCATATTAAATACAAAAAACCATTGTGATGACTACTCATCAGGATGGTAGGTCTGCTGCAGATGAATAAAAGATAATGCTTCGATAAGGATTGTATGTATATTTTTTATAAAAGATTAGAATACAAACACTTTTGCTTAAGGGCCTAAATTTAATTGTTATCTATCAGTTCTATCGCACTTAACCGCCAATACAAGACTGCGCTCTCTTCCGACGCCTCAACCAAGCAAGCCTCCCTGCCAATGTCGCCTGTTGGCGGGTAAAAGCATGCCCTGTGATTGGTCCACGCAATAATACGTTGACCAATCACAGCACAGCAAAACCGCGCCACCGAGTGACAATGTTGCCATTATGAAAAATCTACAAGAATCATGACACCATATAGCCAGGGTTTCTCGAGATGACATATCGTTTTTAATGATACCTCAAACATTAAAATCCGTTGAGGCATTCAAAAGTTATGGTGGAATAAAGAAACTCATACATCCACGGTATACATACATTAACCCTAAACACATTACACTCCTGCTTTCGGGCAGTCGTGTATAAAAGTAGCCTATGTGCTATCCCAGCCTATAATCTATCTCTGTTCTAAATTTAATCACGATACGGTCAGATGTTTTTAAGTGATTGGGTAACAAACACCCTTTTTTATGATATAAGTAAAAAGATAATTCAATATTATTATGTCTATTTAGCCTTCTTCCTTCATAGGAAATTTGAATAGGTTAAGCGTGCATATTGTGGGTAAAAAAAACTTTATATGAAAAAATACCATAATTATGTTTCACTTAAATAAAACAACACATTTCTTCTATAATTAAAGTAATTGAAACAAAAAAAAATATATTTTATTTCATATTTCCATAAAATACTTTGTTACAAAGTTAATCTTCGAAGTTTTGCGAACAGAAGTAAAAATTATGTAAACACATATCAGAGATTAAAATCCATAGCATAATGTGCTGTTGGATTAATGTGGATGAGACGCGATGCTTTTTAAAAAAGTTATCGGCGTACTTTATGAAGTACGCCGATAACTTTTTTAAACTATGGTTGCAACAAAGTATTCAATAAAAATAAAAAGTAATATATAAAAATACTAGCTTTCCGCCCGCGGCTTCGCTCGCGTGGACTACACGACGTTATTATTATTATTATATATTTTTCCGGAATAAAAATTAGCCTAAGTTACTCCTTATTACATCAGCTACCTGCCAGTGAAAGTTCCGTCAAAACGGTCCAGCCGTTTCAGAGATTAGCCGGAACAAACAGACAGACAGACGGACAGACAAAAATTGTAAAAAATGATATTTTGGTATTATGTACCGTATATATAATCATCATCAAGGTTATTTTAGTATTACAAACAGACGCTCCAACTTTATTTATTTGTATAAGTAGATAAAGTAATTAAGGTATTCTACTTCTTCTATATTTTTGACAAGGTTCACTTATCTTTTTTACAGTCGAATTTATTAAAAGCCGGTGCGGGAAAACCCAGGCTATGTTCAGAGGGTACTCCTACTGCAGACACAGGACCAATAAGAGTACTACACGGTGGGTTTGCTCCACACACAACAGCAAAGGATGTAGAGCATACCTCTTCACGGTGAACGGCGAAAACTCTGTCGTCAAGATTAACCATAAACATACACATTAGACATTAAAAAAAATATTTTTACACAATATCTTCAATATTTCTATGTTGATTGCTTCTAAGATATTCTTATATACCTATGTTTGCTGTAATATAAAATAGTTGCATCCTGTGACAATAAAAAATATTGTAGTGGGAACATGCATTTTTTTTATCCACTACGGGGTAGCACTTAGCCTTTATCACACGACCTGATGTCAAGTAAATGGAAAGTTACAGATTAAAATTGACACCTACGTATTTTGCCAAAGAAGCTCGCTAGTCGAGAAAAAACGGTGGGTCTGCTCTACACACTGTTTCAGGGGATGCAAGGCTCAATTCTACACATTGGATAATGAAATTAGAAAATTCCAATGACAACATAATCATTAAAATGTTTTTTTAGACATAAATAAAAATTACCTTTTTCTTATGTTGTCGCTGTAGAGCATAATTAACAAGTACTATTTATAGGAAAAATGTGATAGTAAAAAACTATAGTACTATTTAAATGTACAAAGTTTGTTATAGTAAACTTTTAAATGTAAAGCTTTCTATCTTCAAACGTCCAATAGTCATCCATGAATACAAAACGTTCATGCAAAAACTACCCTATAAGTGTTTTGCAATTACATTTGAACAGGCAAATTAATTAAGAAACTATCTTTCGAAATGAAACTAGTTCAGTAAGCAGGACTTGAAAAAATGAAAATGAAGTATTTAGGAAAAATCGTCCCGTCTCACAAGCAGCTCCGATGAGACGGGTCGATTTTTTCTAAATACTTCATTTTAAATTTTTCAATAATAAAAGTGTTGTGAATGCAAAAAGTAAAAACTTAAATAACAAGCAGAATTTGCTTTCAAAGTGCAAATATTTTAATTAAACACTTTCAATTCAAATTCTACAAAGCACATGATATACTCATCATATGTTTTGTTTTCAGTAAAGTTTGTCCTATCGAGACACGGGAAGCCAATGATAGTTTTGGGCAATTACAGCTATAGGAAACATAAACTGACAGCGAATGGCGTGAGGTGGGCCTGCTCCAGCCACAAGCGATGCACCGCTTGTGTACACACGGTGGACGGCGTCATCGTCAAGGTCGCGGGATTCCATTCACATTGATTTCTTATACAATTTTATTTTTGGATATTTTGCTAGAATTTTAACTGATATAAAACACCTAACAATATGACTTAATTTCTTTTGAACCCTGAACTTTCTCAATTTCTGGGCCAATATGTTGTAAGTGTTACTTTCAGATTAAAGCGAAAGTGATTTAGATTCGATCAGCCTTTTTTCTTGTGGTCTATGTTTGCCACTGTGGTCTAGTGGTACACACCACCGGTATCAGACCTAGAGGTCCCCAGTTCAATTCCCAGTGGGAGTAGCTACATAATATTGTTTTTGATTTGGTTGTTGGTAGAGCTTGTTCAAAGTCCGCCTGGCTAGCTACCACCGGCTTTTCTAAGTCTGATGCCATAACAGCGATATTTCCAGGATTTTTGTGTTCCGGCAGTAAAAGTTAAGATAGCCAGTTCCTCAGTAATTGAGGATTCCGGGAGTAATGCACTTCCACCGTCAGCCTTATCATCACTTAAATATAAATAAGTATTGGACACCATCACATACATTGTTCCAATACCAAGGTATAGTAGCTTATAATACAAATTATGTAAATTGGAAACAACGACGGTTATTACCACTTACACCCAGACCCGAGGAAATTTTGAAAAGTTCGATTTCAATATTTACCCGACCGGGGGTCGAACCCGGGACCTCTAGAGATAGGGGCACCATGAAAACCGGTACGTACGCCACTCAGTCACGGAGGTCATCAAACACTCACTCATCAATGTCACTTGACATCAGCCCCCCTAGACAAGTGGCTTTCTATTAGCGAATTCGCCAGTCGAATAGAAAGAAAATGTATGGGATTGACATTAGCGATTGAAATGTCACGTGACAGCTTATGTCAATCCCATACATTTTCTTTCTATTCGACTGCCGAATTCGCTAATTAGAAAGCCACTTGTCTAGGGGGGCTGGTGTAGTGTAGACTAAGTGCTACCCCGTTGTGGATAAAAAAAGTACCTATACATCAATGATGTTTTATATGTAGATACGTTATCTGAACTAAAAAGTGGCGACGAAAAAGTAAGGTAATTGCCCGAAGTTTACTCAGTCACACACAGACCCTTGTCGTGTCAACGCGCTGTGACAATTTCTCAATTACGCCTCAAATAATAAACTTAATGCCTTCCTGTGTTTAGAGAAGTTGCAAAAACTATGCCGGATCTTTAAAAGACAAGAAAATTGATTCATTTCATACGTAATTATTGAAATTATAAATTTAAATTAAAAATTAAATAATTAGTGATGACTTTTGCGCTGTTGCCAGTTCGACATGCATGAGCGAGTAAGCTTGTAAAGTTTTGTGAACGCATGAAAGAGACAGAAATTGACTCATAAGACAGTGCTTGCAATAATTGTTTATCTCTTTTTGACAGTGGGGGTTTGTGTAATATATGTCTCTGACTAACATTATTTTTGTGAAAAGAAATAGATATGCGGAAATGCCTGTTGTTAGGAAGAGATAAATATATTTTGACAACTTGTGCTTGTTTTTTGTTTCTTTTAACGTGTAGTACGTCGTGGAAAAAACAATTCGCCATTTTAAAATGCAATTTCTTCGAGTGTAACGTGTCTATTAATAAAACGTCATTGCTATACATATAGTAAATAAACAGTCCGGATGTTACAGACCATTCCGGTTTCAGATGGAGGCAATGAAGATTTTGCTGAGACAACAGAATCAATAGCAACGGAACCAATGGCTATGGAATCAATGGCAACGGAGCCAGTCGCAATGGAAGCAATGGAACCAGTTTATATCACATCTAAAAAGGGAAATCCAGTTTTAACTCTTGGAGGTTACAAGTATTACTCAAGTGTGAAAAGAAACCTGAAGGAAGCAAATAATGAAGCACGGTGGATCTGCCTGAAGGGCATGGGCAAGGGTGGCAAGGGCTGCAGAGCTCTCGTGGTCACCAGCCACGGACAAATTGTGGCTTGCATCAATGACCACGACCATGATCCGCAATGTCTTGGTTGGACTTCAGATGATTAACCCATGGAGCGCTTCTTGATACAACGGAAGATCAAATAATTTTCGAACCCCGGGTGCTGAGTGAGTGATCTAAACTTAGAACACATTTACGTTCCGATATTATTTTTTTCTATGAATCGATTCCTTTTGAACGAACATACGAAATATTGGTGATCTATCGTTAGATCAACAAGTGCTCCAAGGGTTAATGTTGTAGTAAAGTATTTGACCACCGATTTGGCGCAGGGGTAGGATGCCTGACTTCTGCGCTAGGGGTCTCGGGTTTGATTCCCGAACAAGACAAATATTTGTCTTGGTCTGGGTGTTATCTATGTATATTAAGTATGTATTTACAAACAAAAAATATTATATATTCATATATATATTTTTCCGATATCAAGTTTTCCATGACACAGTTTCTCAATGAAATTTACATGGGCTTAGATAATTGGTGTGATTGTAAAAAAAAAATATTTATTCAGGCTATTGCTATGCTTGTTTTATTATATTAAAATACTTTGTTTTCAAAAGTACCTAATATAGGAACATAGAGTAACAGTTGACACGATAATAAACATTTATGTCAACGATCGGTAAAACAATTGTCATCATAAATAAGGCTCTTGACTGTACTATAATTAATTAACGATCGGTAAAAACAAAATTGTCATTATAAATAAGGCTCTTGACTGTACTATCCTACTATAATATTATAAATGTGAAAGTTTCGTTGTTTGTATGTTTGCTACTCAATCACGTCAAAACGGCTGAATGGATTTGGCTAAAATTTGGACACAGATACTTTGTATCCTGGAGAGGAGCATAGGCTACTTTTTATCCCGTCAAAAATCACATTTCCGCGGGATAACGTCGTGTAGTCCACGCGGGCGAAGCCGCGGGTACTAGAAATTAATAATGAAAATACTATTCGTAGTAATTAAGTTTGCATTGTATCGTTAGCTGTGTGGGCATGGCTCTATGCTTATTAATTGACATCAAAGTTATCTTATTAATATTTTATTCCGACTAAGTTTTTATAACCCTACCGTTCCTCCCAGTAATTAAATAATAGTGATTAAAAATCATTGGCTGTACTAATAACAACTACAACGGAAAGGTTTATTCGGCACTTTAAACAAAATGTTAACACACAAAAATATTTACATTACTTTTTCTTAATCGGGGCTACTTTTCAGCATTTAATCAAGAGGTGTAGCTCATAGTCATAGATGTAAAGAAAGGCTAAGGCAGCGTTCCTCTAACTCATAAATACAGATTGTGTTAATAGTTCCCAATAGGTATTAAGATTAATTTCATATAACCCGCATAACATTGTAATAAGCACGTGATTGTCATGTTAAAGAACCTGCATTTTTCAGTGACTATAATTACCTCAAAGAGGGGAAAGACCAATATAAAAGTGGGAGAATACTTGTTTTACATGAAACCGGGAACGGGAGCTAAGCAGAGATGGTGTTGCACTCAAAACAAATATTGCAGAGCGTGTTTACAAGTGGTAGATAATAAGATTGTCGCTATATTTAATGAACATAATCATGAAAAGAGGTGAAAATTGTATTTCATTTTTTTACTTAATAATAATAAATAGTAGATTTTAAACATTATTTTTGTTAGTGTTGTTTTCCTGGCGAGAGTTAAATTCAAAAAGCTGTAGGTCATTGAGATATCATTGATCATCATCCTCTCCTTATCTTAATTGTATTTGGGTTCAGGGCAGTTCGTCCTTCTCCTACACTCCACTCTGATACCCTTCATCTCCTCTTAATTGATATATCAGACACTATGCTGAGACTTGTTACTTATCTTAAGTTTTCACATGTTGTATGTTAATAGATGAACTGAGTTGTCATTTGATTCATTTCACGTTTTTTTTTATCTAATAAAGTTAAGTGTCGTTAAGTTCTGAATAGTGTTGGGTTACTGCTGGTCGAATTTAATTTTTTGCATATTTATCACTCTCAGCGCCAGTGTTTCAAAAATAATACACAGTGTCCAAACACTTGTGTATCACTTGCGCACACGTTATCTATATGTTTCGTATTTCCAAAATAAAGCTCTGGCCCACGCGGTTTTCTTAAGAGTTTTGCGTTGGGAATCGGGTGAATAGTTTGTAAGATATCAAGAAAACAAATCTAAATAAACTAAAACTTGGCATATAACATAAGTATCGCTAAATAAGCTTGGCGCTGTGTGTTAATGACGAAAATACTGATTTCAGATTGGAAAAAAACCAAAGCTATGTTCACCAAATCAAACAGAGGTAGTATAAATATTATTTTGAATGGATACACGTATTACAGAAAAAAGGATTCAAGAAGATCACTGAATACTGAAAAAGTGAGATGGTTGTGCGTGAAAGCACCAAGGTTGGGTTGTACAGCAAAAGTTGTCACTTTAGAGGACTTTATAATATCTAGCCAGTCATACCACAATCATGCTCCTTGAAATCAGCAGCTTAACAAAAATTTTTTTACGTCATTGATTTAATTGTAAGTATCCCCGTTCCTTACGACTATGATAGGAACCGCGCTTTCTAATAACAATTGCTTTGAAATTGTGGCATCTCAATAGAATTTGACACATTGCTTGGCATATTGACAAGGTGACTCGAGTATAACTTTTGGCATGGTAACTGTTTTTTCGTATTATCCGCCGGTGCCTTGCTATAAGTCAAAAATGGCTGGACCGATCAAATCCTAATGAAAAACGAAAAAATATTGCAAAGTAAAAATGGTAATTTTGTATGGAAAATCGTCAAACTCACGTTCTATGCAAGACTGAAATTGGGTAATGAATTGGGTAATGTTGGCGATCTCAATAAATAAAATAAAACATAAATGAACACTATGCTGCGGAATCCATTTCTTACGGGAACAGCATGGCCTCAAATGCCTGAAATACCTACTTATTTCTTAGAAAACGTACATTATAACTCAATGTAGAAAACTCATTATTTTGCCTAGTTTTATAAATTTAGTAATTTAACATGGATTATGTACAAAACTTAAGACACAGAATGAAACAACAAGTTGCGTGTGTGACTGTTTACCTGACGACCTTTGTCTTAGAGTCTGATACTTAGACGAAGATTTTACTTTATGCACTAGAGCATAAAAAGCGATTTTATGCAGCCTATACCCAACATAAACACGAACTTTACGAGCATGAGAAGTGAAAATACAATTTTTATACACGGTAATGCTCGTCCCCATACTGCTCGTGTAGTGCAAGACTACCTCTATGATGTGGGTATTCGTCCCATTGTGTGGCCAGTGTATAGTCCCGACCTCAACCCAATCGAGCATGCCTGGGACGAGCTTGGACTACGCGTAAGGCAACGAGATCCTCTTTCAATTTCGCTGCGTGAGTTGAAACATGCATTGGTAGAGAACATTGGTAGAGAATGGGAGAACATTCCCCAACAGTGTTTCAGAAACTTGATGTACAGCATGCCGAACCGCATTGCAGCTGTGCAGACAGCACATGGGGTAATACCAAGTACTAAAACGTGTCAAAATTATATGTAGGTACATGTATAATATAAAAGGTTCAATATTTCCAGTTTTAGTTTTGCAAGCAAATAGACGCCATTATTATTACTTTATCGTTTTAAAAAAAAAAACCTGTCAGTAATAAATGTAATGAATTTTATTTAATAACATTAAATTGTCTACAAGGTTCAATTTATTTCAATACGCTAACTTTATTCATTTTCAAGATATTGAATTGAAGTAATTGCTAATGACCCGAAACTTTTACTCTCGAGTGTCTGTATGAATATACCCATGTGATTGTGCTTTAACATAACAATTAATAAATAATATCCTATGCCAATGCCTTTTAGGTTGTTTGTTATAAGCGAGTAACTAACGAGTATTCAAATTCCAGATTTCCCACCATACGAGATCCACCGATCACTCAGAGGGAACCAGATTTTACTCGTTCAAGGATACCGTTTCTCAATGTCCTCAAAGCTGGCTTCGGCCGCCAAACAAAGATGGCGATGCTCGACGCACCACAGCCGCGGATGTATTGCTTTTCTTCACACGATCGACAGTCAAATTGTCAAGATGACGAACGAGCATAACCACCCACCCACACATCTTGGGGAAACCAAACCTTGCGGCGTTACAAATTACAATTATTTGGAACATTAAAATAACCAATGTAGTCTATGTAGTATGTAGTATGTAGTAGTGTATCTAAACGTAGTTAGTAACTTAGGTACGGTATCACAGTTTGAAGTAACTACTAAAAAATTGTAATCAATCAATCAATCAATCAATCAATTTATTTCAGGCAGAGCCCATAAAATTTGTTAGTAACAATAACCTTAAAATAGGGTTAGTAAAGTACAACTACTTACACAGAAATAAACTTAAAAATCACGATAATCAGGTTGTGTGTTTCTGCACCCAACCCTGTAGAAGAGGTAATTCCCATCTATCAATGAATACCCCGAGGATACCACTAGAGCTGCTGCGTAGGCGTGACAGCGCAGATGCACACCGTTTCCGCACAATAGCAGTAAAGCCATCCACTCTAGCTTCCGCAAACATGTTGGAAGCACTGCACCTCCACGGCAGCCCCAAATAATACTAATAGGTAGCCACTAATATTAGTTAATATTATTGCTCATGTTGCATCTACACACCTGGGGCCGTATCGGCTAGCGCTCCGAACTTCGGCAAGTCTGCCGGGCTTCAAATTAATACACATAAATCGAGCCTCAATCAGGCCAAAATGACGAACCCCGATTCACGATGTCATAGGAACATCGATATCTTCCAAATAACTTCGGCAAATAGAACAATAACAAAATTTCGTACTTCGATTTATCTGTTTTAAGTTGAAGCTCGGCGGATTTGCCGAAGTTCGAAAAGTTAGCCGGTACGGTAGGGCCCTCGCACAAGATAAACATTTGTGTGTATGAATGTACAAGATAGACCATGATATGGGTCTAATAGTCTTCTTTAGTGGTATTGAAAATGAACTTTCGCGGGATGCGCAAGAGAGTTTTCACTGCTATAAAAACTGGTTGACGGATGCTCATAATTTAATCTGTCGTTCCAAGAAATTGTTTCCAAACCAGCGTGATACTTTTTTAAACTTTTGCGGTCAATTTTATTGACATTAATTTTTGTCTTTTTAACGACATAAGTACTCTGGCTTTCGCCAATTCATTATTTAGTAAGTAAAAATAAAGATAAGATAAGATATTTTTTTCCGTTCGTTTGAATAAATTTTGTGAATATTTAGGAATAAAAAGACCGCTAAGATATTGATATAAGATCAATGTAATTAGGTTTACTTACAAAGTCTTTTAAAGTTTGTACCTACTGTGGATTCAAAATAAAAGATGTCTTAGCAACCAGTCCTATTATTCTCATACACATAATCGAATGATTAAAGTCTTAATAAAATTATAACTGGTGGTTGTTTTAAGGGTTTCCGTAGCCGAATGGCAAAAATTGGAACCCTTATAGATTCGTCGTGTCTGTCTGTCTGTCCATCCGTCCGTCCGTATGTTACAGCCACTTTGTTCCAAAACTATTAAGACTACACACTTGAAACTTGTTAGTTAGATGTATTCTGTAAGCCGCTTTACGTTTTTTGTACGAAAACAAAAAAAAATAAAGGGTGTAAACATACATTTTGTCTTTAGATAGGTCTTTAAAAATGATATGAAGGTTCCTTTAATAATTTTTTCTCATTGTCAATGTTGAGAGATGGATACTTCCAAATTGGTATAATGTGTGAAAAATTTAAAATAAATAAATGCTGTAGACCTTACTAAACACTTATAACGAAAATTGGTTCAAACGATATAGCAGCAGTGTTTGAGATAATAACACATTGTCAAAATAACTTGGTCTTTCATACAAGCACTATGAAAAACAAAGTTATTTTTGCTATATAATTTAATTTCTTTTCAAGATATATCATATACATTCGGCGTGAGCAACAGAGGGAACAGAAACCTTATCGTGGGTGGATACAGATTTTGTACGAAGACACATAAAGTACCCAGTCGTAATGCCAGGGTCTTATGGAGATGTTCAACTCACAACAGCTTGCTGCGCTGCTCGAGCGTGTACGATAGACGATCAAATTGTCGTGCTTAAAAATAACCACATTCATGATCCTCCAGATGGGAATTAATCTTGATTCTCAACAACTTATGGCAAATATTATTATATTTCTATAATAATGTCTAGTATTTTAAGCTTGTAAAGGCTTTTGCGCGAAATGATCATTGAAATAAAATAATTAGTGCTAATATTAATGAGAGTTTTAATTAAATTGTTATTTTAATTTCACTCATCAATTTATGTTTTGCGTGCTGGTTGGTACCGGGTAGATCACGGAAGTATAAAACATTGTCTCAAGATGTAAGTTTCCAACATTATTGTGTGTGTATTAACAATATCATTGTGTCGAACAGCAATTTACCTTTTATTTTATTTTTACTTTCAAACAAGATTAGAAAAGTATGATATTGTAGTTTTGATTACCCACTATGAATGTAATTAGTAATTTCACAATCGTTTCTTTTTCAGATATTGTTAGTTTTTCGGTATCACACCTTGGCACGCGTCTGCTTCATTTTAATGGGTACACCTATGGGGTTAAGAGATATCGTGGTTCTAAAGTAATGTGGAGATGCTCTTCCCACACTTCTAAAAGATGCTCCGCATACCTTCACACGTTAGATGATACAATAGTCAAGATAAAGAATTTTCATAATCACCGGCGGCGTAAACTTGGAATATTGCAGTCACCTTTGGGACGGCTCAGCGAAGTACCAACTAGCTGCACTGGACACGATCCAACGCAGAGCTGAGAGGCTAATTGGCGACCAAAAACTGGTAAAGAGCAAGTTTCACACCCTAGCTCACCGCCGCAAAGTCGCTTGTCTGTCGGTCTTTTACAGATTATACTTCGGAGAGTGTGCTCAGGAGCTGCATGAGCTCATACCGCCATCCCCATTCTTCCATCGGACATCCAGACGCACAGCGGGCTACCACCCTTTCTTGGTTGATATTCCCAAATGTCGCACCAAGCGCTACTCAGCATCTTTTATATTGCGCACAGCAAAGGAATGGAACTCCCTCCCTGCGTCTGTATTCCCGAGTACTTATAACCCGACCACCTTCAAAGCAAGCGTGAATAGGCACCTTCTGGGTTAGCTCGCTCCATCGTATATCCTGTTTTAGCCCATGGGCTTGATTGGGATCAAGAGCAAACCCATTAAAACTAACAAAAAAAAAAACTTAATTATAAGCGGGGGGAAAAAACGAAATTGTAACTGATGCTGTGACTAAGGAGATAAAACAAAAAAAGAAACATCAGATGTACAGCAGAAGTAATTTTTATTCCACGTTGTTAAATTATGTTATTGCTAGTAATTGGATTCTAGCAAATTAGAATATATTGATTTAACCTGGGTTTGGCTTGGATTTATTGAAACTATATTATATTTTTATTTTTTTCAATTTCAAATATGTAACTTTAAAGGTAGATAAATTCTCTATAATTTATGATAAAAATATTGTCTCAAATACCTAAGACCATTTATCAGTTAGTGCTTCAAAGACCAAAAATCCGGTCAAAAGGTCACTCGCTCACTCATCACTTAATTTCGAAAACTACTAACCAATGAAGATGTAATTTGGTAAGAAGGTAGATTATAATTAAGAGACAACCGTTACAAAGGATTTTGGAAAATTACCCCCTTAAAGGGGTAAAATGGGAGGGTTAAAATGTATAATTATGGAACTTCATCATTTCTGAACATAGAAGTATGAAAATTAGTATGTTGAATACTGGTCACTATTGAAAATAATCTGCGTATGCAAAGTTAAAAAAACACGTCCCTTATGAATACAAAGGGGGGGTTAAATTTTATAAGGAACTTCATTATTTCCGGGCTTAGAAGTATGAAAATTGATATATTGTCACGATGGAAAATCTGCTTGAGCAAAATTAAAAAATCCCCCCTCTAGAGTCAAAAAGGGGGAATAAAGTTGATATGGAACATCCTCATTTCTAAACTTAGAAGTAAGTATGCTTTTCTTATTCAATCGAAATAGGATCAACGTTTAGTATTATCTAATGTGGATTTTTGTGTCTTTATTTTTTATTCCACTTTTGCACAATATAGTTATTTCAACTAAACATAGAACTACGAAGTACATGTTTGACCTATTTAGGTACATTAATTATATTAAATTTCACTTACCCATAGTAAAAAAAATTAAAATCATTTTATTTCCCAAATTCAAAATCAATTTGAAAGTGAGACAACCCCAGAAAGTAATATAAATACTTGCAATGATAGGGAGTCTCGCTCTTAACCTAGTGCCGCTGACAATATTGGGACTTAATGTTACAATATAATTTGAACTAAGTAATAATAAAATAATAGTACTTCACGAATAGACTGACTACCTACAGCTTCTAAGTTTAATTTTATTTTCAGCTACCGATGAGCCCCGTTTCGTGACATACGATAATGGTAAGCAGTACCTCCTCCTAAGCGGCTACAAGTATACTACTACGGGATGGTACCAAGGCAAGGCACTCAAAAAGTGGCGATGCACCAGCCTTAGCTCAAGACGCTGCTGTGTCGTAATAACGACCATGAATGACCAGATCTTGAAGATCCACGGAGAGCACAACCACGCTCCTACGTCACAGCGTACGAAGCAGAATATGAAGTTAACAACGCCGTTGGTAATAAATCAGGCATATACAAGTTTTACGTGCAATTATTAGAAATCCCTGTAGAAAGTATTTGATTGAATCAAGCGTCACTAGGCGGAAGTCCCTAACCGTTGTGAAATACAAAATATATGTAGCATAGGGCAGGCGTACCGGTTTTGGCCACTGTACCGGTTTTGGCCACTTTTTGCTCTAAAAGTTTTTTAAACAACTTTTAGCCATTTTTGATAATGGCAATTAAAATAAAGTATTTTAAGGTAATAATAACAACCGTTAGAATTCCTTATGTCATAAGATTTTTTTTTCAATAAATTCCATTTACTGTTTTAAAAAATGTTTTGTATGAAAATTTTAAGTAATTTGTTTTGGATGAAATACTTTATAAACCTTTGTTTTTTTACAATTAAATTGTTGTTTTGCAATTGACTGGTTTCTAGCGCATAATATATTGATTTTACCTTGGTTTTGTTTCGATTTTTCGCAATACTTACAAAAGTTTAACTATCAGTAAGTGGCCAAAACCGGTACATTTAGCACCTCTCACACATTGTGTATAAATTTGAAAAATTTACCTTTAGAGGTAGATAAATTATCTGTAATTTAAGATATAATTTGTGTCTTAAATACCTAAGACCATTTAGTACTTAGTGCTTAAAAGTCAAAAAATCCTTAAAGTGGCCACAAAGGATACCTCTGCCCTACTTCCGCAAAAAACACAACATGCAAGATGCACCGCCCGCCCGTCCGCAAAAAATTGCATATGAAAACCACGAAAATACCAGTGCGCAATACCTTGCACCTTCACCGATTAGACTACTACACGTGTTTCGCCCCAACCCAGGGCATCCTCAGGAGATAGTTCGTGCGAAAACCAACACCAAATTTGCATTTGGTAAGCTACATATATTTTGTTTTTCACAATGGGTAGGTATTAGTTTTAATGTCATATAATTACTTAATACCGAGGGGTAATGATAATGTCGACCAACAGTGGAGCGGGTCGGGGTGCCACCATCTGCGAAATAACAGTAAACAGAAGCACCTCCCACTCCGCAGACGAGCTGCCTCTCAATCTCGACTAACACTATCAATGCGAAAGTAACCTGTCTGTCTGTCTGCTATGCTTTCACGCCTAAACTACTTTACCCATTTTGATGAAATTTGGTACAGAGATAGAGTTGACCTTGGGAAAGGACATTGGCTAATTTTTATCCCGGAAACACATTATCCCAGAAAACATAATATTCCCGCGGAATAACGAGGTGTAGGCCACACCGGCGAAGCCGTGGGTGGAAGGCTAGTCAGTAATAGAATTGTATATACCTAAGAATAAATCATTACTTTTCAGCCCTTTAAAAAAATCAATACTCAAGTGTTATTTTCGAATAAGGCTTGAAAAAAAACTAGTAAGTATGTACTAATTTTTGTTGTGCAAATGAGTAAAGTTATAAAAACGTCTTAACTGCGACTACTTTACCGTGATAATTACCTTATTTAAAGTGATCAAAATGGGTTATGCTTACGAATATTCTAAGTAACATGACTGTGTACATACGTAGTGATAGAAGTATTTTAGAATATGTCATTTATTAGTATTAAAATTTATATTGACAGTAGGTACCTAGACTGATAGTAGTTTACTGTTTCTTCTACTAGGAAGAATTAATCCTTATAGTTTTTGATTTTGATTTTTGAAAATGAAGAGATTAGAAAAAAAGCGACCCGTCTCACAACTAGCTCTGATGGGATTTTTTTTCTAATATTAAGACTTTATTTTCTATAGTAGTTAGTGATTGTTGCTTAATGAGGGGTATTAAAACACGAGTGGAAGTATAAAAATCGGCCAAGTGCGAGTCGGACTCGCTCATGAAGGGTTCCGTACCCGCAAAAATAGCACTGTCATTTTTTGCCAGAAATATAGAACTTTGTTTTTCATAGTATTCGTATGAATGACAAAGTTATATGCGGTTTTCGAAAATGTGTTATATCTCAAAAACTTGTAAAGCCTACTTAGCTGTGATAGTTTTCCCTTTAACTTCGTCATATGTACTACTATCGTGAATTTTTTCACGTATCCAAGACCAACCGTTTTGCTGGCAGGAGGGGGGGGACCCTAACACCATGACTCTAACAAAATTTTGCACTTTAAAGCTTAATAATTCACAAACGGATGCCTCAATCAAAACACTGTCTTTACAAACCTACAATATTTTTAAAATTGCTATCTAACGACATCGCACACTATGGGGTAGGCAAGAAAAAAAAATTACATAAGTACCCACTTCACGTGTACGTGTAGGGGAGGTAACCTAAAAAAATTTTTATTCAACATTTTACTTTACCACTTTGTTGGCGTGATAAATACGTAAGTACATGCTAAACTACAGCTTTCTAGTACTAAGAGTCTATGAGCTAGACTGGGGTCAGACGGACGGACGGACGGACGGACAGACGGACAGACGGAAAGACGGACAGACGGAAAGACGGACAGACGGACAGACGGACAGACGGACATGCCGAAACTGTAAGGGTTCCTTGTTGACTACGGAACCCTAAAAACGAGCCTTGTCGAGTTTTTAATAGTATCCCACGAGTATTTTAATACCAAGTTATTTGCAGTCTCATACACTACCTATACTATATATCTACACATATACCTACATGTATTTCTCATATTTTAAAAATAAAGCAAAAAAATATTTAATGTGGATTGGCGCCAAACCCTACTCATAGGAGTTTATACGGTCAGGCCTATTTCACTCCCCGTGTCGGCTCGAAAACGCGACGGCAACGCCGGCGTTGTAAATCCATAGAAATAAGGTCCGCAAAAGAGCTAGAATATATGCGATAGAAAGAGATGCAACGACAACGAGTGGCCGTTTGTAATTTGCCGGCGCCGTACAAGCTGAATTCTACTTTATTGCGTTATCGTTAGAGTTGCTATTTATTTAAATGACTTAGCGGAGTGAACTATCTGTTACATAGTAACTATTTAGTAATCTGTGATACGGTCTACATCAAAATGTTAATTTAAAAAAAGTTTCTTATTGTTCCCGGCTAAAGAAGGGCTTGAAAGAGTTGGAAGTCAGGGTCGGTAAATCATATGGTTGCCATGGAGATTGTAAAATTAAGAAAAATAAGTGTACTATATTAAGTGACAGCTGAATCATAATGACCATTATGATACAGTTTTATTTTTTAAGTTTCTTTAAAGTTGACTATGCCATAAAGTGTGTCATTATACGTTCTGGTATGAGTTCATGATTCGAATATTATAACATGAGTCTAGATATACAATATTGTGAAATTATGGTGATTTTATTGAACAGCATTCTTGAATAGGTACCTGAAGTATTAATATTATGTTCTTTAAGGGCGCTTTCAAATTAGAGGCTTGAGGACACGCTACAGGTGCCACTGTAGCGCACTAGCCGCGTTTTAACCAACTGCTAGTTTTCATACATTTTCTAGAAGCGCAGTCGCATCACTACTACGACGCAGACGCCGAGGGACACGACAGTAAGCCTCTAATTTGAAGGCACCCTTATTTGAACGAAAGTCAAGCGTAACACCGCTTGTACACGACATTGACGACCGATTTGGCGCAGGGGTAGACTACCTGCCTTCTGCGCCAGAGGTCTCGGGTTCGATTCCCGAACAAATGTGTATATGAACATGTCTATTTGTCTTGGTCTGGGTGTATCTATGTATAATAAGTATGTATTTACAAACAAAAAGTATTTAAGTATATATTTATCCGTTATCAAGTTCACATAGACACAGTTTCTTATGAAATTTACTATGGGCTTAGATAATTGGTGTGATTGTAAGAAAAATATTTATTTATTTATTTATTATTCAGGAGAGGGCGCAAATTGCTACAAAAGTATTTTTTTATTTAGAATTACAATGGATGAATAACGAAAATGTTTTTTTACTTAAAAGTGTTATATAGGCTAGGTATATAGCAGTGAACGAATATAGTAATGATTTTTTTGTCAATACACGCCACTCTGTTATGATAACCGAAATCCAAAATGCCATTAAACGCAGACTATAGAATATATCCTTGAATTCAAATTACTTCAATATTATGATATCGACTGATGGAGCAGTCGTCAAGCTATAAACAGGGTAATATACTTTTTGTTTGTACAGGAACCCGTATGCCGAGAATCGAGAAGCATAGCAACGGCAAGCGGTATCTGTTTCTCAGTGGCTACAAGTATTCACTCCAGGGTAGCAGCAATAGGGTGGAGAACTGGCGATGCACCTGCGCCTCGTCCAGAGGGTGCAAGATCTTCGTGAAGACTCTGAACAATAAAATCTTGAGAATCTCCGGAGATCATAACCATACCCCAACACAACAACGCCATCGTTATTACTAGACTAGCGGATCCTGGCAGTTTTACCCACGTGGTACCAGTTCCCTTGGGAATATCGGGATAAAATATAGCCTATGTCACTCGGGAAGAATGCAGAAGGTCAAAGAATTTTCAAAATCGGTCCAGTAGTTTCGGAGCCTATTCGATGCCAACAAACAAACAAACAATCAAATGTTTCCTCTTTATAATATTAGTATAGATATTAAATTATATTATTATAGTATAGAAGTATAGATGAAAATTTAACTATATATTTAATATATACCTACTAGCTGACCCGGCAAACGTCGTTTTGCCAAAAGGCGCTGTATGCTGAAATACAGGTTTTCACTATTTCAGCAGCAAATGCAACATTTTTAAATAATTATTATACCTAGCATTTATTATAGGCTTAAGTATTTAAATGTACTTAAACCCTTTCTGTAAAATAAACAATTTATTATTATATAAATTAAAGTGGACCCGGTGAACTTCGTATCACCAATCAATTAACCAATCACCAACATTTTAAGCACCTGTGGTCTAGTGGTTCACATCATTGATTTCAGATCAAGATGTCCCGGGTTCGATTCCCAGTGGGGGTAAACATTATATTCGGTTTGGTTGGTGGTAGGATTTCTTAGTACACCTGACTAGCTACCACCATCTTATCTACGTCTGACGCCATAACAATGATATTTCCAGTATTATTGTGTTCTGGCAGTTAAAGATAAGATAGCCAGTTCCTCAGTAATTGACGATTCGGGGAGTAGTGCGCTTCCACCGTCAGCCTTATCACCACTTAACATCAGATGTGATGAAGGCAAAGTCCTTTGTTGATTAAAAAAGACATCTAATAAAGATAGACAGATTTAAAAATAAATAAATAATAAAACATGGTTCAATAGCAAAACGAACTAAAAAGTAGAAAATAAGTTTTAAAATAACTCAATAACAGTAAAAAAGCGCTGTTTGCAATTTAGTTACTTACCTACTACTATATTTTCATTCAACTCTAATTTTGTAAAGAGCTATCAATAAAATAATTGTAAAATTTAATAAAAAGCACCCCACGCTTTTTTACTTAAATTGAGTTTGCTATTAAAAGGTGTTTTTTAGTTTTATTTAAACTCTTATTTTTTCTGCAATGCAGATGCAGAGAGAGAAAAGGCTAGGAGTATTTTCGCGTAATTGAAGTTTTTTTATTTTTATATTTAAACATTAAAGCCTTTATCAGTTAATTCCCCAAATTCACCCAAAACATCCTTTGCCACGTTAAGGGTTAAGGGCCCTTTCACACGAGCGATATCTCGGGCGGGGCGGGGCGTGATCGCATTGTGTGCGCTAGGATAACGCTGCAATTTTTTAGCACTATGTAGAAACGCTGCGTTTACGTCGCAATATTGTTAGCGAGCACGCCGCGATGACGTTGACGTCGCGATCTTGCTGCGCCGAGATATAGCATAGCTCGTGTGAAAGAGCTCTAAATGTATGTATAGACTTGGGGGTATTTTGGGCAAACGGGGTTCCAGGCGCGCCCGCGCGTGAACGCGAGAACGCGCCCCTTCTGACCTCTTTCTTGTGTTCTGCGGGTCGTCCCTCGCCTTGTCTGTCACCACGCGGCTCCACTCGAAACAGTTCCAAAGAATTAGTATGAAATTATCGTATAGTATGGTATCTTTTATGAGAATACTTCCTTTAATTTTAGCATTTAGTTCCAGGTGTTTCAATCGTTAGGTCGAACAATATAACTGCATTTTTTTATTTCAGGTGCTTTAGTGCTTTTGCCAAGTACCAGTGGGACGCCATACGTGACGTACAAAAACTACTCTTTTTCATTTATCAACTCTGGAGGACGGCTTCTCCAATGCTCGAGCAGGCTTAGCAAGAAATGCAAGGCGAGGCTGAAGGTAGACGGCTCTGGCTTAAGGGTTATAGAAGAACATATCATACATACCCACCCTCCACCAAAATTTCACAAAAGTTCAAAAGGATTTTATGTAAAATTTAGCAATTAGTTACTGAACAATTAATAATACTAGTTAATTCGCGTATCAAGTATTAGTACTGTTTTTCAATGTCCTGTTAAAGGACTATAAAAATATAATAAATAATAGAAATTATGGCTCTTAATTACTTCTAGACGTGATGACGTGATGATGTGTACATGAATAGGGAGGGATACTATTCTTATGTTTTAAGTCGAATTCTTGTATTTTTTTTGTAATTTCTTTAAAAGTTGTAACATTTCTAAAGTCTAAATTAAAAGTCTTCATTTGCAGAATATTTTCTTTTACGTTTAGGATTTTGATTTACGTTATAATGTTTGACTTAATTGATTGGTATGCCTATCGAAAGAATACCTCAAATTGTTTACTAACAAAACCTTTTAATTTCGTTGAAATCACGATCTTCACTAACAAAAGCCATATCTGGTGTTTCAGAAATCGCATATGAGTTCGTGAAGTCTCGAAATAACAAAGACCTTGTGTTTGTCGATGGCTACACCTACACATTTACTGCGAAGTCAGGACATGGCGTCTATTATACATGTTCGTCAGGCCGGGGCTGCAAACCGAGATGTAAAGCTAATCTAATACTGAAGAACGGGGTGATAGAGAGAATTAACAACGAACATTGTCATCCGCCGCGGAATTATATGCGGTCACAACACGGGTACATAGTACTAATCTAACTGAATAACACAATGGTAACACTCGATGAAGCAGAGAACCTACACTAGAAGAGAATGCTTCGAAAGCGACCAATTTTTTCGTCATATTTAAGTATTTTTCGTGTGCGATATTAAGTTAGATTTTAAAATGTGTTTACGTAGACCACTTTTCGTCAGACCCATACATAGTTTATAGTACTTAGTTTAATTTAATAAAATGCCTTTTGTATAAGCTTATTATAATATATTGATTCTTATTATAATATCTCTGAGGAAATCTGGTAATTTTTTAGGCTTTGAAGGTTCATTTTTATTTTTTATTTATTTATAAAAAAAGGTAAACATGCCAATAGTGGCCATAGATTTTTAGGAAAACAAAAATCGGAGTGATATTTGATAACAACCACTGTCACGGACGAAAAAAGTTCTTATATGAGATTGAGTTATGGGTATATCAAATCTTTAGATGCTCAGACATTAAAATAAGTTACGTTGTTGAACAATTTTAAGTATGTTGATGTTGGCTGATAGAAAATGCTTATAGCGTTAAGCTGTTCTTTTGTACTATGTATTATGTATAATTTATATAATAAAGTTTAGTAAAACCAGAAATGATTTGAATTAAGTACCTAATGATAATAAAGCAATTGCTGACTTCATGAGTTTTATTCTTTTCGCTGATAATGTTTCTTCTTTTTAGTACAACCATTGTAAAAATAGTAATGATTGTTACAAACAAGTACGGTATTTTTTTATCATTTCTTATGTTTATGTAAGTCAAAAGGGATGATTTAAACACATATCGATTCTAAACATATTATTTACTTTGTTTAAATTAGGTCACAAAATACTATTATAACCTCTTTTCTAAAATAAATTATCTCTCTTGTTTCAGATTCCCTGGTTATTATAATAGAAGAAGAAGAAGGTACTTTGTTACGTCATTGTTACACACACAACCCTTTTTTCAGTTTTCTGAAATAACTGTCTCTCTAAAGACGGCTCTTTACTAATTTATTTTTGCTTTTTAGGTGCTATAATAAAAGGAAAACCACAAAAACCGGACAAAACCCGGAAACCAAAAAAATACACCCAACAAAATTTGAAAAATGCTATAGAGGAAGTTAACAAAGGAATGTCAAAGAAATTAGCTGCAAAAATCTTCAATGTTCCAAGAGAAACTATCAGGAACCGGTGTATAAATAAAAATTGTAAAGATATACCAGGACCTCCTCCAGTATTATGTAAAGAAGATGAAGATGCTTTTGTGATATGGCTCAATGAAGGACCCCCCAAACAAAAAAAGGACTTACAAATATATGTAGCAAACTATCTTAAAGAAAAAGGTCGCCAAAATCCATTTAAAAATGGAATGCCAGGAAAATCTTGGGTAGATAATTTTACGCGACGCCATCCAGAAATTACTGAAACAGCCTTTAAGAAGACTACTAGGAAAAAGAAACAAACAAAACTTGCTCCATCAGGATCACTCTTAGAAGTAGAAATCGATCAATATTAGTTTATCCGAATACAGACCGGATGAAGACCAAAACGTAACTGAGACCGTACTCTGAAACGCTAATCCGAATCTTCGGTTAGCCCCGCCCCTTTCACTCGATTCTGTCATGACTGGAGAGTGAGAGGGACGGGTATACCGAAGTTTCGGGTTTTGCGTTTCAGAGTAGGCCCTCTGTTCAGGAAATGTTTCCGTAGATTACCATGTTAACGTTGTTTGTAATAACAAATTTGATAATATGATTAGGTAAGTATTATAAAGAAAAAGTAAAGCATCGAGTGTGATTTATCAGTATCGTATGAGATGTTTTTTTTATCTTTGGTTATGGATTTGAAATAAATTTAGATAAGACCTAGACTCCTTTATTCCAAAACGTGGACTAAATTAGACCTGGTTTAAAGTTGATGCTAATTCTGTCTTTCATTTGGCAGCACCAGTTAGTACCAGTTTTAAACCAGGACTATTTTAGTCCACGTTTTGGAATAAGAGGAGAATGTTTATAATTCATATGCATCTTATTAAAATAGTTTTTTTTATTGGTTGGAGGATTCATTTAGATTCTAATTAGTTTAAGTTAAATTTTTTATATCTAAGTGCCTAACGCCCGAATTCTCGAACGCAAATCATCTTTGGGAGCGTCTCAAATATCGTGGCATCTCTTTCATACGTTTGACATTTAAGGCGCCGATTCCCCAAAATTGGGTATATGGATTACTCGCAATTCACAAGTACTTAAAATTTTAAAAAAATATGTTATTTTACAGTTATTTATGTAGTGCTTCCGGCCGTTTTTTTAGATTAGTGATAATTATTTCACTGTGTCTAATAAAATCCCAAACATCCGTCTAATAATAATTCAAATATCATATTACTTGCAGTATACTTGGTTTTAGTTAATGAAAAACATATGAAAATAATTGTCTTTGAATAGCCGAGGGATTCCGGCCGTCATAAATTTAATTTTTTGATTATTTAATTTTTAATTGAATTTTAAGTTTTCGATTCGCGGGGCGCTCGCGAGTTCACAGTTCACTGCCGGCTGCCGCTGGGCCCGCGCGAAGTCTATCGAGCGCGGCCGAGCAAGCGTTAGCGTGCCTATTTCGGTCGGGAATCCTCGCCTTAAAGTGACAGGGCGATGTTTGAGACGCTCCCAAAGATAAGTAGCGTACGAGTAATCGGGCATAAGCAAAATATTCTATCCTATAATTAAAATAATTTTATGTGCACCGCGTTTTTCTCACGCGTTGTCGACGCACGCGTTTGTAGAGATATAGACGAGTTTGAAACCCAAAAGTTGCAAAGGAGCTGCGTCTGATGTTCTTGCGTATCGCTTCCGTGTCAAAACAAATGCGCATCAACGGCGGCGTGTGAATGAAACACTCTGTGCATAGTTAGAGCGGGCGCGCACGGGTGATTTTTGTCTCCGCAACTATTTTGTCACTCGCATCAAGTGTACGGGTTAGTATGAAAGTGCGCGCATGAGCGACGCGACTTTTTTATACTATTGATGTGAGAGACAAAACAGTCACGGTGACAAAAGTCACCCGTGCGCGCTAGCTCTTACATTTTGTTGCAGTTAAGTTATGTTGTGTAGCGCCACTAGAATTGGTAAAATATTACATAATAGTAGTTTAAGTTAATTTTAAGACTTACTTAGTAACGTACTTACTTTTATTTGTCTAATGTTAGTATTAAATAAATACGTTCTTACATCAATAAACCCTACATAAGCATTACATTGTATTTATTACCTAACTATTATGGTAGAGTTAATAAACTAATAAACTTACAATCAAACAAATAATAATGATCCAGCTCAAGGTAAGTATATTAAGAACCTTAGCTACGGATTCTAGATAACCTATTTATAATTTGATAAACTATTTACACAATCGTTTGCAGAAAAAACTGGCACTCGCTTTATTTTCATACATACATACCTACATTCATAATTTTTGTTATAAAAATCTCTGCACAAATGGTTTGGTTACTTTTGTCTTTCGTTTCAAACATGAATTGGTGAAGTCGCGAAGAGGAGAGAATCTCGTGTTCATAGGAGGATACACTTTTGCTGTAGAGAGAAGTGGTTACTATTACAGGTCACAGCAGACTTATCAACTCGTAAACGGATCGTAAACGTATATCGACTCGAGCGGTTCAGTATTCTCTGTATAAAACTCCTACTCACGCTAATCGGAATCGTAGCGTAATCGCTTCGCCTCGGGACCAGCGAGCCGTAAGCCCGGCGTCCGCCGGTCGCCTAGCCGTAGCCGAGTCGACGTACCGAAGCTGATCCGGTTTGGTTATGTGCTTAGTGCTGCTTACGTTAGGTTCACGCCTGGTTGTATGCGAGGCGAAAGGCGATACTACGGTATCGATTCCTTTCCGAGTTGATAAGTCTGCTGTGACCTTACGTTTGTACAACTCGAATAACATTGTATTTATTACATAACCTATTATGGTAGAGTTAATAAAGTAATAAACTTACAATCAAACCAATAATAATGATCCAGCTCGCCTGGCTAGCTACCACCATCTTATCTAAGTCTGACGCCATAACAATGATGTTTTCAGCATTATTGTGTTCCGGCAGTTGAGATAAGATAGCCAGTTCCTCAGTGATTGAGGATTCCGGGAGTAGTGCGCTTCCACCTTCAGCCTTATCACCACTTAACATCAGGTGTGATGAAGGCTAAGTCCTACCCCGTTGTAGATAAAAGAAAAACAACTTGTAAAGCTAATCTTACTCTGAAGGGGAGGGCGATAAGGATGACAATAGTAACCTTTATCATCCTCGATGGCATACGAGTACTAAAGGACTTAGCCCACTTATACCGCACCGCTTCCACCCAACCAATGTATGAGCAGTCAAATATGGACTTAGTGTCGTGCTCTGTAGATGCACTTTTGCTTGCGGCATGCTCGCTTACCGCGCGCTGAGCGCGCGCTGTCTGCTATTGTATATTGTTACTGTTAAGTGCATCTACAGTGAACGATATTAAGTCCATATTTGGCTGCTCCTACTTTGGGTGGGTGGGAGCGGTGCGGTATAAGTGGGCTATGACCTTAAGTGTGCAGTCATAATCCAGATAATTTGTTAGGATAATATTTTTGTCGTGAAGCTCAAACTAATTTATCGGAAGCAGCAGGTGTAGCACGTCGATCCCAAATATGCCCATAGTTCCGTCAAATTCTTGAGCTGCGACTTAATATTTGGTTAGTCCCTATTATTTATATGGAAATTGTAAGAGTGATTTATTTTGGCTTCGCCCGCGTGTACTACACGACGTTAACCCGCGGGAATGTAATATTTTTCGGGATACAAAGTAGCATATGTTCTTCTTCAGGCTGCAAAGTATATGTTTCCCAAATTTCAACCAAATCCGTTTTGGCGTGATTGAGTAACAAACATCCAAACATCTAAACTTACACATTTATAATATTAATATTAAGTAGGATAGTAGAACTCTCTGCGTAGTTTATTTACGGTGTTATGAATAAGTTAAACGACAGGGAGCAGCTAATAAGATATAAAAATAAATACACGCATAGTTCATCAAATTTTTATACCTAATCTTTAAGAAAATAAAGATTTAAACAATTCCTTTCAGTTATGTTCAGGACATCACAAAAAGGAAAGCGATTGCTCTCTGTAGGCGGGTACACATACTTTGCGTCCCCTTCGAAAGGGTTGAAAATAAGATGGCGGTGTTCTACCCATGTCGCACACGGCTGCCGTGCTACTGCTTACACAGTGTCGGAGGAATTGATTGAAATTGCCGGAAAACACAACCATTAGTAATGTGTACATTGAATTGAAATGGTAACTTTTTGTTAGCGTTCTAAATCTTGACCAGCGGGCCAATCGCCGTAATTCTATGCAGCGCGTCTTCATTGCGTTTGGGTCTTGACGTTTGACTTCGTATTGCCGTAATGACATAACGACGCACACGTCACGCAAACCTATAGTCCTACAAACCTGTCTGATCCGGTGACAGCCGTGACAGAGTAACTACTTGCAATACGAAATTAGCTGTCAAAATAGACTGTCGTATGAAAACTGTTTTAGTTCCAAAGATTATCACCGGAACAGAAAGCGTTGTCGCACTGTCAAAGCCGCGCGTTATCAAAAACGGTTTTGCACGTCAACTGCACTTCAACTGCACGTACACTTGACTAATGCGTCATAGAATTACAGCAATCGGGCCCCAGGTGTATAACTACCAGAAATCTGTTATGAATTTTCATGTGAAAAGCATACTTACAAACAAAAATAAATATTGACAACTTTTGATAGGGTGTAATTATTTTCTTTTCCAGCATTACAAACAACTTATAAATTAACTTTTACATCATACTGCTCGGTAACTAGGATTTACGACATAGTATGGTAAGAGGCTGTGTAAGTTGGCATGTGCAACACAGTGTATTGTTTAGATAGAACGTTCCATTTTCAAATTACTTTGCAATTCAAGCAGGTGAATGCTTTAATTGTAAAGTAACTTTACCATTCAAGCTATGCAAAACTCCTTAGTCCAGCAATATTTTTTCATAAAATTATAAGAAAACTATTTACCGTAGAGAACAATGAAAATAGCAGCATTTCATCGAATTAAATGTTTGTTCACTTGCGACGACTGTATTAAAATTTAAAATAAGTACATTTACATGTCTTTGCAAATAAGTTTGAATAAATGTTTTCTCTCTTATAAAAGAATTATTTTGTCATACCAATATAAATGTTTTATTTACCTCGCATGAATGATGTATAATCAGAATGCTTACCTCGGTTGTAAGTAGCCATTACACCCTCGAACTATATTCGCCCTCGCTCGTTTCGCTCGCTCGGGCGTCTAAATATCTCGGGCGCACTCGATCCTTTAGCGCCCTTTGCGAGCTGTGCTCGGACGGGCGCTAAATTGGATCTTGTTCTGTAATAGCTCGCTTACGTCCCTTGTGTAACAAACTACTATTACGGACTTAACCGCGCATTATAAATAAATATATAAAATTAAATTATAATATATATTTTCGTTCGGCTGATATGAGGATGATGATATATTCAACACTTAAAGCATATGTGCTTATTTATATTCTTAAATACTTTTGTGGTAAGTGGTTAATTAGCTGCTGCATTTACATGCTTTTTCATGCATGAATCCGCTTTTGCGTAGAAAAGGTGTCAAATTGGTCTTAAGTACTCATGCTCGCTGGTGAAATCAAGCGTCCTATAGAAGCTAATACTGGTGGAGTAAATAAAATAAGGATAACGCCTTCAATACCATATTGTAGGTTATATTTTATTTACAGTACAATACGTAACGTTTCAGAGGGGAATGATATTGATACTACTCGATGGTTACAATAAAAAAATGTTTTATCTCACGAGCGCGGGTGAGCTGCGCTTGTATGGGTGAACGTATTAAAGATTACATAAATACTTAAATACTTAATATGTAAATTAAGTAGATTACGTAAGAAATAAGAATCAAGCGTGTATTTGTTTTTTTTTTTTGCAAAAATTTAAAAGAACCGCGCTTGGGTGTCTATGCTACATGCAAACCATAGAGAATCTTTTTACTTAAATGGAAATAGAGACCAGGGTGCCTACCATCAACTTTAAGACAGCGATTCAAAAATAGCGCGATGCAGAATAGGTTCCTAAAATGAATTGCTTTCTTTCGTACTCTGACCTTCTAAAAACTGGATCGCAAATGAATTGCTAAATGTGAATGACCGAACGATTTGTGTCCTTATTTCTTCTACCCGTCTCTTTCACTCGATTCTGTCATGCCCGGAGAGTGAAAGGGACGGGTATAACCTGCACGTGTCATGCTAGCTCGGCCGAGTTATAAGTCAAATAAGAGTTGATGACAGCTCAGCGGCTGTGAAATGTCATTGAATGATCACTGAATCGCTGTCATTGATATTAAGCTGTCGTGGTACGAATAAACGAAGCAGATCAGTTTAGGTCCTAAACAAAACCGCAATAAGAGTTGATGGTAGGCACCCAGCTTTGGGCCTCTTTATTGAAAGTATATAACTAGTGATTTCTGTTGTCTGGTGCAAGTAGCTTTTGGCGTATAAACACATACACGAACACATTATAATTACAGTGATAAAAAAGTGTCACCTAGAGCCGGATTATAACAACTTTCAAATTTTTCGGCTTAGTAGTTCCCATTTGAATGTATGAAGATTGAAGATCATGTTCGTAAAGGTATTAAGGCTTAATCGATCATTATTAGTAATTACATAGCAAAAATCATACTTGAAACATTTTTATTTGCAGTGGAATACATAACCTCACGAAAGGGGAAGACTTTGATACTACTCGACGGTTACAAGTACCGCTGCATTTACAGTAATAAGTCAAAAAGGAGGTGGGTGTGCTCTACGCATGAAAGTAAGGGATGCCGTGCCTTACTTCGCACCATCAATGATGAGATTATAAGCATCAATGCTGCCCACAACCATGACAAGAAGTAGACGAAGCCTACATAGTCAATGAAAGTGTCTGCGTGACACATTTTGGTTATGATGATGATGATGATGATTTTTATCTTTTAATTAAGATATTAGTTACCTATAGTACCCAAATAAAATATTTTTTCATCCCATCGATTCGAAAAGCGATGATTGTTTATCTAATAACAGGGTCCAAAACGATTCATTGTTTACTTAAAAAAAATATTCAACTAATTTTGTATGGGGCCGGGACTTTTTTCGGGACCGAGAAATTTTCAAAAACGGAATTTTATAAAATTGAGAATATCTCGTAAACGGTGAGTCGTAGCTAAAATCTAACAAAATTTTCAACCCCTTACGGCACCCGATACTTATAAGGAATCTAATAGACATATATTTTTTTATACATTTTTTTTTCAAAACTCAAATTTTTTTCTTGCCCGACTAGCGCTATGATGTATCCGAACGACAAAGAAAGGTAGGTAGTTTGAGTTGTCTTTACTGCTTTTTATTTGATAAAGCAGAGTGTATTACTCGGCCGCAAAATTATTTTCACCTCGGGCGGCGTATATTATTTTGCTCCCTTGTAATACAATCTACTATTTTTATTTCATTTTATGTACTTATAAAGGGTTATTGTTGATCGAAGACTTATAACCTTTTAACCATTAACTACGCGTTGCAAAGTAAGATGATAGAATTTAATAGAAACCAAAATTCTATTACTTATTAGTTCTAGAGATACCTAAATAAAGTATAATTGGAAACTTAATATTTTTTTTTAATTTGCAGTGAAATATATAACTTCTCAAAAGGGAAAGACTCTCATACTGCTTGATGGTTACAAATATCGCTTACACTGCAAATACGCTGGAATTTCTAAAAAGAAGTGGGTATGTTCGACGCATGAGTCTAAGGGCTGTCGTGCCTTCATCCGCACCTACGAAGACCAGATTCTTAGCGTCAATGCAATACACAACCATGATTAGCAAGAGGCACGAAGCCATACCTTATTTGTTATAGCAGAATTTGTGAGTCATGTTTTAAGTGTGAAAGTATTTAATTAGCATCACTCTTTCTTTTTCCTTATTTTATGCAAATTGTTAAAGTCATGAACATGTTTTGTAATAACAATTTATTAAACGAAAATATTTTTTATTAAAACTACTCTTTCAACATACATTACAATAATCTCAAATTAACTACAGTTTGTCTTATATCAACCCCATACATGTATACTTTACGACGATCCTAATGCCCGAATACTCGTACGCTACTTATCTTTGGGGGCGTCTCACACCTCGCCCTGTCACTTTAAATGCCAAACGTATGAAAGAGATGCCATGATGTTTGAGACGCTCCCAAACATGATTTGCGTTCGAGAATTCGGGCGTAAGAGCTCTACCCATGAAGCTCGACTTAATACTGACGTAACTGGAGAGTGCAGTACGAACAATTTTTTGTGACCACAAATTACACAGTGGCTGTCTTCCGTCTCACCTACACTTTAAAAAAATACGTATGGTCATATGAGACAACTGACAGCCACTACATACTAAATGTCAAATTTGCTGGTGTTCAGTTCTTTTTTCAGGGTGAGAACTCCAGTTACCTCAGTATTAAGTCGAGCTTCATGGCTCTACCTCATTGGGAGGGTATGTCAGCAATGCCAACAGAATTTACTTGACTTTTGGCTGCTTGGCGTCACACCCAAGCTACCGCCAAGTGAGGGGCTAGAAATATTGTATGTTATGATTTGACTGGCGCTGGCAGCCGGCGTCTCTACCATAACTTCCCAATAAATAATAACATTTAAAGTTTTCGCATGCTCCACAAAATGAACTAACATGTAATTGGTAACTAAGTATTTTTTTATTTGCAGTGGAATATATAACCTCACAAAAGGGAAAGACTATGATAAGAATTGATGGGTTCACATACTACTGTAACTACAATCATAAATCCAGAAAACGGTGGGCCTGTTCGACGCATTATGTAAAGGGTTGTCGCGCCGTAATTCATACCTTGGATGACATTATTCTCAGCCTCAACACATCCCACAATCATGACAAGAAGGAGACGTGAAGCCGTACCAGTTTCTATGTGACATCCACAGACCACAAGAAAGTCGTTGCAATAGTGAGAGTGCGGAGCGAGTGTTGAAAACCCTTTGCTTAAAACAGCAAGCGCTCCATATATTCTAGTTTTGGGAAATTTTGAAATTCTTTAAGTAGTCATGACAACTAGCCTGTTTTTGATTTCACGCTACATTCTTAAGTGTGCAATACTACGGGCCTTATCATACTAGTGAGTTGCGAGCGAATGTCGACGCCATTTTGTACACTCGCTCATGTGTATCTGTGCGAAAAAAGTCTTTGTTAAAACACGAGTGTAAGCGTGAGCGGACGCAACGGGAGGTAAAAACGTTGGTGATAATAAGTAGTTATTTATAATATGATGACGACCGATTTGGCGCAGGGGTAGGCTACCTGCCTTCTGCGCCAGAGGTCTCGGGTTCGATTCCCGAACAAGACAAATAGTTGTGTGCATGAACATGTCTATTTGTCTTGGTCTGGGTGTTTTATATGTATATTAAGTATGTATTTACAAACAAAAAGTATTTAAGTATATATTTATCCGTTATCAAGTTTTCCATGATACAGTTTCTTAATGAAATTAACATGGGCTTAGATAATTGGTGTGAATGTAAGAAGTTATTTATTTATTTATTTATTTATAATGAAAACTCAAAATTCTCCCGGTTTATGGGATCAAATAAAAAGGGAGTACAGTAATCGTTTAAAAACCAAACAAGGGAAGAGGTTTGCAATGTATTTAATTAGTTTGCAGAACAGCACATAGCAGTCACTCTCTCCCAGTCGATTATTTGATAATGAATCCTCCCATATTCATCGTTTTATTTGCTTTGGCACTAAATATAGGTACAAAACACGGATCACACGCTGCTAACTCGCTAGTCGCTACGCACCCGCGGCGAACGCGCTGCGCAATCGCCCCGCTTTCCACTCGCTCGCAACTAAACTCGCTCGTAACGCTAGTGTGATAAGGAACTAAATGTGTAACATGCTCCAAGCTCCTTCTGACCTCTTTCTTGTTTTCTGTGGTGGCATCCTTTTCTCGTATGAGTAATTAGCACTTAATAAATATCAATAAACTTAGTGTATTGTAATAAACCCTTTGTCTTCTTATAGTCGTAAATAGATTGTGAACAATCTGTTCCTAAACAGTCTGTTGTTTAATTGAGAAATCAAAACTTGAGCGTGTACTAGCAAGTTGCCGCTTTTCAGTTTGAGCACTCGTAGTGATGCCGTCATAAATAACAATCGTTCTAAGTGATATATTTTGTTTTTATTTTCAGTGAAATGCATAATCATATCTTTTCGAAAGGGGGCTATGATACGAACTGAAGGATTCTCAAACAAAAATTGCTATTCCGTATCCAATTGCTTTTAAAAGAATAAAAATTGCATTGAGTATACAAAAAAGTTTAAATACTTTGTAATAGCAATAATTTCCTTTTGTATCAATTCTCAAAATATCTGGAAAGGTATTTCTTTCTGGTGTCGAAGGAAGTATTATCTTCATATTGATGAATTAAACGCTAGCTTACAGCGCGTAAGAAGTATTGAAAAATTTTGACGCGTCTCCTAGCGACTCCATAGCTCAGTGGTTAGAGCATTTGCCCGGGCAGTAAAAGGCCGTGGGTTCGGGTCTCATTGGAGTTAGTTGTGAGACGGGTCGATTTTTGTAATACTTCTTTTGCAATAATCAAAACCTGTTTATTCAAGTTAATAAAAATCTTTTGATTCGTCCAAAAATTTTTCCTTCCACACGTATCTTTTACCAAATGCTTTTTATAAAATAAATAAGTATTGGACACCATCACATACATTGTTCCAATACCAAGGTAGATTAGCTTAAGCACTAGTATTATGGAAATTGGAAACAACGACGGGTATTACCACATACACCCAGACCCGAGGAAATATTAAAAAGTTCGTTTTCAACATTTACCCGACCGGGGATCGAACCAAGGACCTCTAGAGATAGCGGCACTTCGAAACCGGTGCGTACACCACTCGGCCACGGAGGTCGTTTTTATGATACTTACATGGACTAGTTCACCACTTAAAATGTGTCTAATTCACAGTGGAATACATCACTTCTCAAAAGGGGAGGACTATGATTCGAATAGATGGTTACACATACAGCTGTATCCACAAACAACAGTCAAAAGGAGGTGTCAGAGGGAGGTGGGTCTGCTCGACGCATAACATTAAGGGTTGCCGTGCCGCCATCCGCACTTTCGACGACGAGATTATCGGCATCAATACTTCACACAATCACGTTAAGAAGTAGATTTGGTGCTTGAGCAGTTTCTGGGTGACATCTTTTAATTGCGAGTAGTAAAAACGCGTAATTACTGAAAACAGCGCCTCGATCTCGGTAATTCTATGACGCATTAGTCAGGTGTACGTGCAGTTGACGTGCAAAACCGTTTTTGATAACGCGCGGCGTTGACAGTGGGACAACGTTTTCTGTTTCGGTGATAATCTTTGGAACTAAAACAGTTTTCATACGACAGTCTATTTTGACAGCTAATTTCGTATTGCAAGTGGCTCCTCTGTCACGGATGTCACCGGAACAGACAGGATTGTGAGACTATAGGTTTGCGTGACGTGTGCGTCGTTATGTCATTACGGCAATACGAAGTCAAACGTCAAGATGCAATTGTGATCAAGACGCGCTGCATAGAATTACGGCGATCGGCCCGCAGGTTTTAACTGTAGTTCTTACTAGTAAGAAAAATGTTGATAAAAAAATCCACCAGACCTGCAAGTAGCTTTGAGTAGTGTAGATATTCAGTTTATACCTAAATGCTAAACAAAGTTTTAATTGAACATCAGATTGTGTATATTTATATATTTTTTTTTATTAATATTTTATGCTATGTTTGTTTTTATTGTTATTCTCTTTTTATTTTGTTGTTTTCGCAGGTGAGAATGGCAGCAATTTGATACTTGCCATCAGTGTAAGACACAGTATTTGTTTGATATATTATTGTTATAAATATATATTTACTTATATTATATAATTTGTTGTTTATTTATATTAGGTTGTCTCGTATGCGTTTAAACCTGTTAATTTGTAACAGTGTCCTTATAAAATAAAGAGGAAAATGTGTGCATTTGACCAGCTTTTAATTAGATAAATTCCAACTGGTGCTTGACCTTGCAGCATCAAGATGACGCTTCTACATTTCAGCACCCAACGACTCTTTGACCAATGATTATTGGTTACTGATACTTAAATGTTTGCTTTTAATTTGCAGTGGAATACATAACTTCTCAAAAAGGGAAGACCATGATACGACTTGATGGTTTTACATACCGCTGTATCTATAACCTCAATTCGAAAAAGAGGTGGGTCTGCTCAACGCATAATCCTAATAAGGGGTGCCGTGCCGACATCCACACCATCGACGACAAGATTATTAATATAAATGCTTCACACAATCACGTTAAGAAGTAGATGCGACATGCTACAGCATTATCTGCGTGACAGCTTTTAATTACGAGGGTTTTATTGTATTATTTTAAGGTTGTCTCGTATGTGTTTAGTTCTGGTAATTTATGACAGTGTCCTTATAAAATAAAGATTAAAATGTGTGCATTTGACCAGCTTTTAATTTGATAAATCTCAACTCGTACTTGACCTTGCAGCATCAAGATGACGCTTCTACATTTCAGCACCCAACGTCTCTTTCAACAATGATTATTGGTTACTGATACTTAAATGTTTGCTTTTAATTTGCAGTGGAATACATAACTTCTCAAAAGGGGAAGACCATGATACGTCTTGATGGTTTTACATACCGCTGTATCTATACCCTCAATTCGAAAAAGAGGTGGGTCTGCTCAACGCATAATCCTAAGGGGTGCCGTGCCGACATCCACACCATCGACGACAAGATTATTAACATAAATGCTTCACACAATCACGTTAAGAAGTAGATGCGACATGCTATAGCACTATCTGCGTGACAGCTTTTAATTACGAGTGTTTTATTGTATTTCTTTTATTAATATATTTACACGTAGAGGATCTTCAGAAGCGGTTCATAAGTATTCTGTTATTAGGACTATCTAATATGATTATGAAATATCTAAAGTACACTTACAAGGATAGGAAGAATGTGATAGTAAAAAACCACGAGCCCCATAAGTAGCTTTCAGGCGGGATTCGAACCCGCGCCTCCGGGAATGCATAAAAATAATATAAAATCTCTACACTTACAAGGTTTGACCTGGATACCCTCCTTTAGCTTGAGGTGTAACCTGAACGATTTATTAATATTTTAAAACTCCATCAAGTTTACAAAAACAAGAAAAGTAAATGTATAATAATTACACTACATCAAGTCCAATTCCAGCTAATAGTTAACTGCGTAACTGTTATTGAATTTAGAATTAAGAATAATTGTAAAAGATTTATTATTTCACTCCAATGATAATTAGGTTTTTTTGCTGCAATAAAACATAAAAATATAGAAATAAATTGAATCTTAATAAAAACACTACCTGTTTATATTTAGTTTATAAATATTCTACCACATCCCCTTACCCGTAAGTCATTTAACACGTTCGCTGCGGAGCCATTTTTCATGGACTTTCAGCCAGCGCGTATGAGGTCTTTTCGAGGCAAGGTTGAACTTCTTTGCAGTGCGTATGAGACCTTTCCGACCTCACAAAATGGTGTTTCTAATAAATAAATAAATAAATAAATAAATATTTTCATACAATCACACCAATTATCTAAGCCCGTAGTTAATTTCTTAAGAAACTGTGTCTACGTGAACTTGATAACGGATAAATATATACTTAAATACTTTTTTTTTTGTAAATACATACTTAATATACATAGAAAACACCCAGACCAAGACAAATAGACGTGTTCATGCACACAAATATTTGTCTTGTTCGGGAATCGAACCCGAGACCTCTGGCGCAGAAGGCAGGTATTTTACCCCTGCGCCAAATCGGTCGTCAATAACACTTTAAATATAGACCAAATGTGACAATAATTGCTTGAAACTCTACCGCATATTAAACAGTTGAAGTTGAATCAAGCTTCGCCGACAGTTATAACATTTCAGTATTGAATTCTGTATATTAAAAAGAAATAGAAAAAAACGGTCAAGAGCGAGTCGGACTCGCACACCGAGGGTTTCGTACCATCATAAATTTAAATAAATATACTTAACGAAAAATGTTTTCATCGGCGAGCTTCGATCATATAAACCCTAGATACACAATTCCATACTAAATGCGCTTGAAAAAGCGATTGCAACTGCGCTGTCATTAGTAGTTATACTTATAGATATTTCGATTCCGAATACTGCCGTCACCACATTTGATATTCGACCCTATGCCACAGTTATTGGATTTAAATTCGGTCGGCATGGTAGTACTTACGATCTTATTACATGGAAAGCTCAGATGGTCAGCCGACGCTAGAACAGCGAATCGTATTTCGTCATGTCTGCATCTCTGTCTTACTAACTCAAATAGAAGAAACGGTTCCGCGGCAAGGAATATTGCAATATTTTAGTATAAATAATGAAATTATGATAGTTTCAGTACATGTTTGACTTTAAATTATTTGTGCAATTATACTTACGTTCAATACTGACTGAAAATATGAGATTACACCTCTTTTTTTCCTTTTTTCGAATTGTTTCTGCGTATCTTCTAAGCACATTTAGACATCGTTTCGCCGGGCGGTCAAATGACTACTGAGAGCGATCTAATCTAATGCTCCCTTTCGAATGGAGCATTCGTTGGCGGCTTCACTTTCTGTGCGTTTACGCTGTATCTAGGGTTTATATGATCGAAGTCGGCGAGGCTAGATTCGTCAGAGCATTTGCGGTGTAGAATATTGCAGTTTTAGGTCAACGCCAGCTTTTGACCGATAGTGGAACTAATATATTTTTTGTTGATGATTTCTGAAAAAGTGTATTTAGAGACATCGTTTTATGTTTCCTGTAATGTTTGAGAATGAGCAAGCAGTTAATATTAATATAATATAGTCTCTGTTGCAAAAAAATATAAATATTTGTATTTCTCTCTTATTTGCAAAATAGTTGGGCAAACGTCATCTGAAACTATTCTGAATTTCAAGTTGATAGCATTAGTAGTTCTCGAGATGTCCAGTTGTGACAGACAGACTAAAGTCTCACCATAAGGGTTTCTTTTTACCATTTTGGTACGGAAAGAAGACCCGAGGTATTCTCGGGTCTTATTTAGCGAAACAAATTCCAAAAGTATGGTTTTTGAATTTTTTGTCTGTCTGTCTGTTGTCCGCTTTTTTATTATATAGCTATTGGTCCTCGCCAACATATAGGCTATAATTTATATTGAAGATCGAAATACCTGATGATGACGTGATTTATTATCAATCAGTAAACGAGTAACGAACGAGTTTATTTATTCCCTGAAAATAACAATAAATAAATATATGTACATATAGTATTTCTAGCTTTTTTAAATAATTACTAGTCGTAGGTAGCAAATTATAAGCAAACACCATTTGCATTTGGTTGTAATGGAAGTTTTGGAACGTTAATACAAAACATGTATTTTGGCTTTAAGGTTCGTCCAAAATAGAAATCATAACAAGTAGAAGAGGTGGTTTGTTAATACTTTACGAAGGGCGTCACTATCACCGCAGAAAGACATACAAGAGTGGAGGTGCATTTTACCAATGCGGTAAAAAGGGATGCAAGGGAAATATGACCTTGAACAATCGTAATCAGATTACGAAAATTAATAAACAACATGATCCCGATTGCGAGGTTGATTTTGAAAAGAACAATGTATTAAGACTTATTGAAAAGGCGAAGCGATCACAGGGGATACTTCACTATACCTCTAATAATTATCTCAATAATTAAATAAGTATTAATAAAATGAATATGTAATGAACAAAGAATAAGAGTGCTGATGAAAGTTTTTATTTATCTATCCATTTTCCAACTGTTAAGTTCAAACTATTGTATATAAATAATGGCGGTTCCTTATAAGTATAGTAAAAAAATGTTTTTTTTTTTTTACTTTTAATGGGGTTGCTCTTGATCCCAATCAAGCCCATGGGCTAGAACAGGATCTACGATGGAGCGAGCTCACGCAGAAGGTGCCTATTCACTCTTGCTTTGAATGTGGTCGGGTTATAAGTACTCGGGAATAAAGACGCAGGGAGGGAGTTCCATTCCTTTGCTGTGCGCAATATAAGAGATGCTTCCATCTCATTAGTGATTTATATTTGGTACTGTAATAGAAACATACAGTCTGAAGATACTTTGGCCCTACAACAACTTAAGAGTCTGCTGGCTATCTCTTTTCTCCGTCCATTCTACAGAAGCCGTATTTCTTCCACGAGCTGTCTTCTAGACCACTGCCAGAGGAGCTACCGTCATATGCCTCGCTGGTTACAAATTCCTTCGCCATATCAAAACTGGGGTCAAGACCAGATGGTTCTGCGCCACCCACCATAGCAAACGCTGTAAAGCTGTAATCTATACTTACGACAACACTATCATTAAGTGCAGCAATAATCATAATCATGGCTTTAATATTTAAACATGTTACTGAGGTAGTAACTATTATGTAATATCTGACAGAGGAAAAAGTACGTTATACACGTGGATATACTTATATCCATTAGGACTGTTATATAAATAAAAAATAATATCTCACTACATCACACACTATTGATATGATTCCGAAATGTTACGATGTAGTGAATATACGATGGCTGTGGAACTTTTTGTTTTATTTGCTACACCACGACTCCTGGCTCAGGAGATATAATCAGTATCGCTGCGTCAACGCGCCCGTACCCACAGGACGTATGGAGCGTCAAAAAAATATCGTCCTGTCACTTAATGTCAAACTTATGAAAGAGATGCCATGATGTTTGAGACGCACCCAAAGATGATTTGCGTTCGAGAATTCGGGCGGTAGTATCCTATGGCCTATTAAGGTAATATTTATTATCTTTTTTTGGCCAGATCAAGTAAAAACTACTGTTTTGTCCCGGGTATGCCCTACACGTTGTTAAATAAACAAAAAAACGCAAATCATGGGACAGATTATTCTTACTTTTATTTAATATATTGTCATAAAATTCAGTCCCTATTTCAGATATTGAACAGAATTATTTTATTACTTACCAAGTCTTTTATATTATATTATGTATGAACAAAATGATATGACGTTATAATTATTATTGAACATCTAAAGAGTTTAATTTGTTTATAATTCCTTGATTAAAATGAGTTTATCTCAGTGAAGTCTTGCTTAAATATGTCATATTCCAGTATTCAACCCTTTCATACCTTTTTTTTTAAAAAAAAAACCCCTTTCATACCTAACTGGCTACATTCTTCCAGGGTTCTCCTTCGAATACATCGAGTCTCCTAACCACAAAAACCCTCTCCTGATGCTGAGAAACTACACCTTCGCTCAGACCACCAGCGACCGCCGCTACTGGAACTGCTCCAAGAAGTCCTCCTCCAGTTGTCCCGCCAAGCTCAGGTTTAATGGAGATGGACAACTGGTCCAGTACAACTTGAGCCACAACCACAGCCCTCCGAACTACATCGTCACTCTGGACGGCAAATATGTCAAAATTTAATTTATAAATTCTGAAAAGGTCACAAAAACTACCTTAATCTGATCTGAATGACAAATTGGGCGAGATTTCATACGCCTGCGCCCCGATCGCGGTAATCTTATGACGTGTTAGTCAGGTATACGTGCAGTTGACGTTCACGCGAAGTGCAATACCGTTTTTGATACGGGCGGCGTTTACAGTGGAACAACGTTTTCTGTTCCGATGATAATCTTTGGAACTAAAATAGTTTTCATACGACAGTCTATTCTGACAGCTAATTACGTATTGCAAGTGGCTCTGTCACGGATCTCACCGGAACAGACAGGAGTGTGGGGCTATAGGTTTGCGGGACGTGTGCGTCGTTATGTCATTACGGCAATACGAAGTCAAACGTCATGACGCAAACGTGGTCAAGACGCGCTGCATTTAATTACGGCGACATTGGATCAGATTCGTTTAGAAAAATCTTTTTACAAGAAACAAGTAGCATTCTAATTGTTAAAAAGACTTTAAGTAAAAGCCCTTTTACATTGCGAGTTTTTGCTACGATACAAACGCGCGTTTTGCAGCTGTTCGACTGCATCGCGATGGCATCGTTGCTTTTAGCACAGAATAAATAATAGTGCTAAGGCACAGAAGACTCACTCTGCAAGCTCATTCAAATAAAAATAAATCTTTCTGCGTGGAAATAAAGTCCAATTCCGGTTGCTTTGTCATCGCTTACCTATTGTTATAATAACCTAGAGTTCGCGCATGCAAGCAAAACTGTACCCAATATCTACGCGCGAGCGTTTTTATTTCTATGAATGTCTCAAACAGCTCGCTCGCTGGTTAGGGTTGCGAACGACTTGAGGGTTCGGTTTTGTTGTTTATTTTGTTATTTCTTTTATTTAGACACCCGTAAACACAACAGTATCTTATATACGGATTATAGGAACATTTATAAGTCATTGTTCGGTGCACAAAAATCACAGAAATGATCGATCGTTCTACGCGCGAACGTGGAGCGTACGAGCCGAGCGGCATCCTTCT
This sequence comes from Crambus lathoniellus, assembly GCA_949710035.1. Taxonomy (NCBI): domain Eukaryota; kingdom Metazoa; phylum Arthropoda; class Insecta; order Lepidoptera; family Crambidae; genus Crambus; species Crambus lathoniellus. The sequence goes on along the minus strand of OX453307.1, from coordinate 8,200,301 downwards.
GCCATACGCCTGCCCGGCAGGCGCGCCGGCCGAACGTACCTTAACTGCGGAGTTACACCCCCCTGCTTTTAGGGCCTAAACTGAGTCACGCGGACGTCCGCGCAGTTCCATACAAAAGTGCTCCGTCGCGGGCAACCGTCGCGGGGAGGCGGGCCCCGCGCCCGCGCCTTGTGACCCGTTTAACCGCGACGGTCGACCGCGCGGGTGCCCGCACCGGGGCCGCCAGCGGTTGCACGCACGGGCTTGTTCAGTCAATAGCGCTATGTGATGCGGTTCCACGGAGCCCGCGCGCATAGATAACTTATTCTTAAAATTAGGTTTTAGGAGGTTCTTTCTTTCTTTTATTCTTATTTGAAAAGAGGGTTTAGTCACATACTGACTATGTCACCTCCGTAAAGAAATCTACAATGATGAACTTAAATAAATTAACCAATAAACACTACATATTGACATTAACCGAAAAAAAACTAGCTTCTACATAGATTAATTCTAAGGTTTTAGGAGGTAAGTGCATAAGTAGTACACTCATTATCATTACGTATACTCCTACCTATGTATATGCACTTATGTAACTAGATCATTTTAGCAAAATATATAATGTAACTATTGTCGCTCATCAAATATAAGTCAAAATATATAGATAGTAAGAAATTTTTTTATGTAAACAATTTTTTTTATTTCTGTTTATGCTTTTTTAGGTACATACCTACTAGGTGAAATTTTGATTTGTTTTAACAAATTATAGCAATTATAGTACCTAGCTTTGATCATTGTTTTATTTGTTGTTTCTTTTGATAATTTAAGTTCATATCGGAATGATTTCAGAACTAGATACAGAATCATAACAAGACACAAAATATTTTTCATGTTATAAATAAATAAATAAATAAATATTTTATTACAATCACACCAATTATCTAAGCCCGTAGTTAATTTCATAAGAAACTGTGTCTACGTGAACTTGATAACGGATAAATATATACTTAAATACTTTTTGTTTGTAAATACATACTTAATAAACATAGAAAACACCCAGACCAAGACAAATAGACATGTTCATGCACACAAAAATTTGTCTTGTTCGGGAATCGAACCTCTGGCGCAGAAGGCAGGTAGATTACCCCTGCGCCAAATCGGTCATCATAAATATAAAGGTATAAAGGTATTGTCCCCGTTGTAAGTATTGTTCTTAATGATAAGATATGTAAGATATTTTTTTTAAATATATTTGTCTCATATTCAACATGGCTTGATGTCATGCGGTTACAAAGCCGTATTATGTATTTTCGCCTGTAATTGCTACTTTAAAAAGGTCCATAGCCAGAATGATTCATTTAACTGTTCTGGGTGCCTACTATCAACTCTTAATGCGGTTTCGTTTAGGACCTAAACTGATCTGCTTCGCTTATTCGTACCACGACAGCTTAATTGCGATCGTGATTCTATTGCGTCTATGACACGCGATTCAGCGACATTTCACAGCCGCATATCTGTTATGAACTCTTATTTGACTTTATTTGATCGAGCTAACATGACACCTGCAGGTTATACCCGCCCTTCTCACTCTCCGGGCATGACAGAATCGAGTGTAAGAGACGGGTAGAAGAAATAAGGACATAAATCGTTCGTTCATTGACATTCAGCAATTCATTTGCGATTCAGTTTTTAGTAGGTCATGGTACGAAATAAAGCAATTCATTTTAGGAACCTATTCTGAAACTCACCTGTTTTGAATCGCTTTCTTAAAGTTTATGGTAGGTACCCTGGACAAATGACGGTAATACGGCAACTGTTTTAATCAGTAAATTCATTTCAGAATTCTTAAAAACGAAGTCGTCGCGAGGTGCAGTCATCATCTGCTATGGAGGCTACAAGTTTACCAAGCACCGGGTCACCAGCGCCACCGTTAGATGGCGCTGCGCCGCTCACAACAGCCACAAATGCAACTCTGTCGTCTTCACCGTTAACGATGAAATCGTTAAGACAATTATAAAACACAATCACCCAAAACCAGAAAAATTATAGTCATCATTTACTTAAGTTTTACTCAAAACAAACACAGAACATAATATTTGCAGCGCTACTTACACGGTTGGTTGCTCAAGAAAACTGTTTCTGTGTTTTTCTTATGAACGGCAGTACTGACATTGCTATAGATTTAATAAAATATTATGTTTTACAAGTTTAAGTGTTTACAATTTTACTGATTCGATGACACCATGGTTTAATTTTGTCTTGTTTTAGTTTGGCTATCCTAAAGGTATTTTTTTGTTTCAGGTACCATAATAAGCTTTAGTGGGTGCGGTAAGTCTTTACTTAACTATATATAAACTTGAAATAGAGCAAACGACAACTGATAATAGTGTAACACTTCTTTAATATTACATCATCATTTTACAGAAGTTGAGCAACGCCCGAATACTCGTACGCTACTTATCTTTGGGAGCGTCTCACACATCGCCCTGTCACTTTAAATGTCAAACGTATGAAAGAGATGCCATGATGTTTGAGACGCTCCAAAAGATGATTTGCGTTCGAGAATTCGGGCGTTACTTATGCCCGAATACTCGTACGCTACTTATCTTTGGGAGCGTCTCACACATCGCCCTGTCACTTTAAATGTCAAACGTATGAAAGAGATGCCATGATGTTTGAGACGCTCCCAAAGATGATTCGCGTACGAGAATTCGGGCGTTACATTACAGTACTATCACGAACAACTCTCATTCCCGTAATCGTAAAGTGTATTTACAATACTCGTACCATCCGTCAAAATGCTGCCAAACATTCTGTTAGTTTCCATACATAATCCGGGGCTTTGGCAACATTTTTACAGATGGTATAGTTAACTACACGTTTAACAAAACAATTTTTTTTATTGTGGTTCTGAAAGCCGTTTTCTTATTGTATTCAGAAGCTTCTAAAACTCTCTTTTTGGGCTTTTAATTCACGCACGAATGCTGTCTTTTTTATTTTAGGAATGCATTACATCACCTCAAGACACCTCAAGGGTTTAAAATCATCGCTTGGGATGGCTTGACTTATAGTAAGTAATTGTTGTATTGTAAAGTAATAATAAAAGGCACTAAATGGAAGTAAATAGAGCTGCACAGGTACTCTGCCATTTATTAAACATAAATATCTGGAAGAAATGATTTAAATAATAGTAAGTTATAAGTATTTTTCTACGGTTAATTTACTTTTGTTAAGAGGCCTGCGACGCGTCAGTCTCCCATACAAGCGTAATACCAAAATGATTTGAAATTAGAACATTATTTTCTGTACCTTTGATGGTATTCGGTTTAAGACAGTATTTATCTAGGTTTCCATTAAAAAAATAATCCTAAATACTTACCCAATTAAAAATAAATGCGAATTGCAGTTTTGTATGAAAAAATATCATTGGCATTATTTTTTTATTGGGTAGATATTTATGATGTTTATTCCAATAGAGACCTAGGTAAAAACTGTCTAAATCCAAATAACATCACAAATAGAGTCAATCATGCTCAAATTTTAAATTATTCTGGTATTACGTTTGTATGGGAGACTGTCGCGTCGCAGGCCACAGAAGTTCTTACCTTACACTCAACGTTACTAGGTTGCCATCGTAAAAAGAAACAAACAAGAGCAGAACAGTTAGAAAATAAAATATCACCACCACCAGCACCAAATTTTGCACATTTTGCAGCTCTAAGGCGACCGAAGGAAAAAAAAAGGCCCAGCACTTACGCCGAGAATGCAAAGTTTGTAAAAAACGGACAGCCGTGTATTGCGAAGCTTGTTACGTTGCGTTATGCCTGCTTCAAACGAAAGATAGGTATGTAGTTTAAAAAACTAAAACAACACACTTTTATAGGAACATACTAAAAAGTACAAAATAACCGTCTATTCAGTAACTGAAATTAAAAAGCGTGGTGCGCGTTGTCAATATTAAGTACTTACTTGTAATGCATGCTTTGCAAAGGGCGCACCACGCTTTTTATTTTCAGTTACTGAATAGTCGGTTATTTTGTACTTTTTAGTATGTATCTATAAAAGTGTGTTGTTTTAGTTTTTTAAACTAAATATTTATTTTTTACTTTTTAGTTTAATAAATGGCAAGCCATGAATGGATGGTAATGCATTTCACAGTCCATTCATGTGTCTGCCCACCATGTAAACATTATAACTCAAAGGCGTGATTGTATGTATTTAGTTTTACAAATTCAAGTGGAGTCTATAAGTTACCGGATGCGCGAGCCGAACCCTTACTTCCTCCCTGCTCCATCATCAGACACTCGCCACCAAGTATAGCGAATAGGTCTCATCAGAACAAAACAAATGAGCCCAAACTCGAGGGGTTTTCTTGTGGTCATTAAGGAATTTCACTGGCTTCCTCCCAGCTCCATCATCAGACCCTCACCACCAAGTGTAACGTATAGGTCTTATCAAAATGAAACAAATGAGCCTGAACTCGAGTAGTTTCCTATTGGTCATTAAGGAGTGTCACTGGCTTCCTTCCTGCTCCATCACCAGACCCTCACCACCCATTGTAGCGAAGAGGTCTCATCAGAACGAAACAAATGAGCCAGAACTTGAGGTGTTTCCTATTGGTTATTAAGGAGTGCCACTGGCTTCCTCCCTGCTCATCCATCATCAGTTCATCACCACCAAGTGTAGCGAATAAGTCTAATCAGAACGAAACAACGGAGCCCATACACGAGGGGTTTCCTAGTGGTCATTAAGAAGTGCCACTGGCTTCCTCTCTGCTCCATCATCAGATCCTCACCATCAAGTGTAGCGAATAGGTCTCATCAAAACAAAACAAATGAGCCTAAAGTCGAGGGGTTTCCTAGCAGCTATTGATGAGTTCTAATGCCCACCTCTTGACTCCATCATCAGATCAGCTCGATGGTAGCAAATTATTGTATTGTCATCGGATTCATATAGACTTGCAAAGTTTCAAATCAATGCGGCAATGAGAAGTAGGTTAAAATTGAGTTCCAAGATTTTCTTACATTGTGACTTAGTTACAAGTGAAGCTAATAAAAGTGTGGTAAAAAGAAAGAGCACGCGCCTCTGTTAATAAAATACAAGTGGTGCAATATTAATTCGAAAAAAGGAAATAAGATTTGTTTTGATCTACAATTTAAACCAAACTTTAAAAACAAGTGTTATTAAAAATGCACTCTTGATCTTGTGTGTTATTAAAAATGCACTCTTGAGCGAAATTGGTTTTATTACAATTTTACAAAAGAAAAGGTTCTTAATGTTTAATATCGTAAACTATTTATAGGATTTAAGACTATTTATTTTATTTTTATAATTTTCGTCTGAAATCCAAAACTGTAGAATCACAAGTGTTCTTATCGCATGTTTTCCATTTCAGACCCTATCTTCCAAATCTCTTCTCGAGGAGCGAAGTACATATTATTAAATGGCTACAAATTTCTGAAAAACTGTAGTAGGGGACTCAAAACACGCTGGCTGTGTGGAACGCACAACAACCATGGATGCCGAGCTTTCCTGCACACTATTGATGATCATATTGTAGTCAACAAAAACGAACATAATCATCTGCCACCATTCGATGCTATTAATTACAATTATTAAACAATTACCGTCAAAGTTTGTCTTTAGGGTTCCGTAGTCATAAGTAACCCTTAATAGTTTCGCCATGTCCGTCTGTCCGTATGTCTGTCCCCAGCCTAGCTCATATACTCTTAGTAGTAGAAAACTGTAATTTGGTATGAATATACATATAAATCACGCCGACAAAGTGGTGAAGTAAAACTTTGTTTTTTTTTTTCGGTTACCTACCCTACACACGAATTGGGGATGTAATTTTGTTTTTCTTGTCTACCCCATAGTGTGGGATGTCGTTGGTTAGCAATTCCAAAAATATTGCGGGTTTGTGAAAACAGTTATTTGATTGAGGCATTCGTTTGTGAATTATTATGCTTCAAATTTGTTAGAGTAAAGTGTCCCCACCACCTTCCAGCCAAATGGCTGTTTTTAGATACGTAAAAAAATTCATGATAGTTTATATGTGACGAAATTAAAAGGAAAACTATCACAGCTAAGTAGGCTTTACGAGTTTTTGAGATTATAACACATTTTCTGAAAATCGCAAATATAACTTTGTCATTCATACGAACACTGAAAAGCGAAGGTATTTTTTCTGGCGAAAAATTATAGTGGTATTTTTGCTACGGTGTATGTAATCGGTACTGTGGTATTATATTATTAAGATATGATACCTCCTTGCGTTGTCTATGGTCGATTTATGTTTTTTATAGTATTCAAAATATCGAATGCATTGTCATTACGCGAGTAATTTGTTTTAGTCCAGAACGATTCCGCGCTTGCGTGTGGTAGTAGAAAGATTATATCGGCCATGGTGCCGCAGTAAAGATTTGTCTCTCTCGAATTCCATTTTTTATCCATTGATTCCCATACGTGATTCTTACATGGTGGAGGCGCAAATTACGCAGAACTATACGGTTATTATGTGTTACAGGAGATGTTGAAGCTTTTTTTCGGAGCTACGAAGTAATGACGGCTCTGCAAGGCTACGAAGGCGAGGCCAAGAAAATCGTCGTCGGAGCTTTCTGCACGGGCGCAGCCCGATATTTTTACGATAAGATCGTCGCGAGACGGTGAAAGACTACGACGAGATGAAAGAGGAGTTTATCAGGGAGTTTGGTGTTGTATCGGACCCACTTGCTGATTTTTTTTCGAGAAAACAATATTTCAACGAAAATTCGTTGGAATATTTGTACGCGTTGAATGTAATTGCCGCTCGTGCTGGGAGCGCAATTACAGAAGAGTTGTTCATACAACAGTTCCTGCGGACAACCGACGTTGTCACACGCAGCAAATTAATGTCGCAAATCTACGTCTACAAAACACATCTGAAAAAAGTAGTGAGACAAGTGTATAACCTTGAGTGTTTCGAGGAATGTGCCCCTAATATGCGTGATTCTAGCAGTGGTGATAAATCTAGTCAATGTATTTATTTTGTGCCGGAGTTAGAGAATGTGCCAACTCCCAGTCAATGTGCCTCTCGCACGCCAAATGAAAAACCCCATGATTTTTGTGATGCAAATAAATTTAATTATTTTAGAGCTCAAGCCCCGATGATGCCCATCACGACATCATCTTGGAGGACGACTGAGACGTCCCCACAATCTGATAATAATATTGTTGTAAGTAGAGAAGAGGATTGTATGCAGCTGACGTTGGTGCAGGACAATCACACACAACACAAGTAAGCGTACGCCGTTTTTACCTATTGAGTGTCGTGGTCAGAAAATAGACGCCTTGGTGGACACCGGTGCGAGTGTGTCGGTCATATCACAGACGGTAGTAGACAGTCTAGGTCTCAGTGTGGACATGGTGAACGCTGAACTACGAAATGTGAGTGGTGGAAAACTTTCATCAGTAGGGAAAACGAATCTATGTTTTCTGATAGACAACGTGTTGTTTACACAACTATTCGTTGTTGTGAGGGACATTGTACCAAACATAGTGTTGGGTTGTGATTTTCTTAGCAGGACTAGCATAATTTTGAATTTTGAAAAAATTTGTATGATTTACAAAGACTTTAATTTTGAATTTAATGTTGACAAGAATTTTGTGTTGACATCGATTGACATTAATGACAGTGAGTCACAACCAGGAAGCTCGACTTAATACTGAGGTAACTGGAGAGTGCAGTACGAACAATTTTTTGTTCACCACAAATTACACAGTGGCTGTCTTCCGTCTCACCTACACTTTAAATAAATACGTATGGTCATATGAGACAACTGACAGCCACTACATACATAAATGTCAAATTTGCTGGGTACACTTTTTTATTCAGGGTGAGAACTCCAGTTACCTCAGTATTAAGTCGAGCTTCATGGTCACAACAGTCACAAGTGATAGATGTCTCGAATGACGGATGTCAAAGTAGTTTTCGAAAAAATAATATGTCAGAAAAAAGTTCGCATGTCATTCCTAGATTATAAAGTTTTTTATGAATAAAAATAGGAATGACGGTAAAATGAAGATAGGCGCGAAAAAGTTTGAGAAGTCGAATATGAACAGGATTTTGAAATCCAATATGAGTTCGTTATGTAATATTAAGAGTTCGTTACGAAATAAGAAACTAATGAAATTTGTTACATATAAAATTAAAAGTAAAAACAAATTTTCTTTTATAGATTCATTTTATAATAGGGATAGAAATAAGATAGGATTTTAGAATGTTTTATAATAGTGATTGTTACATAGTTGAAATGTATAATTGTGTGATTTGTACTAATGTGTTTCTTTTTCATGTACCTGCGGAAATATTACATCTGAAGCCCACGAAGTGTCCTGTGGTCCACTTATAAAATGTTGTTAATTATTTTTTTTTTATTGCAACAATTATGTAGGTAATAAAAAAAAATTGTTTGTTGTGTTTTTACTAATTAGTAGACATCGTGTCTCTTTACCTTCATGGGATGGGGCAGGAGGATGACCTATTGTCTAATTAGGTGTGAGAATCCTCTGACCTTAACTTATGTTGATATTGATATCACGTATCGTTAATCGTAAATAATCTGGACCACAAAAGTAACACTTCTGTTTTTCATTTTATTTCCGTTTTAGTTAGTTTGTATGTTGTTTTGATGTCACTTAAGGAACGAGGTGACGTCTACATTTGTTGGTGAGGGAGGAAACCCTGATGGTCCAATAAGGGCCAGGGTCATATCCTGTTTGTTGCAGGATCCCTCTAACCAATGTTGTCGACACCACGCTACATAGACTGTGGTGGCCCCTAGCAGACGGGTGTCTGTTTGAGGTCACAACAGGTTTATGAAGTTCCAAGCTTGTTGTCGGGCACCTTTTGAGACGAGGGGTTATTATTGGGTAATTTTCTCGTAGTCGATATACTATTGGTGCTTGTCCGACATGTTTGATCTTGGAATTTCGACTTAGTTAATGCTTAAATGAGCTAGGGTTAGCTTTGACTGTAACTGTAATTGTAATAAGGTTAGGTTGAAGGCTGGGCAGACCTATTCCCTTGGTTTTGGTATGTCAAGCCAATGCAATGGTTGGTTTGTTTAGATTGACAGGAAATAAATAATTATATCGACCATTGCCCTGGCTGTCCGTTAGTGAGGACCAGTCTTATTGATGTGATATCGTTCCAAGGTAGGCAGGGCCTTCGCTTTAGGGTAATCCATGTAGAAAAAAAAACCATTTCTTTAGTAAGAAAGGTTTTTTTGTTGCGGCGGCGGCATGTGGTATTATATTATTAAGATATGATACCTCCTTGCGATGTCTATGGTCGATTTATGTTTTTATAGTATTCAAAATAACGAAAACAGCGTGGAAGCCCGTTTATTCAAAATAGCAATTCGTGTGTACCTAAGAATATTTTTGCATTGCAAAATAAACCCTGTTTGTCTATGACGTGCAAATGATTTTCAACCTTAGGGTGATAGACCTCGGTGTCTTCACGAGGCGCCAGAATCATATCTCTAGCCGGTTACAAGTTTCTCAAGCACTCCGCTACCGACGAAGGGGAGAAGGTCCGCTGGTGGTGTGGAACCCACAGCAACAACGGGTGCCGCGCCGTCATCTTCACCGTCGGCAATCAGATCATCAGGTGCAGGAACGAGCACAATCATCCACCACCAGAAAAATTGTTATTCGCGCTTGTTGTTTCTTGTTCCTAACTCCTCATACGTAATTTCGTCATTTTAAGAAAAAGTAAAATTGCAATTAATTTGAAATATTTCGACATATTGTGAGCCATTCTAGATTTTCATGTCATAACATTAGGTTAATAATTGAGATGATATTATACCTTCATACCTACCTATACTATCCGATTATTATAAGAATAGGACGGTTGTTCGGGATAGAACTAATTTGATAAAATGATAAAACTTGCTAAGATAAAACTTGTGTATATTTAGAAAAAGAACCAATAAACTAATGATGACGGAATGAGTACGCGTGACTTGATACAATGCTATTTGCGAACTGAATTGTGTAATTATTTAATTGCTATGATTTATGACAAATGTGGGTCAATGGTCAAAATGCTGATGATGCGATGTACGCGCTTGCTCGTACATATTCCCGGGCGGGAAAAAATGGGGTTAGTAGGTGATAAATTAAAGCTAATGCGGCTAACAAGGTGATATCATTGTTTTTAAATATTTTAATAACTAAGTTAGTTTGCTGGATGAATTAACAAGATGAAAGGGCATTTTAATTTAAAACTAAAATTACAATTCGTCCTTAGGTTTAAATACCGATCGCTGTGCGATAGGGGACGACCCTATATCTTGCACTACCACTCGCGCACTAGCACTTTGTACATTGGACGCGGTACACTTCTTTTTTAAAGACACTCGAGCACGATTTTTTGTAAACTCACTTATTTCACTATACTGATCACTACATAACGCAATGGGCGGGCTGACCTGCCCGGCTGTGGCCTTCGCCGCTGCCGGTGCGCGCGCGCGGGGCGCGGGCGGCGGCGGCTCGGCGGCTGCGGGCGCGCGTGCGGCGTGTGCCGCCGCTCCCGCCGCTGCTGCCGATGCTCCTTTGTTCTTGATATATTTCCATACCAAAACAACGACGATCACAACGACTACGATGTCTTGTTGAATATTTTGGAGCTGAGATAGGTCAAGGTTATCTGCCTTGGTTGTTTCTGGGTATGATTTTGGTAACGTTAGATTCACAACAATATGATTTAACTGAGAAATTTTAGGAATTTCTATCTGCGGCTTGATTGCCATTTTATTTTCATATTGCCTCTCCGAATAAACAAAGAAATCAGCTGATTTAATAATGCACGACTGATTTATCGTAAACAATCCAGTGTTGATAAGTTTAAGCGGCGTAACTTGATCTTCACATACAAGTTTCAGGTGACATACCTCACAACAAAAATATAAATAATTGTTCGGAATATTTAATTGAATCCATTTATTATTGCAACTATTTTTAATTGTTACTGAGTTAGTTTGTGTCTGAGTTGGTCTTACAGAAATTATTATCGTTTTTGATTACGTAAACGGGAGTCTTCAAATGACATAATGTCGTAAAAGGGTTCTTCTCAATGGACAACTTTAAATCTTCGTCTTCCATTCTAATAAAAGAATCTTGTTTGAGATTGACGGCCACATAACTAGAAACTGGTAGAATTGTAACTTCCGTGTTATTTTTAATTAAATGGGGAATGGGGATAAGACGTAAGATTTCATAAGTTTCCTTGGCTATAAGTGGGATCTTGATTTGGAAAACAATGAAGTTTGCGGTAACTCTTGCTTGCACTCGCAACAGATTGTACATTTCTGCTAAGCTGTCAGATTTCTTGATAGGTAGTGATAAGTCGTTTGGAATTTGTTCTGTTATCACGCTCAATTCATGTCTTAACTGAACGGGAGTAAGCAGGTGAAAATTAAACTTTCCGTTATAGATGTTAGTGATGGCATCAAGTAACGTAGTCATAAGGTGTTTTAAACTAAAAATAACATTATTTGCTAACATAGAAGTGGTTAAAAAGTCATTCTCTAGTGAAATATTTCCAATTTGTGATTCAATAACTTTTAAATCCTTTTCAACTGTATTTATCTTGCGATTAATTAATTTATGCCGTTTATCAATCATGCTTTCCGTGCGTTTTAAAAGATTGAACTCGGCTTCGAACACTGAAGTTTGATTTTTCCAGAGGTAGGCTAAATGGTTTTGATTCTTTCTGATAAGTTCAATATCTCGTTCATACTTCTCGGCGAATGCCTGATCTAAAAGGCCGAAAAAAGTGTTAGCAATCGATCCAACTCCATTTACTAAGCCACGTTTGATACGTTTTGGTAAGTATGAACGATGATGATTCACTAGCAAGTCATTATAGTATTCGAGTTCACTGACTTCGTGTTGCAGTTGTAATATGATATTCTCGCAATGGGATTGTGTTTTTATTTTTGTACATATATTTTCTAGATATGTTAAGTACATATCGACTGTCTTACGGCCCTCTTGATAAGGCTTCGTATCATAATAGACAACCAGGCGCCACTCGTCCCGTATCAAGTTCATGTTCGTATTATGATCGAAATAAATGCTATTATCGTTTGGTAAAGCGTTAGTCTGATATTCACATTGTATTAGTGGGATCGAAAATAAAAATAGTAACAAGGCTAGGCTAAGCTTGATAAATTGCCTGTTCTCTTTTTAATTATCTTAGGGGTTGTTTCTTGCTCGGGATTAGGTTCTTTTGTGACTTCTTTACCATCATGGACAGGTAAGACTGATAATTTAGTCACAGGTCGCTTGATGAAACCATTCTTTGTTTTTAACGATACGACCCTTACATAGCCGTCACTACCCGGGTGCAGCTCTGTGACACGGCCTAAGCTCCATTTACCGGGAGGTAAGTTGTCGTCCTTGATAACTACGATGTCGTTTACCTTCATATTCTCTCGCGGCTGTCTCCATTTGCTCCTTGATGAAAGCTGAGTTAAATATTCATCCCGCCAGCGTCGCCATATATCACCAAAGATCTTTTGGGTGAGGCACCATCTTGTTCTAAGATCCTTTTCAGTGTCGTATATAGTGAGTATGGGACCGCTGGCTAGAAAATGAGAGGGTGTTAAAAAGTTTAGATCGTCGGGGTCTTCCGTTAGTGGACAGAGCGGGCGGGAGTTTAAGCATCCTTCAAGCTGACTGAGGAGCGTAGTAAACTCTTCGAAGGTAAGGTGTTGTTCGCCAATAACTCTCTTTAGATGGTGCTTCAAGCTCTTCACACAAGCCTCCCAGACCCCTCCTGCTGAAGGCCAAGAGGGTGCGTTAAAGTGCCACTCGATTCCCATACTTGTGATTTCTGTCTGGAATGCTGGATCATTGATGTGCTGTAAACATTCTAACTCTTGATATAATATTTTGCGTGCTCCGATAAAATTAGTGCCTTGATCGCTATACATGTGGCCGGGAACTCCTCTCCGGGCTGCCATCCTGCGCAGGGCTGCCAGAAATGCTGAAGATGTTAAATCGGAAACGAGCTCCAGATGTACGGCTTTAGTGGCCATACAAACAAACACCGCCACGTAGCCTTTCGTGGTCTTGATTCCACGGCCCTTGTTGGCCTTTACGCTGACGTGACCAGTGTAATCCACCCCACAGTGATAGAAGGGCCGAGATGGATTAGTTCTAGCGGTTGGTAAGTTACCCATAATTTGCTGTTCATGACCGGGACTATGTCTTTTACATATGCCTCATATACGTAGCCCTTTTTTTCACAGCGTTGTTACCTCCTATTAGCCAATATTTTCTACGTATAAAGGCACTAGTTAGGCGTGCGCCTCCATGGCTTGTGACGTCATGCGCTTGATCGATGATGAGGTCGGCCAGTCTAGTGTTAGTCGGTATGATGATGGGATGGGTCATGTCAGGATCTAGATTTGCGTGTTTTAGTCTGCCACCGACACGTAAGATCCCATTTTCATCTAGTTTAGGAGTAAGATTGCATATTTTACTCTTATTGTTTATACATTTTCCTTCCTGTAATTGATTTATTTCTTCATAAAAGTATTTTTCTTGAATACATTTCACGATTTTTGTTTTAGCGTAATTTAATTCTTGTAAAGTTAAATAAATTTGATTAGGTGTCTTGTTACATAATCTAATTATTCTTGCTAAAACCCGGATCGCCGTAATAAGAGAACGAGAGTTATTTAATAGTCTCTCAATAACTTCAATTGAATTAATATTAAGTTGTATAAAATTAACTTGCTTTGTCATTTTCATTTCTTGGTTTGTTGTGTAATTAATATTTTGTTCTGTTTCAGATTTATATTCCGGCAGCCAGTGGGGACCCTTCCACCAGAGGCTGTTTTCTTTAAGCTGTGAGGCCGTGAGTCCGCGGCTTGCACAGTCAGCGGGTTTCTCCTTAGATTTGACATATCTCCAGCATTCTGCGGGCACCGATTCTGTAACTTGATTTACACGGTTTGCGACAAATGCCTTCCAGCGACTAGTGTCCCCGTTCAGCCAACCTAGCACGGCCATTGAGTCGACCCAGGCGAAAACAGTGATTTTATGATTGGCGAGGCATTTTTTTATTTTTGTTATGAGTTTCGCTAGTAATACAGAGCCACAAAGTTCCAAACGCGGGATCGAAGTATTGCCATTGAGTGGGACAACTTTAGTTTTGGCCGCCACTAAGGTCACTGTAGAATGAGTTTCTTTTTGGACCCTAATATATACTACGGCGGCATAGGCTTTTGTACTTGCATCACAAAAGCCATGCAGCTGTATTGTATCTTTTTCTTGAGTTTGCAGCCATCTCGGTACTTGATATTCACTGATAACCGCGAGATGCTCCTTTATTCGTTGCCACTCGTCGTAAATGCTTTTTGGTACAGCTTCATCCCATAAAATGTTAGCCCTCCATACATCTTGAAATAATATTTTGAGTTTGATTGTAAGGGGAGACAGCCATCCAAGCGGATCATATACTTTTGACAGTTCTGATAATAACTTCCTTTTGGTAAGTTTTTCGGGGGTCAAAGTGGATGTTATTGGACTTGGACAAAAAGTAAAATAGTCATCTTGAGGACACCATCTTAACCCCAAAGCCTTCGTGGTTTCCACTTGCTTAAAATTAAAGCTGTCTTGTTGCTTTTGATCTGCATCGACATTTTGCAATAATTCTGATGAGTTGGCTTTCCATTTCCTGAGGTTAAATCCACCTGATCTTAAAAGATGTATGAGATCGTTTTGCAACTGTATAGCCGCTGGAATTGAGTTCGATCCATGGATGAGATCATCCATATAAAATGATTCTTCCAGGACTGAGGGCGCTAAACTTCCTTGATAGTTATTTTTCTCGTCACTAGCTAATTGTTTCAGTGTCATCATGGCGAGAAAAGGTGCGGCCTTGGTGCCATAGGAAACGGTAGCTAGCCTAAAATCTCTCAATTTTGAATTCTGATTGTCTCTCCAAACAATTAACTGTAAATTTTGATCTTGTTTATTTAACCAAATCTGTCTGAACATTTTTTCCAGATCAGCAGTAAAAGCATAACGGTACTGTCTCCACTTGATTAAGAGATTCTGTAAGTCTTGCTGCAAATTAGGACCTTGATGCATGACGTCATTAAGGCTCAGCCCCGTCGAAGTTTTTTCCGAGGCATTAAAAACAACGCGTAATTTTGTAGTCGTTGATTCAGCGCGTATGACGCCGTGGTGAGGTAAATAACAATTATTTAATTTGTAATCGGAGTCGGCCGGCATCATGTGACCGAGCGAGAGATACTCATTTATAAATAATTTATAATCGTTTTCTAATTGCTTATTTCTATTAAATTTTTGTTCCAACTTATAAAATTGAGCTACGGCCTTGGCTTTAGAATGACCTAATTTTTCTTGATAATTAGGTTTTAATGGTAGCCTGACTTCGTACCGCCCATCATCCCGTCGTTTAGTTGTTGACATATAAAATTTAATGCATTCCTGATTTTCCGTCGATGGTTCGGTTTCCTCGGTGATGTTTTCTAGTTCCCAAAATTTTTGCATGTCTTCCATGTTATGAAGAACCACATTGCATTGGAACGTACGGGCATGCCCACTCAATATCCACCCGAGTTGAGTTTGCTGAGCGGTGGGTAAAGATGAGCTTGCTCTAAATACACCATCCAGTAATATAATTGAATATATATCCGCCCCAAGTAACAAGTCGACTGGGCGGCTGTTATAAAATTTAGGGTCAGCCAACTTTATGTGATCTAAATATGACCAATCGGGATTATTGAATGACTGGTTAGGCAGATTCTTAACCAACTGCCTCATGATAACTGCGTCGGTTTCGAATGAAAAGTCGTTTATTGTTGACTTACACCTTATATTAATAATACCTTTTCCGTTAGTTTCTTTATCGCCGATTCCTGAGATGATCCCGTTACATTTTTTCCTTGGCAGTCGTAAGAACTGGGCCGCGTTCTCCGTAATTAAAGATGTTTGTGAGCCTTGATCCAAAAGGGCGCGCATCACATGATATGAGCCATCCACTGCTTGGATCTGGACCATAGCGGTTGGTAAAAGAACCTCGACGGGATCGCTTTGAAGAGACACATTTATGCTATTACGGACTTGTTTTCCGTTGTCTGCATTTTCGCTCCCTCCGCTGCTAGTTCTCGGGCGCGCTGACTGCACAAATGCATCGTGTAGTAAACTATTGTGGTCCTGGCTATATTCGCGACAAACCTTTCCTGATATGCATTCCTTTCCTTGATGGTTAAAAAGACAATTAGGACATAGACTTAACCTTGTTACTGCCTTAAGTTTGTTGTACGGTGACATTTCTAGAAACTTCGGACAAAAATAAATGCCATGTTCATTATTACACAGCGAACATTTATATTTTGCTGATACAATTTTTTTGCTGCTAGTCGACGGCGCCAGCGGCGGCGGTGACGAATGTTTCGCAATAATTTTATTGTTTGACGTATATGCGTTTCTATAATAATTAGTTTTCTGATGAGTGTTATTTTTTGCTGCTACTTGATTTTTCACACTTAAATGATCTTGTTTTCGACGAGACGCCTCTAGGGTTGTGAATTTCAATTCTAAAAACTCTAATAATTCTTTTAAAATAGGCAAACCTCTCGGGTTTTTTACAGACTCCATATAATCAGTATAAGATTCCGTATCTAATTTTTGGGTCAGGAGGTAAACTAGTATAGGATCCCATGAGCTAATATCAACCCCTAAGTTTTTAATCGCATTCAGACACTCCTTGGTCGTGTCATGCATTCGCTTTAAAAGAGCAACTGATTGATTTTGCATAGATGGAATATTCATTAAAGTATGCATATGCGATACAAATATCAACCTTTCGTTATTGTACCGTTGATTTAATAAATCCCAGCAGACATCATAATTATCGGCACAGATGTGAAGATGCTGTATTAACTTCTCTGCTTCCCCCTTAACCTTAGATCTTAAGTATTGCATCTTCTGTGCTTTAGACATTGATGGATTACAATGTATGGTTTCACTAAATAAATCTTTAAAAGAAACCCAATAATTATAGTTACCTCCGAACGTAGGTATTTCCATTTTGGGCGTAGACTTCTCCATGTGAGCTACGGACCACATTTTCTTGTTTATGGCCTTTTTAATCGATTCATACTTCTCTTCATACGCTGAAAATGTTTGCTCGTATCCTTGATTAGATTCCCCCAGCTCGCTGTCCAGGTCCCAGTGCATGGAGTCGATGGCGCTCCAGCGAGACTGAACCGTACGAAGAAGATCATCAAACTCCCATTTTTCTGATACCCTATCTAAATTAATAGCTTGAATGGTTCTATTAAAAGCCTTAAAATTGCTCTGTTGCTTCCTTAACATTTCTTCAGTTTTACTTGTTACCTTTACTGTCTTTGTTGTTTGTGGTTGCGGACTGGAGGTCCTTTCAGACCCAGACACCAAAGTTGGAGGTTTCAGGATGGGCGTCTTGGTTTGCTCCGACACAGAAGATTGATAGTTCTGAATATGTGCCCTAATGTTACCATACCTTTCTCTCACTCTCTCCATTTCTTGCTCAACGTGGTCCCTTGTCGAACCATCTAAATCGCTTGCTATTAAACGCTTGTAATTGCCGTCATACTCCAACCAATAGCTATCAAGAATGTCTAGTCGGCGCTTTAAATACTCCGGCGACTTTCTCTCTGCGCCGTCCTTTTTAAAATTAGTATAAACAGTCTCAATTGCTCCTGATAGCTGTTGTTGGTTAGTTATAACATCACTGACGGACGACATGATAATTTAAAGTAAATGGACAGGTCTTACTTGATTTGACGCTGACGAAATGCTACCAATTTACTAGTTCCTGTGCTGCTCTGCCGAATCCTTGCTGCTCGGCCTCTGTACGTCTTGATAGTACAAAGATTTTTTTGATAGTTCACTTTGTAACTTGTTTCACAAAGTGCGATTAGTCCACTCAGTAAATCCACCAAGTATGATACGTTGGTAAGTCTCGTAAAGCGGAAACACTGACACGTATTTAGTTCACTCGCGCTAAGTGATCCCGCTTTTCCGAAAAGCTCGAAGGACCAATGTTCGGGATAGAACTAATTTGATAAAATGATAAAACTTGCTAAGATAAAACTTGTGTATATTTAGATAAAGAACCAATAAACTAATGATGAAGGAATGAGTACGCGTGACTTGATACAATGCTATTTGCGAACTGAATTGTGTAATTATTTAATTGCTATGATTTATGACAAATGTGGGTCAATGGTCAAAATGCTGATGATGCGATGTACGCGCTTGCTCGTACAACGGTTGTTGACAAACTTCACTCTGAAAAGGTACAGTTCGCAAGAAAGTGCAAAACAAAATGAAAATAGTTTTTTTTATTTTGGCAGAAGGTGGTTTGGATATTTTTTATTTTTTAAATCCACCTACTCGTTATGCTGGCGCCAGACATAGCACAAACATTTGAATAAATGTTTGGACACATGTGTAGCACGGGTATTTGAGTATTTGTTCAAAGCTTTGATAAAATACTAGAACATATTTCTACAGTACTTTGCAATGTCAGAAGGAAAAGTCTTCAATGTAAAGACATGACGCTACAAAGGTGACGGGACGATGATTCTCAGATGAGTGGAATAGAAGAATAGAAGAGGTGGAATAGCATTAGCAAGCATAATGTGTTTTGATTTACAATTGGCGGATTCACGAAAGGCGCCTTCCCGAGTGGCTTGCTTGAATCGTTCCCCGTGATACCAATACCCGGCTCACCCTGGTAACAGCTAGATTCTGCCGAATCTAACTTCAATAAACGTGCATAATCTAGCTGGCCAATCCTTTTACCATGATAGACCAATACAATTTTTCAACAGACCCCCAATTTACCAATTTTATTGTAAAGTTGATTATTAAATTATTTTCATAACTTGAATTCCTGTTTTATTTTAATACTCAAACCAGTAAATAGAATCAAAATTCAATTTATTCTGTGTTATTGAAGCATAGTATTAAAGTACCCCGCAGAACAATAAGTATGAAAAAATGGGTTCCGTTAAATATCAAAAAATTTTAATTTAATGAGATTCAAATTACCTGATCATTTTCGTAAAAGCATACTTTCATGAGTACTAATACTTTCTGAAAAAATCAAGTTAATGATTTGTATTTATCTGCAAATTATTCATATGTTTTGGTTTGCACGAACATAGTTATTTATCGTAAGCTATGACAATGATCAGCCCCCTGATTCACGATAAATTTCTTTTTTTGCACACCATACTGAAGTGAAGTGATGTTAGTTTGACAGCACTTTGACAGCTTGACGTCACAACATGGCGGTGTCCCTATCCTATTCTTATAATAATCGCATAGTACATCTACTTAGCGAATACTCGTTTCGACATTGAGTTAAAGAATGTCTAAGGAGGAGCCTATGTTCAGCAGTGGACTACTGAAGGCTGATGATGATGATGATGTTTTACTTGGTTAAAATTTTAATTAATATTTGTTTGTTCAAACATAATATTAGTAATTCAAAAACCTAAATGTAAGAAGTCAAGAAGTCTGCTGTAATTAATAGAATAATGTTGTTGTCAATAAACATTATAATAAACAAAACTTTATCTTTTTACAAGCTTTTATTTAATTTGCAGTGTATGTATGTATGTATGCATGTATGTCGGTTCGGGTCAAATCTTGCAAGCTTAATTTGACCCACTTTCCACTGTCCGATTGAGCTAAAATTTTGTATTTTGGTTTGCTTTAGATGACAATAACATATTAAAGTAAAGTCAGCAAAAAGCTTGTCATAAAAATTAAATTTTTACTAAAAACTTATTCTTATTTTAAACGCTCTCAGTATATAAATTGATCTAATGGCACCTAGTTGTATATACCTTAGGTACTAAGTACCTTTCATTGGTATAAATAAATTGTTTTCTCTTCAGATCGTCCGACGTTCTTCTTTTCCAAGATTGGAGCGAGGATCATGCAGGTTTGCGGCTACCACTACACCCGGCGCTCTGTCTGCTCTTCCAAGGTCAGGTGGTTGTGCACCGACAGTCGTGACAGGGACTGCCACGCTGTCGTCGTCACCATCGGGAACACGATCATCGACCGCCACAACAAGCACAACCATCCTCCTACAACATTGCGCCATAACCCTCCGCGATGAGCGCGGGGCAGTATCAAAACGATTGATCTCCTTTCTCAGAATATAACGCTTGCTCAGACTTTACCATAATATTTATACGATTATTAACGGTTTTATTAAAATGTTCAACTAAGTATTCATAATAAAATATGTATAGTGCATGTGTATCAGCTATTATTTAAACAAATTCTGGTTCCATCTTAAATGTCTATTAAACATAAATTTTAACAGTAGTTTGCAAAATTTAATAAAGCCAATAAAATATGATCGAACAAGTTAATAAAGTCTTTATTGTTATTGAATTTTTTTCTATTAGTAATGGTTAACTTTTCTCTTTAGAAAAGCCTGAGATCTTTATCTCAGCATCACGTGAAATGGTTCGTAAGGTATTGCGGTGAGGCTGGGCAATCTACGGCATCCACAGGCGAGAAGAACGAAGTAGTTAGGTAGAATAAGATGGCGCTGCACCAAGCACTCGAGAGGATGCAAGGCTATCGTGTTCACCGTAGACGGTGTATTCGTGAAGATGGTGGCTGAGCACAACCATGCCTTTGCAGCCACACGGATAACTTTGGACTAGTGAATGTGTTGGACTTACTCCTATTAGGTACTTCGTAATAAACGAGTAAGTATTATATTGTAAACATAAAATGAGTAGAACAATAAGCACGGGATAATAACGAACTGTTTTTTTTTTCATCTACCTACAAACACGTAAGTTCGTTGTTTAGGTCATATTTATAAATTGATTAAAGTTATCGGAATCGAAGTAGTTGCTGTCATGTCATGACTTTATTATTGGTGGTAACTAGACATGAAAATACTCCTAAGTTAGTTATAATGCTGAAATAAAAAACCTAACTTTCAGACGTGCAGTTCATACGGACGGAGAAGGGGAAATACATATTGGTGCTAAAAGGCTATACGTATTCGCAAGTGGGGGGCAGGTTCTTCTACTGCTCGTCGAAGCACACGGGGTGCCGCGCGCGCGTGCGCCTGCTGGCGGGGCGGCTGGTGGCGTCGGGCGACGCGCACAACCACGCGCCGCCCTCGCAGGTACGATGCGGCAACGGCGCCTTCGTGCAGCTGCACCCGCGCAGTCCGCTTCCCTCCCCTGCGCCCGCCGTACTGCCCGCGCTCACACCCGCGCTCACACCCGCCGCTCTCGCCTTCCACGCACTCGGCTTGTCCAGACTCCTCCCCAAAGCAGACCTCTGGCTTCGAAGCCCAAACCCCGAATAGAAGAAAGACCTATAAAGTTGCATGTAGGTAATTATTGTTATTGGTAAAGTTGCCAACATTTCAAAGAAATTGATAATATTGGTTTTCGTCACAATGATATTTTAAAAAGTTCCTACAAGGTACGTCTCTGTATTTTAACATCACATCACAACCATATTATTTTGATTTCAGCAGTTCGTAATATAGTCCTGGTTTAAAACTGGTACTAAACTGGTGCTGTCACTTTCATTTTCCAAAAGAAAGACAGAATTAGTATCCGCTTTAAACCAGGTCTAACTTTAGTCCATGTTTTGGAATAAGGGGGTTATAGTTTGGGTGTTATCTCAGTCAGAATAATATCAGATAGTGCCGCAATGTTTCGTGGACTAGACCATGAAACATTGCGACACTATCAATACCAATAATGTATATTAAAAACAGACAAAGCAATTACGATCTTACAATAGCTTACCTATTGATCTCCTTGAAATATATTTCGACTTATATGCTGATTCTCAAAGCTTTGCCTGTGGTGGTAGGTATACGAACGCGATACGTGATTCGGTGATATTTTATATTAATAAATATTAGCTATTGTATAAATTATACTTATTGTATTAAACATAAAAGTGTCCGACTTTCGTTGGTATATTGTTGTTTGTAAAAAAAATTTATATTGTATTAAAAATACTGCTTTTAAATTTTGCTTAAACTTTTTGATTGTTTTTATTTCAAATTACTTCCGTATTGATTAATACTTCTATCAACTTTAATGTTTGATGAAGATTGAAATGTTAATTTTAGGAATAATAAAAAATATATAAAATCTCCTTTGAGATGTTTCCAGACGTCCACCACATAATGAGATCGGTAAAATTCTGATCACATTCTTCTTTTCCAGAAATGGTAGAATTTAAAACAACAGGCAAAGGAAAATTGGCGGTGATATACAGAGGATATACGTACCACAAAAACTACGTTGGATCCAACGATACTATATCCTGGACATGTAGCAACATGAAGTGTAGAACCAGGATCAAGACTTATAGGTCTCTCCTCATAGCTTACTCCAATGATCATAACCATTGAATAAAAAGGGGAAGCACAAAGTCTCTCCCTCACTTCCCCTAGGACTTAGGTATTTAATTATTCCCATCTAGGGGGATTTCCATAACCACCCAGCCCTGACGCGAAGCCTATTAGGCTTGGCGGGAGGGCTGGGCGCGGCGAGAGACAGGCCTTGTCTGATTGAGTCCAACATGCCGTTAGCGGTATACAAAAAGACTGTATTTGCCCTCACTATAAAAAAAAGAAAAAAAAGAAAAAAGGGGGATTTCCATAGTGGGGTCCACTTTCCTCGTAATTTCTTTCTACTTCGCACTACTGGCCTGGACGCATCGGTATAGAAACATTGTACCAATAACCTATGTATTCAGAAGTACAATATTATTAAGCCTAATCAAGAAATTACTTCTTATAAATTCAAGAACTGGAATACCCTCGACCTGCGTTTAAATAGTTCTTACTTATTATTTCCAGATTGTATTAAGATTTAAGTTAAATGGTAATCTATATATATAAAATTCAAAGTCCTGACTGACTGACTGACTGACTGACTGACTGACTGAGATATCAACGCACAGCCCAAACCGCTTAACCTAGAGACTTCAAATTTTGCACATAGATACGTTATATAGTGTAGGCATCCACTAAGAAAAGATTTTTGGAAATTCCACCCCTAAGAGGGTGAAATAGGGGATAAATGTTTGTATGAAAGTCCGTCAGTTTTGAAGTTAGGATCTTCTAATTTTGTATTTAGGCTGGCAATTGAAAATTAATATTTTCCTGTGTCATCGTTTTTGACAATTCCACCCCCGAAGGGGTGAAAAAGGGGATGAAATGTTGTATCGGGAAAGTCCTCCATTAAATTTATTATTTAGGCTTATGGTCGGAAAGTAAAACAAATAAGCAAACACATATTTCGTATTTTTTCGAAAATCAACCCCTTAGAGGTTAAATGGGATAAATAAACCTAAAAATCGATATGGATGTCGTTATTGAGGTTTTGTGGGATGACGATTGCAAAAATGGCATTTATTTTGATGTTTAACACCCTGAACATGATTCAACCTCTAAAAGGTTGAAATAGGGGTGAAATTTTGAATGAAAAATCAGGGGTAAAATAGACATTTCAACTTTAAACTTTGTAGGCTTACTCTTTAAATAAATAGGCAATCCATTTCGTAATTTTCCCATAATCAAACCCAGGGGGTAAAATAGGGGATGAATATGTGTATGAAAGTCCGTCAGTTTTGAAGTTAGGATCATCTAATTTTGTATTTAGGCTGGCAATTGAAAATTAATATTTTCCTGTGTCAGCGTTTTTGACAATTCCACCCCCGAAGGGGTGAAAAAGGGGATGAAATGTTGTATCGGGAAAGTCCTCCATTAAATTTATTATTTAGGCTTATGGTCGGAAAGTAAAACAAATAAGCAAACACATATTTCGTATTTTTTCGAAAATTAACCCCTTAGAGGTTAAATTGGATAAATAAACCTAAAAATCGATATGGATGTCGTTATTGAGGTTTTGTGGGATGACGATTGCAAAAATGGCATTTATTTTGATGTTTAACACCCTGAACATGATTCAACGTCTAAAAGGTTGAAATAGGGGTGAAATTTTGAATGAAAAATCAGGGGTAAAATAGACATTTCAACTTGAAACTTTGTGGGCTTACTCTTTAAACAAATAGGCAACCCATTTCGTAATTTTCCCATAATCAAACCCAGGGGGTAAAATAGGGGATGAATATGTGTATGAAAGTCCGTCAGTTTTGAAGTTAGGATCTTCTAATTTTGTATTTAGGCTGGCAATTGAAAATTAATATTTTCCTGTGTCAGCGTTTTTGACAATTCCACCCCCGAAGGGGTGAAAAAGGGGATGAAATGTTGTATCTGGAAAGTCCTCCATTAAATTTATTATTTAGGCTTATGGTCGGAAAGTAAAACAAATAAGCAAACACATATATCGTATTTTTTCGAAAATCAACCCCTTAGAGGTTAAATGGGATAAATAAACCAAAAAATCGATATGGATGTCGTTATTGAGGTTTTGTGGGATGACGATTGCAAAAATGGCATTTATTTTGATGTTTAACACCCTGAACATGATTCAACCTCTAAAAGGTTGAAATAGGGGTGAAATTTTGAATGAAAAATCAGGGGGTAAAATAGACATTTTAACTTGAAACTTTGTAGGCTTACTTCTTAAAACAAATAGGCAACCCATTTCGTAGTTTTTGGAAAATCAAACCCAGGGGGTAAATATAGGGTAGGTATAGAAACCTAAATCATTTTAAGTACCTACCCTAAAAGTTCTTGGTACCTAACAAGTTCTTGGTACCTAAGCTACTCAGTACTAACTTTTTGATTGTGAAACAGACATTTACTATATACTAGCTTCCGCCCGCGACTTCGTCCGCGTGGACATTCGAGAAAACACTTAGGGGACCAATAACCAGGATAAAAAGTATTGTATGTTTTAATTTCATAAAAATCCGATCAGCCGTTTTTACGTGATTAGGCGGGTCCTCCCTCACCAAGCGAGCAGCCTCGTGCGAGGCCCGCCGCACGTGGCAAACGTTCTGCCTCGCGCGAGGCTGCTCGCTTGGTGGGGGAGGACCCGCCTAATCACGTAAAAACGGCTGATCGGATTTTTATGAAATTAAAACATACAATACTTTTTATTCTGGTTATTGGTCCCCTAAGTATTTTCTCGAATGTCCACGCGGACGAAGTCGCGGGCGGAAGCTAGTATGTTAATAATAGACAAAAATATGTCAACTTGGTTTTGGCATATGAAATTATGAGGTTATCGGTTTAAGAAGCTACTCAATTAGGCGTATCATAAAAATAATACAACTATTTTTCAAAATGCAATTAATAAATCATTTACTTGGTAAGTACATAATAAAATTAGTACAAAGACACAAAATTTTATTAAATCTAGGGTTTTACATAAATCGAATCTAAAATTAGTAAAATAACTAGTGTATGATATCATCACCACCGTCATCACGACCTTCTATTGAGTCCTCACCTCAGTCCTGCGCGAGCCAGAGCACCCCGCGTCATGACAATATCGTAGACACAGTCATCTTGCTGGTTGGCGATCAATATTACTGCATCTGTTTTTTAGGTCTCCTCACTCTGTCAGAAAATTAAATGTTATGAAAATTATTGTTCAAAGTCCTCCTGTTTCTCCATTTCTTTAAAACCAAAGATACGATTTTGATCATCGTTTATTTTTCTTTCTAACTGATCCGCAATTTATTCCAACTGGCAAAGGAACTACGATGCTGATATACAACGGGTACAGATTCTCCAGGATCTACCAGAACGGGGACAAGGTGTCATGGAAGTGCAACAAGGCCGGGTGCATTGCGCGCATCATCACCGTCGGGACTGACAGCGGTGCCCAGATGTTCGACTTCAAGAACGACCACGTCCATCGGCAGTAATTATGTTTAACTCCCAATATAATCTGTGATGTGCAACGGATACTAGAGTGCGCGCCAGATAAGTCTGCACGCGGTCAAAATCGAATACTAACCTTTTCCGTATGCTTAGAACAAAAAAATGTACTGCCACTAGCGCTCTAGAGTGCGCGCCACGGCAGAAGTCCCGCGGAAATTTGAAGGAACTCAAATTATTTATTTATTTATTTATTTATTTAGGTTCACCAGTGTTTGCTTACGTTAAAACATTTTGACTTAATACTACACAATAGGTACTTAAACTAAACGTAACAAACTTATGACGTAGGCATAAGACTTAGGGCGACTTTCATCACTGATATTCAAACGTGATTAACGCTAAACGTGTTTAATACATAGTTCTGTCTCTGTCATCTGTTTGAATGTGACAGGGACAGAAATACGTTTTAAACACGTTTAGCGTTAATCGCGTTTAAATATCATTGGTGAAATCGGGCCTTATTTTCAGAAACTTTTACGACACACGTTTGGGGCTTCTTTCATTGCGGTCAATCCAAGCCAAATACTAGGTATCAGATAAAAATATTAAATGTATCTGTATATCTTGGTTCATGAATGCGAATTGTTGCACGTAGGTGTTTTTTTTGTGAAAAACTGTAATAATGATTACGGGCAAGAAGTCGCTTAATAATTACAGTATTTATAGTATGTTCAAATGTCAGTATTGGTTTAAATCTTACATACATCTTGCGTATAAATCTTGCGAGTGCAGCATAAGTCAAATGTGTTATTTGATGTCATTCTTAGCAGATTTACTATAGAGAGATTTCCTCCAAATCTAAATGCTTTTAAATATTTAAGACCTGTTATGAGATACGGAGCCGAAATGTGGACACTCACAGCAGGTTTCACAAATTCAAATACTTATTATATTTGCTATATTTGTTATTGCTCTGCGAGCTATGGTAACGTGGAAATCCGATAGAGAACCAAATTAAGCGACATAGCCCACCAGATTAGTAAACTAAGGTGGCAGTGGGCCGGCCATATAAGCCGCAAAACCGATAATCGCTTCGAACGAACGATTTCTAGAGTGGCGACCGCGTATCGGCAAACGTAGTGTGGACGCCCTCGGACTTGGTGGAGCGACGATCTTTGCAGAGTCGCTGGTAAGAACTGGATGAAAGCAGCCACTGATTGAGCTCAATGGCGTACTCTTTGAGAGACCCATGTCCAGCAGTGGACGGTAAGAGGCTGATGATGATGATGATGATGATATTTGAGAACGACTTTCTTTATTTAAATTATGTAAAGATGGTGTGTTTTCATATGGAAGGTGTGTATTGTTAATATCTCATAATTTAACTTTTTCATGCTAGGGGTACTGCTCTGATTTAAACCAAAAATAATTATTATATAATTATTATACATATTCTACGATTATATGGAATTAAAAATTTATCCGTCAATTAAATGCTTTAAATTTTTTTTATTTTAATTAATGGCGGCTACAATGCATATTTCACTGAACAGTGATACGCTGAGAAAAATGCATTTTTGCTGCACTATGATGAATAACTTTCATGTTCTTTTCACATTTTCAGAGTCTCTGTATATTTATGAGCTTATCGACTGAGTCTTTGAAATAAGTTTACGGTTTTTATTGTTTTGTCTTTTATTTAAAAGTACAGTGTTTTTAAAGTGAAGATAATGATTGTTCCTTCATTACTTTGGATGAACTGTCGTTTTTTTAATTAAGTTATAAATGATCACAGTACCTTTAAATTATTAAGTAGTTGTTATGTAAGTAAAGTGTAAATTGTTTATATTTTGTTGTTTTCGTTCTAGAACCAAAGTTCGAACTGTCACAAAGAGGCAACTTGGTTGTCCAAATCGGCGAGTGGCGCTTCAACAAGCATGCCTGCTGGGGGTCCAAGGTTCGCTGGACGTGCATCAAGAAGAAGAGTGGCTGCAACGCCTCTATTACCACTGTCGACAATGTCATCGTCAAGACACTTGGGAAACACAACCATTAGTCGACACTAGCGTAAATTGTTACATTGTTAAATTTTAATGTAAAACTCAATTAAAATGTATGGTTTCACTATACTTAATTCTAAAGTTGAGATAGTGTGGTTTTCTCAGGTAATTTGGTTTTAATCACTGATTGACAGTATTCATTCTATTTTGGATGTTTTGAAGCGCTTGCCACCTTATATTAAGTAGTATAGAAAATATAGGTAATAAGTATGATAACTAACTAAGATTTACTGCTGGAAGCCAATCTTTACTGTGTTTTGACGATGGTAGTGACGTAGTGACGATTGTAGTTTTTTTGTGTTAAATTGATTTAAGAAGTAAAAATGTTAGCTTATCTGTATTCTTTTAATTTATGTAGTTTGTCTCATCAAATCTGTATATACAAAACTAGCTTTCCGCCCGCGGCTTCGCTTCGCCCGCGTGTACTACACGAACGTTATCCCGCGGGAATGTGATACTTTTCGGGATAAAAAGTAGCCTATGTTCCTCTCCAGGCTACAAAGTATCTATGTTCCAAATTTCAGCCAAATCTGTTCAGACGTTTTCGTGTTCAAACATCTAAACATCCAAACATCTAAACTTTCACATTTATAATATTAGTAGGATAAACATACGCGTATACTTATGTTGACCCGGGACATTAGCGATAGGTAATGCTGTATAGGAGAGTAGCAACGTTTTTTTACTTCTGTTCTTACTTAAAAGTACTTATCTTAAAAGTTAGCATACTCAATATCGACTCAATCAATGTTGAAATTTATATCTGGCTATTAGCAATACTGCACTTGTTTTTTGCGCTACTTTGGACAGGACAGGTTCCCAGTAGGCAAACTGTTTGCCGCCGACTGGTTACCGGCGTATCGGTTTAGTACGCCCTTCCATATATTTGAAATGGAGAGTTCACAGTTTGTTTGCTTTGCGCGTAACGCTGCAAACTGCGTAGAGTGAGCGCAAAACTAGCAAACTGTGAACACTCCATTTAAAATATATTGAAGGGCGTACTAGAACGCAGCCTTAGTTGGCACCGCAAAACAGCGTAATAATCATATTTATTTGCTAATATTTAAGATGACCGTTTAGTAAATAAATCCTACAACTTATGTATTCCAATAATCGTAAGCAGGACTATATTAAGTTACTCTTGTTAGGTATATGAATGGTTTACACTATTTATCAATAAATTATTTTGCAGGCGTAGAAAAATCACAACGAGTTTTCGTAAAAAAGTTCAGCAAGGAAAAAGTAAGTGCTACTTTACGAAGACTATCCTCTGAACTTCAAGGCGGAGATGCATGTAAGCTAATTAAAAGAAGAACGTGTTTCTATTGTCCCTCAAAAATTAAAAGACAGACATGGACTGCATGTTATAAGTGCAGGAACCCTATTTGCGGAGAGCACCAGACACGAACATGCCCCGATTGTTTTTGGCGCCTAGTCGATTAACATTGTTTTGTTATTTATTTTAATTTCGTTTACGTACCTTTAAAATACCTCCTATTTGAACAGTACATACAGTAAAATAGTTAAACTGTACCTAAGTTCCTAAACATAAGACATATTCGATATACAATGTTACTGACTCATAAACGTCAAGGTCTAAGGCCTCATTTCCACCTGCAAGTAAGTCTTCTGCGATAAATGTCCGACAGTTTGTCAGATAGCAACTTGCAAGTCGAAACAC
Source organism: Crambus lathoniellus (assembly GCA_949710035.1). Classification (NCBI taxonomy): domain Eukaryota; kingdom Metazoa; phylum Arthropoda; class Insecta; order Lepidoptera; family Crambidae; genus Crambus; species Crambus lathoniellus. Next base: position 8,170,693 of record OX453307.1, on the reverse strand, counting down.
ACTTGCAAGTTGTAGTTTACATTTGCAAGTTGCTATCTGACAGACTGTCGGACATTTATCGCAGAAGACTTACTTGCAGCTGGAAATGAGGCCTTAGTCAGCGTTTAGCGTTACTATTTTTAATTTCGTATCTGCTAGTGCAGTCGAGAGTAATAGAGTTTATAATACATTAAATTGTTAATACATTGTAACAATTAATACATTAATTAATACTTATAATGTTTTAATGATCTATACTATGTTCTTGACTTAAAAGTTTAACTATTGACATTAAATTGCGATATTGTTATTTAATTATGAGTATTATTTTAATTTCTTTGATATAATTATGGTTACCCTACATTATTTAAATTTTTACTTTTTTGCGTTCACAATGCAATTTTTATGGTTGAAAAATGGAAAATGAAGTATTTTGAAAAAATCGACCCGTCTCACAACCAGCTCCGATGGGACTCGAACCCACGACCTTTCGCTATCCGGGCGACTGCTCTAACCACTGAGCTACGGAGTGGGTTCGAGTTCCATCGGAGCTGGTTGTGAGACGGGTCGATTTTTTCTAAATACTTCATTTTCCATTTTTCAAACATAAAAATTGCATTGTGAATGCAAAAAAGTAAAAATTTAAATAATTAAGTAATATATTACTTTATATTTGGATTATTATTTCTTAATTTCAATCATAGTTATGTTTTTTTTAAATATCTTACATGTTGGTTATCCGGCGAAATGTTTTTATCTCTCAGTAAAATGTCACGAAACTGTAAACAAGTACTAGGTGTATTCAAATAAAAATAGAAATATTTTATTTGCTCTTAAACATGGTATTATATAAAACAGAGCTAAAGTAGGTATAACATTGTTCAGCATGTTTTGCAAGTAGCCAGGCATTTGCAACAATTTTATACAATTTCATGCATTTTCAAGGTGTTGGAATAATTAATTGCACTCTGATTTCAATTTGATTTTTCCTGACTTCGATTTGTTTTTTTTTTAATTGTATTTAATGGAGTGAATATTTACATGTTTTGTTTTAATTCTAGATCTAAATCCAGTGTTCGCGAAGTCCCAGAGAGGGAATCCCGTCATAATGATCGGGCAGTACCGCTTTAACCGCGTCAACAAGTATGGCAGCAGAACGAGATGGGTGTGCGTGAAGGCCAAGGCCGGCTGCCGGGCCTCCCTGCACACCATGGACAACGCCATAGTCCGCGTCTGGGGCTTCCACGACCCGCTAGCTCACACGAGTGCAAACCGCTTCTGAACAAAATTTAACGATCTAGATTATTTCCTCACTCCATCTCAAATAAACTGAAACAAATAACTGTCTACTGAAGCACTGTGCTCAAAGAATTAACCCTCCACCTTCGATCAACAATAACACCTAGTTCTAGATACATAGTTGGATTGACAGACATGGCCAAGCGTCGAACGCTCACTTGAGAGTATAATTATAAGTAAATTATTTTGACAGTGTCAATAATACTAAGGTATTTCAAACTTGGAACGCTTCTTCATTGTCATTCATTGTCAATTATAATGTAAGATCGTAACATTAGTAACCTTTTTTCTCCGTTTAAAAAAAAAGTCAGTCTGGCCATATAAATTTTTTATTTAGCTCGTGAGCCTTGATCAAAGCCCTCCACATATTTTGCCCTTGTATGATTTTGAATTTGTACAACCTTAGTTTAGATTTAAGTTCGATACAGTATTAAATGCGTGTCATGCTCCTTCGAACCCTTATCTTGTGTTCTGGGGTCTATTCAGTGGAGCAAAAAAATTTCGCTAAACAATCTTGACGTGTCTTTTACTATAGATGTTTGGATGTTAATTATATTATGTTTTTTACTCAATTACGCCAAAATGACTGAAATTTTGGACACTGATACTTTGTAGCCTGGAGAGTAACTAAGGCTACTTTGTATCCCGGAAAAATATCACCATTCCTGCGGGATAACGTCGTGTACTCCATGCGGGCGAAGCCGCGGGCGGAAAGCTAGTACTAAATATATGACCACTTACATATTTATTTATAGTGACTCTATGTTTTCACATTATAAAATGGATAATTTATCTTGAAATACGTCTTTCTTAGTTTTAAATGCCTTTCTTAGATAAAGACATGTATCAAAACTGTTTACTAAGAATCTTTTGCTTCGCTAGAGTTACATAACTGAATGACGAATTACTAAGCGAGTATTTATGTTAATCTTGCATTTATGAAATATTATAACTAATTTATAAAATTTTGTGATGGTATCGTTTTTGTTATAACATAAAAATTTATTTGGATTATTTTTTTCAATGAAGTATCAAAATTGTGATAAGTAAATATATAAAATATTGTTTTCTACAAAACATTGTAAATTCCTTGAAAGTGCAAGACCTTCATGGATCAGACACGGTGTCATAACAAAACGGTGCTTAATCGAATGACGTTGCTTCATGCAATAGTATTAACTATTCTTCGAGGCTTAAAATTTATATCATGGATTAAATTAAGGCTAGACACATTAGAGATATTATTATAAATAGACGTATTTCCAATGGTTTTAGGGACTATAGTAAAAGTAAGTGTTACAATCTAGTTTATAAGTTGACAGCTGTAACTAATCTTTCAGTAATTTATAATTAAATTATAGCACTTTATGCAAATACAAAATAACTTACTTAAATATAACTTAGGTTTTGGTGATGGATATTCAGTACCTATTTAATCATGTGTAATGCTTATCTCAACCTTAATTTTTTTTCAACTGCATCAAACATGAAACTGATTTTTTTATGTGTTTTTTTTAATAAAAGTTGTTTTATTTCAACTATTCTTGCCCTTGTTTGCCGCCAACACTTATATAATAAGTATTAAGCATTTATATTAGATTTTTCAAATACTTCATTTTCAATATTTTCATTAACAAAAATTGCATTGTTAATGAAAAAAAAGTAAAAGCAATTTGAAATTGATTTAATTTGGTTTTTATTTGTAGTTATTCAAGTTTGGACGAAAAGAGGTACCATGATGCTGGAGGCGGCAGGACATCGATTCACTCAAGACAGAATTCAGGCTCAAAAAACAAGATGGCGTTGCAGTCGTAGATCTCGGACGAAATGCAAGGCTTTCATATTGACACACAGCGGTGCGGTGTTAAAAACCAACTTATGTCATAATCACCCTCTGTCATGTATATTTAAGTGAATGTTCTTCTTGTTGTTTTATATGCTATTAACATTATGATACTTATATGGAAATTAATAAATTAATCAAATCATATTTTTTAAATTTTGCATGGCAAAAAACGTTCTTAATCTTTTTTAAATACAATTTAAATAATTGGTTTAAATTTTTAAGTGTGATAATATAGATGTGCGTATGAGGAATTTGAATTGGACCTAGTGTGTATTGGACGAAGAACGTTGTAGTTAATGGGTACCTACATGTACCTACACAGAAGCTGGATGTGTTTTTAATTTTTTAAATCTACTATGATGATAATAAATAATATTTGTTTTAACGGTAAATAAAACGTCACTCATCGAGTGCTACTTAAAATTAGGAAAAAATAGGTTTATATAAATGTCATAATATACAATGTTTAACCTTCCAGCGGTCGAACCCCTGCGCCGAACACAAGCAGTCGCGCGCTGTCGGTGATTTTGCAAACTAACATGTCTTTATTAAGAAAACTAATAAATATTTGAAGTCATTGTGTAGCATATAATTAAAAGAAGTTTATGTGTGTAAATAATAATAATTACAAGTTATTTATGTTTATATATTTGTTTATTTGTAGTGGATAGAACAACAGTCCATAAAAACTTTAAAAAAATCTCTTTTGACACAAAACAGCTTCATAAATCAACTAAAAAATGAATGAATTCTTATTTTTTTCATAATATTTAATAGACAGACTATAATCATAATCGAGTTCAATCAGTATTTGTTATCAATAGCACCAAGTTATTGGAACTGTAAAACTATCACATTATTTTTCATATGTGAAATTTTAGCTATTACCTAAACTCTAATAAAACAAAAAGGAAAACAAAATGTGTGCGTAGGTTGTGCGTCAAGTACTCAGTCGTCTGCCGGGCCTCTCTCATGACCGTGGATAAAGTCATAGTCTACTCTACATACTAATACTCTACATTAACTACTCGATTACTTACTACTCGACATAATTTGGGGATGACTCGCAGCTACACTCAATATGCTACACGGCCACATCGTAGCGATGCATTGCTTTGAAAAGACATCAACGTTTTACGGAGTATTATTATTTCATAAGTTTGATAACTGTAACACCTACAAAAAACGCTCTTCTGTAAGTTCTTGTTGAGTTATAAAAAATAAGATCTAAAAAGTTCCTGCAAACCAATTTTTTTTTGTCACAACTCAGAGAAAAGACCGTTATTTGAACGGGTTTTATTTAAATGTTACTAATGACTTAGTATGAACTTTAAATCGCTCAATGTTATGTTTATTTTAATATATTTAATGTTACATTAAATCTGTCTACTGGCGCTACTGCCAATGTATTTTAAAGTTTTTTGTAGAAAGATACAAAGAAAATAGTTGGGTTGCTATACTAATCTTAGTTTATAGTAAGTTTATCTTTTAATTATTAGATTGCATCAGGCGTCCCCTTGTACTCAAGGCATGTTGTCTAAGTTTATTGCTGAATGTTTATGTTATGTGCCAAAGTAACTCAGATTTTGAAATGTATAATAGTGTATTTATACGATTCTGAACTTGTTGAATTTTTTTCCAAGTCGTTTATTGCAATATTTTCTTGTTTGGAAATAAGTTACTTTAAAATATTAACAATACTTCTGGTCAATAACATGTAAGTCCACAGTTTTAGGTCCGATTTTCGGCACAACCAGGAAAGGCAACCCTGTGATCCAAGCTGGTCCGTACCGCTTCAACCGGATGAACAGGTGTAAGGGCCCCAAAGTGCGCTGGACCTGCGTCAAGACCCCAGCTGGGTGTCGGGCTTCCCTAACCACCCTCGAGGACATCATCATCAAAACGCATAATGTTCACAATCATTAGCATTTACGTACTGACTAGCAAGTTCACTGTGAATTTTGTGTAATTTTATGTAAGATAGCTTTAGGGTATCGGTTCGAACCGGGCGTCGGACGACAACTGCAAACGTCAAAGCTCGATTTCATACAAAACAAAGAAACATCAACAAGAAATTAGTATGGCGCCGCGTCATATCGCTTGCAGTTGCGGTTCGACGCCCAGTTCCAACCGATCAACCGATACCTTTAGGGCCTAAACTGAGTAAAACGGGCGTCCGCGACGGGAACACGTCGCGGGTCTCCGTCCGTAGACACGCGCGCGGGCCGCGTAGACACGCGCGCGGGCTCCGTGGAACCGCATCACATAGCGCTATTGACTGAACAAGCCCGTGCGTGCTACCGCTGGCCCGCTGGCGGGCCCCATCGCGGGCACCCGCGCGGGCGACCGTCGCGGGGAAACGGGCCACAAGGCGCGGGCGCAGGGCCCGCCTCTCTGCGACGGGTGCCCGCGACGGGGCCCGCGACGGAGCACTTTTGTATGGAACCGCGCGGGCGTCCGCGTGACGCAGTTTAGGCCCTTAGATAGCTAGATTTGATAGCTCTTTTATTGGAGAAAAAATTATAAAAGTCGCCTTTTAACTATTATATATACGAGATATTTACCATGTTTAGATTTATTTATGAGTCCCCGATATTTCGGCGCAGTTGCACGCGCCATGATCATAGATCATAGTAAAAATAGTTAAATTTACCATGAAAGTTTAAAAGTCTCTTTTTATATTTAAGAGATATTTATATCACATTAGTTTGTAAAAAAATTGCCTACATATACTTAGTACAGCACATAATGTAGATTAAATATTGATTGCTGTAGACTGCCTAGATTTAATACCTTGTGTAGAACCAGTAGTCTTTATAAAATCAGTGTTCAACAAGTATTAGGTACTTAGAATAAGTGTTTGCCTAGTTGAGTATAGTCGGAAAATACATGGTTCCCATAGGTCATTTTAATATTTGTTTTCACCACTCCAGCTCGAAAAGGGCGCTTTTGGCGCCTAAAAACTCGCAGCAAAATCGATTTTTGCTGCGAGCGTGAGGCAAAGTGCTTTTTTAATTTCTTACACCAACTTTGGAAATAATTAAGAAAAAAGAAATAGAGTGACAAGGATGAAACTTTAAAAATTAATATGAGCAAAAAGGATAGATAGATAGCTTTATGTCGATGGACATGAAATATAAAGCTTAAAAAAGAAATACACGGATACCAAAGGTTCGAATAAAGAGTATGGACGAAATGAGGTCGCATGCATGATATAAATATAAAATAAGAAAAATTAATTAATTCTAATAACAAATTAATTATATAAATACGATTGTACTTCTATTGCTTTTTATTAAACACGCAATATTTAAAATAAATAATATGAAGTGAACATTAATATCGCTTACTAATATCATGTTTGGTTTTCATAAAAATTACATGCAGTGCAGTTTTTGAACGCAATGCAAACAGTTACCTTCAACTTGTATAATTGCACCAATTTTACTCTTAATTATTAATTTTGATGTTTTCTTTATTGTTAAATGTTGCCTTCAATGTTGTTTTTCTGACCTGTAACACTTTTCTCGCTGGTAGAGGTGAAAAGTTGTATGTTTAACACGAGAGCAAAATTTTCTGATGTCTCGTGCCTTTAAATCACTCACTGTGCTCAGTAGTCTATATTTGAATCACTCGCTACGCTCGTGATTCAATTTTAGACTACTTCGCTAGTTTGTGATTTAAATTCAGCACTCGCAGCGAAAAATGATTTTGCTCTCTTGTATAACAAATAACTATTTTTCATATTAAGTAAAACTTTTAGTATTTTACTTTTCTCTTAACTTTGAAGACTGTATACCGCTACAGTAGTGCTAGTAATTAGGATATTAATACAAATATAGTGTAAAAGTATCGATTGATGTCATGCACATTACTACACATACGAATACGATTAAACAAATTAGATCAAAAGAAATTTCCTTTTGATCTCAACTAATCATAAAATCCAATAAAAAAATAATTTTGAACTATTATTTATACTTGTCAGGCGAGGATTTGTAAGTTTTTACAAAAATATTACTGTTAAGTATAGAACATAGTTAATGTGGTTTCCATCTGTAACGAACCTACAATAAAACTCTGTAGTTTTCATTCCATTGTACATTCCATTGTACCTGTAAGACCGTGCGTTCGCACAAAAGCTCATTTATTGCATTTTTTTAAACATTTATTGTACAATAATTTACTTATTTTTCATATAAAATTTTATTTGTTTTTTATTTTATTTTGATGATCCTATCAAATTATTGAAAATGTTACATGAAATCTGTCCTTTGTTTTTCATATTATGTTTTGTTTGTGCATAAAATGTTTTGCATTATATGCCAATATGTCTTGTATTTAATGAATCTGTGTGTCTGTAGTAAGAAAATAAAGTGTTTACCTATCTATCTATCTATCTTATAGTGTGCTTGTATAAGCAGACTAGATGTTTTACACGTTTTGTGCTGAAAAGTTCCACAGTAAAAGCTCATATTAATTTCGTCTAACTACTCACAGGAAAATAATATAAAGCAAAGTCGTGAAGTTAAGATTGTTTCGATTTAGACAGTATTTGTGAATATACATAGGTACTTCATAATAAAATTAACGACAGTGGAACGTATGACTGCTATATTCCTCATTTATATTTTAAGGTCGGTTATAAATGAATTCATCTAACTTTAAGATTTAGATTCTTATGGTGGTTCGGTATATCTGTTATATCTAATTTTTATAGCTTGAAAGGAAAACTTTTATTATTTAGATATTAGTAAAATCGCTAGTCGCTAGTAAGGTATGCAGAGTAATGTTTAATTGACTTCTCTTAAAACCATTTTTACCAACCCTAAAAATATTGAAAATGGAGTATTTGAAAAAATTCAACCTGTCTCACAACTGGCTCTGATAGGAGCTTTGCTTGGGGCAATTCTTCACACTTCTTTGATGACCAAAGAGTTTGTTTCAGAATCCGACAAATCTCCCGCGCTTAGTGACGTTTCAGTGGCGTGCAATAATAGCGAATTTGTGCACTGGCCAGCAGATTACCGAATTTATTTAACACTATGCCACAGGAAATCCGACTACTTGAATTGTCGCCTCTGCACCAAGAAGAAAAAACGCTACCAAACACCCTATATTTGCGAGGGGTGTGAAGGATACCCCCCTTTGTGTATTGGCTGTTTTAAAGATTGGCATATCTTGAATATGAAAAGTTCTAATTAGAAAAATCTTTTAGGGCTTAAAAGATGTTTAAAGGCTCCATTCACTTAATAAATATGTGTATTGGAACATGTTGATGGAAATCTTTTACTTTTAACACGTTCCGTAGACTAACCACGTTACGAATCATAAGTATAAGATTTTAAACTTTTATGGTGAATTACACTATTTCAATTATATGAAATTCACCATGAAATTTATTAGAGGCGATTATGAAAAAGGGCATTTTCTCCATGTTTAAATTTGTTGTTGAGTCCCCGATATTTCTGTTTCGGGGTTGTATACAAAATTGACTGCAAGAAGCGAATAGTAGCATGTCGCGTGAAGGAGCACATTAAGGCCGTTTGTTCACGGACGACCCGGTCCGTTTTTTTCTCGGACGACGGAAGCTGGTGTTTTGACTTAGACGGATGGGCACGGGAATACGTTTGTCCACTGCATCCAAACCCGGACGAGCCACTTCATACTGAGAGGTTGTGCGTGTGAGTGAAACAGTTATATGGAATCTACGCTCATACTTCGGACCAAGTTCGGATCCGGATCTGATGTAGCGGTACTTCTGATCTAGCCAAATTCCCAGAGCCCGTCAAATAAATATTTTTATATATTTAATATTTTTATTTATATTTTTTTTGACAATCACACTAATTATCTAAGCCCATAGTAAATTTCATTAAGAAACTGTGTCTACGTGAACTTGATAACGCATAAATATATACTTTAATACTTTTTTTGTTGTTAATACATACTTATTATACATAGAAAGCACCCAGACCAAGACAAATAGACATGTTCATGCACATAAATATTTGTTTTGTTCGGGAATTGAACCCGAGACCTCTGGCGCAGAAGGCAGGTATCCTACCCCTGCGCCAAATCGGTCGTCAAATAAATGGATGACGGAACTCGGACGCCGGGGCTCGAGTGGACAGAGGGTCAATACAAATATATGAAGCGCTTCTTCGGTCCGTCTAGACGGATCCGGCGAGACGGACCACGACGTTTTTCACGTTTTTCACTCACTTTCCACTTTTTACGCTTCTACCCTGACTTACTTCACTTACTGACTTCGTATACGGGGGCATCGTCATCAGTCCCTGTGGGAATACAAATTCAAAATCACAACGAACGAGGCCAAGAAGATGCATTTGTTTTTATAGATTGTAATAATATATTGATAAATCTTATCTAAAATTATTTTAAAGACAAAATGGATTATTTTTTAAATAAAGTTATTATTTTCTTACACCTTTTTATGTGGTTAATAATACATAGAATTAGTAGCATATATACATATACTGTGGAGTTAGGTTAAAAAATTATAGACTTACAGTTTTCTGTAGTAAATATAAATATTTTATATGGGCAAGAATGTTTTAGAAATTCACAAGGCGTTGCCACAAAAAGATGCTCCTCTTTATGTTACCATCGTCGAAGATTTGAAGGGAAAAGAAAAGAATAAAAAACGGAATCGTTCCAGGTCCGTTGATGATATAAGATAAGGTCGCGAGCGAGATGGGTTTGCGTAAAGACTGGGGGCTACCGGCTAAAAAAATATGGATATGGGCTTCATCTGTCATTTGAATTCCTTATTTTGATATTTTTTTGCTGATTTGTTATGTTGAACGTTGCTAGCTAGCTATTATTATACCCGACGTCACTAAACAGGGAACTGATATCGTTTTTTTTTTTATAAAATTTACTCAAAGTTCGGAAAAACGTATGAAGTTCATATCCGGTAGTTAAGTTACGCGGTAGCCCCACTCGCGACAAGCTAATCACAGTCAATGACGAGATAGTAGAGGCTTACTGCGACCATAACCATTAGCTTGCTTATGAAATACTTACCTCCGTTCGTGGAGGTATCTTCCAACCACCACATTCGTAAAATATAATGATTAGTGCATAGGTACTTATAAAATACTATTCCTTTAGGTAACGTCATCGGCGTTTCGAAAGTGAATTTTCTTTTTGCAAACTTTTTGTTTTGAAATTGCCTACGGTTGATCTCAGTCTTAAGTTACGCACCTATGCCTTTTGGAACTACTGTTTTTAAACGAGTAAACAAGGATGTTATCAAAGCTATATTTACCACATCGCGATATGGAAAACCGGTGATCGTGATCGGTGGGTATATACCGGTTCAATAAGTGGTCGCGTGCGAAGGGGTCGCGAGAGAGATGGGTGTGCGCGAGGACTTGCTACGGATGTAGAGCGAAAATCGTCACTGTCAACTGCGAGATAGTTCAGCGGGCCGATCGCCTTAATGCTATGCAGCGCGTCTTGGTCACGTTTGCGTCTTGACGTTTGACTTCGTATTGCCGATGCCGTAATGACATAACGACGCACACGTCACGCAAACCTATAGTCCCACAATCCTGTCTGTTCCGGTGACATCCGTGATAGGGGAGCCACTTGCAATACGAAATTAGCTGTCAAAATAGACTGTCGTATGAACACTGTTTTAGTTCCAAAGATTATCACCAGAACAGAAAACCTTGTCGCACTGTCGACGCCGCACGTTATCAAAAATGGATTTGCACGTCAACTGCACGTAAACCTGACTAATGCGTCATAGGATTACCGCGGTCGGGGCCCAGCTCAACTACGACCATAATCATTTGTAAAATACCACGTATGCTGTCATTATTGTTTAAGTTGTCTCAGTGTCCTATGTCAATGTGTACTGAATTCCGAGAGATAAGCCCTCCTCTTTTGCGAGATGTGCAAGCTTACTGCATAACAAAATTGACATTTCTATTGATGTGAGGGATCGCGGTTTGGTTGCTTAATAAAGCATGAGAATATTTTGCTTTGCAGAACCTATTTTTACACTATCGCTTCGAGGGAAACCTGTTATCCAGATAGGGCACTACAGATTCAACAAATGGAGCGGCAGCAGGGGGCCCAAGGCCAGGTGGATTTGCAGCAAGGACCACAATGGCTGCCGCGCCACGCTGGTCACCGTCGACGGAGTCATCGCCAAACATAACAACCAACATAATCACTGAACAAAATATTTGACCTCTTGATGTACCTACATACGTATATGTATGTATATGTTAGATCTATCGTGTATGTTAAATGTATACCAACATAAAATAATTTTGATATGATATGTACCTTTTTTTATAGTAGGGGGAATGCGGTTATGCATCCCGAAGATATGTGGGACTCGCCGCTAAGACCCTACCCACTAAACCCCCTACTGCTTCCAACACCAGTTAACACGCAGGACCTACGGGACCATGATATCACCGCACCGTGTGTTACTGCGCCCCCTCTTGCGACTAGGGGAGATCGAGACGCGCACGTTGGCGTCTTGCCCTCCCTGGTCGCGCACGTCGAAGTTGACTTGCTGCGACGTCCGCCTCGCGAACTCTCTCCGCGGCCTCCTTCTGCGAGATGACAACCTCGCAGAAGGCGACCATGGCCTGCCATCCCCACTCGCTCCGCAGCATCGCGACTGTGACAATGGGAAGCGAGAGGTCCGGCCCAACCGCAGCGACCAATTCCTGGCACTGCACCGCCCACGCCGAGCACTCCATCAGAGTGTGGCGAGCGGAGTCCTGCGGAGAACCACAATGGTGACACTCCTGGGACTCCTCCCTCTGAATCTGACACAGGTACCTTCCGAAGCATCCATGTCCGGATATGATATGTACCTGATTTAACCTACGTATTATATGTAAAATAATTATCTGTAAATCTTACTTTTACCAGCCAAACCTATACCTCACTGGTAGCAGTAGTTTGCCAGGAGAAGTAGAAGAAGGTGTGATTTGTATAGTTAATAAATAATAATAAATAATAAATATAAATAAATAACTTCTTACATTCACACCAATTATCTAAGCCCATGTTAATTTCATTAAGAAACTGTATCATGGAAAACTTGATAACGGATAAATATATACTTAAATACTTTTTTGTTTGTAAATACATACTTAATATAACACCCAGACCAAGACAAATAGACATGTTCATGCACACAAATATTTGTCTTGTTCGGGAATTGAACCCGAGACCACTGGCGCAGAAGGTGGGTAGACTACCCCTGCGCCAAATCGGTCGTCAATAGTTGTGCATTGCTTGTACATATCTGAATTAAAAATCATCAATGTTCTAACCTGTAGATTAAAATAATTTGGTTCAGATGAAAATAAACAACTACTGACAAGGTTAGCGGCCTATGGAATTGCGGTTTTGTGTAGTCATATGAGTTATAAGTAGTCAAGTAGCAAATTTTCACGGTTGAAATTGAATTTTAAAATATAATTAATATTGAATTATGGACCTTAAAAGATGCCATAAATAGCCTTATTTCTGATTTTTGTAACTGTGACAAGCTTAAATATAAATTTAATTTAACTTTACTTAAGTAGTTCTAGTATTTATTATCATAATATAGTTTTTGTTAATGTAGTGTTTGACGACCGATTTGGCGCAGGGGTAGGCTACCCACCTTCTGCGCCAGTGGTCTCGGGTTCGATTCCCGAACAAGATAAATATTTGTGTGCATGAACATGTCTATTTGTCTTGGTCTGGGTGTTAATTATGTATATTAAGTATGTATTTACAAACAAAAAGTATTTAAGTATATATTTATCCGTTATCAAGTTTTCCATGATACAGTTTCTTAATGAAATTAACATGGGCTTAGATAATTGGTGTGTATGTAAGAAGTTATTTATTATTATTTATTATTAATTATTATTATAGTATTTTCGTCCATCAAAGATTCTGACAAAAATCTTTCAAGTTATATAATTATTCACTAGGGTCGACCAGTGGTGGTATGTACAAATAGCGAAGTGTTTCTTACCATTTCCGGTTTTGCGGAAGTAAGCTACATATATTTCGTTTTTCACAATCTTACCATTCCGTTTTTTTCTATCTCGGATTGATCGCTCGTTCGTCATCTAATGTCATAATCAAGCAGAACCTTCATAATAATTGAAAACTAAAATGAAGGCAAAAGTAAATATGTAAATTATAAGGATTTGTAAATTTTCTTCCAGCTCCTGTGTTCTTGCAGTCTCATCACCGTCGTCATCCGGTCCTTCAGCTCGGGCAGTACCGGTTCAACAAGTGGACCGGGAGCAAGGGTCGCCGCGCGCGCTGGGTCTGCGTCAAGGTCCACTCTGGCTGCCGAGCCACCATCATCACCGTCGACAATGTCATCGTCGCCCAGAAACCTCATAATCATTGAATGTTAGAAAAGACAAATGATAAGATGAGGATTTGTACCTTAATGGTTTAAGATTAAATAGTTTGTAAATTTTTGTTATGAAGTGTCTGATGATCTGATGTCATGTTTTACAAAATCTAATACATATAAAAAACTCTCGTGTCTCAGTGTTATTTGCCATACTCCTCCGAAACGTTTTGACCGATTTTGAAGAAATTTTATATGTATATTCGGTAGATTTGAGAATAGGTCGTTATCTATTTCTTATCTCGAAATTTCCCGGTAGCGAAGCTCCGGGACGTAGCTAGTTATGTATAAATTAAATTATCTCTTTGAACTAGTTTGAACATGAAATCATAAAAAAAATCGCGCATATTGTTTGTTGAAAAATAAAATAAGCTAAGCCGAAACGTCGAGAAAATCCAAAAGCCTTAAAAAACAAAACACGTATTTTTAAGTTAGTGTAAAATGTAATAATGCTTGTTGAAATCCGTATAAGTTTATTTATTTACGCTATAAATTTTCATTTATACTTTTATTTCAGTTCCGATATTCAGCACCTCCCGGTTCGGCAAGCCAGTGATTGTGTTAGGGGCCTACCGTTTCAACAAGTACTGCCGGAGCAAGGGACCAGTCAGCCTCTGGCACTGCTCCAAGTACCCCACCTGCAGGGTCAATCTGAAGACCGTAGATGACCATATTGTGAAGATGACAAATGAACATACTCATTGATAATATGTTATATTCTTTAAAAAAATGTGGTAGGGTTTAGGTAGGTACTATTATTAGTAAGTCTTTATTTTATTATGTTGTTCTTAAGTTCAAGTTGTAATCACCTATTTCACTGAGGGTTCTTAAAACCCTGGTAAATTAATAAACGAAGAACTACAACGCTCTACTTTATTATTATGTTCGTTATTTCGTTTTATAGAATATGTAACGATGAATTAATGTTTATTCACACTAACAGAAAGTTAATGTTTTCAGGTGCAATCTTTTCAATATCAAGGTTTGGCAGGCCGGTGATAATAATGGGCAAGTACAGGTTCAACAAAGCGTCCAAGAGTTCAGGGCTAGTTACGAACTGGTATTGCAGTCGCGCTGGCATATGCCGCGCCTCTCTTAAGACCATGGATTCCAGGATAATCAAAATGTCTAACGAGCATTCACACTGAGGAAGAAGATTGGATTTTTGAAATTTTGCTGTAAAGTTGTAGTAGTGGTAGTAGCGAAAAGTTATTGATCTAAGGTAGTAGCTATGTAATAGTTGCACATTTTTTTTATAAGATTAAACACCAGAATAATTAAAATGGATATGAATTAATTATGTGTTAACACGTGTTCTTCTTCTTCTTTCGTGTCGCTGACAAACTAAACTGTGTCCGACCAAAACTCAGCTACGCGAATCGCAGAACTAGTAGACTCCTCCTGCGTCCAGTTGCAAGGACACGCAAGGCACGATATCAAATGACTCATCATTTGGGGAGAAGCACTGTACCCACATTCCAAACACGTTTCTTATATTTGGTTCTTATCTAGAAATACAGGTCTCTTTTACACATACATTATTGTTGTTAAAAATTGAGACCCCGTGTACTTTGAATCGTGTTTATGCGTCTCATTGCCCATTACATCAATATTTTTTGCAATAATTGAAAATCGTGTTTAAAATGCGGAGCCCTATCGTTAGCAAAGCACAATCTCGCTTTTAATAAATACTAAATAAATATGCTCACAGGGCTACTTCTACGCACGTTGACCTTAATCTAATTCTATTTATAGTTTCAACTTTTTACGATAATCATTATTTGTTACTATAATCCAATCCATATTTTTAGGATTACCTATATCATTCACCACATCGCGTTACGGCAAGCCCGTGCTGCAGCTAGGCAAGTTCAGATTCAACAAGTACTACAAGTGCACCGGACGCAACGTCAGATGGGTCTGCTCCAAGTCCAGCCTTAGCTGTAAGGCCTACGTAAGGACCATCGACGACTGTCCCATCGTCATCAAAAATGATCATAATCATTTGTGATCACATATAGTAACGGGTACAACAAACGCGTGCTGCAGCCTTGCAAGTTCAACAAATACCGCAGTTGCAACGGGCGCAATTTCAGATGGGTCTGCTCCAAGTCCATCATTAGCCTTGCCAGTGTGAGGACTACCGACAAAAGCCCCATGGACATTAATCAATTTATTTTCTTGTATGAAATCTAGATTAAAGATGCCATGCAAAGTAATGCAAACTATTAGTTTTTAATCAAAAGCCTACGCGCTAATCTGATTTCACACTTTATTAAGTTTCAAGTGTCTAACAATTCTCGCAAACTTTTTTTTTGTAATGTTAAGTAGTTGGATAAGGATAAGTTAAGTTGTGAGGATACATTTATATTTTATTTAGTTCCCTTGTACCTCAACTGTTTGTGCAATTTTCAGAAATTTATACTTCTGTTGTAGGTACTTAAAATAAAACATAGTTATATTTGATAAACAAATGTTTTTTTTTAAGTGCAAATACTAAAAAACGGATAACGAAAATATCTACTTACTTTAAAAAAATATTTAAACTTTTACATTTTCTTTCAACAACACGAATAAAACTTAAGCTTAGCAAATAGCTAATTATAGCACCATCATGGTGATGTTGTGGAAAGTCCAGGCGACAAATATTCTCAATAGACAATATATTCTCCCCGTTACGTAACATTTTATTTTATTTATCTGGAGATCATCTTTAAAGTCCCACCAAAGTTAATTATTAGCGAGTCCTTCATTATTTTATTACAATCTCACACATTACAGTATGAATAACAATATCGAGGAAAACTCTGTGCTTTTGAATTAATATTGTTGTGAATGATTTTTTTAGGCACCTTTACGCTTACAAAATCCAAGTATGGAAAGCCAGTTTTAGAATATGTATATGAATATGGACGGTTCAGATACAACAAGGTATCAAAGGCTAAAGAAGACGGCAAAGCGAGATGGGTATGTACAAGGATTGCCACGGGCTGCAAGGCCACAGTGTTCACGGTGGACAATGACGTGGTCCATCACAACGGCGTGCATAACCATTAACCACCTGATCCTGATATGAGGGTAGCATGTAGAAAATTATGTCGTTTTTCACTTACAATAATTATGATTAGTACCTATGTGTATTTCATTTTTCTCTCTGAGACTCGGCACTATGCCTGAAGCTGTTGAGTACATAATTCTGTTATATATTTTGTTATATGTTAAATGAATAAAAAAAAAAGTCTTTAACTTGTTTTGGTTATTTTATCAAATACTGACTAAAAGTTATTACGTAAAAATATCTTACTAAGATAATCCTTAGAAAAAATACATTATTCTATTTTAAATGAAAAATACTCATGTTGAGAAATTCTTTTGAAATTTTTAATCATTTTCTGGTTAAGATAAAGAGTATTGGTAGAATTTTTACAAAAGTATGTGTTTGTTATTTTAATTTTTAGGTTTATGCATTCACAATGCAATTTCTTACTGAAAAATGGAAAATGAAGTATTTCATCAATGTAGAGAAATTAACGCTGACTATACAGCGAGTAAGAAGTATTGGATAAATTCGACGCTTCTCGTAACGACTCCGTAGCTCAGTGGTTAGAGCAGTCGCCCGGAAAGCGAAAGGTCGTGGGTTCGAGTCCCATCGGAGCTGATTGTGAGTCGGGTCGATTTTGTTCTAAATACTTCATTTTCCATTTTTAAGTATGTGCTTGTGTGGCATGAAAAATAAATAACATACTTACTGAAAAACCGTGTTTATATTTCACATAATTAATTAATAAGTAAAAGTTTTCTTATAAAGTACCTACTTGCAGTAATAGACAATACTCCAAGCTTATTTTAAACACTAACTTTTATATTAAGTTGTAAATCAATTACATATATTCTTTCAGATGACGTCTATTTTACAATGTCTAGATACGGTAAACCTGTTCTGCACGTCGGCCAATTTAAATTCAACAGATGTTCCAATTACATTGGTCACAGAGTGAGATGGGTGTGCACTCAGAAAACTAACGGATGTAAAGCTAAGATGGTGACAGTCAACAATGAAATTGTCCGGTTCGGTAGTTCTAATGTTCATCATCATAAGCTGAACTTCATCAATTAATTTACTTTCTATCACATTTAACATTTTCGCAGTACATTATACTTTAGTCCAGACTGCAAAAAGTGGGATATTATAAGTTGGACGTGTCTGTCTGTAGAATTGTAGCTCCTTAACTGAACGAATAGACCAATTTCGAAACGGTTTAATGTTTTAACGATATTGTTTAATTTTATGAATAAAAAAGCTGCTATACAATACTGGCTTTCTTTCTACTACGTACGACTGTAACTTTATAATTAGTGACCGATTCCGCTTCGGTTGATTTTTACAACTCACTTGTTATTTATTTTTTAGTTAGATAACATTGTCGGAAAAGCTGATGAGTTCTTTTTCGCCCGTTTTTCTTGTCAGTTAAAAGATGTCCATAGCGTAGGTAATAAAAACGTTAGGCGATTCAAAAGCATTAAGTTTATGTAATCTATGTGAATAAATTCTTTCGACTTTGACTTTAACTTCTCGTAGTCAAAGCCTGTGATGATTCTTAACGGATATTGATTCAATAGCTACAGAGGGCCCACAGCGAGATGGGTGTGCTCAATGAAGACCACAGGCTGTAAGTAAGGCGGCTGTGACGACGGTCGTAGACTATATTTTTCCGGTTCAAAATGTACAAAACCGCTAATTTCAGAAAAGTGTATCCTAAACGGAAAAAATCTCATTCTCCTTATTCATCCATAAGGAAGGCCAGTGCCCCAGCAGTGGGGACATTAAATAGCTGATGATGATGATGATGATGATGATGTTTGACAGAAATATCAAAAGAAAATAACAAAGTGACAGCTATAGTGTTTTGACAGTGTCAATTGAATCTATATATATAAAATTCAAAGTCCTGACTGACTGACTGACTGACTGACTGACTGACTGACTGACTGACTGACTGACTGAGATATCAACGCACAGCCCAAACCGCTGAACCTAGAGACTTCAACTTTTGCACATACATACGTTATACAGTGTAGGCATCCACTAAGAAAGGATTTTTGGAAATTCCACCCCTAAAGGGGTGAAACAGAGGATGAAAGTTTGTATGAAAGTCCGTCAGTTTTGAAGTTAGGATCTTTAAACAATGTATTTAGGCTGGCAATTGAAAATTAAGATTTACCTGTGTCAGCGTTTTTGACTATTTCACCCCAGAAGGGGTGAAAAGGGGGATGAAATGTTGTATCTGGAAAGTCCTTCATTAAATTTATTATTTAGGCTTATGGTCGGAAAGTAAAATAAATAAGCAAAAACATGTTTTGTATTTTTTCGAAAATCAACCCCTTTGAGGTTAAATGGGATAAATAAACCTAAAAATCGATATGGATGTCGTTATTGAGGTTTTATGGGATGACGATTGCAAAAATGGCATTTATTTTGATGTTTAACACGCTGAACATAATTCAACCCCTAAAAGGTCGCAAAAGGGGTGAAATTTTGAATGAAAAATCAGGGGTAAAATAGACATTTCAACTTGAAACTTTGTAGGTTTACTTCTTAAAACAAATAGGCAACACATTTCGTAATTTTCCCGAAATCAAACCCAGGGGGTAAAATAGGGGATGAATATGTGTATAAAAGTCAGTCAGTTTTGAAGTAAGGATCTTCAAATTTTGTATTTAGACTAGCAATTGAAAATTAATATTTTCCTGTGTCAGCGTTTTTGACAATTCCACCCCCGAAGGGGTGAAGAGGGGGATGAAATGTTGTATCTGGAAAATCCTTCATTAAATTTATTATTTAGGCTTATGGTCGGAAAGTAAAACAAATAAGCAAACACATATTTCGTATATTTTCGAAAATCAACCCCTTAGAGGTTAAATGGGATAAATAAACCTAAAAATCGATATGGATGTCGTTATTGGGGTTTTATGGGATGACGATTGCAAAAATGGCATTCATTTTGATGTTTAACACGCTGAACATGATTCAACCCCTAAAAGGTTGAAATAGGGGAAAAATACTAAGTTAATATCGCTGGAAAAATACTAAGTTTCTGTTAGTAATAAGTGGGTACTCTTTAAAGCGGCGCCGGTTATACGGCACTGAGCCGATGTACAGTTAGTCTGGAATAGATGGTTAACCAGTGAACCTGTGTTTTGCTTCTCGCCCCTATACCCGAAATAACAGTGGCGCAGCCGGTATTTACGCTTTTGTACGATGTCTGTTGGTATACTAAAAGCGTTTAATCACGAACTTCAAGATTGGGGAACGTATATAGGCCGTTTAGAACAATGGTTTCAAGCTAACGGAATCACGGAGGACGTGGATAAGTTGGGGCCAAAACGCAGGGCAATCTTACTCAGTAGTTTAGAAGAAACTACGTACAGACTCATCCGTGACTTAGCACTTCCCAAGGATGTCGGGATTTTATCTTATGAAGAAGTCATAAATTTGTTCAACGGTCACTTCAAAACTAAGTTTTGTAGTTTTGCGGAGCGTCATAAGTTTCACAGTGCCGTTCAGACGCCAAATGAAACATTTTCTCAGTGGGCAGCGCGCGTACGCGGGTTAGCCAAGGATTGTGGTTTCCCGGATTCTACTTTGGAAGAAACTCTGCGTGACCGGTTCGTGCTCGGTATGATTTGTGGGCCCGAGCGAGACCGGTTGTTCTCCGAAGCAATGGATGGGCTAACTTTGCAAAAGGCGTTGCAGCTAGCGGATAGTGTCCATTGCGCTAGGGAAGGTGCCCGTCACGGCGGAGGCGGCGGCGCTCCCGAGGCGGCCGCGCCCGCGGGCCTCGACGTGTACAAGATGGCGGCGATAGCACACGGCCGGGGCTCCACAGCGCCCGGGCCGCACCGCGCCGCGGGAACCGGGCTGATCCGATCCACCTCCGAACAGTGCGATGTGTGCGGTTATTTCGGTCATGTTTCGAAAAAGTGTCGTTTTAAAAATGCATTATGCAAGGTGTGCGGTGGTAAAGGCCATTTGAAGCGAATGTGTAGTAGTAAAAAAAGTGTTCAGAAAAATCAACATTTCTTGCAGTGTTGTTCGGATGACGAGGATGATGGTAAGCGATTGCTTTTTAATATTCGCTCGTACAGAGGAGAACCTTTGCAAGAATCGGTTTTAGTGGATAACATTTCTTTATGTTTTGAAATAGATACTGGTGCCGCTGTGACCGTTATTTCTGACCGTATGTATTATAAATATGTTTCTAAAAATATTCTTTGTAAAAGTAATAAGGTTTTGCTGAGTTATAACGGGGGTTCTATTGAAACTTTAGGTACAATAGATTTGCCTTTTTCTTTCAGAAATAAGACAAGATTATTAAGTGTTTTTGTGGTTAAAAATGGTGGCCCCCCATTACTTGGTCGGGATTTTATAGCCAAATTTAAGCTACAGCTGTGTCATGTTAACGCATGTGATGCAAAGGCCCTTGAATTGGAAGTTTTAGGAAAAAAATTCCCGAAACTGTTTTCAGATGATTTAGGTTGTTGTAAGGGAGTCGAGGTCAAGCTGCACTTAAAGCCTAATTCGTCACCTATTTACCGTAAAGCACGTTCTGTTCCATTCGCGCTTAAGGCCAAGTTAGACGAAGAGATAGATAGACTTGTAAAGTTAGGCATTTTAGAACCCGTTCCGTTCTCTGACTTCGCTAGCCCAATTGTACCTGTGTTAAGGAAAGACGGCAAAATCCGCCTCTGTGCTGATTTTTCCGGAACTTTAAATAATCAATTATTACTGGAGAAGTATCCGTTACCCAAAGTGGAAGAACTTTTCGCGAAGTTACACGGAGGAATTCGATTCACTAAGCTTGATTTGTCGGGAGCTTACAACCAGCTTTTATTGCATGAAGACTCACGGGATTTGACTTGCATTAACACTCATAAAGGACTTTATAGATTTACTAGACTCGTGTTTGGTCTTTCAAGTGCGCCCGCCATCTTTCAAAGAACCCTTGAAAACATTCTTATTTCATCAAAGAATGACGAGCCGGTTTCGCCAGGGGACAATAGGGATACCCTATTAAGTAACGGAGTCCTTCAGTTCTTGGACGATATTTTAATTACTGGGGAAACAGAGGGTATTCATTTAGCCAGATTAAATGAAGTTTTTCGTAGGCTTGAAGATGCGGGACTGGTATTAAAAAAAGATAAATGTAGTTTTTTTCAGGAATCGGTATCTTACTTAGGTTTTGTGATCGATAAGAATGGCGTTCATAAAAATCCTGAGAAAGTACAAAGTATTGTCGAAGCAAAAAAACCGGAAAATATAGCTGATTTGAAATCCTTCCTCGGAATGGTAAATTATTATAGGTCATTTATCAAAAATGCTTCTAGCATATTGGCTCCGTTACACGAGCTATTACAAAAAAATGTAAAATGGCACTGGAGCGCAGCTCATGATGAGGCTTTTTACGCTATAAAAAAACTTCTTTCTTCGGACACTACGTTATCGCATTTTAACCCGGATGCTCAAATCATTTTGACAGTGGATGCGTCACCATGGGGTCTTGGTGCAGTGTTGTCACAAATAAACAAAAACGGTAAAGGAATAGAAAAACCGGTTTCATTTGCATCTCGCTCATTAAACGCAGCGGAAAAACGTTACAGCCAAATTCAAAAAGAGGCAACTGCCATTATTTTTGGTGTTCGTAAATTTCATCAATATTTGTATAGGCGTTCTGAGCCTTTTTTACTAAGAACCGACCATAAGCTGCTATTAACAATTTTCCATCCGCATAAAAGCGTTCCCGAGGTATCTGCGAATAGACTTCAAAGATACGCGTTGTTTTTGTCAGCTTATAACTATAAAATAGAATTCGTTAATAGCGCATCCAATTCTGCTGATTTTCTTAGTCGCTCCGTGTCGCTGCATCGAGATGTTTACGTTAGGAATGAACTAGACGCTACACAAAAGAAACCGGTGCCTTTATCGCAGGAGCGCGATAACTGCCTATTAGACGATGCGTGTTATGTCAACTTTGTTTTTAATGCTGATTCAGCCATGTTATCAATTAAAGATGTGGAAATTGCTACAAACGAAGACGCGGTTTTAGCTAAAGTCATTAAGTTTACGTTAACAGGTTGGCCGAACAGAATGATAGAAAAACAATTTCGCCCTTATTATGGGTCCCGTTACGAACTGGCCGTTGAAAAAGGGTGTTTAATGCGGGGTTCGAAGTTAGTAATCCCAGAAAAGTATAGGCATATAATTTTAAAAGAATTACACATTGGACATTTAGGTGCCACGAAAATGAAAGTCGAGGCTCGGTCTCGATTCTGGTGGCCCGGCATGGCTGCGGACGTTGAGCGGGCCGCCGCCTCGTGCGAGACGTGCGCGCATTTGCGGGCCGCCCCGCCGCGCGCGCCGCTCACCGTCTGGCCTTATCCACCTGAAGCTTGGCACAGAGTACACTTGGATTTTTTAGGCCCGTTTAACAATAAAACCTACTTAATTGTAGTGGATGCCTATTCGAAATGGGTTGAAGTATTTGATGTAAGTTCGGGTTACAGTTCCAAAGTAGTCATCCAAAAATTGTGTGAGGTAATGGCAAGATTTGGATTATTTAATACTATATGTACCGATAATGGTACATCATTTGTGTCTTCAGAATTTAAGTATTTTTGTACTAGTAATGGTATTAAACATTTAACGTCCCCAGCGTATAATCCCGCTAGTAATGGGCAGGCTGAAAGCTATGTTAAAATTATTAAAAAAGCTCTTAAAGCGATTTTAATTTCTAAAGTTAAAGGCAATGATTTTAATATAACGTTAAATGAGTTTTTGTTTAACTACCGTAACTCCATACATTGTTCCACTAAAAAATCTCCTGCAGAGGTTCTCTTCGGGAAAAAGCTTAGATGTCGTTTGGACTTACTAAGCCCGTTACCCTCCATGCCCGACACAACACTGGAAGAAACTGTTAAGGAAAGTCAGTCCTTGCAGGTCAAGCACTACAGAGGCAGGAGAACTAAGAATTTCACTGTAAACGACAATGTATTAGTAAAAATTTATCACAATGGAAAATCTTTTTGGACCAAAGGTATTATTACTAAAAAATTAGGTAGATCCGCGTATTTGATCCAGTTATGCGATTATGATAAACGCATAATAAAAAGACTTACGAATCAAATTCTTAAATGGGAAGGAGAAATGGAGACGGTTAACCTACAGTCTTCATCGCCGTCTGCAAGGAAGTCAACATCGGGTCCAGCTCGCAACGAATTCGGTACAGCAACAATTCCACAAGGTGGTGTTATAACTGATAGCCTTCTCTTGTCTCCGCTAGACACAGGATTCAGTCTGCATCCAGTGGTTGTTCCTGCACCCTCGTCTACATCGGAACCACTCGAAACCCCAGATCCGGTGACCTCGCCTAATGACATCGTGGAACCCTCTACACAGAGGCCGGCAGAAGGGACCACTGAAGAGCCTGTAGATGAAGGAGACGAGTGGCTTGACTGCCAGTTACCGGAGACAGCAAGCCTTGAGCCATCTATGTCAACGGGCTCGCCTATAATAAGTCGACCCGAGGCGTTAAGAGGACAACTTACTTCTTCGGAAGGGCGCTATGAGCCGCCGACATTGCGTCCACGTAAACCGAAGGAACGGGACGATTTGTGAATTTGTTAATTTATTGGTGGAGGGATGTTAGTAATAAGTGGGTAGTCTTTAAAGCGGCGCCGGTTATACGGCACTGAGCCGATGTACAGTTAGTCTGGAATAGATGGTTAACCAGTGAACCTGTGTTTTGCTTCTCGCCCCTATACCCGAAATAACAGTTTCCATAATAGGAAAGTAAGAAAACGTAAGTACGTAAAGATTTACGTTACAATGGAAAGCGTAAGTTTCCTATAAAGATGATGATATTTCCTATAAACCGGTGCTCGAGTGCGACGGGTTCCGGTTCAACAAGAAGTTTACGACTGGCGCCCGGGCTCGCTTGGTTTGCACTAAACGGCTGCAGTGCTAAGGTCATCACTTTAGACGATGAAGTCATCCAGCTTGATAATGACCATAAGCACATTCGAAGAACTTCTCATAAAATTTTCGCATTCATGCCTTGATGATGTTTATGATTATTTTAAAGTGGAGCTATAAAATTGTTCCTATTCATATTGTGTTTTACTTGTATGCTAAATGAATTATTACTCTCGCAAGATATGATGAAGAAATTTATTCGAGATGCTACTTTTAGAGATATAATATATTGTTTTCCTTATCCACTAGAAATCCCTGTAAATGATGTATTCCTGTTGTAGTGTATTCATGTAATGTTTCCACTGCTGGGGTACAGGGCTTGTCTGATGATAAGATAAGATAAGATAAAAATATTCTTTATTCACTTAGACATAATAAATATGTACTTATGAATCGTCAATATTTTCCTACCACCCATTCAAGACTTTTTTAACTGACAAGAAGAATGGGCGCAAGAAACTTGCCAGCGTTTCTTAGTTAGGTAACGACATTTACAAAAAAAAAACATATCGTTACTAATACAACAATTGCTTAGTATAAAAATACATCAATTTAAACAGTGATTATGTTATGTGTTACATCATGACCATGCATTGCGGTCATTCAAATAATCGTCTACTTTATAGTATCCTTTGCTCATCAGCGACTCTTTAATGTAACATTTAAATTTATGCAATGGTAGTTCAATAATATGCTGTGGAACTTTATTAAAAAAGGATATGCTTTTCCCCAGAAATGAGGCTCTGGATTTTTCTAGCCTAAACTTGGGAACGACAAGTTTATCTTTATTTCTTGTGTTAAAGCGATGAATATCGCTCTGCTTTACAAATGTATTATAATATTTTTTCACATAAATAATATTTTCATAGATGTATTGTCCTGCAACAGTTAAAATGTTTATTTCTTTAAATAGATCTCTTAAAGAATCTCTCGATCGGAGGTTGTACATGGCGCGAATAGCCCTTTTTTGGAGCACGAATATACTTTGGATGTTAGCGGCTGAGCCCCACAACAAAAGGCCGTAGGACATAACACTATGAAAATAACTAAAATAGACTATTCTAGCCGTTTCAATATCGGTTAAGAGCCTTATTTTCTTTACTGCGAATGCGGCCGAACTGAGTCTACTCGCCAAGGCTTCGATATATATACTATTAAACCAATGTGACACTTTTGAAAGAGCACTATTTACTTCGTCAGAACAGTCATCACCTCTATCTACTTTAAAGACTAGAGATGTATCATCTGCAAATAGCACTGTCTCACATAAATTCTTCGCGTAGTAAGGAAGGTCATTTATGTATATTAAAAACAACAGCGGGCCCAATATTGATCCTTTGGGTACGCCCATAGTAATGGGAGCTCCGGTAGACTCAGTTTTATTAATAACTACCTTCTGAGTTCTTTCATACAGATATGAATGCATAAGGCTTACTGACATTTCAGAAACACCATAATGTTTTAACTTCCTTAATAGTGTTTGGTGATCAACACAATCGAATGCCTTGGAAAGGTCACAAAAAATAGCGATTACATCCTGCTTGTCCTCCCAGGCATCAAGTACATGTTTTAGAAATGCAACCCCAGCATCAGTTGTACTTTTACCTTTTGAAAAACCAAACTGTTTCTCATGCAGTATACTATTTAATTTAAAATATTCTAAAAGTTGAGCATAAATTAATTTCTCAAATATTTTACTTATTGCTGGTAGTATGGATATAGGTCTAAAATTTGCTGGGTCACTTTTGTCACCAGCTTTAAACAGAGGAATTATTTTACTATTTTTCATTAAATTAGGAAAGACCCCTTCACTTATACATTGGTTAAAAATTATTGCTAATGATGGAGCTATCACATCAATTATTGATTTGATGATACTTGTAGATATGCCCCAGAGATCTTCTGTTTTCTTAATATTTATTGCTTTGAATGCTTTAATAATATCTTTGGTAGTGACATAGCTAAAACTAAATGTTTCCTGGCACTTGTTCACACTAGATTCCATAAGAGAGACAGCGGTGTTGGGGCAAGAGTTAAGTCTGCTAGTAGTTTCTAACGGAATTCGAGCAAAGTAACCTTCAAAAGCACTAGCCACCTCAATATCTGATTTAAAAGTCTGATCACTAATTTTTAAGTTAAATGAATTAATTTTGCTTTTTATTTTGCCAGTTTCTTGGTTTATAATACTCCAGGTAGCTGCATGCATGCATAGCATTCTGTTTTATACCGATATAAGAATTACTACTGGTCGAGATGAAACAGTACGTCATCACGACCAGTCACTAAGACTTAAACATGATACAGATGATATATATAAAAAAAAACAAATTTATATTTCATTTATTTTGTCTGGTAAATATCGAAAAATTTTGACATGTCGTCACCAGTTGAAAAATTATGCGCATTTACTAAGAGAGCTTTTCCCCGTACAAAGAATGATTATGTAGCCTGTTCTTTTTTGTTCCTCTTTTGCCATTCTATATTATGAAGAAAACGCAGACTCCAGATAACACTCATATAATTTTTGATCCAACTTACAGGTACAGGCATAGTACAGGTATAACAATATAGATACAGTCGACGTCTTAGTGAACTTATCCCCTCGAGGCTAGTTTGAAGAATGACCTCTCTTTTCTCGTTAATCGGGCTCAAGTCTAGCTACCCCCCACCAATTTTACCACAGATTAGCCTATTAAATTTAACAAAATGGCGGCAAGAGACGGCATTACCTGTGTTGCTATTAAAAAATATGAAAAACCTTCTAAAATCATGACATTCGGCCATCTGATAACGTGCTGTCTCCCGACGCACACATAAAAATTATTTAGAATCAATTAATTAGGTAAGTATACAGCTAATATACTGATACACAACTATTCTCAATAGTAAAGTCTTACAACTACTACTACTACCTATTTAGGTTAATCTTATAGTGATAAAAACCTTAAGTTAAAACTTAAAACATAATTGAAACAAATACATTATATTACACAATGCTCAACAATAATCTTTTAAGGAAGCCGATGACTTGTTTAGAATATAGATATTATCGTGAAAATATTGTTTTAGTAAATCGTTAAGTAATACATAATCAAATAAAATAAATTATCAATAACAAACTAATCTAAAACTATTTGAATCAATGTATAAATTAACATAATCATGACATTCGTTAACAAGCGACTATTATTACTTAGAAAACTTATTTTGAAACTATACTTGTTATATAATCATGTGTAAGTAAGTATATGGAATGATTAAAGTAAAGTCTGGTTATAATCTATAAGCATTAGTTATGGGTCATAAAAGAAAAATGGATTAGCTTGGTACTAGTTTACATCAATGCATTGTCAGGAGCTACATTCAAGAATATTAGATGGTGTCAGAAGCAAAATAAGAATGTTACATTAGGAATAGGTAGGTACAGAATTTAACTTTAACCTGATAACTAGACACCCTTATCACTTCACTCAAATAGTGGAAAAAGCAACTACGAGTCATGAAAGGATTAAAGACCTAATATTAGATGAATTTAACTATCGCTAAGTTTGACCTAGTTTAGTCCTTACAAAAACAACTGTAGGCCTCTGCACAGTTACCAATTTTTACCCAGATATGAGTAACAAACCAAGTTATAGATACGTATTTACCATAGTGCACAATTTGTATTAAATCAAAATATGAATTAGGACAACTAAAGGAATTATTTAAAGGCATGTTCGTAATAGGCATTATTACCGATTAATTTAAATATTCTTATAAGGAAGTTACACTGATAGTGAAGATGCCGCAGGTACAATTTGAACCGTCACAGCAACAATTTGCTTTTTCAACTTGTCAACCAGTTGTCCAAGGTTTCCAGAGCATTCTTCTCCAGCACCAAATCTTAAATGCATCTATTCTCTGCCTCTGTTAGAATAGTACAATACATGGTTCCACTCCGTACATGAAAATCAAAAGATCATATTATTATCATTTCTAATGAATAAGTTAATGATTTTAAACAAGTTCGCAATTTAATATCAAAACTTAAAAATGTCTACAAGGTATCCTCATACGAGCATGACCCGCATCCTTATCAACAAATATTCATATTACTATGAATAATATTAGTGTAAATAGATTTAATAATTATAATTGGGATATGAAGAAGTATATTACCATGGATAGAAATAGAACAAGTAAAATCATGAACAGCTTCTCGCCCAAATGAATTAACTACACGATGATTTCCCGTGGGAATAAAATATCCTCCCGGGGTCAAAAGAAGCCGATATGCTATTCCACAGACAAAAGATTTCAAAGATCCGTCGCCGATAGCCGTGATTGGGGAACAAACATACAAGCTTTTGCAATCATAATAGTAAAATGAGATAAGATACATGACATGATAGTATATACTTCAATATAAGTCAACTTCAGTATCAGCGATCCACTCGTCTCAATATCCGACTTACAACCACAGCCCACGATGATCATCATCACAACAACGATCACTCTGTGATCTGCACCTTCAGTATCATATTATCTCCTCTCATTACCACAGCACGTACACTCTGCTGTCTCCAGTTTGTATGCTGTGTTGGTTCGTACGTTCAAGGGTAGCGGGATCCTCATTATTATATTAACTCGATGCTAGCTCATGATAAGTACCTACTGGATGCTACAATTGGCATCTGAAAGCAGTAAACTCACAACACACATAGTAACCAAATCAATTTTATTAATCATTCAAAAGAAATAGATGTATCTGATAATGAATCAATAGAAATAAATGTAAGTATATGAATTCTCATATTCTTTTATAAACATTAGTATGTAAGGTACTTAGTAACTTCAACCATAGTAGAAACAAATGTTCAACTGACCAGATCTAAAAAAATATGGAAATGATTACTACAGAATATGTGAAGGAACTTCAAAGGTCCGTGAGAATGGTAAACTGCTAAGAATTTTAGTATCACGAGCCTACCAAATGAGACGGTAAATTTGACAGATCTACTTGATTTTTGGTTTAATAAAGATATTAATTCTCATTAAAATAACAATAAATTAGATTCACATAATTTGAAATCATATTTTGTCAATACGTACACTAGGACGGTAGTATTAAAATCCTCAAAAACTAATTATAAATCATACCGCCAATAACAACAAAAACACGGCAAAACTAACTTGGTATGCTACAGCAGTGGTTACTTGTGGCTTTATTTGTTAGAACAAGTTTAAAACATGAATTAAAATGTTTGCATGAAGCTGTATAGAACATTTTAATAAATTGAGAGGTGTGATTGAGCAATAATCGTTTTACTTTATTTTGCTTAATTAGGAAAACATCAGTTACAACTTGACAGTGTAATAAACACGATCTACTTAAATGCACTATGGACTGTTTACATGTTTTTGCATTAAAAACATAATTTCATCACTATGTTAATGAAAACAACTAGAATAGATATCAGTGAATGCTTCTTGCAGTGCTGTCTAAGCAACTAAGTATTTCTGCTTTTGATTTGCATCTAAATCATTAAGAGAGATCTAGAACACTACGCAGTACGCACAAATAGCAAAATAGCTTCTAGTGATTTTGGCTGTAAAATTTTCCATCCGTCTAAACCAAAACCGAGTTGCCCGGAAGAAACCGCAGTAAGACGATAAGGCCACCATTTGGTTAACAGTTTGTTATCTTTGTATTATTATTATTATTTCGTGTGTGATTGTTCCGTTCGTAATATTGTGTACAAATAAAGAATTAATCTATGTATCTATCAAACTAGGTACTTAGATAAAGAATCTTCGACGTTCCCGGAAAAATGTAAAGAATGATGATTTCTAATCAGTCTTATGGCTTTATTGTCTAATTATGTAGAAGACTCGGAAAAGTATGTTCCTGATAAACTTTCTCTAGCACTCATCCACAATTTAGTTTGAATTTAAATAAAATTTGAGATTTAAGTTTGCCACTAAACTCAAATTTAAAAAGTCAAGCATAGTGAATTCTTTTAAATTAAGCTACATATAACAAAAATAATAGACGAAATGTCCACTTGAACAAAGTTTCAAAAAATAAAATAAGTAATAGGAAATAGTAAATTTTGGATATCTTTGCATACCTACATTGCTTCCATCTCGAACTAAGTAACTCAAGCACTTGTGTTATGGCATTTGGGAACTACGACGGGGATTACCACATACAATCGGGCAGAATGTTGAAAAGTCCGCTTTAAACATTCACCCGACAGGGAATCGAACCCGGTAGGTACCTCAGAGACAGCGGCACCCCGAAAACTATGCGTACGTACACCGTATCTACAACACTGCTATGGAGATTGTTAAGCTTATACCAGAAACTAATATTGTTTCCTTAGTTAAAAGGTCTATAACAATCTAAGTGACACAGATCACAGTTTATAAAAGTATTACCCAATCGCAATCTTGGAATACTAAATTCGCGACTCTAATAGTGTGCTCTTATTCAAAAGTGAATCGTCATCATGTCCAATCTTATCAAGATCAGAAATACATCCAGTTCTGCGTAAAGGTCACCTGGGCATAGACCTAGGCATAGAAAAACAAACCTAGCTCATGGATATTGACCACTCATGAGAATCAAGATATGGTATGGATTTCGTATAAATGGAAACTAAGGTAATTATAAAAATCTTAAATAGATAAGACAATAACCCCTACTCAAATTGTGGAGCATGTGGATACTTATTATGCAAGGAAAAAGAAATGATGCAAACATAATTTAGTATATAAATATCTTTATAAGTAAGTAGGTACTATGTTGCGATAATTAGAGCGCATATTGACAATAATACTTTAAAGGTATCTACTGCTACAGCTGTGGTACCTACTAGATACTCAATGTCAAGCACGTAGGCAACTGTAGATTTAAAAGGCTTTTCATTCTTCCCTAAAAGTATTTTGATAACATCTAAATGATTCTATGAAAAGATAAGTTTTTATAGTTTTGTTTTGTTTTAGGTAGACCTTTACAAACTTTATTTAAGGGGGTGTTACAATCAATTTAGTCGGTTATGCGAGATGAAAATTAAATCTTAAATAGTTTTATTCGATATGCAAATAAATAAACATGAAACATTTTAATCAAAACAACTTCAATACTTGCCCATAAACAAAATGCTCTGCATCATCTCAAATCCTCTTTGACCAGATTCAGCTACGAAGAAAGGGTATTCCTCCTTCGCTCAAGACTCCCCTGGGTCGGCCACGTCACCCTGGAGGCCTACCAAGCGGCGCACCAGGTGGCGCGGGCCGTATTCGTCCTCAGATGCTATTTACCTTGGAATGTATACATTATTCATCGGCAAAAGATCGTTCCGTGTCATTCTATAATAAAATCATTAGGTTATCAACACAATATGCCCTTCAGGAAAATTCATGATTTATACTGTTCACTAGCTACAGTAGCTACCTACATCCTTTATTATTTACAAAAACCATTTCTTTTATTAAGAGCTACTTATCTAGTGCAAAAATGTAAAATGAGTATTGTAAAAACAAGAATAAAACGTTTGAAATTATCTTTGTTCTGTTGTAGTTTCATTTAAATCTAATAATCTTAAAAGTGGCCATACGGGTAGTAAACCAGTATGAAACATAAGTAGGTACTCATTTAACCAGCCTGTGAGAAACGTACTCACTTAACATTTAAACATATTCAGACGAATGTATGCCACCAACATACATCGTTCGTACTCTAAAATCCGGCGAGTGTATGCCACAAACATATACCGCCCCCTTAATTCCGACGAGTGTATGCCACAAACATACATCGTCCCCTAATATCCGACGAGTGTATGCAACATACATACATCGCCCTCTAATATCCGACGAGTGTATGCAACATACATACATCGCTCCCCAATATCAAATTCAATTTAATGCATTTCAACAAACAAATTCAATGTATCTCTTATAACCAGTGAGCATGCATAGCTTGCTCACTCAACCCAGTGAACACCTTATATTTGTTCGCTCATCATTAAAAATTAAAAATATTCACATTAGAGATATCCAAATTCACATAAAGACTTTCATATTTAAATATTTAAAGATACCATATTAAAATATTTGTATTTAAACTCATATTCATAGTTCAAGCAATTTATATTGCTATTCACGGTGTTCATATTAATTGAATCCACAAAATTTGTACCTATTAATTAATATATCAATAAATAGAAAGCCAGAATTCAATTGTAAGTAAGTAATACGTACCTATTAAACCAATCTTACCAGGTAACGTAGGTAACCAGTAAGCATACATGACTCACTCAACCCAGAGAACAACACGTTCGCTCAATACATTAAAAACAAAGGAAAATTAGTAATAATTAATTTTAATAATATTAAGATAAATGAAATGTGAGCAACCAATCATAAATTATTCTTACTCTTTACTACTTCTTACTAGCTTCATAACTTATAGTTTTCTCTTATTTACTGTTGGTATTAGATACCACGTTAAAACATGGATTGTATGCAAGATTTAGTAGCCATAAGTGATTTCACTCTGTGCAACAGTAAAGGCTATCAAAACTAGCTCCAATTAGTGCTAGCACTAATTACTTAAAACATTACATGTAGGTACACCGCCAAAACTGCCAGTCCTAGCTCCATGTGTAAGATTATAAACAACATAAACAGCAAGTACTCTAATAATATAATAATGCCAATCATCTCCATTAATTCTGTACAATCCTCATTTAATACATCATGTAAATTAAACAACAACAATCAAGATATTATGCCAGATTCATGGTACGCTATGATCGTGCCATACGAAAATATCTACTACATACCCGCGTTTAAAATTATGTAAGTATAATCGGAGGGTAGCCCCGACCGTACACGAACACAATTAATCAATTCAAATAAAAGTGTGATCTAGTTTATGACCGTTCCGTCGGAGAGTAGCCCCGACCATGTACGGAACACAATCCGCCACACAAATATTCCAATTTTAACGCTTTAGATTTAACCAACACGATCGGAGAGTAGCCCCGAACACGAATTAGTAAAATCTTAGTACTAAGCTACGCATATAGACTTTTTAAATTATGTCAGTATAGTCGGAGGGTAGCCCCGACCGTATACGAACACAATCAATTAAAACACAAATGCGATTTAGTTTATGTCCGTTCCGTCGGAGAGTTGCCCCGACCATGTACAAAACACAATCCACCGCAAAGGTATTTAAAATGTCATTTAGATAAAAAAAAATACGCATTAACATGGAATCTGGAATATTTATCCTTTCTCTGCGTGAAGAGAATAAAATAACTCGTTTGGCATTACTATAGCACAGAATAAGCAAATTATTCTTATTATCAGGTTTAGAAATAAACTTACGTGGGTACTTTACCGCTTCTGAAATATGAAGAAAACGCAGACTCCAGATAACACTCATATAATTTTTGATCCAACTTACAGGTACAGGCATAGTACAGGTATAACAATATAGATACAGTCGACGTCTTAGTGAACTTATCCCCTCGAGGCTAGTTTGAAGAATGACCTCTCTTTTCTCGTTAATCGGGCTCAAGTCTAGCTACCCCCCACCAATTTTACCACAGATTAGCCTATTAAATTTAACAAAATGGCGGCAAGAGACGGCATTACCTGTGTTGCTATTAAAAAATATGAAAAACCTTCTAAAATCATGACAATATTTTGTTTTATGTTTTCATATTAAGGCTGAACACTTTAAATTTCAGATCGTCAGCTATTTTTCACCACGTCGCGATTCGGGAAGCCAGTACTTTGCTTAGGCCAGCACAGGTACAATAAGCACAGCCGATACAAAGGAACAAAAGTCAGATGGGTGTGCACAAAAGTATCCAACGGATGCAAGGCTAACATAACTACAGTATACGACCAAGTTGTTAGTGTGAACAAAACGCATAACCATTCTTAACTAGTTAGTGAAAGCTTATGAAAATAAACTTAAATAAATATGAAATGAGAGTTGGACATACTTTTATTATAATTATTACATACGCAATGCTTATTTAAATATACTATCACTAAGACGTTTCAATAGTAAAACGAGAAAGCTGTCAATTTCAAACGGATTTAATCCATAGTAAATTATCCAAAATGGTGCTTTGTGTAGGTACAGTAGCGCAAATACGTATTCCCCTATGCGTATGTCACATGGTGGATTAGGGAACAAAATTATCTTTGTTTTAGGTTTTTGAAAAGCAGAAAATGTGTACGCAAAATGAAAATCGCAAAATATGACATAATACGATAAAATAGAATACAACATTTTTTAAGCAGCTTCAGCGTGACCCATGATTTTTCTGCTTCACGTTACGGGATGCCGGTGTTAAATTTATGCCCTCATAGATTAACAAGCACAATCAATACGAGGGCCGAAAGCGAGATGGGTGTACACTAAAATCGCCAGTGGTTGCAAGGCTATAGTCACTATTTCATTCAACCAGATACTTAATATAAATGGCTCTCATTGTCACACTTAATAGTTATATATTGTAACTTTGTAAAGTATTTCATGGATGACTATAACAAACCCATTAATAACATTGCATTCCAAAGGAACCTAATTTAACAAGAACCTTCCTTATCTAGATCAGGTCACCTTCACCACTTCTCGTCGTGGTAACATGATGCTCTGTTACGGGGACAACCGCTACAGCCTCAACGGCATCCCCTTGGGGCGCCGCAAGCGCTGGCTCTGCACCAGGTGGGCGTCTGGCTGCAGTGCCTCTATAACCACCACCTCCAAAAACGACATCATCAAGCACAAGAACGAGCACAAGCATAAGAAATAAGAACTGATGCTGGCATCGAGACGTGATAGACAACCCGGAAGTGTTATGCCTTGAATAAAGAGACTTCGTTTGATATACCTTTTTGTGACCTTTTTAATACAGTATACGGTATAATTATGTCGTTAGGTACAGTTTGCAAAACTTTACTCTTTATTCTAATTTACTCTTTAAAGGTAAAAATCAAAGAATACTATAGTATTACTACGTACCCGTGTTATTCAATGAGTGTTTTGAATCTACAAGGGAGATGTTTAATTTTACGCCAAGAACGTAAACAAAGTATAAATTACATGTATTTCGTTAAAATAGATTTCACCTGAACATGCTTTATCATGCTTTATGTGGGTTTTGGAATAGTGGCTTTCACTTTAGGGCACACACCCAACCCGCCGCCCGCCGCCGTCCTTGTTTTGCGACGATTAGGTATATTTGTTGCGGCTAAAGATGGAAGAACTTGAGATTAACCGGCTTATCTTATGTTTATGTTCACATACATCTTTAGCCGTAACATAATATACAATGTGGTAATACTTATAACAAAGTGGTAAGACAAGCCCGATCAGAGAGGTTGGTCAGAGCTAAAAACTACTTAAGTAAACCAGTGATTATAAAACCCATTTCTGCTATTCAATTTACAGCAATTATAAATTTTATGAATATTTTTATTTCGCAGATTTCTTTTTTTGCGAGTCTAGAAGAGGCAAACCAATGATAGGAGTAGGCAACTATAGATACTACCAGCATAGCAACTTCAAGGAGGGGAACCCCAGATGCCTGTGGGTGTGTGTGAAGTGGTGGAAAGGCTGTCGCAGCTCCGTCACCACCTTTCAGGAACAGATCGTCAGGGTCAATAGCCAGCATAATCATGATTGAGTTTAAAATATGAGATAACTTGAATAAGAAGTGCCCCTTAGTGTCAGCCACAGAAAACAAGAAAACTTTAGAAATAGCAAGTAGCAAGCAAAGTGCTTTTCTATAGCCTGGGGTAGGCAAGGCAAGCGTAGAAAAACCTTTTGCTTAAAAAAGCAGACCCGCCATCGATTTTGTTCGAGTTTGAAATTTTTTAAGTTGTCAAGGCAGCTACTAAGCATTTTTTCGGGTCACGCTTCATTCAGTACTACAGTATATAGCCTTAGCATGAAAACTGTCCTTATTTTTAATAGTAATAGTAATCTATACCATCCGTCAAAGCGGTGATGTCAAAAATCTACTGAATTTTTTCAACGACCAGAAGAGGCGCTGTTCTGGTTTTTATACAAAACTAGCTTTCCGCCCGCGGCTTCGCCCCTGTGAACTACACAACGTTATCCCGCGGGAATGTTATATATTTCCGGGATAAAAAGTAGCCTATGATCCTCTCCAGGCTACAAAGTTTCTATGTCCCAAATTTCAGGCAAATCCGTTTAGCTGTTTTGGCGTGATTGAGTAACAAACATACAAACATCCAAACATCTAAACTTTCACATTTATAATATTAATATATAGTAGGATAATACGATCACGATTACGATAACGATAGTTTTTCGTGCGAAGGGCACTGCTACTTCTCCTCTTTGTGTTCTGTGGTGACAGCTGGTGTTATCGTATAGTGATATATTGTTGCCTAAATTGTCGCTTAGAACGAATCTGGGGAAAACTCAATGATACCAAACTAGTACTTTACTTATTTTTTGTTAAAAAAGTTTTTTTTCATCGCATCCTAGTGCCTATTAATGCTCTAAATAAACATTTTTTTTGTAATATTTTTCTCTCATTTTTTCTTTTTTCTGTTTGACCAAATTCCTGCAGCGTTCTAGGTATTTTAATTATTTATATACAACACTTTATTTTCAGAAGTACACTCCTACAAAAGAGAGACGAAGAGGCATGTTTTCCATAAAGGACAAAAAAAGAGGAGATGTGTTGGATGCTACCAAAAACTCCGAAAATCAATGAGAAGCCGCGAAGCTGATAAAAAAGCTAAAAAAGTAATAACTGAATGCTTAAACTGCAGCAAATGTTTATGCTTAACCTGTTTTAACGAAATACACCAAGTAACATTATTATTGAATTAATATTTGTACAATAAAAGATATATTTTCATTCACTGCTTCTTGTTTATATGAAACGTGTATTCATCAAGCCCGCATTACATCGCTATTTTGATGACTATTGTTATCACAATAGTGAAGAAATGTCGTTTAAAAGTCGGGTACTGTGTCAAGCGCTATCTTGCTTATGCCTGACCAGAAAAATAAAAAAACCTCGCCACGCTGCGGAAATGTGACGAACTAAATTTTTCAAAAGAATTTGACATTTGTAACAATGAAGAGGCGAAAGTGGCGCCTTAGGTCAGGTTTTTTTTATTTTTTGGTTAGGCTTTACCGGTATTACTCTAACAGCAGAAATAAAGCTCTTATATTATCGTTAGGTAAACACACTGCCACGAAGTATTTTTCATTCAAGTTTGAAGCTCTTTGAACTCAGTATGTAATTTTAGAAGAATAGACTGTATTGTATCACTTAATCGTTTTTGTTGTTACAAACCCGTCCTCCTTCTGGGCGGATACCGGTACAACCGCCACAGCTGCAGCAGGGTTAGGCGCTGTTCTTCTGCAACAGATGGTCGAGCCGCGACTGCCGTGCTGAAAGAAAATACGATGGGATTGACATTAGCTGCCACGTGACATTTCAATCGCTAATGTCAATCCCATACATTTTCTTTCTATTCGACTAGCGAATTCGTTATTAGAAAGCCACTTCTCTAGGGGGGCTGATCATCAAGTACAGGAATGCCTATAACCACTAATGGTACGACAGTCGCAATGACGACAAATGGGGTTCATGAAGTCCAAGCAAGGCAAGCCCATCCTGCATACGATGCAACTGCAAAACGATGTTAAAGTACTATGTGTAAGCGAAACAGCGTTAAGCGCAGTGTCTGAGTCAGCCTTTTAATCAATATTGCAATGCTGGTTGGTGGTAGGCTCTCAGGGCTTTTTGACCATTTGGGTACGCAACCCAAAAAATAAATATCACTCCGCTTTTAGCTTCTTGATAGCCACAAACTGCAGCTATCTTTTCTCGCATGAGGTTATACACGACTTGCTGTCACACCACTACCATAATATTGATCAAAGGACTTGTGTCGATATGGGATATCCAATTCATTTAGTTGCTTGATTCACAGTTGCTGAGCTTACAACATCACGGAGCGGTAAACCTGTAATCCAGATGGGTATTTACCGATACTACCAATACAGCCGTTCGGGTCGTAAGACCAGCCTCAAGGTCCAGTGGCCCTGTATCAAGTACAGGTCTTTCGGCTGCAGAGCGTCTTTGTTTACTGTAGGCAATGAGATCCTTGGACCGAACAAGGCTCATAATCATTGAAACTAATAGGGGAAAGGAGGGAAAATGGAATAGCTAACATTCATGTCTAAAAATAAAAAATCTATTGAGCTCTAAACTTTTCATATAATTAGTTTCAAAAGGTTATAAAACATAAAAGAATCTTCTTATATAAATATTCCGAAAAGCCAGACCTTGATATTTTCGATTTTGCTGTCATGTTGTAGGCAAAATGGAATGCATATGTGAGTCGAATGGAAGATACAAAATAAGTTACGGTTTTGCACCTAACACATAAGAAACAGCTTTTGCGCCCACTCACAACTCGAATGACACGTCATTCGAGTTCCAGTCTTACTGAACCGAGGGCGGTTCAGTAAACAGACAAAACATATCTCATTGAGTTCAATGTTTTGCGTTTTTATTCCCATTATTTGTTTTATCGGTTTTAGAGATTTTTGTTTTTCCTTCCCTTTTTCTTTTCCCCGGGTGTCTACAGTTAAGAATTGGTTTATTGTTAGAACTTGCATTTTCTTTTACCTTAATACATTCCTTCCATTTTGCCCTAAACATAGAATTTCCAACTTGTCCGTGCGCTGGTTGTAGAAATAATACCGAATATCGAATGCTTAATAACAATTTTGTTGTACTCAAGTCGTTTTATATATTCTCGACTCCTAGTAGAAAAACACGAATGAAACTAAAAAGTCATATCTCTAACCTTTCAAACAATTTGACTCCAAAGTACATGGTTCTTTGTAACAATTTACGGAAAAATAAACAAACAACGCGAACTCTTCCATGGCTGCCGCGAGCCAGATTGAACTTCGGCAATGCAGCTGCCGTTGCCTAATTTTACATTTATGTTATTTAAAAACATTTCTACGGTGGTGGCGTGTGAGGCGGGTCGTTACGTTCCCTAAAATATGGTTGAGCGAAGCGATGGCTGGTTCATGCGTCATGCTCGTGAACGGGTGCTGCCAGTGGGAATGGGTCTGCTCTTATCTGCTTGCCTTAAAATGTGTTTTCTTTTGTTTTTATTCATTTTATTAAGAATTACATTTGAAACATGTATGGCGCAACTTGCAGTATATAGTAGAATTGTCTTTTGTTTTTAACTAATATTAAAGCTTTAAGTAGAGTTCCTAAGTACTTAATTGAAAATTGTTCACCGCTATGATCATTAGTTCGCCTATACTTAACTGTATTTATCATAACCCATTGTGTAATTGTGATGGAAACTGACCTTAGTCATACCATGTTAAGGTCATTTTTCAATTTGACGACTCTGTATGAAATAAAACAGGGAGAAAAAAACTACCCTTGGAGTTTCTTGCCGGTTCTTCTCCAAGGCCTCCCGCTGTAGGGTTTGCGAACCGATGGCGTAGCTTCTATGACATTCACAAGTATTGTAAATAACAATCTAAATTGAATAAACAAATTTGAATCTTGAATTTTGAATCTAATGTATTTATGTGATAAGCGCCGCCTGCAGCACATCACGTGATTCATAATTTATATAGGTAGTTTTCATTTTGCCCGCTCACTCCATCTTTTTTTTGCTCTGCCTTCCCCTACTAGCACAACCCAACTAATCTATGAATTTAGTATTTTAACATGTAACAATTAATTGGTGTTATTTGAATGATTAATGGTGTGTAGTATCTACCCATCAAATCAAATCAAATCAAAAATTTATTTATTCACATAGACATAATAAGCATGTACTTATGAATCATCAATATTTTCCTACCACCCATTCAAGACTTTTTTAACTGACAAGAAGAATGGGCGCAAGAAACTTGCGCCATAACTCCATATTTTATTAAGACGAAAAAAACATAAATATAATAAATGGTTCTTAAATCTGTTTTAGTAAGTGTTAATAATAAATCAATTTAGGTACTAAGATACTACATTTTTAATTGTAGTTTTTGGCTGAGCGTTGTAGTAGTTAGTTTTTTAAATCAACACATTTGTTTCAAGCCCAAGTGTTAAGTCAGGTTGAGTAAACATTGGGTTGGTTTCCAGGACCCGTGTTCACGACTTCACGTTTCGGCAAACCAGTAATAGAACTGGGCATCTACCGGTACAACCTGTACTGCGAGTCTGACTCCGGCGCGAGGGTCTGGCGCTGCGTCAAGTGGTCCAGCGCTAGCTGCCGAGCCTCAATCATCACCGATGGGGAATCCATCACTCAAAGAAATTCTCATAGACACACCAAAAATTATTGTCTAGCTAATCCGATACAGCACAAGACTCTGCCAAGGCAAACGTATTTTTAAATAAATAAATATGTAATTAGTTGCCCCTATTTAAAAATACGTTAGTCAAAATATAGATAGCCAAGAGTAATAAGGATCAAAAATAAATTTTCAACATTTTCTTAACTTATACAGAATAATGAATTTTATAGTGTAGTAACAATAGATTTAATCAAATATTTTAAAATGTAAGTTTTTTTTATTAATTCAAGACTGCCAGAGAAAACAGATTTTTAAATAAATAAAAATATATTTAGTTGCCCACAGTTAATAATAAGTTAGTCAGAATAAAGGTAGCCAAGTAATGAAGATTAAAAATAAATTTTCAACATTTTCTTAACTTATATAGAATAATGAATTTTATTGTGTAATAACGATAGATTTAATCAAAAAATTTAAAAATGTAAGACTTATTATTAGTTATAAGAACAGTTGCAAGTAGAAAGTTACCGAACGTGACCTATTTAACACTGCATTTATTTATTACTTTAGGGCATTTATTTATTACGGGAGGTCGCTGCCTCCCATTCTCGTGGAAATATCGAAGTGGGAATATATATATAAACGTACGTAGAATAAAATAAATACCTATTTATTAAAATACCTATTTGTGGGATTTTATATTGGATATTCCTATATATACCTATCCATTATCATGCTACCATGTTTAATACAAATAAAGATTGAATTGAATTAAATTGGTAAATTTTTCAGCGACAACGTTAACGGCCAAATTTACCACTTCAAGATTCGGCAAGCCTGCAATCCAGCAAGGCAAGTACCGGTTCAACAAAAACAACCGGAGTACCGGTCCAAAGGTGCTGTGGGTGTGCTGTCGGGCCAGTTCCGGTTGTCGCGCGAACATCACTACCTATAACGATATGATCCTTAAAGAAAATTCTGCACATAACCATTGATACTAAGTTAAAAAATGTACCAGTTTAGGATTAGTATTATTCGTTTATTCTCTCGTGTGTTCTCTAAATACTCATTTTTATATTATAGGTCTAATGTGTGGATAAAGGTAGGTAGAGTATGAATACGTCTACAAGCACAAATTGTAATAATTACAATATAGGTAATCATTACCTAGTATGATAATTTTTAGAAGGCCAGAGTAGTAATGTGTAACTAATAATATTATTATGATGGCTAGATGCTTTTAATATTTAAATGATGATAAATAAATTGTTTCTGTGTATAAACCGTTCAATACGTGGAAACGCATACAGTTGATTGTCTTAATTTTATTTGGCATTCATCATATTCATAAGGCATTATATTGAAAAATATTTTATTCTTCGGCATAAATTTCATAACCCATAAGGATAATAATGCACAATAATAGTTGAAAGGCATAATATTAACAAGCATAATCTTTTAAATACATATTTTCGTTTGTCATAATTTCGTGAAGCAAACTTTAAAACGCATAACTTTATAATGCATATTTAATTTTTTAAAACATTAATTAATATATAAAAATGACAATAAGTATCTCGAAAATGGTGCACTTAGCCAAAATCTAATTAAAATTTTAGATACGTAGGACATGTAGGTATTAAAAGCTGGCAAATTAATGTTAGATTACTAAGTTTTTTATGTTTTAGAGTACTATTAGCGGTTTTTTTATTTTGCTTTTTGGATTCGCGAATTAGAGTAATTATTATTTTAAAGTGAGTGTATTTGAGTGAACTCTTTCGCTGTACGCAAATATCAGAGACCAACATTTTATAAATTAGTATAAGCAACTAGGTGTGGTGGCCCGTAGAGCTATCGCTCGGTCTTAAAACACCGTAATGGTATCTTTCTCTATTTGGAAAAAATACAAACAATTATTTATTTTATAAAGAGGAATACCTAATAATCTATTTTGTATAATCGTCTGAGTAATCGTTAATCTTTCGAATTTAAAATCATATTTTATTACAGGTATCACTGTACCGGTTTATTCACTTTCCCGATGTGGTAAACCTGTAATGCAATACGGCAATTACAAGTATAACAAACGGGCTGGCTATAAAAGCAAGGAGAAGGCGAGATGGGTGTGCACTCAAAAATATCGCGGATGCCGGGCAGCTATTAGTACTTTGAGTGGCAGCGTTATTTCAGTTACAAATGATCATACTCAATAATAAATATTACCTTTATTTTTTATAAACATATCCAGTTTTACATTTGTATGTATTACCTTGTAAACAATTTATGAAGCTGATCTTAACACTGAGGTTTTACCGGTTTTGACTCCTAATGAAATTGTTTCATGAATAACAATGTTTTTTCACCACATCGCGTTATGGTTATCCCCTATTACAATATGGTTTTATTGACAGAGCTGCTACCAAGGCAAAGACAATAGCCCAGTCAACGAAAAGATATAGAAGGAAATGCTTGGAACATAATTTTCGACTTTGTAACTTTGTTTGTTTAGGTAAACATATGAAAAGTCCCCTGAAGTGGAATTGAGTTCACAAAGTTTCATACACCCCTTTTAAGGGGGTACCCTTACAGGGGTATTTCCAAAGACTCTCTCTTAGTGCTACCCTACACTCCCCAAGGAACATACACTTTTGCGCCCAGTAGTTTCGGCTGTGCGATGTCTGTCAGTCAGCTAGTAACGCAAAAGTTTTATATATCTACAAGCTTTCGCCTGCGACTTCGTCCGCGGGACATTTGAGAAAATACTTAGGGTACCAATAACCAGGATAAAAAGTATTCTATGTTTTAATTTCATGAAAATCCGATCAGCTGTTTTTACGTGATTAAGGTCACAGCAGATATATCAACTCGGAAAGAGATCGACACCGTATCGCCTTTCTCCTCGCCGTCAACCAGGGCCCTAAGTCTGCTAATTTTATTTTAAATAAGATTCTATTGATATTCAATTGAGACTCAATTACGATTCCATTACGATTAAAACAAATTGGGTATTCTGTAAAAACTTGTACGTCAGCTCAATTTAATCGCAATTGAATCGTAATTGAATCGTAATGGAGTCTCAGTTGGATAGTTAATGGTGTTGCCTTCGGGTATGTATCATAATAACTACGGTCGTTTCGACTATGGTCGAAATAACTACGGTCAAAAGACCTACTGTTCAAAACAACTATTGGTCGTTACACCTATTTTTAAAATAACTAATGTACGAAATCACTACAGTACCCCTAGTGTAAGTTTTTATGTCAAGCAAACGCAAACTATTTCGATTCCGTATTTATGTCAATTTGTATGAAAACTATATAAGCGCCTCTAGCGGCGAGTAGCGCGCTTATATAGTTTTCATACAAATTGACATAAATACGGAATCGAAATAGTTTGCGTTTGCTTGACATAAAAACTTACACTACGGGCACTGGTCATCTCACCTACGAACAACTCACCTACGGTTAACGGTTACGGTATTTGTATACATAATATTATTTTTTATTAAAAATAAAAATAAAAAATTATATTATGTATACAATACAA
Organism: Crambus lathoniellus; assembly: GCA_949710035.1. Classification (NCBI taxonomy): domain Eukaryota; kingdom Metazoa; phylum Arthropoda; class Insecta; order Lepidoptera; family Crambidae; genus Crambus; species Crambus lathoniellus. Next base: position 8,126,232 of record OX453307.1, on the reverse strand, counting down.
CATAGAACTTTGTCACACTGTAGCGTTCCAAAAGAAAACGATCAGTGTCACAGAAGTCATTCAATATAGTAATATGACATAGTCCTATGTTGTATACATATTATTGGTCGTGCGTGACTGTATTGCTGTTAGGTGCGAGGAGCGAAGCGACGAGCATGTTAGGTTTACATGAACATACCGCGCGAGCCGAGCGAGCGAAGCGAGCGTGCCGCGGCAGCGGCCGGCGAAGCGCCAGAAACGACTATATACATATTCCCATTTCCTATTAAACTGAAGTAGGGGGTAGGGGGGGTGTATAAAGTCGATTCTGGCGCTTCGCCGGCCGCTGCCGCGGCACGCTCGCTTCGCTCGCTCGGCTCGCGCGGCGTTTTGGTCACTGTTCTAACCTAACCTAACCTAAAACGTCTGTTACATTTTGTTGGGTGGCAGGGGGCTTCGCCCCCCGAGGCCCCTTGGTGGGGGCTTCGCCCCCTGTCCCCCCTTTTGTTTTTCCCAAAAGATATAAAAATTTTGAAATAACAAAAATTTTTTTGAGCAAAAATTTAAAAAAAAAATTTATATGTCCATCGGATGCTTCCTAGGCATCTCCGGGGTACCATAGGGGATCGAAAATTTTGTTAGATTTCAGCTATGACGCACCGTTTTCGATATATTTGCATATTTATAAAATTCATTCTTGAAAATTTTGCCAGTCCCCGCTTCATACTAAAACAGTAAAAAAATTTGTTTGCGACACCCTAACCAAAAAAACAATCCAACGCGCCCAAATCCATTTAATAAACTTTCCAATTCATAAGCTTGTTGTAGGCGAGTCGTTCATAGTCGAAACAACCAGTAGATGAAATGAACATTAGGCCAATCGTCCGTTAGTTGAATAAACTGTAGTTCAATCAACCGTAGGCGAAATGAACAGTAGTTGAGTCGTTCAATAGTCATTATGAAAATATGTGAATCGATCGTAGTTATTTCGACCATAGTCGTAATGACCGTAGTTATTATGATACATACCCCATTGAGAGTACTGTCAAACAAATGTCAAATGAGAGTAGAATACCGACGAGCTACGATTGTAATACGATTGAAGAGCAGACTAGCAAATATTCCGATGGCAGTTCAATGGCAGTTCAGTCGTATACCATTGGTCTTAAGTTAGTAGCAGAATACCAAAAATGTCAAAAGCCGCTATTGAGATTCAATTAAGATTCAATTGAACCATTTGTAATTTAGCAGACTTGGGGCCCAGGCGTCAACCTAACGCAAGCACGTAACCAAACCGGATCAGCGTCGGTACGTTCGGCTCGGCTACAGCTAAGCGACGCCGCGCTTACGCCTCGCCGGACAGTGGTTCCATATCGAAAAAAGGTGGACATGGGATCAAATCTCGGAATTTCAGTCTGATTTTTTGAAATGTGATTAGTTCATTTTCATTTTCAGACCACTGTAACTCCTAAACTTTGTTCTTTACAGGACTTAGAAAGCGTACGTTGCCTATAAGGATGATGGACGAGTCAGGACAGTTAGCTGACTGCAAGCTGGAGTTGACCAAGTCCCGATACGGCAGACCGGTGCTCGAGTGCGACGGCTTCCGGTTCAACAAAAAGTTTACGACCGGCGCCCGCGGGCGCTGGGTCTGCACTAAGGTGTCTTCAGGGTGCAGAGCTGTGGTCATCACTGTTGACGATGAAGTCATCCAGTTTAATAATGACCATAACCACACTTAAAGTGCTGGTCCGTTGCAAGCTTTGCTGAAATTATCACGTGAGCTTGAAACTCAAAAACCATATGTCAACATCAGTTCAATAATTTTTTAAATGAATAGTAAGTACCGGTAAACTGTGGTTACTTTGATGCGATTTGGTGACTTTGTTGAAACGATTTCTTGCCTGAATTATTATTTTTTCCATTTTTTTTCAACTGACCTATGGTAGCCTAAATATAACTGTACCTATATTATGTATGCTCATTTTTACTAAATTACAAACAATACTGTTTCAAACTACATAGTAAGATACCTAAAGTTACCCCAGTCTCCGGTCCTTATTTAAAATGCATTTTCAATGTACGTAGTACTTACTTGCAGTAGTAAGACATTATTTTAATTACTTAATTGATGCGCTTGCTTACTCTTAATTTTAATAATGAGTACTGGGTATTTGTTACATATTGGTGACAATGATAAAATTAAACTGAGATTAACTAACTGAGAATAAAGAAATAAATACCGATCACTTCTACACTTATATAAAAGTTTTAGACAAATTAAATTCTGCACTATAATATTAGTTTTTGGCAGGCATAACAGTAAAAAGTTAAGTTATTTAACAAATTATCACATTAATGTATTTGTTTTTAGTAAATCAAAGTGAATTGAAAAAAATCTTGCATTCGTTCATAAATATTATATTAATTAATACTCGTACTCACCTGTAATTTTATTTCCATGACTCTGTTGCGAATGACTGCATTCTATCTGATAATTAATTTAAGGAACTATTATGAAGATCTGCCTGCCTGCCGTTTGCTCGAAAGCATGAATTGTTCCATGTTTCCCCATGTTTATTAAAACTTCAATCAAGGCAATGTAAGGCTACGTACGCACAGGCTGGCGGCTTGCTTGGCGCCTAGAGCCTAGCGAGTCACCTTTATTAAAACGAACGTTCTAGAATGTTCGCGACCGGCCGCACGGCGCGCTTGGCGCCTAGCTAGTTTCAAGCCACTAGGCTCTAGGCGCCAAGCAAGCCGCCTGCCTGTGCGTACGTAGCCTAGGGGCGTTTGTGCACTACACTTTTACCGATAGTTTCAATGTTTCAAACCCTAAACTACACGAAATAAATAAATTCTTACTATTAAAATGATTAATTATTAAAATACAAGCATCCGTTTTTTTCCGGATCGGTAAAATTCAGTGTAGTGCACAAACGACCTAACGCTTCGTTGGGACAGTAACAACTACAGCTGTAAGGAGAGAAATTCGACAAATCCCAAAAAATATGGGTGTGTTGCAGGGCCTATCTGTACACCATCATTGAAAACATCATCAAAACCACAACACACAAGTATAAAACATTATATTTCTTCAATTTTTTGAAGAGCTGACATAGAATGGTCGGGAACTAGCTAACTCGAATCAATTGTTTTCAATAAACGTGATGGGAATACAGGTTTTACAACTTTTAATATTTTTATTTTAATGATTTGATTCCAGCTGTTTATACAACTGGCGATTATCAGTAGGCAGGGAGATTTTGTTCCATTGAAAAGATTATTACTTTCAATATGATTTATTTAACGTAAATAACTGTTTTTTTAATAATAACTATTAATTAATCAACATTTTTAGAGTAAAAATATTACGTAACGATGCTGTCACTCACACCTTTTGTTTCACAGCTCCCTTCACATACGTGCAGTCTCAGCGAGGACGTGTGATGATCTCTTGCCTAGGAAATCGGTACAGTCTGAAGACAGCCAACAACAAAACTGGCAGAATGATGTGGAGATGTATCAAATGGCATCTGGGCTGTCGTTCGGCCATGTCTACCTTAAACAATCAAATCAAGCGTTTTAATGCCTGGCACAATCATGCATGAATATTTTGTTAATTTAATATTTTTGGGATATTTAAGACATTACAATCCCATATCCTTACTTCCATACTAATATTATACTTAAATGTGAAAGTGTGTTTGTTTGTTTGTTTGTCCATTTTTCACGTCAAAACAGAGCAAACTGATCGAAGTGTTTTTGGTATGGGGATAGTTTGGAAGCTGGAGAGTAACATAGGCTACTTTTTATTAGGGAAAATTATAAAATAAAAATGGTAATTTTGTATGGAAAATAGTTTTGACTGTCGTACGATACAAAACTGTCGTTTCATCCATGGCCGCTTCCGTGGCTGCGCGCGGTCAAAATCGAATACTAATCTTTTCCAATGTGCGTCAAGTTAGCAGCCTCACAACAGAATTAGATGGTTTTGATTATGTCAAAAAATACTGTATAAATAGTGTTAAATAGTGATGTATATTAAATAAATAGTGTAACTTTAATTAAAAAGATATTTGAGTATCTTAGTGAGGCTGCTAACTTAACGTCAAGTTAGCAGTCACCTCAAGAAATACAGTTCGTATCAATGTGATTTATATGTCAAAAAATACTGTATAAATAGTGTATCGTAAACGCAAAATTTCAAAAGTAGTGCTTTAATACAAGCCGAGATATTAGGGTCTCTAAGTGGGCTGCTAACTTGACGTTTCTTGCGATGGAGATTCCAGGGAAACAGGTACAAGTTTTAAATAAATAAATACTTGAAAAAATACTGTGTGAAATAGTGAATCTTAGGATATAAATAAAAAAAGAATTCTTCTTTGCTATTTTCAAAAAATCTAATGTAAACTTCTACATAATAATCTGAATATATGCTGACGATCAATGTTGAACTTTGCTCCTTAGTAATAAGGTTCAAACTTTATTTCAATCGTGAAGTGCGTACTATCGAGCAAAAAAGTGAAATATATATTTTTGATTGTGTCAATACATACGTATAATCGGTTTAATGCTATTGATTAGGTATTTAAACAAATATATTTCTACCCACTTTTTAACCGACTTCAAAAAAAGAGGAGGTTCTCAAGTCGACAGTATTTTTTTATGTATGTTTTACCATAACTTCGCCAGTTGTTAACTGATTTTAATAATTATTTTTTTATCTGAAAGAAAATAGGTAGGTAGTTTATGTGTGGTATCATGAAAAAGTTAAAGTAGTCAGTTCAGTAGTTTTTTCACAATCCTGAAAAAACATAGTTTTTGACTGGTAGTTCCTGCTTTACACGTCAATATCTTCGCGAACTATTGACCAATTTCAAGAGTAATCTCCTGAGGTAGTTATTTAGATTAGATCGTTCTTTCATAAATAATAAATAATAAATAATAAATAATAAATAATAAATAATAAATAATAAATAATAAATAATAAATAATAAATAATAAATAATAAATAATAAATAATAAATAATAAATAATAAATAATAAATAATAAATAATAAATAATAAATAATAAATAATAAATAATAAATAATAAATAATAAATAATAAATAATAAATAATAAATAATAAATAATAAATAATAAATAATAAATAATAAATAATAAATAATAAATAATAAATAATAAATAATAAATAATAAATAATAAATAATAAATAATAAATAATAAATAATAAATAATAAATAATAAATAATAAATAATAAATAATAAATAATAAATAATAAATAATAAATAATAAATAATAAATAATAAATAATAAATAATAAATAATAAATAATAAATAATAAATAATAAATAATAAATAATAAATGAGTGTTTGTACCAAAATTTTGAAGTCTCTCCGGCATTTCGGAAGCGTCCCATCTTGCAGCTCTCAATTTATTTCTCCGTTTACGCTGTTTGCGTCGATTATGTAGCTTGTATATTTTGTTTGTTTATAATATACTAGCGGATTCTCGCGGTTTCATCCGCGTGGTACCTGAACGAATGTAGCTTTCTAATGATCAAAGAATTTTCTAAATCGGTCCAGTAGTTTCGGAGCCTATTCGATGAAAACAATTTAACAAACAAACAATCAAATCTTACCTCTTTATAATATTAGTACTTACTTATAGATAATTATATAATTTGTACCGCTTTAATTGTTTTCTGTTTCCCAACGGTTGACTGGCAAAAAATACTTTTAGTATTAAGTCCGCCTTGTATATTACATTACCTATGTATTATGTACAAAAGTTTATTAAATAAAATAAAAAAGAAATAATAACAAATATGCTAGCCCCAAGCTTATTTTTCACATACAAAAGTTCCAGCTAATTGAACTTTTGTCCAACGACACTTGGATCGCTTATTTTGACGTTTAGTCGTTGAAATCCGATCGAAACAAAGGTCATCTAAATAGTAGAATACCTTCGAGTTATCGTTTTGAAACGATTGAAGGACGATTAATGTACCAGAATACACTTCGACGACACTTCGATGGAATCGCTGCCGCTCAAGTTCTATCGACAGTTGTGAATACGAATATGGTTTCAACGACTAAATCGCTACGATATCGTCACGGTTTATATTACGAGAATCGGGCTACTGGTCAAGGTCGCGGGAAGCCGCTGGATGCGGGCAGCGCAGGACCGATCGTTGTGGAGATCCTTGGGGGAGGCCTATGCCCAGCAGTGGGCGTCGTACGGCTGAAATGATGATGATACGATAGATTATGTATCATTTAAAATGACTGGAATAAAAAATTTGACAATATCAGTACGTCTAAAGAAAACTGTACACGACTGTACCTAAATTCGAATGTATGGTAGAAGTTAACATTAGATTTTTTGAAAATAGCAAAGAAGAATTCTTTTTTTATTTATATCATAAGATTCACTATTTCACACAGTAATTTTTCAAGTATTTATTTATTTAAAACTTGTACCTGTTTCCCTGGAATCTCCATCGCAAGAAACGTCAAGTTAGCAGCCCACTTAGAGACCCTAACATCTCGGCTTGTATTAAAGCACTACTTTTGAAATTTTGCGTTTACGATACACTATTTATACAGTATTTTTTGACATATAAATCACATTGATACGAACTGTATTTCTTGAGGTGACTGCTAACTTGACGTTAAGTTAGCAGCCTCACTAAGATACTCAAATATCTTTTGAATCAAAGTTACACTATTTATTTAATATACATCACTATTTAACACTATTTATACAGTATTTTTTGACATAATCAAAACCATCTAATTCTGTTGTGAGGCTGCTAACTTGACGCACATCTTTTCCATAACATTAGAACAAAAAAAAATATTCTTATCTGTCTTTTATTGGTATTTTTTTTTCTTTATGTAATAAATTAAATTAAATTATTAAATTATTTGTGATACGAAGTACTATATCAAAGTACCTATAAGTACTTACTATAATTTATGTGGCAAAACAACGTTTGCCGGTTCAGCTAGTATTCTTTTAAATACATTATTTGTGCTGTTGTCGTTGAAATTTGGGAATTGGTCTACAAATCAAATTAAAGGTCCTCCATCCTATTAGTAATAATGTGATTTATAGTGTTATTGCTATAAACGATCTCATTTAAATTCGATTTTAGAAACTGGATTCCTGTTACTTTATATGAAGATATTATACATGTGTAAAAGTTAGTTAAAGTAAATGTCAATAATAAACCAAAGATGTTTTACAAAATAATGGAGATTCACAAAAATAATAACATTTTTTTTAGTAATTCTCTTTTTTTTCACACAGTCATTGATATGACATGAAAAATATACTTATTCTCACGTGATTTAATAATTATGCTGATGGCACAGCTTACACAGAAGAATTTGTGAGCATTATTTTTTAATATTGAATAATAATACTTGAAGAGAGGTCCTTTATAACTAAAAACATGAATTATTAAATAAGAAATATGAAAGTGTTAATTTTAATTTTATAAATAACTATAATTTTCTACTTGCATGAAAAAAAAATTGTTTTGATAGTACTTATAATGTAATTTAATTTAATAAAATAAAATGTTAGCAAGGAAATAAATGGCTTTATAATAATAATAATTGAGGAATATTTGCCGACGGCTGTCATTGTGCTTTTTGTTATTTTCTGTAGTAAAGAAGTAGCTGTAGGCACAGAATAAATAATAGTACAAGTAGTACATTCAACAAAATCGTAACTGAAACAAACTTGAAATATTTCCACAGTTTATTTCACAACTTCTCGGTACGGGAACCCGGTGTTGAACATAAACGGCTTCAAGTTTGCCATCAACACGCAGATGGGTCCCAAGAGGCAGTGGCGCTGCATCAGATGGTCTAAAGGCTGCAGGGCCTCTGTACGCACCTTCGGCAATCAAGTCATTCGGACTACGAATGAACATTTACACTGAGCGCTAGTTGTATTGACTTACTGCAAATATACATCTGCGAAAAATTTCAGACAGTGGCAGCAACATGCAACTTTAAACTACCTAGCAAAAACTCTCGCGACAGCTTTTTACTTTTGTAGCTGCTATCAGACAAACTGTTAGTCATTTATCGCAGAAGTTTTCTTGCAAATGTAAACGTGCATCTTCGATCAATGTTATTGTTGATCGAAGTCGTGCATGCATGTATTCTAAGGAGCGCCGATGTAAAATTGTGTTTATAGTCACCAATCATAATAATACTTTAGCCTAAATACTTCATCAAACAGTTTAGATATTAAAAACGATTTAATTTTATAAATCTACAAATTTTTTTATGACCTTTTTTTTTCTATATGGATTATAGAAAAGCTTCTTTTTATGTTGAAATTATATAACTTTCTACCTAATTGTATATGTCATTACGTTATTTAATGTTCAGTCTTTTCGAAATAAGAAGAATCAGCGAAAACAGACAAAAATACTTTATTACAACAAAAACTAAAGGAATAGTGTGTGAGACAATTGTATCAACGGATAAAACCGTGTAAGTAATGATTTGTAATGACTTATTATGATTTTGCCAAATGAAGATCATCTTATGATATATACAAAGTTTTAATGTAAAACATATTGTTTAGTTTTCTTTTGTAAAACCCTCTCTCTGAACTGGTTGTCAACAGTTCTATTCATACAATTATTTTCGCGACGTTGGGTTTTATTACATATGGACGTGGTTAAAGTTACACTTGGTTGAAAATTCATCTGCCCATATGGAAATAAAATAATCATTTATCATACACCGAGTTTAGATCACGGTTGAAATAACACCAGTCAACCTTTGTGTCAAGGACAGAATCTTATTGTACTGTGTTGTAGGTTTACCTAATATTAGGCTATGTACTTCCCTCTCTTATCTATATCTGTCATTCTTTGCCTTGTCTCTTCACCTTTCCGTTCTGTATCTTAATTATTAAGTTTCTGTAAATATATGTTCCTTTCTTTCCCGAATCGCCGTTTCCTTTGCTGTCCTCGACACTTTGTCTATAATATAATTAACTTGTTTATGTATAAGTACGGTATCTTTAATATTAATTGTTGCATGTTTGACTCTTAAATATACTCAACCAACCAACAGACACTTACTTCCTTTTCAGATATAGCGACGATGCGGCCGACCTTCACAATGTCTCGTAGAGGGAAGAAAAACATTGCTATCGGGAGATACAGCTTCTACCTGAACCGCACCCAGGGGAACCGGGGCTACTGGTTTTGCAACCGCTGGGCAAGGAGCTGCCGGTGCAACATGGTCACCGAAGACAACGTGGTCATCATGCTGAAGAATAGACATAATCATTAAATTTTGACATTAGGACGAAGTATCGTAACGTAATTTTAAGAGTAATGTTTGATTTTCTTACTAGCTTTAGTAATTAGTAGTAGTAGCCCTAGCCTGAAATACTGTCGATAAGGTAATCGAATAGTAAACAGGGTGCTTACCATAAACTCTTATTGCGGTTTTGTTTAGGACCTAAACTGATCTGCTTCGCTTATTCGTACCACGACAGGTTAATATCAATGACAGCGATTCAGTGATCATTCAATGACATTTCACAGCCGCTAAGCTGTCAGGAACTCTTATTTGACTTATAACCCGGTCGATTTAACATGACACCTGCAGGTTATACCCGTCCCTCTGTGTAAGTGAAAGAGACGGGTAGAAGAAAAAGAACACAAATCGTTTGGTCATTCACATTTAGCAATTCATTTGCGATCCAGGGTGCCTACCATCAACTCTTATTGCGGTTTTGTTTAGGACCTAAACTGAACTGCTTCACTTATTCGTACCACGACAGCTTAATGTCAATGACAGCGATTCAGTGATCATTCAATGACATTTCACAGCCGCTGAGCTGTCATCAACTCTTATTTGACTTATAACTCGGCCAAGCTAACATGACATCTGCAGGTTATACCCGTCCCTTTCACTCTCCGGGCATGACAGAATCGAGTGAAAGAGACGAGTAGAAGAAAAAGGGCACAAATCGTTCGGTCATTCACATTAAGCAATTCATTTGCGATCCAGTTTTGAGAAGGTCATAGTACGAAAGAAAGCAATTCATTTTAGGAACCTATTCTGCATCGCGCTATTTTTGAATCGCTGTCTTAAAGTTGATGGTAGGCACCCAGTTTTTAGAAGGTCATAGTACGAAAGAAAGCAATTCATTTTAGGAACCTATTCTGCATCGCGAAGTTGTCAAAGACCTGAAAGAGCTGGAAGTGCCCGACTGGTCTCACTTGGCACAAAACAGGAAGGAATGGCGCACTTTAGTGTCGGAGGCCAAGATCCACTTCGGGTCGCTGAGCCAGCGTAGTAAGTAAGTAAGTAAGTATTCTGCATCGCGCTATTTTTGAATCGCTCTGTCTTAAAGTTGATGGTAGGCACCCAGAACTATACCATCATTTAAAAGCTGTCAAACTATTGTTTTCAACATGTAGTGAATTTTAATTCCTAACACGACCGAAACAGGCTCTGCTCTGGTTTTCATTCAAAATTATACTATCACGGTAGCCACGAGACTTACAGCGATAGTTTTTCATGCTACGGGAACTGTTTTAATAGTATAACAATCGACGATATTGATACCTTTAGTGGCATGTGGCTCACTTTTGCTCAGGAACGAACAAATTGACATAAAGCAAAATGGCCTACATACAGCATGTTCAGTAGGCTGAAAAGATCTAATAATAGTGATGATGGAACAACACTAGTCCTGTTGTTGTGAATTTTATATTTTCATTTTTATAACGAATAATAGTAATAAAATCGGTTAATTTTATTTTATATACAAACCGTTTTCATTACTAGCTTGACTTGAATGTAAGGTAATATTATGTACTTAATGATACCTAGTAATTTAAATTGAAAAAACATAAATCTAACAGTTTTATTACTTTTACTTTTTTATTATTTTTAAATATGGCGATATTACCTAGTGCATATACAATATGGGGACAACAATGGGGACAGGAAGTTTATTAGTAAGTATACAAGTAAATAGAGTGAGAGTTGCATTTTAAAATTCGATGTATGTAGTGAATTATGTTATATTATTTATGGTTAAAACAACAAAAACAAATATTGAGCTTTTGCTGATCGTTGCTCAATTGCGTACTCTTGGAAAGGCTTATGTTCAGCAGTGGACGTTAATGGGCCGATGATGATGATGATGATGATGATAGAGCTTTTGGTAAACAGGTTATGTACCCCCAGCATTTTAAAATTCGATGTATGTAGCGAATTATGTAATATTATTTATGGTTAAAACAACAACAACAAATATTGAGCTTTTGCTGATCGTTGCTCGATTGCGTACTCTTGGAAAGGCGTATGTTCAGCAGTGGACGTTAATGGGCCCATGATGATGATGATGATAGAGCTTTTGGTAAACAGGTTATGTATTCCCATGATTTTAAAGTTGTATTTCTATTGCATTTATATGTGCTCTATTAGGTTTAAAATTTGTAGACAATAGTATTAAAATGTAATGTAATACGTGCTCCTCATTATTATGTAATTTATAATAATAAATACCGTTTGACGTATCATAAACTACCTATATTTACCTCGACTAATCCTACCAATATGATAAATGTGAAAGTTAAGATGTTTGGATTTTTGTATGTTTGTTACTCAATCACGCCGAAACGGCTGAACGGATTTGGCTGAAATTTGGGACGCAGATACTTTTTAGCCTGGAGAGGAACATAGGCTACTTTTTATCCTGGAAAAGTATCATATTCCCGCGGGTCGATACCCGTAAGTGATCGTCGTTAGTCCACGCGGTCGAAGCTGCGGGCGGAAAGCTAGTAAATAATAAATAAACAAATATTGAACACCATCACATACATTGTTCCAATACCAGATTATAGTAGCTTGAGCACTAGTATTATAGAAATTGGAAGCAACGGGAGGTAATTACCACATACACCGAGAACCGAGGAAATATTGAAAACCCGACCGGGAATCGATCCCGGGACTTCTAGAGATAGCGGCACCTCGAAAACTTGGCCATAGAGGTTGTCAGACACTTGATCACGATTCATCATTCTTACTTCTTTGTTAGTAAATACCTACATTTTTATTCAAAAGTCATGTGAAAAACTTAAGAAAATTTTCAATAGGGTATTTGACTGAAATTTTTTTATTGACTTAAAATGTTTATTGATTTAGTAGCAACACAACATAGGTATTTATTTTTAAATATCTTGCATATTTTCAGCGATATAGAGCATCAAACTTTCTAATTAGACAAGGAGAGCGCTATAGAAATGTGACGTCAAATTTGTATGGCGCCATACTCTCGCCATAGAACATTAATTAGTTTTAGAAAGAGATAGCTAGAGCCACAATTAAGTAGCTCATAATTTGCTTTTTTTAGTACAAATTGAATTTATTTTTCACATGTGCTATCCAATAATGTTATATTTCTGAATGTTTTAAGTAAACACCTATATTTGAACAGTCAAATACCCAATTGATTATTATCTACGAAATCTCCTCGCATTAAAGCCATAGGCAGTATTTTTTCTCAGAACCTCTATACACCAAGTCCAGATTTGACGGGCTGGTTATCCTGCACGCTGGGTACCGGTACAACCAGTACAGCAGCAAACAGCAGAAGGTGGTGTAGCGCTGCGTCAAGGAATACGATGGATGCCGCAACATCACCTTAGAATCTGCCTTTGTCCAGATCTTCAAAACACACAGTTTCCCTAAAAAACTATCACCATTCGAACATCAGACCAGAGATGATATTGATTTGTTCGGTGTTGTAAATATGTAAAACACAGAACACGGAAAGATTTTTTTCTCTTGTTGTAAAATTATTAATAAAAATGTCTTATCTCCTAATTTTTTTGTCATTCACCTAATACTGATTTTTTAAAAAGTATTAATAAATGTTTTTTTTCTGATTACTGGTTTACCTAAGTAAACGATGAGTGTTTATATTTTATTACACTTTTGTGAAGTGTCAAAATGTTAAAAGCATCCATTAATTTTTCAGACGTTTGCTACTGCAGATAAACACTGATATAGTGGAGATCTTCCTAATTTTTTTGACGACAAGGTTATTACTTCGTCTTTCTTTAGTAGCTACGTGGACATTGATTTCTCTAAACTGGTCTTTCTCTGAACAAATAATAAAAGCCTCATTTTGTTCTCAGCACCGGTTTACGCTATGTCTAAACGCGGAGGGCCGGTCCTACTCATCTCTGGGCACAGATACAATCAGTACAGCAACAGACACCTGAAAGTGGTGTGGCGCTGCGTCAAGTGGAAAGACGGATGCCGTGCTTCCATCACAACCATTGAAGGAACTATCTTCAAGATCACCAGTGAACACAACCATGATGAAAAAACACACCAAATCTTGGCATCTATGTATTTTCCGTCCTAAATATAATTAGTTAGGTTACCATTGAATTTAGTATGTTAGTTAGTTATGTTAGGTAATATTAGTTTATATTCATTATCATCATTGTCATAATAAAATATAGCATGTTCTTATAGACCCTGTTGTTTTCATATACAGTTATATATGTTCTACTAGCCAACTAGACTTTAAGGAAAATCACGGGTGTCTTTATAATAAATTTTTCGTTACTAATTCTAATTAGGACAAGGAAAGGCAAGCCAATGTTGCAGGTGTTGAGGTTTATTTAAATTACCAAAAGCGCGTTATATTTCAATTCAACCAAAGTATCACCCTTGAATCAAGTTCGGTTATTTTTTCACACTTAAAACGAATAATTATCGATAAAACATAGCCGAGCTTATTTTTAGTGATAGTATGAGAACAGTAAAAGCTTACTGCACCAGTGATAAGAACATGGTTTTATGCTACTAAATTCACGGTAGTTACAAATTATGAGCTAATTTAATACTTATTTCTTTACAGACTTCTTTTTTTGTGAATCTAGAAGAGGCAAACGAATGATAGGAGTAGGCGACTACAGATACTACCAGCATAGCAACTTCAAAGAGGGGAAGCCCAGATGCCTGTGGGTGTGTGTGAAGTGGGGGAGAGGCTGTCGCAGCTCCATCACCACCTTTCAGGAACAGATCGTCAAGGTCAATAGCCGGCATAATCATGACTGTGTTTAAAAATATTAGATAACTTAAATAAGAAGTGCCCCTACGTGTCAGTCACAGAAGTAGTAAGTACAGTAAATAGTCAAAAGTAGCAAGTAGCAAGTAAAAGGCTTTTCTAAGTTCTAACCCACACGAACCACAACCACACCACAACCACAATACGTGGGCGGGGCGCATTAGTGAATAGTACAATTCACACGTACCACATTTTGCAGTCATTATCGACCGCGTGGGTGATACCGGCCACAACGCAACCACCATCGACGACGCTGCGAACTAGTGGCCGGCCACATTGCATACGACGTAACCACATCAAAACTACTAGCGACAACGACATTTTGTCGCACAACCACAACGCAACTGCAAAAAGCTGCATCGACACTATTCACATGTAACCACATTTTGTCGCTGCGATGTGGTGTGGTTCGTGTGGGTCAACACTTAAGCCCGAATTGGGCATCCGAAGTAAACCCCTTTGCTCAAAACAGCAAATCAGCAGACCAGCCTTCCATTTTGTACGAGTTTGAAATTCTTCAAGTTGTTATGGCAACTAGGAAACTAACACTAACAGCCGGTTGCACCAAAATATTCATTTTACGAATTCGTAAAAAGTAACTGAATTTTGCAGTCAAAACTGTCAAATCCCATACATTTTTAAACCATAAACCCTGTAAAAGTAAAAGTATAATGTAAAAAATTTTTGGTGCAACCGGCGGTTAGCTTGTTTTCGGCTCACGCTTCATTCAGTATTACTACTCCTTGTAACCTCTTTTGTCTTCTGTGGTAAGAGTTATCGTTATCGTAGGTAATAGTGCTATTGGCATCCCTGGCCGAATTCTGCCCACGGCCTGTAAACACCTGGGAGAGACGCTCCGGGAGTTGTTCTCCGACTGTCTGGAGTCGGGGGAGTTTCCGGACAGATGGAAGGTCGGGCGCCTGTGTCTACTCTTAAAGGAGGGCCGGCCGCTGGACTCTCCGTCAGCCTATCGTCCGGTCGTCCTTCTGGACGAGACCGCCAAGATGCTGGAACGGATCATCGTTGATCGTATTGTCCAGCATCTCGAAACGGTAGGTCCTGACCTGGCGGAGAACCAGTATGGTTTCCGGAGGCAGCGGTCCACAGTGGACGCCCTCCTGGCGTTGAGGGAGTGGTCGGAGCGAGCGGCGGAGCGAAGGGAGGTGGTCATTGCGGTGTCCCTGGACATCCGCAATGCGTTCAACACACTTCCCTTCAGTGCCATCAAGGACGGGCTCCAATACCACGGCCTGCCGCCGTATTTAGTAGCCATAGTAGAAAGTTATCTAAGGGATAGGAGGGTAATCTACCCTGCCGGCGATGGGGACCTGATTGAGCGGGAGATGGTGTGCGGTGTTCCACAGGGTTCGGTCTTGGGACCGCTTCTGTGGAACATCGGATACGACTGGCTCCTCAGAGGCGTTTTACTCCCCCGGATGAGCGTATTCTGCTACGCGGACGATACGCTCGTCACTGCCCGGGGTGAGTCCTTTGAGGAGGCCAGGAGGCTGGCGAACGTGGGGTCCTCCCTCATCGTGGAGCGAATCGCATTGCTCGGGCTCAGCGTTGCCCTAGACAAGACCGAGGCAGTGACCTTTTACGGGCCGCGCAGGACCCCACCGGCAGGAGCCGCACTGACAGTCGACGGCGTCAGAGTCCCCCTGCGCCCGTCGATCAAGTACTTGGGGCTAGTTCTGGACGGGAAGTGGAACTTTGAGGCTCATTTCAGGGAGCTAGTCCCAAAGGTGGCGAAAGCGGCGGGGGCGCTCGCTAAAGTTCTGCCGAACCTTGGGGGTCCTGGGGACAGGTGCCGCAAATTATACGCGGGTGTGCTAAGGAGCATGGCTCTCTATGGGGCGCCAGTGTGGGCCGACAAACTAAACGCCGCAAACCGTCGTCTGATTCGTCGGCCCCAGAGGGCCATTGCTACCCGGATAGTCCGGGGCTATCGGACAATGTCCCACGCGGCGGCCTGCATTCTGGCGGGTACCCCTCCCTGGGAGCTAGACGCTCGGATCCTCAGGGAGCTGTACCTCGAGCGTCGAGCGCTGCTAGCAGGGGGGGATCGGGTAACCCTCGAGGAGCTGTCCGCGGCCCGGCGCGTAGCCAACGAGTGGCTCATGCATTTATGGGAGGAGAGGTTGGAAGGGGAGACAGCTGGGAGGCGGACGATCGATGCCGTCCGCCCTCTCCTCCGAGAGTGGTGTAATCGCCGACATGGGTCGCTGACCTTCAGGCTGACGCAGGTGTTTTCCGGGCACGGGTGCTTTGGAAAATACCTGTGTCGGATAAGAAGGGAAGCGACCACACGGTGCCATGATTGCGGCGATGGGGTGGACAGCGCGGAGCACACCTTACAGGTGTGCCCTGCCTGGGCATCCCAGCGTCGCGGTTTGCGCGCCGTGGTAGGGACGGACCTCTCGCTATCAAGCGTGGCTCGTGCCATGCTTGATAGTGACAGGTCCTGGCAGGCGGCAATCTCCTTCTGCGAGGATGTCATCTCGCAGAAGGAGGCGTCGGAGCGGATCCGCGAGCAGGAGGCTCATGCGGACCGTCTTCGCCAAAGGCGGCCAGGGCGAAGGTGGCTGCGCTTTGCGCGCCTCATTCCCCTCTAGCGGGGCGGTGCGGTCCGGGCGGGTTAACTGGCCTAACGGCCGGTTAACTGCCGTCCGGATCGCACGGTCCCCTCCCGGTTGTCTTGGGAGATGGCCCCGCTTGCTCGGCCATCTCCCGCCGCGCAGGGGCCCAGAAACGGGCCAACCGTCAGGCCGCAGGGGGTGCATATCACCACGGCCCCCCCACAGTCGGTGTGCTTAAAACTGACGGCGGAGAGCAAGTAGTGAGGGGTTTAGTTGGTAGTGGTGCCTGCTCTCAACCACCCCATCTGGTCAGCCCACCCGGAGTGGGTAACCTTATGGGGAGATTGAGAGGAGGCTCTCTCCTCCTGCCCCGCCTCCTGTTGAGCTTTCGAGCTCGTCAGGGGGCGGGGCAGGGGTCAGAACCACCCAGCCCTGACGCGAAGCCTATTAGGCTTGGCGGGAGGGCTGGGCGCGGCGAGAGACAGGCCTTGTCTGACTGAGTCCAACATGCCGTCAGCGGTATACGAAAAGACTGTATTTGCCCTTACTATAAACAAAAAAAAAAAAAGGTAATTGTTGCTTTAATTGTTGCCTCAATGAATCTGGGAAAACCTGGATGATACCAAACTACTATTTACTACTTTGCCTATAAAATGTTTGATTCAAACCTTTTTTGTCATTTTCATCTCCCATTGTTAGGGTTCCGTAGTCAACAAGGAACCCTTATAGTTTCGGCATGTCCGTCTGTCCGTCTGTCCCCAGCCTAGCTCATAGACCATTAGTACTACAAAGCTGTTACTTGGCATGAATATACATATTAATCACGCCGACAAAAGGTTGAAATAAAATTTTGAAAAAAAAAAACAGGTTACCTTCCACACGTGAAGTGGGGATGTTATTTTTTTTTTCTTGTCTACCCCATAATGTGGGATGTCATTGGATAGCAATTTTAAAAATATTGCGGGATCGTGAAAAGAGTTTTTTGATTAAGGCATCTAGTCCAGTGAATAGAGGGTTTTTAGCTTACAAGTGGTCCGGTAGTTTTGAATTTTTGATATATTGTCTAGGATGGTTAGTGTGTATTTAATATGCAAAATGCACAATTCCTGGCCCTCTGCCCCTGCCGCCATATTGAAAAAATCGGCAATTTCTTCAGGTTTTCGCTTAAATCTTCGTTTAGGTGCATTAGAGCCAGAAACAATTGGTGACAATGATGTAGAGAATTAAATTTTCTATTTCTATATTGTTGTGAGACGGGTCAATTTTTTCTAATACTTCATTTTCCATTTTTCAATAGTAAAATTTGCATTGTGAATGCAAAAAACGTAAAAATTTAAACAACAAATCATCCCACACTAATATACACACACGTAGGTACATATTTATACACATTATACATTTTTACACTTTAAAACTAAAAATGGCGCTTATAGACACCTGTTTATTACAGGATTTACTGTTGGCAGATGCACTGATCATATGCTTCGAAAAGGTGGCAAACGAAAGCGCTGCCTAGGTTGCTACGACAAATTAAGGCTTACGTTAAATAGCACTCAGGCAGCAAAAAAAACTAAAAAAGTTATTACTTTTTGTGTCCAGTGTGACAAATCCTTCTGCTTGCCCTGTTTTAATAAAAAACATTTCTATTGATCTCACTGAATAAATATTGTAATATTATCTTAACGCAACTCTCTTTTATTCTCATCCTTCTGTATATATATATGGATATATTTTTTTATTCAATACTGAAATGTCATAACTGTGGGCGAAGCTGGATTCAACTTTTACAACTATTTAAGTTTAATATGGTAGAGTTTCAAGCAATTATTGTCACTTTGAGCCTATTATATAGGCTATTATTTAAGGTGTTTTTAGAAACACCATTTTGTGAGGTCGGATAGGTCTCATACGCACTGCAAAGGAGTTGCCTCGAAAAGACCTCATACTGCAACTGCAAACTTGCCCCGAAAAGACCTCATACTCACTGGCTGAAAGTCCATGAAAAATGGCTCCGCAGCAAGCGTGTTAAAGTGTTTCAACGAAATATACTAAGAGACATTGTAATTGAAAAAGTATTTAAAGAATAAAACCAATCTTTGCATTTAGTGCCTTATATTTATACGAATCTGTCTTCATCCAGCCTGCATTACAACTTTATTTCCAGTCCCAATAAGTCTGCGTCCCTGATATTAGCTGTAATTACAATATTGAAGAATAGCAGGACACTGTGTCAAGCGTTATTTTGCTTACAATATTAGAGTGCACGCCAGATAAGTCTGCGCGCGGTCAAAATCGAATACTAATCATTTACGGTAATCTTAGACCAAAAAATGTACTGTAAGTAGCGCCGAAATGGTCCCAGTCGCGCGCAGAGTTATCTGTCACTGACTCTACCTATATTACTCGAACAGCAGAAAGTAATGCTCTTGGTTTCACAGATAGGTAAACACACAGTGCCAAAAACATATTTCTTCGTACTACGTAGTAATGTTATCATTAATCACTACATAACCGATCACAAAGGATGTGTTTTTTGCTAAGAACCAAAACAGTGCAGAAATGTTATATGAAATCTCATTGTTGCACAGTTTTTCGTTAATGCACTTTTTTTTATTTATTACTTCAGAGGTTTACTGTCTTCCATTAAGTTTTATATAAAATGTATGCATTAGATTCAAAGATACTGACTGAAAAGAAATCGGCTGAATAAAATTAGTACCTATATTTTATCACGGTAGGTAGATTGGTAGTTAAAAGAAAAGTAGATTTGCTAAATCACTTTCTCACTCACGTATTTAATGCACTCGTGTTAATTTAGTGCCCTCGCGTGCACTCTGGCACCAACATAACACTCGTGCACATAACTCACTTTACGCTCGATGCAACAATCTACTATATTCATTCAGGTTTTAAGCTCTTTGAGCCCAGCATATGAAGCATTCTGTTTAATAATAGGTAATCGTTTTCGTTGGCGCTTATTAGTCGTGTTGTTTACCGATTTCAGAGATGATGTTCACGGAGTCAAGGCTAGGAAAGCCGGTCCTCATCCTAGGCGGGTACCGGTACAACCGCTACAGCCGCAGCAAGGGTCCCAAGGCCCTGTTCCTCTGCAACAAATGGTCGAGCCGCGGCTGCCGCGCATCCGTCACCATCATCGGGGAGGAGATCGTCCAGTATAGGAATGCCCATAACCACTAATGCTACGATATACACAATGACGACGAATGTGGTTCACGGAGTCCAAGCAAGGCAAGCCCATCCTCGTCCAGGGGCTTTACTCTGAGCAAAACAATGTTAAAGTACTATTGTCAGGCCTGTTTCACTCCCCGTGTCGGCTTGAAAACAAATCCATAGAAATTAGGTCAGCAAAAGAGCTAGAATATATGCGATAGAAAGAGATGCAACGAGTGGCCGTTCGTAATTTGCGCCGTACAAGCTGAATTCTACTATATTGCGTTATCGTTAGAGTTGCTATTTATTTAAATGACTTAGCGGAGTGCACTATCTGTTACTAGTAACTATTTAGTAATCTGTGCTATTGTACGCGAAATAGCGCTACGCGCAGTGTCTAAATCAGCCTTTAATCACTATTGCTATTGTGATGCTGGCTTCTGGTTGTCAAGAAGCGTTACTAATTTATTCGTTGAATTTCCATACGCTTCAATGTAGTTTGGAGTTATTTTCATTGCGTTGTGGTTGTGGTGTGTTGTACTCTAATATTTAGTAGTAATAATGATATTACATTAAAAAAATTAAACCGACTGCCAAAAGTACCTGTCAATTAAAAAGGAAAAAAGTAATATCTTTACAGTACTTTCCTACCTTTTCAGTTGATATGACGTATACTTACACTTACGAAATTATGCACACGTGCTTGGAAGCCTAAATGTAAAACAGCTAGCCGTAGCCTATACCTACCCAAATATCACATACATAATGGTCAAACTGATAACCTTCTTTATTTTAGATTCGGTAAAATATTATTTTCAATAAAGCCGACAGACATAATGTTTCGCTATTAAAAACAGTAAAAATTAATGAAGATTTATTTTATTTATTATTTAAAATATCATCATATAGCCTATATTTATGATTATTTTACGATAAATCTTTTTTTTTAACTTAAGGTTTAGTCGTGAAATACATATATGTATCAACCAAAATCTGAATCGTGTGAACTAATTTTGCGCAACGCGTCCAGCTATAATGAATACATCTACAAAAACACAATTTTTAAGTAAAGTGAACAAGTAGAAAAGCTATTTGTTCTCTTTATACAGAAATATAAAGGATTTGTATTTTATTTGTTATACTCATATTATTATAAAACTGTTGTAGGCAGGATGAAAACCCGGAAGAAGAGTTCTTTGGAAGACAAAAGAAGTCAAAGAAAGATGTCTATGAGAAGGTATAGAATGCGTTTGATGGAGAATAACCCCACCGCTTTAGAAGAAAGAAGAAGAAAGGACCGTGAAAGATATTACAGGAAGAAGGAACAAGGGTTAATTAAAACCATATCAGATTTGAAACCAAAGCAACAAAACCTAAAAAGAAAACTTTGGAGAGAAAAAGCCAGAGTATATAGGAATAGAAGAAAAAATCTTAACGTCATTGCTAAAAATATTATTGCTGATCTAAGTAAGGGCAACTGTGATGGTGATATAAGTTAAAATCCACCCTTAAAGTTTTTTTAACTTATCTGTTTTTATACTATATCTTTTAGAATTTGCTCTTAATAATAATTACTTCAATTGAATTAAGACCGAATATTGTGTGTACTTACTTTTATTTGATTACATATTAAAGTATTACTACTTAATTATTTTATTAATCCGTAAAATGGTTATTTTGATATCAAATTTAATATCTCTTTAGCAAGTATTATTCATATTTATAATTTTAATGTGGGTTTAAAGAGCAGTGGGCCGATCGCCGTAATTCTATGCAGCGCGTCTTGATCACGTTTGCGTCTTGACGTTTAACTTCGTATTGCCGTAATGACATAACGACGCACACGTCACGCAAACCTATAGTCCCACAATCCTGCCCATGAAGCTCGACTTAATACTGAGGTAAAGTATTAAGTCAAACTTCATGATCCTGCCTGATCCGATGACATCCGTGACAGAGGAGCCACTTGCAATACCAAATTAGCTGTCAAAATAGACTGTCGTATGAAAACTGTTTTAGTTCCAAAGATTATCACCGAAATAGAAAACGTTGTCCCACTGTCAACGCCGCGCGTTAATAAAAACGGTTTTGCACGTCAACTGCACGTACACCTGACTAATGCGTCATAGAGTTACCGCGATCGGGGTAACTCTCGGCTCAGGTGATTTTAGGGAGAACTCACGAAATTAATACAAAATTATTGATTGAATACCTACTGACCTATATATAAATAAATTATAAATATAAATAAATAATAATAATAAATAAATATTAGACACCATCACATACATTGTTCCAATACCAAAGTATAGTAGCTTATGCACTAGTATTATGGAAATTGGAAACAACGACGGGTATTACCACATACACCCAAACCCGAGGAAATATTGAAATGTTCGATTGCAATATTTACCCGACTGAGGATCGAACCCGGGACCTCTAGAGATAGCGGCACCATGAAAACCGGTACGTACACCACTCGGTCACGGAAGTCGTCAAATATATCATCGGTGTCTTCAATACGTACACACATCATCGTAATTATATTATTTATTATTAGTTTAAGTTTATATTTATTTATTACTAGCGGCCGCCCGCGGTTTCACCCGCGTGGTTCCCGTTCCCGTGGGAATATCGGGATAAAAAGTACATATAAACCTTCCTCTTGAATCACTCTATCTATTAAAAAAAAACGCATCAAAATCCGTTGCGTAGTTTCAAAGATTTAAGCATACAAAGGGACATAGGGACAGAGAAAGCGACTTTGTTTTATACTATGTAGTGATTAGTTTAAACAAGGGACATACTCCAGGGGGTGAAAGTACCCATCAATACCTACAACTTTTTTTTTGCGATATCGCACCTGGTCCCATAGTAAAAGTTGTAGGTATTGATGGGTAGTTTCACCCCCTGAAGTATGTCCCTTGTTTAAACTAACACCCTGTATAATAATAGAACTGTAAAATAATATAAAGCGAACTCAAGTTCATTCAGAAAATCTCAGTGGTTTGTCATGTACTTAGATGTAAGTTTCAAATGTAAAACATTATCTATATATATAAAAATGAATCCCTATTTCCCTTGGTCACGACATCACGCGTTAACGGCTGGACCGATTTGGCTAATTTTGGTCTTGAAATGTTCGTGGAAGTCCAAGGATGGTTTTAACGGTGAGAAAATAGGGGAAGGAGGGGTAAGTAGGGGTAGAGTCGAAGTAGGGTAGGGGTAGGGTAGGAGTAGGGTAGGGGTAGGGTAGGAGTAGGGTAGGGGTAGGGTAGGGTAGAGGTAGGGGGTAGGGTAGGGGTAGGGTAGGGTAGGGGTAGGGTAGGGGTAGTGTACGGGTAGGGTGGAGTAGGGGGTAGGGCCACGGGAACGAAGTCGCGCTGGGTCAGCTAGTAGATAATAAAAAAATCTGAAAAAGTTCTTTAAAACTTTACAGGATTTACTTTCACATTTACCGTATGGGATTATAAATAAATTATTTATAATCCCATTTATGTAATTTTAATGTAATTATTTAATTATAACTATTTACTAGGACTTTAACAAAAACTGACATTTCACATGCCCATTGTTTGGCAAGGCAGAGAACTGGAATTGTAATCAACATCAACTGTATGCACTCTGTTTTGTGTGAATAAAATGATTTTGATTTGATTTGATTTAAATCGAATCGAGGTAATCCCGTTCTCCAGATGGGTGAGCACAAGTTTTTTCGAGACTCGCGAACTATTGGGAAGGCGAAGGGAAACTGGCGCTGCAAGTTTCAGAAGGTCACAGGCTGCAAGGCGTTAGTGGCCACAGTTGAAAGCAGTGTCATCAAGATATATAATTATCACAACCATTAATTCATTGTATAACTGCGTGTCCAGACTTGGACTATCATGTACACGGCACAACAAGCATGAATATGACTCAGACCGCACGCAAATCTTTTAAATAAGACCTCTTTTAGAGTGCACGAGATGGATAATAGAGCTGTTTTCTCATATACAATTATTAAATAAACAAAAGTTAAGATAGCCAAAAGGTCAGAACTGGAATTGAAAAACTACTCAGTACATAATTGTCAGTTCTGTTCTGTACCTGCTTTTCAGTGTTTTTAGATCCTTGGTCATCATGCCAGAAGGTTGTCATTCCATTAGTACACGCAATGCAATTACTTACACTGTAATTTGTCGCAGCTGTTTACAGATATCAGTTATGAATTTTAAGTAGGTACCTAACGCATTCTTTGTCGTTTAAACGTATTATTATTATTAAGCTATCAGTTATGGCAACCCCTTTACTTACAAGACATCGGTGGTGAAATTATTGCCTTGCATAATTCTCAGAATCATCACTGAGGCACATGATATGAAAGATGTGGTAAATACAGAATTCCAACCTTTTTTGATGTATGATTTTGTAAAATCCCTTCTTTGGCAAAACCATAATCACTGATCAAATTTCTTGTGTCGATATGATGGGGTAACAAATTCATTTTATTGCTTGATTTACAGTAGCTGAGCTTACGACATCGCGGAACGGTAACAAACTGTACCTCCCTTATTCTTTCGCATTTCGACAACATACCGAAAATTTATTGCTGTATGTTAAGGTTTTGAGGGCGGAAAACGTTTTCGCCGTTTGTATGGAGACCGTTTATTATTATTATTATTATTTATAGGGGGGACGCCAGCGAAGCCGGACGGGTGATCAGTCACCTAGGTCGGGACCATTTCACCCAGTTCCCCAAGTCCCCTAAAAGCTGAAAAATCAGGGGGGGAGGCGGGTTATCATTTACCCCACCGGCGTCGGACCCTCGAACCTACCTGTGCGCTTACAGTACCTGTTGAGTTGACTTATCGTTAACTTCTTTAGATCCTCTTCCTTAAGCTTGTCCGTTCCAAAGAGCTCCCAGCGCAGTGATGCGTACATCGGGCACTCTGCCATGAAGTGGTAGCTTGTTTCTTCTCTTTCTTTGCATTGCGGACAGATAGAGTCTTCTGTCCGTTTAATCACTGATAGGTGTCTGTTTAGTGGGCAGTGCCCAGTGAGTACACCTACAATCGTTCTTATATTTCTCCTACTCTGTTTCAGAAGTTCTCTAGTTTTCTTTTTGTCGACTGTTTAGTACACAGTCCTATTGGGCAGTGTCGGGTTTCTTTAGAAAAACTTGATTTACGACTTTGACTCGGCACACAGACCATTCAAGTGTTGTTTTCATAATTGCTGAAGAATGGAACACGTTATAGAAAACACGCCGTTTAAATTTCAAATGAGATAATCAAGATATGCAAAAAAATCTCATTTTAATATTAAAAATACTAAAAACTGATGCTTTGTTCTAGCTCAAGGCTGCTACACGCTATCGAACCGCAACACGCGTGTCTTGAATATCTCTGGACACCGCTTCTACGCGCACGGCCGCTGCAAGGGACCGAAAATGCTCTGGCTGTGCCAGTACTGGACGAGGCTCCGTTGCAGGGCCAGTGTTACGACTATCGACTCAAAGATTGTCAAAATAAAAAATGCGCATAATCATAATCCAACATAAAAGTTCTTGGCTGAAACTTTACTTTTCGGTCAGGGTGACCCGTTCCGTTTATTTCCCTATGCGAAGAACAATCCTTCAATGATTCTAGTGGACATACCACATGAACGCTGCTGCCTCTTGATTGCGGAGATTTAATATCAACAATGCCCCCTATATTATAAATAAATAGAATTAATTGAAGCTGTAGATGACATTGCATTTTGTCAGGATTACCGACATTTTTCTTTTCTTAAAATAACTTTTCAATATGTGCCATTTGTACGTTTAATTCATTTACATGTAACCACGCCATTTCGTTGCACGTTTTATTTGTTCTCATTTTTACTTAAACTTAAAAAGTAATTTATGGTCTGCCACGACTAAGAGCTATTATGCTAAAATGTTTTTTTATCTAATTATCAACATACTTTCAAAAACTTTGAAATGATTTATGAGTTAAATAATTGCTTATTTAAAAATCAGGTGTTAATGGTTATAAATCTGTTATAATACAAATTTAAAAGCTGGAAAAAACAGGTTTTTTTTATTGTTTATCCCCGTAGGAATATAGGGATAAAAATAGCCTGTCACTCGGAAAGAATGTAGCTTTCTAATGGTCAATTTTCAAAATCGGTCGTGTAGTTTCGGAGCCTATTCAATCACAAACAAACAAACAATAAAATCTTTCCTCTTTATAATATTATCGCTATAATATTATAAAGAGGAACGCGGGTGAAACCTGTTCCCGTGGGAATATCGGGATAAAATATAGCCTATGTCACTCGGGAAGACTGTAGTTTTCTAACGGTGAAAGAATTTTCTAAATCGGTCCAGTACTTTTTGAGTTTATTCGTTACATACAAAAATACAAATCTTTCCTCTTTATAATATTAGTATAGATTATTATTACTAGTATAGATTTATCACCATTAAAAATAAATTTGGATCTTATTATTACGAAAAAATCCGACAAAAACTCGTCAAGAGCTGTTTTCTATTCCCTGTCTTATTTAATACAGAGTCAATAAATTGAAAAGTGACTCTAACATTATAAGAACCTACTCGTGATAATAAAGTCCTTTTCCCAAATATAAGGCAAATCCATAGACATAAATAAAATTATATAAAAAGAATCATTCGCGCTCGCTCCGGCCGCCACTCTTTCAAGCATAAAACATTCCTTATATGTGTGCATTAGGCTCCATCTATACTGAAATGGAGCGACGGCGACGCGGCGATCAACACAGAACAGGGTGCCTACCATCAACTTTAAGACAGCGATTCAAAAATAGCGCGATGCAGAATAGGTTCCTAAAATGAATTGCTTTCTTTCGTACTACGACCTTCTGAAAACTGGATCGCAAATGAATTGCTAAATGTGAATGACCGAACGATTTGTGTCCTTATTTCTTCTACCCGTCTCTTTCACTCGATTCTGTCATGCCCGGAGAGTGAGAGGGACGGGTATAACCTGCAGGTGTCATGTCAGCTTGGCCGAGTTATAAGTCAAATAAGAGATCTGACAGCTTAGCGGCTCTGAAATGTCATTGAATGATCACTGAATCGCTGTCATTTATATTAAGCTGTCGTGGTACGAATGAGCGAAGCAGATCAGTTTAGGTCCTAAACAAAACCGCAATAAGATTCACTGCCAATTCAGTATAGCCAATGACTTCAAAATCACCAGTCTATGTATTTTGTATGTGTGCTGCGTACTTACTTCAGTTTTTTCCAGGTCCTGTGTTCACCACGACAGCGAAAGGCAATCCCATCCTCCAGCTAAATAAATACAGGTATTATTGGCACCGTAGCTCCAAAAACGGCAAAATCTTGTGGATTTGCACCAACAGGCGTCATTCGGCCTGTAAAGCTTTGGTCACCACCGTCGAGAATATTGTTGTTAAGTTTACGAATGACCACAACCATTGATCTTCAAGTATTATATAAAAATAAACCTAGCTTTTTACTCTATGTTTTGGTTTCATTGTCAGATTTAGACTATTACCTACTAAAGCCTGATTTTAACCCTGATAATGATAAATCACACATCAAATCGTGTTTACAAATCGTTCTGATATGTATGTTTCGTCAAATGTCAAATCAATGTCAAATTCGCTCTTCCAGAAAATTACTTGAAGAACAAAATGATAGGAAGGAACAAACAATTAAAAACTTTGACATTGCTTTAACACGTGTAACACTGAATGAAGATTGATTTGATTCTCGAGATCCTTACATCTAAAATGTTTTAATTTTCTTTTAAGTGCCAAGTTGTTGAGGAAAGACTTTTTTTTTTCCACATTTGTAAGATTTATTTTTTATTTGTTTGTTTTTTATTTGAAAATTTTATTTTTCATAGGGTTATTTTTTAGTCAGTACACAAACTTCATGTTGTTCAGACCATGAAACTGAACAACTTTCCCCGGAAACATGGATCCGGAAATGAGAAAAAAATTTTTTGAACCTCCCGTACTGATTGTTCAGTCGCGTACGGGAGCTCCAATCATTTTTTAAATAGACCGGTCAGTCCAATAAAGCATGAAAGGTTGGTAATTTAAGTGTTCCTTAGAACTCCTACTCACTACCAAGTAAATTGTTATAGGTGCAATACTACTGCAGACGAGGAACGGCAAGCCCTTGCTGCAAATCAACCAGCACAGGTACAACTGCAAGCGCTCCTCGGGGGCGAAGACCTACTGGGTCTGCAACAAGGCGCCCATGGGCTGCCGCGTCATCATCATCACTTACGATGACGTCATCGTACACACCAAACATGAACATAACCACAATTAAGTTATTTTGTTTCTCAACATTTGTAATGTTTTATGTATTTATTTTAAAGAAATATCGTGTAGGTACGTGCCACGGCACGCGGCGCCATAATGTTTGAATGAAGTTACTTATAACGTGCTGTAGATATGCTTAAACTTATTTGGTTTAAGCAGTGACATGTTTTATGACGCAGCGTGTCACGAACGTTTGGTCAGACAGTATAATATTAATCTAGTCCTTGTTTTGTTTAGTCAGTATTATTAAATGAAAAAATATTGAACTATGGAATCAGTGTGATTTTACAGAGTTGATCTTGTAAATACTCTTTAGTCATGTGTATTAGTCATAGCATAATCGAAATGATAATATTTAAAATTTTATACATTACTATTTATTGCTCGTATGAATGTGTACTATGATAATGTTTTAGAACTACACTCCCGGACAATCAAATCGGCTCACTGGACTTTTTTTATACAAACATGCTCACTTTAGCGTCTCGTAGATAGGGAACTATTTGCATCTGTGCGATGATTTTTTACATCAATAAAGAGGCAAAACGCCCAAATAACGAATCACAGTCTTAAAAATTTACAAAAAGCGCTGAATTTTTACAAAAAAGAAAAACAATAAGTCAAACTTAATCTCCCATATAACGTTATATGGAGCGATAAGTTCGGTTTATGCTTTTTTCTTTTTCGTAAAATTGAAGACAGTTTGAAGATATTTGAAAGTTAGATTCGACAATTGGGCGTTTTGTCTCTTCATTGACGTAAAAATTATAGCACTGATGCAAATAGTTTCCTATCTTTGAGACGCTAAAGTGAGCATGTTTGTATCAAGAAAGTCCAGTGGGCCGATATGATTGTCCGGGAGTGTATAACTGTAACTGAGAATTTAAATATAATTAGTACTTACTTATAGAAGAAGATGTCTAAAACAATGATTTTTTTAAAATGTTTTTTGTGGCATAATGTGTTGTTTAAATGCAATTAACTTTGATGTCTCTTTATTTGTGTATATTATTATGACTATTATTAGAAATGTATTTGTGAATAAAGGAATGATGGTGGTAATTGTTTTTTATGTTTGAAACAGTGAACTAATTGAATGATTATAACTTTTTAAATAGAATGAAGTAACTTCGTTGTTTGTTTGTGCATATTCAAAACGTAATTAATTTTATACTTACATGAAATAAAATGTTAACCCTTGTTTCAGATGTGATATTTTCAACGACTAAATATGGAAAACCTGTACTGACCATGAATCAGCAAAGATTTTATTTGATACACAAGACCAGCTTGAAATGCCACTGGGCTTGCAGCAAGGCCTATAAAGGGTGCAAGATGAAAATATGCACCATTGACAATGTTGTAGTACTGGTGAAAAATGAACACAATCATTGAACTATTCAACTATCGCCGTAATGTGTAAAATTTGTTTGCATGTAAAAACGTATTGCTTGACATGAGGTTTATGTATTTAAGTGGTCGTACATAATCTTATTTGCATTTGCAACATAAAAATTCAAAATAATAGTGAAGTATAATTATTTTACAAAAGGTTGGGACGCATTACTAAATTTACGATTTGTTATAGTAGTTATAATGTAAGGTCATTAAAATGTATTAATCCTCCACTGTGTCTTTCTCTCAGTTAAACAATAATTATTAGTTTTATAATAAAAAACTAGACTGCGAAAATTAGACTAAAAATATTAAAAGCTCTCATTGCAGTCGGGGTACCATACTGTGAAATACTTCTAAGGTCCCCCAACTGCAATGAGACTTTGTTTTTTTTACTTTTTAGTTTAATTTCAGCAGTGGTGTTTTTTAGTTTTTAAATGAATATTTTTATTTTATTCTTTTTAGTGATTATATACACAAATTATATATTTTATATTTTTTCGAGGCCTTTCATTTAATACCCATACTTATTGGTATAATTGAAGAAAAAAAACATTTTTTATGGCGCGACACGTACGCCATATTGAATATTTAACCCGGCAGGAGGCGCTACCCTACCCTAGCCCTCGCATTCCCTGCAGCAGCTCGCAGATCTGGCGGATCGTATCCAGGAGATCACCGCACCTGGACAAGTGGCGGAAATGACGTCCTAAGCGCAGCATCCGGCAACAGCAGCATCGCGGGCGAGATCAACGAGATGGTCATGCGTCTCGAGGCCAAGCTTGACCCCGCTCCAGACCTCACCAGCGTCGTAGCTCTTCGCGCTCACGGTCGCGATCAACATCTAGCTACCAGCGGTACCCGACCTGCTGGTGCCACTCCAAGTTCAGCTCCAATGCGAAGAGATGCGTGAGGTCGTGTGACTATAAGAAGTCGACGTGTCGTCGGGAAATGCCACAGGCAGTCGATAATAGCGACAGACGGCTGCCTCTCCTCTCCAGAACGCCTCTTCGTCACCGACTGCGACACGAAAGACACAGTTTTTGGTCGACACTGGTAGCAACCTCTGTGTCTTCTCTCGCAGCCACCTACGAGAGCGCCGTGCACCAACAAGCTACCAGTTCGCCGCAGCCAAGAAGTCTTCTGTTCACCTCGACAGTTCCGGCATCTGCATTATGCTAGTGTATCTCAGCAAATTATATCGGTCGAGAACTGAAGAACAATGTGAACAACCTACACCTTGTCTCGCGTCGATGAATTGAGCGCTCCTGTTTACCTCACGAGCCTCGCCCGAGCCCAAAAAACTGACGCTGAACTGGCTCAGTTTCTTTCTGATGGCACATCCCTCCATCTCAAAAATATTGAACTTCCCTGGAAGTCGGACCCCCCTGTACTGCGTCTTCAGTCAAAGTATAAAATACTATGTAATAAAAAAATTATATATTTTACAATGACATATTTATATACAGTAAAATATTATACAGAGTGGTCCATCGGGACGGGTCATCATCATCATCATCATCAGCCATTTTAATGTCCCCACTGCTGGGGCACTGGCCTTCCTTACGGGTCAGTGTCGGAAAATTTGAAACTATAAGAGATAGAGATATTTGTTCTAAGGAACCATGTCGTCGATTTTAGAGTTAAGAATAACTGCATTCAAAGATTTTCAAAAAAGTCATACTCGACTCAGGAATCGAGCCTTGACAGTTTTCAAAACAAAAAAATGTTATGTTATTTTATTACGAAAGTTGATTGCGTAGGTTGTTAGGAATACATTTTACAATGGAACTGTATGTCTATAAATTAAAGAACATGCTGCATTTTACTATTTTAATTTATTGTAAATGTTCAAAATGACAGCTGTTTTCAAAACTTCGTAGATTCGAAATCGCCATTCCTCTAGGAGTTCAATTCACATTCCATTTTCAAAACTTTAAAACTGTTACGCCGACGCGAAATCACAATTCCCTCTTCCAATGATTTAAATGAGTAAGTAAGCGTTAGCGTATTTATTGATTTGATTATGGCGGATAACAAAACTCATATTTTCTTTAAATTGTAGATATAGGGTTCCATAGTGTATTCGTAACAACCTACACAATCAACTTTTCTAATAATATAACATAACATTTTAGTTTTTAAAACTGACAAGGTTCGATTCCCGAGTCGTGTATAAGTTTTTATGGAAATATTTGAATGCAGTTTTTCTTAACTCTAAAATCGACGACATGGTTCCCTAGAACAAATATCTCTATCTCTTATAGTTTCAAATTTTCCCATAGTGACCCGTCCCGATGGATCACCTGTATACAGCAATTAATATACATGTAATGAACACTTTAAATATTTTTTTTATTTCATCATCATCATCATGTCAGCCGAACGACGCCCACTGCTGTTACCTTTTATTTTATTTACATTTAATTAAAAACACTATACACAAGCATTCACCATTCCATTTACACTACATTATAATATTACAATCTCGCCCTGCAATATTCTGTGCCGGCTGATTGCCGTCCGAATCCGAACCGAACGGAATAGACTCGCGCACCTGGCCAACCGGTCTTTTGTTCCCGGAACGTTTCTAAAAAGTGGTTGGCGCACGCGCAGACTGCATTGCGTGCCGCGCGGCGCGCCAGTCAGTTCCTATACTTGACGTCGAACGCACGTTCGTTTGCTTCCCGCGCTAGCCATGCTTCCTATACGCTTACGCTTTCAATGTTTTCCGTGTTTATTATTTGTGCTTCTCCTTCTTCTGTGCTGTCAATTCACTGTTGTGCTCTGTACTCCTTCCATGTATGTGCTTAATGCGATTAGTGTAGTAAATGTTGTGACTGTGACAGCACTGAGTGTGCTAGATTTTATTTCGCCGCCATCTCCTGTAGCTAAGTACTAGCTCTATGACTTTTATTTACACCACGCACACATCTCGCTAAGCCGGTGGCGACCCTTGGTGTACCAAAATTATTGCCCTGTTTTTAGTATAAAATATTGTTTTATCACACAGATTTCCTGAAATATAACGATATAGATGTTATTATATTATAATATTACATCAAATGATTCCAGCAATTACGAAATCGACCCCTAACACAGCTTGTCTTGGCCAGATATACATCAGAAACTCGTCTGATTTACTCATCTCACCGAGTTATTAGTAGGCCGTTTTCAAAATTGCGCGGGGCGAAAATAGGTATTCTAGCGCTTGTTTCTATACTTAATTGAAATTTATTTTTCGATTGTAAATTAAAGCATCTAAATATTTATCTATATATATAAAACTCAAAGTCCTGACTGACTGACTGACTGACTGACCGACTGACTGACTGACTGAGATATCAACGCACAGCCCAAACCGCTGAACCTAGAGACTTCAAATTTTGCATATAGATACGTTATACAGTGTAGGCATCCACTAAGAAAAGATTTTTGGAAATTCCACCCCTAAGGGGGTGAAATAGGGGATAAATGTTTGTATGAAAGTCCGTCAGTTTTGAAGTTAGGATCTTCAAATTTTGTATTTAGGCTGGTAATTGAAAATTAATATTTACCTGTGTCAGCGTTTTTGACAATTCCACCCCCGAAGGGGTGAAAAGGGGGATGAAATGTTGTATCTGGAAAGTCCTTTATTTAATTTATTATTTAGGCTTATGGTTGGAAAGTAAAACAAATAAGCAACCACATATTTCGTATTTTTTCGAAAATCAACCCCTTAGAGGTTAAATGGGATAAATAAACCTAAAAATCGATATGGATGTCGTTATTGAGGTTTTGTGGGATGACGATTGCAAAAATGGCATTTATTTTGATGTTTAACACCCTGAACATGATTCAACCTCTAAAAGGTTGAAATAGGGGTGAAATTTTGAATGAAAAATCAGGGGTAAAATAGACATTTCAACTTGAAACTTTGTAGGCTTACTCTTTAAACAAATAGGCAACCCATTTCGTAATTTTCCCATAATCAAACCCAGGGGGTAAAATAGGGGATGAATATGTGTATGAAAGTCCGTCAGTTTTGAAGTTAGGATCTTATAATTTTGTATTTAGGCTGGCAATTGAAAATTAATATTTTCCTGTGTCAGCGTTTTAGACAATTCCACCCCCGAAGGGGTGAAAAAGGGGATGAAATGTTGTATCTAGAAAGTCCAACATTAAATTTATTATTTAGGCTTATGGTCGGAAAGTAAAACAAATAAGCAAACACATATTTCGTATTTTTTCGAAAATAAACCCCTTAGAGGTTAAATGGGATAAATAAACCTAAAAATCGATATGAATGTCGTTATTGAGGTTTTGTGGGATGACGATTGCAAAAATGGCATTTATTTTGATGTTTAACACCCTGAACATGATTCAACCTCTAAAAGGTTGAAATAGGGGTAAAATTTTGAATGAAAAATCAGGGGGTAAAATAGACATTTTAACTTGAAACTTTGTAGGCTTACTTCTTAAAACAAATAGGCAACCCATTTCGTAGTTTTTGGAAAATCAAACCCAGGGGGTAAATATAGGGTAGGTATAGAAACCTAAATCATCTTAAGTACCCTAAAAGTTCTTGGTACCTAACAAGTTCTTGGTACCTAAGCTACTCAGTACTAACTTTTTGATTGTGAAACAGACATTTACTATTTACTAGCTTCCGCCCGCGACTTCGTCCGCGTGGACATTCGAGAAAATACTTAGGGGACCAATAACCAGGATAAAAAGTATTGTATGTTTTAATTTCATAAAAATCCGATCAGCCGTTTTTACGTGATTAGGCGGGTCCTCCCTCACCAAGCGAGTAGCCTCGTGCGAGGCCCACCGCACGTGGCAAGCGTTCTGCCTCGCGCGAGGCTGCTCGCTTGGTGAGGGAGGACCCGCCTAATCACGTAAAAACGGCTGATCGGATTTTTATGAAATTAAAACATACACTACTTTTTATCCTGGTTATTGGTCCCCTAAGTATTTTCTCGAATGTCCACGCAGACGAAGTCGCGGGCGGAAGCTAGTATAAAATATAATTTAATAGTTTATTTTTATAGTTATGGTGTAAATTGGTTATCAGAATAGATAAATAAATTTTGTTAAATAATTGAAATAGATCTCGTTTGTGTTTTGTGATTTGTTTGGAATTTATGTTACCTATGTATGTTAATTTTTAATTATAAAATACAATTTTGATAATTCTTAATATGTAACTGGAGCTCCCTGGATCAATTTTCTATTGTTTTGCCCTTGCAGGGCGTCACAAGTATTCTTTACCATGAATTTTTAACATCTATATACTCTGTACTGTATGTAATTAATGTGTCATGCAAATAAAGATTCTAATTCTAATTCTGAAACGCGTCTTCGTGTAGTCAGCTTGTGGCCAAGCGCTCCAAAGCATCGGCGTATAGTTGGATCCACCCATTTTAATCCATTTTATAGTTATTTTCATCTTTTCTTCTTTTTTGTGGCAATTGCATAAATATTATTAGAAGTATTTTATACTAGTATAATTTTTAATTGGAATGTAATTAAAACATATTAAGAAACATATTTCGCCAGTTTTTCTTGTCAGCTAAAAGTAGCTATGGACAGCAGTGGAGTGGTAGGAATAAAATGTAGGACGATTCAAAAGTATTTCGTTTGAAACTCTATGTTAATAAAGAGTATAGGAACTAATTATGAAACAAATTATTGTATCCATATTAATACAAATAGCCTAAAAAGCCTACCTAAAAAGCTACGGGCGAAAGGCTAGTAAAAGTATAATAATAATAGGTCTTTACATATGAAATTGCCGTTTTTTTCTTTTGTACATATAACTTAACAACTTTTATAATATTAGAAATATATAATTTTTTTAATATTGCGTTACATTAAGACCGTATCGAGCAACTTTTGATAATTTAATAACCACGATATTTGATTATTTACATAGAAAAAACTTATTCCGAAAGTTACGACTATTTTTGTTTCCAGAATTTCGTACTTTATTAGTTGTAACTTAGTGAAAAAAAATTTTTTTCTCTTAACGAATGTGTCATTTAGTAGTTAAAATGTCCATAAATACGTGTGTAAAATTTTGTAAATTTACATAATATTAGTCGTTAAATAATAACAAAAACGTTAGTATGGAAAAAAAAATAAT
Source organism: Crambus lathoniellus (assembly GCA_949710035.1). Taxonomy (NCBI): domain Eukaryota; kingdom Metazoa; phylum Arthropoda; class Insecta; order Lepidoptera; family Crambidae; genus Crambus; species Crambus lathoniellus. Next base: position 8,090,528 of record OX453307.1, on the reverse strand, counting down.
TACAGAAATCTCCATACAAAACGGCAATTTCATAGGTAAAGACCTATTATCTTCTTTTATAATTGTTATACCTAGGGCAATCAAATCAATGACTATTTAAAATTTAACTTATTTGCATTCACAATGCAATTTTAATAATTGAAAAATTTAAACTATGTTTCAACGGGAACGTTTTGCAGTTTCATCTGTAAAATCTCTCTCTAAAATATTGTCGCTTATTTCGGATACACCTTATATTTAATTAATCAGTCTTCAGATTAGCGATCATTGTAATTAGCCCGCCCGCGCCCTTCTCGTCGCTATATAAATTAACACAACAAGAAAACATCGTACTTACAGTAAAGTAAAGATTTCCCTTATTTAAAAAAAAATTAATCCATTATTTAATGTGAAAACATCCAATAACTCGATTTGAACATAAGACCAAGCAGTAAGATGTTTTCACACATATAGTTTGCGTGCGGTAGAGCGTCTAATCTAAGCGAGCTTCTATCTTATGTTGTTACTAATACAAAATGTATTTTCCGGGATCCCGGCTTTATGTTCCCGGAATCGAGAACGGCAATATTCCCGGGAATTCCCGTACCCGGGAACCCGGGACCGAAACTCTAGCTCTAACCACTGAGCTACGGAGTCGTTTCACAGAATACAGGTCCCAACAGATACATCAACACGGAAAGGGATCGACACCGTATCGCCTTTCGTCTCGCGGTCAACCAGGCGTCAACCTAACGTAAGCACGTAACCAAACCGGTACCCCTAGTATGAGTTTGGCAAACTGTATTCGTAATCGAAAATTATCGCTCTATCTCTTTCATGTCCTTTGACTGCTTTACCGACATGAGCAGTTCATCCGATGGTTTTTGTAAACGTTGACAGTTAAAATCTAGGGGCACAGATCAGCGTCGGTACATCGACTTGGCTACATCTAGGCGATGCCGCGCTTACCGCTCGCTGGTCTCGAGGCGAGGCGATTACGTTACGATTCCGATTAGTGTGCTTTGCAGTAGGGAGTTTCATACAAAGAATACTGAACCACTCGAGTTGATACGCTTACGTTCCGTTTACGAGTTGATATAATGCCTTACATCTATTTACCAAGTTTCAACTGTGTAGTTTAAATAGTTTTGGATAAAGTGGCTGTGACATACAGACAGACATGACGAATCTATAAGGATTCCGTTTCCTCAACGGAAAATAAAATTCTTTTGTGTTAAATATGTTCTGTCTATATAGGTCCATATCGCTATGGAGTTGTTTTAATTCAGTAAACAGTTCGCGTGACATCTTATTTCCATACTCGGAAACGTTTTTGATCGCTTATGGATAGTGTTCGCATTCTATAAGCAATATATTGCTTATAGAATGCGTATATTTTTATAGGGTTTGCGTATATTTTATCGTAAGTAAGGTTTTTGTTTTTTTGCAGTTTTTACAATGGGTTCTCAACGTTTACTATCTGAGGAACTAATTACACGTTTATTATTGGAAGAGGATGACGTCAGTGTACGGGAGGCATCATCTGAGGATGAAATCGAAGATAATGTGGAGGTTGCCGATGACGAAAGTGATGTTCAAGATGAGCCTTCTGATCACGAAAATAGTCCCCTGGACACTCAAGAACGTTCTTCATCTGCTGCTCTGGAGCCCCAATCATCTGTTGTTACATCAAATGAGAGCTCAGGTAGTACTTCATGTATCATAACTCTCTCACAAAGCAACATCCGCAGTCGTAACCGCCATGTTTGGGCGACCACTAAAGGCCGTACTTCTAACAGAACTGGCGCAATAAACATTGTTCCTGTTGCTGGAGGACCTACTCGTGAAGTTAGGCAAATATTGGATCCACTTTTATTATTTGAAAAATTTATTACTGACCAAATTGTGGACGAAATTGTAAAGTGGACTAACTCCGAGATTGCGGTAAATAAACAAAGCTATGAGCAGATAACCACAACTCAAAGTGACACCTGCAAAGAAGAGGTTAGAGCTCTTTTAGGCATTTTGATATTGACGGCAGCTCTCAAAGATAATCATCTAACCCTTGACGAATTATTCAACACAGAGATTTCTGGCACCCGCTATGTCTCATGTATGAGCAAAGAAAGATGCGACTTCCTTCTGCGGTGTCTGCGTTTTGATGACAAGACGTTTCGGTTGCAAAGACAACGGGATGATCCTTTTACACCCATCCGAGATATATGGGAAATGCTTATAACTCAGTGTCGGCAAAACTATTCACCAGGAACGAATGTTACGATTGACGAGCAGTTATTGGCTTTCCGAGGGAGATGTCAATTTCGAATGTATATACCTAATAAACCTGCTAAATATGGCATCAAGTTAGAAATGATGTGTGATAGTGGCACAAGGTATATGATAGATAGTATGCCATATCTCGGAAAAGGAACAGATACAGGAGGTTTGCCGTTAGGTGAGTATTTTGTCAAGGAACTTACACGCAGTATACATGGGACAAACAGAAACGTTACTATGGACAACTGGTTTACGTCGATACCCCTAGCAAAACAGTTACTTCAGCAGCCATATAAATTAACGATTGTAGGGACATTGCGAGCAAATAAAAAGGAAATCCCGGAAGAAATTAAAAATAATCGTTCCAGAACGGTTGATACATCTATTTTTTGCTATGATGGACCCATTACACTTCTTTCCTACAAACCCAAACCATCAAAAATGGTGTACCTTCTATCTTCTTGCGATGAGGAGGGCTCTGTCAATCCCGAAACAAAGAAGCCACGTATGATCGAATTCTATAATAGCACGAAAGGTGGAGTAGACACATTTGATCAAATGTGCTCGGTAATGTCTTGCAGCAGGAAAACTAATCGTTGGCCAATGTGTGTATTTTACGGTATGCTAAATATAGCATGTATTAATAGCTATATTATATATTGCCAAAATGCATCTGTGATGGGGCAAAAACTGATGATTCGACGTAATTTTATGAAGAAGTTGCATTCGCAACTTGTAGAACCGTGGCTCAAAATCCGATTAGAAATCCGTACCATGCCGACACACGTCAAGACCAAGATAAAAGACATATTAGGTATAACAGGCGATGACGGTCAAGGTCAAGGTCAAAGTCAAGGTCAGTCATCATCAACAACATCATCCAGCATTGACCTTCAGCCAGAAACACCAAATATAAAGAAAAGAAAAGTCTGTGGTCTTTGTTCCTATAAAAAAAGGCGCATGACAAAGACTTATTGTTCTAAATGCAACACTGCAATTTGTGGTGAACATAAAATTGATTTTTGTAAAGTATGTGCTTCCAAAAATTAGTTTTTATTTTTTCTTATAAATAAGAAGACTTTTATATATATGTTTCGCCAAAGAAGAATAGGCTATTTTTGTTGATTTTTTTTATATTTTTTTTTAAGTAAGTGATCTTATGTGACCTAGTTTCATAAGTGCCTTACCAAAAATTGTCCTTAAATAAATATATTGATCTGAAAACACTACTTCTTGTTTTATTTACTAAAATAATACCTTATTAAACTATGTATGTATTAAACGTAACAGAATAATGTATATATATATATAATTTTGAACCACCAAAAATAGTCGTCGATTCGATGAATGGTTAGGTATAAAGGGGTACGTTCGAACGTTAGGTGTCTAGGGTTGACCACTAGAACACCTTTGCTTCCTTATTACAAAATCTTGCACGCGCGAAGACCTATATAACGCCACTGAGAACGCAGTACGTGTGGCGCAGTATTGGGCTGAACGGATTTGAAGTCAAGTTGATCACGCTTTTTAATTTCAGTTAATCTATAGACGGTTATTGTGTACTTTTTAGTCTGTTCCTATAAAAGTGGGTTTTGTTAGTTTTTTAAACTACATATTTTTCTACTTGCTCTCACCGCCGTATGTAGGAGTCGCAAAGTGGAGGGCCCGGTGTGACAAGCTCCTTCTGCGACTCGACGGCCGGCCCGGTTTCTCAGGCCCCTACGCACTGGGAGGTGGCCGAGCAAGTGTGGCCATTGCGCCAGGCTGGTGGGAGGGGCCAAAGCACCACATCCTTGGGCCCACTTGCCTTCGTCGGAGCCGATCCGAGTGAGCATCCTGCTCGCGGATCCGCTCCGGTAATGACCAGCCTGCCGAGACCAACGCAAATGCATCGTCACTTCTTGTAGTGGTCACAGCACGCTAATGTATGATGATTGATAATAATGCGAACCATAATTCATAAATATATTAATATTGTTACAGATCGCAAGCGTGTTACCGTTAAAAGAAGGCCGCACATCAATAAGCCTAAAAAAGGAAAAAAGAGAGGCCGAAAACCTGCTGTTGACCTGAAAACGCAGGAAAAATTAATGCTACAATATGCAGATTATTTAAAATATCCCGATATTAGAGGTAGAGATGTAGTTTTTGAAATAATGTCCCAAGAATTACAACGCAGAATGACACCTAAAGCTCTATATCTCTCTTACAAAAAATTTAAAAAAATGTTTCAATAAAAATAAATTTTAATCACTATTAAGATAATGAATCATGCGTTTCAGTAATTTTAGTTTAGTGGTACTTGAAAATTATGGAATACATAGAGCGTCAATATAACACTTAATGTTTCAGATTAAGTTAGGAATCTCGCTCAAATCCCAGGAGTTTTTCAAATTGCAGATTTAAGGTACGAGTTGGAACTGGGCGTCAAACAGCAACTGCAAGTGACATGACGCCGCGTCATACTAATTTGCAGTTGATGTTTTTTTGTTTTGTATGAAATCGAGCGTCGACGCTTGCAGTAATTGTCATCACACGCCCGGTTCGAACGGATACCCTTATATAGTTATAAGATGTTTTTCCATTAAGGAATTAAGTGATTAGTTTAATAAGTGATTAGTTTACACATTTTTATTTTATTTTGTAAAGATTTTGAAACCTCTGTAGATTTCATTTTGGCTGGTATTTCATTAAGAAGTTCCATGGATCAATATTTGGTTCGTTTGGATTGCGATTGTGGCATATTAGTTGTTAATGCACGTTTTGTAGTTTTAGTTGTTGTTTTTGTCATAACGGTAATAAAAGATTAGCTTATACAATTTATTTTATTTTGTAATACCTAAATAATTGTTTCCACAAGAACTATGATGTTGATTTCGTCATCGGAAACGTTTTCTACCGCTTGTCCTATTGTTTGATATTATATAAGTAACTAGCTGATCCTCGCGGTTTCACCCGCGTGGTACCCGTTCCCGTGGGAATATCAGGATAAAATATAGCCTATGTCACTCGGGAAGAACGCAGCTTTCTAATGGTCAAAGAATTTTCGAAACCGGTCCAGTAGTTTCGGAGCCTATTCAATGCAAACAAACAACAAACAATCAAATCTTTACTCTTTATAATATTAATATAGATATGCCAAGCATCATATTATATTTTCCTTTATACTCTTCTATTAGCTGTATAGTCAGTGACCAAACTCGGCCTGTCTATTCGCGAACATTTTCATGACCAGCCTGCTGCGACCTGCGCAATACGATATGCAGTATCACAGCTTTTTGCAGTGGTCATAACTGGCTGATTGACGGTGATTGATTACGGTTAACTTAATTAACAACTGAAATAATATTGTCACAGATAACCAGCATACGAGTATGATCATCATTAGAAGGCCATATGTGCATCAGCTAAATAAGGGGAAAAAGAGGGGCCGAAAACCTGCTGTTGACTTCAAAACGCAAAAAAAATTATGCAACGCTATGCAGCCTATTTGGAAAACTTCAATATTAGATTAGATGACAATCCTGTTTTTGAAATAATGTCTCAAGAATTACAATTTAGAATGTCGGCAAAGGCGTTACATATGTCTTTCCAACGTAACTATAGAAATTTCTTCAAATAGAAAAACCATCAAAATAGTTTTTGATTGACAATTGAATTGTTTTTAAATTGGGTTTTGTAGTTGAAAATTGCAGTCATAAAATTAACTAACTTTGCAATGTTTCGGCTATAACGTTACGAGTTTTACTCAAATCCCACTAGTTATTAAAATTGTAGAATGCCGGTTTGTGGCTAACGTTGTTATAAGGTGTTTTTTCTGTAACGATATTAAATGATTTGATGATGATGGTAATAATTTTATTAGTCTACACATTTATTTTATTTTGTATGGATTTTGGAACCTCCACATGTTGGTTGGTGATTCTTATAAGAAGTTCGATGAAGGCATATTGGAGAGAAACGCTTTCGTAGCTTTCGTGAAACGCCAAAACAGATGCCATATGAAATGATTATCGCTTGTTCAACCTAAATGAACGTTGAAGTTAATGTAGTTGGAATTTGTAAGATACAACAAAAATAAACTTTGGGTTAGTTCCCTATACTTTTTCATAAATTTTGCGAGGCTCAGAAGAAGCACAACGAGCCGTCCGGGGTGGCGTCGGCGTCGCTACGTGTTGTTGTACGGTTAAAACGTTTTAATCCAATGTAACATGTCTTGACTGGCGACGCTGCTGGTGTCGCGTCGCTGCCATGGCGTTCCAATGAAATAGAGTTCTAAGTGACCAAATGTGACCTGCCTCTTCGAGATCTATTTCGTGACCAGCCTGCCGAGACCAGCACAATATATTATGCATTGTCACAGTTTCTTGTAGCGGTCACTATAAATTGATTGTCCGAAACGTTTTTGATCGCTTAAGGATAAAGATCGCATTATATAAGCAATATACCAAGCAATGTATTACCATTTTCTTGTATATGTATTTATAAGGTACCAAAGTTGAACTTTTTTTTTTGAGGACCCCGTGGCGCAGTTGATAGCGCGCTTGGCCTGCGATCGTTGAGGTTAAGCAACGTTCGCAATGGTCGGTCACAGGATGGGTGACCAAAAACTTTTCATCTCGAGCTCCTCCGTGCTTCGGAAGGCACGTTAAGCCGTTGGTCCCGGCTGCACTTCCAGTCGTTAATACCCACCAATCCGCACTGAGCCCGCGTAGTGGGTCATGGCTCATTCTCCTTATTCATCCATAAGGAAGGCCAGTGCCCCAGCAGTGGGGACATTAAATGGCTGATGATGATGATGATGAAAGTTGAACTTAATCTTAATGATCATAACTTAATTTTTATAACGACCAGCTTGCCGAGACCAATGCAAATGCATCGTCACTTCTTGTAGTGGTCACAGCACGCTAATGTACGATGATTGATAATAATGCGAACCATAATTCATAAATATATTAATATTGTTACAGATCGCAAGCGTGTTACCGTTAAAAGAAGGCCGCACGTTAATAAGCCTAAAAAAGGAAAAAAGAGAGGCCCAAAACCTGCTGTTGACCTGAAAACGCAGGAAAAATTAATGCTACAATATGCAGAATATTTAAAATATCCCGATATTAGAGGTAGAGATGTAGTTTTTGAAATAATGTCCCAAGAATTACAACGCAAAATGACACCTCAAGCTTTATATCTCTCTTTCCAATCTAAGTTTAAAAAAATGTTTCAATAAAAATACATTTTAATCATTATTCTATTAATGTAATGAATCATGCGTTTCAGTAATTTTAATTTAGTTGTACTTGAAAATTATGGAATACATAGAGCGTTAATATAACACTTAATGTTTCAGATTAAGTTAGGAATCTCGCTCAAATCCCAGGAGTTTTTCAAATTGCAGGTTTGAGGTACGAGTTGGAACTGGGCGTCAAACCGCAACTGCAAGCGACATGACGCCGCGCCATACTAATTTGCAGTTGATGTTTTTTTGTTTTGTATGAAATATAGTGTCGACGCTTGCAGTAATTGTCATCACATGCCCGGTTCGAACGGATACCCTTATAGTCTGTTTATAGTTATAAGATGTTTTTCATTAAGGAATTAAGTGATTAGTTTAATAAGTGATTAGTTTACACATTTTTATTTTATTTTGTAAAGATTTTGAAACCTCTGTAGATTTCATTTTGGCTGGTATTTCATAAAGTAGTTCCATGGCGCAATATTTGGTTCGTTTGTATTGCGATTGTGGCAGATTAGCTAATAATGCACGTTTTGTAGTTTTAGTTTTGTTTTTATCATAATGGTAATAAAAGATTAGCTTACACAATTTATTTTATTTTGTAATACCTAAATAATTGTTTCCGCAAAACCATGAAGTTGCTTTCGTCATCGGAAACGTTTTCGACCGCTTGTCCTATTGTTTGATATTATATAAGTAACTAGCTTTCCGCCCGCGGCTTCGCCCGCGTGTACTACACGACATTATCCTGATGGAATGTAATATTTTCCGGGATAAACTATGTCATTCTCCAGCTCCCAATCTACCCCCGTGCCAAAAATCACATTGATCCGTTACTCCGTTTGAACGTGAAAGCCGGACAAACAAATAATACCTACTTAATGATTTTCCCGTGGGAATATGATATTATAATCCTTGCCAGGGTCTCAAATTATTTACTTAAGGTGTATCGATGAGCTCAGTGGCGCCTCCAATGGAAATAAATCAATTACATTTTATTAAAGGCTTGGATTAAAAGTTTCGTTTATTTCTCGATGAGCTCAGTGGCGCCGCCAATAGAAGAGCAAAATGCAATTTTTTATTGTTTTTTCATGGCCTCAAATATGAGCACCAAGTTATGGATCTCGATATTGCCAAATGTGGCCACTTTTGGCACTATTGAGATTCACGACTTTTTGCGTAAATTTGAGTTCTCAAAAGTATATTTATAAAATGCATTCCACTCTTTCACCTGCGCGAAATAACCGAAACTTTTAATCCAAACCTTTAATAAAATGCAATTGATTTATTTCCATTGGCGGCGCCACTGAGCTCATCGATACACCTTAAATACCAATTTCTCCCCCTAAATTAGCCCGCGCTTACAGTGATTTTTCCATACCATGAGATTTCCCGCGGTAAAAAGTAAAATATGTCTTTTCCAGGGCCTTAAACTGTCTCTATTCGAAACATCATTCTTCCCATGAACTCAAACTATCGCCTTAAATACCAATTATATTATACAGCTTTGCCCGAGCTGAAACTTATTTTACCATGGAAATGAGCCTTATTCCCGCGGTTACAATTTGCCTAGGTATGTCCTTCCTAGAATCAGGACATGGGTGTCCCGGTGCTCCTATCAGTAGGAGTAATTAGTAGGAGCACCCGGAAGCACTGACTCAACTCAAACTATCTCCATTCCAAATTTTATTCTCTAAGGTCTCATCAGTACCATCATCAATCTATTTTAATGCCCTCGCTGCTGGGGCGTAGGCCTTCATATAGATGGATAAGGAAAATGGGCCATGACCTTCCACACGGGCCCATTGAAGTTATGGTGTACTAACCAATCCAAATGCAGCCAGAAACATCGGCTTATCGTGTCTTCCGAAGCACGATATATTTTTAACAGCAATCCCATGATAGACCATTGCAAAAGTAACATAACCTCATCGATCGCAGGCCGAGCGCGCTACCCGTGGTTTAGGCATAAGAAAGTAACGAACAATACCTAGACAAATAGGAGCTACTATCGTATGAATAATATTCGGACATTCTCCTACTCTTGAACTACCAAAATGCAAAAAATCAAGTCAATACTTAAAAAAAATGTGTAAAACTGTTTTTCTTGAGTTTTATTCAAATGCATAAAGAATTGTTTGCTTTGCACGAAAATGAGCTGTCATGGGACCCATGCTTAATTGAATAAAGTGAACAAAAAAAAAACTTTACTTTTTCCTGAGTTAAAAAAACCGTATGAAATTTTCCCGGCCAGAGTTCAATTATCCCGATCGATTTAGTCATAAACATCCAAACTCCGTATCTTTAATACCCGACCCACCCTATATAAACATTAACCCCCCCCCCCTTTCTACCGTATTAGGTGTTTTTATATTTTGCCTACGCAGATCATTTTTCATGATGACCTAGTATCCTTCATACCAATTTCCATACTCCTAAGTCCAAAAATGAGGAAGTTTTCATATAAGCCTTAATCCCCCCTTTCTACCCTATTAAGGGTTTTTATAACTTCGCATACGCAGATCATTTTCAATCGTGACCAGTATCCAACATACGAATTTTCATACTTCTAAGTTTAGAAATGAGGAAGTTCCATAGCTTAATCCGCCCGTTTTACCCCATTATCGGGGAGTTTTTTTAACTTCGCTTACGCAGATAATTTTCAATCGTGATCAGTATTCAACATACAAATTTTTATACTTCTAAGTTCAGAAATGAAGAAGTTCCATATAAACTTTATCTCCCCATTTTACCCTATTAAGGGGGAGTTTTTTTTACTTTGCTTACTCAGATCATTTTCAGTCGTAACCAGTATCCAACGTACTAATTTTCATACTTCTAAATCCATTAATGAGGAAGTTCCATATAACCTTAACCCCCCCATTTTACCCATTTAGGGGGGGAGTTTCCTAAAATCCGTTCTTAGCGGACGTCTCCTAGGCATAATCTACCTTCCTGCCAAATTACATCTTCGTTGGTCCAGTAGTTTTCGAGATTTCGTGATGAGTGAGTTATGTCCCCTCGATTTTATATATATAGACTAGCGGATCCTCCCGGTTTCACCCGCGTGGTACCCGTTCCCGTGGGAATATCACGATAAAATATAGCCTATGTCACTCGGGAAGAACGCAGCTTTCTAATGGTCAAAGAATTTTCGATTCGATGCAAACCATCCAACAAACATTCAAATTTTTCCTCTTTATAATGTTAGTATAAATATGCCAATCAATGTATTATATTTTCCTTTTACTCTTCTATCAGCTTGCTGTAAGTGACCAAACTCGGCCTGTCTGTTCGCAAACATTTTCATGACCAGCCTGCTGTGACCTGCGCAGTACGATATGCAATATCACAGCTTTTTGCAGTGGTCATAACTGGCTGATTGACGGTGATTGGTTATTAAACATAATTAACAACTGAAATAATATTGTTACAGATAACCAGCATACGAGTATGATCATCATTAGAAGGCCATATGTGCATCAGCTAAATAAGGGGAAAAAGAGGGGCCGAAAACCTGCTGTTGACTTCAAAACGCAAAAAAAATTATGCAACGCTATGCAGCCTATTTGGAAAACTTCAATATTAGATATGACAATCCTGTTTTTGAAATGATGTCTCAAGAATTACAATTTAGAATGTCGGCAAAGGCGTTACATCTGTCTTTCCAACGTAACTATAGAAAATTCTTCACATAGAAAACGATCAAATCGACAATTTAATTGTTTTTAAACTGAGCTTTGTAGTTGAAAACGGCATTCATAAAAGTGCAGGTACTTAAAATTGACAAACTTTTCAATGTTTCGGCAAAATTGACTAACTTTGCAATGTTTCGGCTGTAAGGTTTTTACTCAAATCCCACAAGTTATTAAAATTGTAGAATGCCGGTTTGTAGCTAACGTTTTAGTTATAAGGTGTTTTTTCTGTAATGGTACTAAATGATTTGGAGATGATGGTAATAATTAGTCTACACATTTATTTTATTTTGTAAGGATTTCGGAACCTCCAAATTTCATGTTGGTTGATGATTCTAATAGAAGTTCGATGTTTCGCTTGTTCAACCTTAATAGACGTCGAAGTTAAAGAAGTTGGAAATTGTAAAAAAGAACTTAAATAAACTTTGGGTTAGTTCCCTTACTTTTTCATAAAAGTGCAGGTACTTAAAATTGACTAACTTTGCAATGTTTCGGCAAAATTGACTAATTTTGCAATGTTTCGGCAAAATGGACTAACTTTGCAATGTTTCGGCTGTAAGGTTTTGACTCAAATCCCACAAGTTGCTAAAATTGTAGAATGCCGGTTTGTAGCTAACGTTTTAGTTATAAGGTGTTTTTTCTGTAATGGTATTAAATGATTTGGAGAAGATGGTAATAATTAGTCTACACATTTATTTTATTTTGTAAGGATTTCGGAACCTCCAAATTTCATGTTGGTTGATGATTCTAATAGAAGTTCGATGTTTCGCTTGTTCAACCTTAATAGACGTCGAAGTTAAAGAAGTTGGAAATTGTAAAAACAACAAAAATAAACTTTGGGTTAGTTCCCTTACTTTTTCACAAATTATGCGAGGCTCAGAAGAAGCACAACGAGCCGTCCGGGATGCCATCGGCGTCGCTACGTCAATGTAACATATCTACGCTGCTGGCGTCGCGTCGCTGCCATGGCGTCTTTATGAAATGACCAAATGTGGCCTATCTCTTCGCGATCTATTTCGTGACCAGCCTGCCGAGAACAGGGTGCCTATCAACTTTAAGACAGCAGCGCGATCCAGAATAGGTTCCTAAAATGAATTGCTTTCTTTCGTACTATGGACCTTCTAAAAACTGGATCGCAAATGAATTGCTGAATGTGAATGACCGAAAGATTTGTGACCCTATTTATTCTACCCGTCTCTTTCACTCGATTCTGTAATTTTCGGAGAGTGAGAAGGACGGGTATAACCTGCAGGTGTCATGTTAGCTTGGCCTAGTTATAAGTCAAATAAGAGTTCATGACAGCTTAGCGGCTGTGAAATGTCATTGAATGATCACTGAATCGCTGTCATTGATATTAAGCTGTCGTGGTACGAATAAGCGAAGCAGATCAGTTTAGGTCCTACACAAATCCGCAATAAGAATTGATGGTAGGCACCCAGCACAATATATTATGCATTGTCACAGCTTCTTGCAGTGGTCACAACAAGTTGATCATCGTATAAAGATAGTGTTACAGATCACCGGCATATGATCATCGTTGGCCATACCAAGATCAGCTAAAAACAGGAAAAAGGAGGGACAGGAAACCTTTTGTTGACCTGCAAACACAAAAAAAAATTATGCAACGATAATCAGATTATAAAGATCATAATGTCAGATATAAAGATCCAGTTTTGAAATGATATCTCGAGAATTATGCAGATGCAATGCAGAATGAACTTAACTTTAAAACAACTATCTCAATAACAATAAGAATTGTATTTCTTATTGACTATTTTAATGGACTTTTCTTAATGAGTATTATAATGAACTAGCTGCGCCCCGCGGCTTCGCTCTCGTGGAATTTTGGGATGAAAATAGCATAAGACCATTCTCAGACCTGCCAAATATACACAAATAAATTGAAGTTAACAATAAAGGTGATACCAATTTATGTTTCTTAAGGTGGGTTGCCGTGAGGAGCCGCAGACCGCAAACTGCAAGCGACACTACTTGTTTCTATGAATCTCTATGAAATTGATTCCAAGCCCGGCAGCACTGCGGCCCGCAGTCGCGGCACGTAAACTTCATAGTGATTCATAACGGGTGTCCCAAAAGTAGGTATAGGATGATATGTCTCAATAAAAAGCGAATGGATTGGAATTTCTTCGTAGTTTTATTTTATTTTAAAGAAGAGACTTGTACAATTTTATCTGAATAGAATATCTGCTAAATGGCCGCCACGGGCATTTTTGCTGTGTGCAAGTTTTTCATGACACTTTCACACATTTCGCTGCTAATTTCACACATTTCGCTACTTATTTCACCAATATCACGGCGAATATTTTGTCTATATTGTTTTTAATTTTCGTTAAATATTTGTATAACTTCCATGCGCTATTTCATTGTGAAACGCTCCACAATTAATTTTACATGTGTCAAGATAACGTATGTCAAATTTCAACCCGCCATCTTGGATATTTCGGAAATAGCGCGAAATTCAAATCCTATACCTACTTTTGAGACACCCTTTAGAAACAAGTAGTGTCGCTTGCAGTTTGCGGTTACAGTTTGCGGTCTGCGGCTCGTCTCGGCAACCCACCTTAATTTTAAATCACTTCGTCGCCACAATATGCAGGTATTTAGGTGCTTCATATTTCTAAAACAGTAGGTATATTAAATGATTGCAAAAGTTGTCGCAAATTCCTAACTAACTTAACAAATATTTATCTCATCAGTGACATTCGGGTTGTCTCGGAAAGGCAACCGCGTTGTGGTGGTGGCCGGTGAGAGGTTCAGGAGGATCAAGTTTAACGGGATCACGTCTTGGTGGCACTGCCTCAAGCGGAGAACTACTGGCTGCACTGCCACCGTCAAAATCAGCGACGATCGAGTGGAGTGGCTCAGACTCTACCATAATCACTAAATTTTTTATAAATCTTACCTTTCTAACTTGAAGACTGATTCTAAATAGTTTAGTTTTTATTAAATCTGGGCGCCGCTGGAGACGCGTAACAAAACGATGTTGGACTTACTTCGCTGTAATCGCAGCCTGTTTGTGAAAACATATAATGTATTATTTTTACAGAAGAGAAATGTGAACTGTACTTAAACAAAATAAAGTCCTATCTAGTAAAAAAATCTCTTCTTTTATTATGTATTTAAAATTTCATTGTCACTTAATCTTACTTATTTTCATTATATAACTGCATAGGTATGGAGGAATCACATGTTCATTATACATAGGGTGACATTGAAGCCGTAAGCATCCTTTTAAAATAAGAACATACTCATGATTTTATAGAGTCGTTTCCCCAAATATGAGGCATATCCAAGATGTAAGTAAAACTATGTTTTTAAAATCCAGAAAAATCGAGTAAAATACTCAGTAATTGATCACTATCTATACAAATAAATAAAATTGGAGTGTCTGTTTGTAATATTCAAATAACCGCTTTTTACTACATGCATATGGTTATATATACGATACATATAACAAAATATTTTTTTACGATTTTTGTCTGTCTGTCCGTCTGTTTGTTCCGGCTAATCTCTGAAACAGCTGGACCGATTTTGACGGGATTTTCACTGGCAGGTAGCTGATGTAATAAGGAGTAACTTAGGCTACTTTTTATCCCGATATTACCACGGGAACTAGAACCACGAGGGTGAAACCGCGGGCAACCGCTAGTAGCAAATAAAAATAATAATTAATTAATTAATATTCAAATAACATACAAGCCTTAAACTACTTCATTGGCCTCCTGACAAAACGCGGGCTCTACTATAACGTGAATTAATTCAAGTTTGCGCACGGAATTCACCGAAACCATCACTGTCATGTCATCCATGCTTCATGCCCGCTTTGCACGCGTCCCTGCGCTCGCACTGATGCCGGGCACCACCCCTTTTCACGTAAAAACATACCTTCATATGAGTACATTATTGGGCCGAATGGATGCCAATGACTTCAAAAACACCCTGTGTACAACGTGGTAATACTTTAACCGAAACTGATAAAATAGTTTGTTCAGAATCGAGAGTAGAATCGATTATACATACAGATATTTTAGAGAGGTAAAATTAAAAAAAAAATGTTTTCTTTTTTGCCGCTTCTAAAAATGTTTGTGTCTACTGCCTATTCATTCAATACGCGCGCGACCCGTCGCGTGCTCTCTGAGGTCATAGTAGAGCTTAAAATCTGCCAGAAAGTCACGGAGACTTAAAAGCAGGAATATCTTGGAAAAAAAATTATGGAGTTTAATTTAATAAATATAAAATAAACTAGTTGGGATGTATGGGCTTTTTGGTTATTGCATTAACACATTGTATTTACATACATATAAAATAAAATAAAAATAAAATAAAATAAGTTTCCCATGAGGGTAGGTAGAGATTATGGACCTGCTACGATCTCTGCACAATTCTTTCGCTTCATTCACATCCATCAATCTCTTCATCCATGCCCGGCGATTTTTTCACATGTTCACTTTCCTTAAAAGATTATTTTATCATAAATGTTTTTTGTTACCAGTGATGTTCGTCACGTCTCAGCAAGGGAACCCCGTGGTGATGATGAACGGTCAAAGGTTCAAAAGGACCACTCACTACGGCGCCAAGTCCTGGTGGCACTGCATCAAGAGGAGCACCACTGGCTGCACTGCCAGCATCCGGCTCACCTACAACAGAGTGGAGAGGGTCAACCTCCACCATAATCACTAAAGATCCTATCAATCGTACCTTCTTAATTTGAAGATACAAAGAGTTGGGTATTCAACTACAAAACTGATTTGGTGAAAAAAAACCGTCTCTTTAAAGTATTGTTTTTCATTAAGTATACATTTTAACGCGTTAAAAGCCAGGTTTTAATAAGACAAATTTTTGATTTCTCAATTCATTTGTTACAAAAAATCACTTTAGTGATACAATTACTTCTATACTCAATATCACAATATTTTGTCTTCCTATTTTTTAAAAATGTATTTAATTATTGTCCCATCGGAGCTGGTTGTGAGACGGGTCGATTTTTTCGAAATACTTCATTTTCCATTTTTCAATAATAAAAATTGCATTGTGAATGCAATTTTTATATATAAAAATTAAAATAACATTTATTTAATTATTTTTATTTTGTTGTTATACGTGAATTAATTAACTCACTTTTAAATTATGGCATATTTAAATCAAGTTTTTGTCAAAGAAATGTGGGGTTTAAAGTATCCGAAAGTTTTCTAGCGTTAAGAAAGCAATAGAGATATGCAAGATCCCAGGAATAAAATAAACGATATCTGCATCATTGCTGAAGAAATAAATTAAACGCACGTTCAACTTTATACTACACATTAAACTTACAATATACAGGGTGACATCGAAGTCGTTGGCTTCCTTTTAAAATCCCTTTAAAAATAAGAACATAGGTACTCATGATATAGAGTCTTTTCCCCAAATATGAGGCGAATCCAAGATGTAAAATTATTTTTTAAAACCCTGAAAAATCGCGTAAAATACTCAGTAATTGATCACTATAGCAAATAAAAAATAAAATAATGAAAAATAACCATTTGATAAAAAAAAACATTGATTAATTAATATTCAAATAACATACAAGCCTTAAACTACTTTATTGGCCTCTCGACAAAACGTGGGCTCTACTATAACGTGAATTTATTCAAGTTCGCGCACGGAATTCACCTAAACAAACAATGTCACTCATGCTTCATGGCCGCTTTGCCCGCGTCCCTGCGCCCGCGCTGACACCGGGTACCACCCCTTTTCACGTAAAAACATAGCTTCATATGAGTACATTAATGGGCCGAATGGATAATGACTTCAAAAACACCCTGTATAGGTTAGGCTGTAGCAGAGAACGATAAAAAGTTATGGGATTGTGGGTATGCGCCCTTATGAAATCACTGCAAAATTCGAAAATTTCAGCGTTGGCCTATTGTTGTATTGTAAGGTTTAAAATGTTATTTTTTCTTTTTATTTTATTTAGTACTTATACTTACTTAATTTTTTTAAACAATTACATCGTTATATTATTAAACTTATGATTATACTAGGTAGCAAACCTATCCTTAAGTATGATGTTGGTATGGTGGAGGTAACTATTAGATAGAATAATATTTTAAAATAAATTAAAAATGTTATTACTTTTATTTTTCGTCTAATAAATATTAAGTAGTTATCGTCTAATACATATATTTTGATCTTTAAATTAAGAGTACATTAATTGTTAATTTCAAATTCATTCCAAGTCTATTTCAAATTTAAGTTCATATTAGCTGCTTATGATTAAATAATAATTATGTTATTGACTAAAAATATTATTTTGTAATTGTATTTGATGATATGTAAGGAAGTAGTATGCAGTAGCATTTCTTTATATGGCGTATAATCGTCTTTTAAAGAATTTAATGCAGGAAAATTAAGGCACTGAATTCTTGCCTTAAGTTATCAATGTCCACTGCTAGTTTCTAGTTCACAAAATTCTAGTTCTAGGATTTTGTTTATATTTTTAATGTGGTATCTTGAATGAGTCATAAATATTTTCGAAGTATAGAAGTTTTTCTTAATACTGTCTTATATTTTTTAAGACTAGTGGCCTACCGCAATTTTGTCCTTGTCGTATTTTTTCCAATTGATCCCTTATAAACTCTATCTACATTTTATCAAAATTACAGGCGTGTTATTTTAGTAATTTAAATAATAGTCGAACGTTAAATTTATGCTCGAAAAAAACTTTTGTTCAACAACAATTAAACTTATGACAACTGCTTTTAAAAAGTTCTTATCTATTGTCTAATGCAGTTAGTTTAAGCTAGCCTAAACATCTCATTAAATTGTTTGCAGAAATTGTAGAGCTAGAACCAAATACAACAATCCTGTACGTCGGAGACTACAGATACAGGCTGAAAAGGCAAAACATTGAAACTAAGTACTGGATCTGCAGTCGCCTCTGGAAGGGCTGCCGCGCCTCCATCGTCACCAGGGGTTGCGCCATCATCAAACGGAATCACGACCACAACCACACTTAAGCTTAAGTCTCCCGATTAGTCTAGTCAACAAGTTAAGTCATTGGCCTCTTTCAAAATGCATCTCAAGGAGTACTTAATGAACTTACAAAGAGATTAAAACTATCATATCAAACTGTTACAAGCACGTTTGCGCCACAATAACTTGCCAAACCTGCCTTCCACTTGCAGTTTATTTTATTTCTTTCACACAAAATAACACTTGACATTGACCTTGACTATTATAACAACTACTTCTGTCATAATATGTCCTTACACAAAAGATCCCGAGAAACGACTGCCTAATAGTGCCGCCGGTCGTCTCAACTTTACTATGCGCCACTTACTATGAATGCTCAATAAAGAGTATTGTGTCTCTACACCGCCAATAACTAGATTACCTCCGAAATCAGGTACTGACTCTGCGACGGGTGGTCAGTTGTTCACCGAGTGGAAAGATGCACTCACTCATTTCGACAATAACGATACCTCTTCATTATTGAATATTTTAGTAAGCTATTTTTACTAAAATAATCACAACGGTATATTTATTTTTACACAAATAATTTTATAACGAAAGCACTATCTGTTAAGTTACGTAACTTAGGTATTAATTTTGCAGGCTTGACTTTCATCAGCAATGGAAAACATATACACCTATATCATAGAGGTTTCAAGTTCACAAAAAATACTCAAAGTGGTGGCAAGATATGGTGGGTTTGCAGCAAGAGGGTGGCCAGTAAGTGTTCTGCCTCTATGACCACTTTGAGTGGGGAAATCATCAAAATCTCCCCAAAACACTCGCATTTGGCCAATTAATAAATGATGGTACGACTTTTTACATCATTTTTCATTTTAATCGAATATTGTGACATGAGTTATGGTTTGAAAATGCCTTAATCTTTTAAGCTAATTATATTTTGCAGGAAATGAAAATTGGCTCTAACAGTCAAAGGCATTTTATGTTATAGGAGCCCTAATTTCGTATGTATGTATTGATGTTCTGACAACTGTAATTAGTACAATGTTCTTAATAGTTTTTTTTATGTTTAGAAGGCATTTTGTATTTTCTGTGAAGCATAAAAAATATTATTATTACATTAATAATTATTATTATCAACATTAATGCAAGTACGTCAGTGAATAAAGAATATTACACAAAGGTTAATAAGTGAAGTATGTCTTTAAGTTACCTAAAAATATTCGACATAATTTGATGTTAATTCATGGCAGCTTATAAACTTGTTTGGTTGTAAAATAAACGGTATTAACGTATAATTCCTTTCAGAGTTAAAACCAATCTTCGGCAAGTCCAGACTCGGGAAGCCCGTGATCGAGCTGGGAGGTCACCGGTACAACAAGAGGACGGACCGGAACGGCCAGAGGGTCACCTGGCGATGCGTCAAGAGTAGGAAGCGGGCCTGCAGTGCCCAGCTGGTGACCCTTAACGACGACGTGGTGGCGATCAGGAACTGCCATAACCACTCTTAGAATAGTTTTAGGACTATTTTTCATAGAAATGGCATTTACGAAAGGAGTACACAATTACACATTATTAAAAATCCTAATGTGTACAATTGAACTCGCTATTGTCAGGTACGCAAGTGGGAGTACTGTATTCGAAAAGCGGTCAATAATATAATATGACAAATGTACTGAAAACACGCCATGGGTTTTGTTCACTGTGGAGAATTATAACAATTAAATATTTATTGTATATCTTCCGTATTATTTTATCCTATAAAAGTATGAAAATAATTTAAAATTGTAGCCGCGTGTAGTAACTAATGAAAAACTTGACGAAATAGATTAATTTTACGGTAAAACTTGTTTAACCTGTAACCCTAGTATGAAAAACTCTCGTTATCGTAAAAGTGATCGTATTATATTGTATGAGCAGCGCCTCTTTCAGTTGTATAAGAAACTAAAATCATTAAATTGTCAACAGCACTTTGTAAGCTTTTGACGGATAGTATAGTTTACGATTACTATAACAACGTGTACATTCAGTATTTGCGGTTTTATTAACTACTATAAGTAATAGTGTTGCTGTTATTACCTACTGATAATTATTGGTATATAACATTAATCATTAAATTAAGCCCTACACGTAAGTAAAGACGCACGAAACATCATCAGAAACTGTAGGCCTTGGCAATACCAAGCATTGAAGAGTCGAAAACTTTCAAATAGCTCAACAGCTGATTCTAAATCCTCAAATTTAAGGAGAATAAGTATTAGCATTGAAGAAGAAAAGTCTAGAAACAAACAAATGTACATACATTTTATCATTGGCAAAATTCAAGAGGGCACAGCCACTGCCTACATAAAATGTAAAAGAAGTCAAATCAAATGAAATAGATCATAAAAAATATATTTACACAGGCTGTGATCGTTCCGACAGCGTGCATCTGCATTTTGAGAACAACGTGTTAATAATATCGTGTTAATTACAACGTGTTACATAATAAAACCTGGGGAGATGGCAACATTGGACTTGCAGAATGTATATTGGCTTCATAGTCACCGCCCTCACCAACGACAAAGCAATGATCAAAGTTAAGGGGACACACAACTATAAATCTAGCGGCGTTTTTTACTATTAATTTCAATATTGCTTTAAGAAAAGACATCAACGCGCTACCTTAAGCTTTTACACAGCTCTTAAATAACACATGGATCTTATTCCGATGTGATATGAAGTTAGCCCTTTGCAGCTGACGTGTCCCAATCTTAACAATGATGTCGTGGTAGTATTACGAGACTACTTTGATATAATATATTTTCAGAGTTTGCGTATCCATAACTATTTAAATTATATTGATCACATTTTCAGAGTATCGTTTTATCTTAAACTTGCTGTTACTCGCGACTTCGTCCTCGTAAAATCTTTTATACATGCATAGCTTTCCGCCCGCGACTTCGTCCGCGTAGACTCTAGTCTCCCCTATTAGGATAGAATTCTAGAAAATCCTTTTTTAGCTATCTGCCTGCCAAATTTCAGCTCTACCCGTCAATTAGTTTGAGCTGTGCGTTGATAAATCAGTCATTTTTGCCCTTTATATATTTGTATTATTGTCTGGAAAGGAAGTACTATGACCGTAAAAAAGATTACTTAACTATATTAAAAGTTAACAATTATAGTAGTAGCGATAGTTACTATTAGATTTGTACAATTCCCGATAATACCTTACTTACTTACTTCGCTGGCTCAGCGACCCGAAGTGGATCTTGGGCTCCGACAACAAAGTGCGCCATTCTCTCCTGTTTTGTGCCAGGTTGGACCAGTTGGGCACGTCAAGCTCTTTCAGATCTTTGGCTACTTCGTCTAATACCTACACAAAATTTCATTAATTGGACTTATATTATGTTCCCAGGTGTATCACTACCTACAGTCGTAGCGATACCAACGAGGAGAGGTGGTCAAAAGCTAATTTACAAAGATGGAGTCTTCATGAAAAATAAGTCTTGGGCGGGTGGTAAGCGCACCCGCTGGATCTGCTGCAAGAGAAATGGCGGGTGTAAGGTGACCCTCATGACGCACGAAGGATACGTAGTAAAAGTATCGGGAGGAGAACACACTTGTTTTAACGCACGGTAAAATAGTATGTAGCATCTTCGCTACGAAGATACAATACGAGGGATACACTGAAAGTTTTCGGGTATTACCCGTGGCCCCACCGCCATGACCCACTGGTGGGTTCATAGGTAATTTTTATACTGTTTCACAGTGGGACTACGGGGAATTGAAACAAAACTGACTTTAACCGTGGTCCCACTGTTCGGTCAAAGTGCTTTTATGTTTGGAAAAGTATGAATAATAATAATTATTTTTATTTTTATTTTAATTTGTAATATGTCTTTACCTATGAAATTGAAGTTTTTTTCTGACGCAGCTGTGACGTCATAACTTCGTAATATTTATAATATTTTTATTTTTAATTTTTTCTTTGGGGTAAAGAGAACCTATATTTTATTTAATATATAAAATTTTTATATTTTTGTTTTTATTTAAGTTTATGACAAGTGGGGTGTTGCGGTGGGACTACAGTAAAAAAAATATAAGGATATTATATGCATATCTGGCATATGCCTAGTGCAGTGGGTCTACGGGGAAGGAAATTACCTGAGGCGATTACCCGTGGTCCCACGGAAACGGACACATTGAAAAGCATAATTTAAAACTATTGCAGTGGGTCTACGGGGAAAATAAAATTAACTGTAGACCCACCAGTGGGGCAAAACGGTGGGGCCACGGTTAATACGTGAAAGTTTTGCGTAACTAACATTCGAACAGAACTTTCAGTGTGCCCTATGTACTCTCCTTTTGTGGTTAAGCTGATGATGACTGATTTTGCGAAAGTTTGTTTATTATCGTCAAGAATCGTTGACAACTTATATCATCTGGTTTGATAATTTGTTCCTAAGGGTATTATTTAGATTTTATGTAATGAATAGATTTATCTTTGTTTCTTGTATTGTTTTTTATTATTTAAACACCTTCGTGTTCTTCAGAGCTATCATCATCAGCTCTTCTCGTCCCATTGCTGATTATTGGCCTCTCTTTGTATGCATCGTGTCTATAAAAAAATTATTATGTTAAATTGATGTTCCAAGAATGAGTGGTACCTATGTCTTTATAGAAGAAGTACAAAATTTAGAGGTGCCTAATAGATTGTGAAGTTCAGTTGGTAATTTATTATTTTCTCTAATATTTTTCATGAAACCACAAAAAAAAACCTCCGCTGTTTTTATTTTCACTTAAATCGATAACATGGTTCCTAAGAAACGATCTTTGTATCCTACTTCCTACTAATATTATAAATGTGAAAGTTTAGATGTTTGGATGTTTGGATGTTTGGATGTTTGGATGTTTAGATGTTTAGATGTTTGTATGTTTGTTACTCAATCACGCCAAAACGGCTGAATGGATTTGGCTGAAATTTGGAACACATATACTTTGTAGCCTGGAGAGGAACATTGAATACTTTTTATCCCGAAAAAATATCACATTCCCGCGGGATAACTTCGTGTAGTCCACGTGGGCGAAGCCGCGGGCGGAAAGCTGGTGCCTTATAGTTTCAGACCCATACTGACCGTTCTAGAATGGGCCATCCTGTATAGTCAGAAATGTGAATTGAACTGAAATTAACCCTTCACTTGTTTTGTTTCAGCTGTCTTTGGCTACACTTGCTCAGGCAAAAAATGTTTAGATATGGGCAACTACCGGTACACTGTCCATCAGAACGAGGGTATTAAGGTGTGCTGGCGTTGCGTCAGAAAAAACTTCGGCTGCCCCTCCTTCGTCATCACTATTGACAACATCATCATTAGGGCCAGGGAACGGCACAATCATGATAGTTAATTAGATATGGGTCTTACCAATTCTTAAGAGAACTATTATCACTTATTGAAATAAAACCACTCTTCACGGAATGAACAGATCGCGCAGTAATCTAAGATGTGCTAAGATTTTCACTTATTTTTAAAAGATGATATTCCGGATATCTGTGACACTAGCTAAAGCTACAAATACCATTGGCTGTACCTAGATACACTATTAATGTAAAGCTTAGTACGATTATATTTATTTCCATTAGATAATCGAACGCTTGTTTGTGTTAATTTGATATAAAAATATGTTATTTATGAAGTTATTTATTGTTCATACTTTTCCATGCAATAACTTATGTTTAAGTCAATGCCATATTGGTAATAATCTAATGGTAGGTGTACAGGGTGCCTACCATCAACTCTTATTGCGGTTTTGTTTAGGACCTAAACTAATCTGCTTCGCTTATTCGTACCACGACAGCTTAATATCAATGACAGTGATTCAGTGATCATTCAATGACATTTCACAGCCACTGAGCTGTCATCAACTCTTATTTGACTTATAACTCGGCCAAGCTAACATGACACCTGCAGGTTATACCCGTCCCTTTCACTCTCCGGGCATGACAGAATCGAGTGAAAGAGACGGGTAGAAGAAATAAGGACACAAATCGTTCGGTCATTCACATTTAGCAATTCATTTGCGATCCAGTTTTTAGAAGGTCATAGTACGAAAGAAAGCAATTCATTTTAGGAACCTATTCTGCATCGCGCTTTTTTTGAATCGCTGTCTTTAAGTTGATGGTAGGCATCCAGGTATGATAATATAAGTTAACCCTTTCGGTTCGGCGTGGGGGTCCAGTGCCTGGTGTGATGTAGGCAAAGTGCTGCCCCGTTGCGGATAAAAAAAAACTATTTGTCTGAAATTGATTATTTCAAATTATCAAATTCAAATTGCCAGACTAAAATTATCAATTTGAAATTATTCTATATTAATGAGAGAACCGTTTGGGACGAAGGGTCCCAATTGCTAAGTAAAAACTAAGCTTCGGTCTTAATTCAAAGTGTGACGGGATGTATATTCCCATCGGTCTTATGTGGTACGGGACATATACATACCATCAGGCCTGAAAGGGTTAAGATATAAATATAAAAATTACTAAAATATAGCAAATCTAAATTTTAGTAATGTGACATTATAGTAGGTACTTGGATCTGCTTTTTATGTGTTCAATAAAAAATATGCAATACCTATACATATTTTATTACGTGCTAAATCTTAAAATGGCTCGACTGAAAATAGCTAGTCAGAAGGACCTAGAACAAGCCCTACCACCAACCAAACTGAACTAAATATATAACCCCAATAGGAATCGAATCCGGGACCTTCTTTTACCGGTGGCGTGTGTGACTAGAACTCGAAGGCCGTCGAAAAACATTTGGTTAAAGACACATTATTTTAGTAGTATAACAATGCAAGGTGGACGCCGTTTGTGAAAAATAGCTGGTGCTAGGTAGCCACGTGTTTTATAGAAACAAATGACTGTAAAGTGGAGTGGCGATGCAGCAGATGCAACACGACGAAATGCAAGGCCAACGTCATCACAATTGATGACATGATAATTAATATGATCATGAACTCAATAACTGTATGAGTAACTAGCGGCCGCCCGCGGTTTCTCGTTCCCGTGGGAATATCGGGATTAAAAGTAGCCTAAGTTACTCCTTATTACATCAGCTACCTGCTAGTGAAAGTCCCGTCAATATCGGTCCAGCCGTTTTAGAGATTAGCCGGAACAAACAGACAGACAGACAGACAAACAGACAGACAAAAAATGTAAAAAATGTTATTTTGGTATGTGTACCGTATAAATAATCATATGCATGTAGTATTATGCGGTTATTTTAATATTACAAACAGACACTCCATTTTTATTAATTTGTAGTATAGAGTAGTATAGATGTATAGATTAAGCTATTTGTGAAAGTAGTTCTTAGTTTAATCTAGGGAAGTTTTTTTGTTGGATTTATAGTCAATAATTACTACTATTCCAAAATGCATCGCGCAGCGTTTCGCAGTATAATTCCTCAGTCTCCTCCAGACATTAGTGGCGTTCGGTTCGAGATGGGGTAAATTGTGTTAATTACTTGTGACATGCGCTTCATTATAGTTATTGCTATAATACCTACTCTATTTTTCGTATCTAACTACTACCTGCATCTGTCTCATACACAAAATTTGTTATTACCTTTTACCTTTCTAGCGTTTTTCACAACTTCGAGGCGTGCCAAAAAACTTTTAGTAGTAAATGGGCATAACTTCAGCAAGGGCCACATAATCGCGGGCAGAATCTAGTGGCGGTGCATCAAGAGGAACGGAGGCTGCAAGTCACATGTCGTCACCATCGCAAACCGAATATTTAAATATACCGAAAAAGAAACATTAATTTGCCCCATTTCCTCATTGAATACCCTTAAGGCGTGCCTATACGTATTTAATGTTATTTTTTAATAATTATGGTGGATTTCCTGAAGGAGCCCGTGGCGCCCGTGGCGTGCGATCGTTGAGGTTAAGCAACTTTCGCTGTGGGCGGTCACGGGATGGGTGCCCAAAAACTTTGCATCTCGAGCTCCTCCGTGCTTCAGAAGGCATGTTAAGCCGTTGGTTCCGGCTGTGCAGGTGTGCACTCGTTAATACCCACCAATCCGCATTGGGCCTGCGTGGTGGGTCATAGCCTATTCTCCTTATCCATATCCATAAGGGAGGCCAGTGCCCCAGCAGTGCGGACATTAAATGGCTGATGATGATGATGATGCTGAAGAGAATGAACAGACCACTAAATAGTCCTCCTAGATTATAACTTCAATCAACTTTGGTACTTAATCCATTCGTCGACACGACAATTAAGTTCAAAGTAAGTAACCGAGATCACTGCGTAGCCGTAGCATGAACTGTTGTCTTACGGGCAGAATTAATGACCTACCCACACATAGGGATAGGTGCGATCCAGATTAGTTGCTAGGCAACACCTAGCAACACCCTGGCAACTGTCGTTAATTCTATGTTAATATCAAGCGTTGCATAACAACTAATCTGGATCGCACCTATCCCTATCTGTGGATATGTTATTAATTCTGGCTGTTAGTGCGATTAGCACTATTAAAAACTATACTATCCGTCAAAAACTGTCATAGCACTGTAGCCCTAGCAGGAAAACTGACGATGACTGAGGTATTAGGCTGGTTTCACAGCTGTCCGCGAGTTCGGGAGATATCAATAGTCGGGCCGTACTGAGCGATTCGCGTCGCTGTAAAACGATGATTATGAAATAATAATGTTGAGTAGTTAACTCCCTGTCATTCCCTGTAGAGTAAATTCCCTGTCATGCACAAAAATGTATTTATAAGCAAGGTCTGGTGTTTCCCTTACCTGGGGAATACACCAGGACTAATACACCAGGGAGAAATACGTCATATTTTTAAGCTAAAAATCTGTGTAGAATGGTCTCGAAAATCAATAATTATTACAATTCATTGTGGCTCTAAATTGTATTTCAATAAAAAACCGGTAGTTATAAATTTCTCTCATTCTTTTCTAGTATTTTTCACGACTTCGATGCGCGGACAACAACTTTTGGTAATAAATGGGTATCGCTTCCACAAAGGCTACGAAATCAGCGGCAATAAGACCAAGTGGCGGTGCATCAAGAGGAACGTAGGCTGCAAATCAAGTGTCGTCACCAGCGCAAACCAAATATTAAAATTTACTGAACATAACCATTCATTGTTTCACCAGTAGACAGACTACGTTATTCCTGGGTGATATACAGGGTATTAGGGGCACCTTTGCAAAAACTTTAACCATGGCTTCAGACCATCATGCTGAACAACGTACAGAATTTTTTTTGTCGGAAACGAAAAAAAAATCGACTTTTCATATAGATTTAGCAACTAATCGGGACATTTTGTATGGAGAGTCAAAGTATTTTTTTCATTTCCGACAATAAATCTTGCTGTGCGTTGTTCAGCATGATGGCCTGAAGCAATGGTTAAAGTTTTTGCAACGGTGCCACTAACACCCTGTATGCTATTGTAATCATGATATTCCCGCAATAATAATTTTAAATATCCAACTAAGGCAATATCGAGTAAACCCGTAATTAGGCGCAACATATCAAAAGAAGTATGTATTATATGCGAACAGTTTGAAACTTACTTGTGCAGCGCTATGTAATTATATTTCATAGGTTAGCATCATCAATCTATGATTAATGTATTCAGTGTAAAAGTAGTTTGGTAAGCAAGTAAGAAGATAATTTATTATTACTCTATGAACTATTTGAACGAGCTTAACAGGTAACTTAAATTAAGGTTTTAAGCTGCTGTATAAGAAAAGGAATATTATTTTCCCTTTCAGTTAACTGCTAAAAGTTTTACAAAATCTTTGATTTCTATTAAATACCTATTTATGCGGTCAATGAGCATTTATATTATATTATCCTGAAATATGTGTAACAATTTATAATTATTTTGTATTTTGATTAAGTTTACAGTTATTTTAATATAAGTGTGTGTTATGTTGATACTCGCTGAACAGAGATGGCAATACGAGTTTATTGCTCCATGGTGAGATGTTCAACAAGCAAAGATCTACAGGACCCATAGTCCTCTGGAGATGTACCAAGAGGAATTGCGGGTGCAGAGCTAGGGTGTGGACAGTCGATGACGTTATCGTGAAGAGGACCGATGATCATAATTATGCACCTAACCAACAAGGGAGAAGGAAAATAAAAAAAAACCGTTTTAAGTCTAGTAAGTGCGATAACAAATGGGTTGTGTCAAAATTAAATTAAAATTATTATGAATAAAATTGTGTTAATTCAAACCAAATGAATCGCCTTTGCATTTGGTTAATATAGGGTCTCTGAAAAATAATGTAATATAACAATTAATTTAATGTTTTTTATTATTTCAGTGATTTCTATTCCGAGCAACAGAAAGGGCGCCAAAAGTATGCTGATGATCAACTCGTATACATTTTCCGAATACTGCCCTATGTATTGGTACTGTACTAAAAAGAAATTAGGTTGTTCGGCAAAGGCTCGTACGAACAGGCTGGGGCAGTTGACCTCTCTATTTGAGAACCATAATCACGAGCCGCCCGTTTATCACGTGACGGTTGAGGGGCACTATATTAAACTACGCTAATGCACAAAAGATGCAACCATGGCTCGAAAGGTTCTCTGTCGTGTTAAAACCGCCAAGAATCTGCGCGAAATTCGGACGTGTGCTAACCGCATTCAGCGGCTCCCTTGATTGGTTCACTTTTGTAGGTTGAATTTTTAATGAAAAGTTAAAAACTACTCTAGATATTTTCATGTTTGATTCTATAGTATTACTTTTTATAAGGTCCTTGTTTTTATAAGGAAATTTAATTATTCTATGGCTTATTGATACTTTGTATTTACTTTTTCTTCAGTATTTTAAAAGCCATTTCACAAAAGCCAGTTGAAATCTGCGCGGCTTCCCTTGATCGGCTTTTGATGATTGGTTCACATTATTTTGTAGGTTAAATTTTTCAAGAAAAGTTAAAAACTACTCTAGATATTTTCATGTTTGATTCTATAGTATGTATTACTAAAAATAAGAAAATTTAATTATTCTTTGGCTTTTTGATTACTTTGTATTTACCTTTTCTTCAGTATTTTAAAAGCCATTTCACAAAAGTCAGTAGATATCTGTGAAATTGTAAGTTTTTGACGTCGTTAACCTCAATATTGGATGCAATTATTCAATTTCGGTTATGAAATGTACGGGCAGTGCGAGTTTATTGCTCGATGGTTAGAGATTCAACAAGCAAAGATCTACAGGACCCAGAGTCCTCTGGAGATGTACCAAGAGGAATTTCGAGCAAGCGAGGAATGCAGAGCCAGGGTGTGGACCGTCGATGACGTCATCGTGAAGCGGACCGATGATCATATGAACCTAACCAACAAGGGAGAACGAAAATTAAAAAAAAACTGTTTTAAGTCTTATAGATAGAGACAAGTCAAGTGTTTCAGCAGTTAGAGATAACCTCAGTCTTTCTTATCACCACTTTGTGCAGTGAAGGACAAAAAAGTTAAGTAGTAGTGCTGAAAGATAAGGAGTGCATCTATTGATAATACACATTAATGAGAGATAGAGAACAATAAAGTCACTTGTTCACATTAAGAAAAAATAATGTTAACAGGTGACATTAATTGTTCTCCTTTTTTATAAAATGTCCTTAATTCGCACATTCATACGTATATCTAGTATGTATCGTATGAATGTTATTTGTATAATAAAAATGCGGAACATAATTAAAAGAAGTCTTATTCAAAGGTAGTTATTTCTAAGTATTTTTTAATTACGTGATGCTTGATTAGTGCGATAACAAATGAGTTGTGTCAAAATTAAATTAAAAATACACGTCTAAATTTTATTAAGTACAAAGATTTTAGGGGATGATAGTGTCCATCAATACGAACAACTTTTACTATGGGGACAACCACGGATCTGCGGAAAAAAAACAGCTGTTCCATAGATTTCAGTCGAGTCGTTGTTGTACTTTTGTATGGAACAGCTGATTTTTTCACGATTCCATGGTTGGTCTTCCGTGGTTAGTTAGTGGTGTATTATGAATAACATTGTGTTAAATTCAAACCAAATACATAGATCTCCTTTGCATTTGGTTAATATGGTCTCTGAAAAACAATGACTTATAACAATATTTCATTTAATGTTTTTTTTTAATATTTCAGTGATTTCTATTCCGAGCAACAGAAGGGGCGCCAAAAGAATGCTGATGATCAACTCGTATACATTTTCCGAATACTACCCCATGTATTGGTATTGTACTAAAAAGAAATTAGGTTGTTTGGCGAAGGCTCGCACGAACAGGTTGGGGCAGCTGACCTCTCTATTTGAGAACCATAATCACGAGCCGCCCGCGTATCACGTGACGGTTGAGGGGCACTATATTAAATTAAGCTAGTGCACAAAAGATACAACCATGGCTTAAAAGGTTCTCTGTCGTGTTAAAAACGCCAAAAATCAGCGCGAAATTCAGACGTGTGCTAACCGCATGCAGCGGCTTCCCTGGTTCACTTTTGTAGGTTGAATTGTTAATGAAAAGTAAATAACCACTCTAGATATTTTCATGTTTGATTCTATAGTATTACTTTTTGTCCTTGTATTTATAAGGATATTCAATTATTCGATGGCTTATTGATACTTTGTATTGACCTTTTCTTCAGTATTTTAAAAACCATTTCCACAAAAGACAGTTGAAATCTGCGCGGCTTCCCTTGATCGGCTTTTGATGATTGGTCCACATTTTGTAGGTTGAATTTTTAATGAAAAGTTAAAACTACTCTAGATATTTTCATGTTTGATTCTTTAGTATTACTAAGGAAATTTAATAATTCTATGGCTTATTGATTACTTTGTATTTTTTTTCAGTATTTTAAAAGCCATTTAACAAAAGTCATTAGAAATCTGCGAAATTGTTAGTTTTTTACGGTGTTAACCTTTTTTTTTTTTATAGTGAGGGCAAATACAGTCTTTTCGTATACCGCTAACGGCATGTTGGACTCAGTCAGACAAGGTCTGTCTCTCGCCGCGCCCAGCCCTCCCGCCAAGCCTAATAGGTTTCGCGTCAGGGCTGGGCGGTTCTAACCCCTGCCCCGCCTCCTGACGACCTCGAAAGCTCGACAGGAGGCGGGGCAGGAGAAGAGAGCCTCTTCTCAATCTCCCCATAAGGTTACCCACTACGGGTGGGCTGACCAGATGGGGCGGTCGAGAGTAGGCCCCACTACCTACGTCGTTAACCTCAATATTGGATGCAATTATTCAATTTCTGTTATGAAATATAAATAGATCAGCCTTTGTTGTCGTGACATAATGCATCGGAATTTTGATTTATATCGTGTGTACAAAATTATTAACCTTTTCATCCACCCCCTCCATGGATAAACGCTCGAAGTTTTCTTGAAATCCTAACTCTCTGTAACTTCTATCTAGATATTTACAAAATCTTCATATGTGGAATACGTTCTTGTTGGATAATCATGTAGTTTTTTGTAATTATCTCCTTGAATCTAAAAATTAATTTCAAAATTATGAAAATTATTCAAATAATTACAATTTTAAAAGCGTTATTTTTTTGCAATTCTAAGAAATTGTAACAAAATATGTAGACAAAAGTAAATTTACATCATTTAAAAATACATTAAATGAAATAATAATTTATTATGAACTTTAGTATTAAACGTAAATATGATAATAATACCGCGCATCGAAATCAGTCGCGCGTCACAGTCACATAATCTCAAGTTAAACTTGCAGTTATTTATCGACGCTAGAGTTTAGTTCCACGCTAGAGTTTCTTTATTATTATTATAAATATTATGTTTAGCTTATGTCTTGTAAACTATTTAGTTTTACGTATACTTTGTTTGAATTATAGTTAGACATTGTCAATCTTGTTTCATTACAAGCTCTTTAATATTATTTTATCTGTTATAAAACTTTTTTAAATAAGCTTAAAGTAGCAATGAATTCATTTGTAATCTATTGTTGTACCTACTTAGTTGGTCACTATTTGCAGATATCGTCACTGCTATCCTCCGGGCTCGTTTTGCCAGGGAGTCTACCAGCATCTACATCGGAGGCCATAAGTACTCCAGGCACTCCAGGTCCCTCATCGGAGACAGGATCAGGTGGACCTGCTCCAAGAAGCACAAATATAAATGCAAAGCTTCTGCTACCACATTAGATGGCGTGGTTGTCTCCACCTCGGGGTTACACTTACATAACTAATGCCCGAATACTCGTACGCTACTTATCTTTGGCAGCGTCTCAAACATCGCCCTGTCACTTTAAATGTCAAACGTATGAAAGAGATGCCATGATGTTTGAGACGCTCCCAAAGATGATTTGCTTTCGAAAATTCGGTCATAAATGTTTGGGTTTAAGGCGCTACTCGGAAAAAGTATGGGCTTTTTGATATAAAACTATAGGACGGTTAGAGTTGTTATAAATCTGGTAATAAGATATATATTTCTTCATACCTTTATCTAGAATCGTATAGTTTCAGAAACACGTTATGATTTTGCCTCGACACTTTTTCTTTTCGAAAATACTTCTAAAAATACAAAATATCAAGATTATTCTTAAATGGGGTTACCTGTACTATTGAAAATTAGTTTAAATTAGTAGACATCAATAATGTTTAGGATCGTATAGAAGCATTTTTTTTAAATCGCTAGTTTTTTAATACGAAGTAATTTTGTGTTTTTTTACGTAATCTGCAAAATCGGTCTCGCTAACGCGCGCGTCGTTTTCTCATTGCTATCTCGCTTTAGCATAATTTTTCCAAGTATCGCCTTCAAGACAAAATGGTGGTGCGTCTCGTTGTTCATATTGGGGGTGCTCTGGATTGAAATTTTGTTTGTTGTATGTTTGTTACGTTAGTAAATTTACTAAAAAATAAATAATATAGTAAGTACCTTCTAAATCAGTTAAATATATTTTGTATTACACATATAATTTTAAAATATTTATATTGTAGACATTCCAATGGAATACTTAGGTGTTTTTTTTTGTTATTTCTTTAATAAAAGTTATATATATACTATTGTGCTAAATATTATATTGTTACCTACCAAAGGAACTTTTTTCTCTAATATAAATAGTTTTTAAGGTTGTTTGGAAACAGTTTTGGAACGAAATGTGATCAAAATTTTAATTATTAAATGATAGTTCGTAAGCATATTTGATAATGTTAAATTTTTTTACAACTAAGTACGTTATAATGCTTCACAATTTTTCGACTCTTTACATTGGTACTAGTATAACTGAAGAAAAACCAAAATATAAATTATTATTAAATTTGATGAAATCGTGATGTGATCTTTTATTTTAATACTTTTATTAGGTATTTCTGAAGTACTTGCAGTGATATATCTCGAATTTTATTGACTCTAATAATGGGCACAAAAAATATTTTCCTCGAATTTTTTTTTTGCTTTCTTTTAATACCTATAGTGACTTGACTGATAAACTAAATGTTTTCACTTTGTGCAAAATCTTAATGCTAGCCTAGACATTGGGTACAAAATTATTTTGAGATAAAATGTAAAAAACCCTCCCTTCAAAGCAAAAATGAATTTGTGTAAATGTTTTATTGTTAGGCTGCTCGATGCATTCCGACAATTTAATACGCTTCAACTGCAATTCTGAAACAAAGACTTGGTAGGATAGGACTTTATAATGCCTATTATGCGAAAAGAAGAAGACAACTAATAGAACCTATAGTAATATTTAACCCTTTTAGGTATTACAATGCCGCTTACTGCAGCGGAGAGATCTAGAAGATACAGAGAGAAATTAAAAAAGGAACGTCCGGATGAATATGCTGCCCAGTGTAAAAGAAACTTAGATAATATGAAATTGAAAAAAAAGAAAATTTGTGAATTGTCACCAAAAGAAGCAGAAGAACAAAGAAAAAAATGGCGAGAAGAAAAAAGAAAAAGTAAGGCTAAGAAAAAAATTATTACATTAATAAAAATCTAGGTACCTATGCATTTAAATTTTATTCAATATTTGTTTTCACTATAATTTGCGACAGCAAAGAAATTGTAATTTGGTCTTAATTATTGTGTTACTAGCTGCCCGAACAGACTTCGTTCTCCCAAAAGTTAATTATTTCGTTCTGTAAAAAAAAAATATATAAATAAAACGTATTTCGGAGTGATTAGGTTATTAATTTCTTAACAATAAACAACAATTACTCACAAAAATAAGTGTTTTATTTCGTACACTGCAAGACTTTATTAATGTGATATGATATTCATTACGTCAAATGTTTGATAGCAGGTTTGTACGGAAAAAGAAAAGTGTTGTTTTACATTATGTTTTTTCTCTTCATAAAAACCTTCCGTGTGTTTTAGGAAACATAATTATGAAAAAAGAAATAGCCGAATTGATCCAGCCGTTCTCGAGTTTTGCGCTTAGCAAAATTTATATTTATTTATATAGATAAAGAGATTACCTACTCTACTTACAATTTTTGTGTCTGATTGTTTGGTAAATAGATACATATTTAATATTTATTTATTTGCATATTATGTGTGTACTAGGTACTTTCAATATAAAACAATTAAGTAAGCGTAAGTTCAAGAATTAAAATGATCAAAAAATCCTATTTTTAACCGACTTCTAAATCAAAAAGGAGGAGGTTCTCTATTCGTCTGTATGTATGTTTTTTTTGTGTATGTCCACCGATTACTCGAAGACGGCTGAACCGATTGAAAACGTTCAAACGTTATTACATCAGGTTGGTTTCCAAGTTGGTCCCATTTTTTGATATTTTGAAATCGGTTCAGTAGTTTTCAGGAAATCTTGAAAATACTGTTGTTTTCGTTACCACTTTATGTGAATTTAATACGTATCTTTAGGCATAACTCCTTTGTTTATAAACCGATTTAGATGATTCTTGTTTTGTTAAAAAGGGGATACCTCAAGGTATTTTAACCGACTTCAAAAAAGGAGGTTTTCAGTTTGATCACAGACCTATTTACCAGAAAACACGTAAATTGCCTGCACGATGCACTAAAAAGAGTGAAATAAAAATTATTTTTATAAAAAAATTAAACCGCCTTCAAAAAAACCACATCAAAAAAGTAAGAAATAATTCCTCACCAAATAAATAACGTAAGTACTTTGAAGTCGGGCGGGTTTTAACAAAAACAACAAAAAATTGTACATGTTTTACGCCCGACTTCAAAGTACTTACGTTATTTATTTGGTGAGGAATTATTTCTTACTTTTTTGATGTGGTTTTTTTGAAGGCGGTTTAATTTTTTTATAAAAATAATTTTCATATAATTGATCCTAAAGTCAGAATGGTTATGATATTTTTCAGATGTTTTTTTCACACCGACAAATAGAGGAAGATGTATGCAAATAGGCTGTTATAGATTTCAAAAAGATTATACTAATGGCGTGAAAACAAGATGGCGATGTATCAAGAAAAATAAATTCTGTCACGCTGTTGTCTACACAATCGATGACCTTATTGTTAAAACACAAGGCAAACATAATCATTAATATTTTTTTTGCAACTCTTGTGTGTACCGAACACAAAAAATTCGTTATTCATATGTGGAGGGGACGTGCGTGGAAAAACCATTGTTTGAAACAGCAAACTCTACATATCTTTGTGTTGTTATGATTTTGTTTCCCGTAATTTATGAGTGCAAAGATTTTCTTTCTATATTTTTGAAATAACGTCCATCTTGTGGCAGCATCAGTTAAAAGCCTGGTTTAATATTCAATAATAAAAAAATAAGCCTTAAAGAAATGAAAAGTTATTGAACTACCTACTCACTATAAGAGGGCCCTTCCCGTCATTGTTGACAAGAAGTTGACAAGCTTGTTGTTTCATCCAGCCACAGCCTTCTCTATCGACTTCTACAAGCCATGCTATGAGGCGGACCGGCAACATTGCTGTGAACCGGTTAACTCCTCTGAGTACTAAACTATGGAGATGGCATACCTAGACATACCGAGAAACAAAAATGGCGACCGGTCACCGGCCTCAATCATGCATTACTATGACACAGACTATGACGTCACGTTTTAATGTTGCCAAAAATAGGTCGAATAAATATATTGCTGTCTCTTTTTACATGGAGTATTGGAGGTAAGATAGAACAAGATGGCTGTTCATGAGCACAATGTCGATTTAGCTCATATTTGTATAACGGATAGTTCATATACTTAGAACAATATGCCTTCTCCATAGGATTCAGTACTCGAGGTTTACTCGCTGTTTACAGTGCCACAAACTTGGCTGTGCCGGTGGCCAAAATGTGAAACTAACGTGATTTTTTTTAATGTCATTTTGCTGTCAAGTTGATGTCCAACCATAGCACTGCTGGCAGCTGAAGTTCTTAGAAGTCAGGGCCGGTTAAATTACTACAAAAAAAAAGAAAAACGTACGTAGCGCCGCTGTCACCGGCACAGAAAAGGTTGTGGCACTGTACCTGTGAAACGGTGTCAAATCGGTTCACTTAAAACTAGAAATGCGACGTTGCCAACTTTATGCGCACGGCTTCTAGAAGACGATAGAGATGGCTGTGATCATGAAGCTCGACTTAATACTCAGTATGAAGTCGAGCTTCATGGCTGTGATCCAGCGCAATGAGAGTGAGTGAGTGAGCAACGCGATAACTTTGAACGAAAAATAGTGTGCGCGGCGTATTTTTCAGTAGGTAAGCCTTAATTACAAGTTTGTGAAATAAATGTTTGTCATTTAGAATCTCCATTACATTTGCAAGGTGTCTACCATAATATTTTCTTTGCTTTTAAAGTTTCTGAGTTCAGGTAAAATTTGTGCAAAAAACAGATTTTTGGAGGCTTATACTGAATTTGTTTCTTCAAAAATTTTTTTTTATTTCAATAGAAACCTAGATGTAAGTAGTGCATAAGATACCTATTAGTTCAAAAGTTTCAAATAAAGATCTGCTACAACGCCATAATCACGAGCGTTTGTATGAAAAGTAAGTCGGGTTGGCCGTCCTAGGTATGATGGACTCTATAAACATCATCAAACAGTATCTAAGTTTCTATTACACTAAAGGTATTTTCGTTTTAGTGGAATTCGTATACAGTAAAAAAGGGAAACGCCTGTTCGAGACCTCCGTGAAGATAGCCACCCCAAGACGAGTGCCCACGTTTTGAGGGTGCAGGACGTTAGTTTAAAGTTAGTTTTGATTTGTTTTGGAAAAAAAATCGTTTGTTTCGATTTCCCTCATACCTTTTTTTTAAAACAAAAGTGGGGTGGCTATCTTCACGCTAGCCACCCCATTGCACCGATTGGTTTTATTTAAAGGTTATTCGAAAGATATTTGTTAGTTTTGTTTGTTTTGATTCAAATTTTCGTTTGTTTAGACTCCGTATTCTCTAGAAAAAAATGCAAAGTAGGTCTGTTCGAGGGGTATACTTACTACCTCTGCAGCAAAAAAGGAAGCGACGAGATGGGTATGTGGAGGTGCACCAGCGGCTACCCCTGCAAGGCCAGGTTCAAGACTACTTATTGCGGAGAAGTCGTCAGGATCACCACCTTAGACCACACCCATGGACCACCAGCTATAGCCCTCCAAAATGGGTATTTAGTGGGGGTTTTAAGACAAGACGTCCCTGTTAACTTTCAGTAGACCATTAATTGATGACGTATTTTTGAAAGTTATTAATCTTTTAAGTACCTACAGTAGTTGGTCCAAAATGTATGGATTAAAAACCCAGCATCTAAATGGATAGAAGAATAAATGGTATATAAGATTTTTTTTGTACAAAATTTTGACGGTCTATAGCTCATACGCCCCGGTTATTTGGCATTTCTCTTTCAGTGGGGTATATTGTGGATTACAATGAAACTATAGGAGTACCCATTTAATCCATATACATTCTGTGTTTTTGTTGACCATCTACTTTGCCTTTATTTAATTAAAACTGAACTTCATAATTTTTCTAGTATCTCGAAGAGTTTTAACAGCTTATTTGGGATATTTCTATAGACACGCTAGATTCAGTAACATTTAGCATTTGACAATAGCGATTACTGTCTAAGCTTGCAAGAAGCTGTTGAACCTTGTGTAAGCGACCTGCCCCGACTTCGCATGGGTACAATGTAGATAATATTATTTATCACTAGCGGCCGCCCGTGGTTTCACCCGCGTGGTTCGCGTTCCCGTGGGAATATCGGGATCAAAAGTAGCCTAAGTTACTCCTTATTAGGTACATCAGCTACCTGCCAGTGAAAGTCCCGTCAAAATCGGTCCAGCCGTTTCAGAGATTAGCCGGAACAAACAGACAGACAGACAGACAGACAAAAATAGTAAAAAATCTTATTTTGGTATATGTACCGTTTTATAATCATATGCATGTAGTAAAAAGCGGTTATTTTAATATTAGAAACAGACACTCTAATTTTATTTATTTGTATAGATTATTTATAAAACTTCCTCTTAAATCAGTCCATCTATCCATCAATTAATGAAAGCATTAAAATTCTTATTATTAAAATCATAATCATTAATTATCCTAAATTACTTTGTTTTATACTATGTAAAGTTTAGGTTCCGAACGTTTGAACCAGCCTCTGATTCACAAATCAACGGAAACGCTCCCGATAGGGGAATGTATGCACTGTCTCTTTCACTCACATTAGCATAGACTAAATGAAACTATGAGTTGCTGCTTTTAGATGCAAATTTTTGAGTATGCTCATAGTTTAGGATTTTCGAATATTTTTTCATAAAAGGTACCTGGTAGTCGTATCATTTACCAAATACTACCAATAGTTTAGAACAAAATGATTGTTTGAATAAAACAGTATTTAAATCTAATCATACTTAAATTGACAATGTTTAGTTTAATCTAAAGTTAATATTAAAAATCTATTACGTGTTGTCCTATAATTATCGTAAGAGAGCTATAAAATCATTCGTTGCGTTGAAGTGCTATAAATGGCAGCAACGTAATCCATTTATTATCTTCTTAGTTAATATCCTGATGTCACTTTCTTTCAAAATTCATCCGTGCGAAGTAACCTCATTACCGAATTTATCATATATTTTTTTCTTTCAGTTTGGTGGGTGCGAAATTCACAAGGCAAGGATCTTCTCATCGTCAACGGATTCACATTCTACTGTCAGCGTCAACTAAGTAAAACCAACAATTGGAGCTGTACCAAAAATACAACCTGCAAGGCTCGAATAATCACGAGTAAGGACGGGCATATAGTACGTGGTACTTTTGAACACAATCATGAGCCAAGTAAATACACTGTTAGAAATGGAGTTTACTATAAAATAAAATGAATTTTGCAGACTATTAAAGCAAGCTAAGTAGGTATATCGGAACTCAATCGCTTTTTTAAAATACATTGTATCTACGCTGTTTACGATAGAATTTTCGAACAAAGCTATTGCTAATGTCTCATTTATCGAAGACTAGCTATTATCCGAGCCTTCGCTCGCATGTAATTCGGGGTGACGTATAGTGTGATCACCATGCACTACTCAACAAACTGCGCCCGCCGCGTTCCTAATCTCAAGTGACAAAACATTCGTAAGCTTACGATAGCCAGCTAACGTAATTCACGAAACTATACGTCAACAAGAGGTTCGTGCTCGCAAAGAGTATATAAACATCTGACGTTACTTTTACCGCACGCTTACGTTACGATAATGAAAGGCTTTGTGCTACCAAATTTAGTTTGTTTTACGTCCGATAGAGGCGCTGTCAGATTTTCATACAAATTGTTTACGTTAACGTTACGAAAACGTTGTACCTGCTGCCACCCGGGCCGCCCGCAAACCAGTCTTTAAAAGATAGATAATAATATGCCATCGCGCACTTTTTGTAGGTTTATAAAAGTGGAAAATCCCAACATGCATTATTTTTTTACACCTCAAATTAGGCAGCGTTTTCGCTGAAAGATCCCAGACGGCTTGATTTTTTCGGACACTACCAACAATTATCGTTATATTTCAACCAATTTACTCAAAACCTTTATTAATCGTAGTCCATGTGTAATTCTGATGTATAAGGTATGTTACGGTAAAGTCTTATAAATATCGTTTTAGTAGTTTTTGCGTGGCTGAGTAGCAAACATACACACATACGTCTTCACAAACCTTCGCATTTATAAATTTATTATAAGAAATTAAATTTTCTACCGAGTTTAATAAAAAATGTTATTCCATCACTGCTTCCTTTGATATATTGTAAAATACTTGACTTGCATGTACCCATATCTTTTAAATAGTCTTAGTTTTTATTATTATCTATTTCAGAACATGTATTGGTTGATAAGAAGACGCTCATGAATCAAATTTTAAATGTCTTTACAAACAAAATATACCTAATTGATTACTCAATACGAAGAAAGACACAGTTGTAAATGAAAATGTCGTTTTATTTATTATAAGTTTAAGCTTTAAGTTTATGAGAAATTCATGAATTAATGTTGAAGACTGAGTCATAAGTTCATTTTAATTATGAATCTGTTTCTCCAACTTTATCATAAGTTTATTTTTTAATCATTAAATATTTAGGTTTAATGATATGCACTGCTCAAAATGTTCGCTGGATGTATAAAGAAAGACGCATGAATTATGGATAATTTCGTACGATACAATGTATCAAATATGTTGTAATAAGTATGTTTATCATACGTAGCAATAAGAGACTTATAGTTAGTAAGATTTAGGTAAAAAAGATAGAGGTCTTTTTTATTGTTAATTAACCAATTTGTTTGTCATGTTGTTTGTTTATATTTCATATCTATTTTAATTTTTACTTATTACGAACCATCTGTAGATGTATCTTCAAGCTGTAACTAGCTTGACCTGCTTGTTAAGTAGGCCCAATCTTAAAACTGAAGTTTGAACTATCAATCTCGATAGATTAATTAAAAAGGTTTGGTTTGGATGACAATACAATATTATAGTCTAGCTGTTACTGTTTGCAAAAGCCTTGCCATAAAAATGATTTTCTTTCCCATAAACCAGAGTCAACAATATAGTTTTGTTTCGTTTTCATTGTGGTCGTAGATACAAGATTATTATTATCTAGATCCTGATTTATATCTATGAACACAAATGTTGTATTTAAAGAAATACTTTTCTAAACACAATTTGTACATAATAAATAACTTATCATCGTGCTTTAGCGAATTATTTTTTATCTTCTTATTCATTGATTTTAATTTAAGAATAATAAAATTTAAGGAGTGTTTCATAAAACAACTGACTACAAATAATAAATTTATATAATGTTTTAGTGAAATGGGTGAGAAATCATAAGGGGTCACCAATGGCTATTATAAACAACTACCCATTTTACCGCCGCAGCAACTTTAAGGGAGCATCCTACTACAGTTGCATGAAATCGGGAATATGCACGGCTAAGTTTACCATAAAAGAAGGCAGTAACACCATCACTCGCGTCAATCTTCAGCATTGCCACTTACCGGAAAATTTTGTCATTAGAAATGGAACTTATATTAAAATTTAAATGTATAAATGTAACTTGCATCTGTAATATACTAATGTGTGTATTTCGTGGCATTTATTGTCCATTTTTGACGATCTTTTATATAAGGTGAATTGACATTTTACTGCTAAATATTGTTTATTGATTTTAACTCTCTTTTTCTTCGATGCAATATAGGTACAGTAGGCATAATGATGACAGATTTTGAAAAACTGTTGTATCATATTCGGAAATATATACTTATCGTAACGAATATCATATTTCGGAAAAAACAAGATTTATATTGAAAAAATGCATTTTAAATTTTAAGTATAAAATTCCTACCAAAACGCTCCAAAGTGTCATGGCGTCGATTGTGACGTCACGTTAGAGTAAACCAAAGAGCTTAGACTAAATACTGAGGTAACTGGAAAGTGCAGTACTAACACTTATTTCTGTCTTCCGTCTCACCTACACTTTGAAAAAATACGTATGGTCATATGAGACAACTGACAGTCACTACGTACTAAATGTCAAATTTGCGGGGTACACTTTTTTATTCAGGCTGAAAACTCCAGTTTCCTTGTACAAACTCCTTGGAGTAAACAAAGTGCAAACACAAACGTAGGTTATGATCATTCATTTGTTTGTTGAATCTAACGTGTCGTCGCATTCGCTATTGGCGTTCAGAACATCATGGCGGATTGCCGTATTATTTTATTTTAGTTTAGTTAGGGTATTATTTTATTTTAGTTAAGGTAGGTAAGGTAGTTTTATTTTATAAAAATATTAATTAATCTCGCTTTAAATAATAATAAAAATACTTGTTTTGTAATCTTTTAGTTAAGTACGTTTCATTATAAATGGTTATAGTTTTAGTGTTTGATATTCACAGTCATCATGCCTGTAATTATACTTTGCAGTGACGTTAGCTAAGAACAATAAAGGCAAAGACGTGATTGTAGTAGACCAGTACACCTTCTATCTCCAGAGGAGCTACAAACACACGGACCAGTGGAGATGCTCCAAAAACAGGATCTGCAAAGCTCGTCTCATCACGACAAAGAATAGGGCCATAGTCAAATGTCATTTGGACCACACACACCGACCATCCAAAATCGTAATTGAAAACGGTGTTTTACATAAAATGAAATCTAGTCTGTGTGATTAGCACGTGTGACCAAGTGTGGCAGAACTTCAAGTACAATACTCCCAATTTGACGAGAAAATCGACCCGTCTCACAATCACAACTAGCTCCGATGGGACTCGAACC
Source organism: Crambus lathoniellus (assembly GCA_949710035.1). NCBI lineage: Eukaryota > Metazoa > Arthropoda > Insecta > Lepidoptera > Crambidae > Crambus > Crambus lathoniellus. The sequence continues at coordinate 8,047,675 of OX453307.1, read as the reverse complement.
TACGACCTTTTAATGTCCGGGCGAATGGTCTAACCACTGAGCCACAGGATTAAATTGTGACTGAGCTACGGAGTCGTTAGAAGATGCATCGAATTTATCCAATACAACTTAGGTTAACAAAAATTGCATTTTGAATGTGAAAAATGTAAAAATAATTGGAAACGATATTAAACTGAATACCTACATATAACTTTTTGTGTTTTCTGTGTTTGTAATGTTTTAAAAAAGTAAATAGACGAGTAATTGATAGGTGTATCTGTTGTTATTGTCTAGTATCCATAACACAAGTTCTTAGAGAATATACCTACTCGTAATAATATGAATAATTTATTTTTATCATAGCAATGGATTTACCTCACAAGGATAGAGCAAGTAAGAACTATTTCGAGGCGCTGAATATTTCAATTGCCGACAAAATCGCTGAACCTGTAGCTCCCCGACCAACTAAAGAAATTCGTTTTGATGGTGTCGGCCATCTTCCAATACTCCGAAGCCGCGGAAGGTGCCGAAACTGTAAACACGGACAAACGAATGTTCATTGTGCGAAATGTGATGTACGACTTTGCTTTGTTCCTAAGAGGAACTGTTTTGTAAACTTTCATCATAACTGATCTAATTTGTTACAATCTTTTAATTGACTTGCGATGTTAGTTAGTGTTAGTTAGTATGTTAGTTAGTTAGTGGGGGACAAATCTTGCAAGCTTAATTTGACCCACTTCCCAGTGTCCGATGGAGCTGAAATTTTGTATACAGGTTTGGTTCAGATGACAATACAATATTAAAGTATAGTCAGCAAAAAAGCTTGTCATAAAAACTATGTTTTCACTAAAAAACTTATTTTATTTTGATATTGAGAAATTTGCTAATGTTTTTGGTATGAAAACCTAAACTTATGATGAATAATTCCAATTATTAAGTATTTTTTCTTCGTCAATATATAACACTAGCTGCGTTAATTTGAGAAAAAGGAAAAAACCGACTAAAAAGAAATTTAATATTTTTTCCCGTTTTCGGAACATTTTTCAACAATGCTTCGCTTCTGTTGGTTGTAGCGAGATTTTATATAGTCTACCTCCTACCCTTCCTCGATAAATGGACTATCCAACACAAAAAGAGTTTTTCAATTCGGTCTAGTAGTTTCTGAGATTAGCGCGTTCAAACAAACAAACTCTTCAGCCTTATAATATTATAGTATAGATTTCACAAACGTAAACTTTATCTTACTTTAATATTAAAGATACTCATCATTTCAGCCGTACTACGCCTACTGCCGGGCATAGGCAGTAAAGATACTCGTATGTCTGGAATTAAACAGGTTGTTTTGGAAAGACCATTGTTTAATTTTTGTAAATTGAATCATAGAGTGCAGCGTAAGAAATAAAAGTAACAGAGTATTTATCTCTAACATAGATACTTCTGTATAGGAAAAATGTTTTAGTAAAAAACCCGCCTGAAAGCTACTTATAGGGCTCGTGGTTTTTTACTATCACATTTTTCCTATTCTTACAAAATTGCATTATGAATGCATAAAAATAATTTAAAATCTCAATAAATACTTCTGGTCAACGAATCAATAAAAAATAAACTGTGAGATTTTGCCATTATTGAAGTTCATAGCATATTTATTAAATAAATAAATAAATTCATTTATTCGCATAAACATGTGGTATAACAAAGGTCTTAAAATTAAGAAGTACCCTAACATGTCTGTCTACCACGTAAGTGGCGTGCAAATGTTTAATTGATGAAAGTATAAAAAATGTCCAAGGTATTTGAATTATGAAAATATACAGCTATGTCATGAAATAATGCAATGTCAAAAAAAGTAATAAATAACTATAAAAAATGTCATATGTAAATCAAATTCAGTCAATCTAAAATAATACGAAATGTCCAAATGCTTCCAAATTAAATTAATAATAAACAATAAAAAAAATCTTACATCTAAAATTTGTCACAAAGAAAAGAATTTACAGAATAATAACATTTTTCAATTAAAACATTGTGAACCAATGTCCTGAATTTGTTTAAGGTAGCTGTTTTGAAATTGTCGGGTACTATTGGAGAACTATTTAAATTTTTGTAACGGGTACCGGACGTACGATTATAATATCTTTATTTTAATATTTTTTTGTTTTTATTACAGCAGTAACATGGGTACACAATTATGCGGGTAAACTTCTGGCTATAGTCAACGGTTATACTTTCTATTGTAACAATAACAAGGTGGAACCTGGTAAGAAGAAGTATTATAGGTGCACCAAGGGCCACCCTTGCAAGGCAAGCCTGGTGGTCGATCCGGACAACTTCATCACGATCCTGAACAGCTACCATGTTCACGAGCCACCCAATTATATCATACGAAATGGCGTGTACACTAAGATCTAGTATTGATTAATTATAACAATAAATAGAATAGATGGATTTTTGTGATTTGACGTAGAAATAATTTTTAATTAATTTTTTAACATAAATTTGTAATAAAAGGGCATAATTTAGTGCATGAAAGAAAGCTGTATCTTTAGAAGTTTAGTTTTTGTCTTTAGTTTTTGGGGTACAATAAATTAAGACAAATATTTTAATATTGTTGTATTTTTCAGAAGTCCAATGGGTGCACAACTATGCAGGGAAACAGCTTGCTATAGTCAACGGTTACACTTTCTATTTCAATACAAAGAAAGGTTACACAAAGAAGCAGTTCTGGCGGTGCACCAAGGGTGGGTCCTGCAAGGCCAGGTTCTGCGTCACCCAGGACAATCAGATTAACTTCTCGGAGCCTCGTCATGACCATGAACCTGTTAAGTACATCATTCGAGAAGGCGTTTATATTAAGATTTAAATAAATGATAATCTCTGCTTATAGTTTAAGATACGAATAGAGATCGACCTCCACGCATCCGTATAAAATTTTTTTTTTGAATGTTAAATAAATTTATCGCGAGTGGGGTTTTATAATGCGGCGAAATGTTTTAAAAATCGATGAAGCAGCCATTTAATTTCCATTCATGTTGTGACGTGCCATACCATATATAATAACTGCTAGCTATAAGCCTTTTAATAATTTATGATAAGCAATATGAGAATATTAAAAAATACTGAATATTATAGTTGCATGCTCCTTCTCAATCTTAGCACCCAAACTGTTTTATTTCTTAACATAGATCTGGTCAATATTGAGTTTAAAAATGATTGTATTACATTAACTGAGCTCACTTCAGTTTATGAGTGTGACGGATTGCTTATCCCTACTTCCATACTAATATTATAAATGCGAAAGTAACTCTGTTTGTCTCTCTATCTGTCTGCTACGCTTCCACACCTAAACTGCTTAAGCGATTTTGATAAAATTTGGTACATGTTGATGGAAAGGACATAAGCAATTTTTTATCCCGGAAAAGCATGTACTCTCTAGTCCACGCGGGCGAAGCCGCGGGCAGGACGCTAGTGTTAAATATACAGGGCGTCCCAAAATTAACTCACATGGAGGGAAAGTACCATAAATACAGAAGATATAAAATTTTACTGAAAGGAGACTTCATTTTTATTTTAAAAAGAAAACGAACTGCATTTACCGAATTTTGAATAATCACTTGTCTGAACTGGAAATCGAACCCGCTGAATGTAAAAAAAATATTTCTCTAATTTAATTGTACCGATTGAAAGACTCGATTATACCTAAGCATTTCTTCTAAATAACATAGCATCTTAAATAAAAGGAAGACTACGAAATTTAACATTTAATGTTGAATAACAAGTTTGTGCAGCGTTATGAATAGCCTTTTCTGTGACTGTCGTGCTCAATACAGACTTTAACATTTCAATGTAGGTATTACTAATGAGTGAAGATTGGAGCAATTATACCTAATTCCCTATCATAAGTGTTTGATAATGTGATAAGTAACACCACCTCGATTGGTTTTAAAAAGTTTGAATAATTTCGTGCGGGTTCGATTCTCAGTTTGGACATGCTATTATTTAAAAAAAATTGAATGCAGTTCTATTGTTATTTAAATAAAAATAAAGTCCCTCCTATTTCAATAAAACTTTGTATCTACAGTATTTGGTGTGGTCTATGCCACCATGTGACATAGTCATTGGAAGCCCTGGGGGCGTCCCACGACTATGCCATATGTTGGAATAGACCGCACCAAAGTAACTATTCAAACATTTTTAAACCAATCGAGCTGGTGTTACTTAACACATTATAACTTTATCAAACACTTTATGATAATTGCTCCAATCTTCACTCATTAGTAATACATTGAAATGTTAAAGTTTTGAGCACGACAGTCACAGGAAAGGCTATCCATAACGCTGCACAAACTTGTTATTCAACATTAAATGTTAAATTTCGTAGTCTTCCTTTTATTTAAGATGCTATGTTGTTAAGAAAAAATAATAAGGTATGATCGAGCCTTTCGATCGGTACAATTAAATTAGAGAAATATTTTTTTTTACATTCGGCGGGTTCGATTCCCAGTTTAGACAGTTGATTACTTAAAATTCTTTGAATGCAGTTCGTTTTCTTTTTAAAAAAAAAATGAAGTCTCCTTTCAGTAAAATTTTATATCTTCAGTATTTAAGGTACTTTCCCTCCATGTGAGTTAATTTTGGGACGCCCTGTATAAGGATTGTTGCAAGTAGAAATAAGTCATCTCTTCTTATTCCTGAATAGAGAGATAAATAAGAGATAAAAGTATAATTATATTACTTGTGTTCTTATGGCAAAAATAATTACTTTTCAGTCAAATGGATCACTAATCGTTCCGGCAAACCAATAGCCTTTCTGGACGGCCATAGGTATTACCAAGCTAAGGTCTTCAAGACGAGCGAGGTGTGGAGGTGCATGAAAGGGTTCAGGTGCAAAGGCCGGCTCAACTTCAACAAGTCCAAACAAGTCATACGAAGGCAAGAACACAATCATGATCCTACATCGTTCCTTATCAGCGATGGAGTTGCAATGGCCCAGGAAATGTATGATTCTTCTTAAGTCTAGAAGAGTAATCCTTACTAATATTATAAATTTAAAAGTGTGCTTGTTTGTTTGTTTGTCCGGCTTTCACGTCAAAGTGGAGTAACGGACGCCATTTTGTTAGTTTGGGGGCTGGAGAGTCACTTAGGCTACTTTTTATCCCGGAAAAATATCATAATCCCGCGGGATTGTATGGAAATTTGTATAACTGACCTGCTAACAAAATTGATTTAAAGGCTCGAACTAACTGAGCTTATGTGATCTGACGCCACGTGTTAACACGCCGTATTTATATGGACGTGTTTGGATGTATTATAAGATAAGTGTGCTTCTAGTGCATTCATTTACTATGAAAACCGATGTTCTGACGGACGTAACATCACGTAAGTGGCGTCACATAAACCCAGTTTGTTTGAGCCTTTATTTCATTACCGCTTCCAAAAAGAAAGTACTTAATCAAATCACTGACGTTTTAGCCGCTTTGGCCTTTACTGTCAACTTTTCTCAAACAGCCATATTTTCAGAACACTTTGTTATCCATACTAATATTATAAATGTGAAAGTGTGTTTGTTTGTTTGTTTATTTGTTTGTTTGTTTGTTTGTTTGTTTGTCCGTCTTTCACGTCAAAACGGAGCAGCGGATCGACGAGATTTTCGGTATGGGGATAATTTGAGAGCTGGAGAGTAACATAGGCTACTTTTTATTCAGGAAAATTTTAAAATAAATATGGTAATTTTGTAAATAAAATCGTTAAACTGTCGTACTTTACACAACTGTCATTTCCTAGATAGCCGCTTCCAAAGAGTAGGTATGTCAAAGAGTATGTAATCAGTGACGTTTTTGTCTCTTTGGATTGCCTATTTTTAATAAGTGACATTTATGGCAGGCAGATTTTGGTGATACGAAGTTCATGTCCAATAAAATTTATATGGCAAAACAACGTTTGCCGGGTCCGCTTGTTAGCTTATAATAACAATATTCTAACTCGTACTACAACACTTACAAAACGTTCCTACTTGTCAAATTTTTTCTTTAAGATTATGATGACAAAATTTCTTGAAATTTGTGTTTCCTCTTCTTGTATAAGTAAAATACGCTATTTTTTTGGTGTGTGTCAGCCTTAAACTCGTCAAGTAGCAAGCTCGTAAACTAGCCCCGTGTCACAGACGTTTAAGAATAAAATATTACTTGCTTTTTATTTTTATTTTTATTTTACGCATTTATTTTAAACTACGAGAGAAATAACTCGAAGTATTTTTTCAACACTTCGATGATAAATCATAATTATCATAAATCATTATTCATATTACATAATTTAACACAACAGTGAACATAGGAAATATCAGTGTACATTATCTTCCGAGGCACTCATGAATTAAAATAAACATAAATAAATAAAAATTTTGGCATTATAGAATTAGATTAAGGATTATAATTTGGTGCGTAATGAATGATATAATTTCATTTGGTATAATTTCATTTCAATAACGTTCATATGACATAATAAACGTTAGCCATACTAATTTAATTTTACATAATGTTTATTTCATATAATCATCATTTTATATAATATCATTTAACAGAACGCTCATTTTTTATAAAAATATTTTATATAAAACATATTTGCTATAGCGGTCATTAGATTTAATTTTGTTTCATATAATCATCAACTAATCAATTAAATGTATAGGGAAGGCAAAGGAGCAGGGGCACTGGGGGCACAGTGTCGCCCCCCCCGCCATAAAAAGCTACAACGGTGACTAAACAATTGATGATAGGTTAGGTTAGGTTAGAACTGTGAACAAAACAAAGCGCGAGCCGAGCGAGCGTAGAGAGCGTGCCGCGGCAGCGGCCGGCGAAGCGCCAGAAATGGTTATTCGTTGATTATACTAAATGAACGATGATTATAATATGAAATGATTTTATGTTATATAACCATTATGTGTTTTAAATATTATACAATGTAAGTGTTATAGTAAATGTTTATTATATAAAACGTTTTTATATCAAATGTTCATTATACGGTTTAAAATTATATATTTTGAATTTATATCATTCGTTTATTATACGAAATTAACGTTATATGAAATGATTTTATGTAATGTGTTGTTATATTTTGTGAGTATATATTATACGAAATGTTGTTATATCATATATTACACACCCATTACAATTATGCTTTATACTTACCGTTAAAAAAAATCATTAAAATATTAATTTAAATTATAAAATGGTTTATCAGTGGCATGGCGTGAGCACACATAGTTTATCTTGAGCGCGCTCTTACCGCTACGTAATTAAAGCAGTGTTACTGTTGAGCACGATATTATGTGCGACCGACTTAAAAAGTAAAAAAGACTTTTTTTGTCCTGAGGGAAAGGCCTTCGCGTACCCCCCCGCCCGGGGAGACGAGGGAATTATGTGGGGCTTGAATCTACTTAAACCCCCAGGGTGCCTCCTCAGCACGTGGGGTGGAGTGATTGCGGGTCCAAGGGCGTTAGTCACCGCAACCCCACCCCGTGCCTGCGTCCCTTCGACGCCTCTCCTCCTCCGACTCCGGTGAGGCGCGCCGGAGGCACCTGACGCGCCTTTTCACCCCGGGGGCCCTGGATGGACGACAGACTTCCCCCTTCTGCCCTCCGCGCCTCTACCTCCATCCACGGGGTTACTTAGCGTCTTGCTGACGCTTCTCCTTAGAGATGCGCGCAGAGAGTCGTTAATCCGAAGTGATATAGACTGTAATGCGCATGGGTGTGCCAATCCCAACAATATTAATTAAGCAGAAAACACATAATACATTTGCACTTTCCAGTGACTTGGGTGAAACATCGGAATGGAAAAGTAGCCGTCATAGTCAACGGGTTCACTTACTACTGCAACAAGCAAGGCCAGAAGACGGACATATGGCGGTGCACGAACGGATCTAACTGCAGAGCAAGGTTCACCATGTCCAAACCTGACTGGAAGATAATAAGGGGGAGACTGGAGCACGATCACAAACCGCCGACCTTCGTTGTGCAAGATGGTGTCTATTTTAAAATTTAATTTAACTAACCGTTAATATTTAACGAGGTAATGTCATTGCAAAGCAATTTTTAAATTAAAATTTGAAAATTAAATACAAGAGACAAACGACTCATCCTCCAAGTAGCTCCGCCGGTAATCGAACCTCTCACTGAAAGTGAAGTTGAGTGAAAGGACCCGGGTTCGATTAAAAAGTGCACTGTGAATGCAAAAAAGGAATGGTTATTTAAAATTTGCATTTTGCTGTATGAAGTTTGGCTGCATATATTGTTGTTTTAGATCTTAATATTAATCGCATTTCATACTTTAAAACTGTAATCGCAAAACAAGAACCTACTTATAATTTAACATCCGGCCTTAGAACAAGTCATTGAGGTTTGAATTGTTACAAACACATAAACACTGCAAAAAATGTTAGCGCTTTTATTTATACAGGATATTTTTTTTATCAGTGCACAATTTTTTAGGATCGACTCAGAATCGATAAGTGAACAACTTTCTCCTAGAAACATGGCTCGAAATACGACAATAGTTTTTTGACTTCCCATACTAATTCGATCTCGTGATCAGTCCGATTTGTATGAAAGGTCAAAAAAAAAATTTCATATTTCGACCTATGTTTCTAGGAGAAAGTTGTTCACTTACCGATTCTGAGTCGATCCTAAAAATTTGTGCACTGATAAAAAAAATATCCTGTATAAAATTATGCTTAAAAGAGCGCGCGAGTACTTAGCTAAGTATTTATTTTTAGTATAAGTAAGTCTGTCACCAAAAGATATTAAGTTAAGATTAAATTATTAAAAATTAAACTAATAAAAATAAAATGTTCTAGTCTGTATATTACCAGCGATCTCTGTTTTCTATAAATATATATTAATAAGTACAATGTGAATATAAAATAAATCTATTTGTGTCACTTGAAGTTTTTTTTTCAATGACCTATGACTTTATGTTAGTAACTATCCATACTTCCATACTAATATTATAAATGTGTAAGTGTGTTTGTCTGTTTATTTGTTTGTTTGTTTGTCCGTCTTTCACGTCAAAACGGAGCAACGGATCGACAAGATTTTCGGTATCGAGATAATTTGAGAGCTGGAGAATAACATAGGCTACTTTTTATCCAGGAAAATTATAAAATAAAAATGGTAATTTTGTATAGAAAACCGTTAAGCTGTCATACTTCACACAACTGTCATTTCTTAGCCGCTTCCAAAGAGAAGGTACTTATGTCAAAGAGTATGTAATCACTGACATTATTGCCGCTCAGGATTTCTTTGAAGAAGTTGGTTATATGACGACTTTGGATAGAAGTTGGTGTCCAATAAAATTTATATGGCAAAACAACGTTTGCCGGGTCAGCTAGTTACTATATAATGTTGACTAAAAAATAAGTAAAATTTGTATACGACTACAAGCTAAACCAGTGTTACAATGATATGAGTTTATTTTATTTCAAGTCTTAAAGTTGACTGAACCGGGCGCTATATTGATGACCATTAGACGATCAATCTAGCGTCAGTTCATTCTGTGTGTCAGAAGATAATTACAAAAATCAAATTTTATAGATAACTAGCTTTCTGTCCGCAGATTCGCCCGCGTGGACTACACGACTTTATCCTGCGGGAATGTGATATTTTTCCGGGATAAAAGTAGCCTATGTGTCTCTCCAGGCTACAAAGCATCTGAATCCCAAATTTCAGCCAAATCCGTTCAGCCGTTTTGGCGTGACTGAGTAACAAACATACAAACATCTAAACATTCACATTTTTTATATTAGTAGGATACTTAGTAGGATACGTGATCCATTTCAATCTGGCGTCAATTAACACCTTAACTGACATCAATCTAACCAAGGTCACGGACTGAACTGACGCCTGATTGATCTTCTAATGATCACCTAACTCAACATTCTATCACAATCGCTTTCAGTTTGAAAGATATTGTATTGTACGATCATTGCTGCAGTAATAAAGTAATGAAAGTGATGGCTGTCATTTTTTGATAAATTGGGTATTTGACTGTTGTTGAAATGTAGATATTTAATTATGACAATTAGTAATATAACATTTTTTAATAACAAATGTGAAAAAAGAAATTCAATCTGTATTAGAACAAGCGAATTATGAGCTACTTAATTGTAACTCTAGCTATCTCTTTCTAAAACTAAATTTTCTATGGCGACAGTATGGCGCTATAGAAATGTGACGTCACGTTTCTATGGCGCTCTCCTTGTCTAATTACAAAGTTTGATGCTCTATATCGCTGAAAATTTGCAAGATATTTGAAAATAAATAAGTACCTATGTTGTATTGCTACTAATTAAATGAACATTTTAAGTCAATAAAAAAAATTCTGACAAATACCCAATTAATTTCATTTAAGTAAGTACTTATGTTTCAAAATTTTACAGTCAAATGGTTAAAAAAGCCTGGAGGTAATAAGATCGGGTTGTTACATGGCTACCCGTTCTACATGCATCAAAGGAGTGGCGCGTCCGAGGTGTGGCGGTGCAGCAAGGGCAGAATGTGCAAAGCGCGCTTTAGGAGCACCATGGACGGCGAAAGTATCTCTCTGGGCAACCAGGACCATACCCACGAGGCCCCACGCTTCGTGGTCCGCGATGGCGTTTATTACAAAATTTAGATTCATCATCATCATCATCATCAGCCTATTAACGTCCATTGCTGGACATTACAAATTTATGTTGTTACGCTTAAATAACTCAGTAGTTTTCTTTTATTTCAAGTAGGTAATTTGCTAACAGAACCAAGTGGTCACAAGGGTGCTTTTTAAGTTTTTATTACAATTTTACATTCCTTAAATTTTTTTATTAAGTAATTTAAATTGTCCTGTGTAACCTTTCGAAGCCAAGTGGTGAAAAGGTCGGGTCACTCGATGGCTACTCTTTCTTTAGGCATCAGAGGAGTGGATCATCGAAAGTGGCGGTGTGGTATCGACAGAAAGTGCAAAGCGCTTTTCAGGACCAGTATGGATGGCCGTCAGAAGTATCTTTCTGGTCAACGAGCCCCCAAACTCCGTGGTTCGCGACGGCAAAGTACAAGTAGTTTTACAAAGTATAAATTACTTTTTTTGCTTTTTGGTCTTACATTTCATATTTTTTTTTACTTTTTTGCATTTACGACTTCGTAGCTCAGAGATTAGAGCATTCGCCCGGACAGTGAAAGGTTATATAAAAAGTGAAACTTACGTGTTTTTAAATGTCATTTTGCTTTCAAGTTGCTGTCCAACCGTAGCTAGCCAACCAACCGCTGCTAGCGGCTGAAGGTCTTAGAAGTCAGGGCCGGTTAAATTGCTACAATAAATAGAAAAAAATACAATATAGCGACGCTGTCACCGGAACAGAAAAGATTGTCGCACTGCAAAGTGCCCGCCAGGTATGTCTGCGGGCGCGGTTGAAATAGAATACTAATCTATTACCTTGTAACGATGTCGTTTCGTTCCAGTCATTATGGATAGTTTAAAACTCCATAATGGCTGGAAACTCCATAGTTCTACGTACTGGCCATCAAGTTCTACATACTGGCCATTAATTTTATCGAATCCTATCCTGTTCTTTCCTAATTAAAATTCAAAATTTTCGTTTCACGATCCTTGTTCAGCATTTTTGACTCAGTCCTACAAAAACGTAAACTTAACAAAAATAATAATGTGGAACTCTTGACTTGTTATCATAGTCATACCTACTACCTAATACCTTTAGAATTTTAAGTACTAGGACTTTTTGTTATTCATGTATTTTTTATCTTGTTGTTACAGTTCCTTATTCCTACCTTTTACATAAAAGAAAATAAAACAAGTACCAAGTCCCTATAAACATCTTTTATTCATATCTACTGCCACTACATTTTGTGCGGCGATTACCGACGCTCCGGCACCTTTACTGTGGCCCTGTGTCACACTGGCCTCTACGCTACAACCTTAACCTTAGAACAAAACTTGTACTGTTACTAGCGCTAAAACGCCCCAGTGCAGTCACGCACAGAGTTATCTGACACGGACTCTAGAATACTTTAGCTTTTCCTTGCAGTCAAAATGACAGTTACTAGTAGTAAAAACTACGGCGGGTAAAAAGCTTGATTTGCGAGACGATTTCGTTTTCATTAAAAACACTACACTGGAGATGCAGCAATGTTAAATATTTTTTTCTAGAATATTTCGGTCACCAGGGCAGGGACTGCCTCCGGCAAGACAATAGTTCGTTATTAGCAATGGCATTCTTGTACGTATTTAGATTTTTAACCAGTTAGTTAGTCTCATTAGTTTTATATTATATTGTTTAAAATAAAAAAAATATATAATTATTTAAGTATCCGATCATTGCCAGTGATACGTGATGTCGTCAACGTGGAACGGTGTGATGTCACGGCGCGATGCGTTGACGTGATGTGCTAATTATTTTCGTTACTGTTTCGTTATTTTAATTACAATGTTTAATTTAATCATAAAGATATTTCTAATACCCTTTTCACTTTCAGGTTGCAACTGGTTAAAATCAGCTGCTGGAGCAAAACTTGCGATGATCAATGGTTTCACATTCTCCAGACACAACAAAAATCGTAAAGCAGAGTCGTGGCGGTGCAGCGGTTACGCCCAGCATCAGTGCAAAGCTCGCTTCTTTATATCCACAGATGGTGACATATACCATTCAAATCTGGTGCATAATCATTTGCAACCGCGCTGTATCATACGTGACGGTATCTATATTAAATTATAAGAATCTAGACTAGGAAAAGTATCTCAATGACTGACTGTAGTCTATAGTTTAGTCTGGTAGATTTTTTAATACATGTAGATTATACATCTCTAAATTTTAATTAGTATAAAGATTTTAGGGGATGATAGTATTCATCAATACAAACATTATTTTTTAATACAGTTGCTCAAAAAGTGGCGTATTGCAGGGACGTATAGCGTTCGGGATGTGGGCTATTACACACTCGAACTTTTTCTTTACCTTTCCCGAACTCGTGCGTTTTCTTTCCCAACTGTCAAAATATTGTCTATTAAAAAGAAAAAACCAACCACGAAGTTTTTACTAAAAAAAAATCATAGAAGTTTTTATGATTCATGCAAATATTTCTAAAAAGAAGCTACTAATTTGTTTCAATATCAGATTTAAAAGTAATTTTAATTATACATTAAATTAATATTAGTATCGGCCAAATTAAATTTATGAATATAAAAAATACATAAAATTGGCTGTATGACCACAGATTACTAAATATGGTATGACGTGCACTATTTATTTACCATAGTATCTGCTTATAGGAGTTTGCGCAAGTAAGTGAAAAGAAAATGAGGGACCTTATTTCTTAATTTTCTAAATTAGTTTTTTCTGGTTCTTATTGTGGTAGGTACTTAGTATGGTGAAATTAGTGCAATAATGTGGCTTTAATTGAAAACGATGTGGTAAAAGAGAGAAATAAGGAAAGGCGCTCCTGTAGGATTCGGATTGCTTTTGTTAGGTTTCGTTTCATTTCATCTCATTTCATTTAATTTTCATTTCATATCAATAAAAAAATTCTACTGAAGCCTTGGCTGTATGATCATAGTTTCCTTTGCCAACCCAGAATGGGCGAAGAAAACAAAAAAAAAAGTCTCTGCTTATATTCTTTTACGATTAGTAAGTTGAGTTTATTGTTTTATTATTTTATTAAATTGCTTAATTTTTTCGCAACTGTATTAAAAATAGTTGTTCAGTACACGTGCGGAACCGTCATTGCAACTTGTTCCGACTGTCAACCCTCACCTTCGGCTGCGCCTCGGCTCGGGTAGACATTTGTCGGAACTCTTTGCAATGACAGGCTTTCCGCACTTGTAATGAAATCTACTATTTACTATGGGGCCAACCACGGAATTGTGAAAAAAAATCTGCTGTTCTATACAAAAGTACAACATCGACTTGACTGAAATGTATGAAACAGCTGATTTTTTCTTTCGTGATTCCGTGGTTGGCCCCATAGTAAAACTTGTTCGTATTGATGGACACTATTATTAAAATTATTATTGTGGTGTTAGAGGCTTAGCATACAGAATGTAAAATTAAAGACGAAATAAATATTTTTACTTGCATTACTTTTATTTTGATATCCAAATTACCTATCAATACCTATTAGTGAATTTTGCTAATAAGTTGTTTTTTTAAGTGAAAATATAGGAACGAAATATAATACCTGTAATCCTATCTGTAACAAACATTCACGTAATGAGTATCTCGTCTGTATCACTGTTAGTACAAAACTATTATGTTTTCAGTAAAATGGGTTACGACTGACGCCGGTAAGGTAGTCGCTATTGTCAACGGGTTTTCTTTCCACTACCACACCAGGAGCCACACAAGTGAGCGTTGGCGCTGCAACAGCCACGCGCTCAAGCAGCGCCCCTGCCGCGCTCGCTTCAACATCTCAACTGACAGCGGCATGATATTCAAGACACAACTGGCGCATACACATGATCCACCTAACTTCGTCGTCAGGAATGGTATCTATAGTAAATTGTAACAATGTTGCTGTAAATTTTAAAACACTGCTGACTGTACTTTTGTTACAGTATAAACTTATAATTGTGTATTTGACTGGTGTTGGAATGGAGATATTTAATTATGACAGTCAGAAATATAACATTATTAAATAATAAATGTGAAAAAAGAAATGAAATCTGTATAATAACTAGCGAATTATGAGCTTAGAAATAAAACACTTTCACGGATTTTTTCACGCAATTTATTTACCAACATGGTTAAATTTTAGTTGTTTTTAGAGGTTTTTGGTTTATCCGACGTTTCGGCACCTTTCCAGGGGCCGTGGTCACGGAAAAACTGGAAAATTATCGAAGAATACGGTATTTTACTGTTTTTTTTTTATTTCTTTAAAATGTTTTTCGAAATATTAGCTACACAAAACAAGTTTTCATTTTGAATTATCTTGAATATTTTCAAAGATATAGGACTTCAAACTTTATAATTAGACAAGGACAAGACGCTATCTTAGTGACGTCAGTGGGTTAGTAGCGTCATAGTCACGCAATAGAAGATTTCGTTTTAGAAAGAGACAGCTATAGTCAAAATCAAACAGACTATAATTCTTTTATTATAAAACAGATTCAAATTATTTTTTCACATTTGGTATTCTTAATTGCAATATTTTTTAACGTCATCATTAAATATCTACATTTCAACAACAGTAAAATACCCTATTATGAGCTACTTAATTGTGACTCTAGCTATTTCTTTCTAAAACGAAATTTCCTATGGCGCGAGTGTGGCGCTATAGAAATGTGACGTCACATTTCTATAGCTCTCTCCTTGTCTAATTAGAAAGTTTGAAGCTCTATATCGCTGAAAATATGCAAGATATTTGAAAATAAATACCTATGTTGTGTTGCTACTAATTCATTAAACATTTTAAGTCAATAAAAAAAATCATTCAAATACCCAATTCTTATAAATCTACTTTGCCTTTATAATCCCAAAGAGTTGCAGATACTTTTAACCACACAGGTTCCAGAAGATATTCTATTGCCCAAATTTTTTTTTTTTTTTTGCGTCGAACGACCGACCGTTTCCTATTGAAACAATCGCTCGTCCGGCAACCTTCCGGACTGCGGGGGAAGGAGGCAGTGAATCCTCATGGATACCATTACAGCCGGCTGTAATGGTAATGTCGGACTCTTACCGACTAAACACTGCCTGAAAACAGCTGTTACCTGGACGGGTATTTCAGCTTATCTAAGGCGACCACGCCCCGGGAGGGGCGTGGCGCAGGGCGTCACTCACCTAAGTGAAGTGCGCACTGAAAATGACCGACAACCTGAAGGGATGATCGGCCATATGTGAATTTAGTACGTCCGACGTCCAAAGTGTGCGTGGCCGGGAATGAATGAAATTAGTTCGACTGACTCCCAGAAGGGGTAGTCGCCGATTGAGAGGGCTGGGGCTGACCACTCGTACGCTACTTATCTTTGGGAGCGTCTCACACATCGCCCTGTCACTTTAAATGTCAAACGTATGAAAGAGATGCCATGATGTTTGAGACGCTCCCAAAGATAAGTAGCGTACGAGTATTCGGGCATATGTCTCGCAGTTGATCTGTTTTATCAGTATAGATTGATTATGCCCGTGATTGCAAAGTATTTAATTATGTAGGTACCTACCTACTTAATGATTGTTGTTTTAGTTTTCAGTTTTTTGGACACTAACAAAAGCTGGAAAGCGCAGCGCAATGATTCATGAAATCTTGGATGTGCAAAGTTAATAGGTTTGGAGAGAATCAGAGTAAAACCCGATTCTTCACATATCCTTGTCCGCAGAATATTTAGAGCTAATTTGAAGCACACACATGAACCACGTCATGTTGTATAAAATGGCGTACTCATCAAAGTTATTTTTCTCTGATTATAGTAGGTACTGGTAGAAAATAAGAGGGGCCACAACCTTTAGCAGCCTGTTCAATTCTTATCTTCCGTTTGATCAAATTGGAACGGCTCAGTAGCACCAATGGATTGGTAATTGCAAATACCAAGCTTGCGACTTTGATTCCCTTTAGAGCTGTTAAATGTAGGTAATTTATTTTAGTTTTAATTTTATTATTAATGTGAAAAATGTAGGTAGTTTGTTTCACTGAAGAAGGCAACTTCTTCTTCTTCAAATCGTCAAAAAAATCTCTGAATTTTACTTGCACTTGCAATTAGTAAACGATGGAATTAATTTAAATCATAACGAAAAACCTGAATTTTTATTAACTTTGTATCTAGGTACCTACTTTACATTAATAAACAGCTGCTTATATACGTGTATAATTATCTCCTTTTACAGAAAGTGTCGAAATGGACTGTCGCATGTCGTATACAAACTGTTTTAGTTCCAAAGATTATCACCAGAATAAAAATGCTTGTCGCACTATAGGTATTTTTAAAAATACTTACGGAATTTCAGTTAGGTATACTGAAGGCGATCTGGCAATGTGTCATGTATTTTATCTTTGATCAAAGGTGAAATAAATATAATATCTTTATTGTATTTTGTAATTATTAATTAACGACATATTTTTAATGTATATTTGACGATAGTCACGCCTTTTTTACCATTTCTCAGAGTTCATCATCGGCTTATACAGGAAGTTACTAATTTGAAACTATTACACTCAAATACAACCTTAACACTAAAATTTTATGGCAATAAAAAAAACTCTTGTACCGTATTTGTCCTGTACTTTTTATTGATTTCATCCCCAGACCTCAAATTACCTTTTCAAAAATGACATTTTAATATTTTTTCAGTAACATGGGTTAGAACAACTGCAGGACAGCAGGTGGCCCTGATCTGTGGGTTTCCATTTAAAATGCACTCCAAGAATGAAAGGCAGGAAATATGGCGATGCACCGCCCAAACGAATAAACGATGTAAATCCCGCTTTTATATTTATCCTGGAGGCAGGATACACATCACTCCAGCTGCGCACTCTCATGACAAACCTAACTATTACATTTGCTCTGGTATATACTATAGATCAGGTAGATACTCGTAGACAACTCATAGATGACTAAAATCTTGTATCTGTGTGCCTAGCAAATACCTAAGATAGTTACTAAGCATGGTCACATGAGTAAATAAAAACTACATGAAAATGTCATATTATGGTACTTTTAATTATTTGAACTTCTAGTTCTTGACCGTACTTGTAAAATGATTTTTCGAAATGTAATGCTCTGCACGTATTGGATAGTGTTTGTTTTCGAAATTCGTGTGCTGAAATGAAATTGGAATAGAAAATGTTATTGTGTTTTTCGGAGAATATCCTAATTAATAAATTTCCTTGTATTTCCTTACTGATGGACCTTAGAATCATTGTAAATTAAACGTATGATTTAGTTAGATAAATAATTATGATTTAGTAAAAAGTATCACAGTTACCAGTTAGACAATTTTCATACTAGTATCCCATAGTTGTAAAGTACATCATCGTTATCAAAACCAAATTGGCACTGCGCGCTGGATTATACGGACATATTCAAGTAAATCCACTGCAATAACCTTAATTTAACTAACAATTTGAATCACTTAATCATATATCTCTTTCTTATCCATTTATGAATATTTGTTTGGTATTGTACAGAACATATCTTGGTTGAACTTTAAACTTTAATTTTCAGTGAAATGGGTGCGAAAGACATGTGGAAAAGAATTGGCAATAGTTAACGGTTTCACCTTCTACCTCCACAAAATGAACTCGAAGACTTACTGGCGATGCACCAACGGGAAGTGCAAGGGTCACTTGATTACGACCAACGGCATGTATCGATCGATGGTCAGGTCCTGCTTGGTGCATTGTCACCAACCACCACAGTATATAATTGACAACAAGGGTTGTTATATAAAGTTCTAGATGAGCAAGCATAATAGCAAACTAGCCGACAAATAAAATCCTGTGCTAGGTGCCTACCATCAACTTTAAGACAGCAGCGATTCAAAAATAGCGCGATGCAGAATAAGTTCCTAGAATGAATTGCTTTCTTTCGTACTATGACCTTCTAAAAACTGAATCGCAAATGAATTGCTAAATGTGAATGACCAAAGCCATCTTCTATCTCACTCGTTGCACTTGTAGGGGCGCAAGCCGCCGAGAAATAATAGCGGGCCATGGAATGACCGAACGATTTGTGTCCTTATTTCTTCTACCCGTCTCTTTCACTCGATTCTGTCATGTCAAGAGAGTGAGAGGGACGGGTATAACCGGCAGGTGTCATGTTAAATCGACCGGGTTATAAGTCAAATAAGAGTTCATGACAGCTTAGCGGCTGTGAAATGTCATTGAATGATCACTGAATCGCTGTCATTGATATTAAGCTGTCGTGGTACGAAGGTCACAGCAGATTACATCAACTCGGAAAGGGATCGACACCGTATCGCCTTTCGCCTCGCCGTCAACCAGGCGTCAACCTAACGCAAGCACGTAACCAAACCGGATCAGCGTCGGTACGTCTCGGCACGGCTAACGGCTAGGCGACGCCGCGCTTACGGCTCGCCGCACAGTGGTTCCATATCGAAAAAAAAAATGAGAAAAAAAACAAAATTCTAATTTTAAAAAGTTTCTGATTGTTGCCGGCTAAAGAAGGGCTTGAAAGAGTTGGACGTCAGGGCCGATAAATCCTACGGTTGCCATGGAGACTGTAAAATTAAGAAATATAAGTGTTTTATAATGAGTGACAGCTGTATCCGGTTGTTTCATAATGACCATTATGAAACAGTTTTATTTTTTAAAGTTGACTATGGCATAAAGTGTTTCATGGCATGAGTTTATAATTCGAATATTATAACACGAGTGTAGATAAAATAATTTATCTACATTCATGTTATAATTTTCGAATTATGAACTCATGCCTGAACGTATACTGATACACTTTATGCCATAGTTAACATTATAAAACACTTATATTTCTTAAATTTACAGTCTCCATGGCAACCGTAGGATTTACCGGCCCTGACTTCCAACTTTTTCAAGCTCTTCTTTAACCAGCAACAATCAGAAACGTTTTTAAAATTAGAATTTTGAATTTAGAAGGAATAGACCGTATAGACTCCTATGAGTGGGGTTTGGCACCAATTCACATTTTATAATTAATATTGATTTGCTTTATTTTTGAAATATATAATAAATGTAATGAGTGTAGATAAAGTAGTGTATGATACTGCACATAACTCGGTATTAAAACACTCGTGGAATACTATTAAAATACTCGCCAAGGCTCGTTTTTTAAACTCCCACTCGTGTTTTAATACGCCTCCTTATGCGACAGTCACATAAACTACTATTATGTTCTATCATTTTTTTTTCATGTTAAGACTTCCATATTTTCAACTGTGACATACTTTAACTTGCCTAACAGGCCCAATAGGTATTATTAACTTTTTAGTAATACAAATTACTTTACTATTTTTCCGAACTGTCTGTTGTATCAATGTAAAGAACTAAACTAAACCAAATATTTTAATTTCAGTAATGATATTAGCCAAATCTCGGTACACTGGCAGGAAACTGGTCATGTACAATGATTACACATATTACTGTAAGAAGCAGAACAAAAAGACGAAGCATTATAATTGGTCCTGTTCTACTCACAACTGGAAGGGATGCAACGCCAAGTTGAAGTTGGACGATAACTTTGCTTTCATCGCACTTGAGAATAACCATACTCACCCACCTGCTAAATACTTAATTCACGATGGTCAGTATGTCAAGTATGATTGATAGATCATTGTTTTGATTTTGATTTCCATAATATCAGTTCATGTACTTTTAAATTACATAAATATTTACATCCCTAAAGAGATAAGTGTCTATATACATTTGTTTACCAAAATAACAATTCATGGATTTTATTTACTGGATAAAGATGAACAGAAAAAGCTATTTGTTTGACAATAAATAATGCATGACATCCAAAATATGCCTACACTTCAGTCTAATTTGGGTTAAAGCTAAGTCTAGTTCGATTTAAATAAAATAATTATTGTTAATTTTTGTGCTGTAAATAATATCTTTGTGTTTCTTTTGTTAATAATTTGATATTTTGTTGTGAATCTATGGTTTTTATATATAAGGTATCTCAGTATTTATGGTTGAATTGCCAATAGAAGTGTTAAGAATAAACACATTCTTGATTCATGTTTTGTATTACCACTAAAAAGTAGGTAGTATTTTTTAATAAAAGAAGATAATTAAATTGGGTAGCTTAAAATTTGATTACTAATCTCTTTTTCGAGAAACAGCACTAGTAATTATTCTTTAATTAATTAGAATAATAATATCCCATAATTGTATCTCGAAATCACTACAATAAGCAGTTACTGATGCTGATACTTGCTTGTAGTTAGACGGATCAGGCCAGTTAACCCTATTTTCCATCTAAAATGTATAATCCTTTCAGATTATCGTATTATCCAGACTGCACGAGGGGGTTACTTGCTCATTTTGGAATCTCACTCATTTTGGACAAACGGGAAGAATTTGAGTAGTAAATTGACGTGGTACTGTTCCAAGAGGACCAGCCAGAAGTGCAAAGCTTTGGTCAGGACGTTCGATCAGCTAATTATATACAGTAACGACGTACATAATCATAATTAAATTTAATAAGTAATAACATAGTTAAATCTTTTGGTATTTCAAGAGAAGTGTTTCTAACTAATAACCAGTTTTTAAATAAAAACCACTTGTATCTAAATAATAATATTTTAATTCAGTGTAGCAGTACGTGAAGTTAATAAGTCGTTAATGTGCTGGAAATTAGAAACTTATTATGTCCGATTTACATATATATCGGATTTTATGCTAAGCTTATTATGACCTGAGGTATTAACCCAGCAGCAGCTGGGTTAATACCTCAGATCCGCCATTAGGGTTGCTCCAGGAAAGACTTTCTTATAGTTGGATAAGAAGGATAGGTTAATACTCATTATGCGTGCCTATTGGTTGTTGTTAATTAAAACTGCATTGCAATAGTCACTATCCTATCGAACTAGCGAATTTTGCTTAATTTCTGCAATACCGTGGTACCTACTAAGCTTACGAGCTCTTCAACTTAATATAGGTACAGTTTGATGAATTTATTACACTTTACCTTTATTTTAGTAGTAAAACACCAGCAAGCGTAAGTCAAAAGTTAGTTTATTGTAAGTTAGTTTACCTTGATCTTGTTAATGCCATCCAAGATTGAGCTTAAAAACTTATTTCTTCTAAGATATTTTCTTTAATTAGCAAAGAAGTAATAAATAAGTTGTTATTGTCGTTTCCAAATTGTATGTTTACATGTTTGTATCCGTAGGCTAAATGTTCAACATTTTACAGTTATAGTAGATTTGATAAATTTGACAGGTTTACAATGCCATCTATGTCAAGTAGGTACGTTGATTGTCTAACAACGATGTGAACAAATCTAGCACACGCGAATGGTCGCATATTGTTAAGCTTTTCTGGTGTGAATGGAAAAACTACTAATAAAATTTTGTTTATATATGAATTTTCATTTGTGATTATTAATACCTCGATATAAATTCATAATTTTATGCTTAAAGATGTAAATGTAAAATACTTTTCTGGCAGTTTTTTCTCGTACTGGAATTTCTTTTATGAATCTTGTGTATATACTTTCCAGCTCAATTTATACTTTCAACAAGAGGTAACTACAAGTTGTTGTACAATGGCTTCACGTTCTGGTGCGCTAAGGGCAAACTGGTGGTGGGGAAGCCCTGCAGATGGTATTGCTCCAAGAAGAAGAGCAAGAAGTGCCTCATATCTGTCCAGACCATTAACACTGACGTGATCGCCGTTACTGGAACCCATACTCACCCTTGAATTTAAAATCCGTTGCGTATTTTAAAATATCTAAGCGTACCATAGATAGACGACAGATCTTTTGAACTATGGGAAGCTTTGGTTCGACGGACTTTTATTTATTTTTATTTTTATTTATTTATATTTTGGCAACAAACAGTGTTTTTTTTTTACAAAAGTACTGAATTAATCTTACTAGCTATAATATATAGACCTATAGTGCTGATAAGGCTATAGGTATTTGGACAATAGTTATAAATAAAAAAAATGTATCGTTAGAACATCAACAATGTGTTAGTAATTAAGTATAATATGATGAATTTCAACAAAGAATACAAAAAAAACCCTTATTAAAATTGGTCAAATAAGATTGAGAACGCACACTTAAAACCATCATATAATTTTAAACTATGTATTTTTACGGTAGGTATTATTGTAGTAAAACAACTAGACTAGTTGTTTTGGTGGTTTGCACATATTAAACGCTTAAATTTAGGCAATGAATTACTGAAAATATCAACTTCTGAATTAACCATGTCAATGTAACAATAAAGTATCATTATATTTATTCAGACTTCTTATTAGGAAACTATTACGTGTAAAATTTTTACTTGCGGTGGGTGGCACGAAAACATTTATGCCCGAATACTAGGGTGGATCGTTTTTAAGTTTTTAAAGAATTTCAAAATCGCGGGGTGCGCGATAGTTGCTTCATGTGATGAGGATCAAAACTTATTATGAGGACAACTTAATCAAATTAGTAGAAGTACTGCCCCAAGAGCTTTGGATTTTAAGAAAAATATATGATGTATGAAAAAAAGTAAAGTTATGGAATAATAAATTTTGTATTTTTTTATTGAAATAATACAATAAACATGCTACAAAGAAAATGAGAATGGAAATTAAAACATAAAAAAACAAATCATTTGAAAATAAGGTAATTTAGAAAATTTGAAAATTAAAGAGATTAAAAAAAATTTTTTTTAGATGCGTGTATAACTTAAATGTTATTTTTATTGTCATTTATGGTTTTTCTATTCATTTTACAACTAATTCTTCATTAATGATTTAAGTTATGATATTTGTATAAAAATTTTTATGACTTTGAAAACTTCATGATTTTCAAACTTTGACGGCCTTGGGGGCAGTACTTCTACTAATTTGATTAAGTTGTCCTCATAATAAGTTTTGATCCTCATCACATGAAGCAACTTTCGAGCACCCCGCGATTTTGAAATTCTATAAAAACGAAAAAACGATCCACCCTACCGAATACTCGTACGCTACTTATCTTTGGGAGCGTCTCGCACATCGCCCTGTCACTTTAAATGTCAAACGTATGAAAGAGATGCCATGATGTTTGAGACGCTCCCAAAGATGATTAGCGTTCGAGAATTCGGGCGTTACATACCTACAGTACTTGTCATTTAATGACTTGACTCGTGAGGGGCACGTCTTTTGCAATAAATCAGGGAAACATTTGATTATTTAACATGTTAAATAAGTATTTTTTTTAAATAAGTTTATTATTATTATTATTTATATTTATATTGTTTTTTTTGTCTAGCTATTTGTACCACTACTTTCAGTTGGTTCTAGCTGGATGGATTATGAATCAACTACACTGTTCAAACAAAGTTATTGTTTGTGATCACTCAAAGTCATATGTTTACTTTTGCTTTCCTGTTAAGCTACGAACGTACATTCTATTTAGAACTGGCTACAGATTTTTATACTTTTTTGTAACAAGTAGTTTTAATTACGTGCTTACAGTCACGAAACGGTATCAAAGGAATAATTGGTGTGATTACGTTATTATAAGGTAAAGCCTAATCATGCCTAATCAAGCCAAGCCTAATCAACTGATTTGGTAGTTGACACATGTAGTAGTACATTAAAACGCCAACTTAACTCTCACATTTTCTGCAGATGACGAAGGATTCAAGTGTGTCCATGTCTTAAAAAAGGGCAAGAAAAGAAGAAATTGCTCTCAATGTTATAAAACATTACGAATGAAGATGGGCTTACCACCCAAAGAAGCGCAAAGTAAAGTTAAGAAAATTAAAAGTTATTGTACTAAATGTAATCTGGCTATCTGCATGAAATGTTGTATAGACCTTCTTCTACAACTAGCTGAAAAACAAATGCTCACTTAATTTGATCACGGACCCATTGGACCCTCAAGATTCGTTGCAAATTTAATTAAAAATGGATAATAAAACTCTTTGGACGATGGATGATTGCAAGGAAGCAGCGTGAAAGGTCCGAATTTGATTCATGATTGGGCCATATTATATTTGAATAAACATGAGCATAATTTTATTGTTCACTGTGTAATAACATTGGCATAAGTACAAGTTGTGTTATTCGTAATATTTACAAAAATTACTGTCGAGTATATATTGATTTTGCGGCTATACAATGTGTCCTAGAGTAATGTGGTATATTGGGAAAATACTCTAAATAATGGAAATAGAAATTTCATTAAAAAACCATAACCACATTCAAAGATTTTTGTCTTTACTTTAGAACGCCATTTATATAAATCTATCTATATAGATATTATATAAAACTTTTGCGTTACTGATTTACTGAAAGACAACGCACCGCACAGCCGAAACTACTGGGCGCAAGAAGCAGAAACTTGGCATATATGTTCCTTGGGGAGTGTAGTAGAGCACTAAGAGAGTATTTTTGGAAATTCCCCTGTAAGGGGGTAAATAGGGGGTCCACGCAGACGAGGTCGCGAGCGGAGCGCTAGTATTTAAGATGTTTATGGAATAATAAAAAATAATTAAGTCTATTGAATACATCGTTTTATTACCTAGCACACAAATGTCATTAAAAATGTAATAAACCAATTCTTTCTGATTCTCTAAAACTCATGAACCTCTTTTATATCATAAGTTGTACGACGCTTTGTTTTTGTTAACACAAGCTTAAATTTAATAATTTGGATAAATTCCGTTAAATTTGGGTTAAGAAAATTATTGTGCTTTTGTATTTCTTGTTCTAGTTCAGTTCCATATGACGGCTAAAGGATACTATATCCTGCTGTATGAAGGTCATAAATTCTCTGGCATTCACAAGAATCCTCAGAATAAGCTCTTGCGTTGGAATTGCTCCAAAAAAAGAAGCCGAGGATGCTCTGCCTCCGTGAAGACCGTAGATGGGAGAATATTAGCAGTTATTGGAGATCATAACCACCAATAGATCCAAGTACTGGCCTAGTAGCTATACGCACGTATGTATTTATTATGTTAGAAGCTGTATTGTTGGTCGTGGTCATAAAATAATGTTAATATATTATAAGTCTTTCTCTTTTTTTGTCACAATTAACATTGCTGCTCATGGAGGTAACGAAATAGTGGCATGTTCGGGGATGCAGTCTGCGTGGGGTTCGTAACGGAGAGATAAACGGGATAAAAGTCCAACACTTTATTTCACTTAGAACTTAAAGTCACAAATGTTCTCTTATAGCGACAAATGTTCTGACTATAGTTAAATGTTAAAAATGTAGAAAATGTTAATGTTAAAACTGATGAATGAAATGTTTATCTTAATGTTAAATGTTATTGTTGACTGTTAGGGAGTACAACCGATCGCGAATGAGAAAGAAATTGCACTGAAGTGTCATAGTGCACGGCGGCCGCGGCGGCCGATGGCCTAATTTAACGTCACGTGCCGCGCGGGCGACAACTTACGTATTTTCAATATTTAATTGTTCGGCGGTAAACCGAACATATTCCCGGGCGGGAAAAAATAAACAAGAAAATATACAAATCTATAAGAATTAGTAATGTTGATGATAGTGAGACAAGATGAATCAATAAATTAGTTATAAACTAAATGGAAGTGTTAATACAATGTTTTGATGTTCATATACTTAAAGTAAACCGCTATTAAGATAAAACTAAAAATTGTTTGTCTTTTTCTTTCACTCACTTTACACCTCACTAAACACTAACCTTTTGGGAACCGACACTGGTTTTAAAACCTTTAACTCCGTTTCACTATTAAATTTACGCACTCGCGCACACTCACTTACGTCACTCAGCTGACACATGCTGGTTGAGCGGGCGGGCGGCGGCGCTGGCGCCTCGGGCCGCGCCGCCACCTGCCCGGCTGCGCTCTCCGGGGCGGCAGGCGTCCCCGCCTCCGCTCTGCTGTTAGTGCTGTTACGCCGCATTCGCCGATAAATGTAGATTACTCCTAGTGATGCTGCCACCACTAGGATGCCATACAATAATGAGTATTGATGTATATCATGAGAGGATAGTGTGTCGAAATCTGATGATAATTGTGAATCTTTCAGCGATTGTATCTTCCTCTCTATTTCCATTGTTAGTTGTTCGTTGTTCAAGTTGTTGCTGTAATTATAATTCTCTAGCTGTCCCATACTAATGTTTATAATGTGATTAATCGGAGCTATGAAGTTTATATTTAACTTTTGGTTTAATGTTATTGTACTTTCATGTTGTTTGTGAGCTAATACGGTAAAGTTGTCAGTTTTTAATAAACAGTCGCCTCCGACACTGATAATACTCGGGCTCGTCACCTGATGCGCGGTAATCCGATCCTTGCATATTGTACGAACTTGACATTGACCGCAACATATAAACAAATAGGTGTTTAGGTTAGATAATGTGTGCCATTGGGTTTGGCACGCGACAATGTTTGTTTTGCATTGATCGAGTTTGTTTTCATTTTTAATGCATAAATCTTGATCGTTTTTTAATTTGTAGATAGGGCTATTCAAGCTGCAAATTAATGTTGACAAGTCCTTTCTTATGCAGTTTTGGAAGTCTTCTTGGGACACTGGTATGTAGGTCCTTTGTAGGCTGATAGCTATATGATCTGAAATAGGTATTATGTTTCTCATATATCTACCCATTCGCTGTGGGATGGATATAATTTTGTAAAGGTCGTAACTGTCTCTACTTATTAATGGTATCTTTATTTCGAATATGAAATAAGATTCTGTCATTCTGGCTCTAATCTTTAATAACTTGTAGATGTCCTTAAGATCAGACTGTACGTTATGTATAGGGACTGTCACGTCGGCCGACAGTAACCCAGAAATTGTGTTGAGTTCCGTTGCTAATTGCTTCGGTGTCAGCAAATGTATGTGGAAATGTTCGTGATATATGTCCGTCACAGTATCGAGAAGAGTTTGTTGGATGTTTTTCAAGGTCTCTAACATCTGTTGGGCGGCTATGACATATAAGGTGAAGTCTTCGGTGAGGGATACTCTGTTAACCTGTTGCTCTAAAACAGTGATTGATTTTTCTATGCTGTTTAAATGTTTATTTATTGTTTTGTGCTGTTTCGCAATCACTTCCTCGGTTCTTTTTAATAAATTAAATTCTGACTCTATTATAGATGTTTGGTTCTTCCACAGGTTGTTTATGTGAGCTTGATTTTTTCGAATGTTATTTATATCTTTGGCATATTGTTCTGCGAAACGTTCATCTAATATGCCGAAAAATGTGTTCGCTAGGTATCCCACTCCGTTGATAGCGCCTCGACGCTGTCTAGAGTGCCGATCAAAATGTTGATTCAGCAACAGCTGATTGTAGTAATGTAGCTAGGTGTACTGGTGACTCAATTGCGGCACTATCATGTTACATTGACTGTCGGAACTTAATAAATCACATGTTGATAATAAATAATTATGTAATTTATCAAAGGCTTCATTCCCTTCCCAGTATGGATTCATGTCATAATATACGACTAAGTTCCACGTATCTCGATTTAACTGAATGTTCGCTATGGGATCGAAATATAATGTTTGATTGTTGTTTAATCTGTAATGACACTCGCACCAAATGTGTTTGTAAATAATGTAAATAAATAGATTAGTGTCATTACTATTGTGGATAATGTTGATCTTGTTGTTGTAGGTTTCTTGTTTTGTTTTAGCTCTGTTTTTTGTTGGGCTGACTCGATTGGTAGTACTGATAGTTTAACTACGGGTCGTTTTATGTAGCCATTTTTTGTTTTTAATGTTACGACTCGTACGTAACCGTCCGGGCCGGGATGTGTTTCCGAAACTCGGCCCATTGGCCACTTTCCGGCAGGCAAATTATCATCCTGAATAACCACTATATCTCCCACTCTGATGTTTTGTTGAGGTTGCATCCACTTCTTACGCGATGTTAGCTGGCTAAGGTACTCCTCCTTCCATCTTTTCCAGATCTCTTGAAATATTTTTGTTGTTAAATGCCATCTCGTCCGGGCATCTTCGGCTGTTTCAATAACTGTGTTGTCAGCTCTTCCGGTTAAGAAGTGGGCTGGTGTTAAAATGTTGAGGTCGTCTACGTTTTCTGTGAGCGCGCAGAGGGGCCTAGAGTTTAAACAAGCCTCTAACTGCGCCAGGATAGTGGAATATTCTTCAAACGTGAGCTTCTGTTGTCCGACTACACGTTTAAGATGAAGCTTCAGGCTCCGTATGGCCCTCTCCCACAAACCTCCTGAGCTGGGCCACGATGGTGCTGTGAAGTGCCATTCGATATTCATGTCTGCCACTTCCCTTAGAAAACTGTCGTTAAATGTTTGTTTTATTTGTTGGTATTCCTGCTTGAGAATGTTATGAGCCCCGTGGAAGTTAGTGCCGTTATCACTGTATAAGTGCGCAGGAGCTCCACGCCGCGCTGCCATCCTGCGTAAGGCGGCTAAAAAAGCGGAACTAGTCAAATCTGACACTAACTCCAAGTGTATGGCCTTTGTCACCATACAAATGAAGACGGCCACGTAACCCTTAGTAGTTCTAGCTCCTCGACCTTTGTTTAGTTTGACTTCCATGAAACCAGTGTAGTCCACTCCTGTATGGTAGAAAGGGGGAGCGGGGTTAGTTCTTGCTTCTGGAAGGTCTCCCATGAGTTGATGTTGTGGTCTTGGCTCTTGTTTTCGGCAGGTTACGCAGTTTCTAAGATGCTTTTTCACGACGTTGACGCCTCCGGTAATCCAATATTGCTTACGTAATCTCGCTAATGTTAGGGTTGGACCACCGTGGAATGTTTCAAGATGGGCTTTGTTAATGAGTAGCGTAGAAAGCTTGTGGTTCGCTGGAATTATAGCTGGATGTTTCATTTCGAATGTTAAGCTGCTGTGTTTTAATCTGCCGCCGACTCTTAGAATACTATCTTCGCTAATGATAGGATACAGATTCAATAATTTGCTGTTATTTTTCACAACTTTGTGTTTTTGTATCGAGTCAATGTCCGCTCTAAATTCTGTTTCTTGCACATATTTCACAATAATAAATGTAGCTTTATTTATTTCTTGCAACGTGAGATGTTTAGGTAAGTGTCTACGCTGCGAGTTCAACGCCCATAGCATCCATGCAATAATACGTACAATTAATGTTATTGAATTATATTTCTGTAATAATATATCGATAATGTTTTCTTTGTCTTCTGTTTGTACGATGTTTGTTTGTTTATGATATTTTGTTCGTAATTCTAAATCTGTATTGAATTTTGGCAGCTCTGTTTGTTTAATGTTGTGTGTGGAAAGCCATGTAGGGCCGTTCCACCATAATAAATGTTCCTTAAGCTGGGATACGTATAAACCTCTGCTGGCAGCGTCAGCAGGGTTTTCTGTAGACTTAACGTATCGCCAACAATCATTAGGTATTGTTTTAATAATTTGATCGACTCTGTTTGCCACTTCTATAGTTACGTCATGCATTTTCTTAATTTGTCCCGCTGACTGTTGCTGCATGTTAGGTAAGCTCAGGAGAGTGTTTAAGTGGGATGTAAATATAAGCTTTTTGTTGTTAAAGCGATTGTTAAGGATGTCCCAACATGTGTTATAGTTTTCTGAGCTTATCTGAAGGTGTTGTATCAAACGCTCTGCATCTCCACGCACCTTGCTACGTAAAAATTGCATCTTTTGTGCGTTTGATATAGAAGGGTTGTCGTGGATGGCTTCGCAGAACAAATTTTTGAATGGAACCCATTGATTGTAATGGCCACTAAATATTGGAATGTCCAACTGTGGTGTCGCCTTTTCACGATGTATATTGACCATATTTTTGTGTTAATAGCCCTTTTTGTGTTGATAAATTTCTTCTCATAAAAGCTGAACTTTGCTTCATATTCACTGTTTTCTTCTTCGGTTTCACATATAATCTCCCAATGTAACTTGTCCACCTCTGACCAGCGCATTTGTAATGATTTTAGCGAATCTTCTAGCTCCCACTTTTCTAATGTAGTATCTACTTCTATCATACCCAGTGTCCGTTTAAAAGCCATAAAATTAGCTTCTTGTTTTCGTAATAAATTACGAATTAAATTGTTCGTACTCGTACCTTGAGCAGTCTCGCGTGACTCTTCCTTTGGCCGCGGCGTACTGCCCTGTGTAAACCCTACTGGTGTAGATGTTGATGCTGATTCTGACAACTTACTTGTTCCTGTTTGTTCTTGCATTGTTGTATCGCTCACTTTTAAAAAATTTTCAATAAAGCTCCGCGTTTCTTTATAGAACTTTTCAGTTTGTTGGTAATAGTTCTCTGTAAAGTACTTATGGGAAGCTTTTTCTAACACCTCGTTATCTAAACGAAAGTGCTTGTCTTGAAACTCTTGCCAATACGTTTCAAGAGTTTCTAAGCGCCGCTTTATGTTATATGGAGTCCTCCGCTCAGAAGAGTCCTTTTTAAAGTTGACTAGGAGCTTTTCCATAGCCCCCATTATTTCGCTCTGTGTCAGCATGACACCTTCTAAAACTCCTGTTGATTCGGTATGTTTCGCCATGATATTTTCCTTCTTAATTTAGGAAAAAATATGGAAAGATCTTACTTGGTTTATGTTGACGATGATGTCGACCGGTTAATTTACCAGTTAGCCAGGTCCAGTCCCGATGAAGTAAAGCGCCGTTGAAATCCTTTTTATGCAATCCGATTGGAACACACACTCACACTATCCACCACTGTTCGCTGTTCTCCACCCCAATTCACGAGATAAACGCGCGCGAGGTGGTCGCTCGAAGGACCAATGTTCGGGGATGCAGTCTGCGTGGGGTTCGTAACGGAGAGATAAACGGGATAAAAGTCCAACACTTTATTTCACTTAGAACTTAAAGTCACAAATGTTCTCTTATAGCGACAAATGTTCTGACTATAGTTAAATGTTAAAAATGTAGAAAATGTTAATGTTAAAACTGATGAATGAAATGTTTATCTTAATGTTAAATGTTATTGTTGACTGTTAGGGAGTACAACCGATCGCGAATGAGAAAGAAATTGCACTGAAGTGTCATAGTGCACGGCGGCCGCGGCGGCCGATGGCCTAATTTAACGTCACGTGCCGCGCGGGCGACAACTTACGTATTTTCAATATTTAATTGTTCGGCAGTAAACCGAACATGGCATGCTTTCTAAAAGCAAAATAAGTTAGACTAAATTGTTACAGTTTTGCTTTTATCAATCAAAATTAGCACGATTAGTGCCACTCACTAATAAACCTTGTTTGTGCGACGCCATGTAAGGTAGGGTGAGATGTTTTGATTGGCGAAGACTGCAGACGTTGCTACAAGGGCCTAAAAGCTAATTTACTTTAATTGAATTGGTGCAAGATAACAATGATCGTATTAAGTCCGGATCCGATTGCTTATTTAGAGCATTTAGAACTCTTTAATCATTGAGTTCCAAACAAACTAAGCCTCTTTATAACATTCATGTACCTACAACTTTCCAGTTCGATTCAAGGCATCGGGCAAGGGCAATAACCTGATGATCTTCGAAGGCAACACATTCTTCTGCAAAAACAGGAACCCCAAGAGCGAGGTTATTACGTGGTACTGCTCAAAGAGAGTGGCGGGGAAGTGCATGACAACTGTGAAGACCGTTGGAGACCAAGTCGTTGTGATCCTAGGAAAACATAACCATGAGACTTAATGGTAGTGGAAAGTTGGGTAGCCCCGGACGACCTAATATTGAGAAAGCTCAATTCTTTCAACGCGATTGAAAGTGGTTGAACATTGAATGATTCACTTTTACGTTTACATTGTTAAATTTGGTTGCTTCATCCAAATTGAAAGTCAGAAGCGAACCGTGTAATACCGCCATTAGGCCGCGTACAAGGAGACGCGGCGCTTCACGCGGCAGACGCGGCAGCAGCCGCTTTGCGCCTGTCGCAACGCGTCTCCTTGAACAAGCTCTTAAGTATAATAATTTAGTCTATAAACCTTTGATCAACAAGGTGTTATTGTTGTCAATAATAAGGTGTTATAGTTGATCGAAGATAACACGAAGATAAAATTACACATGAATATATTTACTCATGTGTTTATACTTGACTTAGGCTGCATTCGACCAAACTTTTATTCCAAGAATAACGCTTTCTTTTTGATAGTAATGTCAAAACCCCATACTAGTTTGACATTAGTATCCCACAGTAAGCGATATTCTCGGAATAAAAGTTTGGTCAAATGCAGCCTTAGTCTAATTAAATTTTAATATTAGTAGGTATTATGACATTGCTATATTGTGTTGTTGTTTAAAGAATAATAAAAAAATTACTTTTAATAAATAAATATCGTATTTATCACACCTGTAATAAAAAAAATATCATTCGTCTCTTTCTCATGTAAGAAATCTTTTAAATTCATGACATTTCGTAAAAATTTTAAGTTAAATACAGGTAAGTGTGAATTGCACTGTGTTATACTTGTTATTACAATTAAGATTTCATGATTTTACTGCTGGACAGATGTATCAGTTTAGAAAACAACTACATATAACTTTTTATGAGCTGTAATTTTTTTTCAGCTCAGTTCCATGTGACGGCCAAAGGCAACTATATGCTTTTGTATGAAGGCTATAAATTCTCTTGCGTTAACAAGAATCCTCGGAACAACATCTTGCTTTGGTACTGCGCTAAAAAACGAAGGAGCGGATGTCCTGCCTGCGTGAAGACCATAGATGGGATAATAGTAGCAGTCATTGGGAATCATAACCACCCGTGGATCTAACTTTTGCCTTGTTTTTTGACGTAGTTATGTTTTTAGACTTTTTTTATGACAGAATGTAACTTTAGAAATATAGGACATCGACATGAACACGTTATTAAGTGGTAGTTTTGTTAAAAGCTGTACTTTTTGCATGGACATAGTAAAAAGACATGAAATAAAAAGTAATTTATTTTTTGTCATCCTCAACACTGCGGCTCATGGATGTTGAGATAAAATAGAGGTATGCTTTCAAGAAGAAAAATAGATAAATTAATTATTTTAACGAGATCATAGTAAATGATACTGTAACAGTTTTGCTTTCACCGTTTGAAATTAGTACGATCAAGGCACCTAACAAATTTTTTGTCGCTTGTCACAGCACTCCACATCGTTCAATCACCAAAAGGAAATTACATGGTTTGTTACGATGGGCACACCTACTGGACCCAAAGTCGACAACCTGACATCAACAAGCTAAAGCGTTGGTACTGCTCCAAGTACACCAGCAAGAAATGCAAAGTCACCATACAAACTTTGAATGGGTCTGTACTGAAGATGTTTGGAGAACACAATCATAATAGGAACGACGACTTAGTTAAGTTTATGATACAAAACCGAAAAGTTAATTTTACGCAAATGAATAAGCCTTCTTTTTTATATAGAATGTACCATGGGCAACAGCGTCGCTTAACCACTTCTAAGGTTAACACTTTGACAGCTGAATAAAATATTACGCGCATCCACTGGTGCGCCGGCCTTTTTCGTCATTATTGTAAATTCTATAGAATAAGAACTATTATAGTTATGCATTTGATTCTTTTTGTATATGTTAAAGTAAACTAATGTATTTTAATTGTAAAAAATAAAACAAAAAATTTGTTGTGTTCTATACATTAAAAAAAGGCTTGCACACCGCGCCCGTCACATCATAGCGTGGTAAATAATTTTTTTAAACTTATGACGTTCGGAAACCTTTGCCTATTTAAGGACAATTATTTTCGTGTAATTTACATTAACTAAACCAAGTATTATTGCGAGTAATAGGATATTTGGATTACGATAAGACGGATGTATTAAATTTTATTTTATTTGATGCAGTAATGAACAAATTATTAGTTATTAAATTTTACTGGGGAAAATATTCTGAATTGTGTGAACAACTTCACAATAATAACCATCTTATCGTTACTGAAAACTGGAAAATGAAGTATTTAGAAAAAAATCGACCCGTCTCACAATCAGCTCCGATGGGATTGTGAGACGGGTCGATTTTTTTCTAAATACTTCATTTTCCATTTTTCAGTAATAAAAATTGCATTGTGAATGCAAAAAACTAAAAACTAAAATATCATATCGTATGCATAGTAAAACAATATAAGTAAGCGGACTGGAGCCCTGAGCGAGCGATAATAGGCTAAACACGTAGGGCTGTCGCTTAGAGTTTATTCAATCGTCAAAAATGCATAGTCAATCTCTATACAAAACAGTTTTCCCCTGTAGGGTGGGCGCCAGGAATCTATAATACAAAGTTTTTTATAGGAAAATATAAGAAAAATGTGATAGTAAAAAACCACGAGCCCTATAAGTAGCTTTCAGGCGGGACAAAGTTTTTTATTTATTTTTGTACATAGACCAGGGGCTGACTAAAATTTTTCATTACCTACGTCATGTTATCTGTTTAGTGGTTTGAAAAATTACGGTCGAAATAGGATAAATTAAAACGTGGCTTTACAACAACACCAAGACCAAGACAAATAGACCTGTTCATGCACACAAATATTTGTCTTGTTCGGGAATCGAACCCGAGACCACTGGCGCAGAAGATGGGTAGCCTATACTACCCCTGCGCCAAATCGGTTGTCAAAAACCGTATACAATATGTACCTACGCCCACTCGCCCAATCGAACCCGGGGCCTCTGGGGGCGGCGGGCGGCGGGCGCTGCCACGCACGCACGCATGACTGTCGCCCCGTTATCACCGATAAATTTTGTCAGTGTGTGCGTGCGACGACGCATGACGACGCATACGTACGGGCGCGCTCACATACAAACCGTTTGGGGTGCCTGTCCAGGCAGTCAACGTACTTATATTGTTTTACTATGTCGTATGTCAAGATTTTATCTTTAATAATAATTTGTAGGTACGTAATAAAATTGTATCGTTGTGTTTTAATTCTTATTTGCGTTTCAGAAACCGGCTAAAGCCGGTTATGTATTGATACTGTTCATATTCAAAGAAATTTAGTATTAAATCCGCCTCTTATATTTTACTGTGTGTATTTTTAAATCAAATAAAAAAAATGTTTTTATTCCGACGGAAATTAAACATTTTTTTAATTATTATTTGATCAAATATAAAAAATGGATATAATCTACTAGAAACCTATTTAATTACGAATCCCAACTCCAAAAATAGTTATGTGTATTGCATATCCGCGAGAAGATTTAACACGTGTACACATTTCAACTTAATACTTGAGATCTGTAAGAACTGTGTTTTGCGCAAATAATTTGTGTGCTGTAAAACGTAAGTTCAATAAAAATAATGTTCTTAAGCTACCTACTTTTATTCTTCTTTTCCAGGACAAGCACATTTTTACTTTAATAACAGAGGTAGCCGGATGTTAATCCTGGGTAACAACAAGTACAGAATAAATCATAAGCTTTCCTGTGGTAAAGTGACATGGAGATGCGCCACACACAGGAAGTTCAGCTGCCGAGCGAGGGTGCACACCATCGAAGACGTCATAGTCTACTTCATCGATGAACATAATTATTAATTACGTCCGGTCTGGAACCCAATTTAGATAAACTAATTTGTGCCGATTAAAGCAACAAACCCGAATTTCGGAAGTCTTTTTTTTTATCCACAACGGGGTAGCACTTAGCATCCATCACACCTGGGGGCTTAGACAAAGTAACATTTGAAAAACGATAGCGAAGCGATAACGAAGTTCGAAAGAAATTCAAGGTATAGGATTGGCGGATTGGTATAAGCTGCGCTAAATCACGTGGTCTTGCCGCAAGTTGATTGGAGCATAAAGACGATAGCGATAGCGATTGTCGTTTCGCCACATAACGATGTTACTTTGACTAAGGCCCCTGATGTCAAATGGTGATAAGGCTGAAGGTCGAAGCGCACTACTCCTGGAATCCTCAATCACTTAGGAACTGGCTATCTTATCTCTAACTGCTGGAACACAATAATGCTGAAAACATCATTGTTATGGCGTCAGACTTAGATAAGATGGTGGTAGCTAGCCAGGCGGACTAAGAACAAGTCCTACCACCAACCAAACCGAATACAATATGTACCACCACTAGGAATCGAACCCGGGACCTCCCGGTCTGAAATCGGTGGTGAGAACCACTAGACCACAGAGGCGGTTAAAAGAGGTTAAAAGAGTCCTAAATAATCTTGGATTTTCATGGATGCAAGAAACAGTTATCAAATAAATAAATAGAAATCAGTTTTAGCACTTTTTATTTATCTAGCGTGTGGCAGATCTTCTTGGTCTGATACTTAGCAATATCAGGTACTCTGAATTTATCCTTTTCACAATACAAATAAAACACAAAACTTAACTTTTCACCAACTTTTGGTTTTTGTTGCATAAAATAGCATTGTGTGATAGCAAAAAAGTATTTTTATAAACTAATGATTTTCAACACAGATAAAAAATGGAAAGAAAAGAAATGGAATGTATGAAACATCTACAACGCCTTCAAAGTGAAAAAATAAGACAGGACCCTGAACTGTATGCTAAAAAAAAGGAAAAAGAGCGGCTACGATACCTCAGACGAAGGCAAGAAGCAAAAATATTGCTAATAAATGAAACGTCGCCAGCGCAGAAAAAAGCTATCAGAAAGAGAAACAGAGATGCTTCCAGAGCACATCGTCGAAGGCTTAAGCAAAAAAAAAAGCTTTAAAAGTTATTGAGGATGTATGCATCATAAAAAGTGAACCTGAAGTCGATGTGGAAGAAGACATGTAAAGAATATTGAATTCAAAAATGTAAATATTGCTTGATTGAATGACATTTAATTTTATTTAATTAAATTGTTATTGAATATCTTACTATTTTAATTGTTTATTGCTATTAACGCCGCCACACACAATTACTCAAACACACTTATGTAATATACCTACCTACCACACTTTTCCTGTATAAATACATTAAGTATTTTAAATGTACTCTATAGTCTTGTTTCGAACCTTATGGTAAACTTTTTATAATGGTTCTTAAGATTCAGTAAGCTTTTTTTCAGTGGCTGCGCGTTAAGTATATCGAGTGTTATTATAGAGGTAAGTAGAGAAGTTTAAATTGATACCACTGTTTTTGTGACAGCCGATTTAACTTCATTGTGAATATACTCACACCAGGGGACCGTTTCCAAATAGTTGAAATTACAATTAATTTTATGCTGAAAGACACATTTTGGCAAGCGTAAAATTTCACGAAATGGTCCTGTTAACGGGCCGCCGCGTTCGTGTAATTTGACGATATTATATAACAGTCTTAGGCGTAGGTACTAATGTTAATTCGCATTAAATTTCGCACCGATAAATTGGTAACCATTGAGCACTTGGAAGCCAACATTAAATTTAAAAATAAATTAAATCTAGTTGTAAGTGTCTTATGTAAGCTTTTGTATTTTTTTTATTCAATAGGGCGTACAGGCGGGATCACGACGCGTAGTCACGCGCACGTAATAAACGCATATCAACAAAATAATAGGGGTTAAAGTATGAAATTGCCGATTTGTACTGAAAATCAAAATTCTTTATTTTTTAATTTTTAACAAATTTATTTAATCAAAATAGTTACCATTATTATCTATACATTGTTGCCATCTAATAGGAAGGTCATTTATGCCTTTGCGATAGAACTCTGAGGATCTAGACTGCACAAACTGTGTAAAAGCATTTTGTACTGCCTCCTGGGAGGTAAACTTCTTGTCACGTAGATAATTGTCCAAATCACGAAAAAAATGGTAGTCCGTTGGAGCAAGGTCTGGCGAATACAGAGGATGACGAATGGTTTCTAACTGCAGTTCCTGAATGGTCAAAACGGTTTCTCGTGCTGTATGAGGTCTCGCGTTGTCATGGAGCAATAATGGTGAAGATCGATTCATGAGTCGGGGCTGTTTTACTGCAAGTTTTGCCAACATTGTTCGGAGTTCGGCACAATAGACATCTGCCGTTATTGCTTGACCAGATCGGAGAAAACTATAGTGAATAACACCATGCTGAGACCACCAAACAGTTACCATTACCTTTTTATTGGTAAGTTTTGCTTTAGGATACTGTTGTGGCCTTTGACCTGGGGTCAGCCATTGCATTTTTCTTTTACGGTTATCATAAAGAATCCACTTTTCATCACATGTCACAATTCGATCCAATATTCCTTCATTTCTGTACCGATTCAACAAGGCAACACAAGTTTCAACACGGGTTTCTTTCTGCAGATCAGTCAAATCATGAGGCACCCATTTTTCGTATTTTTTTATTTTATTGATTTGACGCAAATTAGTCAATATTGTGGGTAAGGTAACGTTAAACCATGCCGCTAATTCTTGGGTAGTTTGACTAGGATCGGCTTCCACCATCTCTCTTAATTCATCGTTATTCACCTGTGTGGGCGGTCTTCCTCGTGGCTCGTTCTGCAAGTCGAAGTTTCCATCACGAAAGCGTTTAAACCAAAATTGCACGGTGCGTTCATTAGCAGACCCCTCTCCAAACGCAACATTGATATTGCGGGCTGTTTCTGCCGCGTTACTTCCGCGTCGGAACTCGTATTCAAAAATCACTCGAATTTTCGCAGTATCCATCTTTCTTGTCTAAGTTGAATAACAAAAACAATTGAAAGTCGATATTCAAATGTTTCACATTTTTTAAAAGAAGAACATCATAGAAACCATGTGAAAAAAGTTTCATTCGAAAACCTCAAACCATGAAGATTCTATGTCAATCCAAAGAACCTGTTACAATAAAACGGCAATTTCATACTTTAACCCCCTAGCTAGCTGGCGGGCATACTAACTCGCGGTACTAATTATTGTATTTTGCTGAAAAACACGCAACAGGTACAGAATAAATAATACAGCTTCAGGGGGTAAAGTGAGATGGAGATGCGCCACACACGAGAGGTTTGGCTGCCGGGCGAGGGTGCACACCATCGATGACGTCATGGTCTTTTTCATCGATGAGCATATTACGTTCGACTGGAAACTCAATTCGGATGAAAGAATGCGTGCCGACTGAATCAAAGTACAGTTGCGTTTTGTTATTTTTGCGAAATACAGGAATATCTTTAATACATTTGTTAAAAATGTTCTGTAAGGACTTTTCAATTTTGTTAAATGAATAATCATGTTCTCACAATGCCAAATCCTTTTGTATTTATGCTGTTCTGTATTTATGACGGAAGAGATTTGTTAGTTTGATGTTTCAGATCTGTCAATTGTTTGAGATGTGTTTTGAATTGAGGGTTGTTTTCACAATGAAGGTCACAGTAAACATATCAACTCGGAAAGGGATCGACACCGTATCGCCATTCGCTTCGCCGTCAACCAGGCGTCAACAAACCGGATTAGCGTCGGTTCGTCGACTTGGCTACGGCTAGGCGACACGCCGCGCTTACGGCTCGCCGACCGCTCTATCTGGCTGGCACCAGATCATTTTGAATCCAAACTTGACGAGTAGCGCACGGTTCTGTCCCGGTTCACAATACGCGAGTTGGTTATCATAGCCTAGCATTTGATGACGAGGAAAAAAAAATAGGAAGAAAAGAATAAGAAGATATTGGGTACATAATATCGCAGCGTAGAGCTGTTAGTTTGAGTACGAAGAGAGTTAAGGTTAAACTTACGTTAAACGTGGACGACAAGCCGTAAGCGCGGGGACCGCAAGTTGAGCGACCTGCAAAGGCGTTCATGAGCTGATCCCGAGGCGAGGCGATTACGTTACGATTCCGATAGTGTGTGTTTCTGCAGGGAATGTCATACGAAGAATACTGAACTGCTCGAGTTGATTTGCTGTTTCAGAAAAGATTTGTTTAAAAATTGAAAAAGCCTTTGGTTATGTATGTATGTTGTATTTGTAGTGTTATCCTGTGTTTCTCTGACGACATATCGAACTACATCGCATTTAACATATTAATGACATTTAAGTTGTTGTTACTCGTCAGTGTTAACTTAAATCACTATAGAGACGTCACTGTTGAGATTGTAAACAAAATTATAAAGGGAATTAACTTATTATTTGTTTTTCACGCTTTCAATAAAAAAAAGTTCGGTTCCAAATTAATTATCGGGTTTTATTCCTTGCCTTTCGATCTTTTACATACTGTATAAGTACATACCTTTGGTGAATCAATTTCAGCAATGAGTACAAAATTACAGCCCTCCAGCTTAACTGCAATTAATTGTTATCGATAGTAGACTTCATATCCTTCGATATAAAGATTAAAAAGTTTTGCTCAACACTAAATTCTCGCAATAAACTCTCTTACATAGATATTCACTTCTTCTAAAGTCTTAGTTTTTCTATTGAACATTGATAGAATTTCTTTATTAGTATTAAGTAAGCCAGGGATTATTTTTGCAAAATGTGAACAAATATATTTAAGAGAAAAAGTTTTTTTCAATATACTTACTCTTTCTTGTTCAGTAAGTTCAAACTAATTTCAATAAAAAAGGGCCATTATATAATATTCTCAATATTATTCTAGACACAGCCATGTTATAATTCTTTTGTTTTAAGCATATCCAAATCGTCAATTAATTCTATTTCACATATTATTTTGACATCCTCAGATCCATTAGGAGGCCCTTGATCCGGTATCAAAGGTATAGGTACTTACTACAAGAATAAAATCACTGGCTCTCACACTAGGCAGTGCTCCACCCACAGTAGATGTTACGCTTCCCTTTATATGAGAGACAACACTATCGCCAAAACTCTAAACATACACTACCATTATGATTAGGATAAAATCCCTTTGAAATTTAATTTTGACACTTTGATTTTGAAATTCTTCAGTACAGCTAGTTTTCCTGTACTTGCACTTTCAAAAACTAATTCACAAATGGATGTATCAAATTACTTACCTTGCTTAGTCAATAACCTGTATTTGTATTTTTTGTAAAAAAAACTTGTTTTCATAAACAAATAATATACATTTGTTTCTTTGGTTAAAAAAAGATGCATCATTAATCTCGTACAATTATTTTT
Source organism: Crambus lathoniellus (assembly GCA_949710035.1). Taxonomy (NCBI): domain Eukaryota; kingdom Metazoa; phylum Arthropoda; class Insecta; order Lepidoptera; family Crambidae; genus Crambus; species Crambus lathoniellus. Next base: position 8,006,138 of record OX453307.1, on the reverse strand, counting down.
CAGATTTTGTCTTCGATGTTTCAAAGTGGGGTAGGCAACGTCCTCAGTTCAACAATTTCACATCCTACTTCCTACTTATTTTATCCTACTTTATATTTATTTATATAATCCTACTAATATTATAAATGTGAAAGTTTAGATGTTTGGCTGTTTGTATGTTTGTTACTCAATCACGCCAAAACGGCTGGCTACTTTTAATCCCGGAAAAATTACACATTCCCACGGGATAACGTCGTGTAGTCCACGCGGGCGAAGCCGCGGGCGGTAAGCTAGTATAATATTATAAATGTGAAAGTTTAGATGTTTGGATGTTTGAATGTTTTTTACTCAATCACGCCAAAACGGCTGAACAAATTTGGCTGAAATTTGGGACACAGATACTTTGTAGCCTGGAGAGGAACATAGGCCACTTTTTATCCCGGATAAATATCATATTCCCGAGGGATATAGTCGTGTACTCCACGCGGGCGAAGCTGCGGGCGGAAAGCTAGTACACTCATAAGTTTTTAAATAAATTAAGGGTGCACAAGTAATTATTTTACTTTTTATTATTGTTACTTCACAGATTACCAGTTCATCCGCTCTCGTAAAGGAAAGCTGTTGATTAGTTACGGTGGTTTTAAATACTTTAAGAAACGTGCTTCCGGGGTAAAGACTACGTGGTCTTGCTCGACGCACAGCCACAAGGGATGCAGGGCCGCTATTTACACAGTAGGTGATGACATCGTAAAATCTTTACATAATCATAATCACCAATGAAACTCATTGTTAAATTTCATCATCATCATCATCATCAGCCATTTAATGTCTCCACTGCTGGGGCACTGGCCTTCCTTATGGATGAATAAGGAGAATGAGCCATGACCCACCACGCGGGCTCAGTGCGGATTGGTGGGTATTAACGACTGCAAGTGCAGCCAGGACCAACGGCTTAACGTGCCTTCCGAAGCACGGAGGAGCTCGAGATGCAAAGTATTTGGTCACCCATCCCGTGACCGACCATTGCGAACGTTGCTTAACCTCAACAATCGCAGGCCAAGCGCGCTATCCACTGCGCCACGGGCTCCTCAAAAAACCTCTAATAATGACTAATATTGATTCGTTAATTGTTAAATTTACGGATCAATATTAGTTAAGAAAAACATGTTTTTTATGCATCTTGCATTTGTGACTGATTTAAACATGGTTGACATACTTAGTTTGAAATTTGTTGAAAAATAAAATGTGTTTTTTTCTGTAGTAATTCTTGTCTGGTTTTTTATATCGATTTCTCAAAACTCAGCGCGAGAAGCCATTGATTAAAAACGAGGGCTTCACATTCTGGTGGTACCATAAAGCCTCTGGGGTAAAAACGAGGTGGTTTTTTTAAAAGTCGTGAAGATAAACAACATTCAACAGTGGCATTCGAAGTCTTTGCTTGAAGAGTTTTAAATTTCTACATTTCTTCATTAAAAATACAACATCTATCTCAGTTGTATTTTATTGTGACCATAAATTTATTATGATGATGATGATGATGATGATATTATATAACTTATTATAGGTACTCTAGTAATAAATAAGTTAATGATTGTGACTGACGTATTTTTGTCGCAGAGTAGCTGACAATATTTTGCTATATGTATGCATTGTGAAGGAAATAAAATATCGGCATCAACACTAATTTCTTTATTTAATCATCATTTAATAATTTAAATTATGTTTTTTCTTTACCAATTGTTACTCGTAAGTTGCCTGTGAGTCTAATCTGAGCAAGTTGAGGTCAGTATTTTGTGTGTAAATTGCATTAAGGCTGTAAAATCTAAACTATAAAATAAATGAGATGTGTTATATGAGAAAGTCAGTGGGGCAAGATTTTGCTGAAGTACAAAGGCTTCACATTCGCTGGTTGAAGGCAGCACAGTATTAATGGGCCAAAAACGAGGTAAGTCTGTTCAACACATCACAGGCGAGGCTGCAGAGCGAATCTCCACACAGTTGATAATCAAGTTGTGAAGATTAATAACATTTATGTTCACATGAGCCTTAGAAGCATAAGACAGAAGATCGTTTAGCTAGACTAGGTGTCGCCAAGTCATCCACGTTAATTTATTAAAAGACTAGCGGTTTTCCCCGCGTGGTACTTATTCCCGTGGGAATATCGGAATAAAATAAAGCCTGTCACTCGGGAAAAATTTAGCTTTCTAATGGTGAAAGAATTTTCGAAATCGGTCCTAGTTTCCGAGCCTATTTGATGCAAACAAACAAACAAACAATAAAATATTTCCTTTTTATAATATAAGTATAGAAGTATAGATAATTTCACCTAAAAAGTGTTTTAACTTTTTGTTTCTCTATGCACAGACAAATAGCTTTTTCTTAAATATATTTTATTTTTGAATGAGTTCTTGTCTTATTTTTCAGTCGAATTCTTGCAAAGTCAGCGTGGGAAGCCGTTGATTAAATTCCAGGGTTTCACATTCTGCTACAAAAGAACCACTGGTATCAAAACGAGATGGATCTGTTCGACACATCACAGGCAAACAAAATGCAGAGCGTCTCTCTACACCGTGCATAATCAAGTCGTGAGGATAATCAACAGCCATAATCACTGTAACTAAGCTCGAGTGTTTGTTAAAACAGTGTTTAAATACTGTCTCAGAAAATATTCAAGGTGTAACCAACACCCTGAAAGATTTATTTTGAGCAGCAAACGAGTTTATTTTGCTTCTAAAATATATTACTTTTTATAAAAACAATTGGCTGCTAGTTCCTCCCATTTATAGCCCACTTGGGGTAAGACCTTAAGGCTACTACCCGGTGGGTTTGTTTCTCACACAACAGCAAAGGATGTAGAGTATACCTCTTCACGTTGAATGGCGAACACACTGTCATCAAGATAAAGCATCCAGATACACACTAAACATTAAAAGAATTATTTTTTCAAAAATCTTTAACATTTCCATGTCGATTGCTTCTAAGATATTCATTTATACTACCTAGCATAGCATACCTACCTTTTTATTACCTGTTTTATGAAATAGTTGATTCCTGTAACATTTTTTTGTAATCGGAACATGTATTTACAAATTAAAGACACATAATATATCTCGCCTCTTTAATGTTTATTTATTTAAATTTTTAGATATTTCAATTTTTATATATGAAATGTTAACTATTTTTAGTAGTTATTAAAAACAAATATTGTTTTATTACAGAACACACTTATTTCTTCTCGACGTCTAAGCGAGGGAACCAACTGATAAATGTGGATAGTTTTAAATACTACAGACAGATAGTTAACGGATCCAAAGCGCGATGGGCTTGCGGAACTCACAACAAGAGGGGGTGCAAGGCCGTCGTCCACACTGTCGATGATATGCTTGTTAGTGTGAAGGGTGAACATAACCACCCAGAAAATATAACTTATATAATATAACATATAATTCTTATCATAATTTTATCACAGTATGTGATTTCTGTAAAATTTTTGTAATACAACACTTTTATACAAAAACAATTTTGTAAAGTTTCTGTTTTGTTGACTAACATAATAATGGGAAATTTCATTTATGCATTAACTAGGTTATGTAATAAAGTTTTTTTATGTATAAGTGTTGTTTATTATTACTGTTTGTGTTTATTTATGATTCCTATAGTAAAATTCAGTTTATTGGTGTTTCAGTACTATTACATTCTGACAACCTAAAATAATATAAAAGTTATTTAAAAAATCTAGTGGCGGTGCATATCTACCCACATAGTTCCCATTTCTGTTGAATTATGAAAAACTGTAATTTCGGCACTTCTACCTTTTATTTGTTATGTGTCTGATCCATATTTCTGCTCCTATCCACGTCGACACAGGCTGCTAGGAAAAATCGAGCTTCCAAAAATAATAGTTATAGGTAGATAGTTTTATTGTTAAAAATATAATAATAATCATGTTTTTAGTAAAATTTGTCAAAAGCCAACGTGGGAAGCTCCAGCTTATAATCGGTGGGCACACCTATTGCATCCAGAGAAGCAGCGGCATGAAGACCAGGTGGACTTGCTCCACACACAACAATAGAGGATGCAAGGCATACGTCTACACGTTGAATAATATGAAACACACAGTACTCAAGATAAATCATGAACATTTACATAGAGATAAAAATAATATAAGAATGTAGCTTGTAAGAAAACACGTTATAAAATGAAAATAAAACGTTTTCTCGTATTAGTTTTGTGAATCAATACATTATTAATCTTTATTAGAACACACAACATTTAAACTACTTGTTTCTCTGTGCATAAACAAACAGCTTTTTCTTACATGTCGAATTCTTGCAAAGTCAGCGAGGGAAGCTATTGATTAAATTCCAGGGTTTCACATTCTGCTACCATAGAACCACTACTGTTATCAAAACGAGAGGATAACCAACGGCCATAATCACTGGAACATAGTTCGAGTGTTTGTTAAAACAGTGTAAATACTCTCTCAAAAAATATTCAAAGTCTAACCAATACCATGAAAGATTTATTTTGAGAAGCAAACGAGTTTTTTTTGCGTCTAAAATATATTGCTTTTATAAAAAAATTGGCTGCTAGTTTCTCGCATTTACAATATGTATGTTTGCATGTATAGTATAAGTATGAATGTGAATCTTTATAAGAATTCCATATTGTTACAGCTTTTAGGTAAAATATTTATTCAATTTTTCTCTTTACTCCTCTTTATGATTATCCATTCAAATTGGCGTATTGTATGGTAATGTGTGAGCTACTTGAACACTATGTTATTAAGATACAATAACCACAATAGCCTATTTGTTGTCACAAATTTCACTTGATTTATAGAAAAATGGAAAATGAAGTATTAAGAAAAAATCGACCCGTCTCACAACCAGCTCCGATGGGACTCGAACCCACGACTTTTCGCTTTCCGGGCGACTGCTCTATAATAAAAAACTGCATTGTGAATGCAAAAAACAAAAAATTAAAATAATTCACTTGATTTATTTAAATTTTCTTTTATTAAAGTGTTCATTTGAAATAGTACCATACCGAACGCTTTTTTCGTATTTCTATAAATTTTATATTGTTATGAGTAAGTCTCCTAAGTTATGCAAAAAGAAACTAAAATTAATACAAACACGTACTTAACAGGGCTTAAAATCCATTTTATAAATACAGTTTTATACTCGTACTAGCTTCCGCCCGCGACTTCGTCCGCGTGGACATTCGAGACAATACTTAGGGGACAAATAACCAGGATAAAAAGTATTCTATGCTTTAATTTCATAAAAATCCGATCAGCCGTTTTTACGTGATTAGGCAGGTCCTCCCTCACCAAGCGAGCAGCCTCGCGCGAGGCAGAACGTTTGCCACGTGCGGCGGGCCTCGCACGAGGCTGCTCACTTGGTGAGGGAGGACCCGCCTAATAACTTAAAAACGGCTAATCGGATTTTTATGAAATTAAAACATATAATACTTTTTATCCTGGTTATTTGTCCCCTAAGTATTGTCTCGAATGTCCACGCGGACGAAGTCGCGGGCGGAAGCTAGTAAAAAATAAGTGTCTGTTTCACAACCAAAAAGTTAGTTCTGAGTAGCTAAGGTACCACGAACTTTTAGGGTACTTAAGATGATTTAGGTTTCTATACCCTATTTACCCCCTGGGTTTGATTTTCGGAAAACTACGAAATGGGTTGCCTATTTGTTTTAAGAAGTAAGCCTACAAAGTTTCAAGTTGGAATGTCTATTTTACCCCCTGATTTTTCATTCAAAACTTCACCCCTATTTCAACCTTTTAGGGGTTGAATCATGTTCAGCGTGTTAAACATCAAAATAAATGCCATTTTTGCAATCGTCATCCCATAAAACCCCAATAACGACATCCATATCGATTTTTAGGTATATTTATCCCATTTAACCACTAATGGGTTGATTTTCAAAAATATACGAAATATGTGTTTGCTTATTTGTTTTACTTTCCGACCATAAGCCTAAATAATAAATTTAATGAAGGACTTTCTAGATACAACATTTCATCCCCCTCTTCACCCCTTCGTTGTGGAATTGTCAAAAACGCTGACACAGGAAAATATTAATTTTCAATTGCCAGTCTAAATACAAAACTTGAAGATCCTAACTTCAAAACTGACTGACTTTCATACACATATTCATCCCCTATTTTACCCCCTAGGTTTGATTTTGGGAAAATTACGAAATGTTGCCTATTTGTTTTAAGAAGTAAGCCTACAAAGTTTCAAGTTGGAATGTCTATTTTACCCCCTGATTTTTCATTCAAAACTTCACCCCTATTTCAACCTTTTAGGGGTTGAATCATGTTCAGCGTGTTAAACATCAAAATAAATGCCATTTTTGCAATCGTCATCCCATAAAACCCCAATAACGACATCCATATCGATTTTTAGGTATATTTATCCCATTTAACCTCTAAAGGGTTGATTTTCAAAAATATACGAAATATGTGTTTGCTTATTTGTTTTACTTTCCGACCATAAGCCTAAATAATAAATTTAATGAAGGACTTTCCAGATACAACATTTCATCCCCCTCTTCATCCCTTCGGGGTGGAATTGTCAAAAACGCTGACACAGGAAAATATTAATTTTTAATTGCCAGTCTAAATACAAAATTTGAAGATCCTTACTTCAAAACTGACTGACTAAAAGTCACATATTCATCCCCTATTTTACCCCCTAGGTTTGATTTTGGGAAAATTACGAAATGTGTTGCCTATTTGTTTTAAGAAGTAAGCCTACAAAGTTTCAAGTTGAAATGTCTATTTTACCCCTGATATTTCATTCAAAATTTCACCCCTATTGCAACCTTTTAGGGGTTGAATTATGTTCAGCATGTTAAACATCAAAATAAATGCCATTTTTGCAATCGTCATCTCATAAAACCTCAATAACGACATCCATATCGATTTTTAGGTTTATTTATCCCATTTAACCTCTAAGGGGTTGATTTTCGAAAAAATACGAAAAATGTTTTTGCTTATTTATTTTACTTTCCGACCATAAGCCTAAATAATAAATTTAATGAAGGACTGTCCAGATACAACATTTCATCCCCCTCTTCACCCCTTCTGGGGTGAAATTGTCAAAAACGCTGACACAGGTAAATCTTAATTTTCAATTGCCAGCCTAAATACATTGTTTAAAGATCCTAACTTCAAAACTGACGGACTTTCATACAAACTTTCATCCTCTATTTCACCCCCTTAGGGGTGGAATTTCCAAAAATCCATTCTTAGTGGATGCCTCCACTGTATAACGTATATATGTGCAAAATTTGAAGTCTCTAGGTTCAGCGGTTTGGGCTGTGCGTTGATATCTCAGTCAGTCAGTCAGTCAGTCAGTCAGGACTTTGAATTTTATATATATATATATAGATAACCAAATTAATGTTCTATTGAATTAATATGGATAAGACATGATTTTTAATTTACAGTCACTTAACTTTATTTCAGTTAAATTTATTGAAAGTCGGCACGGAAAGCTCCAGGTGATGTTTGGAGGGTACACTTACTGCAGACAGAGGACCAACAAGACTACTACCCGGTGGGTTTGTTCCTCACACAACAGCAAAGGATGTAGAGCATACCTCTTCACGTTGAATGGCGAACACACTGTTATCAAGATAAAGCATCCACATACACATTAGACACTAAAATAATTATTTTTTCAACAATCTTCAACATTTCCATGTCGATTGCTTCTAAGATATTCATATAAACTACTATCTACTCTACATAGGTATGCTGTTTTATGAAATAGTTGATTCCTGTAATAATATATATATATTTTTTAGTCGGAACATATATTTACAAATTAAATACATATAATATATCTCGTCTCTTTTATGTTTATTTATGTTAATTTTTAGGGTTCCGTACCAAAATGGTAAAAAAGGAACCCTTATGGTGCGACTAAGTCTGTCTGTCCGTCTGTCTGTCACAGCTGAATTTTGTGGGTATTTAATGGAAAGTATTCTTAGTATTTATTAATAACAAATGTTGTTTTATTACAGAACACCATTATTTCTTCTCGGCGTCTAGGCGAGGGAACAAACTGCTTAATGTGGATAATTTTAAATATTATAGACAGGTAATAATAGGACCAAAAGTGCGATGGGCTTGCGGAACTCACAACAGGAGGGGGTGCAAGGCCGTCGTCCACACTATCGATGATGTGGTTGTTAGTGTGAAGGGTCAACATAATCACCCAGAAAATATAACTTTTAAATTATAATTAATATACTTAATATTAATCATAATTTTTATCACAGTATGTAATTACTGTAAAATTTTAGTAACACAACACTTTTATACAAAAACAATTTTGTAAATTTTTTGTTTTGTTGACTACATAATATTGCGAAATTACATTTATGCATTATGTAGGTTTTGTAATAAAGCTTGTCATATATAAGTGTTGTTTATTATTACTGTTTGTGTTTATTTATGATTTTTATAGTGAACTTCAGTTTATTAGTGCTTTACATTCTGATAACCTAAAAAAATTTAAAAGCTCCTTATAATATCTAGTGGCGGTGGATATTTACCCACATAGTTCCCATTTCTGTTAACTTATGATAAACTATAATTTCGGCACTTCTATTCTACCTTTACCTACCTTACTTTGACGACCGATTTGGCGCAGGGGTAGGATACCTGCCTTCTGCGCCGGAGGTCTCGGGTTCGATTCCCGAACAAGACAAATATTTGTGTGCATGAACATGTCTATTTGTCTTGGTCTGGGTGTTTTCTATTGTATATTAAGTATGTATTTACAATCAAAAAGTATTTAAGTATATATTATTCCGTTCTAAAGTTTTCCATGACACAGTTTCTCAATGAAATTAACATGGGCCTAGATAATTGGTGTGATTGTAAATTGATTCTCTGATTTTCCGTCGCGGAATAAAACAAAGAGTTTGCAGCAACTATGATCTGCAATTCATGTTTATACATTTCAATTTCCTTTACCACATTGTAAAATGACGATCACGTCCGCTCGCAGTCGTAGCCGTGGCGTGCCGTGGAAACCGTACGGCACCGTATATTAACCTTCAGTCCGCTACTACAGTAAATAGTGCCGCTACTCTTCATGAAAGACGGATAAAACCAGAGAAACTTCAACGTACCTATCAGGTTTCGCTTTATTTCAATATTTAACTTTGAATTGCAGTTTCGTTCATCCTATCGAAACGAGGAAAAACTCATCTAGTATACGAAGACCACACGTACAGGAGAGCGTACCGGCAGCCCCCAGATGACAGGGTCAGGTGGGTCTGTACCAAGAGGAAGAACTGTAAAGCAAAGCTGTATACTGTAGATGATGATTCAATAATTTGTAAGGGTATACATGACCACACGGCATCGTCATAGTTTTAGAATAAGTTTATTTTTGTAACGAAAATCTTCAGACTATTTGTGATTGGTGAAAGGTACAGTTCTATAGTGTCACGAAAGCTCTAAAACTTGTTAATGTTATGGTCACGACACGTGCTTTCGTATGACGTATGAATGAACCAGGGTTAAAAGTTCCATCTATTTGTAATACGAATCGTAAAAAATGTTGTGTGTGTAAATATTTTTTTTTTTCTAATACTTCCTTTTCAATAACAAAAATAGCATTTCGAATAAAAAAGTAAAAATAAATAAAAATAGCAATTATTTCATCTTCATCAATTGTCAAATATCTGGAAAATAAAGACAAGTGATTTTATCTCTTTCTTTCATAAAACAATATCGTTCCGTCTCCCACGAAAACAATGACAAAGTCCGTGGTCCATTTTAACAGGGTTGGATTTCAAAATATTGATATAAGTAGTTGATTTTTTATACGTTAAAGAAATTATGTTAATAAGAAAAAAAACCGCCTTCTAAAAAACCACATCAAAAAAGTAAGAAATAATTCCTCACCAAATAAATAACGTAAGTACTTTGAAGTCGGGCGTGAAACATGTACACACAATTTTTGTTGTTTTTGTTAAAACCCGCCCGACTTCAAAGTACTTACGTTATTTATTTGGTGAGGAATTATTTCTTACTTTTTTGATGTGGTTTTTTAGAAGGCGGTTTTATTTTTTTATAAAAATAATTTTTAGTGCATCGTGCAGGCAATTTGCGTGTTTTCTGGTAAATAGGTATGTGATCAAACTCAAAACCTCTTTTTTCGAAGTCGGTTAAAATACCTTGAGGTATCCCCTTTTTAACAAAACAAGAATCATCTAAATAGGTCTATAAACAAAGGAGTTATGCCTAAAGATAAGTATTAAATTCACATAAAGTGGTAACGAAAACGACAGTATTTTCAAGATTTCCTGAAAACTACTGAACCGATTCAAAAAATGGGACCAACTTGGAAACCAACCTGATGTAATAACGTTTGAACCATTTCAATCGGTTCAGCCGTCTTCGAGTAATCGGTGGACATACACAAAAAAAAAAAAAAAAAAAAACATACATACAGACGAATAGAGAACCTCCTCCTTTTTGATTTAGAAGTCGGTTAAAAAATGATTTTACTCAATTAAAGAATGGGTAATTATCGTTACAAAAATGATTTTACTCAATTAAAGAATAGGTAATTATCGTTACAAAAATGCAATGAAAATAATTTGATAGATTTGTAGACGACTTTAAATACTTTGCTGCCGTTGGCGTCGAGCTGTTCAAATATTTAATACGAATAGATCAAATCCCTTACTATAATACCGTTAGGACTAAATTGATATAGGTACATAAATACGGGTAATATCAGGGTGTATTTTTTTAATGAATTAGTTATTTTTATAGTTTTAAAGTACTCATTCCATTTAAAGCGTTGAAATATAATGCTTATCCAATGCTCAAATATTTATTTGACTCATATATTAATGGTTTGTTTCGGCGTCATTGACCAAAAATATTTTATCTAGAACTTTGCCGTGCTTCAGAAAGCGTTAGAGATGTTTGTATGTTTGTATATTTGAATGTTTGTTACTCAATCACGCCAAAACGGCTAAACGGATTTGGCTGAAATTTGCGACACAGATACTTTGTAGCCTGAAGATGAACATGGGCTACTTTTTATCCCGGAAGAATAACACGTTCCCGCGGGATAACGTCCTGTATCAGGCGGAAAGCTAGTTATGAATATTTATATTAGTTATTTTTCAAGACTCTGCTTTTTAAATAAAAACTCTTCCTACCGATTTATTGAAGCATTAACAAGTACCTTTTTGAAAAATGTGTATCTAGAAAATGTTTATTAGAAATCTTTAGCTATGAATGGTAAGCAATGTCCTTACAGTTACACATATTTTTATTTAAATTCAATCATTGTAAATGAAAATTATTATTTTCTGAAAAAAAAAAATTGTGTACTTATATAAGAATGTGTTTTATTTAATAATTTGCATTATTCATGATTAGTTTAAATGTTTGATGTTATTACGTTATTACCTAAGTATATTTTAAGTTGTATTTCATTTTCAGATTTGTTAATTATCTCCAGAAATCGGAAACCGATGGCATTATATGGAGGTCATAGTTACCGAAAACATACTGAGTCCTACAAAAAGAACTTTTTATGGATTTGCGCAGTTAATAAAAATTGTTCTGCGCTACTGTATGTGTCAAATAAGAAAAAAACAGTGAAAGTTTTGGGAAAACATATTCACTAATTACATTAAATTATTAATTTTGTAATTAATAAAAGGCAGTACTTACTATTTTTGATTAAAGTTATCAAGTTGCTTTTATCTTTATATTTTAAATAACAGTTCTATAGGAAATGTAAAAGCATTGTACTGGCCAACAAGCGGGACTGCGGGTCTATGACAAAGTAAATTCCTTATTTTTTTTAATAATAATCATAATATACCTATATAGGCGAGTTGTCAAATTATCTGATCGATAAAGTTATACCTACATTTCCAATGTTCTGACTTTTGTCATGTTGTTTATTGAAAAATGGAAAATGAAGTATTTAGAATAAATCGACCCGTCTCCCAACTAGCTCCGATGGGACGTTCCCCAATCCCATGGGAGTCCCGTCGGAGCTACTTGTGAGACGGGTCGATTTTTTCTAAATAGTTACTCATTTTCCATTTTTCATTAAGTAAGTAATAGAAATTGCATTGTGAATGCAAAAAGTAAAAATTTAAATGTTGTTTATTTTTCATTCCAGTATTAATAATTTATAATACTTACTATTATTGTTCATTCCAATCAGCATTTCGTTAGAAGTTTATTCACTGTTCTATATCTATATCTGTATTTGAATAAGGACACTGTGTATAATATAGTATATAATGTTTCTACGATTCTTAATCTGTCCTAGTTTTCCAAATCATGCGTAAAGTAAACAAAGTCTAGCATACGATAAAATACCGTTATTAAAGATTTGAAAATATATATTACTTTGGTTTATTTATTTATTGTTGCTTTAAGATTAAAGCGAAAAACGCAGATCGAATCTAGATACATAAATATCTATATTATATAATAATATAAAACTTTTGCGTTACTGACTGACTGACAGATAACACACAGCCGAAATTCCTTGGGGAACGTAGAGGAGCACATAATAGGTTTTTTGGAAATTCTTCCTCAAAGGGGGTAAAAAAATAAGAGTTTGGATGAAACTTTTTTAATTCTGTAATGGATTCACTTAAAACTTTTTAAATTTTCAATGGGTTTAGTTGAAACTTTGAGTATAGATTTCTCAATTTACGTTAGTAAGCACTAAGTAAGGATTTTCGGAAATTGCCCCTGCAAGGGGGTAAAAAGATGGCCCGAGTTTGAATGAAACTTTTTAATTCTTTTATGGGTTCACTTGAAGCTTTGTACATGGGTTCTTTAGGTGACGTAAGTGAGCACTAATAATAGTAGATTTTAGAACAAGAGCATAAAACGAGCTATTTTACCCGAGACGTGGATATATCAGTTTAAAACCCATTTTATGCATCCTTCTCTTGTCATAAAGAACAAATTTACGAACATGAGAAGTAAAAAATATATTTGGAGTTTTTACCCCCACCCCATAAGGGGGTAAAAAGGGGACATGAATAAACTATTAATTATTTCGGTTGCTTCCTGCTTCCACGGTTGTGCACCCTACCACATCATTATCTCCACATCACCCTAAGGTTGACTGATAGAAAATGCCTAAGGCATTAAGTTCGCCTATTTGCACTTAGTGCATTAATTAATAAATAAATAAAGCTACATTATTTCTGAGTGATATAGGCTACACTTTATTCCGATATTCCAAGGGGAACGAGTATCGTGCGGCTAAAACCGCGTATTGGCGCTTTTAACAAATAAACTCAAAAACTAGGGACCGATTTTATTAATTATTTTACCTTTATACAGATACATTATTTCTGAGTAACAAAGGCTACATTATATACAGATGTTCCTATGGAAACAGGTATCATGCGGATCCACTAGTATTATATAGATTCGATCTGCGTTTTTTCATGCAAAGAAAAGTTCTATTTTGGTTCCTTCTCAGTGTGTGCTTTGTTTTGTTTGAGTATTCGTATATTTTAATAAAAAAACGGTTAAGGTATTACAGCACATTTCTGTTTCAGACGGAAGCAACGAAGATTCTGCTGTGCCAATTGAATCGATGTCATCGGAACCAATGGTATTAGAATCAATGGCAACGGAACCAACGGCTATGGAACCAATAACAATGGAACCAGTTTTCATTACATCTAGAAAGGGAAATCCAATTTTAACTCTTGGAGGTTACAAATATTACTCAAGTACCAAAAAAAACCTGAAGGAAGGAAGGCACGAAGTACGGTGGGTCTGCCTGAAGGGCATGGGCACGGGCTGTAGAGCCCTCGTGGTCACCAGCCGCGAACAAGTTGTGGCTTGCATCAATGACCACAACCATGATCCGTAATGTCTTAGTGGGATTTCAGGCCATTACTATGCTTCTTTGATTACAGGCCATTACTATGCTTGTTAGATTATAGGCCATTACTATGCTTCTTTGATTACCTTTATTAAAATACTATTGCTCTCGATAGTAATAAAGGAACGAACGTAATAACACTAGACAAGTAAATATAAAATACTTAAATGTACACGTTTGGGACCTTATGACTGTGTTTGGGTCCTTTTTGAAATTTGATTAAATATTTGTTACTAGCTTTCCGCCCGCGTGGACTACACGACGTTATCCCGCGGGAATATGATATTTTTCCGGGATAAAAAGTAGCCTATGTTCTTCTCCAGGCTACAAAGTATCTGGGTATCTGTGCCCCAAATTTCAGCCAAATCCGAAACGGTTGAACGTTTTGGCGTGATTGAGCAATAAGCATCCAAAAACATCTAAACTTTCACATTTATTTCAAAGGAAATTTATATTCTATCAATCCTAAAGCGTCGGGATATAAAAAAGAAATCCTACGAAAAAAGATTACAACACTTTAAACTGATATCCCTTAACCACCGTAGGAAAATATTACCTAGACCTATCTTTTGGATATAAAATCTTTAATTAGTGATTTCGATTGCCCTCCGCTCTTGCGAAGGTTTAAGTTTCGTGTTCCAAGTATATATCCTTGCTCTCCAATATGCCGTTTGTGTCCTCCCTTTCGAAAATCAATCCTAGGGGCAAATTAGGCCTAGGGTATGTGATGTCTTATATGAACACAGTAGTGATTTTGATCTCCTTTGTGACTTATTTGCCAGGCTCAAATCATTGTTATAAAGGAAGTGGCTAGAAAGTGAATAAATATGCGCGGCCTGTCCTTTCTTATAAAATAATAGCTTATTAAAAATTTTATTATTGAGAAAATGGAAAATGAAGTATTTAGAAAAAATCGACTCGTCAACCATCGGACCCATCGGAGCTGGTTGTGAGACGGGTCGATTTTTTCTAAATACTTCATTTTCCATTTTTTAAATAATAGCTTATTTGATAATTAAGTCTTTATTTGTATTTATACTAATTAGGTATGTAGTAACTTTTAAAACGAGTCTTTTTTAATTTCTAAGTAATGCTTTGTTTCACATGAATGTGGTGTTTACTTGTAATTATTTGATAAGCTCATGTAATCGTCTTAAGTGTATTTGTATTTTGTTACACTTCGAGACAACCTTTAATGTTAGTAAACCTTAAAAAAACTGTCACAATGGTACGAGTGTGGGTAGACCCATTTTAAAGCGCAGGCCCCACTGCCAGCTGGCGAGATGGTGAGCTAACGAGTCGAACGATGTGACGTTTCAACACTTTTCGTACTGCGAGAGAGAGAAAATGTGAGAGGCGAGCGGTGTCGCTTCCAGTGTGAACCGAAATATGAGAAGGTGTGAAACGTCACATTGCTTCGCTTGTTATCTAGCTCTCTAGCTGGCAATTTGGCTTGCGCTTAAATATGTATTTTAAGCTTAGCGTTTACTGAATCTTATTAAGTAGAAAGGAATCTCAAAAACTTAGGTACTGTTTTGGATTTGCTTTACTGTAGGTGCTATAATTAAGAATGAACTATATATCCATAGTAGTTAAGTATGCATTGTATCGTTAGTTACGTAAGCACAGCTAAGCCTTATCATTAAAATTCTCT
The DNA here is from genome assembly GCA_949710035.1 of Crambus lathoniellus. Classification (NCBI taxonomy): domain Eukaryota; kingdom Metazoa; phylum Arthropoda; class Insecta; order Lepidoptera; family Crambidae; genus Crambus; species Crambus lathoniellus. Next base: position 7,990,571 of record OX453307.1, on the reverse strand, counting down.
TCCATATATTTTATTCCACTCTAATTTTTAACATGTCATTCCTCTCATTAATAATCTCTTAAGGTAGTTCTCCCACAAAGTTTTTTTTACACAAAAAGGTTTAATGCCGTTATGTTCTGAAAGAATAATGTAAGTTAGTTGAATGGAATTATTTCAATATTTAACGACGAAAGTTTGATTTCAGATTGGAAAATAACCAAAGCTAAGTTTACCATGTCAAGAAGAGGCAACAAAAACGTTATTTTGAATGGCTACACGTACTACAGGAAAACTGATTCAAGAAGACCGTTGAATACCGACAAAGAGAGATGGGCGTGCACAAAAGGGCTAAAGTTGGGTTGTACAGCAAAAGTTGTCACCTTGGATGACTTTATTATAGCTTGCCAGTTACACCACAACCATGCTCCTTGAAACAGTAAAAAAAAAACAAAATTCAATACCTACCTACTTTTAGAAGTTACAGATTATTTATTGGTAGATATAGATTTTACTGTGTAAATTTTTGACTAATGACGTTATGATCGTAATCAAATAAAATTCATCATGTTGTCAAACTTATGAGACGTGAATTGTGAATTTGTGTTGTATGTCGTCAAAATATCTCTTATGGAATTGGCGCATTCCTTTCTTTTATTGTAACTATAGTACGTAATTCGATTAAAAACATAAAATGGGGTTCATTATGTTTATAAAATAAATCTACTACTTCAGAGTTGCCCTAGTCAAATGTAATAATAATTAATGACTATTGTATATTGAATGAAGTGTATTAATTGATTAGGACACGGATAAGCCCTAAAGTATTCATTTTTATTACTTACCTATTGTTCATAGATATAGTATGTGATTAGGTCTCTAATGTTGGAATCTAACAGAATCTACGTAATTTTTTTCGAAATGGAGAATCCTATAGAAAACAAAATACTGTTTAATGAAACTTTTAAACTGATTTACTTACAGTCTGAAACTATTTTGTTTTTTTTTTGCAGTTTTTTGCAGAACTATTGATTATTATAATTAAACTTGAGTAAAATAATGATGTGTTTTTTTATATCTTACGATTGTTATATTTATTTCCCTATTATTCGGGTACACATAGAATACTCTACTAGTGTTATTGCTTTGGTTCATTGTTTATTCATAAAACTGAAGTAGCCACTGTCAGTAAAACAGTATTCAAAATCCAAGTAACAAAAACTTTCTTCACTCACATTGAGATTAAAATTTATAAGTTTACAGTACTTTAGAGTTAGAGAAAGGCAATGTTAAGCTTAAGTGTCTTGATTTAAAGTCATACTATGTATTTTGAAGTTTTTTTGCAGAAATATTGATTATTATAATTAAACTTGAGAAAAAATCGTGATAAATAATAATAAATGAATGTAAATTTGAAAATCAATATTGAATTATTATATGCATTATATCAACTATTTTGAGGTGTTGTCAATGTTGATTATGGAATGCAACATAATGTTACTGTTCGGTTCAATCATAATAGACATGTAAACGAACTATCGAAAATCTAACCCTCTTTCTGTCGCAGTCGGGTAAAAATAGTCATTTTATTTGGATAATAAAACTTCTTTGGTAGTATTCTGGTTGAAATATTTGTTTCGACTCTTAAATATAATTTAATAAGAAAAATGGAAAATGAAGTATTTAGAAAAAATCTACCCGTCTCACAACCAGCTCCAATGGGACTCAAACCCACGACCTTTCGCTATCTGGGCGATTGCTCTAACCACTGAGCTACGGAGTCAGTACTACAAAATTTATGCTTTGCCTTTTAGGTTGCTTGTAACTAAAGAGTACTAAAGTTTCAGATTTCCCACCATACGAGATCCACCGTTCAATCAGAGGCAACCAGATCCTACTCGTTCAAGGATACCGTTTCTCCAAGTCCTCCAAAATGGCTTTGGCCGCCAAACAAGGATGGCGATGCTCTACGCACAACAGCTATGGATGCAAAGCTTTTATTTATACGTTTTATAACCAGATTGTCAGAATGAGGAACGTGCATAATCACCCACCCACACAACGTACTTCAAAGTAAACGAAATTACAAACGGAGATCACCTTATAGCTAAAGCAAAACACCGATGGATACTTTAAGTCAAAAGTGCCTCCAAAGGATCAAAAGAGAGCGAAAGGTATTACTGCGACAGAAATGGCAATTGCACTCTTACGCAATATGAATCCTGTCCTGTCGTTAACTGGACACTGGCTAGTTTAAAATGTAGTCTTGAGAATGTCCTTTCCCTCGTGACTGGTGATCTCTTTGTAACAAAAAGTGGTAGCTGGTGGCTATTCTTTTATCGTTTGTGGTAAGTCTTGGTCTTTAATATTTTTGCATTAGCGAAGATAAAAACTATTGTGTAAAAGAAACTTGATGTTGTAATAAAAGAAAATATTGTATTGTTAATGTCAGGAAATCAGAAAATCGTAGTCTATTTAATGTTTGTGCAAATTCAATAATTTATTCCACCAAAATTACGTCTGAGATATTGATAAGTGTAATTGAAAGATTCACTTTTTTTTCCTAATCTATATCTTTGAAATTTAACTAAGAATAGGTACCTACGTAATCTGTAAATACTATAAATGATATCATAACAAAAATCTTAATAAAAAATTAGTATATTATTTTTCTTATTGCTCACGTAATCTGTAAATACTATAAATGATATCATAACAAAAATCTTAATAAAAAATAAGTATATTATTTTTCTTATTGCTCAGATCAGGGCACGTCTAACTCCTGGTTTCTGTTTCAGGTATCCGCTACGAGTTCACCGAGTCTCTGAGGGGCTGTCGTGTCATTCTGATTGAAGGCTACCGCTTCGTTATCAAGAACATGAGCAAAGCCAACGCGCCCATCAAGAAGATCCAATGGAGCTGCTCCACCCACGCCAAACACGGCTGCAAGGCTGTCGTCTACACTTCCAGAGATGAAATCATCTACCTAGAGAACAAGCACACTCACCCACCACAAACAGATAAGAAGGCACGAAACAAATACTTTCTGCCAGTCTCCAAGACAAAAATGTTTTACCGTTTGCCAGATTACATTAAAAACTGACCTGATATAGATTTATTTCCGCTCTTGACAAAATATTTTAAATATACTGGATTTCACCAAAATATATGCATCTATAGTAGCAGCAGTGTGTTTAACGTTATTATTGTCTAAGATATTAATCATAGAATAATCAATTAAGGAAATGAGCTTCTGACTTGTTAATAATGTTGTACGATTTTTTACTCAATTTTTTTAAACTTTGGATAGTAATTACATGGAAAAAAAGTACCATTTTAAATGATTACATTTTACTTCTTAGTAAAATGTAAAAAAATTCTAGTCATCCCTATTAGTAGGTAACGTAGGTTTTAGTTTTAAACAAAGGTGTTATTATTGAAAATTTAAAAACTACATGAAAAGCTTATAAGTCTGAAAATTGTAGAAGGGATTGAACTGAAGTTAAGTGTAATTCGTGGTGCTAGTGGCGAGGTCAACTAATTGGCAGCTTTTGGATACGAAAATGAATGTAGTCAAAATCGTGTGTCGTAAGACAAAAACTATAGCGGATGTGATCTGCACTTTTTACTTTGAATTTCCTTTAATTATTTTTGCTAACAATGGCGGTGATTTATTATAAGTGGGTCAATACAAAAAACTGCCTGAATCCATACTTGAAATATTACGTTTAATATTTATAACTCACGGTTTCACCTTCGTGATTTCCGTTCCCGTGGGAATATCGAGATAAAAGTATCCTTTGTGTTATTCTAGCCAATAATCTATATCTTTTGCAAATTTCATCCAGAACTGTTTAGTAGTTTTTGCATGACAGAGTAACAAAGATCCATACTCACAAACTTTCGCATTTATAAGTAATATTAGTATGATCTTTTGTCTATTCGGAGATCGATATCAACATATAGGTACCAGTGGTATTGTACTATAAGTATTCAATATGTGTTAATTAAAATTCAGGTAATATCATATAACAAGTAATATTCTCAGTGTTGTAAAGTTGATTTTAGCGTTATCACAACATTGCATATCTAAAAATCTTGAAATTGACATAATCATCATAAAAGCAACATTACTTCAGTATTGCGGCAACGTTCTCGTATTGGTGGTGATGTATCAATAATGATATTATCGAATTAATTATATTCAACAGTTATATTTCAAATATAATCTGGATGTAATAGTGATTTAGATATATTTTTAGCCAACAATTATATTCCAGGAGTATTCATGTTATCAGTAAATGATATTATTATTCTTGATGTCATTAGACAATAGATCACATCAGTGTTAGATTAAGATTCAGTATTTATTTAATAGTCCTATCAAATTGCAATTTCCAACTCTGTATTTTTATACTTCTTTTATATTTTACAAGTAGGTATTGCTGATATGTTGATTATTATTCAACGTGTTATAAAGTTTTTCTTTTATTCCTTTTTTTAAGAATAAGTTAAATATTTCGTTGTTCCTTTCTTAATGCAATTTCACGTCCTTTCAAATCAAAATAATGTATAATAATTGAAAGTAGAATATTCAATCGATGTCACATGTACTCAGTAGTTCATTACCAGTGTCGTTCAATTAAATTTAATAAAGATTTAGCTCTTTTATTGATTTTAGCCATTACTGTATCTTCGACATAAAAACAAAAAAATGGAACTTCTGCTCTGCTGTTTCATAAATATTATATCTTAGGCAAATTTTATAGCTCAATATTTATAGATGTCCTCCGACCGTTTTTAGTTTAAAAGGTATTGTACAATTATTTCTGCAGTTATCTGTACATTTTTGTATATGTGTCTGTGTTTTAACTGTCTTCAACAATAAGTGATTAAATTAACAACAAAATTGAAATCGATAACGATACCTAGATGTGGAGTTACAAGTAGCTTCTTGTTCAATATAATTTTATTTATTTTCTAGATATATTATACACATTTGGTGTGAGCAGCAGAGGGAATCGAAACCTCATCGTGGGTGGATACAGATTTTGTATAAAGACACATAAAGTACCCAGTCGTAATGCCAAGGTCTTCTGGAGATGTTCTACTCACAACAGCAAGGGCTGCCCTGCTCGAGCGTGTACAATAGACGACCAGATTGTTGTGCTCAAAAATCACCACGATCATAATCCTCCAGACGGGTCTTAATCTTGATATTTAACAACTAGTGGCAGATATTGGTGTCGATTCGGCATACCCCTAACTAAGGCCTAACAAAACTAAACTAAAATTAGTTCTGTCACTTTCTATAATTTTTAATTGAAAAGGGACCGAAGATCATTGGTTTAGTTTTTGTCTTTGACTTCACGACTAACTGTCAAATTTAGTCTTGTCTTAGTGCCTACCTAAACACCATGACGAATAAAAAGCCGCTAAATTTGACAGTTAGTTAAGTCAAAGACAAAAACAAAACCAATGATCTTCAGTCCCTTTTCAATTAAAAATGATAGAAAGTGACAGGACTAATTTTAGTTTAGTTTAGTTAGGCGTATGCCGAATCGACACCATTACAGTCTTATCTAAGTACATAGATTTTTGCGCGCAATGTTCATTGAAGTTAAAAATACTGCAAATATTAAAGAAAGTTGAATTTAATGTTATTTTAATTTTACTTATCAATTTATGTTTTGCGGATGAGTGCGTGTTGGTACCCGAGAGATCACGGGAGTGGAAAACTTTCTATAAGGTGGAAGTTTTCAGTTCATGCATTATTGTATGAGACAGCAATTTACCCTTATTTTCTTTTTACTTCCAAACAAGATTAGAAAAGTGAGATATTGTAGTTTTTATCTCACGGTGGATGTCATTCGTAATTTTACACTCGTTTTTTTTTTCAGATATTGTTAGGTTTTCGGTAACACGCCGTGGCACGCGTCTGCTGCATTTTAATGGGTACACCTATGGAGTTAAGAGATGTCGTGATTCCAAACGAATGTGGAGGTGCTCTTCTTACAATTCTAAAAGATGCACCGCATACCTTCACACCTTACATGATACAATTGTCAAGATAGTGAATTTTCATAATCACCGGCGTAAAGTTACTAAACGGGGGAAAAAAACGACTTTGAAATTGTTTTAATTGAATTCGCTATGCTTATGTGGTGTGGCATTCTTTTTACAAAAAAGCTATATATTTTTTAAATATTATCATTGTTACATGGTTCAAATTTGTGAAAGAAATTTTAATACTTAAAAGATTTAAAAACTATCGATTGATTGTTATTGTAAAAAAGTGTACAAGAAAATTTGGTATAATAGAAATAGAACGATAAAATGATGATGGTTTATTATATCCACAATCTCTCAGGGATCAGTCCTGGGTAACTGAATTTTAATAGATTTTTAATTTATTACTTATTTTGGGCCCATCTGCTCCCTGATTCACAAACCGTCGCGAACGCTCTCGATAGTGGATTTCATGCACAATCACTGAAGAATAGACAAATTCAGAACGTTGACGTCGAAGGAGATTTATCCTAATATCTACGCAGGAGGACGTGGTACTGCTCTACGCATCAACTAAATAATATGGAGAAATAACTGATTTTAAGAAGAATCATAATCATGAACTTTAAATAAACGCAGAAGAAATGTTCAATGTCCATTGGTTCTTCTCGTTACGTTGGCTCGCTATTCTTTAGGAGCGAAATGAATTTTAATTACTAGTCTTGTCCAGATACTTTGACAGGTGTTCATTTCAATATCTTGAGCTATCCTAATGAATGGAACAATAAAATTAATCCGCACTTATTTATACTTGCTTAAAATACCTAATCTAATAAAATTTAAACTGCAAGTAAGTTTTAAATACGCGCGACAGGAAAGATGGTTATGTTTTCATTTATGGTGATTTCAGGCAACTCTAAAATATTTCCTAATAATAAGTAAGTTCTTATCTGTAATTGTTTCTATTTAATTAGTATGTTTAGTATAACATTCTGGTAGATAAGAAATAATAGGAGTACATGTGAAAGCCCTAGAAATAGAAATAGAAATATCCTTTATTCAAATAAACATTTTTAAAAGTATTTTCTAGTGAAGTGAAGTATTCGTATTATTTTCTCATTCATACTTAACAAGGATATTAAAAAGTGGATATTGTTAATCCTTGGAACAATAATATTTATGTTTTTGAATGTTTCAGATGTCCCTATATTTACCACCAACTTAAGGGGGAATCCCATCATGAAATTGCATGGCTACTATTATACAAAACATACATCAAAAATAGTTTCCTCTGAGTTCACCAAAATTCGATGGAGATGTTTAACTGACTGCGTGAAAGGCTGTAGTGCTGTCATCCACACCTTGAACGAGACCATATTATCAGCTAAAACTGTTCACAATCATAGTCCTACAGAATTAACAGAACGAAAGCAAATATTTTTCTATAAATAAAAAAATAATAGATAATACTAATAATATAGAACATTGCATGAATTTATTCGTTATTTCAAATTTATTTTTTACTCCCATATTATAAAAAAAACAAAATAAAAATAAATAGTTGCTCATAACTCCATTTTCACCATAAAGTTTATTTTCGCTCTTATAAGATCGTTAGACGTTAGGTCAGGAGCGTGACAAAAATAAACAAACGGTTACTGACGATTACTCGAAATAAATACATTATTTTATCTTCTTGAATTTTATGTAGTAACAACAAATATTTTCAATACTTTATCAATACTTTTTTGTGTTACAGGTAATTCATCGCACACAATAAACAGGGACGGGACTGTCATGAAATACGGCGACTTCCTCTACGTGCGGTTTAAGATGGCAAAAGAAAAAGTGCAATGGCTGTGTGTGAACAGCTGTCGAAAATGTCGAGCGTACCTTTACACACAGAATGATACGATCGTTTACACCTGTTTGAATCACAACCACAAACCCGATTACTTGAGCCTCGAATATTTAGCAAATGGTAAGTAATAACACTTAAATATATGACAAATAGTATTGCCCGCGGCTTCGCCCGCGTGCGATCCGGGGAAGGCATACGCATCGTTTCATCCCCCTAGAATTTGAATTTTACATAATAAATTCTAAGTGGACGCATACGTTGTAACAGGTATGTGTGCAAAATTTCAGCTCGATCCGCCCAATAGTTTGAGCTGTGCGTTCATAGATCAGTACCCGTAGTGTATGTTTTTATGTCAAAAAACGCAAACTATTTCGATTCCGTATTTATGTCAATTTGTATGAAAACTGTATAAGCGCCTCTAGCGGCGAGTAGCGCGCTTATATAGTTTTCATACAAATTGACATAAATACGGAATCGAAATAGTTTGTGTTTGCTTGACATATAAACTTACACTAGGGGTACAGTCAGTCACCTTTCGTTTTTACATGACTGCCCAAAAAAATGGAGTTTATTGTGCTTAGGGTTTATGTATATAATGTACTTATGCGAGTACCTATAATATAACTTTTGAATACCTTAACGGATTTTAAGGTATAAGGTTTCATTAGAAATGATGTGTCACCCCGAGTGACACTGGCTTTATTTTTTTTTTTACTTTTAATATATCAGTCGTGCGACGCCAATAAAAAAAATTAAATGAAAAAAAAAATATCAAATCCAGCATAGGTATCAAATGAAAGGTCTCGTCAACTATATTTCGAAAATATATAATTTGTATACATAACCACTAAAAGGAATGAAAAAGAAAAAAAACACGACGGCCAATCTTTACCAAGCATGTTAAAAAAAGCTCTCTTTGCAGTCGGGCACCTTTTAAATTTAAATATTGTACCCCGACTGCAATGCGAGCTTGTTATTGACTTCCAAAGGCTATAATTTTAAATTATATCTATGTAGGTACCTATATAAAACACTTACGTTACTGACTAACTGACAGACAACGCACAGCCAAAACTACTGGGGTGCAAGAAGCTGAAATCCTACTAATATTATAAATGTGAAAGTTTAGATGTTTGGATGTTTGGATGTTTGTTACTCAATCACGCCAAAACGGCTGAACGGATTTGGCTGAAATTTAGGACACAGATACTTTGTAGCCTGTAGAGGAACATAGGCTACTTTTTATCCCGGAAAAACATCACATTCCCGCGGGATAACGTCGTGTAGTCCACGCGGGCGAAGCCGCGGGCGAAAAGCTAGTTTGGCATAAATGTTCCTTGAGGCGTGTAGGGGAGCACTAAGAGAGGATTTTTGGAAATTTCCCTCTACCTGGACCCCCACGCAGACGAAGTCGCGAGCGGAGCGTTAGTTATAAGCAAATGCCTGTTTCATCGAACAAAATTTGGACCCCACTTTTTGCATTTAGGTGTGAATTTGGGAAAGCCTTTTCAGTCGATGTCTACGTTGTTATAACTATCGCGTGGCAAATTTCAAAGCATTCCGTTCAGTGGTTTTAAACTAAGTGTGATAGATAAATCAAACTTTAGACCCCTTATTCATCCCCTTAGAGGTTGAATTTTACAAGATTCTGTCTTAGCTATTTCAATTACAGCTGCACCCCTCCAGTAGTTTGAGCTCTGCGTTAATATATCAGTCATACAACTTTTGTTTTTATTACAGATTTATTTATTCACAACAGATAATCAAATGAAATATTTTTTATTAAATTGCTTTGGTAATCGCTGACCAATATCACTGCTAATGGCTTTAATGATGATAGAACTAGAAGTCAATTATTTTCAATTTTTTTTTCATTCGTGTGATGTCTAAAAAGATGATTTACTTGTTTTACTAACCTAACCATAACATAAAAAATACGCATCTAATTTGATATTTTTTTCTGTATAGTATGTACTAGCTACATTTTATTATGTTGGTGAATTAACTTACAGTTTGGCAACTTGACAGACGCATTCAAATTCGTGCAGAACAACAGGGGCAACCGGGTCATCAGATTGAACAATTACTTGTACTCCGTGCACATCACTATGCGGGTCATCGGGGACATTCTGAAGACCAGGTGGTACTGCCAGTCAAGCCGACGCTACGGCTGCAAAGCTGTAATCTACACCATCAATGACGTCATCATCTCCTGCAAGCCGGACCATAACCACGGTCCCGATGATTATCCTGCGATGTAACTTTGTTCAGGCAGACCTGATTGAGATGTTTTCATATATTATAGCATTGTCTTCTCTACATTGCATAAATAAAATTATATTATGATGTATTAAAATTAATGAAATTGATATTGCACGCCTCAGAGAGGTAGTGTTCTACTCTCCAAGCATTTTTCTGGACTTAATTAAATGTATGCACAGAGATATGAAGAATAACCATTTTGTAAACACATTTTAATACTTTCAGAAAATATTTGTTGAGCATAATATATTAAAAATAATATTTCAAAAAGTAGTTCGTGGATGTAGGTACTTACTTGTGTGCCACGATTACGTTGAAATAGATAATGAATTTGTACCATTTTTTTAGTAGCTTCATCACGTCACGGAATCATCAACACAAAACATCTTATTGAAACTTACTATCCAATTTAGTGTCGTTTAATTATAATTAGTAAAATCATAAAAAAACATTGCTTTGGGCTGCTGTCCACAAGTTTTATAGCTAGTACTTAGAAAATAAATTTGTACTTGAGATATACTGACAGTTGCTTGGATACGCGTTGTTATGAATTGCACATCATGTGAATAACGGGCTTGTCTCCGTACACCATGATGTTTGCCAGAGAAATTAGAACCAGGTTACACTCCATGGTAAGGCAAGAAACGGAGGGGGAGAGATCTGGCCACAGACGGAGCACGAACGAGTCGAACGTGCGAGAGTGCGCTCAGGGCGATCGAGTCCAGGCCCGGGACTACACGACCTCAGGACCCAAATGGCAGTTCGGTGTAATCACCCAGCGGCTTGGCCGCCTACATTATCAACTCCGGACTGACGACGGCCGAACTTGGATCCGCCACCTGGATCAGCTCCTCCCGGCTCCCCTGGTCGAGGAATTCGCGGGGGAGACGTGACATATACTGACAGTTGCTTGGAATACGCGTTGTTATGAATTGCACATCATGTGAATAAAGATTGCTATTGTAATATAAAATTGAATATTTATTAGTACTTTTCTTAGGACAGGCGAATACATTGAGCCATGGTGCCAATTATTAAATGCTGTTATTGTTTATTACCATTAGGTTTTCTTACAGAATGTAGGCGTATAAAAGTGAATGTATGTATATGGACTAGACTAGTGTACTGTGAACCAATACAAACGTCAAATGCTAAATGTTTCACTTTTAATTCTTTTTTTTTATTTTTTTGTACTAGCTTTGACCTCTTGCGCCTTTCATGTAATCGACTCGACACAGTGAATTGTATTTTTTTATTGTAGTGTTTGTGCTTGGTTAATATTATGTTTAATATGTACCTATTTGGTTTTTTTTGTGGTGTCTAACGTTACTTGCACAGGCCCTGCCAGAATACCAGCGTTGTTGCAGGGTTGTTGACTTTTTTCATACAGCAACAACATAATAACATGCTGGCAGGGTTTGCTGACTTCTAATATATTCAATAAGAACTAAAATATGTAATTGAAATATTATCAAATTAAAATATCATATTTATAAAAATTTGGGTAAAATTTCATTTCAAATTAGATAGGAAATCCCATCCCGCCATTGCGTGTTTACATTTGCTATCTTTATCTTATACAAGCGACGATATTGTTCTTGCGACATGCGTAAGTGAGACAGATAAGTATATGTTTACTTTCAAATGTTTAGTGGTTTCAAAGCTACGTCGTCGTAGCTTTTGAATAGTAGTTACACTTTTTTGATGAATTCTAATGAGTTTTTGCTTCTCTAGTATCTTTAACTCGATGCTTCTGCTACAGCTACGAAGCATTTAATATATTTTACCAATTTCATGGTTCATGTTCCCCTAGTGCTTTCCAAATAAACTGACTATCTACAGCTTCTAAGTTCAATTTTATTTTCAGCTACCGACCAGCCCCGTTTCGAGACATACGAAAATGGTAAGCAGTACCTTCTCCTAAGCGGCTACAAGTATACTACTACGGGATGGTACCAAGGCAAGGCACTCAAAAAGTGGCGATGCACCAGTCTTTGCTCAAGACGCTGCAGTATCGTGATAACGACCATGAATAACCAGATCATGGAGATTCACGGAGAGCACAACCACGCTCCTACGTCACAGCGTACGAAGCAGAATATGAAGTTAACAACTCCGTTGGTAATAAATCAGGCATTTACGAGTCTTACGTGTAATGTTGGACAAACTTATGAATTTTACCCAAAAAATTATTAATATTAATAAAACGCAATTCATGCAGACTCTAAAAATAAATACTTTCAATAATGTTCTCGTGCAAAAAGATGGTGAAAAAAATAAGGTGCTTAAAACCTACAATTGCCATAATGCTCTCTTCAACTGCCGAACTTACTCCAAAATATGTCTTTGTAAGTAGAAGTAGTATTTCGTATTGTGTAGTGTAACATCAAGGTATGTGTTGTTGAATGTATGTATATGTAAATATTTCGTATTGTTAAGTGTAAGCCTCCATTAACCAATAAGGTATATTTCCCACCGCATGTACGCATAGTACATTCGGCAGACAGATCTTTGAGCCAGTCTATACATCAGGCAAAGCATTAAAATAAATAACGATATTCATAATTAACTCACCGGTTGCCAGTGATAACTTACAGCCTGGAAGACCTCCGCCTAACTGTGCACTAGACTGCGGAACTTGATCATAGCACCCACTTACTAATCTAAGGTCACTGCTACTATTGGTATTAACTCTTTAAAGCCTTTGCTCTAGTTCTTGTAACCGGCCCGGCTCGAATCCTTGTCCCCCGCTCGCCACGCCAGCTCTCGCTTTTGTTGCCGGCCTTATACCTGCCTCATTCTACTCAACTTTGCACATGCTGGTCCACAAGGGTCTTTTTACTTGATGACAGGCATGGTAAAGACATTAGTGTCATTATTTATTATATTATTTCTAGTGAGAGTTCGTTCCATAAGTGGCAACACATTTCGTATCCTATTCAAACCATCACACTTTTTTTATTGAAGATCAATGTAATGGACGAAACGTGTCAATGATTGATAATTTATGAATCCCTTAGCATATTTGCAAATGCACCTCTAGTATAAAGAAACTTCTAAAGATAGGGAAAGTAGAATACTTTATAATATTTATCTCATGGCGTTACAGAATACTTTGCAATTGCAATATTGCTTTGAAAAATCTGCAAAATAATTTATAAAATATATATTTTATAAATTTCTGTGCTTTATGAGCTGTTTACTTTAATAAACATAATGACTATTTTTCAAATTGTCAAAATTTGTGAAAAGCTGTATGTTTTACACGAAAACAAATTTTCTTATTATCTCGTGCCTTTTAAATCATTCACTGTTCTCAGTAGTCTATTTATCATCGCTCGCCAGTTCATGATTTAAAATCAACACTTAAGAAATGTTAATGTTTATTCTCTTGTACCCAATACAAATAACTACAATATTCAACTTGATTTGGTGAGTTAGTAGTTTTTTTTCATAATTCATAATTCATTTATTGCATAATAATATGGTATAGTATGGTATTGTTATGACAGTTATTTATAACACAATAATTAGCACTTGAGTTATTTTTTTTTTTGTTTTTGGTTATTTTTCATTCAGAATACTTTAGTTGTGTTTATAAGATACTTAATATAAATACTATAAAAATACAACTTATAAAGTGCCCAAGCAGGACTCGAAACCACAGCATTTCGCTATCCGCAAGTAAATTGTAGTTTCACTGTAAGCCAGCGCCAGCGTTATTGACACTAGAAGGCTCGCGTGGATGACATATGTCACCCAGGGTGTAATATTGTTTAATAACTTTTGAACGAAACGTGCTTCAGTGCTGCTCTCTCAGGTATTCCTCTAGTACGAATCATCCCACGCGTCAGTAGTGCGCCTAGTGCGCCATCACCATCACTCTAGGTGCATCAGCGTGTGCACAGTGCGCTTATAATGTACGTGGGTTACGAATGAACGTGGGTGACCAAATCATAGTTTGCCCTATCTGTGATGTAGACGCTACTGAATTGGAATAACCCATTTGTAAACCTTACATTAAGAAGGTTCACTTACCAAATTATGGGTTAGAAAAAAGAAATAGACTGTTTAATCACAATAAGTACAATTATGTTAATTTTTGAAAGAGTTTGATTTTTGTTTATAGTAATTCAACTTAAGCAACTGTGTTGTTTTGTGAAAGTATTTAGTAAGAAATAAAGTTGATTGGTCATATTATAACTTATTTGCTTTTATCAAATTAGAGTGGTAAGAAAAAATCCCATATTTGATGGGTGGCATATGTCCCCCGCGCGAGCTTTCTAGGAAAATTTTGGAAGCAAGCCCTCTAGTGTTAAGCGACTTAAAAAAAGAGGCTTCGCAGTTTGACCTGTGTTTGTATGTATGTTTGTCCGCAATTGTCTCGCGTTTGGCTGAACCTATTCTGATGCAGTTTACAGAAAAGTATTTTGTACATTTTGGAGAAGGTTTTGGTATTTAAAAGTAAATTAAAGTATTAGTATTATAAGTATAAGTATTAGTATTATTAGTATTAGTATTAACATTATTAGAATTAGTATTAAGTAAAGTATTTAAAAGCATTAAAAATAGCGTACAGAATTAAAAGTTTGTAAACGTAGGTAATTTGTTTCTCCGCATCATTTTATGCGGGTTTTATAATATTGTTTAATGAGGGTTGATAAAAACAAATTTATCAGCTGTACAAATAATAATAACATTTTGAAATCGTTATAGAAATACATAGGTTATGAACTGCAACAAATAATTTAAAAAAATATATGAACAAAGCGTCTCCGTAAACAAAAATGACTCTGTTCTAAATTGGTCATGTGTGCATCTCTGTTTTAATTACGCAAAGAGAAGAAACGGTTGCGCGGCAAGGAAAGGAATATTGTAATATTTTAGTATAAATAATGAAATTAAGGTAGTTTCGGTACATGTTTGACTTTAAATTCATAGTGCAGCTATATTTACGCTCAATACTTACTGAAAATATGATAACCCATCTCTTTTCTTCACTTTTTTTAATTGTTTTTGTACATCGTCAAATCACAAGCATCGTTACGCCGCGCCGCCGCCGCCGGGCGGTCAAATGACTACTGAACTGACGCGATCTAATGCTCCCTTTTGAATGGAGCATTCGTTGGCGGCTTCACTTTCTGTGCATTTACGCTGTTTCTAGGGTTTTTATTATCGAAGGTTAGACAGTATGCAATATTTAAAGTATATTAATAACTACTTATAGGTAATTAATTACATTTAAATTGGCAGTAAAATTTCTTAATAATAAATGCATGAAAAATAATATTAACCGACGATTACATTCATAAATAATAATAATACAATGTCACATTCAAAATTTCTGAATTCGTTAGTTAAATGTCAGAATAATTTATGATCAGAATAATGCTTGTTAATTTTTAAAAGGTATGTCAAATTTCATTAATATTAAAGTCATTGGAATTGTGATATGATATTATTTTTTAAGTTTAATTATGTATGTCCTTAAGAGTTAATTTGTCCTTAAAATACTCCGAAAGTGTGTAGTGTAGTGAGTAGAGTAGCAGTGTGTAAATCATAGTAATTATAATTGTAATCATGTTTGTAAATCATGTGTGTTTATTTTATTGTCTAATGTTATTTCACTTTATTTTCTGATGCATTTAGTCTTTAGGTTAATGTTGTAATATTGTATGCAAACATTGGTAAACCTTAAAAAATTAAAATTAAAACAAAGTTGATTGATGGTAAAGAGCAAATTCCACCCCTTTGGACCTGAATTAATAAAATGACTTAGAAAGTTTGAGTCGATGTTTTTTCATTATTTAGACCGAAATAAATGGAATACTTATAGTAAAAAAAAAACATATTTGGATTTTTTATTTTATTGTCACGAACTACTTACTTAAATTAAGACAGATTACGCTTGTTATTTTAATTTTTAGTTTTTTGCATTCACAATGCAATTTTTATTACCGAAAAATGGAAAATGAAGTAAGTATTTAGAAAAAAGTAAGTTTAAGTTTTTTGTGAGACGGGTCGATTTTTTTCTAAATACTTCATTTTCCATTTTTCAGATTACGCTTTTTATGAAATAAAAATCTTAGAAAATACACTCCAAGAATAAAAAAAAATTAACTGTATTTTTTTCTTAAAACAAGCATTTAAATAAGATTTTAAACTTACATGGTCATTATCACAATAACTATTATGAAAGATGGGACTTTTACCATGTTTATTTGGTTTTTCGAGTTCCCGATATTTCGGAGGAGCTGAACACGCCATGATCACGGAGTAACTGAATAAAGTTAATGCGGGTGGACGGTATTAGGAGCAGACGAATCTGTCTACCCTCTTTCTTGTTCGTTTATTGCGCTTGATACCTGTACCACTGTTTTCGTTCTCGCACGCAACTCGAACTTGTCCGCCACACACAATACTCACAGTATCACTCCGCGGAACACTTTTTTTTTATTTTTGTTGTTTTCTCTCGAAACTAGAAAAACCAAATAAACATGGTAAAAATCCCGTCTTTCATAATAGCATAGCATAAAGCATTTAAATGTTATGTCCATTGCATTGAACATCAGGACCGAAAGGGTTAAGGCATTAACAGGGAAAACATACTTTTTGTATATTCAGGTACCGGTACAACGAGAATCGAGACCCATTACAACGGAAGGCGGTATCTCTTCCATAGCGGCTACAAGTATTCACTTCAGGGCAGCAACAATGGTATGGACAGCTGGAGATGCACCTGCTGCACGTCCAGGAGGTGCAGAGTCCACGTGAAGACCCGGTACAATAAAATCTTGAAGATCTCCGGAGAACATAATCATACTCCAACGCCGCAACGCACTCGTAATTGATGTCAAGTTATTCTAATGTCGTTACATTTACTTGTCACGTACACGGCACCTCTTGCTGGTTGGTTCCTTCCTTTCTTTTAAGGAAAAATGATGCAGAGATGGCACTGTTCCAGTCACCACTCCAGGAGGTGTACCGCCACAAAAAAGATATTATAGATAAAAAGATATTTAGAAGTCAAATCATAGGGTATCTGTGAACATAATCATGAGCCTATGTAACTTTTGAGAGGCATGACGTATGTTTTTCTTCTTATTTTATTGACTAAGAGTAATGACAGGATTCTGCCTTTTCCAAAGAATTTTTTGCAAAGAAAAAATATGTCTTTCTGTACCTCAAGAATAAATATAGAAGATCATTAGATCATCAGAACTTAATAACTTTAATAGGTTTAACCTTTGATTTAAAGTGTGTGTGTTTGTATTAGTAGGATTCGATAAAATAATAACTTAAAATATTTTTTATTATAAAAGTATTTGTTACAATATTTTTTAATATTATATAATCCGTAAAAACATTTTACTACTTTGTGTAATTTGTAGCTTGATAATGCATAGCTTAGCTCTTCGAGCAACGCGGGTCTTCCGTCCCGGAAGGACGACCCGCGTTGCTCGAAGGATTAGCTAGTAATTCGGTAGTCATACAATGAAGTAGTTACTTACTTTAACTCCCCTGGCTTATCGAATCGTTGTTTTTTTTAAGGGGTTCCAAAGTTCAAGACTTCGGATAATGGGAAACGCCACCTATTCCTGAAGGGCTATATGTATTCTACGAGTAACTGGTACAAGGGAAGAAAGGTAATGAGGTGGTGGTGCTCCAGCCACCATTCCAGAGGATGCACTATAGGAATAAAGACTGTCAATGATAAAGTAACGGAAATCTTTGGAAAACACAATCATAAACCTGTGAAGAGGCGAAATTATTGAAAAGACATTTTTTTTGTAGTTTACAACCTTATTATTTTTAATTGATTTAATATTCATATACCTACTATTTGGTTACTTGGGTAACCACAATTTTTACATTTAAAACAGTTATCTTTTCTTTTTAGTAAGTAAACTAAAAAAGGTTATAGATATACTCACGATACTTATTACGTTGATGGTTAAATCATGTTTTGAACCGATATTTAGCCCTACTTCAATATTTCGCATTTTCTTGTATCTAGAACTTAAAAGCTTTATAACGTTAAGGTAATTTTTGTTTTAGAAAAAAGTTTGTCCTATTGCGTATTTGTAAGAATAGGAAATTCGATTGTTAGAAGAATCATTTAGCATGTGGCTTGATATTTCTGTTTCTAAATTTTTTTGTGATATTTATTATGCCAATGAGTGAATAATTAACGAAGGTAATACTAACCGTGTAAATCTACTTTAGTTAGGTACAATTTTGTTCTAAATTATTACAATCTATTAATTAAACAAAGTATAATCATACCTACATTAACAATTATTTTGGGTAAAATATAATGATATTATCCTCAAATAAGTCTCTTAAAAATAGCGGTTTACGTTTATTTGTTATAGGTATTATAAAAATGCTATTCTTTGAGCATTTAACTCATCATAAAATTTGTAATATTTTCAATCCTTATATTTGTATAACAATTCATTAATTACTCGCATAAGTAATTTATTTTTATTATAGAATTTCATTAAAAGTTCGTCCCATCTTTTGCTGATTGTATTTATGTATGAAAACATAAATAGTTGATTAAGTACTAAATTCGGGAAAAATTACTATAAGAAATTAATATGGAGGTATGTATAACCTAATAATACTATTTACTCTTTGCGTACACATTGATGGATCTCATGTAACCCACCGTTAAATTATTGTGATAATTAAAACCAATGACAAATGACTACTACTTTTCCTTTTTATCATTAAAGAAAGTCCCAGCCCTACTTAATAGCTGATGTGAGACAACAGTGAAAATTAGGAGTTAGTCTACGAAAAAAATACATTGAAATATCTTGTTTTTTAAGCAGGTTATTGTTACAGGAGTTCGATTTGTAATTTCGAAATGCGGGAACTACCGACTTCTTCAACAAGGCAACCGCAATATTGAAGTTATGTGAAATGTAAGACACTGTGTACAGTGCCATCTCACTCTTAATATTTTTCGATATTACTCACATAGCTCACGTATGTAAGGTCCCGGACTTTGAATTTTATTACTTTAGTATCGAGGATGTCCAACTCTTGCTGGTGGAATGTTCCCGGAATCGAATACTGCGAGAAAACATGGTTGCGAAGCTGAAAATCAACAAGCTTGTTATCGGTGTGTTCCTGAGTATTCTTTCTAACCCCTGGTCTGAAGAAGCACTGTTGATTTACAGTTTCGCAGCCCAAAGTATTATAGTAAGATTAGAAATAAGTAATTAGATAGGTTACACATGTCACAGTAACGATGGGGCTGGCATGTACAATGTACAAAAGCCCCTTTAAATAAATAAATAAAAAAATACTATAGTAGAATATTAACCCTAATCTAATGGTTGATACATAATAGTTGGGCTAACAACGTGATTGAAATCTACGTTCACTAACCTTTTTTATTTGTTTTTCAGAGACAAAATACGGAAGGTTTGGGACCATTTTCGATTATTACGAAGTAATACAGTCGGAAAGAGGTGGTGATATCTTACTGCGCAACGGCTACAGGTTCACAACGAAACGTATAAACACAAACGGGAGTAAAGCTTGGAGATGTGTCAAGAGAAAAATATGTCAAGCGGCTATAGTCACACACAATGGGAAGATCAAACGAGAAGAGAAACACTCGTGTCTACCAAACCACGTAGAAAACGAGATCAAGAAGTTCAAGAGAAGATGCGCAGAGAGAGCAGAAAGCGAAGATACGCCAATAAGTGAAATCTATATGGAGGGTGTACACGAGCTGAGAAGTACTGGTTTTGATTTCCTTGACGCAATTCCTGATTTTAACAATGTAAAAACTGCTCTGTTTAGCCATAGGTCTAAGGCTAAGAAAGTAAAGCAAGAAGCCGTTAAGAAACCAAGGGATGATGATGAACAGTCGTCGTAGTATGTGTAAATGTGACATCGTATGTAAATTGTCGATTAGACTAAACGGGATACACAACACATCTCTGGCCCCATTTGGGGGTGAAATTAATTAAAAGCCGCACAGCCTTTTTATAGCGTTTTTGTAATACGTAGTTATAAGTAAGTATGCGTATTTAAATGCACTAGCAGTTACAACATCACGTGAAATATAAAGAATAATAATCACTACAAAAAAAATCTGATTGGGGGATAATGACTTAGCGAAAAGAAGTTTAAGGCGCTGCGCAGACGTAGACACTTTTTGTTTCTGTATGCGATACCAGACAATCGGTCCTCCCTACGCAGACGTAGGAACTTTTTGTGTCCAGATAAGTTACTGCCACTATTTCATACAAACGTAGACACTTTTGTGTCTCGTGCCCCACAGAAACACACGTTTGCACAGTGCCTTAATAGATATGGGTGTTTAAACACCGTTGTTTTGATTAAAGTTGTTTAAGCTTAAAATAATCCTAAATTATATTTTATAAAAGAAAAAAAAACTGATAAAAATGTTATTTGACCCTTATTACACATTAGGCTAACATTAGGTACCTTAATATTATACTGCCTACCTATTTAATGCTTGTAATATCTTTATGTGGTATGATTACATATTAAGGGGGTTAAAGTATTAAATTGCCTTTTTATGTACATTTAACTTAACAATTTTTATAATATTAGAAATATATGATTTCTCTTATAGTGCGTTACATTTTTGATGATTTAATAACCAAGATATTTGATTATTTACATAGAAAAACCAATCTCGAAAGTTACGACTATTTTTGTTTCCAGAATTACGTACTTTATTAGTTGTCATCATCTCAGCCGAACGACGCCCACTGCTGGGCATAGGCATTATTAGTTGTAAATTTGTGAAATTCATTTTTTCTCGTAAAGAATCCGTCATTTAGTAGTTTATGTCCATAAATACGCGAGTAAAATTTTGTTAAGTTAGATAAATTAATCGTTAAATAAATTAGAAAACTTATATGCAACGTTAGTATAGGGAAAATGTACGAAAATCTACATGGGTACAAACGGCAATTTGATACTTTAACTCCTAATATTACTTATTATTATACTAGTTATTTTAATTAATTCAAAATATGTGTCTTACTTTATGAAAGCTGTTTAATTTTATCCTATTTTAATACATATACAAGTTATTGAAATAAATAAAAATATTATGAAAACAAGAATTTGATTTCAAGGTTTTGTACTACAGGTACATATTATTAATAACTAAGGATTAAAATTTATAATGTCTTTCTGCAAGTGACTTTCATTTTAATCGATTGCTAAATGTCTGTAAAAATGTTTTAATCGAATGCAATTTCCTTACTTGATGAAGCAACGCTCGCTTGCGGAATTTCGGTAGCTTAAACTGCGTCCACACTTGTAACATTTTGGCGTGTCCGAACACCGTGTCTATATCATGCATCGTTAATTTTGTTGGGCAGGCGCTGTGGTAATACTGTATCAGAGAGACAATGTATTAAAAAGACACGGTGTTCGAATACGCCAAAATGTTACATGTGTGGACACATCTTTAGTTGGTCAGAGCACTCTCGAATCCTGCCTGAAAGATACCCGCAGGGCTGGTGTTTTTTTTACTATCAGATTATTCTTTTACTTATATTACATACTACTTACATAAAGTAATTTAAAATCTTAATATCATAATGTCATTAATTATAGAACTTTTTTTAAAAGTTGCGTTTGTTGTATTGAGTTGTCCTGACAGTTACAGGAGCAATGTTCACTAGAAAAATGCTTTATTAAATTATTTTTTATTTTTCCAGCTAAAATAAAATTACTTTTTTTTTTTTGCATTCTCAATGCAATGCAATGTTTATTGTTGAAAATAAAATATTTAAAAAACGACCCATCCCTAAATTAGTTCCTTTCAATTATTTAATTTTCAATAATAAAAATTGCTATGCGTATGCAAAAAAGTAGGAAAATGTAATTTGAATTTGAATTAACAATTTATCTTAATCGATTATCAAAGGTATTCACTTGGCTTTTTTGTAAATGAATGAATGAAAATGAAAAAAAAAAATTATTCACTTAGACATAATAAATATGTACTTACGAATCGTCAATATTTAGGCTGTCGAAGGTAGTAATATCTTCACCAAAGATTTGACGCTTCCTCTAATGACCTATCAGAGCATTCCTATGGACAGTGAAAGGTCCCGGGTTCGATTCTTGGAGGAGCTACTTAGAGGATGGGTTATTTCTGATATTTTATTTTCAATTAACTAAATTACTCAATATTTTACAGCTTCGTATGTCCTCTCGCAGCGAGGAAGGAAGATGATCAAGATCAACGGATTCACCTTCTCATCAGCGATTGTCAGAGGTGACAAAGGTCGCTGGAGGTGTTCTACCAACTCCCATTTGGGGTGCACTGCTAGCCTTCAAACCATCGGGAATAATATAGTTAAAGTAAAAAATGTACATAATCATCCTACGACCATGTATCTAAAGATGCTACAGCCATTAAGCGAAAAGCTTTCTATTATTAACCAATGAGAGCTTTTTATCAACTTACATTACCCATATTTTATGGTTTATTTTAGACTAGCTGACCCAGCAAACGTTGTTTTGCCATATAAATTATAGTATAACTAGCTTTCCGCCCGCGGCTTCGCCCGCGTGAACTACATGACGTTATCCCGCGGGAATGTGATTTCTTTCCGGGATAAAAAGTAGCCCATGTTCCTCTCCAGGCTACAAAGTATCTGTGTTCCAAATTTCAGCCAAATCCGTTCAGCCGTTATGGCGTGATTGAGTAACAAACATCCAAACATCTAAACATCCAAACATCTAAACATCCAAACATCTAAACATCCAAACATCTAAACTTTCGCATTTATAATATTAGTAGGATATTAGTAGGATAGTAGGATAATGACGACCGATTTGGCGCAGGGGTAGCCTTCTGCGCCAGAGGTCTGGGGTTCGATTCCCGTACAAGACAAATATTTGTGTGCATGAACATGTCTATTTGTCTTGGTCTGGATGTTTATTATGTATATTTAGTATGTATTTACAAACAAAAAGTTTATAAGTAAATATTTATCCGTTATCAAGTTTTCCATGATACAGTTTCTTAATGAAATTAACATGGGCTTAGATAATTGGTGTGATTGTAAGATGTTATTTATTTATTTATAATAAAGTACTTCGTATCACCAATATTAGACAGATAAAAATAATACATGAACACCAATGACGTTTAGAAGTTTTATAAGTACCTACGTGACAGATAAGTCTGTGCGCACGCGCGACTGGGGCATTTTTGGCGCTAGTTACAGTACCTACATTTTTTTCGTTCTAATCTTATGGAAAAGATTAGTATTCGATTTTGACCGCAAGCAGACGCGGAAGCGGCCATGGAATTAAAGTTTTGTATCTAAAACTATTTTCCATACAAAATTACCATTTTTATTTTAAAAAATTCCGGAGTTAAAAGTAGCCTATGTTTTTCTCCAGCTTCCAAACTATCCCCATACCAAAAATAAAGTCGATCATGTGCTCTGTTTTGACGTGAAAGAAAGAAAAACAAACGCACTTTCACATATTTTATAATATTCGTATGGATTATCTAATTGTATAAATATATGTATTAACTTTAATATGACTATTTTTACTGTTATACAGTGTCAACCTGAAAATATTTACTTGGTACGCTTAAGCCGCAATTATACTGCCCGCCTCGTGTGTCACCACGCGTCCCCACTCGAAACAGTTTCATAGGTTTAGTATGAAGTTATCGTATAGTTTGGTATCTTTTATAAGAATACTTCATTTTAATTTAGCATTTAGTTCTAGGTGTTTCAATCGTTAGCTGCAACAATATAACTGCAATAATTTTTATTTCAGATGCTCTAGTGCTTTTGGCAAGCACCAGCGGGACAACATATTTGACGTACAAAAACTACTCTTTCTCTTTCATCCACTCTGGAGGACGGCTACTCCAGTGCTCGAGCAAGCTCAGCAAGGAGTGCAAGGTGAAGCTGAAGGTAGACGGCTCCGGCACGAGGGTTATAGAAGAATATAACGTACACACCCACCCTCCACCAAAATTCCATAGAAGTTCAAAAGGATTATACCTAAAATTTTCCTAGTAATAAAGTATGATGGTTAAAGTTACTGAACAATAATAATACTAGCTAACTCGCATATCAATCTTGTGTTTTGTTTTGTTTTTAATATTCTATTATAAAACTTGAACATTACCTACAAGTTTCTAGACTTGAAGACGTGCTCAAATAGGGAGGGATACCACAAAGTACCTTTGTATATACGGAAATAGAGACCTCTCTCGGCGGCTAAAAATGGCAACTATTTTGTTTGGACCTAGCGCCCCCTTTATTTGTTTTTTGGGACTAATACGTACTACCTATGGATACGCACGTATAGCCTATTTAGTTTTTAATGATTTTTATTATTTTTACTTAGAAGGGGCATTATACTAATAATTATTAATTTTTAGCCGATTTCCTTTGTTCAGTTGGATGACTTTAAACAACAACAAGGATAGCTATTTATTAATTCTTAGTTTGAAAATGAAAACATAAGATGAAAAGATCAAAAACATATTTATTCACATAAAAATAATACACATGTAGGTACTTGTGAATCGTTAACATTTTCCTACCGCATTCAAGACTTTTTTAACTGAAACACAGGCGCAATAAACTTGCCAGTTTCGTAACGAAGTTTACAAAAAAACTTATGTCGTTAAAATTACAACAATTTGCATAAAGCATATGCACAGGTTATACAATATTATTAAATAACATTTAAGAGAAATATGTTCTCATACCCAAACATAATAAACATGAATAAATTCAATTACATCTTGTGGACCTTTATTATAGAAGTCTGCCTTTCCCCAAAAACGAGCCTTTAGTTTTTTCAATTAGGTCCGTATTATAAACGACACTCAAGTGGAGATTTCTTCTCAAGTATAGTTGGCAAGTGATGAATGTATTCGTTGCATGTATTTGCATCCCTTTCTAACTACTTGAGAAGAGATCTCCACTTGAGTATTGTTCTATAATACCGACCTAATCTTGGAACAGCAAGCTTATTCTTAATTCTTGTATTTAAATTATGAACATTACTTTCCTTTATAAACGAATTACGATGCTTTCTTACATACACACAAAATTTTCATAAATGTAGGTACAATCTCAGATTTACCTGTAGTAACATCGTCAAATTTCATTTTTTTTTACTTAATTTTAGCATCGTGATCGTGGTGCCACACTTTATGGTGCTGTGCTGTGATTTTGGCGTGACGGGTCCGAGGAGAGGCGTTGCAATTTTTTCTTAAAACTTCCATTTTACGATTTTGCTGTTGCATTGCACTCTTTAGGCAGAATTTCTTTATCTGAAAAACAAAAAACACCTCTTTTTAAACATGAAAATATAATTTCTTAGAAGGAGGGCGTTTTGGGTCCCGACCCAATAGCCACAAACTATATAGACTAGTACCACAGTAGTATTAAGGCTGTGCTAGTACCAATAGCAATGAGTTGGTGTCGTTGGATAGGTATTACAAAGACGAACAATGTTTAGAGCCAACGCGGGCACTTTTGATTTTTAGTCGACCGATATAGTTTAGTCGGGATCGTAAGACGATCGTGATTAAACCATGATTAAACTGTCGGCCGATAGATGGGCGATAGTTTAGTTGAATGCAGTGCGCACGCTCACTGGTCCTTCTACCCGGCCGATAGTTGTGCTGTGCGATTGGCGATAGTTTGATCGAACAACTATCGGCCGATAGTTTGATCGGTCGATTTTTAATCGTCAGTGCGCGCACTGCCATTTAACTCTATACTGAATCCGAGAACGATCAAACTATCGCCACTTGACTGAAATCGTTGTCCGTTCGGAGATAATCTGATATGATGATAAATACCTATTATATTATTACTAGCTGACCCAGCGCGACTTCGTTCCCGTGGTCCTACCTCCTACTCCACCCTACCCACCCGTACTCTACCCCTACCCTACCCCTACCCTACCCCTACCCTACCCCTACCCTACCCTTACCCTACCCCTACCCTACCCCTACCCTACCCTACCCCTACCCTACCCCTACCCCTACCCCTACCCCTACCCCTACCCCAACCCTACCCCTACCCTACCCTACCCTAACCTACCCTACCCTACCCTACCCCTACCCTACTTCTACTCTACCCCTACTTACCCCTCCTTCCCCTATTTTCTCACCCTTAAAACCATCCTTGGACTTCCACGAACATTTCAAGACCAAAATTAGCCAAATCGGTCCAGTCGTTCACGCGTGATGTCGTGACCAAGGGAAATAGGGATTCATTTTTATATATATAGATAATAACCAACATAAAATCTTAAGTGTGTTACACAAGATTACCTGCAAGGTATCTCATATTTGTTGCAACAGTCCTGCTAAAGATTTGGCTTGCAAATTTCACCTTCATTATATTTTTTTAAGTAATGTTAATAGCTTATGCAATTTATTGTCTTCGGGAGTTGTTATTATTAATAATGCTCTTTGAAAGCAACTGAACCTTTCCTTCTCTGGAATTCTAAAATAAAATAAATACAAGGGTAAAGTAAATACAGGGGTAACATAAATCTGAACATAAAATAAAAATCTAACATTTGATAATTATTATTTACTTATAATTTAATTAGCTATAAGTAACAGAGAGGAATAAAAATGAAAAATACCTTTATTGAATTCCACAGCCTTTTTTCTGGCCGGCAAGGTTGGTTGGTTGACTGGTTGAGTTACTACTGACTGGATCTATAAAAATGATGATAAGTTGAAACCAACCGGTCAATAAATTTAATCTCATTTAATAATAAGGATAGAAAATGCAATTTTTACCTATATTTGTAAGTATTTGTAAAACAAATGTTCGATGAAAATTACTAACCTGGGCAAATTAAGAATAGGCCCTGCAATGTTACTTAGCCGATTAAATCGGCATTAAAACGCTCCGTATCTTTAGCTGGATTCGGGAATAATAGCATAGTTCGATGCAAACCTGAAAAATAAAAAATAATTCATCACAAATAATTATTGCAATACATCACTATCACTACAGTATAAAACAAAGTCGCTTTCTCTGTCCCTATGTCCCTTTGTATGCTTAAATCTTTGAAACTACGCAACGGATTTTGATGCGTTTTTTTTTAATAGATCGAGTTATTCAAGAGGAAGGTTTATATGTACTTTTTATCCCGATATTCCCACGGGAACGGGAACCACGCGGGTGAAACCGCGGGCGGCCGCTACTAGTAAAGTATAAAGTTAGAAATAAAGAGGGAGAGGTTGGTTTGTTGTTGGTTGGTTGTTTTGAGCGTTAATTGAAGAAAAGTTTGGTCTTTACTTACTTGCTGAATCTGAACACCCAGGAACACAACACTTTTTCCTAGACATCGACATAATGCCTGAAGTCCTGTCTCAATCCAAAGTTAAAACTAAACCACGAGTCTCTGTCTAGCCGCACTATTAGGAGGAGAAAACTCTCAACTCGACAGAAGACACAGGGAATTAATATAAATTTAAGATAGACATTCACTGCACCAAAACTATCAATCAAAACAATTTGAATGACCGCGCGCAATGACGGTTTAGTTTAGTGTTGCCATTTTTCTAAAATAATTTCATACCGTAATGAAATAATAAATATTATAGAAACGCCTTTACTTTGAGTAAATAACAGACAAAACACCTATCACATCGTAATAATTTCCTATTCTTTATAAATAGTTGAAAATTCTTTTAAGTACCTTGAATTTGGGATTTTGACTTAATTGTTTATAGGACTCTGATAATTACAAAATCTACCAAATCGTAAGAATTCATGTGGAACGTCGCAAAAATAACACCACTACAATTAAAAGCCCCCTGAGCGCTATCATTATCTAAGATAGTTAGTGCAAACTGAATTTAGCATCTTTTGAACGCCCTCTGAAATAGTTTTACGGAAGTACTGAATTACAATACTGCTAAATCTAAACGACGGAAGCTCTTCGTGACGTTAATAGTATTGCTGACTTCTAGAACTGATAGTATAGCTTTCCTACGATTGCCAGTAGCGATAGGTGAAGATTGAAGAGCCTGAGGGATACCTTGGTGCTTACCATCAACTCTTATTGTGGTTTTGTTTAGGACCTAAACTGATCTGCTTCGCTTATTCGTACCACGACAGCTTAATATCAATGACAGCGATTCAGTGATCATTCAATGACATTTCACAGCCGCTAAGCTGTCAGGAACTCTTATTTGACTTATAACCCGGTCGATTTAACATGCCACCAGCAGGTAATACCCGTCCCTCTCACTCTCCGGGCATGACAGAATTGAGTGAAAGAGACGGGTAGAAGAAAAAGGACACAAATCGTTCGGTCATTCACATTTAGCAATTCATTTGCGATCCAGTTTTTAGATGGTCATAGTACGAAAGAAAGCGATTCATTTTAGGAACCTATTCTGCATCGCGCTATTTTTGAATCGCTGTGTTAAAGTTAATGGTAGGCACCCTGTAGTCGTAGCACTAAAAATTATCGGTATCACTTCCTTCAAAAGCTGTCAAAGTGCTGCTGTCAAACATAACGACAGTTTTTCGTGCTACAAGTAGCCCTAGCACAAAAAAGTGTTTAAATTTAACAATTGTTAAATTTTTTATTGTAGGTATGTTGATGTTTTGAAATAATGATAATAAAGAACTTGCTGGCTTCATATGGGAGGATTCCTATTAGGATTAGGATTCATATTATTGATGGGAGGATGTGTCCAGTCAGACACGACACGACCTAATGTGACCATATCCCGCCACCGTTATTTCACAAAATCTAAAGAAATTGTGGAATACATGAGAGTACAACCACATTTACTCTAAAGGTCGAGCGTTTGGAGTCCCGCCACTGCGTGAACTTCGACTAATTTGTGGTGGGGGTGCTTTCTGAACATCCCTCGACCTTCATGAAGGAAGATTTTTTGCCGTTCACCTTTCGGCAGCCTTATTCCGCCGGTTTCAAGGTCGGCTAGTGGACACTGCGCATCACATCATTACTTTCCATACGTGTTAATAAATAGCTAATAA
The DNA here is from genome assembly GCA_949710035.1 of Crambus lathoniellus. Lineage (NCBI taxonomy): Eukaryota > Metazoa > Arthropoda > Insecta > Lepidoptera > Crambidae > Crambus > Crambus lathoniellus. The sequence continues at coordinate 7,961,417 of OX453307.1, read as the reverse complement.
CCTAAGTATAATTTTGTTTGTTAGTCTGTAAGATTGTAAAATTGTAATTTGGTGCTTGGAATAAATGACTAAATAATTTAAATAATCTGAGTTTTTGGAAGTACTGTCATGAAATCATTAAAATAATAAATAGTTCATGCAGGAACATCCCTTGCAATGCCATAATCAAACTATCCTCTTTTTGTAGAAAATAATATCTATTTTTACTCTTTATTATTTTTCTATCGGATTTAGTGACAAAGGTTTTTACTTATGTTTTTGCTTTCAGGTATCGTAAACGATCCTACAAATATCCCATACGAAATCGTTAAATCACGTGCAGGGAAGGACCTCGTGTTTATAGCAGGCTACACATATACTGCGAGATCGAAACAAGGCAATAGCTATGTTTGTTCCTCTGGTCGAAATTGCCGACCTATCTGTAATGCAAGTCTGTATATGAAGTACGGAAGGATAAGGAAAATTGATAACCACCATTGTCATCCGCCGCGAAAGTATGTTAGACGCAAGGATGGTACCATTATTTTCATTTAGATTCTAATTAGTTTCAGTAAAATAACTTTTTTACATCTATAAGTGCCTAAGCATATAAATATCCTAAATAAAATCATTATATATATTACAAGCGTTCCGCCCGTAACTTCGTTTGTGTGGAACTTAGGTATTCATGGGACTTTAAATAATAATAATAAATAATAGATAAATAATAAAAACGTTTATTTTCTCCACAATCTAACAACAAAAAATTGTGAGAAGCTGGTTTCTGAACTAAGCGAAGTGCGTGTATCTCTTCTCTCTGTGGGACCAGATGAGAAATGTGAAAAATTTACAAAAAAGAAAGTGGAATCAAAAGTTTACATTAGAACAATAATTAAGAGCTACTTACTTATGAAATTAACAGTTTTATTTATAAAACATAATATTAATTACCAATTGTATCAATTAACATTAATATACACCAGTTGCATAATTGCATGTCATTTATTTATTTACTGCCGTATTCATAAAAATATTTAAGCTATGTTTAACTTAAACTTTGTTTTATCTTTATTACACAAATGTCATTTCGTATTTCAGCAAAAGAGACAAAACAATGTTTTAGTTAAACATGCCTTAAATATTTTTATGAATACGGCAGTTATAGTTATTATTTACTACCGCCCCATCTGGTCAGCCCACCGTGAGCGGGTATCCATACGAGGAGATTGGGAGGAGGCTCTCTCCTCCTGTCAGGCCTCCTGTCGAGCTTTCGAGCTCGTCAGGGGGCGGGGCAGGAGTTAGAACCGCCCAGCCCTGACGCGAAGCTTACTAAGCTTGGCGGGAGGGCTGGGCGCGGCGAGAAAAAGGCCTATGTCTGACTGAGTCCAACATGCCGTTTGCGGTATACGAAAAGACTGTTTTTGCCCTCACTATAAACAAAAAAAAGCCTTCCGCCCGCGGCTTCACTATCACAGAATAAACATTCAAGAAGCTGGAGCAGATGGCGGTAATAATAATAATTAGTACCTATACATGAAGCCAGCCAAACTTTAACTAAAAAAGAATTTGTATAACTATACATTTATTTGTATAAATGGCAATCTAATTAAATACATGAGTAAATTTTCAAAACCAGTCCAGTAGTTTAAGATTTTTAATTATTTTTATGCATTCACAATGCAATTTTGTAAGTTTAGGAAAAATGTGATAGAAAAAACCACGAGCCCTGCAAATAGGTAACTTTCAGGTGGGATACTTTTCTATCACATTTTTCCTATACAGTCTAGTAGTTTTTGTTTTATTCATCATAGCGCCTCTACGCAGTTTTACCCTCATTGGAAAATCTGCATAAAATTCAGCTTATGTAACTCAAAAATAATGTAGCTTTATACCTATAGGTGAAATAATTTCCAAAATCGTTTAGTAGTTTTTGAGTTTAATTATCCCCTATTTTACCACCTTAAAGGAGGAAGGGAATTCCAAAAATCCTTTCATACTGCTTACTTATGTCACTTGAGCAACCTTTTTACAAAGTTTCAAGCGAATCTATTGAAGGAATAAAAAGTTTCATTCCAACTCGGACTTCCCCTTTAGAACGGAAGTTCCAAATATAATTTTTTAGTGCTTGCTTTACCTGTAGAGCATCGGCCGGGGCCTCGAGGCCCCCAGCGATGAGACCTTATTTTTATTGAAATAAGGTCTCTATTCTTCACTGCCAATGGGCACCCGGTATGGCTGAGAGGATCACTTGGATGGAGGAGGAGATTTTTTCAATGGATTCACTTGAAACGTACGTGTATAGCTATTGAAAAATTAAAAAGTTTCATACAAACTTGCCCCCCGTTTTACACCCTCAGGCCTCAGGGCTGAGGGGGGGGGGGGATTACAAGAATCCTTTCTGAGTGCTCGCTTACGCCACTTGAGAAACCTATATACAAAGTTTCATTTAGTTATGTAAGTAATCATTTTCAGTTATGTACAGGACATCAAGAAGAGGGAAGCGGTTGCTCTCTGTAGGCGGGTACACATACTTTGCGGCCCCTACCAAAGGGTTCAAAATAAGATGGCGGTGTTCTACCCACGTCGCATATGGCTGCCGTGCTACTGCTTACACAGTGTCGGAGGAATTAATCAAAATTGACGGAGAACACAACCATTAGTAATCTTTACATTAATAGGGGATCGGACTGTTATTGATATGTAAATATATAATAGTAACATTCAAAAATATAACATTGAAGAATAACAAAACTGAAAAAATATCAAAATGTTGATTAAAAAGCAAGTATTATATTATATTCTTAATTGCACAAATAACTAAATTTACATTTTACAGTCTTAAAATCTATAAGGCAAAGGTGGTGCTCTCCCAGTCAACCTTGAACAATTAATAAGAGAAAGGTAACAAAAATAATATATACATACATATATAAGCAATAATATATATACCTATATACTTAAACCAACATACATTCTGATATATATGAATACTATAATGATCATGTTAATTAACATTGTTAGGAAGTGACCTTTTACCTTAGTTTTGAAAGACGCTAAAGAAGGAGAGTCTTGAATAGCGGTTGGGAGCTTGTTCCAAAGTTGTGCAGCGTGAACAGAGAAAGAGCGAAAGGAAAATTTGGTCTTGCTAGTCGGCAATGCAAGCACTTTAGTTACGCAAGTCCGCCGGCCGCGAGAATGAAGATGAAGATAGTGGAAACGAGAACGAAGGTAGGAGGGGGAGAGTTAGAGTCATTCAATATTTTAAACAGAGTGCAAGGAATGTGCATTTCACGTCTTTGACGAATAGGGAGCCACTTTAACTCCATGCGAAAGTGGGACACATGGTCATACTTCCGCAAGCCGTAAATAAAGCGTATGGCCAGGTTTTGCAAGCGTTCAAGCTTATCAAGCTGTTCCTCAGTTACATCCAAATAGCAGACGTCAGCGTAGTCGAGAAAAGGGAGAAGAAGAGATTGCGCCAGCATGATTTTGGTTTTGAAGGGGAGAAAGAACTGAAGCCGTTTGAGAGACAGAAAAGAGTAGTGGATACGTTTGCTCACATCAGCAAGTAATGAGCTGCTGAATTGTGAAAAACTGTGTATGATAAATATGGCGGTATTATGGCGCTAATAGCACATCTGACGTCATCTGTGGCTAGCGCTGTCCTATGGAAGTTTGATGAGCTCCGAAAATATGGAAAATATTTGAAAATCCTGTGTCGTGTTTCTGATGTAAATAAAACATTTTAAACAAAAAAAAAACAGTCTGATCCCCTATTTAAGAAGACCTACATTTTGAGCATTCTAAATCTTGACCAGGTTCATGACTACCCGAATTCTGTTAAGAATTTTCACGTGTAAAGCATACTTAGACACAAAAATAAATATCGACAACTACTGTTTTGGTGTCTTTATTTTATTTTCCAGCATTTTACTTAACAAGCATTTTTATGGCAGATATTTGGATCCGGTACATTCAAACAACTTATAACTTACAGACTTACGCATTATATTATGCAAGTAAACCATGTTTATAAAGGTTCTTATTCTTTTGTTGTAAGTGGTTAATTCGTTGCTGCCTGTACATGCGTTTTTTCCCGTTTATGGGCTCTCACACAAAACTGCGAATTTTGCTACCTTGTTGTGGTATTTTCATGCATGATGAAAAAAGGCACCGACCTCAATAATTAAGATACTTTAAAGATATTATTTTCTCCTTTTCAGTTAACAGATACTATTATTTTGGAGTCGGTTTAATTTTTTAAATTACTTTATTTCTTAGATAAAGTCTTGAGTATTAACGCGAAGTGCGTTGCAAAGTAAGGTGTTACAATCTAAAATGCTATTATTAGTCAGAGATACTTAAGTAAATAATAATTAGTACCTAACTAAGTATTTTTTATTTGCAGTGGAATATATAACTTCTCGAAAGGGAAAGACTCTGATACTACTCGATGGCTACAAATATCGCTGCAACTACACTATAAATTCTAGAAGGAGGTGGGTCTGTTCGACGCATGATTCTAAGGGCTGTCGTGCCTTCGTCCGCACCATCGAGGACGAAATTGTAAGCGTAAATAAAACACACAACCACGATAAGAAATAAACACGAAGCAATAACTTATATAGCTATATAAGCAATATCTATTAATGCAGAATTTGACATATACTAAACTATTTGATGACATATACTAAACTATTTGACATACTATACTAAACAGTTTTTTATTACTGATACTTCTGGTAGTTTTCAGATGAATATGTTTAACGGGGATTTTAATGGCTTTTATAGGTACGGCCATAGCTACTTAATTCGTACAATATAATACTATCTGCTAGGGCACGATACATTTTTAGCAAAATGTCGAAGGGTACTTTAGATTTAATTAAATAAAATTTTGCCATGATAGCTCTAAGTTTGCCACACACTTTATTTATATGTTTAGCCCAATTGAGTCTATTATCAATTACCAGCCCAAGATAAGTATGCTCGGTTACTTCCTCGATTAGTTATCGTCGTTAGATCGTTCGAACAACGCACAGAGGAGTGAAAGCAGTCATGACTGTGGGCTACGACTTTGACAGAGTTTGACGACTTTGACAGAGTTTGACGACTTTGACTTTGAGAGTGAAGGTACATTAATTCGCAAGAAGCTGAAATTTGGTGAAATTGTTCAAAACATAATTATAAATGAAATTTAAAAAGTCCTCATCGATCCGGTACCTGGAAAAAAATACCCGAGGTCAAAGGTAAAAAAATGGGTAATTCGCGATTTCCAGCAAAATGATAAGTTTTATCATAAAAGTAGCTCAGACAAAAATTGTAGACCATGTAATTATCTACAAAAAATGCATCAATACTTTTTTTCCTAAGAACCACCGTTTCTGAAATAAAACGATTCAAAAAGTTGGAAAAGTTGTAATCAATCATGTGCATCATATGCACGTTTCCACGCCACCTATGAGGTAGCGCGTTTTTTTAACATGGTTTCCCCGCTAGGCCTATTCCACGGGTGTGTTGTGATTCTAAACGATTGCATTATAGCAGACTAGCTGTCCGCCCGCGGCTTCGTCCGCGTTCGCATTACACGACGTTATCCCGCGGGAATGTGATATTTTTCCGGGATGAAAAGTAGCCTATGTTCCTCTCCAGACTACAAAGTATCTGTGACCCAAATTTCAGCCAAATCCGTTCAAATCTGTTCAGCCGTTTTGGCGTGATTGAGTACAAACGTCCAAACACCCAAGCTTTGCATATGATGACGATTACAACTTTTCTAAAATTTTTATCGATATATCTCAGAAACGGTGGCTCTTAGGAAAAAAGTATTAAACCATTTTTTATAGATAACTACATGATTTAGAATTTTGTCATTGCTAATTTTGCGATAAAACTTACCGTTTTGCTGAAAAAACGCGAATTTTATATTAATCTCGAATTTTTTTTTTGCAGGTATGGGATCGATGAGGACTTTTTAAATTTAATTTATAATTAAGTATGTTATGAACAGTTTCACCAACTTTCAGCTTCTTGCGAATTAATGTATCTTCGAATGTCTAAATTGACCGGACTATATAATGATAATTGTACTTTTTTTTTACTTAAACTTATTTTCTTAATCTATAATAATATTATTATGTTATATTCACATGCTTTCTGCCAGCTAGATAGACGGACTAAATTTTTATTATTATATCAACTCTGTATACCTACTCTGTTTTCTGTAAATAACTCATATCATTTTATTTCAACAATTGTCGTGTTTTGATTGGCGTTGGCAGCCAGGGCGTCGCTGCCATAAACTTCCCAATAAATTGGTCTAATTTTCCTAACAGGGCATTTATTCACAAAATTATCAAGATTAAGTCGTTTTTTATTTGCAGTGCGGTACATAACTTCGCAGAGGGGTAAGCCTTTGATAAGATTTGGTGGTTTCACATACTACGGTTGCTACAGAAATAAGACGAACAGATCAAAAAGAAGGTTGGCCTGCTCGACGCATTTTGCAAGGGGTTGTTGCGCCGCACTTCACACCTTGGCCTTTGATAAGATTTGGTGTTTCACATACTACGGTTGCTACAGAAATAAGACGAACAGATCGAAAAGAAGGTGGGCCTGCTCGACGCATTTTGCAAGGGGTTGTCGCGCCGCACTTCACACCTTGGATGACGTTATAGTCAGCTTCAACACGTCACATAATCACGACAAGAAGGAGACATAAAGCAATTTCTATGTGATATGCACAGAATACAAAAAAGACGTTAGAAGTAGCGAGATGGTTGGGCAAGCGTGGAAAAAACCCTTTACTAAAACAGCAAGCCCTCTTATGCTTCTTTGGACGATTTTGAATTACTTCAAGTTTCCTTGTTAGCTAGCTTGTTTTAGATTCCACCCTACATTTAGTAATAAGTGTGTAACATGCTGCTTCTAACTTCTTTCTATTTTCTGTGGTGGCATCTTTTCTGTATGATTCATTAGTACTTAATAAAAATACTGGTTTCTATCTCGCTGACCCCATATCTTTTTATAGACAGAATAATATAAACAATTCTTTAATTGAAACATCAACACTTGAGCGTCCAGCAGAAAGTTGCCTCTTTTGCGTTTAATTGCTGACTATGAGTCACAACTTGTTTTTTTTTTAATTTTCAGTGGAATGCATAGTTTCTCAAAGGGGGAAGACAATGATACGACTCGACGGTTTCACATACAGTTGTGTCACCAAAAAAAGGGCCAAAAAGAGATGGACCTGCTCAACGCATAGTTCTAAGGGGTGCCGCGCCGCGATCCACACCTTCGGAGACGAAATTATTAGCATTCATGCTTCACATAATCACGATAGAAATCATAATTCTGCTAAGAAGACAAATAAGAAGTAGATGTGCTTTAACAGTAATTTCTTTTGAGTGTGATAATTTTTCTTAATAAATAAAAAAACTGGTTTCATGAATTTTACGTTCTGACGACTAATATACATCGTAATTTTATTGCGTGTCGGGTTTTTGCATGTTTGTTTTAATTTGAAAAATGTATTATGTGCGTGTGTGTGTATGTGTGAGTGTGTTTTATACTGTATTTTTGAATATAAAATAAATTTGGAAACGATTATCATTTAACCAACTTTTTATTTTGTATAAACTGGCGCTCGAGCTTGCAGCATCAAATTGATGCTTCTACGTTTTAGTACTAATAGACACTGAATAATTATTTATCGACGACTTCATATGTCTGCAAATTCACCACTTCAAGCATTCACTTTTGATTTTCAGTGGAATACACAACTTCTCGAAAGGGTAAGGCCATGATACGCATTGATGGTTTCACGTATTTCTGTGCCAAAAAACTTAAGTCTAAAGGGAGGTGGGACTGCTCGACGCATAACAGTAACGGGTGCTGTGCCCACATCTACACCTTCGACGACGAGATTATTAGTATCAATGCTACACACAATCACGATAGGAAGTAGATGCGATGATATAACTGTTTCTAAGTGGCATCTTTTAATTGCAAGAGTTTATATCATATTTTGTAATCGACTAGAGGCCTTTCATAAGCGGTTCGTTTGTAAACTTGCATCCAAATTAGGTGCAAGAAATATCTTATCTAGGAACAATATGAAAGATTAGTGTTTGTGTGTGTGTGTGTGTGTATTAGTGTTCTCAAATATTTTCCATTTCGTTGCTGCGCTGTGCTAAATAATAAACAAATAAATAAAGTAGCCTTTTATAAAAACACTGTCTTTTTACTTCTGTTTACAAATACTATTTGCTTTTCCTTTTCTTTACGCACCTACTAAATTATAAGCTTTAACTATGTTTACAAAATTTGTTCACTCCCCTTCTCCTAATTTTACAAAAAACATTAATACCGTAACCTAAGTAGCTTTATTTTTAGCATTGTACATCAATTTATTTTATTATTTCTTTTTTTTTAAATCTCAACTGGTGCTCGATCTTGCAGCATCAAGTTAACACTTCTACATTTAAACATCTATAGGTGACCTAGTAAACGCTGTTTTGCCATATAAATTTTAGTGGACCCGGTGAACTTCGTATCACCAACATCTCGTGAAGATAGAAGAAGAAAGAAAGAGAAGAATACACTGCCAGCCACATATTATGTCAAAATGGACTGTCATATGAAAAATGTTTGTTCCAAAGATTATAACCGGAACAGAAATGCTTATTGCATTATAAATGATTTTCCATACAAAATTACCATTTTTATTTTATAATTTTCCGGACTAAAAAGAAACAACCGAGGTCACTCTTCAGCTCCAAAACTTTCCCCATATCAAAAATCTCGTCGATCCATTGCTCCATTTTGACGTGAAAGACGGACAAACAAACAAACACACTTTCACATTTATAATATTAGTATAAGTAGATCATTATTATCGATGGCTTTATATATGCATTCACCACTTGGAGAGCTAGACGTTCTAATATGAGTCTGAGTGTTAGGCAGCATTGTCCGACATGGCCCGAATGGGAAAAGTTGGTGCCGCATGCCGCCCAGATATTTCGTCATGGCCTGCGGGCCAATCGCCGTAATTCTATGCAGCGCGAGCACATCGCGTTTGGGTCTTGACGTTTGACTTCGTATTGCCGTAATGACATAACGACGCACACGTCACGCAAACCTATAGTCCCACAATCCTGTCTGATCCGGTGACATCCGTGACAGAGCCACCACTTGCAATAAGAAATTAGCTGTCAAAATAGACTGTCGTATGAAAACTGTTTTAGTTCCAAAGATTATCACCGGAACATAAAACGTTGCCGCACTGTCAAAGCCTCGCGTTATCAAAAACGGTTTTGCAAGTCAACTTCACTTCAACTGCACGTACACTTGACTAATGCGTCATAGGATTACCGCGATCGGGGCCTTGAACGGTAGAATATGACTTGCATCTTACGGCTTATTATTAGGGATAACAGCCAAAGGAGTGCCCTAAGCAACAACATACATAATCTTACATTCTTTTCCAGTTTTGTTCGTTACATCGCGAAGAGGTCGGAAAATGATCAAGTACCAAGGATACACGTTCTACTTCCAAACACACCTTGGCCCGGAAAAGAAGCGGTGGCTCTGTTCTACCAATGCCCGCTGCCGCGCTAAGCTCCACACCATCGGTGAAACCATAGTGGCAGTGAAGGGGGAACACATTCACCCCCCTGTCGACGAACCGACCACTTACTGTATGAAGATACTGCACACGTTAAAGCACAACTAATTTTTTTTATCCACAACGGGGTAGCACTTAGCCTTCATCACACCTGATGTTAAGTGGTGATAAGGCTGAAGGTGGAAGCGCACTACTCCCGGAATCCTCAATCACTGAGGAACTGGCTATCTTATCTCTAACTGCCGGAACACAATAATGCTGAAAACATCATTGTTATGGCGTCAGACTTAGATAAGATGGTGGTAGCTAGCCAGGCGGACTAAGAACAAGTCCTACCACCAACCAAACCGAATACAATATTTACCCCCACTGGGAATCGAACCCGGGACCTCTTGGTCTGAAATCGGTGGTGTGAACCACTAGACCACAGAGGCGGTAAGATATATTGGCATCTTGAGAATCTTGTTAGCTGAGCCATCTTCAAGGGCAGCTAAAGTTATATTTTGTTTTAGTTACTAAGATTACGGTAAGATGGAACTGGCATTCTCCTAATTATATAAAGGAGAATACATCTAGTGATGATCTTCGAAGATGTTTCCAGATCCCGATTCAGAACTTCCATTCCCTATTTACGACAAAGAAAAGCCTAAGAACCATTGCCATGGTCCTTTGCTGATAACATCGTAATCTTACTGGTAGTTTCACAGTTTAGCTTGTTAAGCAAACTATTTAGCTTTATAGTATAGCTGATACGATTATTCAAATTATGATTGTAGAAATTAGTTGTAAGTAGCTGATATGGTTAAGAAATAAGGAATAAAATTATATTACCCTAAATACGATGTAATTGCTAAATTCCAGCATGAGAATCATAATACTGAAACTGACCTTGTATTTTATGCCTTGTATTTATCTAAACCTTATATTCTGAGCGTGAATATATAAAACAACCACATCATCTATCATAGATTATAAAAAGGCTTATTGTAAATTAATGTATAAATCTTTGTTTGAAAAAAATAGCTTTTTCGCGTGGGGACCGCCTGCTAATGCTACGTATACAATTTTTTTAAAAACCTAAATAATTTCTTACAATCACACCAATTCTAAGCCCATCTAAATTTCATTAAGAAACTGTGTCATGGAAAACTTTAAATACTTTTTGTTTGTAAAAACAAACTTACTTTACATAGAAAACACCCATAATAAGACAAATAGACATGTTCATGCACACACATATTTGTCTTGTTCGTGAATCGAACCCGAGACTTTTGGCGCAGAAGGCAGGTATCCGTGCCCCTGCGCCATATCGGTCGTCATTAAACCCTGCCAACGTTCAGAAGTCAAGCATAACTAGATGGAGATGTTCCAGCAGGTACGGCTGTTGGTCCTCCAACCTCACCCTCGATGACGTCATTGTGAGAACAATGGCCAACCACGACCATTCACCCCCAAATTGTAAATTCCGCCGGAAATAAATGTGCGTAGTTTTCATTGCATGCCCTATGGTGAGTGAGTGCATCCCCAATGAGTTAAACGCACTATGGTGTTGAGTCTCTAGTCAAAAAGTAAAAATATCTTTAATTTTATTCATACAAAGTTGAAGACTTTTAGCTGTCAAGATTGACGATTAAATATAAGTTTCTTTTGTGATCATAATTATACAATAGTAGATTTCATTACAAGTGCGGAAAGCCTGTCATTGCAAAGAGTTCCGACAAATGTCTACCCGAGCCGAGGCGCAGCCGAAGGTGAGGGTTGACAGTCGGAACAAGTTGCAATGACGGTTCCGCACGTGTACTGAACAACTATTTTTAATACAGTTGCGAAAAAATTAAGCAATTTATTAAAATAATAAAACACAACAAACTCAACTAACTAATCGTTAAAGAATATAAGCAGAGACTTTTTTTTTGTTTTCTTCCCCCATTCTGGGTTGGCAAAGGAAACTATGATCATACAGCCAAGGCTTCAGTAGAATTTTTTTATTGATATGAAATGAAAATTAATTTAAATGAGATTAAATGAAATGAAACCTAACAAAAGCAATCCGAATCCTACAGGAGCGCCTTTCCTTATTTCTCTCTTTTACCACATCGTTTTCCATTAAAGCCACATTATTGCACTTATTCCACCATACTAAGTACCTACCACAATAAAAACCAGAATAAACTAATTTAGAAAATTAAGAAATAAGGTCCCTCATTTTCTTTTCACTTACTTGCGCAAACTCCTATAAGCAGATACTATGGTAAATAGTGCACGTCATACCATATTTAGTAATCTGTGGTCATACAGCCAATTTTATGTATTTTTTATATTCATAAATTTAATTTGGCCGATACTAATATTAATTTAATGTATAATTAAAATTACTTTTAAATCTGATATTGAAACAAATTAGTAGCTTCTTTTTAGAAATATTTGCATGAATCATAAAAACTTCTATGATTTTTTTTTTTGTAAAATCTCGTGGTTGGTTTAATATTTTTCATGTCTCATATTCTGAAAGTAACTGCAAACTTGGCTAAAATGCGGGTTGAAAGTGGTATGTGGCGGCCCTAGGGCCGATATGAAATTTAAAAAAGGAATAGGAGGGGTAATGCAAATTCTGAAATAGCATCTATACACGTTCCGATCCGACAGCCGATTTGGTCTGCTCCCAGACCAAATCTGCGCTACACACGTTCCGATTTGGTCTGGGAGTAGACCGATTGGAGGTCGGATAGGAACGTGTGTAGAATCTTTAAGTATCTCTTTGACTCTTTGGACATTTATTTACCAAAAGTATGCAGGCAAAGGCACAGAAGCCTATACAGCCATGTTTTGCTATATTAAATAAAATAATTAATATTGTAGAATTATTATTTTAATATCTAAAACATTGTTTTTTTTAAAGAATGCGTTTTAAGAAACAGTTATTAGAACAAGTTATTTGTAACATAAAAAATCAGGCTATTCATTTCATGGAATCGCATAGAGTACGGGTCAAACACCAAACAAGACTGTATGGACTTAGTTTCCCTTGCCTTCCCTAAAATAGAGAAAATGAACAAAAAAGTTATAGTCTTTCGAAAATTCCGCGGCCATAGGAAAAACATTTTTTAGATTATTTCTGTTTATTTTTACTATCCTCATATTCGAAATGAAAAGTAGAGTGTTTACTTCGGGTGTATGGACCCATAACAGTCTCGAACTATCGGCGCCCTCACTTCGTTCGTGCGCCAAAACACTCGACTGTTATGGGTGCCATACAGCCCTTGCTAGACAATCTACTATTGACAGTTGGGAAAGAAAACGCACGAGTTCGGGAAAGGTAAAGAAAAAGTTCGAGTGTGTAATAGCCCACATCCCGAACGCTATACGTCCCTGCAATACGCCACTTTTTGAGCAACTGTATTAAAAATATATTTATCTATGCTTCTATTTTTGACAAATATTTACTAATGGTATGGCAATATTACAGTAAGTGGAAAACTAAATATAAACATTAATTTGTTGTTGGAAAGTATTATTAATTCTTTAAAGTTTGGTGGCCCATAATCATCCCTAAGGTTTTCAGCGCATGGATTCATTTCTAGCGCTGTGGGGACATTTAAAATATAATTTAATACTACGAGACCCTTCTATGTATTGAAAATGCAAAAATCTTCGGCCTTAGCATGGGAGATCTGAAGCTTAGTGTGCCATGCCTACTTCTTGAGGCCTGAGCATGAACCAAAATCAACTTCAACAAATTTATTATGTAATGTCTTTGCTCTTACCTCCTATTTACTACTCCTACTCCTGATATACTACTACTACTGCTTCTTTAAGTCTAGGCCTGTAATATGACATTTCGACCATATATACCGTAGCATGGATCCAGTCAAACTTACCGAATAAAAACTCACAGAAAAAAACTCACCGAAAACCAAACTCACCGAAAAAACTCTTGGTTAAAAAAAATAACCACGAAATTTCTAACCTATCACGTGTTTTACAGGACTTTCAAGACAAACTCGCTTTTTGTTTTCTTTTTACGTTTGCCGACAATAGCCCTACGACAAAAAGTTTTTGGTGAGTTTGGTTTTCGGTGAGTTTTTTTCGGTGAGTTTTTTTCGGCGAGTTTTTTTCGGTAAGTTTTTCTCGATGAGTTCAGCCGACACCCCATGGCATGAATGTTATAGTCATTGCCCATTCTCTCTGTTTCTCATAGTTTGTATAATTTTCACAGGTTCCATAGAGTTCGTCTACTCAAAGAGGGGTAACATAATGCTCCTGCTCTCAGGATACCCCTTCTACCGCCAGACCACCCACAAGTCTTCAAAAGCAAGATGGCTCTGTGCCACTCATCATACCAGAGGATGCAAAGCTACTGCTCACACCTTCAGCGACAGCGTGCTTCTGTGCGCTAAAAATGAACACAACCATTTGCCTAGTACGAATTACATCCGAATGGATGGCGATTATCAGAACAGCCTGAATCAAGCAAATCAATCACCGTGGTCTTTTTAACAATAACGTAAATTCAATTTGTATTTAAGTACCTATTAGCCATTTGAAGTGGCAGTGGGCGGGACACATAGCGCGGAGAACCGATGGCCGTTGGGGCGGAAAGGTTCTCGAATGGCGACCGCGAACCAGACGACGTTCCGTGGGCAGGCCCCCTACAAGGTGGACCGACGATCTGGTCAAGGTCGCGGGAAGCCGCTGGATGCGGGCAGCGCAGGACCGATCGTTGTGGAGATCCTTGGGGGAGGCCTTTGCCCAGCAGTGGGCGTCGTACGGCTGAAATGATGATGATGATAGCCATTTAGCAGCCTGTCTTAGGTATGAATTACGAAAATGAAAAGTGCGACATACCTAGTAAAGATACGACCTATTAAACGGTCAAATCCTTTTAATTGCGATTTTCATACAGAAAAACCTTAAAAATACTTTTCAGAAAAGAGATAACTTACTTTTATTTACCTTTCATACCTTTACCTACAGTCAAGTTCAATAATATCTGTGCACTTTTGAACTTTGTCGTAGTAATTATTGTAACAATTTGTACAGAAAGTCAAAGACTATGTCAAAAAGCTTAATGCGACAAAGTCCAAAAATGCACAGTGATATTATTGAACCCATGACATGACTCATACTGTGCATTTACTTATACATTATGTTGATCTCATTCGCGGCTAACATAAAACATCATATGTAGAGGCATGTAGTTAATTAAAAAAGGATAAAATAATACTTCTAAGAAAAAAAATTTCAATATAAGTAGTTCCTACACGAATGCATAATTTATGTTCTTATAGTTTAATTTATCATGTTATCAAATTATTATTAATAGAATATGAAAGTAAAGTACTTAAATAAGTAAATATAAGATTATATTGCTCTAGTCATTTGCAATTTATTTATTTTAAGCTTTTAATGTATGAAATTATAATTATGGATTATATTGATCCAGTCATTTGCAGTTTATTATGTATGAAATTATTATTTGTTATAATTTCTGATTAAATTTTAGTACCTATATATTTTTGTGTTACTTTTTGCGGCCATTTCAAATAATAAATAATTTAAAAATATAATAAAGTAATTTCTTATTCTTTAACAGTAAAGCCTTAATTAAATTAGTGGATTGTAGCCTCAATTTGAGCAGAAAAACCCCGTGTTTGGAGACACCGCTCTTCCTCAACTATAAATTAATTAACAAAAGGCATTACGGTCTAAACAAAATTAATGACAGCAAAATTGACAAATATGTAGAAAAAGATCCACCCACCCAGCGCAGCCCTATTATTGCGAGCAATCGTTATGATTCTATATACATATACATAGAGAGAGGATACCACAAATAATAACTTAGATCAGTAGATATTAGTAAGATCATACCTACTGCTGCTGGGGGAACTGGCTACTAACATACAATAGACCAAGTGGCTAACAACAAACAATATTATAATTTGTTGTACTTGGCTAAAATGTTGTTTAACTTTGTTTATCCTTAGCTAAAATACCACTAGGTAGTTATTTTTCCAGACCTAGAATTTGTAATGTCGAACAAGAAGAACCTATTATTATTTCATAACTAGCCTTCCGCCCGCTGCTTCGCCCGCGTGTACGACGCGACGTTATCCCGCGAGAATGTGATATAATAAAAAAAATTACAAAGATGCGCCTTTGTTTTGTTTAGTGTGCTTGTACACGGTGCATGTGGCTTGCGCATGTTGAGGCACTTGCGGGGGTATAATAATATGCATCCGTTCAAAAACATGTGCGGGTCTAGTGACTCGAGCATGCACCAAAGCGAGCCACCCGCGCTACTAATCCGCGTGCTCTGCGGCGCGCGCGGGTCACTCGCGTATAGCTACCGCTCAAATGTATGCACATGTAGTGCTCTTGACCTTGAGCAAATAACTTGTGCGTACTGCTTGCGCAAGTAGCCCGTGTCTTTATTTGCTCCAGTTAGATTGGTGGTGACGATTTGCGTCAAATGTTTGTGAAATGAAAAGAAAAGTGTTGTTTTTACTATTTTCCACGCAATTTTTATCTTTTTTCACTGCATAAAAACCTTCTGTGTGCCTTAAGGGACATATGAAAAAAAAACTAGCCGAAGTGGTCCAGCCGTTTTCGAGTTTGGTGCTTAGTAATATTCGTTTTATTTATATATAAGATAAATAGTAGATTGTATTACAAGGGAGCAAAATAATATATTTACGGCGAGGGCGCTATTTTGAATCCA
This sequence comes from Crambus lathoniellus, assembly GCA_949710035.1. Taxonomy (NCBI): domain Eukaryota; kingdom Metazoa; phylum Arthropoda; class Insecta; order Lepidoptera; family Crambidae; genus Crambus; species Crambus lathoniellus. The sequence goes on along the minus strand of OX453307.1, from coordinate 7,945,089 downwards.
GAGCGCAGCGAGGGATTCTAAAGTAGAATCCTGAACGCAGCGAGGGATTCAATATACGCCGCCCGAGGTGAAAATAATTTTGCGGCCGAGTAATACACTCTGCTTTTCATCCCCCTCTATAAGAAAAGCAGTAAAGACAACTCAAACTACCTACCTTTCTTTGTCGTTCGGATACATCATAGCGCTAGTCGGGCAAGAAAAATAATTTGAGTTTTGAAATAAAAAAAAATTTAAATAAAAAAAATATATGTCCATCAGATTCCTTTAAAGTATCTCCGGGGATGCCGTAGGGGGTTGAAAATTTTGTTAGATTTTAGCTACGACTCACCGTTTACGAGGTAATCTCAATTTTATAAAATTCCGTTTTTGAAAATTTCTCGGTCATACAAAATCAGTTGAATTTTTTTTTAAGTACTGCACACCCTTTGCTACACTCCAACCAATGCTTCTTTTATTATGTTCTAAATTCAAATCTCATCGTTTTGGACCCTGTTATGAAGCTGTTCAAAATTCAAATCTCATTTATACCCTCTTATCATAACAGGTAAAAAATGAATCGTTTTGGACCCTGTTATTAGATAAACAATCATTGCTTTTCGAATCGATGGGATGAAAAGATAATTATACTTGCTATGTCGATAGACCTAATCCGTTGGCGACTGTGAAGAAATGGCGATGTTCCACCACCACGGGAGAAAAGGATGCACAGCCAAGATACATTTGGTGGGAAAAGAGATAGTGTTAGCGAACTGTGAGCACAACTATTCTCCGCATTTTCGGCGATAGTAAATTCAATTTATCCGAATATGACATGAATGTAATTCTATATAAATAAAAACCGCCTTCAATGTCATTTTCTTGAAGGCTGTTTATTTTTTTTATAAAAATAATTTTTATTTCACTCTTTTTAGTGCATCATGCAGCCAATTTACTTGTTTTCTGGTAAATAGGTATGTGATCAACTGTGCGAAAACGTTTTCTGTTCCGGTGATAATCTTTGGAACTAAAACAGTTTTCACCCGACAGTCTATTTTGACAGCTAATTTCGTATTGCAAGTGGTTCCTCTGTCACGGATGTCACCGGGTCAGACAGGATTGTAGGACTATAGGTTTGCGTGATGTGTGCGTCGTTATGTCATTACGGCAATACGAAGTCAAACGTCAAGACCCAAACGCGATGAAGACGCGCTGCATAGAATTATTTATATTTGTTTTTTTTAACGAATATTTTAAATAAAATAAGACTTACAGTGCCACAAGCTTTTCTGTTCCGGTGACAGTCGTGACAGAGGAGCCACTTGCAATACGAAATTAGCTGTCAAAATGGACTGTCGTATGAAAACTGTTTTAGTTCCAAAGATAATCAACGGAACAGAAAAGATTGGCGCACTATATTCAGTTTTTTATGTGATTTATGAATTGCCCTGCGAAATCCCTCATTTTAAATTGTCATTTTAGTGCAGTCAAGCTCTGAAAGTGTATTTACTATATTTGTTAAAGGGCGAGTATGACTTGCATAAAAATTTAAAGAAGTCCGAGCAGTCTACAACTCATTCCTGTTTTTTTTACAGATAAGATTGCAACTACAAATCATCATATTTTAGAAAAAATCGATAAGTTCCGAAGGTGTACTAGTTGCTATTGCAAAATGAGAAAATCAGTTTCAAGCATCGAGGCGGGTACAAAAACAAAGAAAGTGAAGACCCATTGCTTCCAATGCAAGAAACAGTTTTGCCTGCCATGTTTTAATGAATTACACGTGACTTATTTTAAATAAATTAATAAAACGCTAATTTCAATTAACTTGATTCTGTAAAACGATTATAAGTGGATTTTGAATTAATGCTGCGATGGTCTGGTAAAGCTAAAAAATATAACTAGTTTTCCGCCCGCAGGTTTGCCCGCGTGGACTACACGACGTTATCCCGCGGGAATGTGATATATTTCCGGGATAAAGTAGCCTATATTCCGCTCCAGGCTACAAAGTATCTGTGTTCCAAATTTCAGCCTAATCCGTTTAGCCGTTTTGGCGCGATTGAGTAACAAACATCCAAACTTCCAAACATCTAAACTTTCATATTTATAACTAGCTTTCCGCCCGCGGCTTCGCCCGCGTGTACTTTACGTCGTCATCCCGCGGGAATGTGATATTTTTCCGGAGTAAAAAGTAATCTATGTTCCTCTCCAGGCTACAAAGTATCTGTGTCCCAAGTTTCAGCCCAATCCGTTCAGCCGTTTTGGCGTGATTGAGTAACAAACATCCAAACATCTAAACTTTCACATTTATAATATTAGTAGGACTAGCTTTCCGCCCGCGGCTTCGCTCGCGTGGACTACACGGCATTATCCCGCGGGAATGTGATGTTTCTCCGGGATAAAAGTAGCCTATGTTCCTGTCCAGCCTACAAAGTATCTGTTTCCCAAATTTCAGCCAAATCCATTCAGCCGTTTTGGCGTGATTGAGTAACAAACATACAAAGGAAGGATTGGCTTTTACTTTAAGAAACGGCTTCAGGCAACATCTAACCAAAAATTTAAGTTAAATACATTTTTGTTATGTTTGTACTGGGTATGCATTTGACCACCATCCAGCATAGCATACATCTACATAACGCTTCTAAACTGAAGCCACCAAAAGGATGTTGTAGCCTTGCTCTAGCCTTGGAAAACCTTGTAGTAAAAATTCCCCAAGTACTTGTGTATGGCTTTTACATGACATGACTGACTTGAAGTTATGTCAAGTATACTGACTGTATCAATGAGCGTGTCGACAGCTTAATAGTTATATTGTAATATTCTAGAGCAGTCATAATTTGTGACTTCAACGAGAGAGCACATCTGTGATATACTACCAAAACTACACTTACCACTTGAAGGAAACCAATGACATCAAATAGATCTGGAGTGCATTTAGCACGTAAGACCAATAGTAGATTGTACAACAAGTGCATAAAATGTACCATTTTACCCAAATGTATCGAGGGTAAAATGGGTTTTATGTACGAGTTATACACTCTGCTTTTCACTTCGATTGACTTTAGCATAGATCATACTCCATAATGCTCTTGAAATTCTTATTTCTTAGAAAACTCATTAATTTTGCATAGTTTTATTAATTTAGCAATTTAACATGGATTATGTACAAAATTTAAGAAACAGAATGAAATAAAAAGTTTATTTAAGGCGATACTCGGAAAAATTATGCTGAAGCGAGATAGCAATGAGAAAACGACGCGCGCGGGAGCGAGACCGATTTTGCAGATTAGGCAAAAAAAACACAAAATCACTTCGTATTAAAAAACTATAGCGATTTAAAAAAAAATGCTTCTATACGATCCTAAATATTATTGGTGTCCACTAATTAAACCAATTTCCAATAGTGTAAGTTTGTGACCCCATTTAAGAATAATCTTGAATTTTCGTATTTTCGAAAAGAAAAAGTGTCGAGGCAAAATATTTTTTTTATTTTTTTATTACCATATTACAAGCCAGATTAGGTACAGTTTATGTTATTAATAACACAGGAAAACCACAGAGGTTTATAAGACGTGTTACTTATTGATTACTTATTATCTACAACAGAAAAATACAACAGATGGCAGAATAAGTTGTTGATGTTCAATGTTAACAAGAACTATGTATTAGTAATAAGATTTATGAGTTTACATTGTTTAAAAAATAATGTGCCTTTAATTTAACTTTAATATTTTGAGCATTAACTTTATCTCGCAGATCATAGGGTAGTTCATTAATGAGTCTAGGAGCAAGGTAAGCATTTGTTCGCTCGCCGTAGCAGTTGTTTACGCGAATCGCACTCACACAGACCCGTTTCCTAGTTATGGCTCGCGTATGTACAGGGTGGCTTAACAATCTCCTATAACTATCATTAAAAAAAATTCTTTGAGTAATGAGTACCTATTTGAATTGGGTTTGCACGGGAAACGTTACAATGTGTAAAAAGTCCAATATCATCATTATAAAATCTTTGTTTGATTTTAGGTGATACTAATTTCCTCAAAATTTTTCGTTGTAGTTTAAATATTTCAGTAATATAAGAATTATAAGTACGTCCGTAGCTGCTTAGGCCATATTGAATATGCGACTCAACAAGAGAATGGTATAACATTAATTTGACCTTATAGGGGATGCGATCTTTGAGAATGGTAATATTTGCTAGAAAGTGCCTAAGTTTATTACATACGTGCTCAATGTTTGCTCCAGTTAAACTTGCTATCTATCGTTAATCCTAGATATGTTTGAGACTCAAGTATCTGAATAATCGGGCAGTTACATGGATTATTGCATGATGAATGTAAGCAATTGTGATCATGGGCCACAATATTATTTGGAGGAAAAGTTTTTAGATAGGGAGATTTAATCACAACTAATTTAGTTTTACTAGAGTTGAGCACCAGACCTACGTCATGACACCACTTTATAAGATTGTTGAAGTCAGATTGCAGGAGATCCCAGGCTGCTTTTGTGTCCTTATCGGACACAACAAGGCATGTGTCGTCCGCAAACTGGTAGCATGTGGAATGTTTGAGGCAATTACACATTTCATTGACGTATGATAGAAAATGGAGGGGGCCCATAACTGACCCTTGAGCCGTTCCATCAGCAGATGGAATGTGATCACTATATACGTCACTAATTTTTACAGCGAATTTTCGGTTTTGGAGGTAGTTTGGGCACCAATTTACGTACTCCGCAATCGTCAAGTTTAGTAATCAATTGTTGGTGGTCCAGGGTATCGAACGCGCGCGAGAAATCGATAAACAATGCTAATACATGTTGTTTATTGTTTAGGTGTTTACTAACTTCGTCCGTAAACCTGGACAGGAGTTCTGTTGTGCCCTTACCTGATTGAAAATCGTACTGATTTAGAAAAATTACATCATGCTTTTTGTAGAATGTGTGTATTTGTTCACTTGTTCATAAAATCGTGTTTTTGAAACTATACGATTCTAGATAAAGGTATGAAGAAATATATATCTTATTACCAGATTTGTAACAACTGTAACCGTCCTATAGTTTTAAATTAAAAAGTCCATACTTTTTCCGAGTAGCGCCTTAACAAAGTTTAATTGCGTTTGTGGTGTGTCTGTTTACCTGACGACCTTTGTCTTAGAGTCTGAGACTTTAGACGAAGATTTTACTTTATGCACTAGATCATAAAAAGCGATTTTATACAGCCTATACCCAACATAAACACGAACTTTACGAGCATAAGAAGTGAAATAGTAGATTGTACAACAAGTGCATAAAACGTACCATTTTACCCGAGACATATATATCCACCCGAGCCGCAGGCGAGGGTAGATAGTCAATTCGAGGGTAAAATGGGTTTTATGTACGAGTAATACACTCTGCTTTTCACTTCGAGTGTGAGGAAAATAAATAACAATATTGCAAAAAAGAAAAAATAAAGACTTCGCCATATTGGCGGGAAGACTTTCTTTTTCTTTTTTTATATGAGGCATTGGCAGCACAGTGACTTTAGCATAGATAGTCCATAATGCTCTTGAAATACTTATTTCTTAGAAAACTCATTAATTTTGCCTAGTTTTATTAATTTAGTAATTTAATAACATGGATTATGTACAAAATTTAAGAAACAGAATGAAATACGTTAGGTACTAATAAAATTTATGTAACGAAGTTTAATTGCGTGTGTGACTGTTTACCTGACGACCTTTGTCTTAGAGTCTGAGACTTAGACGAAGATTTTACTTTATGCACTAGAGCATAAAAAACGATTTTATGCAGCCTATACCCAACATAAACACGAACTTTACGAGCATGAGAAGTGAAAAGAGTATTTAATTTAATCACCTTGTTTTAGTTTTTAGTTTGCTTGTTCATGCATGTGTGTTTGTATTTTCGTATGTTGGTGTCACCGGATAGGCTCCCCCAGAATACCAGCGTTGCGGCAGTAAATTTCTATTTTTTTTGCTTTCGCAACATTATGCTGGGGTGGGGGCCTAGTTGGCTACACACATACTGTAACTTTGTGTCTAATTTTAATCTTTATTTTTTTGTTTGTGTGAGTGAATAAATTATTCTTATAATAGCACTGTTCCCAGCCAGTGCAAGGCAGTTCTCACCACGATCTTTGACAAAATCATCAAGATGGGGCACTTTCACAACCACCCACAGAACTAGCAATAGCAAGTCGATAGTTAGGGTGTGTGTTCACTTGGGTGGAGGTTTGATTGCATTAATCAAATCTGTCAAATGATTACAAACTTAGCTTTAGACGCATTTCACTGAATAAGTAACCAGCATTGAATTAATGAATAAATGTAGGTAATGCATACTTTATAATAGAAGTCTTCTATTCGGCTCCTATCGTAAAATGCTGCATCATCACTACATAGTATAAAACAAAGTCGCTTTCTCTGTCCCTATGTCCCTTTGTGTGCTTAAATCTTTGAAACTACGCAATGGATTTTGATGCGTTTTTTTTAATAGATAGAGTGATTCAAGAGGAAGGTTTATATGTACTTTTTATCCCGATATTCCCACGGGAACGGGAACCACGCGGGTGAAACCGCGGGCAGCCGCTAGTAAACTATAAGCAAGTAAAATCAGTTTGCCAAAAAACAATGAAGTATTTAAAATATTAGTACGTTCATATGCATCTGTTATACCTTACTATGTCTCCATGTCTTAATACTAAAACAATTGTATTTAAGAACCTAAACAGTAAAGTTTCTATCCCAGAGGCGCTGTTTGCGACGACCTATAGAGGCGCCAGGATCATCATAGTCTCCGGATACGCGTTCTTGAAGCACAGGACTCAAGGCGCAAAGACCAGGTGGTACTGCCGCACGCACTACCACATAGGCTGCCGCGCCGTCATCTTCACTGTGGATAACGAGATCGTCAAGTGCAGCAACCGCCACACTCACCCGCCGAAGCCATATCAAGGGGATATTTTAAGTATAAATAGAAGTTTACTCCCGTGAATTATAGACAAAATTATATAAAACAACTTTCGTACAATTGAAAAATGGAAAATGAAGTATTTAGAAAAAATCGACCCGTCTCTCTCCAGTTTTTCTAAATACTTCATTTTCCATTTTTCAACCATAAAATTGCATTGTGGATGCAAAAAAGTAAAAATTTAAATAACTTTCGTACAATTGTTTAGCGTTTGACGAATCACTGCATCTGCGAGAGTGTGGTCCCAATGATGGGTCCCAATGTGAGTGGGTTTATATTTGAATGTACGGCACAACTTGTATCCAATGTTCCGAATATACTTTCTCATGGAGCCACTGGCTATCATCTTGGTGCTTTGCTTTCAATACTACAGTACACGCAGAAACAAAATATTCGCCATACGAGTTAGTCTTTGGTAAGCCATTTAATATTGCTGCTAGTAGGCTTAATGATGATTTAGATCCTCTTTATAACCAAGATAATTACGCACTAGAGTTAAAATATAGATTACAAGTAGCACATTATGACGTACGTAAAAACCTCATAAAATATCAAAACTAGAGAGAAAAATAATGTTTGACAAAAATAAAAGACCAATATTTTATAAAAGATGACTCATCATCATTTCAGCCGTACGACGCCCACTGCTGGGCATAGGCCTCCCCCAAGGATCTCCACAACGATCGGTCCTGCGCTACCCGCATCCAGCGGCTTCCCGCAACCTTGACCAGATCCTCGGTCCACCTTGTAGGGGGCCTGCCCACGGAACGTCGCGGTCGCCATTCGAGAACCTTTCCGCCCCAACGGCCATCGGTTCTCCGCGCTATGTGTAAAAGATGACTATTGTTACTTAAAAATGAAAGTAATAATAAAATGTTTGACGACCGATTTGGCGCAGGGGTAGGCTTACCCACCTTCTGCGCCAGTGGTCTCGGGTTCGATTCCCGAGCAAGACAAATATTTGTGTGCATGAACATGTCTATTTGTCTTGGTCTGGGTGTTAACTATGTATATTAAGTATGTATTTACAAACAAAAAGTATTTAAGTATATATTTTTCCGTTATCAAGTTTTCCATGATACAGTTTCTTAATGAAATTAACATGGGCTTAGATAATTGGTGTGAATGTAAGAAGTTATTTATTTATTTATTTATTTATAATGGATCATATGTAAAACGGTCCATATGTAGTACGTACCTGAAGATTGTGAACCTAATGTTAATATGGCTAAGTAGATTTAATACATAAGAATTTTATTGTACTAAACCCTTTAGAATGTTAAGAAAAACAAAACTCAATCAGTACCTTTTTTTCTTTTCTAGGGGATAGGTAAGATATTACCTATATACTGTTTTTTTATCAGTTAGTATTAAACTACACTTTACTGGCAGACCACGGGTTTCATTTAGCTCCCGATAGTACGGTCATATCTCAGCGCAGTCGAGCTTTGAAACTGTATTTACCGTTATAGAGTATTTTTTTGTCCTCTGTGGTTATAGGCCGAGTATCTCTTGCATAAAAAATTCAAAGAAGTCCGAGCAGTCTACAACTCATTACTAACTGTTTTTTTTTACAGACAAGATTGTAACTACAAGTCATCATATTTTAGAACAAATTGAGAAGTTCCGAAGGTGTACTACCTAGTTGCTATTGCAAATTGAGAAAATCACTTTCATGCACCGAGGCGAGTACAAAAACGAAGAAAGTGAAGACCCAGTGCGTCCAATGCAAGAAACAGTTTTGCCTGCCATGTTTTAATGAATTACACGTGACATATTTTTAATAAAGTAAATTAATTAATTAAAACATTAATTTAAATAACTTGATTCTGTAATAAGTACTATTATAAGTGGATAGTTCAAATGTGCTGCGATGGTCTAGCCTTCTTTGAACAAATTTTTTACATAAAGTTAAGCTGTCAGGCCTAGTGATGTACCGTGCCCGGGCACGTTCCCAAGGACTGGAAATTTTGCCGGCAGCGTTGGCGGCAGTGTCCCAAAGTTCCCAGCAATATTCCCAAGCAGCATTTTGTAGATGAATATTTTACCATGCAAGACAATTTAAAATAAGACTTTAAAACTGTTTGATTAGATTGAATTTCGTAATAAATAGCTACCAACATCAGAGGTAAGCATATATGAAATGAAAAACAGTTTGATATAAAATGGTTTATTTTTTTATTCAACAAACTAAGAAAACAAAACAAAATAATCTTGCCATAATTATCAACAAATTATAAAATTGTAAGACACAGAAGAAAAATACATTATTCATTTATATAATTTAACAAAACGACAAAAAGTCTACTGGGAGTTTTGGGCAATATTCCCAATGTGCCCGGAAATTTCCCGGGCACATTGGGAGTGGAAAATTGCCGGCAGTGGCAATATTCCCAGACGTACATCACTAGTCAGGCCCAGCTATAAAAATAAACACCCACTGTACAATTTTTTGTTCATATTATTTTTAAGATTTTTGTATCATTTACCCTTGTTTATAAATACAATATCGAGTTTTAACTTAAGCCCATTATGCAATTTTATTAACAAAATATAGAATTGTTTAATTCATACCATTATTTATACATTTTGTAGCCTAATCATGCAAAAATAGTATCACTGCATAAAACACCTCTGGGCCTGACAGCATAAAATATTTATATGCATATAATACTTTAAGTTATATATATTTACGTAACGTTTTTTTAACTAAAGCCACCAAAAGAATGTTGTAGCCTTGCTTCTACTTTGGAAAACCTCGTAGTCAAAATTCCTTCCAAAATTAAAGTATAGGTATACAGTGACATGACTGACTTGAAGTTCTGTCGAGTATTAGTTCACTTAAGTATGACTTGAAGGAAACCAATGACATCAAATGGATCTGGAGTGCATTTAGCATTGTTCCCTGCAGTGCAAGGCAGTTCTCACTGACGATCTTTGACGAAATCATCAAGATGTGGCCCTTTAACAACCACCCACCCGAACTACATGCGGCTTAGAATGTACATTGTACCTATTTGTTTGCAACTTAAGCCGAGTTGGATTTATTCATAGCAAGTCGATAGTTAGGGTGTGTGTCCACTTGGGTGGAGAGGGACAGAGGGACAGAGTAACGAGGAGCTGTGTTTACATTAATCAAAACGATAACAAACAAAGCTTTAGGCGCATTGCACTGTATAAGTAACCAGCATAAAATTAATAAATAATTAATAAATGTAGGTAATGCATACTTTTTAATAGAAGTCTTCTATTCGGCTCCTATCGTAAAATGCTGCATAAACTATAAGCAATTAAAATCAGTTTGCCAAAAACAATGAACTACTATATTTTCGTTCATATATATATATATATATATATATATATATATATATATATATATATCTGTTATCATCTTACATGTGTGCATGTCATATAACTAAAACAATTGAAATTAAGAACCTAAACAGTAGTTTCTATCCCAACAGATGCACTGTTTACGACGACCTTCAGAGGCGCCAGGATCATCATGGTCTCCGGTTACGCGTTCTTGAAGCACAGGACTCAAGGCGTGAAGACCAGGTGGTACTGCCGCTCGCACTACAACAAGGGCTGCCCCGCCGTCATATTCACAGTGGATAACGAGATCGTCAAGTGCAGCAACTGCCACACTCACCCGCCGAAGCAATATCAAGGCTATGTATAAAAAGAAGTGGATGCCCGTGATTTTTACCACGTGTAATGTGGGTATATTACGCTCCCGGAGACATCACATTTCTAAGGGATTGTTTAAGATTATTGTGGTCGTATTTTGCCATATTTTACTCACAAAGGACTAGTTTTTCTTTATTCCATATCTCATAAAAAAATGTTGTTGGTATAAGCGTGAAAGGGTATTGCCCCGCCGGCCGTGTCCACTCGATTCTGTCATGTCCGGAGAATGAGAGGGAGATCGTTATAAAAAAACTTGACTATTTGCTCCCATTTTCCTACGGAACCTTGAAAATGAAAAAAGTGTATCATTAAGTTATTGCGAACAAGTTATACTAAATCCGGCGGATCGAATATGTAATAGTTTTTCATATTTCCAATAAAGATAAGGTTTTTGAGCTGTGGGTTTTTTTAAATAATGCGTTGCTTCTATTTTGGGAAATTATTATAAAGGTGATTTTAGAATATTAAAAAAAACGACATTTATTTATAGAAGAGATTGAAATTATGGAATTTTTGGCTGCATTTTACTATAAAATTAATATATAAGTAGCTGCCTGTACTTCATATATTTTTTTTACAAATCAAACAAACAAGCGTCTAATCCTTATAAAGAATCACGTTTTTGATAAAGTACGGATCTACATAATTGTTATACAAATAAGCTAAGTATATTACATTTTCAGATCTGACGTCAAATTCTCGAATAAGACGCAACGTAAGATGCATCATCAGATCAGGCTACAGGTACCTGAAGCACAAAAGCTCAGGAGCCAGAACGAGGTGGTGGTGCGAACGTCACAAGGCCAAATGTCGAGGAGTCATTCATACCATTGACGACATGGTGGTCAGCGTCAACCAGGACCACAACCACCCTCCACCGCACTACGCGTACAATGATCTTACAAGAAACAAAAGTGATGATCTCAGTTCCTGAATAAGTACATACTTGCGACCTTGAGACACATAAACTTGTATCATAGTCTAGTTGTTTTTTTGAATGTTTTAGTATGTGAAAACTTGTGTGCGATCAGAAAAAATAAAACTAATTTTATAAAACACTATAGTTTCCCCAACTCCTTAGTAATACCCAACAACCAGTCAGAGACAAGTATTTTATTTTAGGTTAAAATTAAACTCTTCTAAAGCCATTATAAAAAAGTCTTGAATGGTCGTAAAATTTTTTTGAATATTAATAAGTAAGTACTTACATATTTATTATGTTTATCGTATGAATTAATTCCAAAGCTAATAAAATATACTTACAGCACGTGCTTTCCAGATTTGTCAAGTAATATTAGTATAAGGATGAATTTTTCAAAGTGCATCAGACTCGACGGGTACCGTGATTTTTGTGACAAAATCACTGTCAACGTGTCCTTGTCCCGTTTACAGTGCCACAAGCTTTTCTGTTCCAGTGACAGCCGTGACAGAAGAGCCACTTGCAATACGAAATTAGCTGTCAAAATGGACTATCGTATGAAAACTGTTTTAGTTCCAAAGATAATCACCGGAACAGAAAAGCTTGGCGCACTATACATAGGTATCACTGAAATAAGCGAAACAGCGACGCGCTGTGCCAGATGAATGACACTAGGCTAGTAAGCTGGCCTACTCCAATTCATAGAAAAACGAAACTTCGATATACCCGTCCCTCTCACTCTCCGGGCATGACAGAATCGAGTGAAAGCGGCGGGGCTAACGAAAACGTTTTTCCTTGAATAAGGCTTAATGAATTGAATGTGTATTTTTTTATAAGGTTTGCTGTTTTCAGATAAAATGTCAAATATTTATAGTGGTTCAGTAAAATAAGCATTATTCTTTTGTAGATTTATGGCGATGCCAAAACGAAAAGAAAAGTAAAGAAAAAAGAAGGGAGCGAAAAAGAATTGCCGAACGCCGCAGGATGGAAAAAATTAAAAATGATCCGGAGCAGTACGCTGTGTGGCAAGCCAAACAAAGAGAAACCTATTTAAAGAAGAAGAGACAAGGGAAAATTGTTCCAGTAAATGAGATGACGCCGAAAGAAAAAGAAATTGCCAGAATGAAAAGCAGACTCAGTTCAAACCGATGGAATGCTAAAAAGAAATTAATGAAGCTTTCTTTTTGTGGTACGTCTGAAAAATAAATAGAGAAGTTGAATTTAAATTCAGGAAATAATAAAAATAATATAATAAATAATAATAATAAATAATAATAATAATAAAATAAAAATAATTCAAGAAATTCTGAAAACTTTAAACATTAAAAAAATAAATAAAAATATGTTTAAGTATTACAGTTACTCAATCAATATTACTCAATATTTATTAAAAAAATCCTTTTGAGTGTTGTAGGTTTAAATACTTGTATCAAGAGTTCCCGCTCTTCCTGTAACTTTTTACAAACAAGCGATTGAGTTTTGAATTCTAGAGGGTACTAGGTACCAAAAGCTATAATTAGGTAACTAAAACTAATAATATGCATGTGTGTGTGTGTGTGTGTGTGTGTGTGTGTGCGTGTGTATGTTTGTGTGTGTATGTGCGTGAGTGCGTGTCTGAAGCAAGTGTTTAATTCATAACTTATGTTTACATGTAATTTATCTACATAGATAAGTATATGTGTAGATATATATAATTAAAAGTAGATATTATTTGTTTCTTATGTATTTATAATATATTAAATTTATGAAACATTTTACGATACTTACAACTTCCAAAAGTGATTGTTTACTTTTCATTTCAAGCAAACTTGAAACTTAATCGTCAAACTTAAGTTGACCTACTGGCTTTATAACATATACAAATAATAATAAACTTACTATTATACAATAATAGTTGTCTATTTACTTCGTAGTCCAAGCAAATTGAATCACTCTAAAGATGTATGAGATATTTGTTTACATTTTTTGTTTCTTTTCGCAGAAGTTAAATACATCTTCAAAAAGAAGAGCTACTGTTGGCTGGCTATAGATATAGTAAACACTACAAAATCGGCGATAAAGTAAGGTGGAGGTGTGTTAATCACTACAGGGTGCCTACCATCAACTTTTATTGCGGATTTGTTTAGGACCTAAACTGATCTGCTTCGCTTATTCGTACCACGACAGCTTAATATCAATGACAGCGATTCAGTGATCAAACAACATACAAATTTCTTGGTGATCATTCAATGACATTTCACAGCCGCTAAGCTGTCATGAACTCTTATTTGACTTATAACTCGGCCAAGCTAACATGACACCTGCAGGTTATACCCGTCCCTCTCACTCTCCAGGCATGACAGAATCGAGTGAAAGAGACGGGTAGAAGAAATAAGGACACAAATCGTTCGGTCATTCACATTCAGCAATTCATTTGCGATCCAGTTTTTAGAAGGTCATAGAACGAAAGAAAGCAATTCATTTTAGGAACCTATTCTGGATCGCGCTAGTTTTGAATCGCTCTGTCTTAAAGTTGATGGTAGGCAACCCAGGAAACAATGTAAAGCCTGTATTCACACTAATCAAAATTACATCATAAAAGTCATTAGTATTCATAGTCACTTTCCTTAGTGTGGTTTTACAATGACACTTTCGCCAGCGCGGTTGGCAAGCGCCGCGGGCAACGAGCTTTGCGTCTCTTGGATCGTTACTCCAACATGCAAATTTCAGCCAAATCCGTTCAGCCGTTTTGGCGTGATTGAGTAACAAACATTCAAACATCCAAACATCTAAACATCCAAACGTCTAAACTTTCACATTTATAATATTACCTAGTAGGATTAGAAATGGTGAGGCCACAACTAAAATGGCATTTGCAGCAGGGTCAATTATCAATTTATTTCCTTAAATTTTTCAGTTAAAATATCCCACCCAACATTTTTTTTGGCCCGTGTCGGCCGTGTCCTTATTTATAGTTCGGAAGATAAGTAGGTCCCAATGGCATGGCAAGTCTCAATAGAGTTCAAAGAATTAGCAGACAACTTCTTTTTCCCGCGTAAACACCATTTTCGTGCTCATGCAACGGTTGCCGCTTTGCAACTGCCCTTGCGAGGTTTACAACAAGCGTTTAAACTGTGGAATACGTGTTTACAACGGCGGCGGCGGGGCGGCATCCACAAGCGGTTAACAAGCGGTGTCCGTCCACAGAGGTTGTGGAAAGGTCAAACGAATTTTGTTGCAAACAAGTGTTTACACTGTTGTAAACCGCCGGTGGAGACCGATGTGGAGGGCTTGATTACAACAGTCTGGCCGGGGTTTTAGGCAAACGTAGCATAGGGCGCCCTGCTGCGAAAGATGGCAGGCGGGGGTTGGCTGCGAAGAGCTAAAGACTGGGCTCAGTATATAGCCTGTATTAGGAGATGCCTATATCCATGCAGCCGAGATGATGATGATGATATGCATTAGAGTTTTCAGTCCATTTTACTTTATGTGTTTCATTCTAAACTATTTTCTAATGATTTTCTTTCTCAATTTAATAATCTGGATTATCGATAGGTAAAACAGCATTCCGTTTTTGATGATACTTTGTATTCTTAGCAAACGAATTTGTTAATTTAGATCTAGGTAGGAACTCTGGCTTTGGATAAATAAAAATATTTTTTTCGACATTGTACTTTGTTACTTGAAGTAAAATGCTGATAATTCTTTCTACTTATAGAATGTTTCAGGTCCTTTCTTCGCGCGTTCAGCTAAAGGGCGAGTGCTGCTCATCCTGAAAGGCTACAAGTTCAGCCAGCACTTACAAAATGGCTCCACAGTCAGATGACGGTGCTCAACTGGCCACAATCGTGGTTGCAAGGCGGTTGTGTATACATCTTGTGATACTCATGAGATTCAGAAGTACAATAACTCTCACAACCATGAATGAAATGTTTGGGGCTGAAATCTTGTAGTTTTTGTATTTAAATAATCGTTTGCGCACAGCTGGGCAAAAATAATATCTCTATTGTATAATTCCATTATCGAGTTTTACCAGCAATTTAAGAATTTTATTATGTATATAAATAACCTATATTATTGTTTGTTTAAAATGTAATTAATTAGGTATTTTATTTGTGATTACAATAAATATCCACCAAGTGGAGCGTTAAGTCAATGTCACGCGGGGGTGAGAAAAACTTGAGGTTTGGATCATTATTTATATTAGGACAGCCAAATGCAATACAGTATTTCTTTCCACTAATTTTTGCGAAAAAGTAAACGTTGCTCGTGACCAGTGAAGCATGTATTACTCGAGCGGCGAACCTACTGAATATACCCAATTATGAAATGCGACCTTGGCGCTGCACTTGCATTGCAGCGAAGTGTGGTGTGCGCCCGGCTCTGAGTACTGAATCCTATGGAGATGGCATATTGATCTATATGAACTATCGGTTATACAAATATGAGCTAAATCGACATTGTACTCATAAACTTGTAGCCATCTCGTTCTATCTTACCTTCAATACTTCATGTAAAAAGAGACAGCAATATATTTATTCGACCTATTTTTTGGCAACATTGAAACGTGACGTCATCGTAATGCATGATTGAAGCCGGTCGCCATTTAGGTTTCTCGGTAGGTGAGCTGTCAACGCGAGTTGTATTTGCAGTGTTTTGTGATAAAAGTCTTAATTTGAGACTTTCATGTGAATAAAAGGTATTAATAAGTGAGAGAAAGCAACAAGGAACATGTCTAATTGCAGTGTGGTAGTTTGTGGCATCAAAAAAAGTGAAAATCATCCAAACATTACATTACACCGGTACGTACTATTTATTTTGCAAAAACACCAAAACAATACAATAAATGCCTTGTGTTTTGGTTTTCCTGTGAATAGTTTACTTAGAATTCATACCAAATGTAGCTTACTACTTATTTTGGTGAGTTTTTTTTGGTGTATTTCAAGAAAATATAAATTTGTTTGTTTTGCGCTAGGGTTGCCCTTATAGCATTTTTCTTATCGAATTATCGATGTTTTCAAATTTCAAGTGTAAATTGAGTGTATTAATTTTAAACTGTTTTTATTGTTTTAGGTTGCCTAAAAATAACAGAAAAAGAATAATATGGCTGGAACAATGCAAAAGGAAAATTTAAAGACTCGTACGCAAACTATTTTTATGTGCTCTTTTCATTTTGAAGAACAGTTTCAAACGTCAACGACAGTTTAAGTTTTGAAAAAGACGTTAATTAGGCCACTGGCAAAATCGAAATTATAGTGCGACAACGTTTTCTGTTCCGGTTGCCAAAAACTGGATGCTTATATATAACGTGTTTTTTTAATGTCATTTTGCTGTAAAGATGTTGTCCAACTTTCATTCATTCTAGCACATTAAAAGTAAGTATATTTTTTACCACTAGATGTCGCTTCGCAATATTCTAAATATATAAAAAATATGATTGCTAGTAAAGATCTCGATTCAAACTGTTTATTATTTTATTACTTAATAATGCTTGTTTTTTTTTTGAGACATTTCTTTTTTCTATGGTAGGTAGGTACCTAGTAGGCATTCTCCTTTGTGATTTATATTGTAATGTGTGTTATGTAAAAAAAAACAATCCTTGTTGTATAAACATAATAGGTTTTTACAATATGGAGCTTTTTGTTTTATTTCATTACCTTTTTTTACTTAAACTGGTTCTCGCGACCTTTGATCTGGAATTCTATGGAGGTCTCGCATGTGTATAGACGCGTGACTCGGAAAACATAAAAAATTTGACCATAAAATTGCAGTTTCTAAGTAAAGGCGAGTAGAGCCGACAAGTGGGGCGCCCTCAATCAAATTTATTGCTCGCTAAGTATTAATGTATCTACAATCGTACAGATTGAAGCTAAGGTCGTGTAGTTTATTTACAAACTATAACCTCAGTAAAATATAGTAGGTTGGTCTTTTATCTACTACTACATCTAAAACATGAACTATATTTTACTAAGGTTAGTTTAAATATAAGATTTTAAACTTTCGCGTTCCATTATAATTATAAACAAGAGTAACGGGACAAGCAGACTGCTTGTGACCACGGTTGTTGCAACACAGCCGAAACGTCAAGCTGTAAGTACATAATAATATGTACTTCATAATAAATGTCGCGTTGAGTCCCGTTACTCTTGTTTATAAGGTTAGTTTGTAAATAAACTACAGGACCTTATTTTTAATCTGTATCTGCGTTTGAATTTTTGATACATTATGTATTATGTACTTAACAAGCAATAAATTTTATAATAAATTGAATTGAATAACATGCGGATCCTCGCGGTTTTACCCGCATGGTACTCGTTCTCATGGGAATATCACGATAAAATATAGCTTATGTCACTCGAAAAGAATGTAGCTTTCTAATGGTCAAAGAAATTTCTAAATTAGTCTAGTAGTTTTGGAACCTATTAAATTCAAACAACAACCATTCAAATCTTTCCTGTTTACGATATTACTATAGATGAGGAAGCACTTGGCGGCTCTTCTCACCTTGAAGCCCCCAATACAGGATGGCTACTCATGTTCGTCGACCATGATGGGCCATCATGTACAGGGGCGGTTTGCGTTGCTCGCAGGCGGCAATCACACGCAAACTCTCAAGCCCCCAGTACAGGTTGGCCGACCATGGTCGGCGACCATGACCAATACATCGTACATTGACACTTTTGAACGAACAAGTTTAAAAAGGTTCTTTCAAAAGTGTCAATGTACGATGTATTGGTCATGGTCGCCGACCATGATCGGCCATCGTGTACTGCAGGCGTCACACCGGGGGCTTTAAGCCCCCAGTACAGGCCATGGCCGATCAAGTTGGCCGACCATGTTGGCCATCGTGTACAGGGCCGGTTTGCGTTGCTGGCAGACGGCAATCACACGCAAACCGGCCCTGTACACGAAGGCCCATCATGGTCGGCCAACATGATCGGCCTTCCTGTACTGGGGGCTTAGCCCCTCAGTACAGGATGGCGTTACTCGCAGACGGCAATCACACGCAAGCCGCCCCTGTACACGATGGCCCATCATGGTCGGCCAACATGATCGGCCATCCTGTACTGGGGGCTTTACAGTTGTTGCGTCTCACGCGCGCGGTCGGGCCAATGATTGTGTGCGTACATGCACAAACACATACACATTGTGTCATTGTCATAAAGAAAGCACATTATTAAGATTTATTTTTCAAAAAAACTAGGTATATAATTATACACTATAATTCCGTTTTAAATTATCGAGGTGATTACGAAACTGCTTTTATGAAATATAGGGTAATATAGGTAGGTAGTCACAAAAATACTTGATCTATAACTTCATCAATAAATATATCGATGTACAAATAGGGCAGCACTACGGAAAGGCGCCATTTTGGTTTCTCGGTATGTGTGCTTGTGTGTGTGTGTATGCTTCAATTTTTCGTAGGTATGCCATCTCCATAGGATTCAGTACTCAGAGGCGCCCGGCCTCAGCCGGGGACCGCCCTACGGGTGAACAATAGTTGCGTGCGCGTCCATCTTGTCGGAGGCGTGGCTAAAATTAGTTTGTGGCTGCGTGCGCCGCCACTGCTATTAGTTGATCAGGCGTCCATGTTATAAGAGGGCGTACAGTGGCACAATCTTTTCTGTTCCGGTGACAGTGGGCGGCGCTATGTAAGTACGTTTTTCTTTTATTTTTGTAGCAATTTACCCGGCCCTGACTTCTAAGACCTTCAGCCGCCAGCAGTGCTATGGTTGGACATCAACTTGACAGCAGAATGACATTTAAAAAAACATGATAGTTTCACATTTTGGCCACCGGAACAGAAAAGTTTGTGGCACTGTAGCTGCTACGTGAGATCACTGATCATGACAACGCACTGTCAAAGAATACTATAATATAGTCCCACACTCCTGTCTGTTCCGGTGACATCCGTGACAGAGGAGCCACTTGCAATACCTATAGTCAAAATAGACTGACGTATGAAAACTGTTTAAGTTCCAAAGATTATCACCGGAACAGAAAACGTTGTCGCACTGTACTTGGCACTGTTATGCTGGCCATACAAGCTTGATTGGATCAAGTAGAACTAACCGTAGGTGGGCGTGGATTGGCATCACAGTTATCAAATTATCATTTATTTTTATTATTTATTTATTTTATTTATCGTTTTTGGATAGCTAACAGCTTATAAACATACAGATAACAACAAACATATAAAACTAAAAGCTATTGATTATTATGGAGTAATATGGACGTATGGTATAATCAAGCCTGCTGTCATGCCGATTGGACGATAGACAGGATGGTGCAATTGCATTGAACGTTAAACGCAAAAGTGAAGAAAATATTGAGCGCGCTTTCCAACTAACAAAATGGTTATAAAATCTCAACATTATATGACTATTTCATCGTAGATACGTCGTAAATAAGCAAGTTTTAAAACGTGACGTTATGTAACTGTCATTTATACAGCATTTTAGTTTAAAAGCAATTTGTTCATAAAACACAGTTGTACACACGTTTGTATGACATAGTACTACAGCAATTTTAATCTTTGTCGTACAAAAGTTTTAGCCGTGACATTTCCCCGGTTTTACAACATTAATATGACATTTTACAGCAGATTGTTCATATAAAAGCTTTTAGATTGACTACTGTACGACTAATCATAATTTTAACTTTTTACAACTTGAATACTGTTAAAATGACATATGACAGTCATATACACAGCCGTCTTATGATAAAAAGATTTAAATGTTTCATAACATCTTCAACTCGGACAGTGACTTATAGTTAAATCGCAAAATGTTGAAATTAAAATAATAGACGAAAAGTTCGTCACAATCATTCTTCTTTACTTCCTAATACACACATGCCAGCATCAGTTCAGTCAGTTTCACCTGGTATAAGTGCAAAACAGCCAAGAGAAATAAACATGCCAGAGAGGGAAGGTTCCGTAGATATTTTTTTTATAGAAAATCGGTGTGACGAGGATCCCCATGAAATAGAGAGTATTGTAAGCGATGATACTCGTAGTAATGACAATGACAGTGACAATGACTCCTACGCAAGCGCTGCGCACGGTCTGGCACCGTCGCGTTTAATAGTCATTATGTAGGTGTACGATACGATTGGCTCAACTAAACTACCCTACTTGCAAGGCTGGCACTTCACTTGGCTCAATATTCGGCAAATATCACGCTTCATCTCTTTTGTTTCATAGGTATAATATACATAATAAAATATGCAGCACAAATACTTGGCAAATACGGCCAAGTGAAGTCAGGTAAACGTCCCTGTGCTCGACAGTGTCCCAATAGTTGCCATCTTGAATGTTATGCCATTAGCAATAGAAGTGACAGCATGATGTCAACTATTAGGTATTAGCGTGTCGAGCACAGGGACGTTTACCTTACCAGCCTAAAGCGCCTGAAGTCACGATGTTATATTAAATCTATCAAGAAGTTACCTACCTACATATGCTTATACCTACCCGAATGTTAACTGCTCTACTTAATATTGACACTAACTCACATTAATTTAAAATAAAAAAAAGGGACAAGCACATAATGTAAAGTAATACCTACAGTCCGCGCGTGAGCTCCGAGGAATCAGCTGTGTAGGTACATTGAGCGCATTGTTTTGATTAGTCGCTACAGACAGATACATTCATCGCTTGGATAATGATCATATATTGCGAAAACGTTGCAGTGTCGGCACCAAAAAAATGTATAGTGAAGAAGCATTCTTATCATGTTGTTATTTGTTACGACAAAATGCTCAGGTATAGTTGGTGATGGTGGGAAACCGCAATTAATACATCTTGCTGTTTTGACAAAATGCGTTACACGCCAGGGCCATCTTAATTCTCTCAGCAATTCGAAATCGGGTCCTTCCACTTTCTACCGGCGATTTTTCAACCGGTGAATATTTTTTCCACATTCTACCGGTTTCTATTCCACATTCTACCGGCGATTTTTAAATTAATATTTAATTCCAGATTCTACCGGCAACCTATTCCTTTTTCAACCGGCAAAAAAAATAGTGAATTTATAGCAAAATTATTCTAATGAAACAATAAGAAATTTAAATAATTACACTTTTCTATTACCTAGACTGCTATACAGTTAGTTTAGTGTTTTGGGTTTGCAAGTAAAAAAAGGGTCCTAGGCACAATATAATAAAACTATAAACGAGCCAATTTTGTACAATGAAAAGAAATAGAAAAAAATACCTCCAGGGGTGAATTAACGAAACAGATACAAAAAATATGGTTTTTAAATTTTTTGACTGTCTGTCTGTCTGTTGTCCGAGTTTCACGCAAAACTACTTAGCGGATTTTGATAAAACTTGTTTAACGTGATGAACATTTTTTATGGACGTAAAAATAACGATGGTCTGGTACACTTGATGTAGAACCCTAGCAGACCAGCTAAACTATAAGAGATGCAAAATAGAGCGTCTTATAAGAGAAGTTGTTCTGCGTGATAAGTATTTTCTATTGAAATACAATAATCTAAAGTCTGGCACATCTGATGTCCTCCAAGAGCCCAGATAAAGCTTAAGATATATGAAAATAGCGCTTGTTTAGCGAATGAGCACTATCTGTTTACGTATGTGATATCACAACTGCTACTTTTTAGAAAGTTCTTATAATATCTTGAGCATTTAAATAAAAGATTTTCTTAAGAATTGATTCTCGTACATGACATGGATGAAACTTTTTTTATATAGCTATTGGCCCTCGGCAACATATAGGCTGTAATTTATTTTGAAGATCGAAATAACTGTTTTTTATCTTACAAATTTATTTAATAACCCGGGATGACGTCGCGTCGTGTAGTCCACGCGGGCGAAGCCGCGGGCAGCCGCTAGTCACATTATAAGAAAAATAAGACTTAATTTTTTTTTTGTAGTTTAATCTTTGATATTCTATTAAAATTTTAGTTTGTTGCTTGTATACCTACGGGTTTGAGAGAGATAGATATTTATTTAAAGTAGTTATTATCATAAAGTATAGGTAATAAAGAACTGATTACTTACTATTTTTGATCTTTTTATTTATTGAAGTTGGCTCTCACTTCAAATATTTTACGTCTTTGAGGAGATTTAGTTATCATAAAGTATAGGTAATAAAGAATTGATTACTATTTTTGATCTTTTTATTTATGTTAATTCCTACTTATGTATACCTACGGTTTTGAGAGAATGATATTTATTTAGTTATCATAAAGTATAGGTAATATAGAATTCATTACTATTTTTGATCTTTTTATTTATGTTAAACCTAAGTACCTATTACACCTACGAATTAATTAAATATAATTTCCTTTATTGTCTATTATACCTAACTTTCTAAGGTGCCGGTTGAAAGTGGAAGAATATTTGTTGACCGGTAGAAAGTGGAAAAAATATTTGCCGGTAGAAAAATCGCCGGTTGAATGTGGAAGGACCCTCGAAATCACCTTTCTTAAGAAAAGTGTCCACATCCAAAAAGGCCATATTTGTATCTTACGATCTACAAAAAAATACGAATTACGTGTTTGAAAATTAAAAGCACAATTTTTTTCAGCAACTAAAATTAATAATAATGAATAATAGGAGGTAATTAATATGGCAGCGTCAAAGTCAAAATGTCTTATTACTATTATTCAAGTACATAATATCACAAGTACATGACTGCGTCCCACAAGGCTTAGGCCCCAGCAGTAGGGAACCCTAACTAGGTAGTGATGGCGTCGGCAAAGTGTTATTCTAAGTCATAAGGCAGCGTTTTTAAGTACAATAAGTTTTAACAAGTCATATTTACACAGAGACTAAAACCTAAATTATTTTAATTAACTAAAATATAATGAAATCAACAATATTTAAAGGGGGCTTTTAAAATATACTCAATAACCTTGCAAATTGATCGATAAAGTAATGTTCGCATTTCATTCATACTTGTAGATCTGATGTCGAGTCTGTTACTTAAAACGGTAAAGTAAATATATTAAAGTGTAATACTACTGTTTTCAGAAATTATTTGCACGATAATAATATGACTCACAAACGTTGCATGTTGTTATAATTAAAACCGCTTCGTTGTTGCATTTAACAGACTTATTTGTCATACAAACGTCTGCGTTATGATAACTCTACAACCAATTACTCTTAGGAAGCGAGAACTTACGATACTTTTCTGACGAAATAGTTGTTTAATATCTATTTTATGACAGCCGTGTGACTAAATGTGTTTGCTTATGACCATTGTATGATCACTGTACGACTATTTTGTCTTAAAAACTGCGCCAAAATCGTATTTTATAAACGTTTATATAACCTTAAATGCATACCATTAAGTTTTATCAAAAACGTTTGTAGAACACTTGTACAACATATTTTTGCTAGTTGGGTTGTATATGATTGAACATTGACATTGAATGATTCACTTTTACATTTACATTGTCAAATTTGGTTGCTTTATCCAAATTGAAAGCAGAAGGGAACCGTGTAATATCGCTATTACGTCCTCGCCACGGCTTGTTCCTGTGTTGCGTTTAGTCGTGCGGTGCCTTTCTGGATATTAGAACTTCCTTAGACAGTAGCCTTCGCTTTAAATTAACTAAAATTCATCTCATATTGTTAGCCTAAATTCACAAACTCGTATTACCTACCTGCAGTAAAATCACAGTAGGTATCTTAGTAACGCAAAATATTAATATATACCTACATAGACTTCGATCAACAATAGTACCTACTAGATGAAGGCTCACGAACTAAATGAAAACTTTATATGGCACAGACTGACTTTTTTTTAAACGGAGATAAAAGGTTACGTATGTTACGATCTTACTTTATAAATGATAGGAAGCGTTCCAATTTTGAAATACCTTAGTATTATTGACACTGTCAAAATAATCTACTTATAATTATATTCTCAAGTGGGCGTATAACGCTCGGCCATGTCTGTCACTCCAACTATGTATCTAGAACTAGGTGTTATTGTTGATCGAAGCTAAATTCACAAACTTGTATTACCTACCTGCAGTAGAATCACAGAGGTATCTTATTTACGCAAAATATTAATATATAACTACATAGACTAAAAAAATATATTTGTTTCAGTGGCATATTTTGAACCGACCCAAAACGGAAGAGCGGTGCTTTGTCTCAATGGCTTCAGATATAGTTGCCATTTTAAAAGAGGCTTTAAAGCAAGATGGCGTTGTACTACTAGCAGCACCGGCTGCAAGGCGTTCCTGATAACTGTTGCAGACGATGTGATAAAATGTTCAAATAATCATAACCATCCTAAAAAGATGTAAACGTAGTTGTTAAAATTAATCATCTTCATAGAATATAAAAATAATAAGAACAATAATAAAACTATTTATTGCAATAAGATATGTATCACATTACACAAATAAGACAATACAAAGGAAGCACACAAAAGGCCGCACAGAAATATTACTTCGCAGCAATTTCTTCCAGGCATTTAATAGTTATTTATTTAGTGAGCTGTGGATGCTGAAAAGTATATTCTACTACTACCTTCGAAGAGTATGAATATCAAACGTATTACGGTCATAGGTTATGTTAGATTAATCCCAAGAAATATACTTATCTTCTATTTTAATACCTAAACTATGAAACAAAAGTATTAACTATTTATACAGTACCCCTAGTGTAAGTTTTTATGTATAGCAAACGCAATCTATCGCGAGTCCGTATTTATGTCAATTTGTATGAAAACTGCATAAGCGCGCTACTCGCCGCTAGAGGCGCTGATACAGTTTTCATACAAATTGACATAAATACGGACTCGCGATAGTTTGCGTTTTTTGACATAAAAACTTACACCTAGGGGTACTGAATGGGGTTTTATTACAGAAATATTCCTATAAATTACTTTGCTTTCTCGTATATACTTTTATATGTTTATATTTATATTTTGTATGTATAAATAAATAAATAAATATTTGAGACCATCACATACATTGTTCCAATACCAAAATATAGTAGCTTATGCTCTAGAATTATGGAAATTGGAAACAACGACGGGTATTACCACATACACCCAGACCCGAGGAAATCTTAAAAAAAAATCAATTTCAATATTTACCCGACCAGGGATCGAACCCGGGACCTCTAGAGATAGTGGCACCATGAAAACCGGTATTTACGTACACCACTCGGCCACGGAGGTCGTTGATGTCATGTATGAAATGTAAAAATATTGGTCTGTATATAATGTCGCAGGGATATGAGGAAATCAGAGATTTCACGAAATCCCTAGCGATACCACGAAATCACGGAAGATGTGGAATATTCTAATTTACGACGTTTTCTTCCTAAAACAAGTTCAGTGATGTAGGCAGTGTGGCAACCCTTTACTTTAATAGTCTGTGATAACTTTCCATGTCACTGCTCTATGAACTGTTCGGTTCGCTGTTCGCCGTTCGCCCTCCCATCGCTCCGCTGTCATTTTATATACCATCTCAATTATTTGTAATTTAACTAAACTTCTAAATCCTGCATCACAATTCGAAGACTGTATGTAAATGCACTATTCTGAATAAATAATTATAATTGACAGAAATCATGAAGTTCATATTTATGGCCACCGCACAACAAACCTCATTAGGTTATGTCGCCCAGACCACGCGGTTGATGATTATAGAATACTTTGGCTGGGTTTGTTAATATTGCTGGTGGCTATAAACGAAAGGATTAAAAAGAGGAAAGGAAGAGCAACACGTTTTGGAGGAGTTTTTGTCGTGAGTAACGAGGCCGGCACGTGACTCGACGGCGTGCTCATTGTTGCGTCATCTTTTTCTACTTACCTTCTCGTGCACTTACTTGTTACTTACTACCATGTCTGAAGAAGGATTACGCTCCTATAGTTCTGAGAAATTGGGAGGCGCTTCAAATTTCCACACTTGGAAATTTTATATTAAACATGCTCTGGTACTGGAGGGACTTTGGTCGTGCACTCAGATCACTAATGCTGCGGAAGTCGCGAAGGATGATAAGGCCCTAGCGAGGATATGCCTGTCGGTGCGCCTTACTTGTCTGCAGTACATAAGAAACGCTAAAATTCCTAAAGAAGCATGGGAAGCCCTTTGTAAAGTATTTGAGGATCGTGGGTTTTATCGCTGTGTAGTGCTGCTGCGTCGCCTACACAAAATTCAGTATAATGAGTTCCCAAGCATGAACGCTTACGTTGAGGCGTTAATGTCGTTGGTGGAACAACTGCATGAGATTGGCCGAACAATTGAGGATGCGGAGATGGCGGAGTTGCTGCTCAGTGGCCTGCACCAGGAGTGCGACATCATCGTTGCCAGTTTGGAAACAGCTACGTTGTCTAGTGGATTAACTAGCGAGCTTGTGCGGACGAGGCTTATACAGGAAGACATGAGGAGATCTTCTGGTGAAAATGGTGTTTTGGAATCCCCACTAGCTGTCAAAAAGAAAATTATTTGCCATTTTTGCAAGAAAGAAGGACACGTCAAGAGTAAATGTTTTAAATTCATAAGGAGTAAGAAGAATAATAATTTCAAAATTGATAGTAGTAATAGTGTTCTATTGGCTTTAAGTGCTGCCAATTTTGTGTAAGTGACCGGTCGACTCGGGGGCAACGGCCCATATTATGTGTAACAATGTTAGCATAATGATTAACCTTAAGGTCTGTAATTTTAATGGTGTAACTGTAGCAAATAATGATAGTTTGCCCTGTATTGGTATTGGAGATGTCACATTTCAATTGAAGAATGGTTGTGTAACATTGACAGATGTATTGTGTGTACCTGACCTCTCGACAAATTTAATATCAGTAAGTAAATTATGTGAGAAAGCTTTATCTGTTGCATTTGATGATAAATGTGCCTTATTCTTCGGGATGACACTCTTGTTATGGCTGCCAATAGGGATAGGAATATTTTTAAACTTGACTATGTGAACATTGTTTCTGTGAACAGGTTAGGCGGTAGGTATGATAATATGTTGCAGATGGAA
Source organism: Crambus lathoniellus (assembly GCA_949710035.1). Classification (NCBI taxonomy): domain Eukaryota; kingdom Metazoa; phylum Arthropoda; class Insecta; order Lepidoptera; family Crambidae; genus Crambus; species Crambus lathoniellus. Next base: position 7,917,572 of record OX453307.1, on the reverse strand, counting down.
CGTGCTGACTGTGTGTTGCAGCAAGGTGGTTTTCCGGCAACTCTAAATGGGACTCCGACTAGTGATGATCAAGAGGCTGCTTTACTGGTGTCAACGGATGTGTGGCACAAGAGGCTGGGACACTTGAGTTACCGAGGTATGTGTACTCTTAAAAATCTAGTGTCTGTTGTTGAGTTTCAAGTTGATGCACTCTTAAAAATCTAGTGTCTGGTGTTGAGTTTCAAGTTGATGCATTGGGGAATCCATGTGTATCTTGTGTTGAAAGAAAATTAGCAGTGTTAAAATTTCCTAAGGGTAAAGCTAAACGTACCACGCTGATTTTAGAGCTTGTCCATTCGGATGTCTGTGGACCCATGCCTGTCAGTTCTCTAGGTGGAGCTAGATACCTACTTTACCTTTACTGATGATTTTAGTAGAAAGACTTTTGGGAATTTACTTAAGAATAAGTCTGAAGTCATGTCAAAGTTTAAATTGTTTAAGGCTACAGTGGAAAAACAGACAGGTTTTATGATAAAGAGACTGCGAACAGATATCGGTGGGGAATACTGCAATAAAAAATTTGAGAATTATTTACAGCAGGAAGGGATTGTGCATGAAACAACCATTCCTTATAGCCCACCGCAGAACGGTGTTTCAGAGAGGCTCAACAGAACGCTTTTAGAAAAGACGAGGTGTATGCTTCGGGAATCAGGCCTCGGCAAGGAGTATTGGGGAGAGGCAGTATCCACTGGTATCTATTTAAAGAACAGGTCCCCGACTACTGCTGTGCCCGGTAAGACCCCCGAGCAGGTTTGGACTGGTCAAAAGGTGGACCTTGGTCACCTGCGTGTCTTTGGCTGCAGAGCGTTGACTTTGATAGATGCCAGTAAGCGTGATAAACTGGATTCAAAAGAAATGTCATGATTCTAGTAGGATATTGTGAGCACTCAAATACTCAAGACGAAAGTCTTTGACCAGTGTGTGTTGCCAATAATGACCTATGGAAGTGATACGTGGTCTTTTACTATGGGTCTCATAAGAAGGCTCAAAGTCACCCAGCGAGCAATGAAGAGAGCGATGCTTTGTACTTCCCTGCTCGATCGAATCAGAAATGATGAGATCCGCAGGAGAACTAAAACAACGATTTGCGAAGGATTGCATCATTGAAGTGGCAGTGGGCGGGACACATAGCGCCGAGAACCGATGGCCGTTAGGGCGGAAAGGTTCTCGAATGGCGACCGCGTACCGAACGACGTTCCCTACAAGGTGGACCGACGATCTGGTCAAGATCGCGGGAAGCCGCTGGATGTGGGCAGCGCAGGACCGATCGTTGTGGAGATCCTTGGGGGAGGCCTATGCCCAGCAGTGGGCGTCGTTCGGCTGACATGATGATGATGATGATGATGAATGCCAGTGTCCAGCTGATGGCTTCTATGAGGTTTGTTTTGTGGTTTGGTGAAGAAATTATACGCGTATTTTAATTTATGAAATAAATATATTGAGCACTGAATAAACTTGTACAATCATTGGCATAGATCATAGATCAAAGCGACGGACCATAATAGATAATATTCTATATTTGGTACAGATAACGTAAAAGCATCAAACAGCCAGTAATTTGAATAATATTTCAAGTAATTCTAGTGAAAATTCAATTAAGTTTATTGATGATCTGGATTCTGATAATCATTCTGACAATGACGATGATGATGTGTTTATGTCTCCAGAAGGTGGATCTCCATTGGCTGTAGAATCAGTGTCCTGCGAGGAGCCGCAGTTGCCGTCCTCAGGCGTCTCGACGCCACATGGGCAGGTTGCAGAGACGTCACCTGAGCTGGTTACGAGGAGACCGGTACGCAGCACCCGTTCAAAGAAGCCGGCGTGGTATGAAGAGTATGATTTGTATGATTCTTCTTTCCTCGTGCGCCAGTCTGTCTCTGAACCCTTATCCCATCAGGTTCTCAGAAAGAGGAATGGAAAGCAGCTATGCAATAAAAATACGATTCGTTAATTAAAAATAATACTTGGACTTTAGTTGACAGACCAACTGACCAAAATGTTGTTAACAGTAAATGGGTGTTTAAGATTAAAAAATATTTCAATTGTCCTGTTAAGTTTAAGGCACGATTGGTAGCTCGTGGTTTTTCACAAAAACACGGTGTCGATTATGATGAAACCTTTTTGCCCGTCGTACGTCATTCTACTATGCGTTTATTATTTGTATTGGCTTGTGAATTAGAATTTAATATTGAACATGTTGATGTTACAACAGCTTTCTTAGATCGAGATCTTGCTGAAAAGATATTCATGGAGCAGCCACATGTGTTTGTTAAATAAAAGTTTGTATGGCCTGAAACAGGCATGGAATACTAAAGCGGATAATTTTCTATCTAACAATGGGTACAAACAAAGTAAGTGTGAACCCTGCATTTATACTAAAAAGTGTGACAAAAACTTTACTGTAGTGGCTTTATATGTAGATGACTTCTATATTTTCTGGAATTGTGAAACCGAAAAGGAACCATTAAGTATGTAATTTACTTAAGTCTGAATTTAATTTTAAGGAAGTGTCAATTTTAACATTTCTGTGTACGCATATGCTGATTGGGCCAATGATGCCTCGAACCGCAGGTCTTACAGTGGGTTTTTAGTTTAGGTAGGTAACTCCATTGTGAACTGGGAGTTATGTAAACAAAGATGTGTAACTCTCTCGAGTTGTAAAGCGACCTTGCCTTGAGACGCTTGTAAAGAGTTATGTTTTGTCAGAAATTTCTTGTGTGAAATTCTTGAAAAACATGTAAATTGTATACTATACAATGATAATCAAAGTGCTCTGAAGTTATTGGACTCACGTGAATACTGTCATCGTAAAACAAAGCACATAGACCTAAGGTATCATTTTGTCAAAGATATTGTTAGAAATTACAATGTTTTAACCAAGTATCTTCCAAATGGGCAGAGGGTAGCAGACGTATTGACAAAGCTTCTGGGTAGCCCTAAGGTCCTGGGTTTTGTTAAACATCTATGTTTAAAGAAAATAGAGCTATGAATCGAGTATTCTTATAATAAGTTATTATGTAACTGTATTGTATTGCTCTATTGTATTATAGATGTAAGTAAAGGTTTGAGGACTGGTGTTAAAGTGTAGCAACCCTTTGCTTTAATAGTCTGTGATAACGTTCTATGTCACTGCTCTATAAACTGTTCTGTGCAATGTTCGCTGTTCGCCCTCCCATCGCTCCGCTGTCATTTTATATACCATCTCAATTATTTGTAATTTAACTAAACTTCTAAATTCTGCATCACAATTCCAAGACTGTATGTAAGTGCACTATTCTGAATAAATAATTATAATGAGAGAGTTTTTTTTGACGTTTCATCGTTAGTTCAAAAATTTGTACTAGATGGCGCTACCCCACTATAGCGACCTAACTTTTTCTAAAGAAGTAAACGAAAAAGTACCTAATAGAAAAAAGCAAAGAAAATAGTATGTCTGTAGTAAGGCGTACATTAGATGGTCATGCAACCATCAGTCGATTCCATCACTCATGACGTCATGACTATCTAATTAATCGGTATAGAGGAACTACGGGCAGCGTTATGAATGGTTCATTTTGATTGGCTAAAAGAATCGTGACTGATATAAAACTGACAGCAAAACCTACCGTCTAATGGGCGCGTAATAGGTAACAAAGACGTTATAGTGCGACAAGCATATCTGTTCCGGTGATAATCTTTGGAACTAAAACATTTTAATACTACAGTCCATTTTGACAGCTAATTTTGTATTGCAAGTGGCTCCTCTGTCACGGCTGTCACCGGAACAGACAGGCATGTGGGACTATAGTACTATTATATTCTGTGACAAACAGCTTAGACTAAATACTGAGGTAACTGGAGCGAGTAGTACTAACACTTTTTTGTGGCACTGTGGTTGTCTTCCGTTTTACCTACACTTTGAAACAAAACGTATGGTCTTAAGAGACAACAGACAGCCACTAAAGGGCCACTACGTACTGTCGGCTGCACTACAGACTGTCAAAATTCTCCAATCGAATTTCAACCTTAATTCTGGAGCGTTAAGTTCAAAACCGTTTGTAGATTTTTGACATTTTGTGGTAGTCTGAAGTGCAGGCGACTGTACTACAGTGGCACAATCTTTTCTGTTCCGGTGACAACGGCGCTATGTACTTCTTTATTTTTTCTGTAGAAATTTAACCGGCCCTGACTTCTAAGACCTTCAGCCGCCAGCAGCGCTATGGTTGGACATCAACTTGACAGCACAATGACATTAAAAAAACACGCTTGTTTCACATTTTTGCCACCGGAACTTGACCGGAACAGAAAAGATTGTGGCACTGTAAATGTCAAATTAGAAAAGAGTACATTATTATCCCATAGATTAGGTAGAAAGTGGACTCCAATCCATGCTCCAATCACAAAAATGCCATCTACAAAAAGCTTTGTACGTCTCTCCCCATTAACGGAGTATTCAATGCCAGGTTTCAATCAAATTATCAAGAAAAACGAATACGCTCACAAAACACCACCAACACCAACGCATGGAAGCAAAGGAATCCGCAGATCTGACAGAAGAAAAACTTTACCACAGACAGATTAATTTGACAGTACAACCGACCGACACAAAAGTCTTTTTAAGGCTCCATGAACTAATCATTTGCCATAATATGCTGAAAAAAGTAGGTTGTGTTAGGGTTACAGCGCCATCTAGTGCATTGAAAAATAACTGCAGAAAACTCTCCCATTGACTGAAATCCTGAAATTTATATTTATGGCTAAATCTAGTGAAATTAAGAATGACTGAAGTAATAACAGTAAGCTCACGGCTGCAGGTGACAGGTATGAGCGAGTTTGTAAAAGTCCTGTAGAACACGTGATCGGTTAGAAATTTAAGGCGATCGCGAAGCGCAGCAAACTCTCACCTCTGAAATCCACTTTTCTGACATTTCACTAGATTTAGTTTAGTGAAACGACATATCACTGAACTTGTTTAAGAAGAAGTCGTCGTAAATAAGAATATTCGTGTAATATATTTCGTGAAATCTCTGATTTCCTCATATCCCTGCGACATCCTACTAATAATATAAATGTAAAAGTTTAGATGTTTGGATGTTTGGATGTTTAGATGTTTGGATGTTTAGATGTTTGGCTGTTTCTTACTCAATCACGCCAAAACGGCTGAACGGATTTGGCTGAAATTTGGCACACAGATACTTTGTAGCCTGGAGAGAAACATAGGCTACTTTTATCCCTGAAAAACATCACATTCCCGCGGGATAACGTCGTGTAGTCCACGCGGGCGAAGCCGCGGGCGGAAAGCTAGCATATACATAAGAAGGTAATTTATAATCTAAATAATTTATAATGTTTAAAGTTAAATTATTTTCAAGCAATGAGTCTTAATTTGTTCTCGGTTATAAATTGTACATTGTTTAGTTGTGTAGCGGTTGTTTTTTTATTTTATTTTAAGTGTTTGGGTTATTTATCATATCATTTTTTATTACCTTATAAAAGCAATCTCATTCTAATACAGGGTTTTTTTTTTAAACTTAAAAGCATGACATTCACACGTCGATTCCAAGTCGATAAATAAGTATTATTTTTATAATTAAGTATTAAATATAACTTAGCCATCCCAATAACGGGATGGCTAAGTTATATGGCTGAACGGATTTGGCTGAAATTTGCGACACAGATACTTTGTGGTCTGGAGAGAACATAGGCTACTTTTTATCCCGGAAATATCTCACGTTCCCGCTTGATAACGTCGTGTAGTCCACGCGAACGAAGCCGCGGTCGGAAAGCTAGTAGTTTTATAAAAATTGCATTTTTTATACAAAATATAAAAGTAGTATGTAGATTATTAAATTTTTTACTTTTTTGCATTCACAGTGCAATTTTTATAATTGAAAACTGAGCCACCACCACCACCAATCCATTGAGCTACGGAGTCGTTACGACTCCGTAGCTCAGAGGTTAGAGCAGTCGCCCGGATAGCGAAAGGTAGGTTCGAGTCTCATGGGAGCTGGTTGTGAGACGGGTCGATTTTTGAAGTGAAAACTTTTTTAGCGGCGTTTTGCACTTTTTGTGATGGGTAAAAAATGTTAAATTCGCGTCAGGATTACGTGACCGTCAGATCGAAAATTCGTAAGACGGACACGTGACCAAAAACTGCTACAATCTCATTAGAATACGAAGGCAAATTTCGCCACCATTTCCATACTTGTGATAGCTCAGATTAGAAAACGGGCGGCATTGAAGCCAGAAGACCTCGGTTCAAATCTAGTCCGTATTTTTTTCGTTTTTTATAAACTTCCTTTTTTTTTGTGAAAAAGTCCTAGGGAGCCCTTTTCACTTCTGCCGGCACTCCCGCAGTGCAACCTGTGGTTTTTTTTCGAAATACTTCATTTTTAATTTTTCAAGTAATGTAGATGTTTTTTAAACTTGAGCTTTTGCCAACCAAGATTTTTCTCTGTTCCAGAACCAAATCGTGGGAAACCTAGTACTGTCGAACGTAAAAGAAAAAGAAAAAGGCGTATCGACTTCCCCTTGCCTGAAGTCTCCCATGACGGTTTATACCATTTTCCCACCTATACGCAAGCACGAATGCTTTGTAAGAATTATTCTTGTTCAGGCAAATCGTACATAAAATGCGAAAAGTGTAATATACACTTATGTCTGAATAAAGATAGAAATTGTTTTAAATTGTTTCACGGAACATAATGTAGGAAAATTGTAAAACTGATTCCAAACTTCGAACTACAAGAATGAAATTTGGTATATTTTTATATGACATTTGCCCATCATTATCATCATTTCAACCGTACGACGCCCACTGCTGGGCCTATGCCCAGCTGGAGATCCTTGGGGGAGGCTTATGCCTCCCCCAAGGATCTCCACAACGATCGGTCCTGCGCTGCCCGCATCCAGCGGCTTCCCGCGACCTTGACCAGATCGTCGGTCCACCTTGTAGGGGGCCTGCCCATGGAACGTCGTCCGGTTCGCGGTCGCCATTCGAGAACCTTTCCGCCCCAACGGCCATCGGTTCTCCGCGCTATGTGTTCCGCCCACTGCCACTTCAACTGAGCAATCCTTCGAGCGATGTCGGTCGTTTTAGTTCTCCTGCGGATCTCATCATTTCTGATTCGATCGACCAGGGAAATACCAAGCATCGCTCTCTCCATTGCTCGCTGGGTAACCTTGAGCCTTCTTATGGACATTTGCCCAACTATTTTGCAAATAAAAGAGAAATAAAAATATTTTGTTTTGGAACAGGGACTGTAAGGGGGTCTTAAAAATTCGAAGTGGGGCTACTAGGGCATATATGGGGTATCATAATGAAAGAGCACAGTTCTCAAACATTTTTTAAAGCCGAATAGTTTTCGACTTTTGATAAGAAACCGAAGTTTGCATAGAGAAAAATCTGAAATTGTTTTATATGATCTAAATTAATATAATGACTACAGGAAAAATAAAACGATGTCTCTAAATAGAAAACTTTTCCAGAAATCATCAACAAAAAAAAACATTATGTCTTAAAAACTCGAAGTGGGGCTACTACGGCATATGGGGTATCATATGAAAGAGCACTGCTTGCACATTCTCAAAAAAAAAATTTAAGCTGCATAGTTTTCGACTTTTGATGAAAAACCGAAGTTTGCATAGAGTAAAATCTGAAATTGTTTTATGTGATCGAAGTTTATGTAGAGATTACAGGAAAAATAAAACGATGTCACTTAGTAGAAAAGTTTTCCAGAAATCATCAACAAAAATAACATTAGGACCACTATCGGTCACGAGATGGCGCTGACCTAAAACTGCAATATTCTACACCGCAAAGTCTCTGATGAATATAGCCTCGTCGATGAAAATATTTCCACGTTTTATTTACCACCGAAATGTAGGTACTCCTTCCTACCTACTCGCAGGTTGCTTTGGGTGAAGTACAGTTGTAGTTTTTTCTAGGCACAGAACTATTTAGGTAGGTAACTTTTATACAAATGAAGCTCATAAAGGCTCCCTGCTCTCGTTTACTGAGTTAATAAAATTAAATATAATCTGATCAATAAATAGGTATGGTATTGGTAGGACTGTATGTAAAGGAACATATCCAAATATTTACATTTATGAAGATACGGAACCCACGGTGTGCGAGTCGGACTCATTCTTGACCGGTTTTATTTAAGCGCAATCCCCCTTATTCCAAAACGTGGACTAGAATAGTCCCGGTTTAAAACTGGTACTAAATTGGTGCTGTCACTTTCATTTTCCAAATGAAAGACAGAATTAGCATAATTTAAACCAGGTTTTTGGAATAAGGGGGAATAAGTTTAAGTCCCTCCATAGTCTCTGCCTACCCCCGTGGGAAATAGGCGTGAGTATTATGTATGTATGTATGTATGTAAGTTTAAGATTTTTTTTCATTTACCGAAATCATTATTATATTCCGTAAATAAATATTATTAAAGACCTCGGAGTTAACATGAAGAATTAGAATGATCAATCTGATGAAGCTTCAGCAAACTCATGCTTCTACCCCTTTCACATCTAACTGGCAACATTTTCCAGGGTTCTCCTTCGAATACATCGAGCCTCCTAACCACAAAAAGCCTCTCCTAATGCTGAGGAACTACACCTTCGCCCAGACCACCAGCGACCGCCGCTACTGGAACTGCTCCAAGAAGTTCTCCACCAGTTGTCCCGCCAAGCTCAGGTTTAATGGAGATGGAGAACTGGTCCAGTACAACTTGAGCCACAACCACAGCCCTCCCAACTACATCGTTACTAAAGATGGAAAATATGTAAAAATTTAATTCTTTATTCTGAGTACTGGCTTATTTCGTAAAATTTACTATGAACTAACGAAAGTTAACAAATTACCCGAGATTTCATACGCCTGGACAAGACAAGAGACAAGTTGCATTCTACTAAAAAATGCGACTGTAAGGGCCCTTTTATTTTGCGACTTTTTTGCATCGATACAAACGCGCGTTTTACAGCTGCGCGAATCGTGATGAGATGACATTGCTGCTTTGGCGGGTAGACGCTTTTTGACTGTACCTATTTGAGGCGCCGATTTCCCAAAATAGGGTATTTTAGATTATGGATTACTCGCAAATCACAAGTACTTAAAACTTGGAAAAAATATATGTTATTTTACAGTTATTTACCTAGTGCTTCCGCCCGTTTTTTTTTTTGATTAGTGATATTTTACTGTGTCAAATAAAATCCCAAACATCCGTCTAATAATAATTCAAATATCATATTACTTGCAGTATACTTGGTTTTAGTTAATGAAAAGCATATAAAAATGATTCTCTTTGAATAGCCGAGGGATTCCGGCCGTCATAAATTAAATTTTTTAAATATTTAATTTTTAATTGAATTTTAAGTGATTTTCGATTCGCGGGGCGCTCGCGAGTTCACAGTTCACTGCCGGCTGCCGCTGGGTCCGCGCGAAGTGTATAGAGCGCGGCCGAGCAAGCGTTAGCGTGCCTATTTCGGTCGGGATTCCTCGCCTTAAGCTGAATCGCGTTTGCATCGATGCTGTGTCGCTGAAAAAAGCGCCATGTAAAATGGCACTAAGGACGCTCTGTAAGGATCACTATAAATAGTTAGTAAGATTAGGTACATATTTTTTCGTTGCTATCTAAAAGATACATTAGAACAATTGTTTCTACTGAAACCATAGTGACATCTATGTAACATTACCTACTTCTAGTAAGGTACTCGTTTTGGTTCGTATTTCAGTATTATAGGTGTACATTTCAGTATTTTTGTAGACTTAGATAGGTGATCAGTTAAAGTATTTTAGTAGCCTAAGAATTAAATTATTAATACTAGAAGTATAAAATATATTTATGTAATTAGATCATTTTTGCTTGTGTAGCTAACTGTCGATCATAAATATAGGCCAAGATTTATAGAATGTATGGTAATGCTTTATAAACAAATTTTAATTTCTATCAATTTATTTCATATTAATATATTAGTTACCATATTGAAAAAAAATACCAATTTATAGGTACTTAGCTGTGATTGTTGTTTTATTTAGCGTTCCTTATTTGATAATCGTTCGTACGTTCGTTGTTCTCCGTTTCCCAAAGGTTGACTCTAAGAGAATACTTTTAGTATTCAGTCCGCCTTATATATTTTACTGTATGTATTTCGTACAGTAGTTAAATAAATAAAATAAATTACTAACTGTGAGATATCAGTATACCAACTCGTAAGTACGTAGTAGTATATTATGTAGGTTGAAATTATACTGTTTTAGGGTTCCGCAGCCGAATGGCAAAAAACGGAACCCTTATGGATTTGTCATGTCTGTCTGTCTGACCATCCGTCCGTCCGTATGTCACAGCCACTTTATTCCAAAACTGTAAAAACTACACAGTAGAAATTTGGTGTGTAGGTGTATTCTGTGAACCGTTTTACGATTAAAAAAAAACGATAAGAAATTAAGAGGATCATGCATGGACCTGAAACTGTTTTTTTTTTTTTAAATCAAACATATTCGTGTGCGGTGTCTATAGATAGGATTTAAAAATGACAAAGACTTTTCAAAAAATAATTCTCTTTCAATATTTTGAAAAATAGAGCCTTCCAAAGTGGTAAAATGTGTGTGTCCCCCCTCTAACTTTGAAATAAAAAAGCGAAAAATCTAGAAAAAATTGTCATGTACTTACCTAGATCCTAATAAAAACTTTCAACGAAAATTGGTTTGAACGAGATATAGTTAGCACTTTTTGAGATATAACACATTTTCAGAAACCGCAAATGTAACTTTGTCATTCATACAAACATTATGAAAAACAAAGTTATATTATGCTGACGAAATTATAGTGGCATTTTGGATAGGTATAGGCAATTGGTACGTTAGTGGGAACGGAACCCTTCATGGGCGAGTCCATCTCGCACTCGGCCGATTTTTTTTCATATTTTGTATTTTGACATGTTATGGTAATCTATTTTAAAAAGACCATAGAACGATTTAATCAAGAAGCTCTAACGAACGATTTTTAATCGGTTATTTAATTTCAGAATACATTAAAATGAAGTCGGCGCGAGGTGCAGTCATCATCTGCTACAAGGGCTACAAGTTTACCAAGCACCGGGCCATCAACTCCACCGTCAGATGGCGCTGCGCCGCTTACAACAGCCACAAATGCAGCTCCGTCATCTACACCCTTGACGATGAAATCATCAAGACAATTATAACACATGATCACTCACCGCCAGATAAATTATAGCCATCTTTGACATATTTTTTTAACTCAAACCACAAAACTGTGGGCCGACCTGTGGGAGATATTTTGTATGCAAACCTGTATAGCGCCTCTAGTGGGCAGTAGCAGAACTACAGATTCGCATACAAAATGTGTAAGCGGGCACCCCGCTTGGAAATTTATGATCAGATTCTGGTCTGAATTTAATTTATTTATTTGCGCTGGTTGAATGAATTTAATTTATGTTGGTTGCTCAGGAAAGCTACTTTTATATGGTTTTAAAGGTCGTAATAATGTTTGTTAATAACGTTAGTATCGTTTTTTGTTTATTATTTTGGACGGCATTACTGACATTGCAAATAAAATATATTTTACACTAACGATAACTTTAACAATTTTATTAATTCGATGGCATTATGGTTTAATTTTGACTTGTTCTAGTTGGTTCTGCTCAAGGTTATTTAATGCGGTTTTTTTGTTTCAGGTAGAATCAAAATCGTATGCATCCGTAGGTACTTTATTGCACTATGTAATTAAAAAATAATAGTAAAATAAAGATTTGTCTAATAAATCTAAAAAAAAGTAGGCCCACGAGTTTAGACAGTACGTTTTTTAAATAAGTTACAAGTTATTTAAAAAAAGTATGTATAAAAAAACAAGTTTTTTTATGCATTTCCTATGTTGTGTGCTAATAGTGCAATAATAAAGTGTATTTTATTACTATTAATATTTACTTGAAATAGATAGACCGTTCTTCAACAGTTATTATTTTATTAATTATAGTAGATAGAGCTGTATACCTACCTATGCAGCTCTATCTATGATCACGCACAATTGTGATGACCACATCTACTGTGTTCCACAGTTTATTGAAACGAAGGTCTCTCATGCAAAATTAAGTAAATTAAAACTAGTCCTACCTTACTAGAAAATAGTGTCCGTAATCCAGGGGGGCTGAACGTTGTCTCGCCGGCGCGCGCCCTGGCAAAACGATCTCCACACAACCCCCGATGGGATACTCTTACAGCTAACACTCTTATACTACACAATGCCCTAATAGGCGGCTAAAACTTTCCCGGCGCTTTTCAAAGCGAACACACACGGGTTACAAGTCCGTACCCCGACCGGAGCCCTAGTAGGTGCAAAACGAAATCTCGGTCCCAATATGGGTAGGTAACTTGCGCGGCACGTCGCTACAGAAACACACGAACTTGTCTCGCGGCTGCTTACGGCCAACTGGCGATCCTACACCGGCCGGCCGAGCGCATTGTCTCGTGACCTTGACAATGACAACGCACCGCTCGCAGCGCGGCGCGAACATCCCCCCGTCCCGGACAGTAGCAAACTGTCCGCCAACTCAATCTAAGGGCAGGCGAGAGAGGGTAGCGATCGCTCGCTTCAAAACAGAGTCCCCCACCAGGACCTCGGCAAACCTGGGCACACCATCCGACCCCGGATGAAGCTGAACAATGCGTCCTAAACGCCAGCGGAGGGGCGGCAGGTTTGGATCCTTTACCAACACGAGGTCTCCTGTCTTGGGTGGGGTCGTCCTATCCGACCACTTAACGCGTTGCTGCAAAATGTGCAAATACTCCAGATGCCAACGGCGCCAAAAACTCTGCGTAAGCTGCTGGAGCAATTCAAATCGCGAGAGCCGTCCGGAGGCCACTTCGGAATAAGGATATTCCGGCAAGGCGTTAAGCGGTCTGCCAATCAAAAAATGGCCCGGCGTAAGGGCCTCTAAATCATTCGCGTCCGAAGACAACGGACACAACGGACGCGAGTTGAGGACCGCCTCAACCTTACAAAATACGGTCGCGAGTTCCTCAAACGTGAGGACCGTCTCCCCAATAACGCGACGAAGGTGAGTTTTAGCGGCCTTTACAGTTGCTTCAAAAATCCCTCCCCAGTGGGGGCAGGATGGCGGGGAGTACTGCCATCGTACCCCTCTGCGAGAGAGTGTGGATCCGATCTCAAAATTATTCCTATCCAAAAATTCACAAACTTCCTTTAAATACCTATCGGTGCCCTTGAAATTGGTTCCACAATCGGACCTGATTAACGACGGCATTCCGCGGCGAGACACAAAACGATTCAACGTGGCTACAAAGGCTTCTGTGGTGAGGGCACTAACCACCTCCAGGTGGACCGCTTTAGTGGCCAAACAAACAAATACACACAAGTAAGCCTTTTCCGTTCTAGCATTACGAAGCCGCGATGTCTTAACGGTAAATGGCCCCGCAAAATCCGTTCCAACTCCTGAGAAGGGCATCGATTCGTTCACTCGATCGGCAGGCAAATCACCCATCTGGGGCTGCATCGTATCGGCGCGCAAACGATAACACGGGAGACAACGAAAAATAACGGATCGGATTATTCTCCGCGCTGACAAAATCCAGAACTCTCGTTGGAGGAGCGCGGTCAAAGCATTACAACCGGCATGAGCATTCTTTACATGTCGGTCTGTAATCAACAGTCTAACTAACGGTCCATCCTTGGGGAGCAACAAAGGGTGGCGTGATCCGTACGGCAGGTTGGCATGTCTGAGCCTACCTCCGACACGCAGCAATCCGGTACTGTCCAAGAAGGGATTCAACCGCACCAAGGGTCCCTTCAACTTGGACTTACTTGAGCGCAGGGCTTTCAGCTCCGGTTCAAACTCTCGCTGTTGCGTCACTCGCACCCAATGCAACAGAGCGTCTTGCCGCTCTTGTGGGGCGAGGACCGGAGACAACAATTTCTCCTGAGGCTGGCGACAATTTCGCACAAAGCGCCTCATCCAAGCAGTCACGCCGAGCAACTTATCCAAAGAACTGTAGCGGTCCAACAAAAACTCCATCTGCGGAGCCGCCACCGTCTCCACGGCGTGAACACGCATGCCTAGGTCTGGGACTCTGGCCACAGCCGGGGTGGCAGGCCATGAGCGCTCAGGCCGTAACAACCATGATGGACTCCACCATAGGTGGTGGTCCACTAACTCAGGCGCCTCGCAGCCGCGGGAGGCACAATCTGCGGGGTTCAATTCGCCCGGTACGTGGCGCCAAATCAACGGGGCCTTTGAAGTCTGAATTTGTGAGACCCGGTTGGCCACAAAAACCTCAAGGGTGTGGACTGAACTCTTCAGCCAACAAAGGACGACCTGGCTGTCAGACCACGCAAATATCGACCCCAAGTCGACACCGTTTCCCAAGGTGTCGGCAACATGATTGAGTAGCCGTACTAAGAGAGTGGCGCCGGACAACTCCAACTTCGGAATGGTTAGCCTAGTCCGAAGGGGGGCGACCTTACTCTTGGCCGTAACTAAGTGTACGGCGACAACGCCTGCTGCATCCACCGTTCGGATGTAAACGGCTGCCGCGTATCCGCTTTCGGACGCGTCACAAAAGCCGTGCAGGGAGGCTTTAAACTTTCCCGAAGGCAGCATTTGCCTCGGTATACAAACCCGATTGACGTCGGGTAGGGATGACACGAACCTCACCCACTCTCGTAGGAGGCTACCAGAGAGGGGCTCATCCCATGACAATTCCGCAGCCCAGAGCTCCTGTAGGAAGCACTTCATCGAAAACACTACAGGGCTGAGCCAACCGTTCGGATCAAAGGTACGGGCTACAGTAGACAGCACCGTGCGTTTAGTCCAGACCTTTGGGTCTGGCAGTTCCAATCTATATGTGAACAAATCCGGGACTGGTCGATACTGGACTCCCAAAACAGACAGCATGTCTGGAGTCTCCGGATTTTCAAAGAGGAGCGGCTCTTGCTGGTGGTCCTTAGGCAAATCTGCCAATAGGTCCGGTGAGTTAGACAGCCACTTCCGCAACTCATAGCCACCAGCCCTCAAGAGCGCAATCAGCTCATCACGTAAGACGAGAGCCTCATCTAAGCTCGAGGCCCCCGTGCAGATATCGTCGACAAATAAGGCCCCCCCCTCAATAAGAGCAGATGCCCGGGGATAGCGTAGCCGTTCGCGCTCTGCGAGCTCCAAAAGCGAACGGATCGCCACAAAGGGGCTCGACCGCAAACCATAAGTGTTGGTGTTCAGCTCGTAAGCCAACATCGGATCCTGGGGATCCTCACGCCAAAGGATGAGCTGGTATCGTCTATCCTCCGGGTGAATCACGGTCTGTCTGAACATCATGCGGATATCGGCCACAAAGACGACAGCGTGCCGGCGGAAGTTGGTCAAAACATCACAGACATCGTGATGCAACTTCGGCCCCGCATGCAGACACTGATTCAACGACACTCCGGTTGACGTGGGCGCTGATCCATCAAAGACCACGCGGATCTTCCCATTGGAAGTCTTCAAAACAGCGTGGTGTGGCAGGAAGTAATGTTCCACATTACGCCAGTCCAACTGCGAGATGGACATGTGCCCAAGGTCCAAATACTCCCGCATGAAGTCTATATACTTCTCCTTGAATGCGGGATCCCTGGCCATCCTACGCTCCATGGACAACAATCTCTTCTCGGCCATCGGTCGGGAGCTCCCTAAAGGAGGGCGAACCGCCAAGAAGGGCAAGCGGGTAATCAAGCGACCCGAGAGGAGGCGCCCAGTGTTGTTCTGGTAGAACAATTCGCACTCCTCGGCTAACGGATCCAACCGCTTGGCAGTGGGAGGTTCCTCCACCTCCCAAAACTTTTGGAGAACGTCGGACAAAGTAGAACCGACAATGGTCTGGCGGTCTACCGACGGGGTCTCTGGTGTCTGTGGTAACTTTCCCATCACCACATGACCCAGCGACGAGGACAAGGCGACAAGATCGGCTGTCTGCAAAACTCGCTTGCTTCCACACAGTACACGACCGAGGACATCCGCACCAATCAACAAGTGTATTGGGCCCGGTCGGTGGAAGGAAGGATCAGCCAAAGCCAGTCCAGACGTCAGCTCAATCGTGGATGGCGGCACTCGCACTTGCGGGAGTGGTCCAACCACCTTATCAAATACTATCGCCGAAGCACCGATCTTCGGCCTTGGCGTGAAGTGGGGGGAGAAGGAGAACTCAACTCGACCAATCGGATCAGGGATCCGCGAGTCTCCCACCCCCCGTACCGCTTCGTGATGCGGCACAAGCAAAAGACCCAGCTGTCGGACAAGCCACCTGGACATTATGCACCCCTGGGCACCTGAGTCCAAAAGGGCACGCACCGTGACAACATTGCCCTTAGGTCCCCAAACATTCACGGAGGCTGTTGGCAACAGCACAAGCTCCGGAGGGGTGGTTGGGTCCGACAGGGGCGCCATTAAAAATTTTGGGGGGGTACTTGTCCCCCTCGCGCCTGAGTCGGCGCGCCAAATGTGGGACGCTCGTACCGGGCGAGCGGGTCCCAATCGGGTACATACTGGCCCCGACCAACAGCACTCCTAGGTGCAGGGTAATACCCGTGTGGGGCGTGCCTCGGTACATAGTACCCCAATCGAGGCCTCTCCATTAGGGGGGGGGAGTAGCAAATAGGGCCCGTGCCCATCGCCACCGTGGCGTACTCTTGTGGTACCCCCCTACCCCCGCCCGTGGCGGGGGCGTCTCTCCTATAGTTCCCCCTCTCCGGGGGGGACTGAACGGGGGGGCTAAGCCCCGCCGAATCTCTAGGGGACCGGTTCCGGGCTGCCGGGCCCCCGCCCGTGCGCGAGGAATTCGAACCCCGGTCGCTCCCGGCGTCCTTGCGGTCCAAACAAAGGAGGGGGTGATGCCTCCCTCCGCAAAGACGACAATCCTCGGTCTGGGGACACGCCGACTGCATGTGTCCCCCCAAACACCTGTAGCACCATTGGCGCTGTCTAGCAACGGCCCTCCGTCCCTCTGGGCGGAGGCCTCTAAATTTGGCACATTCGTGCACCACGTGCCTATCTCCCCTGCAATACCTGCACCGCTCACTCGGTGCGGGGGGAGGGGACTGCTGGAAGGCAGCATACCGGTTGGTCGGGCGACGGGGCTGTTCCCTCGCCGCCACCATACGACCAACACCTGGAACCGGGGCGGGCTCCAGGTGGTCCGTCACCCTACATTCGTCCTCCAAAAAACGAAGGAGGTCCGCGAAGGGCGGGAGATACGAGGCGCTGTCGCCTCCGTACCTCTGCTCGAAACGCCCCTTCATTTCAGCGGGCAATTTGGCGAGGACTATGTGCAGCAGTACAAAGGACCACTGATCCACCGGCAGGTCCAATCGCCTTAGGGAGTTGACCGCTGACATTAGCGGGTTCAGCAACTCCCTCCGTAACAGGTGTACCCGCGTGATTCGCGGGAGGGCCAAAATCGTGGCCACGTGGGTGTCCGCCAGTAACCGGACATTCTGGTACCTGCTAACCAGAAGCTGGCGAGCCACCTGGTAGTTGTCGTCGCTGATGAGCAGGTGCTGGATTACCGCGCTGGCCTCTCCTCGCAGGGAGGAGCGCAAATAGGCCAACTTCTCACTAGGGGATAAGTCCCGTCGTGAATCCACTAAGCTGTCAAACAAGTTAATGAAGCCCATCCAGGCTGACAGATCCCCATTAAAAGTGGGAATCTCCAAAGTAGGCAATCGGCCTAGCAACGCCGTCGGGGTAGGTTTGACCTCCCCGCTCAAAACCGGCTCCCCCTTCCGAACAGCCAGGGCCCTCTCAGCCGCCTCCGTGAACTGGTCAGCCAGCTCATAGGCCTGGGCTACATCCTGCTCCAGCTGTTCCGACACGGCATCATCAGCTGGGGGGTTGTCCAAATAATACGCGCGACACTCCATGGCGTGGCGCTCCAGGTCTTGCAGCCGAGCTGCCAGCCCGCCATACCGAGCTAGCAACGCGCCTACCCGGTCGGCTCGGTCTATTAATGTGACCGCACAAGCAAGCCAACGCAAAACTCCTTGGATGCCGGCCCTGGATACGGCGAGCGGATTCGTAGGAGCCATTTATAATCCGTTTTATAAACAAAGCAAACAAAGAAATATAAAAGTGGTAAACATCAACAAAAAAAACAATAGAAATAGGTCGCGTCACGATAATATAAAACACAATTAAAATTCGGACGACATACACGGACCCTACTATTTTCATAAATTATTAACAACTTACCAATTTCAAGGGCTAACAATATAACGGTATAAACAAAACGTATAGGATTAACGGTATGGCATACCTCGCAAATCAACTACTAAACCGTTATCATCAAACGAAAACAAAACTATTTTTAATAATAATACTCGTAATTTAATACTACTAATAATTAAAACTAGTTCCACTTTTTTAACTAGGCAAGCGGACTCGGAACAAACACTAGTATGTGGTACTAATAAACAACACTTTCGAACGAAACTATTCGTCAAATAAATCCGGACACACAAAAAAAAATATACACATCTAGGCGAGTAAACTCGTATCAAATCACTAGTATGTGGTACTAATAAACACACTTTCGAACGAACTATTCGTCAAATAAATCCGGACACACAAAAAAAATATACACATCTAGGCGAGTAAACTCGTATCAAAACACTAGTATGTGACAACAATTATATAAGTGTCTATCTATTATCGGATCCACCAAGTGAGAAACATTCGCTTCGAGAATTTACTAGAACAATTTCTTAGTACTTAAAATCGTCTCGGGATCTTCAAATACCCTCGATATTTCAACAAAAAAAAAATAATTTTTAGGTACGCTTTTTAGGTACGCTTTTTATTTTTACTATGAAATTTTATGTAGTTAATTTTAATATGAAAATTAATTATATCAACTAAGCTCTGCTACCAAAAATATGATCACGCACAATTGTGATGACCACATCTACTGTGTTCCACAGTTTATTGAAACGAAGGTCTCTCATGCAAAATTAAGTAAATTAAAACTAGTCCTACCTTACTAGAAAATAGTGTCCGTAATCCAGGGGGGCTGAACGTTGTCTCGCCGGCGCGCGCCCTGGCAAAACGATCTCCACACAACCCCCGATGGGATACTCTTACAGCTAACACTCTTATACTACACAATGCCCTAATAGGCGGCTAAAACTTTCCCGGCGCTTTTCAAAGCGAACACACACGGGTTACAAGTCCGTACCCCGACCGGAGCCCTAGTAGGTGCAAAACGAAATCTCGGTCCCAATATGGGTAGGTAACTTGCGCGGCACGTCGCTACAGAAACACACGAACTTGTCTCGCGGCTGCTTACGGCCAACTGGCGATCCTACACCGGCCGGCCGAGCGCATTGTCTCGTGACCTTGACAATGACAACGCACCGCTCGCAGCGCGGCGCGAACAATCTACTATAATTAATAAAATAATAACAGATAGAATACCTACTCTATGATATTTTATATTCTATATTCTATATACTTAAATAAAAGCTTTAAATAGTTCATTATGAGTATTTTTCCGGCAGCCAATTTACTTTTTTCAAATTACTTACACTCAAATTATTTTTAATAAGGTCGTCGCCGAAAAACGAAACAAACAAGAGCTGAACTGTTGGAGAAGAAAAGATTAGCAGCAAAGAAAAGAAGGAAAATAATTAAGAAAAGTGATCCCTTGCTTTATCAGCAAATGCTGGCTAAAGATAGAGAGAGATATCTAGAGAATAAAA
Organism: Crambus lathoniellus; assembly: GCA_949710035.1. Lineage (NCBI taxonomy): Eukaryota > Metazoa > Arthropoda > Insecta > Lepidoptera > Crambidae > Crambus > Crambus lathoniellus. The sequence continues at coordinate 7,897,797 of OX453307.1, read as the reverse complement.
GAAGAGGAAAGATAATCCCTATTAGCAAAATGTCACCTGAACAGAAAGAAAAAATAAGACAAATAAGGAGGAAAGCGTGGTCTCAATACTGTAAAAAGAAGAAATTTTTATAAAACGTTGTAAGTATACATTTAGTATTTAAGTTTAATAAAGATAAATAATAAGGAAGCCTTGTATATGGAAAATGATAACTTGAAATTTTGGTAAATAAACCTGCAGAAAAAACCTGAATAAATAGATCTACTGGTTACTCCATGATTTTTCACAAAAAACAACCTTGAAGGTTTTTTTGAAACAATGTACTAGCAGAAATATCATGACAATATTTTTTCTACAATTAAAGTTATTTTTGTTTGTTTGTGTTTGCCGTAAACAAAAACGAACAAGTGCAGAACAGTTGGAGAGGAAAATATTAGTGGAAAGATGGAGAAAGGCAAAAATAAAGAATGCGAATTAAGGATAGGAAGAGATACCTTTGTGACGGGACCCCTTCGTCGGCCAGCGGTACACTAGCCGGAGCGTCGGAATTCACCGCACAGTATTTAGAAGTAGTTGTAATAGTAAATAAAGATCAGCATGTCTTGAGACTTGTTTTATTGTGTGTAAATTAGAAAAGTATAGGAACTGTAACAAAAATGAAAATACGTCAATATAAAGGTCCTAGATCTAAAATTATAAAAGTAATGGATAAAAACTAGGTATGATGCTTACGCCGAGAACGCGTTCCTTTTACGCTGCTTATAATTTAGGTATTTGCTATTGCACAAAACATTGTTCTGATAACTAGTAAAGTTTTTGCTCACGAGCTCTGTACAGCTTGGTGGTTTGGGTAGAACTGAATCAAAATGAGCTGAACAGGGAACGTGGAACGAAGAATTTGAATTTTAAAAGGACAGGTCTAGAATTCTATTTATGGCCAGTAGGTTAAACTATGAAGTTTCCAGCCACTATGAAGGTTCTAACCATCCATAATGACTGGAACGAAACGGCATCGTTACACCTTGATAACAAAAGAAAAGGAAAGGTGGTCTTCGTAAGTGAAATGTCACCAGCACAGCAGATGTAAATCAAACAGTCATGAATGGAAGCGGCATCGAAAAACCGCAATAAGAAAAAATAAAGAAAGAAACTGCGTGCGCAGTAATATTCTGAAAAAATATTAACATAATTTATTAGTCATACGGTCAATACGAGAAGAAAAAGAAATAAGAAAGGAGATCAGTCAAATTGGACCAAAAAAGTAAAAGTGGCGGCCAACGAAAATAAATTGCACATCACTATTGTAAATAGTGTAACGATCATCGAGTATAGTATAATAGACTATAATAGAGTATAATAATCGATACAATAGTAATGTGCAATTTATTTTTGTTGGCCGCACTTTGGCCAAGCTGTATTCAAGTTTGAAAATGAAGAAAAAAATTCATTTTGAAACTTGAATAACTGCTTGGCCACTAATCGTACACTGTTGACGTTATAACAAAAAACGATCGTTACACTGTTTACAATAGTAATGTGCAATTTATTTTAGTTGGCCGCACTTTGGCCAAGCTGTATACAAGTTTGAAAAAAAAGAAAAAAATTTACCTTTTCAAACTTGAATAACTGCTTGGCCACTAATCGTACACTGTTGACGTCATAACAAAACGATCGTTACACTGTTTAGTTTTAAGTTTAGTTTGTGTTTTTTATATTATTAAATATTGGTGGATTTAAGAAGTCTTATTATTTTAAAATACATTTACTATTCACTTGAATTAGCGCGTTAGACAGTAGTTATTGATGATAAAAAAGCGTTTGGCTTTGTTGAGGTCATTCAAATAAAAATAATTTTAATTTATACAACCGCTTACAAACACACACACAGACCCAAACATACACACTGCACCAAACGCATATTTTCCATTTCAGGCCCGATCTTCAAACTTTCTCTGCGTGGAGTGAAGTACATTTTATTCAATGGGTTCCATTTCAGCAAATTTCAGTGGTTTTTGTTCCGTGCTAAAGTGTTTTAGCACGGGACTAAAACTCACTGGCTATGTGGGACGCACAATAAGCATGGATGCCGAGCTTCTTTGCAAACGAAAGATGATCAAAATTGTTATGATCAATAACAAACATAAGTCATCGACTTACATCAGATGGTTTTAAGATCAAAGCCCACTTGTACGCTTATTAATGGAGTGCTTATTGTAAGAACCATTTCTTAACGCATGTTTTCCATTTCAGGTCCCATCTTCAAGATCTCTCCTCGTGGAGCGAAGTACATATTATACAATGGGTACAAATTCCTAAAACACTTTAGCAGTGGACTCAAGACTCGCTGGCTGTGTGGGACACACAATAATTATGGATGCCGAGCTTCTCTGCACACTATTGCTGATGAAATCGTAATCAACAAGAACCATCACAATCATCCACCTCCATTAGATGCTATTAAGTACCATTAAGTACCAAACAATTGTCTTCTAAGATTATCTCAAAATTTTATTATAATCTTGCTACCGCAACTCTTTTCAATGTATGTAAACATTATCTTCACTATTAATAAAAACAAAACTTATGCATAATAAAGAAGTGGTTATTGTAAGAGCGATTCCCATTAGTTACTGATTGACTTTTATTTATTTCTTACATTATTTTTGTTACACTTCTTTAAAATTTGTTTTCTCGATAAAATAAAGTAATCATAGACAATTCCAACCCAACTCACCTAGATTGCCAACGATGCAATGCAATTCCTGTCTGAACTCAGATATCTTTAAGAGATTTCCTCTTATTCTATAGAGTTTCGATCCTACTAGAAACGAATGAAACCAAATAAAATTTCATAAAATATAGCTAGCATCACAAGCAATTTATACTGACATTTTTAATTTAACAACCCAAGGCAACTACACATAGCTTGCGCTGTTAAAAAAATATCAGATCTCATGTAGAGCCAAGCTTCATAATCTACACAAATCAAATCTTTCCTCTTTATAACAGACTAGCAGATCCTCGTGGTTTCACTTGCGTGGTACCCGTTCCCGTGGGAATATCGGGATAAAATATAGCCTATGTCACTCGGGAAGAACGTAGCTCTCTGTCTAATGGTCAAAGAATTTTCGAAATCGATCCAGTAGTTTCGGAGCCTATTCGATGCAAACAAACAATCAAATCTTTCCTCTTTATAATATTAGTATAGAAAGTATAAATTACAAACATTTATACAGAGTCGTCAAATTGAAAAGTGACTTCATAATTTATCTATATAAGGTCACTTTCCATCACAAATTTATCTTAAATATGAACACAAAATAACTAATATATCATCATCAGCCATTTAATGTCCCCACTGCTGGGGCACTGGCCTTCCTTATGGATGAATAAGGAGAATGAGCCATGACCCACCACGCGGGCTCACTGCGGATTGGTGGGTATTAACGACTGCAAGTGCAGCCGGGACCAACGGCTTAACATGCCTTCCGAAGCACGGAGGAGCTCGAGATGAAAAGTTTTTGATCACCCATCCCGTGACCGACCATTGCGAACGTTGCTTAACCTCAATTATCGCAGGCCAAGCGCGCTATCCACTGCGCCACGGGCTCCTCAAGAATATATATGTCACCGGAAAATAATAAAAACCGCAAATTTATAAATTTCCTAAAAAAAAATAACTACGAAATTTAAGAAAAATGGAAAATGAAGTATTTAGAAAAAATCGACCCGTCTCACAACTAGCTCCGATGGGACACGAACCCACGACCTTTCGCTTTCCGGGCGACTGCTCTAACCACTGAGCTACGGAGTCGTTACGAGAAGCGTCGAATTTATCCAATACCTCTTACACGCTGTATAGTCAGCGTTAATTTCATCAATGTGGAGATATTACTACCCTCACACGCGAAAGAAATACCTTTCCAGGTATTTTGCAATCGCTAAAGATGAAATTACTATTGCAACTTATTTTAATTTTTAGTTTTTTTTTTAGTATTTTGTTTTTTTTTTTTAGTTTTTAGACGGGTCGATTTTTTCTAAATACTTCATTTTCCATTTTTCTGTAATAAAAATTGCATTGTGAATGCAAAAAACTAAAAATTAAAATAAGTTACGAAATTTAAGCAAAATTTCGTAGTTATTTTTTACTTCGCCTTAAATTTCTAACCTATCACGTGTTCTACAGGACTTCCGTAAATTTCCTAGGAAATTTATAAAGCGGTTCTTGTTATTTTCTGGTGACATAAAGATGTCTTAATCAAAAAATGTGGCTTGGTCGTTTCGTTACTACAAGAATTATTGCATAACAGACAAGCCATGACCAGTGAATAAATTAAAAATATTTTCCGTTTCAGGCCCTATCTTCAAAATCTCTTCTCGAGGAGCAAAATACATATTACTCAACGGCTACAAATTCCTGAAAAACCGTTGTAGAGGACTCAAAACACGCTGGCTGTGTGGGACGCACCAAGGGAAAGGATGCCGTGCTTATCTGCATACAGTCGACGATCAACTTGTGGTCTACAAGAATGAACATAATCATCCTCCTCCTCCATTAGATGCTGTCGAATACACTTATTTTAACGAATGCATTTAAAATAGTTAGCCTTGATAACGCAAGATCTTGTTCTATGTGGGTCTGAATATTATCTACGCTATCATTAGAGCCAAAGTGCTGCCTGAACTGTTCCTGAAATCTGCTGTAAGAACAACATCATTCGTCTTTACAGACTCGTTTCACTCCTACTTATTTAATTTTAACTTATGTAGAAAAACCAGGAATTTAAATCACAGGCCCAGTGCCAGCCGTTAACTTCATGGATTTTCATTTTTAACGTTCTTTTTATTAAATATATTGATTTAATTACTCCTAGTTGTACAAAATGTACTGAGTTAGGGACTCAGTACCTTCATTGGTATAAATAAAGTGTTTTCCACCACCTGAAAATATTTAACGTTCACACATGTTCTTAGTTCCTAATTACACGTACCTATGTACTTTCCTCAATTTCCTCATCTTTAAAAATAAGTAAAGTTGCAGATTTATTTCATACATTTCGTCATATTGTGAGCCATTCTAGATTATGATGCTATGATACCTACTTATGTTTATTGCGATAGTATACCTACATCATTCAATTGAAACTCGCTTTGACATTGAATTAGAAGAATATCATGAAATTTTATGTTGTAATAAAATAATAGTAGTTCATGTGACTGTTGCATAATGAGGGGTATTAAAACACGAGTGGGACTTTAGAAAACGAGCCCTTGCGAGTTTTTTAATAGTATCTCACGAGTGTTTTAATACCGAGTTATGTGCAGTCTCATACACTACTTTATCTATACACTGTGACTTTACATATTATATTATGTTAAAGTCATTTTTCAATTTGACGACTCTGTATGAAATATGACAGGGAGAAAAAAATAGCCCTTGGCGAGTTTCTTGCCGGTTCTTCTCGTTACAAGGCCTCCCGCCGTAGGATTTGCGAACCGATAGCGTAGCTTCATTGACGTTCACAAGTGCTGTATCAGCCTAAAATGAATAAATGATTTTGAATTTTGAATTTTGAATACTCATTACCTTTATCATATATTTCAAAAATTAAGCAAAAAAATATTAATTATATAATGAGAATTGGTGCCAAACACCACTCATAGGAGTCTATGCGGTCTACCTTCTACATTCAAAATTCTATTTTTTTTTTAAGTTTTTATTTTTGCCGGCTAAAGAAGGTCATGAAAAAGTTGGAAGTCAGGGCCGGTAAATCCTACGGTTGCCATGGAGATTGTAAAATTAAGAAAAATAAGTGTACTATAATGAGTGACAGCTGTATCCGGTTGTATCATAATGACCATTATAATACAGTTTTATTTTTTAAAGTTGACTAAGGCATAAAGTGTATCATTATACGTTCAGGCATGAGTTCATAATTCGAATATTATAACATGAGTGTAGATTATAGTTATCTAAGCAACTGTTTTATAATAACTAATTATGTACAGTTGCATACAAGACTTTGTTTACACCCATGATATGAATCCTCCATAAAAGGTTCTGAAACCATTTTATTCTCCTGTCTGTCCCAGAGATTTTCGACAAAATAGCGGATGTGTCCCATCTGTCAAGGCGCTGTGATAGTGAAACGTGCGTGCCTGACAGTGTTCTTTTTTTGAAATGAGTTGCATAATGAAATTCAGTCCAACATTATAACAATCTTTTAATAAAACACTTTCACGTATTTATTGAAACAACCTGCTTAAATTTTTAGTTGTTTTTGAAGAATTTAGTTTTTTATTTGACGATTTGGCACCTTCCCAGGGGCCGCTGTCACGGAAATCTAAGATGTGTTTACTATAACACCCGTTTGGATGATATAATGGGTACCATTAGCAACCAGTAGGTAGTTACGACCAAGAAATTTGTATGTTGTTGTAGTAGTTACGACACTGTGTGTTTTAATGTTGGCTATAAGCTAACTGTTTCAGATACTATAATAGAGGATTTATATCATGGGAGTAGATAAAAATGATAACAGAAACTTCTTTATACTAATGTTAATTATTCTCATTTTTTTATATAAAACATTAAAGATAAGTTAGTTCTTAGGATCATTTGACCGCTAGAATAAATAAAGTTTATTCTTTGAAGTGTTTTAATCGCTCTCGGTATTAAAATCGATGTAATGGCTCCTCGATGTAGTTAACGAAGTCTTTTTCATTGGTTTCAATAAAGTGTTTTCGTGCACATCTCGAACTTTTCACAGATTCAATCACACCTATATTGAACACACATTTATTACTTTTTAACCGACTTCTAAATCAAAAAGGAGGAGGTTCTCTATTCGTCTGTATGTATGTTTTTTCTCTTTTTTTTTTTTTGTGTATGTCCACCGATTACTCGAAGACGGCTGAACCGATTGAAATGGTTCAAACGTTATTACATCAGGTTGGTTTCCAAGTTGGTCCCATTTTTTGAAATTTTGAAATCCGTTCAGTAGTTTTCAGGAAATCTTGAAAATACTGTCGTTTTCGTTACCACTTAATGTGAATTTAATACGTATCTTTAGGCATAACTCCTTTCTTCAAAGTACTTACGTTATTTATTTGGTGAGGAATTATTTCTTACTTTTTTGATGTGGTTTTTTTGAAGGCGGTTTTATTTTTTTATAAAAATAATTTTTTGGTTGTGTTTTTAAGAGGATTTTTAGTTTTTTTCGTCGTTTCTGAAATCTAAGTACAAATACAGTAGTTTTATCTAACGAGCGCGGTCCGCCTTTTGTTGTATGCATCCGTGTATATACACGGTTTGACAGACAGTTTGTATTACAAAAGGAGGCTGCGGTCTACACACACAAACGTGGCTCACCCGCACTCGTAAGATAAAACAACTGTACAATCTTTCTTGTTCTTTTTTTCTATTAGTAATGGTTAACTCTTTACTTCAGATGTGCCGGCAATCTTATCAAGTGGGATAATCCGTAGGGTATTGAGGTGGGGTGGGGAGACCTACGGTATCCACTGCAAGGGCGTGGGAGGTAGAATAAGATGGCGCTGCACCAAGCACTCGAGAGGATGCAAGGCTGTCGTGTTCACCATAGATGGTGTGATCGTGAAGACGATGGCTGAACACGATCATACCTTTTTAGCCACAAGGACAACTTTGAGCTGGTGAATGTGTTGACACCATTGATTTACTACTACCTGTAGATACCACATATAAGCTTGACCAATCTTTTTACGTAATGTATGAAAAACCGTTGGCATGGCAACAATATATAGCTTTGTACTTTTCGTTCGCTTCGAGGTGGCCGCTACCTCTCTCCCCGCATCAGCGCACCACGCTCGTAGACAGACCGTATTACGACGTAATAGAGGTAATAGACCTCACTATAATAGACCGGTAGTAATAGACTGGTAATTAAGGGCCTTATCACGTCGTAATAAGGTCTATCTAGGAGCTCGGTGCGGTGAGGCAAACTTGTTTACAAACTTATATTTGTAGTTAATTTCATACAAAATGTGTGCATACGCCCGCAAATATAAATTTGTCAACGTTTAATAAGATGTTAATAAGAAATCTTCCCGCATTAAAAGGTACCCTATGTTGGCCCTGGTTATGAGATATATCTATCGTTTTGGGATCTATATCATACATATCACAAGCAGTATTTTTTTATATTTCCTACCTACATCAATTCAATCGAAATTTTGTCTGACATTGAATTAGAAGAATATAGGTACTTACTTGACATTTTATTTTGCAATAAAATAAATAACAGTAGCTTGTTTAGAATAATGTTGATAATAATTTATTCTCAATATTTTAATATTAAATATTAGAGGTAAGTTAGTTCTTAAGATCATTTGATCCTGAAAATAAATAAAGATTATTCTTTGACGTGTTTTTATTGCTCTCAGTATTAAAATCGATGTAATAGCACCTCGATATAGTTAACCGAGTCTTTATCATTGGCTCTAATAAAGTGTTTTAGTGCACATCTCGAAATTTTCACGGATTCAATCACGCCTATATTGAACACATATTTGTTACTTTTTTATCGATCTACAAGTTAAAATATTTATTGTCTTTTTATCACTTCTAATAATGATTAACTTCCCCTTCAGACAAGCCTGAGAACTTCATCTTGGCATCACGTGGAATCCGTGAGATGTTGAGGTGGGGCAAGGCGACCTACGTCATCCACAGGAATGGAGTAGGAGGTAGAATTAGATGGCGTTGCACCAAGCACGCGAGAGGATGTAAGGCTTTCATGGTTACCTCAAACGGTGTTATCGTGGTGTCGGTGGCTGTGCACGACCATACATTTGCAGCCACAATTATAGTAAAGGAGGCAGGGGTGACAAACCTACTTTAACATGTGTGTAATTATTTGATTGATTTTGATTTGTATTTTGTTTACTTTACGTGGGCTCCTATCTGCTTGGCGTACAGTGCTTCTTTTACATTATTTAGTAGATTTCTTGTTGTTTCTGTTATTGTTTTTGTTTGTTGTTAAATTTGAACCGTTGTTACTTGTTACTATTGTGTCTCTACTATTACTATTTAACCCATTTTGAATTATCTTATGCGCTAACCCAAGATATAGTTCTTATAAGTAGATTTTAACAAAATCTGTAAAACCAAAACCTCACAATAAATCTAGTTTAGAAGAGACATGAAGAAAAAGGTTTACGACACCCTGTTGCCAAACTCAAATGTGAAAGTGATATAATTTTTTTTTGCACCGAATTATAAAACGTACTTTAGACAACGGATGTGTATGACCACGCTTTCAAAGCCACAAGGACAACTTTAGTCAAGCTAGATGAAGCGTTTTTTGACAGTGAAGAAGAAGACTAGATTTTAGCAGAACACAAGAAACAGGATTATTTGTGTTGATCAAGACCTTTGGCATCCACAGGAATGGTATAATGGTATTAGTGTATATATTCTTTGATAGGGGTTAGTTTTAAATAAATGTTTAAGCGCGTTGTGAGTTATTTGTATCGACATTATTGCAATTTAAGTCTACACTACTAAATTAATGTGTTGTTATGTCATTTAACGTTTAAGAATAGTATTAAATGTTAAAACTACTATATTACTCGTTTAAATACCAATTATATTATGACTATTCATAATAAAAAAATATTATTTATGGTGCTATGTATTTGGTGATGATGAAATAAGTATTCATTAATAAAACCGCAACTTAAAACGAGATCGACAGCAATCTAAAAAAATTTGAAGTCATTAGATAAAAACACAGCGATAATAAAGTAATCTATACTAATATTATGAATGTTAAAGTGTGTTTGTTTGTTTGACCGTCTTTTAAGTAAAAACGGACCAGCGGGTCATCGTGATTTTTGGTATGGGAATAGCTTGAGAGCTGGAGAGTGTCATATGCTACTTTTTAACCCGGAAAAATATCAAATTCTCACAGGATAAGGTCCTGTAGTCTGTAGTACATACGGGCGAAGCTGCGGGTGGAAGGCTAGTTGTATAATAATCAGTCTACAAGTGAATACAATCATTCTTGTTCTTTTTTTCTATTAGTAATGGTTAACTCTTTTTTTTTCAGACGTGCCGGAGATCTTCTTCTCATTTTCAAGTGGGATGATCCGTAAGGTATTGAGGTGGGGTGGGGAGACCTACGGTATCCACTGCAAGGGCGTGGGAGGTAGAATAAGATGGCGCTGCACCAAGCACTCGAGAGGATGCAAGGCTGTCGTGTTCACCATAGATGGTATGATCGTGAAGACGGTGGCTGGGCACGAGCATACCTTTGCAACCACAAGGACCACTTTGAACTAGTGAATGTGGTGAAACCATTACATAACTAAATTGCGGCTAGGCCCAATATCGATCAAGCTCCAAATGTCACTTACAAAATTTATCCATGTAATTCGACGCTTCTGTCTTACTTACACTAGGTACTACTACCTGTATTCTTTACCATAATATTTTAAAGATTTATGTACTCTGTATTGTAATTAATGTGACATGCTAATAAAGATTCTAATTCTTACACCAAATATTTTGCCTTATAAAAAATCTGTAGTATTTCGTCTTAGTTAAATTAACAAGATGAGAAATTGATTTTCTACTGATAAGCCGATCACTCTGCCCAACGTTATTTTATATTATTCGTCATTCGCAAAGGTGTGCTTAAAATTAACGAATATTATAATTTAGCAGCTGTTTCTAACCCTGTATAATATTGATCTGTCTCATCATCTGCACCTAATAGTTCAGTTGAAAATAATTTTAAAACATTGGAAGTTTGAGTGTCACAAGATTTACATTGTTGAAAAGGTGCAGGCCTTGGAGAGTTATTTGTTTTGCACTCAATCACATTCTCTTGAGATACATTACAGTCGATGTCCACACTGTTACCACTTTGAAGTTACGCTATGTCTTATGGCCTTTCAAAAAGTAGTTTCTGTTTGAGGTTACTAGCTTCTAATCTATCTTTTCTTGATTTTGCCTCCTCTGACACTGGTTGCGAGTTCCATGGAAAATTGTTTATATAGCACCTTTTTACGGTTCCGTACCAAAATGGTAAAAAGGAACCCTTATGGTGCGACTCAGTCTGTCTGTCTGTCTGTCACAGCTGGATATCTCGAGAACTACTAATGATATCAACTTGAAATTTGCTAATGCTACGGCTAATGTTGAAATAACTTGACGCGAATAAACATTTTATCGAACAATAGCCACTCGTGAAACATATACTCAAGTTTAGCCGGCTAATCTTATGTTCACACCCATCAAAGGTCACAGCACATTACATCAACTCAGAAAGGGATCGACACCGTATCGCCTTTCGCCTCGCCGTCAACCAGGCGTCAACCTAACGCAAGCACGTAACCAAACTTGGCTTGGCTACGGCTAGGCGACGCCACACTTACGGCTAGGCGACGCCGCGCTAACGGCTCGCCGCACAGTGGTTCCATATATAAAAAAAGAATGAGAGAAAAAAATAATAAAAAAAAATAAAAAAAAACAGGGACTGAAAGGGGGTCTTGAAAATTCAAAGTGAGGCTACTAGGGCATTTGGGGTAGGTATCATAATAAAAGAGCGCTGCTTGCACATTCTAGATTTTTTTTTCTTTTTTAAGCCGTATAGTTTTCGACTTTTGATGAAAAATGTAAAAAAAATATCGTTCCCGCCATTATCTCTGAAATTATTCTATGTGATAGAAGTTTATGTAAAGATTACAGGAAAAATAAAATGAGGTCTCTAAATAGTAAATTTTTGCCTGTTTCACAATGTCCGATTAGTAGACTTCCAGTTTACTTGACAGTTTTGTATGGCCTATCTGTCAAGTAACAGCTAAGCAGAACTTTCTTAGACAGTGAAACAGGCCCATCAATTAAACTTAAAATTAATGAACGTTATGTGCCATTGCGCAATTGTTTTGACCGCAGTTTGCGATGGTACCTGATGGTTCTTACGTCTTTACCCAAATGTGAATTTGTTTCAGTGTCAATGTACCGAACATCGAATGGTAAGCTCGCACTGTTCGCGAATGGCTACCGGTACTACCGGCAGATCCAGCGGGGCAACAAGACCCGGTGGCAGTGCTCCAAGAAGACGCGCACCAAGTGCAAGGCCTTCGTCACCGCCATCGACGGCCTCATCGTGCGGAACAACCTTGACCACAACCACTGAACTGCTCCTTTTTAAGTACACTAACTTGAGTAAGCTTAGCTTACAAGGCCTTATTGTTTTGTAAGCAACGAATTATTCATTAGTTCATGGTTAATTTATCACCCGATTGATTACGAAATTGACTAAAACTTTTGAGAAATCAAGGTTAAGATTTAAAAATTGGATCATGATTATGACTTACTCAAGCTCTTACAATAATAAAAAAATAATAAACTTAATAGTTTTTTTTTTTTTTTTATGTTTTATCAAAAAAAAATCATGTCAATCGAATAATCCATCGTTGTTTTATTGCAATTTAAAGTTCTATACCTCTAAAAAAACACCCGTTATATCAAATTGTTTCTAACTTTATAACAATAATGGCACTCCATATTTAATCGTGATAGAAAACACGTCGTAATGTGCAGAATATTGTTCTTGCGTCAGGGATTCCTTGCTTAACATAATCTAAATGGCATCCATAGATTAAATTATAATATTCACCTAAAGTGCCTTTTTTGTCATAATAATTATGAACGGCCAAAAACAACTTTAGACCGTGTTTCTCACGAACGCAGACCAGTATACCTACAAAATCACGATGAGTGCTCAAAAAAATGGCATTTTTTTCATAGAACAAATTCGTGTTGGGTGTTTTTAGATAGGTATTTAAAAATGATACTTTGATTTTTTTTATAATTTTTTATCAAAGTCAATATTTTTAAAGATATAGGTACACTTCCAAAGTGGTAAAATGTGTGTGGAGGACTAACTCTAACTTACCCCTCTAACTTTGAAAATAAGAAAGTGAAAAATCTAGAAAAAAATATATGCTGTAGATCTTAATTAAAACTTTCAACGAAAATTGGTTTGAACAAGATATAGGAAGCGGTTTTTGAGATATAACACATTTTCTAAAACCGCGAATGTAAGTTTGTCGTTGATACAAACACTATGGAAAACAAAGTTATTTTTTGCTAACAAAAAATGGTAGTGGTATTTTGGCTAGGCATAGGCAATCGGTACGTTAAGTGGTTACGGAACCCTTCATGAGCGAGTCCAACTCGCACTTGGCCGATTTTTAAAACTATAGTTGTATATCACATGTGAGACGAAATTAATCAAGTGTAGTGTTGTTTTATTGCATCAAACGAAATTAAAATAAATAAACCCTTTAAACAAAAATGCTATTATTATCGACACAAAATACTAGATATTACTACCGTGTTAGGTAGGTTCACCCTTGTTTGGTAGAACAACGTTTCGTCGAAAATCGGTTCGACTAATTTTAGTTACAATAAAGTCATTTCACAGAATTATTCATTTGATCGAATGTTTATTTGTCATAATTTTATTTCGTATAATTATTTATTTGGACGAATGTCATTTTACCGAATTTTCAATTGCGCTAATTTTGTTTGGACGAATGTCATTTTACCGAATTTTCAATTGCGCTAATTTTATTTAAACGAATGTTTAACTTTGTTGTAAGAAATTTATTATTTACTAATAATAAATTTCTTACAACAAAGAGAACACAATCTATAACGACAATACCTACATATTATTATTATATTTTACAGAATTACAATCTATATTTTCTTCAGCGAAATGTTAGTGTATACTGTCTGTCTAATAAAGGATATCCTACTAATATTATAAATGTGAAAGTTTTGATGTTTGGATGTTTGGATGTTTGTTACTCAATCACGCCAAAACAGCTGAACGGATTTGGCTGAAATTTGGAACACAGATACTTTGTAGCCTGGAGATGAACATAGGCTACTTTTTATCCTGGAAAAATGTCACATTCCTGCGGGATAACGTCGTGTAGTCCACGCGGGCGAAGCCGCGGGCGGAAAACTAGTTTTCTATAAAGTTTTGACAGCATGTTTATTTTCAGAGCCACTGTTTACCACAACTAAGTTCGGTAGTTTAGTGTTGCAACTTGGAAGTCATCGCTTCAACCTGGCGACATCTAGCAAGGGACCCAGAATAAGATGGACTTGCGTCAAGAAGTATAGAGGATGCCGCGTCGTCATTTACACTGTCGAAAATGATGTTGTTAAACAATCAAATGAACATAATCATTAATGGATCTACCTATTTAACCTTAGCGGAAATTGCTTTTTTAACCGACTTCAAAAAAAGGAGGAGGTTATCAATTCGACTGTATATTTTTTTTTTTTATTTTTTTTTTTATTTTTTATGTGTGTTACCTCAGAACTTTTTAGTTAATGAACCGATTTGGATAATTCTTTTTTTATTTAAAAGGTGACGCTTCTCGTGTGGTCCCATTCAAATTTTATCAAGAACTGGCAAGAAGTTCAGGAATTATCCTGAATAATGTGTATTTAGACTTTATTTAGGTATATGGACGATTTCATAGTTTCATCAAATTGGGGATCATTTTCAAAAATGTTTTTTTTTTGAAAGTTGGTACTTCTGACCTGATCTTACTTTCACCAAGTCAGGACCAGGGGATCAAATCCCAGGAAAATTAAGAGAAATTCTCAAATATAGGCAAGCCTTATGCGTTTCATTTATTTTTGAAGTTAGTCAAGTATTTGCATCTGGTAGTCATCATCTTATAGTGATGAGCTGGTGATGGAAGCTACAACTCCTTAACGGTTAGGAGCTGGAGAATATTTCTTTAAGTATTAATCGTACTATGGACCAATAGTTATATTCTTTTAGGTTATTAGGGTGAGCTGCTGATGAGAGGTGAAACTCCTCAACAGTTAGGAGTTATATTATGATGTTTTATAAACACCATATGCACGAATGGACCTTCAGTTGTATTCCTTCAAGTTATCTAAGTAGCTAAAGATGGAAAGCTGAATTCCGTAACGGATAGGATATTTACAACAATTTATCATAATCACCATGTAGTTTCTTAAGCTACTTCACTAAAAATCGAAAAATAAAACGTTTTTGAAAAAAAATGTAACCGCCTTCAAAACGGATCGTCAAACAAAAATTAACAAACACTAAAAAACGAAAAAAATAATAAGTTTTTTTTAATTTAAAGGACGATGATACGTGACTTTTTCTAATTTATCTTGGTACTTACTGAACTGTTTGAAGTCGGTGCCAAGCCAAAAAGAATAAGAACGAAAACGAAAACTAACATAAAAAAAACCCGGTCCCAAGCGTGTGGTGTAGGTCGTAATTACCTCAATACGTATAAGACGGCACCGACTTCAAACAGTTCAGTAAGTACCAAGATAAATTAGAAAAAGTCACGTATCATCGTCCTTTAAATTAAAAAAACTTATTATTTTTTTCGTTTTTTAGTGTTTGTTAATTTTTGTTTGACGATCCGTTTTGAAGGCGGTTACATTTTTTTTCAAAAACGTTTTTTGAATACCTACTTATAATATGCTGCCCGCATCCAGCTACTTCCCGCGACCTTGACTAGATCGTCGGTCCACCTTGTAGGGGGCCTGCCCACGGAACGTGTCGTCCGTTACGCGGTCGCCATTCAAGAACCTTTCCGCCCCAACGGCCATCGGTTCTCTGCGCTATGTGTCCCGCCCACTGCCACTTCAACGATGCAACCTTCGAGCGATGACGGTTGTTTTAGTTCTCATGCGGATCTCATCATTTCTGATTCGATCGCGCAGGGAAATACCGAGCATCGCTCTCTCCATTGCTCACTGGGTGACCTTGCCTTCTTATGAGACCCATAGTAAAGGCCCACGTCTCACTTCCATATGTCATAACTTACAACACACTGGTCAAAGACTTTCGTCTTGAGACATTGAGGTATTTCGGCGCTTGCCAAACGCCATTTCCAAACAAACAATACATAGGTATATAATGAAGCAATTATTTGTTATAGGTTATTATAAAATAAAGTGAATGATGACATCAAAATATTCTTTTTCTGTCTACGACCAAAGTTAAGTCGAGTTTAACGAAATTTTACTGCATCATTTGAAGAGGCTAAAGTTCACCATGTTTATTACATTACAGAGCCGCAGTTCATCAATACCAAATTTGGCAACCTTGTGATGCTACTGGGCAAGTACCGGTTCAATCGAGTGACCGCCTGCAAGGGCCCAGTTGTGCGCTGGACCTGCGTCAAGAAACGGGGTGGCTGCCGGGCCTCTATCACTAGCGTAGATAACGTCATCATTAAGACTTTGAACCAGCATAACCATTGAGTTTCCATATTTTTTTCTACTTTATAACTCACAGAACACAAGAAAGTGTTGAAAAGTAGTAAGTGGGAGTGGCGCGCGTGTAAGCCAATTTACTTAAAACAGCAATGGTCAATACTTTTTCCCTTTGTTTGATTTTGAATTTATTTACATTGCCATAGCAACGTGTGGCAACGTGCCTAATTGATACAGTCACTATCGAAAATGATGTTGTTAAACAATCCAATGAACTTAACATTAATGGATCAGACCACCCACATTCTTTCGCGGAATTTCCTTTTTGAGGATTAAGGTATAACATTTTTATGTTTGTCAATAGGTACCTCCTGTAACAACTCTTTATTTTTAGGTTAGTAAAGTGGCCAATGTTTAATAAAACAAATTAAATGATAAGAAAATATAATTATAAATCTCTAATTAGCCAAAAATAAGTAGAGTTATACGAAATTTAACTGAATCATT
Source organism: Crambus lathoniellus (assembly GCA_949710035.1). Lineage (NCBI taxonomy): Eukaryota > Metazoa > Arthropoda > Insecta > Lepidoptera > Crambidae > Crambus > Crambus lathoniellus. Next base: position 7,881,026 of record OX453307.1, on the reverse strand, counting down.
TGATGAGGTTGAAGTTCAATAAGTTTTGTGCATTACAGGGCCGGAGTTCTTCAAGATCAAATCCGGCAACCTTGTGATGATTCTGGGGCGGCACCGGTACAACCAAGTGATTGCCTGCAAGGGCCCAGTTGTGCGCTGGACCTGCGTCAAGAAACGCTGCCGGGCCTCCATCACTACCATAGATAACGTCATCATTAAGACTTTGAACCAGCATATAAACCATTGAATTTCCTTTTTTTATACTTTATAACTCACAGAACACAAGAAATTGATGAAAAGTAGTACTTTCACTTACTTGGCGCACGTGTAAACCCTTTTTACTTAAAACAGCAATATTTAATAATGGTATTATTTCCCTTTGTTTGATTTCGAATCTATTTACATTGCCATGGCAATGTGCCTAAGTGATACAGTGACTATTGAAAATGATGTTGTTAAACAATTAAATTAATGGATCAGACCACCCATATTCTTTCGCTAAAATAAGTAGAGTTTGGTTCTAATTGAATTATTTGATGAGGTTGAAGTTCAATAACTTTTGTGCATTACAGGGCCGGAGTTTTTCAAGATCAAATCCGGCAACCTTGTGATGATTCTGGGGCGGCACCGGTACAACCGAGTGATCCCCTGCAAGGGCCCAGCGGTTCGCTGGACCTGCGCCAAGAGACCGGGCTGCCGCGTCTCCATCACCACCGTGGATAATGTCATCATCAAGACTCTGAACCAGCATAATCATTGAACCTCCTAGCCCACAAAACATTAGCAGAAGTAGGTAAATGTACGGGGCGCGCGTGGAAATCTTCTATAACCAAATAATCCCGCGAGAACAGGCACCACGCGATTAAACTGCTAGGAACAAAGGGCCTGTTTCACAATGTCTAAGTAAGTTCTGATTAGCTGTTACTTGACAGAAACAAACTACAAACAACAATATAATACATACAAAACTGTCAAGTAAACTGGAAAGTATCTCCTAATCGGACATTGTGAAACAGGTACGAGTGTACTGCCGCACTCAGAGACATCAATTAACTTTAATGACAATTAAATCTATACCTATCTGTCTCTTTTATGTCTAGTCACTACATAGTATAAAACAAAGTCGCTTTCTCTTTCCCTATGTCCCTTTGTATGCTTAAATCTTTGAAACTACGCAACGGATTTTGATGCGTTTTTTTTTAATAGATAGAGTGATTCAAGAGGAAGGTTTATATGTACTTTTTATCCCGATATTCCCACGGGAACGGGAACCACGCGGGTGAAACCGCGGGCGGCCGCTAGTATTGACTAAAATAGGAAATTAAAGTTGATCGACGTCTCTGATTGCGGCAGTTAGTCTACAAGAGAAAAAAATCTTTCTGTGTTCTGTGGGTATCTATATATATAAAATTCAAAGTCCTGACTGACTGACTGACTGACTGACTGACTGACTGAGATATCAACGCACAGCCCAAACCGCTGAACCTAGAGACTTCAAATTTTGCACATAGATACGTTATACAGTGTAGGCATCCACTAAGAAAGGATTTTTGGAAATTCCACCCCTAAGGGGGTGAAATAGAGGATGAATGTTTGTATGAAAGTTTGTCAGTTTTGAAGTTAGGATCTTCAAACATTGTATTTAGGCTGGCAATGGCAATTGAAAATTAATATTTACCTGTGTCAGCGTTTTTGACAATTCCACCCCCAAAGGGTTGAAAAAGGGGATGAAATGTTGTATCTGGAAAGTCCTTCATTTAATTTATTATTTAGGCTTATGGTCGGAAAGTAAAACAAATAAGCAAAAACATGTTTCGTATTTTTTCGAAAATCAACCCATTAGAGGTTAAATTGGATTAATAAACCTAAAAATCGATATGGATGTCGTTATTGAGGTTTTATGGGATGACGATTGCAAAATGGCATTTATTTTGATGTTTAAAACACGCTGACCATGATTCAACCCCTAAAAGGTTGCAATAGGGGTGAAATTTTGAATGAAAATCAGGGGTAAAATAGACATTTCAACTTGATACTTTGTAGGCTTACTTCTTAAAACAAATAGGCAACCCATTTCGTAATTTTCCCAAAATCAAATCCAGGGGATAAATCTATCTATATCTATATATATAAAATTCAAAGTCCTGACTGACTGACTGAGTATCAACGCACAGCCCAAACCGCTGGACCTAGAGACTTCAAATTTTGCACATAGATACGTTATACAGTGTAGGCATCCACTAAAAAGGATTTTTGGAAATTCCACCCCTAAGGGGGTGAAATAGAGAATGAATGTTTGTATGAAAGTCCGTTAGTTTTGAAGTTAGGATCTTCAAACATTGTATTTAGGCTGGCAATTGAAAATTAATATTTACCTGTGTCAGTCTTTTTCACAATTCTACCCCCGAAGGGGTGATAAGGGGGATGAAATGTTGTATCTGGAAAGTCCTTTATTAAATTTATTATTAAGGCTTTTGGTCGGAAAGTAAAACAAATAAGCAAACACATATTTCGTATATTTGCGAAAATCAACCCCTTAGAGGTTAAATGGGATAAATAAACCTAAAATCGATATGGATGTCGTTATTGAGGTTTTATGGGATGACGATTGCAAAAATGGCATTTTTTTGATATTTAACACGCTGAACATGATTCCACCCCTAAAAGGTTGAAATAGGGGTAAAATTTTGAATGAAAAATCAGGGGGTGAAATAGACATTTCAACTTGAAACTTTGTAGGCTTACTTATTAAAACAAATAGGCAACCCATTTCGTAATTTTCCCAAAATCAAACCCAGGGGGTAAAATAGGGGATGAATATGTGTATAAAAGTCCGTCAGTTTTGAAGTTAGGATCTTCAAATTTTGTATTTAGGCTGGCAATTAAAAATTAATATTTTCCTCTGTCAGCGTTTTTGACAATTCCACCCCCGAAGGGGTAATGAGGGGGATGAAATGTTGTATCTGAAAAGTCCTTCATTAAATTTATTATTTAGGCTTATGGCCAGAAAGTAAAACAAATAAGCAAACAAATCGTTATTGAGGTTTTATGGGATGGCGATTGCAAAAATGGCATTTATGTTGATGTTTAACACGCTGAACATGATTCAACCCCTAAAAGGTTGAAATAGGGGTGAAGTTTTGAATGAAAAATCAGGGGGTAAAATAGACATTTCAACTTGAAACTTTGTAGGCTTACTTCTTAAAACAAATAGGCAACCCAATTCGTAGTTTTTCGAAAATCAAACCCAGGGGGTAAATAGGGTATAGAAGCCTGAATCATCTTAAGTACCCTAAAAGTTCTTGGTACCTAAGCTACTCAGAACTAACTTTTTGATTGTGAAACAGACACTTATTATTTACTAGCTTCCGCCCGCGACTTCGTCCGCGTGGACATTCGAGAAAATACTTAGGGGACCAATAACCAGGATAAAAAGTATTCTATGTTTTGATTTCATTAAAATCCGATCAGCCGTTTTTACGTGATTAGGCGGCGGCTCACCAAGTGAGCAGCCTCGTGCGAGGCCCGCCGCACGTGGCAAACGTTCTGCCTCGCGTGAGGCTGCTCGCTTGGTGAGGGAGGACCCGCCTAATCACGTAAAAACGGCTGATCGGATTTTTATGAAATTAAAACATAGAATACTTTTTATCCTGGTTATTGGTCCCCTAAGTATTTTCTCGAATGTCCACGCGGACGAAGTCGCGGGCGGAAGCTAGTAGTATTATAAATACTGAGCGTTTAAATGTTCAGATGTTAGTAACTCCATCACGACTAAACTCCTGAATGGATCTGAATGACATATGGCACAGAGATAGATTATAGTCTATAGTAGCATATAAACTGCTTTTTACTACAGGAAAATATCTCATTCGCACGGGAAAACAGCGTGTAGTTCACGCGGGTACGTCTGCGGGTTGTCGAAAGCTAGTTAAAATATAAGTCATCACAAGTATTGGTACAACATGTATAGTGCTTTAACTTCTTAACTGCGGCTGTATTTTGCTAGTAGGCTTCCTCGTAGCTTTAAGATTAATCATAGATTTTTCTTAGTCATGTGACTTGGTTTAGCTATTCCAGTTTAGTTAAATAAGCCAGTATTTACTTTATTTTTCATAGATTACAATATATTAAACAACGTATACAGCACACTGAGATATATCATTTCCAAAGCAGTGTTAACAAAAATAAAACCGCCTTCAAAAAAATGACATCAAAAAAGTAAGAAATAATCCCTCTAATACTGTATTCACACCAAATAACGTAAGTATTTTGAAATCTTGTCCCGCCTTTATGTGACACCAGTTATGGCAAATATCACTCTTCTGTAAGTTCTTGTTACTTAAGTTTAAATATTTTCTTGTTTATAAATAAGTTTCTTAACAATATTAACAAAACTTCTGGTCAATAACATGTAAGTCCACAGTTTCAGGTCCGATTTTCGGCACGACCAGAAAAGGCAACCCTGTGATCCAAGTGGGCCCGTACCGCTTCAACCGCGTAAACAGGGGCAAGGGCCCCAACGTGCGCTGGACCTGCATCAAGACCCCAGCTGGGTGTCGGGCTTCCATAACTACCCTGGATGATGTCATCATCAAAACGCACAATGATCACAATCATTAGCTGGAAGAACATTGAGCGACTAGCAACTTTTGTCGTAGCCCTATTTGTAATGCTGGGGCTTCACCTGCGTGATGCCTAACGGCGTTATTAACGGCATGATAAGTTTCATTAAATTGTGCACTAAACTATGCGGTAATTGTGTGGCCACACTCATTTGATGCTTGATTCTAGCGACTTAGTTAGCGTGTGATCTGTGGATACTAGTCATACATATATAGTGATCTCTGATATAATTTTTGGCTTTGGTTTATTTAAGAGTGTGAAGAATTATTTATTTAAGTTTTATAGTGATCTGTGATATAATTTGTGGTTTTGGTTTATTTAAGAGTGTGAAGAATTATTATTTAAGTTTTTAATGATTTGTGATATAATTTGTGGCTTTAGTTTATTTAAGATAAAGATAAAGATATATTTATTTGCAAAAAACATGAGTAACAAAGTGATGATGATATGTTAAGAATTAGATCTAACATGTTTTGCCGGTCAGCATGCAAAAAAAGAAATTCATTAGAGGGGTAAGAGTGTGAAGAATTATTATTTAGGTTTTATAGTGATCTGTGATATAATTTTGTGGCTTTGGTTTATTTAAGAGTGTGAAGAATTATTATTTAACTTTTATTATATTACCATGCTAAACAAAAACCAAGAGTAAAAAGGAGAATGAATGTGACCGTGTTTTGACAAGGTCGTTCGTATACGTAGATGTAGCGACAACAACGCACTAGAGGTCCGCTAAATCCCTTTGATGTGTCGAAAGTTACCGCCGTCCGAGCTATCGCCTAACGTCTAATGACACTAAAGCAAATAAGCGCGCTATGACCCGGTTACACCTGCGTATACTATATCAAATAGCGCGCTAATGGCATTAAACACAGGTGAAGCCCCAGCATAATGGTTGCCTAGTAACTACGGTTCTCCAAGACAAAACCACTGTGAATCGATGATAGTTTTAGCTATCTAGGTCTAAAGTATGTGTCTATCATACTTAAGAGACATTATTATTATAATATATTATACAAAGTTGCCTACTCAAACTTAGTACAATATACTAATTTATTCCTACTATATAAAATTATAAATGTGAAAGTTTAGATGTTTGGATGTTTCTTACTCAATCACGCCAAAACGGGTGAAAGGATGTGGCTAAAGAGGAATATAGGCTACTTTTTATCCCGGAAAAATGTCACTTCCTCGCGGGATAACGTCGTGTAGTCCACGCGGGCGAAGCCGCGGGCGGAAAGCTAGTACTAATATAATGCTACTAATCCTACTAGTACTACAATATTATAAATGTGAAAGTTTACATGTTTGGATGTTTGTTGCTCAATCACGCCAAAACGGCTGAACGGATTTGGCTGAAATTTGGGACACAGATACTTTGTAGCCTGGAGAAAAATATAGGCTACTTTTTATCCCGAAAAAAAAACGACATTCCCGTGGGATAACGTCGTTTAATCCACGCAGGCGAAGCCGCGGGCGGAAAGCTAGTATGTCGAGTAAAACTTTTGCTTAAGACTAGACTACATTTGATACCTTGTGACAAGTAATTTCATCACAACACATCACCAAACAACTATTTCTAAGATTAGTGTTCGTGTAGTTGAGTGCCATCGGAAATTATTTAACTATATCACCTAACTAACTAACTTTAAAGACTTTGAAGTTGTAGTGATTAGGATGTTAATTATAATATAGTAAAGGTATTACTAGCATAGATACAGCACTGTACAAGACAATTAGAGCATTGAACATATCAAAAGAAAATTAATTTCTTTTTATCTCAACTTAAATCCGTAAATACTGCTTTAACACGTTCGCCGCGGCAGTGATTTTTCTATACTTCCCATTCCTTCGGTACAAGGCCTATACACCTGGTAATTAAACTTCCATTGTGGCGGCACAAGGCTTATAGACCCTGTAACATTTAAGAAACTTTAAATCCTTTTTTGGCTTCATGCAGAAAGATATTATGATTTTTTGCGTTGAATATAAATAACAATGAACTAATTGACATACACCTGAAGGCGTTCGTTAACAGCTTGTTTAGTTTAAAAATTAAAGCTATATTTAAAATACAGGGTTTATTCACCCTGTGCCGCACTGAATAAGGGAAATCTGGTGCGTATTTTAGGGATGTGAAATAAAAACATCGATAGTCTTAATTAAGTTTAATATAATGAAAAAAAGATAAAACAAACATGAATTAATGTTTTTCAATGAAACATGGGTAACAAAAGTTTCTTTCGCACTGAACACATTCAGTTAAAATAAACACTTTTTTGTCAGCTTGGCGGCTGGTTAAAAAGGTTCGGAGTTTTCCGTAATAACCGACTCAATTCCTCTTGTTAACACCTTTTACCAAATTGTGTTTGTCAAGTTTTCGTGCGGGTTCTGAAAAGATAAATTTATTAATTTATTTTATATTTGTATGTGTATGTGTGTGTGTGTGAGCGTATGCGTGCGTGGCTTGGATGTGGATGTGGATGTGTATAATATACAAACATATTATGTTTGTGTTTGTGTATATTTATATCAAAAACCTGCCTACCCACGGGAAACGTAATTAGGTAAATAAAATAAATGGTAATGATGACTCACCTGTCTTTGATAAATCAATCTATAATTAGATTCAATATTCACTGCATCACTGTCCTGACAAACATCGTAGACAATTTTTTTTCGCACCTTTTGTTTGGTCTTGACGCCATGTCGACGCGTGCGTTTCGTGGTGAATGCTAGCCAACACTAGCCGCGCGAAGCGAGCGCGGGGTGCGGTACCAGGTGCGGGGTGTACAAGGTGCTTCGACCTGGTTACGCACTGTGATGAAATTTTATTTCATCCATGCGGTGCCAGGTCTAAAAACCTGGTATTAAGGTAGGTACACCATTGGATTCTATTTTGAGAATACATCTCAGATATATATTCATCTCTTTCTCATACCTAACCAAATTAAAGTTATGCCTTCCGCGTGACAAGGAAGTCTATACTTTTCTTAGTCGCACTGTAAGCGAGACGTATACAAGATGTTTAGACCTGGTTTCGCACTCAACGTGTTAATAAGAACAAAAGAAAACATTTTATTGTAGGGCAAGGTATTGTAATAGTGTTTTTTACATGACTGCCAAAAAAGTGTGTAATGTGTTTTATTGTAGGGCAAGGAATTGTAATAGTCTTTTTACATGACTGCCAAAAAAGTGTGTATTGTGTTTAAGCTTAAATGTGTGTAAGTAGTCAAATAAATTAAACCATTTTCTTGATCTTTAATGTAGAAAATAAAATCGTGTATGAATTGAATGTTGTTCTTTATTTAATTTTAGTGTGATACTCGTATAAAAATTATAATACGAATCTTTTTTTTTGAATAATGTATGCTTACAGTAAATGAGTTTATGCCGACAACTTGTTGGTTAATGATCACAGTGTTCCATTAGACACTAATATTATCATCAAGAGGTAAAGTTAAAGAGTTTGCATGTAGGAAGTAATCTGTGAAGCTACGGAACCGATGTTGAAAACGGTTTCTCCAGTAGACATCTGCATTATTTCTGAGTGGACATAGGCTACCTATATTTTATCCAGATATTCCAAAAGGAATGGAAACTACCAAAGCAGAACCACACGGCGCTTATAGTATACAAAAAGTAACACAAATTAGCTGTATATTTTGAGCGTAGATATATTTTATTGGTACTAGTTATTTGCATAGGTTTTAGATTGAAAAATGGAAAATGAAGTATTTAGAAAAAATCGACCCGTCTCACAACCAGCTTCGATGGGACTCGAACTCACGACCTTTCGCTTTCCGGGCGACTGCTCTAACCACTGAGCTATGGAGTCGTTAGAGCAGTCGCCCGGAAAGCGAAAGGTCGTGAGTTCGAGTCCCATCGAAGCTGGTTGTGAGACGGGTCGATTTTGTCTAAATACTTCATTTTCCATTTTTCAATAATAAAAATTGCATTGTGAATGCAAAAAACTAAAAATTAAAATAACCAAGTTTTATGTTCTTTGTTAGACGGTCTCAATATGATTTTGATTAAGTATAGATTTTTTTATTAATATCGTATTTCCAGATCCTATATTCAGCATTTCCCGGTTCGGCAGGCCTGTTATGATTATAGGGGCTTACCGGTTCAACAAGAAGGAACAGCGGAGCCGGGGACCGGTCGGCTACTGGAACTGCACCAAGAATCCCATGTGCAGGGCCACTCTGAAGACCGTGGACGACCAGATTGTGAATATGAGAAATGAACACAATCATTGATATTTGGTTCTATCCAATATTATTTATTAGGGTTTGATTAAGAGTGAATTACTAATTTCACTGAGTGTACTCAGAACCTTCTTAAGGTAATCAGATGTTATATCCGGTTATGGTTTATCTTTGTTCCTTTTAAAAAAAGGTCAAAGTTTTTATTAAAACTTAAAAAGTAGTTAAAGATGGTAAACGAAGAGTGGGTTTATTTTATTATAAATTATGCTTTTCCAGTGGAAATGATTGTGTTCCCCATAAACTACTACTACAGGTTACGCGCGCTTCAAATATCCTAGTTTCAACAATATTCCCGAGAAACTAGGACGTTAGTGTAACTCTGATAAGTGGTCCATTACATCTTGTGGTTTAGAAATAAAACATAGGATGAGCTTGAGGCAAATAAATGGATATGTTGAAATATATCTGTAGTCTCATACTTTTATCACAATAAAAAATAAAATTGGTGATTTGATGCTCAAATTGTAATAAAAAATGTTGTGATTTTAATGTTGTTTAATTTTAAATATAACTGAATATCTCCATCTGGACTGTGCAGAAAGAAAACACACATTCATATTTTTAATTAGTATTTAACCAGTGATATTAAATTATTGTTTTTTCACACTAACGGAAAGTTTTTGTTTTTAGATGCAATTTTCACAACGTCAAGGTTCGGCAGGCCGGTGATAATGATTGGCAAGTACAGGTTCAACAAATCGTCCCAGTGTTCTGGGCTCGTCGCAAACTGGTACTGCAGCCGCGCCCCCGCGTGCCGCGCCTCTCTCAAGACCATGGACTCTAGGATTGTCAGAATGTCCAACAATCATTCCCACTGAGGATATCAGAAACTTTAAATTTGCTGTAATGTAACACAGTAGTAGCTTTGTAATGGGTGCCCATTTAGTTATTAAGATTTTTTTATAGACATAAAACATTGAAAGTCGATATAATTACATGTTTTACACTCGGCTTGTATACATAATAGATAGGGCAAGTGTTAAACTTGCACTAGTATAAGTATTATATATTATATTTACCCTACATAGGTATATCAACGAATATTAGAGGCAGCCGTCTCAGCATACTACGCTCATGCTTACGCATGGCTGAAGCACAGAATATATTATAGTACTGCTGAAGTAAGGAAGCAGTGTAAATACCAACGAACTTTTTGTACTCTAAAATAAATTTGTACGAATAATAGCAAATATTGATAATTCGCAGAGTTGTACTTACGCTACCGTCAATATACATTTTAGCTGTATGTAGGTACTTTCGTTCATTAGAATATTAATTCGTTATTCGTAAAACTTGTCAACACACATAGTTTAAACACCCGCCATAAAAATAGACTTTACTTACCACCATCTCGAATAAATATGCTAAATAATAAATAAATAATAATAATAATCCTTACTATATTGCCATAAAAATATAATATATGTAATAAGCTGCCAAATTTAATTATTGTTATTATTATTGATTCTTATAAAAACAGAATCAAATCCAAATTTATTTAGAAAGAAATTAAATTACATGTTAATGGCAAAATGTTATTACTCAATTTTTGATTATTTAAATATCCGAATATTAACTTAATTTTATTAGGTTATGATAATTTTATTTGATGATATTTTGTGACATTATTATTAGTACAATCTCAATTATATGTAACTCTATTTTTCACCAATTAATTTTATAGTAAGTACGTTTTATATTTTAATTAATTAATTAATTATTCGTATCTTAGTACTAACATAGATACCTATAATAAACATAACAGTATTAAATATTGCTGTACCGTCACAGGGTTTATGTTGGATTATGCGCTAATATACATATACAAGTTATTGTAAGAACATAAGTGCAATAAATAAATGCTTTGAATCATTGTGACCCCTGTACTTTAGATCGTGTTGATGTCCCATTGCCTTTTTCATCAACATCTAAAGGAATTAATTATTAAATTACGGTAATTAGAAGATCTTTTCTTATAATAAACTAGTTTTCCGCCCGCGCTTCGCCCGCGTGGATTTCACGAAGTTATCCCGCGGGAATGTGACATTTTTTCGGGATAAAAACTAGCCTATGTTCCTCTCCAGGCTACAAAGTATCTGTGTCCCAAATGTCAGCCAAATCCGTTCAGCCGTTTTGGCGTGATTGAGTAACAAACATACAAACATCCAATCATCCAAACATCTAAACTTCCACATTTATAATATTAAGTAGGATTACTGCCCTGATTTTTGTTACACTCAGAAGCCATGAATATCATGTAAAGTGTTTTTCGAACCTGGACAGCCAATAAAATTCTACCATTTTAATAGTTTGTTGGTTTATGGTATTATTTAAACCCTAATGAAATCAATATTTTTAGGATGCCCTATATCATTCACCACATCGCGTTATGGCAAGCCGGTACTGCAGCTGGGCAAGTTCAGATTCAACAAGTACTACAGGTGCACCGGGCGAAACGTCAGATGGGTCTGCTCCAAGTCCAGCCTCGGCTGTAAGGCCTGCGTGAGGACCATCGACAACTGTCCCATCGTCATCAACAATGATCATAATCATTGGTGATCTTATCATAATAATAACGGTTACGGCAAACGCGTGCTGCAGCCAAGCAAGTTCAACAAATACCACAGATGTCAGATGGGTCAGCTCCAAGTTTTAGCCTTAGCCTTGCCAGCGTGGGTATCACCGACAACAGCCTCATAAACATCAATCAGGACAGGAAATGTCAAGGTTACAACTGGTTGTCTGTCACATTTTACGAGGCAAAATAGTTTGTGCATGCTGCCATTAAATTGTTTTTAGTTATTTTATTGTTTGGTTTAGATGTGTGTAAGCTTAGAATTAGTGGTTGTTTTTGTAATTTTAATTATCATTTGTCATTTCTATCATTTTTTTGTGTATTATAATCTGATTTATGTGTAATCAATGAGTTTATTGTGTAATTATAATTATGGTTAACCTCCACCGTCCTCTGTACGTTTCTGCCCCTGTCAGAAAAACGACGCCTTTGTGTCTTTCTGCCCGCCTGTGAATGACACAGAGGTATAATGCTGAGACATGGTATTTATTGGCCTCACACTACACAGGATAAGTTCTACGTTTTTTTTGTACTTAGATATGTCTTTGTTTTAGTAATCTATTCCATTTTCATTTTATATTGCCTACCCATGTCTATACCTACAACGTGTGTGTCAATAAAATGTATTTTCTTTCTCTCTTCTTCTTCTTTCTTCAATCATGCATTGTTTTTTTTTTGTATAAGAGCTAGTAGGTATAAATGATTATTGATTCAAATAGACATAGCCATGCCATGTATAATAATGCAAAATAGCAGTTTTCTAAATATTTATTGAATATAATAGCTTATGTACTAATGATCTAATATGATCTTGAATTTTATAAAGTTTTATTATAAAATACATCAACTAGTATCTTACAATTTCTCACAAACTTTTCCGTTTGTAATAATTAGTTGAGTTAATATTAGTTATGTTGTAAAGATGAATATATTTTTTAAAGTTTCCTTTGAACCTCAACTTTTTGTGCAACCTTTAAACTTTTATATTTAATGGTGTAGTAGGTTCTTTAAATGAAAAATAAATAATATAAAATCTCAATATGGCTGTTTCATCTTCATCGATTGTTAAACATTTGTAAAAATGTTTCTTTCGGATGCGAGGGTTTCCTCACATTGATGAAGCAACGCTGGCCTACAGCGTAACAAGTGATAGCAAATTCGACGAGTCGTGTAAGCCTTTCGGTAGCTTAGTTGGTCAGAGCATCGGGCCGGATTCCCGGAGGCGCGGGTTCGAATCCCGCCTGAAAGCTACTTATAGGGCTCGTGGTTTTTTACTATCACATTTTTCCTAAAACATATATTCATAATGATGATTTATTTTTTCGTAGGGCAAATACTAAATTAAACGGATAACTCATTTATCTATTTTAAGATTTAACGGATGTTTTTCGACTATTATATCTTTCAACATAAGGTGTCAAATGAAAAAGCAGGTATAATATAACTAGCAACATGAGTAAAACTTAGACTAAGCTATTGCTCTGATAGCTGCCGATTTTCGCATGCCACTTTAAGCATGTAAAAGTAATCTTAGACTTTATTTTAAAAGATTTTTATCATGGGCATACCTTTTACAGAAACTGCAACTATATAAGAACCTGTTTACAGGATGATTCAATAGACACCTTCACGTTTTTTCTCTTCATTAATTGTTGACATAAATAAAACATCTAAAGTTTTTGCTTTCTAAAGATCGTGTTCTCGTATACTACTACGAGATTTGAGAATCATGTCTTGCAGATTGGTGCCAACAGGTTCAACAAGCACGCCAGGTGTAAGGACAATAGGAAGGCCAGGTAGATCTGCACCGGGACCCGGGTGCAAGGCAAACGTGGTCTGATCACCTATGACGACGTCATTATCAAGATTAATGACTACCATAACCACTAATGATGATGTTGAGGCGAGCCTTGGCGAGTTCTGTAAAAATATAGCAACGTTTTTTCTGTTTCATTACTTTTTTTTAACGCACTCACCCAACAGTGACATCACACACGACAAAATTAATAACATCAGTGAGGAAAACTTTGTGCTCGCTTTCGAGTTAATATGAATGTCAATGATTTTTCAGGCACCAAGTTTACGCTTACTAAATCCAGATACGGAATGCCAGTTTTAGAAAATAGAGGTTTTAGATACAACAAGATATCGAAGTTCAAAGATGATGGAAAAGCGAGATGGGTGTGCACGAGGATTAGCCTGGGCTGCAAGGCTACCGTGTTTACGTTGGACAATGAGGTGATCCGTCACAACGATGTGCATAATCACCTCTGATCTCAGGGTCTACCCCCTTTAGAAAATAATTGCGTTTTTTACTAACAATACTTCGCATTTGTATTTTCTATTCCTCTCTGATAATTGGCACTATGACTGTAGCCGTTTTAATTTCTGAACGAAACTTAAGTAAACGAACTTAAGATCGTAAATTGTGTAATCCTTATTGAGATTATATGCTTAAGCTGAATATAGATTCTTAGAAAAGACATTACTCTTCTTTTAAATACCCACTATTTTAAATAAAAATATACTAGTTGTTTAGAAAAACTTTTGATTTTTAATAATTTTCTATTTGTTTATGTACTGAGGGTGATTTAAATTGTGCAATGAGTGTCACTAGAATTTAAGGACATAAAACTATGTGTAAAATTAACAATTATAGCTAAACTGATCACCTTTTTTGTTAGTTTGATTTATATCACACGAGACAAATCATCAAAATAGACAAGCATTACAGAAATAATGATGTCACTCTGCATAATTTACGTGTCACGATTAAAAGTAATTTTCGGAGACGAGATTTTTCGTCATCATTACGAATTAAAGAACGTTTTCATTAGTTGTAGAAATAAAATTTTAATTGACGGCTATATTAACTTAATTTTCAGTTCTGTAACTCTTAAATTTTATTCTTTCTAGGAAATGGAATGCGCACGTTGCCTTTCAAGATAATGAACCGGTCAGGTCAAATGACTGAGGTCAAGCTGGATCTGACCATGTCCCGGTACGGCAAGCCGGTGCTCGAGTGCGACGGCTTCCGGTTCAACAAGAAGTTCGCGACCGGTGCCCGGGCGCGCTGGGTCTGCACTAAGGTGTCTTACGGCTGCAAAGCTAAGGTCATCACCGTTGACGATAACGTCATCCAGTTTAATAATGACCATAACCACAGTCGAAGTGCCGGTCTGTAGCAAGCTTAGCTAGAATTGTCAAGTAAAAACGAAGTATTTATTACAGAAAGTTTGACCATGATAATAAGATATAATATGTATGTGGGATGGGACGTTTTTCAGAAACTACGTTCAATTGTTTGTAAGTGTCGAAGTGATCGCTATTATAAGATTAGAAGATTATAATTTACATAATAATAATCTTTGTTAATAATTAACAAAGATTAAAGAAACAAATAGCGATCACTTCGACACTTACAAACAATTATATTAAATAAGATTAATTCAATTCTGGACCATACTATCAATATTAGTTGTTCGTAGGCGGAACAGCGGAACAATTCGTTATATTATGTAAATGACGTCTTTATCTTAGTACATGTAAGAATAAAGTTATTTAACAAAATATATTCTCACATTAATGTAATTAGTAATTTGATAAATTATTATATTAAAATACTGGTACTCACCTGCTATTCTATTTCCATGCGAATGACTGTGTTCTATCGGATTGTAAATTGGAGTTTTATAAAAATCTGTTTGTGGTTTGTTTCAGGTTCCCCTATATTTATCTCTTCAAGCCAAGGCAATGTGATGCTTCGATGGGGCAATAACAAATTCAGCTGTAATAACAGAAATTCTAAGAATCCCAAAAAAAGATGGCTGTGCACCAAGTGGGCCTCGGGTTGTAGGGCCTATCTCTACACCGTTAACGAAGACGTCATCAAAAGTAACACAGAGCATAAGCATAAAACATGATGTTGCTTAAATTCTTTGAAGAACTGACTTAAATGGTGGTAAATGGCTAGCTATAGCTTAAACGAGTCAATTGCATCATGTGATCCAGATTTTAATTTTTTTAATGTCGTCAGAAAGTGCTCATCACTTTGACCAGCTTTTCTTAAAACGTTTTACGTTTATATCACTAGCCGGGCTGTTAGGATTTTGCATCTGGTATTCAGACCTTCTTATTGAATTATAGCCGATAAGTTGCCGAGGACTAATAGCTATATAACAAAAATCATCAAAATCCGTCCCATAGTTTTTGCGTGAAAGGCAAACAACAGAGAGACATGTACAGACAGGCAGACATAAATTAAAAACAAATCATATTTTTGGCTTCTGTTATTTGTATGAAGACCCATTTTTACCTGACTGCGACAGAAGGAGGGTAATGTTTTTGTTTATATTCAATATTCAGAAATTATGCATTCTACTTCGAATTTGACGACCGATTTGACGAAAATGAAAATGGAATAGTTTACTTACGACCGATTTGGCGCAGGGGTAGTCTACCCACCTACTGCGCCAGTGGTCTCGGGTTCGATTCCCGAACAAGACAAATATTTGTGTGCATGAACATGTCTATTTGTCTTGGTCTGGGTGTTAACTATGTATATTAAGTATGTATTTACAAACAAAAAGTATTTAAGTATATATTTATCCGTTATCAAGTTTTCCTTGATACAGTTTCTTAATGAAATTAACATGGGCTTATATAATTGGTGTGAATGTAAGAAGTTATTTATTATTTATTATTATTTATTACAGTTTTATTATATGTGTAGGTATTAGATAAATATATTAAATGATGATGATGATGATTATGATAAATATATTTCTTTGACGTTCATAAGTGTTGTTAAACAAACCTAAATTGAATAAACGATATTGAATTTTGAATTTTGAATTTTGAATAATGTGTAACAGCTGCATTAATTGCTTATATCTGTTTAATGTTAATTTCCTGTTCCCTGTTGATAGCCTTCAGTTTCACCACTTCGCAGCGGGGTAAGAAGCTGATGGTGCTCGGCGGGGAGCGGTACAGCCTGAAGAACTGCAGCAGCAGCAAGCAGACATGGCGGTGCGTCAAGTGGTCGAAAGGCTGCAGAGCGTCGCTCATCCTCATCGACGACGTCATTTTTAAGCTGTAAACTCATTCATCATCATTTACAACCCGATCCAAGCCTTTTGGCGTATCAGAACATCGCGCAAGATGATGCGCAGTACCTACACTATTTAGAGGGATGCGGTTGGAAGAGATGAGGGCGTAGATTAGTCTACTGCGCACAGCGACAACTTCACGAGTGCCATTATTATTAACCTCGTGTAATCGTTATGGAAATGATTATGTGAATCCTTACTTACCTAAAAATTATGTTTATTGATTTATGAGTCTAAATCTGTATCTAAAACTATATCCAATTATTTAACTTCGTTTAATTAAGACATTCGTATATTTTAATAGCGACCTTGTACCATTAATAATTAAATATAAAATGTATTTGTTTTTGTTAGAAATGCCTGATTATTGATCCACTTGATTTTATTAAATATTACTAATATCATATTTTACAAATGAATATGGCTATATCTTCTGGACATAATGGGTTAGATTATTAAGCGTGGTTAAAGTTACATTTGATTAAAACTGAGCTGTCACTTCTATTCGATAATATGGAAACAGAAACAGCATCATTCAGTCACGGACTGTAATAACAATATTTGCGTCCTTATTCTCCTACATCTCTTTGTCTTTCATGTATTCATCTATACTTTATACTATATATACTATATTACTATCACTACATAGTATAAAACAAAGTCGCTTTCTCTGTCCCTATGTCCCTTTGTATGCTTAAATCTTTGAAACTACGCAACGGATTTTGATGCGTTTTTTTTAATAGATAGAGTGATTCAAGAGGAAGGTTTATAATGTACTTTTTATCCCGATATTCCCACGGGAACGGGAACCACGCGGGGAAACCGCGGGCGGCCGCTAGTATAATATATAATTAATATTATAAAGAGGAAAGATTTGTATTTTTGTATGTAACGAATAAACTCAAAAAGTACTGGACCGATTTCGAAAATTCTTTCACCGTTAGAAAGCTCCAGTCTTCCCGAGTGACATAGGCTATATTTTATCCCGATATTCCCACGGGAACGGGTACCACGCGGGTAAAACCTCGAGGATCCGCTAGTCGTTATTATAATTAGCACGGTATTTTTAACATCTGTTGCATGCTTAACACTTTTTCAGATATAGCAACGATGCGACCGACCTTCATGATTTCTCGCAGAGGCAGCAAAAACATTGCCATCGGAAGATACAGGTTCTACCTGAACCGCTCCCAGGGGAACCGGGGCTACTGGTTGTGCAACCGCTGGGCGCACCGCTGCCGGTGCAACATGGTCACCGAAGACAACGTGATCACCCTGCTGAAGAATAAACACAATCATTGAGCTTTGACATTCTAACGTAGTATCGTAGCGTCATTCGCCAATTTAATACCGAGCGTATTAAAGAAGCCATTGAGCGGAACAAAGGCTCCAAAGTGTTCGCGAGAGATCTGTCTATCGGGCAAAGTCAATTGACGAGGCTGAAAACTGGGGAAGGTAGCATCGTTTCGTCAACACCTGAAATCCTGAGGGAGATTGAGAGTTTCTATGGACAGCTATATTCCACGCAAACACCTGTTGAAAGCAAGGCTAAAGACCCTAGAGCCAAGCCTACCCGACACTATACCGAAGATATCCCGGACGTCAGCCTGTACGAGATTAGAATGGCTCTCAAGCAGCTCAAAAACAACAAGGCGGCGGGTGATGACGGAATCACAACAGAACTTCTAAGAGCGGGCGGTAAGCCGATACTTAAGGTCCTCCAGAAGCTCTTCAACTCTGTCATCCTCGAGGGCAAAACGCCAAAGGCATGGGGCAGAAGCGATGTGATGCTGTTTTTCAAGAAGGGTGATAAAACTCTCTTGAAGAATTATAGACCCATCTCGCTTCTGAGCCATATCTATAAGTTGTTTTCGAGAGTCATTACGAATCGTCTCGCTCGCAGGTTCGACGACTTCCAACCTCCCGAACAAGCCGGGTTCCGGAAAGGCTACAGTACCATAGACCACATTCATACGCTGCGGCAAGTTATACAGAAGACCGAAGAGTATAACCTGCCACTTTGCTTGGCGTTCGTGGACTATGAGAAAGCCTTTGATTCGATCGAGACCTGGGCCGTGGTGCAGTCTCTCCAGAGGTGCCAAATAGACTACAGGTATATCGAGGTGCTGAGGTACCTATACCAAAACGCCACCATGTCGGTCCGATTACAGAACCAGAGCTCTAATCCTATCCAACTACAGCGAGGTGTGAGACAGGGAGATGTCATCTCTCCCAAACTGTTCACAGCTGCGTTGGAGGATATTTTTAAGCTGCTGGACTGGAAAGGATGCGGCATCAACATCAATGGCGAGTACCTAACACATCTACGGTTTGCCGATGATGTAGTTCTTATGGCTGAGACCTTGGAAGACCTGAACACAATGCTCGAAGATCTCGGTAATGCTTCGCAAAGAGTGGGTCTTAAGATGAACATGGACAAGACGAAAATCATGTCCAATGCCCATGTTGCACCCGCTCCAGTTAATGTTGGGAACATTACACTCGAAGTTGTTGACCACTATGTTTACCTAGGACAGACGGTCCAGTTAGGTAAGTCCAACTTTGAGAAAGAGATCTCTCGTCGAATCCAGCTCGGATGGGCAGCGTTTGGGAAGCTCCGACATATATTCGCGTCCGAAATACCTCAATGTCTCAAGACGAAAGTCTTTGACCAGTGTGTGTTGCCAGTAATGACCTATGGAAGTGAGACGTGGTCTTTTACTATGGGTCTCATAAGAAGGCTCAAAGTCACCCAGCGAGCAATGGAGAGAGCGATGCTTGGTATTTCCCTGCTCGATCGAATCAGAAATGATGAAATCCGCAGGAGAACTAAAACAACCGACATCGCTCGAAGGATTGCATCATTGAAGTGGCAGTGGGCGGGACACATAGCGCGGAGAACCGATGGCCGTTGGGGCGGAAAGGTTCTTGAATGGCGACCGCGTGCCGGACGACGTTCCGTGGGCAGGCCCCCTACAAGGTGGACCGACGATCTGGTCAAGGTCGCGGGAAGCCGCTGGATGCGGGCAGCGCAGGACCGATCGTTGTGGAGATCCTTGGGGGAGGCCTATGCCCAGCAGTGGGCGTCGTTCGGCTGACATGATGATGATGATGATGATCGTAGCGTCACTTTAGATTATGGTAGTATTCACTTACTACCTATTACATGTAAACATTAAATTAACGTCAACTATTCTAAGCTATAAATAAATAAATTAACAGTCGACGATATTCTTTAGATCTTCGGCCACCATGACTCGTTCATGACAGAAGCGATGGACATAATAAAAGTGGAATATTCTCAGCATGTTTAGTGAAACCTAGCACGACACTGTCGTTAGCTGAATCGTATGGCTCGCAATGTCGTTAGCTGAATCGTATGGCTATAACATCCGTTATACGCTATTAAAGTGGTACTATACCCCTAACACAAAAAACTACATTTACATGTCTAATTGTTTTGGTCTGGGTGTTTTCTATGTAGGTATATTAAGTATGTTTTTACAAACAAAAAGTATTTATGTAGGTATATATTTATCCGTTATCAAGCTTTGCATGACACAGTTTCTAAACGAAATTTACATGGGCTTAGATAATTGGTGTAAGTGTAAGAAATTATTTATTTATTTTATATATTTAACTATCGTTATCGTTATCGTATTTTGTGTGAAAGCCAATGCAGCGCTCTTTTGGTCGTATATGGAACTAAAAGTCAATCGATTTTTGACAGTTAGCTTTCTGAGGGATGGTATGGTTTACTATTACGAATCACGATAAATACGGTTTTTGTGATAAGCCTACTGATTATGATGACGATGAAATAAAAACAACCGAAGTCTTCGGTACTAGCCTTCCGCCCGCGGCTTCGCCCGCGTGTACTACACGACGTTATCCCGCGGGAAGGTGATATTTTTCAGGAATAAAAAGTAGCCTTTGTCCTTTCTCAGGCTCTAGACTATCTCTGTACCAAAATTTATTCAAATCGGTTTAGTAGTTTAGGTGTGATTGTGTAACACACAGACAGACAGAGACGCATTTATAATATAAAAAGTAAGGATTATTGTTTCAAATGAATACATTTACCTTTTTTGTTACTATCTTAACTTGAATAAAAGTAATAAAGACCTTATGATATTGTAAAAACAATAGGCAAAATTTTAGTCGTCAGTTTAGAATTAGTAGGTGATAAATACCTAGTACATAAAACATATTCAGTAGTGAGTAAATATGTAAGTAAAAATCTAGTGGGTCGTATTTGAATTTTTGTAGCTAATAAATGTGTATTTTTTTAAAATAAGTATACTTTAAACAGTTTTACCCGAACAGTTAAAAGTGCCAGTGACAGCCGAGTGTGTGTACAATGAAAACTGTCGGTTTTTTATTATCGGTTACAACTGATGATATTATTGTGGCCACATATTTATTAACTGAAATTACGGAATTGAGCGTCGTAGTCCAATGAAATCTTCAAAATTGAATGATGTTTTCTTCAGTCTAAAGTGAAAGTGTGTAGGCACAAAAGGCGTCAGTTTTGACTGTCAGTTTAAACTGTGCAGTTCAAAATGATCGTGTGTTAGCACGACAAGGTTGTATTATAACGTTGTGTCGTGCTTCTCAAATACCGAAGGCGCATGCCCTATGCTAATGTCATTTATTTTTATTGAAGATTGTAAGAGTTTCATTTATGTATATATTCATTCAACTATGCAGATAAAAATCACGGAAAGAAGTATCCAATAGCTCTTTCCATTACATTAAAACAAAAACAATGTCCGATGTGGAACAAGCCCAAAAGTGCAAAATAAAACTTTAATTAAAAAAAAAAAATATGCAGATCTTCATAATGGTTTTTAATTCAACGTTTTTACTTTGTCATTTATCAGAAGTTACGCCGACATTGATTCTTTATACGAATCTCTTTATAAATAACTAGCAGATCCTCGCGGTTTTACCCACGTGGTATCCGTTCCCGTGGGAATATTTGGATAAAATATAGCCTATGTCACTCAGGAAGAATGTGGCTTGCCAATGGTTTTCAATCAAATCAAAGAATTTTCAAAATCGGTCCAGTAGTTTCGGAGCCATTTGATGCAAACAAACAAACACTCAAATCTTTCCTCTTTATAATATTAGTATAGAAAAGAATACTCCTTATTTTGTTCTCAGCGCCGGTATTCACTACGTCCAAACGCGGAGGGCCGGTCCTCCTCCTCTCCGGCCACAGATACAACCAGATCAGCAACAGACACCTAAAGGCGGTGTGGCGCTGCGTCAAGTGGTGCGATGGATGCCGTGCCTCCATCACAACCGTCGAAGAAACCATCTTCAAGATCACCAATGAACACAACCATGATGAAAAAACACACCAAATTTTGACAGCGAGATGTTTTCCGACGTACATATTATAATTTACATAATTCTATTAAGTTCTTTAGAATCTAGGTTATTAGTTGATATTCTTACTTAAATCTATCTCAATAAAGTGCAGAATGTTCTTAGATAGTTCGTATTTTGTTGTATAAGTAGCATATTTGAGCCTGTTGTATAAAGTACTAGCTTTCCGCCCGCGGCTTCGCCCGCGTAGACTACACGACTTTATCTCGCGGGAATATGATATTTTTTCGGGATAAAAGTAGCCTATGTTCTTCTACTCTACAGGCTACAAAGTATTTATGTTCTAAATTTCAGCCAAATCCGTTCAGCCGTTTTGGCGTGAAGAAGTAACAAACATTCAAACATCTAAACTTTCACATTTATAATATTATATAAAGTAGGATACAGTTTTGTATCTTTTACCAACTTCTCTTTAAAGGAAATTATGAGTTAAAAAAATACTTAAATTATTACAATTATATTATTTAAATATTATATTACTAAACTAAAACTATATTTTCAGATAAATACTCCTACAAAAACAGACATATTTTCCAAAAAGGACAAAAAAGAGTAAATGCGTTGGATGCTACCAAAAACTTCATTGGGAAGCCGCGAAGCTGATAGAGAAGCCAAAAAAGTGTTAACTGAATGCTTAATAAGCTGCAGCAGGAGTTTTTGCTTAAAGTGTTTCAATGAAATACATGAAGTGGCATTCTGATTTGCGTGCGTTAGAGAGACTAGTAATAGTATACTTTTAGTAATAGTATAGATAGTAAAAGTATACTTTTACTATGCTAATGCCCAAATTCTCGAACGCAAATCAAATTTGGGAGCGTCTAAAACAACTTGGCATCTCTTTCATACGTTTGACATTTAAAGCGACCATGCTTGAGACGCTCCCAAAGTTAAGTAGCGTTCGAGTATTCGGGCATAACTTATACAAAACGTGTTTTCATTCATACCCCATTACCATTACGTTTCTTGTATACCTACTAACTATATTGAAAAAATATTAGTTAAAAGACGGACATAGTATCAAGCGCGCTACCTTGCTAACAATATAGTTTTTATTAAAGTTAAACATTCGTGTTGTTCACCAATTTCAGAAATGTCGTTTACGAAGTCGAGACAAGGCAAGCCAGTCCTTGTCATGGGTGGGTACCGATACAACCGCCACAGCAGCAGCAAGGGTCCCAAGACCCTGTTTCTCTGCAACAGATGGTCGAGCCGCGGCTGCCGGGCGTCCGTCACCCTGATCGGCGAAGTAATCTTCAAGTATAGGAACGTCCATAACCACTGATGAACGACAGAGACTAATAATAAATAAATAACTTTTCACAATCTCACCAATTTATCTAGCTCATAAGTAGTTATCATTTAGAAACTGTGTTTTGGAAACTAGATAACGAATAAATATATACTTATATATTTGTTTTTGTAAATACATACTTAATTTAAACATAGAAAACACGCAAGACAAATAGACATGTTCATGCGCAACCTGAGACCTCTGGCGCAGAAGGCAGGTATCCTACCCTTGCGCCAAATCGGTCGTCAAACTATGAGGTGAAAATGTGGTTCACAGAGTCCAAGCAAGGCAAACCATCCTCGTTTTGAGCGGGTAATGGTACAACCGCCACAGCAGCAGTGTTATCGTGGTTTAATACTGAAAGTGTTTTACCACAACAACATTGCATTATTTTTTTTTATTTCTATAATGTTTTACATTTGAAACTTACATCTAAGTACATTACAAACCACTGAGGTTTTCTTAATGAACTTGAGTTCACTTTATATTTACAATTTTATTATTATATAATTCGGCTGACATGATGATGATGATGATGATGATACTTACTTAAACATAATAATTATAATTGCGTCCCAAAACTAAAGCATAAAGCACTCTACTAAAGCATTGAAGAAGATCGATTTTATTTCGATGTGTTGCTATACGCTTTTGATAAAGTTGGAATTTATTAAC
This sequence comes from Crambus lathoniellus, assembly GCA_949710035.1. NCBI lineage: Eukaryota > Metazoa > Arthropoda > Insecta > Lepidoptera > Crambidae > Crambus > Crambus lathoniellus. Next base: position 7,857,113 of record OX453307.1, on the reverse strand, counting down.
GTTGTGTTTTGATGTAAGTACTACTATTTTTGATGTACTTACAGCTTGTGGTATGAGTGTTTGGCTTATTTTATTTGACTTTTTACAACTTTAGATAAATAATAATTATATTTTAGAAAGCCTTATGATATATGTTACGGTTTCTTATAATATTAAAAATAATTGAAAAAAATTAAATTCCGTTTTATTCAATATCAACGAACCACTTTAATTCTTAAAAATAACAGTGTTGATTTTATATTGTAAGAGCCAGCGCGCACTTGTGATTTTTAGTCGACCGATAGTTTAGTCGGAATCGTAAGACGATCGTGATCAAACTGTCGGCCGATAGTTGGGCGATAGTTTAGTTGAATGCAGTGCACGCGCTCACATAGTCCGTCATGCACATTGCCGACCGGCCGATAGTTGTGCTGTGCGATAGTTTGATCGTACAACTATATACTATTCTATAAACTACAAACGAACATCACGTTTTACGGTACTACAGGACCGGTCGAGCCCTGGCCAGGACACAGTTAAACATCTATCGTTTAGGTACTCAAATCAAATCAAATCAAATATTTATTTATTCACATAGACATAATAAGCATGTACTTATGAATCTTCAATATTTTCCTACCACCCATTCAAGACTTTTTTAACTGACAAGGAGAACGGGTGCAATAAACTTGCCAGCGTTTCCCAGGTAACGACATTTACAAAAAAAACATATCGTTACTTATTAGAATAATTGCTTAAAGCAAAAAGCACATGTTATACCTACAAAATTATTAAATAACATTTAAGAGGAAAATTTTACAACAAATTGCTTATACTTTTTACTTGATTGCGACGGAAGGAGATAATGGCAGTAATACACGGTTTGTTGATTAATTTATTTAAGTTCATGATTTTTTAAGGGGGTGACATAGTCAGTATGTGACTAAACCCTCTTTTCAAATAAGAATAAAAAATAAATAAAAAAAACATTTTAAATAAATAAAAAAAAAACAGTCAAATACCCTAATTGAGGCAATGTGTTTGTTTGTTGGATACGCAATTAAAACATGTTTTAAATAACAAACCACTTTATTTTAAGAAAGTAAAAGCAACAATTAAAATGAACTTATAACTTTACAGGAGCCCTATTTAACTTATCAAGACGAGGTAATCCCGTTATCCAGATGGGTGAGCACAGGTATTGTCAAGACTCGCGAACTGTTGGGAGAGCTAAGGGATGCTGGCGCTGCAGATTTCGGCAGAAAACAGGCTGCAAGGCGATAGTGGCCACGTATGAAGGCAGCGTCATCAATGTGTATAATTATCACAACCATTAGATTATTGTATTACTGTGGGTGCAAACTTGCTTAAAGCGAAATGTAATGTGAATTCCATGTACACGGCACTATGAGCATTTAATGTAACTCAGAGCACGCGCAAATCGTTTTGATAAATAACCCTTGCTGGGCCCCGGTCGCGGTAATCCTATGACGCATTAGTCAAGTGTACGTGCAGTTGACGTGCAAAACCGTTTTTGATAACGCGCGGCTTTTACAGTGCGACAACGTTTTCTGTTCCGGTGATAATCTTTGGAACTAAAACAGTTTTCATACGACAGTCTATTTTGACAGCTAATTTCGTATTGCAAATGGTACTTCTGCCACGAATGTCACCGGATCAGACAGGATTCTGAGACCATAGGTTTGCGTGACGTGTGCGTCGTTATGTCATTACGGCAATACGAAGTCAAACGTCAAGACGCAAAAGTGATCAAGACGCGCTGCATAGTATTACGGCGATCGGCCCTCAGTTCTCTTTCAAACAGCGTAAGTGTTGATTGCTTTGTTTAAGAGTTGTGACAGTTGTTTTAAATTGATTGAAAGTTAATCATTTTTAGTTATTTTCATAAAAGCAGCCCCACCTTTTAAGGGATTTAGTAACTACTCAGCACGTTCGTCAGAAATATTTACTCAAATAAATTTTTCGCATAAAGTACTTGTGACGTCCACACTACCTGCATAAAATTTGGGCATACTTCTTATTACACGATAGGTATTTTTTTTTAACCAAGCTTCATTTTTTTTTCATTTGTTTACATCTCTATCTGTTAAAACCTCCTTTGTCAATATAAACAGCCTGTACTATTCTAAATTCAATATTATACTTTTGAAGTGTTTTCACACTCATATGTCTTGTCTCAATAAAACATACGTAGTAGTATTTTTTTACCCTGTGATAAAACTGCCTTTCACTGAAAATAGGATTATTTATTTTTCTCACTTAAGTATAATAGAATAATAAAAGGTTATGGGTAGTATATCTGTGATCAACCAAGAAAGAAGAAAACATTTTAATTGTGCTATGGAGGAAACTCTACCATCGGCAAGCCAACCGGCTAATAAGGGGTATAAAACTAAGGTTTGTAGTATTAAGTATAACAGCAGCATAATTGTTTCTCAGGGCAGGTAGATATTAGAGTGGTTTCCAGGACCCGTGTTTACGACTTCACTTCACATTTTTATAAGATTTTCTTAACTTAATTAGACTATTTATTGAATTTTACCTATCGATAGATTAAATACTTAATATAATTAATTACTTTTTATGTTACATCGCCTTAAAATTTTCCTGGTCCATAAGAACAATGTAGCGTCATGTTATTCAAAAGACATAAGTACCTAGGTGGCTCATGCATTTTGATACATAATAAAAACAAATTTAAAACCAATTGTTACGGTAAAAAAATATAATAAAAAAGGTCGGGGCACTTGGATTACTTAGTTCAGGGTAGTTTACCAGTTTCCAAAGATTAAGTGTTAAAAGTTACAGTTTGTTCACGCTTTCAAATTTCATTTCAGAGCCGGTGTTTCTACGGTCACGTTCTGGTAATCCCGTGATGTTACTCGGCACTCACCGATTCAACATCAACAACCGCAGCCGCGGGAGCAGGGCCCTGTGGTACTGCACTAAGGCGGGCAGCCACGGCTGCAAGGCCAACGTCACCACTTACGATAATATCATCATAAAAATGAACATGCAGCATAGTCATTAATGTAATTAAACCCATTAAGTTAAAGAAAAGAGCCAGTTCATATAAGGTGCCCTGTAATTAGTGTCAAATATTTTCAGGGCTTAACATAAAAGTCATACTAAAGAGGTCAGCAAAAAATGGGGTACTCTTTGCAGGTTAGTTTGCGAGATAGTATGACAAACAACTTGGTTACCTAATCACAAAAAACATCATCCTAAACAGCTGAGCAACCAATACTTTTGCAACGACTTATGCCCGAATACTCGTACGCTACTTAACTTTGGGAGCGTCTCACACACACATCGCCCTGTCACTTTAAATGTCAAACGTATGAAAGAGATGCCATGATGTTTGAGACGCTCCCAAAGATGATTTGCGTACGAGAATTCGGGCGTTACTCACACTAGCGTACTCTTGCACACATGAGTGGGCAGGGCTTTCAAACTCAAGCAAATGCTATGGGTGTTCTTAGTAATGTGTGAGTTCTTATGATAGTGTCAGTGCACATGTACAGGTTGAGCTTATTTTATAAATACTATGGCATTATTTTTTGCATGAAATATAAAGTTCTGAACTAACGTGTGGATTTTTGAAATATTTTTGATACGTTATCTATATGACATATATGTTCAGCCCTGAAAATATTTGACACTAGTTACAGGACATCTTAAATATGCTAAATATATTATAATTTGTAGAATCTAGAGACAATTGGATAAGGATTACTGCTGTCCTGATTCCATCAAATACTTCTTCTTCAACGTGTCAATGACAAGTACCAAATTACCTATATGTTATTGGCCCAAAACTGTGCCACTCTCACGGCGCTATCTGTAGCCAACATGAGGTCCTCTCGCGTGCAGGTATCCGGGCATGCAGAGCAATCAGTGAGGTGGGCCATGGTCTGTGGAGCGTAACCACATCTGCACGCGAGATCCGTGTTACTGGTGAAGCCCCACCTGGACAGATTATCTTTACTTCGACCAACTTGGGTACGGAGTCTATTTAGAGATCTCCATACTGATCTAGGAAGTTCAAGGCCAGAAGGGAGCTTTTCCTGAATCAAATACTAAGGGCGTTTGTGCACTACACTGAATTTTACCGATCCGGAAAAAAACGGATGCTTGTATTTTAATAATTTAATCATTTATTATAGTAAGAATTTATTTATTTCGTGTAGTTTCAATGTTTCGAACCCTAAACTACCCGAAATAAATAAATTCTATTATTTATAATAATTATTTATTAAAATACATGCATCCGTTTTTTTCCGGATCGGTAAAATTCAGTGTAGTGCACAAACGCCCTAAGAATAGTTTAATGATAAATTACTTATGAGTTTTTGTTTTATTTGCTTTACTTACTTATAACAGACTGTTTCAGATTTTGAAATCGCATTTACGAATTAAGTTCAAATATATATTTTTGTCTAATTATTTAATCTTTTATTATCTATTGACACTTTCCCTACTTTTAATAAAAAATACCAAATACTTGAAAAATGGAAAATGAAGTATTTAGTAAAAATCGACCCGTCTCACAACCAGCTCCGATGGGACACGAACCCACGACCTTTCGCTATCCGGGCGACTGCTCTAACCACTGAGCTACGGAGGGTTGTGAGACGGGTCGATTTTTTCTAAATACCTACTTCATTTTCCATTTTTCAACCATAAAAATTGCATTGTGAATGCAAAAAAGTAAAAATTTGAATAAAATACCAAATACTTTTGTCAATAACTAATTACCTACTTCTCGCTGACCTCATTTAACACGTGCAATATTATCATCAACAGCAATATTCACTACGGGTCGTCTAGGAAAGCCAGTGCTAGTCCTGAACTCGTACCGGTACTACAAGAACAATCGGAGCAGCGGGCCCAAGGCCTCCTGGTTCTGCGGACGAAAGAGTTTGGGGTGCCGCGCCTCCGTCACCGTGTATAACTCAACGATATTAGATATCAGGCACAGTCACAATCATTTGCCTGGGGTAATGTACCACGAAAAAAAACGCCTCGACTACTATTAGGATGTTTATTTTCATTATCTTAGAACCAACTGATTACTTCGTCCCTGGGGACTTTTACGCTGATAAGCAAATTATAGCTGTCGCGACCGCTTTGTGGTCGTGAGAGACGTGGCCATTTTGTAAAACCGCCGCTTGCCGCCCCGCTTGTTTCCTGCGCGGGTCGTATTGGTGATTAATTGTGTATAGGTAACTAGAAAAATGGGATTTTTGAACATGGTTTTACATGCCGATATTTGAAAACAAACAAACTCGAAAACAAATATAAACTTGGTAAAAAACCCGTTTTTCATAATAGTTATAGTGTTAATGAGCATGTACGTTTTAAATGATAAATTTGTGTGTCTGAAACAGTGGTTTGATTTCGTCAATTTTCCTAATTTTTTTTTTGCATTCGCAATGCAATTTTTATTTTTGAAATTTCATGGGTTCGAGTCCCATCGGAGCTAGTTGAATCATCAATCATCGGAACTTTAAACACCATTAAGTTTCTAGGTAGAGCTAGTACTAGCACTAATATCTATAGAGGTCCCATTTACATATCAGTAAGATAAGCGAGACAGCAAACCTCGCTTTTGTGGATGAGAGACGACAAAAATTTCTCATGAAGCACATGCTGAACAGAGTGGTCAACTTGTAAATATAAATAAATAATAACTTCTTACATTCACACCAATTATCTAAGCCCATTTTAATTTCATTAAGATACTGTATCATGGAAAACTTGATAACGGATAAATATATACTTAAATACTTTTTGTACTTTTTGTTCATGCACACAAATATTTGTCTTGTTCTGGAATCGAACCCGAGACCACCGGCGCAGAAGGTGGGTAGCCTACCCCTGCGCCAAATCGGTCGTCAAATATGTATACGCTGTTGTCATACATTACATTAATTTAATATGATTATTTTATTTCGTATAGTATCTTTATAAATGTAAGCTTTTGTTTCAGTTGTAGTATTTTCAAAAACTAAGTTCGGGAAACCTGTACTGCAAGTCAACCAACACAGGTACAACTGCAAGCGGTTTTTGGGGCCGAAAATCTACTGGTTGTGCAGCAAGGCGCCCAAGGGCTGCCGCGTCAGCGTCATCACTTGCGATGGTGTCATTCTTTGCACCAAAAATGAGCATAATCACGATTAAGGTCACAGCAGACTTATCAACTCGGAAAGGGATCGACACCGTATCGCCTTTCGCCTCGCGGTCAACTAGGCGTCAACCTAACGTAAGCACTAAGCACGTAACCAAAACGGCTAGGCGACACGCCGCGCTTACCGCTCGCTGGTCCCGAGGCGAGGCGATTACGTTACGATTCCGATTAGTGTGCTTTGCAGTAGGGAGTTTCATGCAAAGAATACTGAAGCGCTCGAGTTGATACGTTTACGTTCCGTTTACGAGTTGATATAAATGCTGTGACCTTTAGGTTTCATTGTTAATCCAACTTTTTCGTTTTTTTTTTGAATGTTTATTTTTTATCTATCCTGTACGAATGAACGTGGCACGCAGTGCCATAAAATGAAGAAATGGAGTAGCTTATTACATTAGATAAACTGTTTACGCATAAAATCTTAAATCTGTGTTTGAATATAAACGCGCGTTTTACTATCAGTTTGTATTTATTAATTTTGGCGTCTATTTCACTGTTTCCGCAGTCGCAGTGTTTTATGATTCCGCGTGCCACAAACCGTTGGACAGACTATAATAGTAGTTTTTTGTCGAAGACATTAGACATTGTTGATTACTAATTATATATGTATTATCCTGAAAAATTATAATTATTGCATTAAATGATATCATCGATTGATAAAAGTTTGATGATTTTAGAAATATAGGTAAGGAAATCTTATACATACTTGTAACACTTAGGCAGTATGAATTAATCTTAATTGATTTTAAGTGTACAACAATAAATAACGTTTACGGTTATTCAATATGAATGTTTTTAGAAATGAATTTATAAACAATTATAAGCTTTGTGTCGGTAAATTTGTGTGTCTGTCTGAAACAGTGGTTTGATTTTGTCAATTTTATAAATTACTTTTTTGCCTTCACAATGCAATTTTAATTATTGAAATATCATAGGTTCGATTCCTATCAAAGCTATTTGTGAGTCGGGTCGTTTTTTATTTTGACAATTTTGTTTTTTTTTGTACAATAAAGTATTCCTCTGTTCTTAAGCACATCTAGTTTCTAGGTAAAGCTAGCACGAACACTATCTATAAAGGAAGGTGATTTTATCCCATTCACATATAAGTAAGATAAGCGAGACAGCAAACCTAGCTTTCGTGTATGAGCACAGCCATCTCTATCGTCTTCTACACGATGGAGACGGCTGTGGTATGAGAGATGACAAAAAGTTCTCGTGACGCACATGCTAAACAGAGTAGTCAGTTTGTAATATGCATACGCTGTTGTCATACATTTCATTAGTTTAAGTTGATTATTTTATTTCGTAATATCGATATAAATGTAAAATTTTGTTTCAGGTGTAGTATTTTCAAAAACTAAGTTCGGGAAACCTGTACTGCAAGTCAACCAACACAGGTACAACTGCAAGCGGTTGATGGGGCCGAAAATCTACTGGTTGTGCAACAAGGCGCCCCAAGGCTGTCGCGTCAGCGTTATCACCTACGAGGGTGTCATCCTTTGCACCAAACATGAGCATAATCACGCTTAAGTTTTATTGATAAACAATTTTTTTAGATTTACTATGCTTATTTTTTATCTATTCTTTGCGAAGGACCGTGGCTCGCGGTGCCATAAAATGTAGAATTGAAGTAGGTAACTTATATTTTTTTTATCCACAACGGGGTAGCGCTTAGCCATCACACCTGATGTTAAGTGGTGATAAGGCTGAATGAAGGTGGAAGCGCTCTACTCCCGGAATCCTCAATCACTGAGGCACTGGCTATCTTATCTATAACTGCCGGAACACAATAATGCTGAAAACATCATTGTTATGGCGTCAGACTTAGATAAGATGGTGGTAGCTAGCCAGGCGAACTAAGAACAAGTCCTACTACGAACCAAACCGACTACAATATGTACACCCACTGGGAATCGAACCCGGAACCTCTTGGTCTGAAATCGGTGGTGAGAGCCACTAGACCACAGAGGCGGTTAAATTAGGTGAGATAAACTGTTTACGCATAAGATCTTATATTTCTTCACGCACGTTTTAAGTACTATTAGTTTGTATTTATTATTCTTAGTATTTCGATTTTACCGTCGTTTTAGCGTTTTGGAATTTAGTTATTTAATCTATTTCACTGTTTACGCAGTCGCAGTGTCTTATGATTCCGCGTGCCACATACGGTTGGACAGACTATAATAGTAGCTTTTTGTCGAAGACATTGTTGATTACTAATTGTATAAGTATTATCCTAAGCAATAATAATTATAACATTAAATGATATCATCGATTGATGAAGGTTCGATGACTTTAGAAATAGAGATAATCTTAAATATACTTGTCACATTAAGGCATTGAATGAATTATAATTGATATTAATTGAATTACAATTAACCTATAGTATACGGTTCTTGATTATGAAGATGTCTAGAAATGTATTTGCAAATAATTATAAGCATTGTCTTGTAACTGGTGGTATTTTTTTTATGTCTGAAACAGTGATTTAACATAATAATTTTAAATTTTCAAGAAAAAAAAAACGATTTCTAGATTTCATTATGAATTATTAATTGTAATAGCACTTAAATAGAGCCCTATTTAGATCGTTTGGCTTGATATTGTAGTAGTAAAGCTACTTGACAAATCACTTGAGCGCAAATAAAACTGTATCGTAATTACGATACAGCTGTCATTAATTATAGCACACTTCTTGATTACTTCTTGATTTGAATCTCCATGGAAACCATAGGATTTACCATGGATTTACCGGCCCTGATTTGGAACTCTCCCAAACCCTTGTTTAGCTGGCAACAACTAGAAACTTTTTTAAAATTAGAATTAAAAAGGTAAAAACCATATAGACTCCTATAAGTAGGGTTTGGCGCCAATACACATTTTATAATATATATTTGTTTTGCTTTACATATACGATAAATGTACCTGAGTGTAGTATAAAAATAGTGTATGAGACTGCACATTACTCGGTAATAAAACATTCGTGGGATACTTTTAAACTCCCACTCGTGTTTTAATAACCCCTATTAGGTGACACAAACTACTATTACGATAGCACTAGTCTAACAAAATTTCGTGATTTTCGTTTCATAAAATGTTGTATATGGTGTTTTGTATCTGGAAGGAGCATCTTGTTGACTTATAACCTCTATACAAGTAGCTACTGTTATTGCAAATGTTGAATTATGTTTTCTTTTTTCAGCTATGACTAAAAAACAGAAGGCCATTTTAATGGCAATGGAAGCAGTAAAAAATGGGGCGTCGATTTCATTTGCTGCTAGACGGTATAAAATCCCACGTTCCACATTGCACGATAAAGTACATGGTCGCTATCCTGTCCAGTGCACTAAAGGACCATCACCAATTTTGACAGCAGAGGAAGAAAACCATTTAGAGAGATGGATTATTTTTATGGCAGACAGTGGTTTTCCAATTACTAAATTCCAATTACTGGATAGCGTGAGTTTATTAATAAAAAAACTTAATCGTAACAACCCATTTAAAGAAAACAGACCTGGTCGTCACTGGTTCGAAGCATTTCTTAGGCGCCACCCAGAAGTTGGTCAAGGTCGACGAGTTGCTCAAAATACTACGCAAACACATGAACAAGTTGAAGAAAGCCTCCGATTATGGTTCAAAGAATTTATGGCAATTTAGTCTTAGCTCAAAAAAGCAGCTCAATATCCACATTGTTTTCTTTTTATTTATTTTTTTTATTTTTTTTTAGTTTATTTTATCGCCGAAAGATAACAAATTGTTAGCAAAGTATGAGACAAAAGACGTCTACAACCTTTTCCCTAGTGGTGAATGCGTGACAGTTCATTTCACAGCAAAAGCTGCCGTCGAATAGCCACCTCCAATGGTATTATTTAAACTTACTTACATCAATAACTTGGCAGTAATTTTGGCTATAAGGTTACGAGTCTTACTCAAATCCCACAAGTTATTAAAATTGTTAAATGCAGGTTTGTAGTCCGTTTTTAGTTATAAAGTGTTTTTTCGTCATTACTAATACCATTGTATTAAATGATTAGTTTACACATTTTATTTTATTTTGTAACGATTTCGGAACTGCTCCATATTTCATATTGATTGGTGATTCTACTAGAAGTTTGATGGTGCCATATTTGGCAGCAACTCTTCCGTGGCTTTCGTGAGAAGATGCCAGATGAAATGAGTATCGCTGGTTCAACCTTAATGGACGTCAAAGTTAACGTAGTTAAAAAATTATTTAAAGAAACAATAAAAAAATAGTAGGTACAGATCAGTCCCCTTTACTTTTTAACAAATTAATACGACGTTTAGAAGAAGCACAACGAGCCGTCCGGGATGCCGTCGGCGTCCATGGCTATCACGGCGTCCTATTGAAATAGAGTGGTAAGTGACCAAATGTGGCCTGCCTCTTCGCGATCTATTTCGTGACTGGCCTGCCGAGACCAGCGCAATATGTTATACATTGTCACAGCCTCTTGAAGCGATCACAACAAGTTGATCATCGTATTAATATTGTTACAGATCATCGCCATATGCTCGTTATTCGGTGGCCATATCAGGATCAGCTAAAAATGAGAAAAAAGACTGGCAGGGAACCTCTTGTTGACCTGGAAACTCAAAAGATAGTAATGCAACGATATGCAGACCATTTACCATATGCAGACAAAAGCTCCCAACGTTAGATCAGTCGATCCAGTTTTTAAAATAATGTCTCAAGAATTACACGGTAGAATGAAGCCAAAGGCGCTACATATATGTCTTTTCAACGTCACTTTAAAAAGTTCTTCAAATAAAAACACATTAAAATCGTTTTCCAATTCTAGCTTCTTTCATTTGAATTTTGTGATTGAAAATTAATGTACAAACGGCAGTCATAACATAAAGTATTTAAAATTAATTGAATTAGCAATGTTTTGGCGATGGTAACTGCTATCTAACGCTCTACGAGTATATTATGTACTTCCAAGGTAAGTTACGAGTCTCAAATCCTATGTTTAATAAATATAATGCGTCATAAATTTAAGTAAGTACATATTAATATATACTCGCGTTTCGAGTCCCATCTGAGCTAGTTGTGAGACGGGTCGATTTTTTCTAAATACTTCATTTTTCATTTTTCAAGTAGGTACATATTAATCATTTTTATTTACCCGGAAATCAATGAAAGCGTGTCCAGGGAAATCATTCGTTTTTAGGGTTCCGTAGCCGAATGGCAAAAATGGAACCCTTATAGATTCTTCAAGTTTATCTGTCTGTCATTCCTACAAATACTATGAAAAACCAAGTTATATTTTGTTGACGAAAAATTATAGTTGAATTTTGGCTCGGTATAGGCAATCATAAGTTGTGTAATCATAGGCTGTCATAAGTTTAAAAATATTAAAAGGCATACTTCATTTTCAAAATCGGTTCGATTTTTTACACTATTTTTCAATATCATTAAATATTTCTACATTACTTACGGTTTAAAGATGCTTTTAGCTTAAATATATATTTGTGTAGATTATACGTCATATTTTGTGAGAATTAAAAATCAGCTCTAAATACTAGAGTCGAAGGTATTTTAAATTTTACGAACCCTAGTTTCGTATGTTTGTATTGATGTTATGACAACTGTAAAAAATTAGTAAAAATGTACAATGTTCGTAATGAGATTTATTTCTGTACTAGCTTTACGATATGACTACTACATTTATAATTATTATTATTAGCATTCATACAAGTAAGTAAGTCAATTAAGAATATAAAGTGCAAAGTATTTTTTTTATGTTACCTAAACATTTTCAAAGCTGCTCTCTTAAAATAGATAACTTCAACGATTTCGGTACTAACATAGTTATATTTCCTTTCAGAGTTAAAATCAATCTTTGGCATGTCCATACGCGGGAAGCCCGTTATAATTCACGGAGGGCACAGGTACAACAAGAGGATGGATAGTAACAGCGAGAGGGTCACCTGGCGATGCGTCAAGAGAAGGAGTCTGTCCTGCACCGCCCGGCTGGTGACACTTAATGACGATGTGCTGGAGATCAGGAACTGCCATAACCACCCTTGCATATACGGTAAACTGTAACGGTTTATGGGCTATGTTTCGATGATCATACAAAAACTTAATGTTTTGAAGATTATTTTTTATGTTAATTCCGCAAATACAATACGATACAATTTTATTTCTAACGCACATTTACTTTGATAATAAACGAATGATTATAACGTATCGCTCAAAAATTGACATACGACCACTGCGACGATTAAAGGTCACAGCACATTACATCAACTCGGAAAGGGATCAACACCGTATCGCCTTTCGCCTCGCCGTCAACCAGGCGTCAACCTAACGCAAGCACGTAACCAAACTGGATCAGCGCCGGTACGTCGGCTCGGCTACGGCTAGGCGACGCCGCGCTTACGGCTCGCCGCACAGTGGTTCCATATCGAAAAAAGGTGGACATGGGATCAAATCTCGAAAGTTCAGTCTGATTTTTTTAAATGTGATTAGGTCATTTTCATTTTCAGACCACTGCGTAGAGCCGTAAGCTCGGGTAGTGACATTGGCTATATCATTTTTATCCCGATATTCCCACGGGAACGGGTACCACGCGGGTGAAACCGCGAGGAACCGCTAGTAATAAATAAAATTACTTTAATAATAATATTTTATAATAAAACTTAATTAGAAAATAGTAACAAAGATAAGGTCTTTGACTAGTGTGTGTTGCCAGTTATGACTTATGGAAGCGAGACGTGGTCTTTTACTATGGGTCTCATAAAAAGACTCAAGGTCACCCAGTGAGCAATGAAGGGGGCGATGCTTGGTATTTCCCTGCTCTCTCGAATCAGAAATGATGGTGATCCGCAGGAGAACAAAAACGACCGACATCGCTCCGAGGATTGCTCAGTTGAAGTGGCAGTGGGCGGGACACATAGCGCGGAGAACCGATGGCCGTTGGGGCGGAAAGGTTCTCGAACGGCGACCGTGGACCGAACGACGATCCGTGGGCAGGCCCCCTACAAGGTGGACCGACGATCTGGTCAAGGTCGCGGGAAGCCCCTGGATGCGGGCAGCGCAGGACCGATCGTTGTAGATCATTGGGGGATACACTTATGTTATAATACTCGAATAATTAACTTATACCTGAACATCTATTAACACACTTTATACCATAGCATACTTTAAAGAAATAAAAAAAAACAACCTGTAACGTAATGATTTTTACCGACACTCATGTTATAATATTCGGATAAGGAAACATACTTGCGCGCTATTTGCCTTAGCTAATATTAGGATATATGTATGCAATAAATGTTTGTTTTTCCTCGCAAGTGTGTTGAAAAAGAGCGTATGAAACTCGTGAGTATCTTACTCACTAGACACTCGGCTGATTTACGCCCTCGCCTACGGCGCGGGCTGCAACCCACAGCCTCTTGCATAATGAGCAACTTAGCTCACTTGTATAATAATATACTATTAGGATACAGCTCTCATTTATTATAGCAAACTTCTTTTTTTAAATTTCACAATCTCCATGGCAAACGTAGGACTGACTGTACCGGTACTGACTTCCAACTCTTCCATGCCCTTCTTTAGCCGGCAAATTTTTTTTTTTTAGATCTGAATATTGAATTATTTGCCGCCAATCTAATTTTCTATCGTTGCTGGCTAAAGAAAGGCTTGGAAGACAGGGACAGTAAATCCTACGGTTGCCATGAAGATTGTAAAATAAAAAATTGTCATAAGCGAAATCCAAAATGGCAGCTGTGTCTTCTTTACTTCTTTTGCATTTCATGAAAGCTGCACTACCTACATAGAATATAAAAGAAATTGTCCATCAAAATTATATTTCCAGAGGCTGTAATCGTTCCGACCTTGCGAGGCAGCGTGCAACTCCGTTTTGGAAACAACGTGTTCTTACATAATAAAACCAAGGGAGACGGCAAGAGCTATTGGACCTGCAGAATGAAGAAGATGGGCTGCATGGTCACCGCCGTCACCAACGACCAAGCAGTGATCAATATTAAGGGAACACACAACCATTAACCTAGCGCCGTTTCCAACCCTGTTTAAAATAAGAGACTATTCAAATACATTTTAAAGAAAAGACATCACACAATATAGATCTCAGTCTGATGTAATATTAGCTTAACCCATCGCAGCTGACGTAGCTCAATTTTAACAATTGTACTGACGTGAAGTATTTGAGACACTACTTCGATAGCATTTTTTTTTGGATTTGTATCGAATAAAATATTAAATTAAATAGGTTCACTAATTTATTTAAATTTATTGCATGTCATTGTCACAGTATCTTTTATCTAAAATTAACTTTTACACCATGAGTATTTTTTTTATAATTTTCCTATTAATAACACTGTTTATGGACTTACATTATGTTATTTGATATATCATTGGGTACAGATGTAGTAATACCTTCCAGAAGTTTTAGCCGAAAGCAAATTTTCCAAGACAGTCTTCAAAAATAAAAATAAAACTGGGTGGATGGTAAGCCCGCCCACTGAGTGTGCTGTAAGAAGAGCGGAGAGTAAGGTGAGGGTCCCCTTATACTCTTGACCCACGAAGGATACGTCATAAAAGTATCGGGGGAGAACACACATTGTTTACCGTTGTCTGACCTCTCTCGTGCTATCACTGTCACAAATTTAGACCTAGCACAAATAAATACTTGGGGTTTGAATTTTGGCCTTACCTTAAATCCTTTAAAAACACAGTGTATTATTATTGGGAGTCCTCATTTTATTTCCAGGATCGATTCAACACAAATTCCGATGGTTTCTTTGGACGGCACCGATATCCCGTTCTCGACTACTGTCAGGAACCTCGGTGTTACTCTTGACCAATGTTTATCGTGGAGACCATGGGGTCTCCCTTGGGGACACCCTTTTTCTTACTCCTTCTATATGGATAGAAGGAGTAAGAAAAAGGGTGTTTGCGGCGTATAGTTCAATTAACCGGCTACGAAATTTTTTGCCGACCAGCACCAAAATCACTCTAGCACAATCCCTTCTATTGTCCATTATTGACTACGCTGATGTCTGCTACACTGATCTGTCTAAGGTGTTACTCGACAAATTAGAACGTCTGCAAAACCTTTGTATCAGGTTTATCTTCAATCTCCGAAAATATGACCACGTGTCATCATTCCGTAGCAAACTAAATTGGCTCCCGATTCGCCGGCGCAGGGACTTACACACTCTCAAACTTCTATATTCCATTCTTTTCCTACCTTCTACCCCACCATATCTTAAAAAATGCTTTTCTTTTCGATCTTCATCCTCATCTTCACAGTGTACTCTGCGTTCTGCTTCTAACCTTTCCCTAGAAACTCCTTGTCACTCTTCCGATTTCCTTTCCTACTCCTTTTCTGTGCATGCTGTTCGATTGTGGAATGCGCTACCGGAAGGTATCAGAAAGGCTCAAACTCTTAGATCCTTTGACGTTCAGGTTAGAAGTCATTTCTTTTCTGTATCTCCGAATTTATAGTTATCATATTTATTTATTTTTGTTCTCTTTCTATCTGTATTCATATATCTTTTGTAAGTACTTACTCCTTATTCTTTTCTTTTTGCACCAATTCCCCTTTAATATTTTTTATTTTATTTTTCTCTTTCACCCAAGGTTGCCTGGTAGAGATTGCTATATAGCAATAAGGCCGCCTTTTGTGTGTTAACTTTTGTTTCTAATTTCTATGTATTTTGTCCTTTTTATGTGCAATAAAGTCTTTTATTATTATTATTGTTTTGCACAGTAAAATAAGTATATTGCGAACAGAGTATTGTGTCAATTTGTGGTTAGACTTTTGAACTCATATTGAGGAAATTCCTAAACTGTCTCCTTGAAGCTATAATGCTCTCCTAAGCTATATATAAAGCTATTTAAATACTGAAATGTAAACTCTTCGAAATGGTAATTGAACTGAAATTAAACCTCCACTTGTTTTGTTCTAGCGGTCTTCGGGTACACTAGCTCAGGTAAAAAATGTTTGAATATGGGCAACTACCGGTACACTGTTCATCAAAACGAGGGTATCAAGGTGCGCTGGCGCTGCGTCAGGAAGAATTTCGGCTGCCCCTCCGTCGTCTTCACTATTAAAAACATTATCATTTGGGTCAGGGAACGGCATAACCATGATAGTTAATTAGTTTTTGGTTTAACTAATTCTGTTGCTTCATACGCTATTAAAAATAATTACCCTTTTCCTGTCGTGCGTATTTCGATATGCGCCTGCGGATCACATACTGCGGATTACTATTACATAGGCTGGGGCACGAATGCCGCTCGTGTATGAGAGATAACATAGCGTTCAAACGTACCAAAAATATCTGAACCTATGATAAAAATTCACAAACCTCGTGCCTCTCAAGACGTTCGGGTACATTGAATTTTATCGAAAGTGCAAATAAAATCTGTCTTTGTTATTAAACAGATAAGTATCAAAATATTGCAAATTTATATTTGGCCATTAAGACAACATTCACATGCAGATATTTCTATATATTTTTATCACTTTTGTCTTTCTATGGGTTCCTGAATAAAATTGGTGGCAATTTTTATTTGCAGTAAAGCCATGCTGTGTGGACTAAGCAAAAAAAACTAGTGCTAGGTGGCCACGTGTTATAGATTACGATTATAGAACACGGAGATGGCTGCAAAGTAGAGTGGCGATGCAGCAGATGCCTGGCTAGCTACCACCATCTTATCTAAGTCTGACGCGATAACAATGATGTTTTCAGCATTATTGTGTACCGGCAGTTGTTAGAGATAAGATAGCCAGTTCCTCAGTGACTGAGGATTCCAGGAGTAGTAGGTACGCTTCCACCTTCAGCCTTATCACCACTTAACATCAGGTGTGATGAAGTGCTACCCCGTTCTGGATTAAAAAAAAGCACAAAATAAACATCTTATGCGTGACTGTTTACCCGTAGTTAATATTTAAAAAAAAAAACATTATTGTTGTTGTTTGTTGTAAAAACTTAAAAGTGAAGCTCATTTTTTATATAAAATTTGTGAAATAAATGCGTTGAACATTTTTTAACAAAAAATTTGTGTGTCAGTCAGTCGTACTAACTGCACTCAAACTGCATCGGAACTGCAATTTGGCAGTCGTATGCAGTTGAATTGCAGTCCGTCTGTCTAGAGCCTTAGTTAGAAAATGTTTACATACGGTGTGAAGTCGATTTTATCAGGTTTTTGTATGTTAATAGAGATGTTTTTTTTTCCATAGATGAGCCGTTTTTCATTGACTCGGCTCGTGGACGAAAGCTGATGTATGGTAACCAGGTGTTCAATAAGGAGAGAGAAAACGGGTGTAAAATAGAGTGGCGGTGTCGAAAGCGCAAAACTACAAAATGTAAAGCTTTTATATTCACTGTAGAAGACGTTGTAATCAAGAGCAATCATGAACATAACCATAATTGACGTATAAATTCAGGGGCGTGGGGTATTTTCACATGCATCAGCAGGGATAACTTAAATGATGTATTGGTTAAAGCTTAAGAGTTGTGTGTGATTCAATATTTAAAACTTTGGCTATAGTAGGTACTATGGTAATAATACTACGCTTTTAACAGGTTTTAAACGTAACTGTTTGAATATGTACTTTTTTAAATTTGAAAGTAATGTATTTCTTATTTTTAAACCTTCATTTAATATTATAGCAAAGTAAAAAACTTAAGTATTTTTTATTCCAAAAAGTACTTTGTATGTAAGTACTTACTTATTTATCTATAAGTACTAATATTATAAAGAGGAAAGATTTGATTGTTTGTTTGTTTGCATCGAATAGGCTCCGAAACTACTGAACCGATTTCGAAAATTCTTTGACCATTAGAAAGCTACGTTCTTCCCGAGTGACATAGGCTATATTTTATCCCGATATTCCCACGGGAACGGGTACCACGCGCGGGTGAAATTTCTTATAAGTTGGTACAAAACATGACCAGCAGCTCGTGACCCTAGTGTCAATACTCGACCTCGTGTCGCGCACGCGACTGACTAGCAACAAACCTCTTCGCATCAAATTTCAATGAGACTACTTTATTCGGCTTAGTTTACTTCTAAGCAGTTTGCAGTAAGTAAGTGTGTACTTACTTACTTGCACTGAAGTTAAAATAACGATTATTTTTTATAATAGAGCTTTTTGCAACTAAACTTATTGCGAAGTATTTTTAAACAGTCAGTTCCATAAATTGAACGTAAAACAGTGCTTTGTATCAAAATTAAATCAATGGTAATATAAAATAAACATGTGTTTTATTCACTCTACCAAATACGTCATATTTTGAGCCACCATTTTAAGTGGGAGGGGCTCTGACAATTAATTATTACTTACAAATTAATTTTATATAACTAATAAATTAATATTAAATTTTATTTTAGTCAAAATTATGATCAAATTATTCCTCTTATTATTTTCTAGTGTTTTTCACAACTTCGTTGCGCGGCAATACACTGTTGGTAGTAAATGGAAATCGATTCAACAAGGGCTCTGAAATTAACGGCAAGATCACGTGGCGGTGCATCAAGAGGAATGGGGGCTGCAAATCGTATGTCGTCACCATCGCAAACGAAGTATATAAATATACTAAACATAACCATTAAATTATTTCACCAGGGTGCCTACCATCAACTCTTATTGCGGTTTTGTTTAGGACCTAAACTGATCTGCTTCACTTATTCGTACCACGACAGCTTAATATCAATGACAGCGATTCAGTGATCATTCAATGATATTTCACAGCCGCTAAGCTGTCATGAACTCATATTTAACTTATAACTCGGCCAAGCTAACATGACACCTGCAAGTTATACCCGTCCCTCTCACTCTCCGGGCATGATAGAATCGAGCGAAAATGACGGGTAGAAGAAATTAGGACACAAATCGTTCGGTCATTCACATTTAGCAATTCATTGAATAACAAAAGGGAAAAAATGTATTCAAAATGTTGAGTACCTAATAAGAAAGTAATGAGCTGCTGAATTGGATATTTGACTGAATTTTTTTTATTGACTTAAAATGTTAACTTAATTAGTAACAACACAACATAGGTATTTATTTTCAAATATCTTGCATATTTTCAGCGATATAGACCATCAAACTTTCTAATTAGACAAGGAGAGCGCTATAGAAACGTGACGTCACATTTCTATAGCGCCATACTCTCGCCATAGAAAATTTCGTTTTAGAAAGAGATAGCTAGAGTCACAATTAAGTAGCTCTTAATTCGCTTGTTATAATACAGTTTGAATTTCTTTTTTCACATTTGTTATTCAATAATGTTATATTTCTGAATGTCATAATTAAATATCTACATTTCAACAACAGTCAAATACCCAATTGTGAAAAACTGTGTCTCTAGCTATCGAAAGTGTATATTATGGCGGGAGAATGGCGCATCTGACGCCATCTGTGTCTAGCGCTGTCCTTGTCTAAAAAGGAAGTTTAATGAGTTACATCTCCGAAAATATGGAAAATATTTGAAAATTAATACCTGTGTCGTGTTTCTGATATTAATAAAAACATTTTGAACAAAGAAAAAAAATCAGTCCGATCCCCGCGGTACCGCTAGAAATAACGTCACGTAACAAAAAAAAAGTAAAACGAAAAATTTTTGAAAAAACTTTTCTAAAACTTGCGTTTTAGAAAACGAATTAAGTATTAGACAAAAACGACCCGTCTCACAACTAGCTCCGATGGTATTTTTCTAATAATTCATTTTCAATAATAAAAAAAAAGTTAAAGTAATTTGAACCTGCGTTTTGTTATTGCCGCGCTATCTATCATCGATTGATGTTATAAATATTAAGATTGTTACGCTACTTTGATAGACTTAAATGGTTCATTTCCTTAACTTGAAAGTGTTGGTAATAATATTTTTTTTTGTTAATCTAGAGAACAATGGTACGTAGGCTAGCATCATCATCTATGAATAATGTATTCTATGTTTAAGCAGTATGGTTAGCAAGTAAGATAATCATTTTTTTTCTGTAAACTGCTAAAGTTTGATTTCCATATAATATTTATTTATGCAGTCAATGAGCATTTACTTGTCCTGGAATTACCGCATAAATAAATGTTATAAGTTATGATTATTTTTGATTTTCCATTAAGTTTACAGTTATTTGAATAATATTTTGTTATAGGTAATGTAAGGTATGCAAGTGATGTAAATCAACATTAAATAAAAGATAATAATTTAAGGAAAACGTGTGTCATTTCATTCGTTCGAAAACGACATATTTTGAGCCCACAAGTGTGTGGTGTGGGCAATAAAAATCAATAATAATAATTTCATTCAACGTCTTTAATTATTTAATTTTCTTTCAGTGATTTCCATCCCGAGTACATTGAAAAAAGGCGCTAAAAGCCTTTTGATGATCAACTCATATACATTCTCCGAATATTCCCCCACGTACTGGTATTGTACTAAAAAGTGGTTAGGTTGTTCAGCGAAGGCTCGCACGAACAGAGAGGGGCAGCTGGCCTCTCTAATTGAGAGCCATAACCACGATCCGCCGGCATATCACGTGACAGCTGATGGCCGGTATGTAAAACTAAACAACTGAGCAAAAGACGAAACCATAGATCGTCTTCATTATCACTAAGCAAGGCTCCCCGCTAAGCTTCTGCCACCGTCAAAGATCTCCATGAAGAATGGTCATTTGCTCGATCATCACTTTGATGATTGGTCAGGTCAATATTTCAGGTTTAATT
Source organism: Crambus lathoniellus (assembly GCA_949710035.1). NCBI lineage: Eukaryota > Metazoa > Arthropoda > Insecta > Lepidoptera > Crambidae > Crambus > Crambus lathoniellus. Next base: position 7,836,203 of record OX453307.1, on the reverse strand, counting down.
TGTAACTAAACCTTTAAATTTATTCTTTTGTTATTTTAACTATCTACCTTACTAGTGTTTTTAAATCGCATGGTTTAGTTGTTGATAATAGTGGTAAAAAATAAGCTTCTGTCTTGTAAACTGTCTATTATTAATTTATTCTAGATTAAAGCTGCCCATATTTGATCTTGTTTTACTGAAAGTAGTATTCTTTGATACAACTTTATTTGATAACTAGCTTTCCGCCCGCGGCTTCGCCCGCGTGAACTACATGACGTTATCCCGCGGGAACGTGATTTTTTTCCGGGATAAAAAGAAGCCTATGTTCCTCTCCAGGCTACAAAGTATCTGTGTTCCAAATTTCAGCCAAATCCGTTCAGCCGTTATGGCGTGATTGAGTAACAAACATCCAAACATCTAAACATCCAAACATCTAAACTTTCGCATTTATAATATTAGTAGGAAGAGCTCCTTAAAATAAGCTAAGGATAGGAAAAATGTGATTGTATAAAACCATAAGCCTATAAAGTAGCTTTCAAGCGGGATTCGAACGGGTAAGTATTTAAATATCTAAAATCAAAATACCTAATGGTTGTTTCACTTAAATTCAAAATTCCTAAAGTTTAAAATGTCCAATGGTTATATTACTGAAGTTCATAAAGCTAAATCTTGAAATACCTACCTATGAAAAGTTCCTAAAATTAGTTTACCTAACAGTTATTTGACGAAAATAAAAAATAACGAACCGACGCCGACGTCGATGAAAGTATGTAAATAAAAAGGTTTAGTAGAAAAGTCCTGTATTCCTCGGAAGTCTTGTAGAAAACGTGATAGGTTTTAAGGCGATCACGAGGCGCAGCGAAGCGATGGCCTTAAATCCAAATTATCGATTTGGAAAAGAAATTATTAACCACTCTCACACTGCACGTAAAATGCGCAGGAAACCCATCTTATTAAGGGATAACAACACAAAGTCATCAAAATTAAAGAATTTTCATTTTGATGACTTTGGGTTGTTATCCAAATTCAAGTACTTCATCATCATCATCATGTCAGCCGAATGAACGAAGTACTTAATCACAAGAAATACTTGATTTATTTTTGTTGTTTTCACCTCATTTAGAAGCTGAATAAACGAGGATGTTTCATAAGGTTCCGTACCCATAGTGTAAAAACCCTCACATAGCATTATTATTCGAGTGTACATAGAATATTCTACTAGTGTTTTTTGCTTTAGTTCATTGTTCATTGATAAAACAGAAGTAGCCACTAACTGCCAGTATAAACAGTATTTAAAATCGAAGTAACAAAAGCTTTCTTCACTCACATTGACATTAAAATTTATAATTTCAGCCTGTCAACTTATCAAATTGGTCGGAGGGGGTGAAATCCTTTTGTGGGACAAATATTCTTACAGCCAGAAGGGGCGACGTGGGAAGGACCGGTTGCATTGGTACTGCCAAAAGTACCACAAAGGGTGCAGAGCTGCCCTCGTGACCAGCAAGGACCTGGTCCTCCTCTCAGTTAGCGGCCAACACGACCACGACCCCGCAGAGTACGATTACTACAAATGTACTGGGAGGTACTTTAAAGTTAGGGAGGGGACATTTTAAGCTGAAATGTCTTACTTATTTATGTCATACCTACCATAATATCTTAAAGTGATAATAAATACATGTAGAATTGAAAAGCAATATTGAGTTATAATATGCATCATAATCTACTATTTTGAGTGCTAGCGATTTTATCTTACCAAGTCTTTCAAGCCCTTCTTTAGCCGGCAAAAATAAGAAACTTTTTTTCAAAATTAGATTTTTGAATTTAGAAGATATAGACTGTTTAGACTCCTATGAGTGGGGTTTGGCACCAATTAACATTTTATAATTAATATGGTTTTGCTTTATTTTTGGAAAATATAATAAATGTAATGAGTGTAGATGAAGTAGTGTATGAGACTGCACATAACTCGGTATTAAAACACTCGTGGGATACTATTATAAAACGAGCCTTGGCGAGTTTTTAATAGGTACCCCTCATTATGCAACAGTCACATTAATAAATACATAAATAAATTCTTACATTCACACCAATTATCAAAGCCCATTTTAATTTCATTAAGAAACTGTATCATGGATAACTTGATAACGGATAAATATATACTTAAATACTTTTTGTTTTGTAAATACATACTTAATATACATAGTAAACACCCAGACCAAGACAAATAGACACGTTTATGCACACAAATATTTGTCTTGTTCGGGAATCGAACCCGAGACCACTGGCGCAGAAGGTGGGTAGCCTACCCCTACGCCAAATCGGTCGACATAAACTACTAATTACCCACTCTCACACTGCACGACTAAACTGCGCTGGAAACCCATCTTATTTATATCTTAATAAGATAACAACAAAAAAGTCATCAAATTTTAAGAATTTTCATTTTAATGACTTTGTGTTGTTATCCCAAGTCCCAATAATTCAAGTACTTAATCACAAGAAAAACTTAATTTATTTTTGTTGTTTTCACCTCATTTATAAGCTGAATAAACGAGGATGTTTCATAAGGTTCCGTACCCAAAGGGTAAAAACTCTCACATAGCATTATTATTCGAGTGTACATAGAATATTCTACTAGTGTTTTTTGCTTTAGTTCATTGTTTATTATTATATGATAAACAATGAACTAACAAACTAACTAAACAAATGATAATGATAACTGGTAATATATTTATTACCCGTCATCATTATCAGTATAAACAGTATTCAAAATTGAAGTAACAAAAGCTTTATTCACTCACATTGACAATATAATAATAATTTCAGCCTGTCAACTTATCAAATTGGTCTCAGGAGGTGAAATCCTTTTGTGGGAAAAACATTATTACAGCCGGAGGGAGCGAAATAAAAAAGGAAACCAAAACCGGTTACACTGGTACTGCCAAAAGAACCACAAAGGGTGCAGAGCTGCCCTCGTGACCAGCAAGGACCTGGTCCCCCTCTCAGCTAGCGGCCAACACGACCACGACCCTGCCAAGTACGAGTGCTACAAATGTACTGGGAGGTACTTTAAAGTTAGGGAGTGGAAATTTTAAGCTGAAATGTCTTACTTGTGTATTGATTTATGTCATACCTACCATAATATTTTAAAGTGATAATAAATACATGTAGAATTAAAAAGCAATATTTAGTTATAATATGCATCATATCTACTATTTTGAGTGCTAGCGATTTTATCAATGTAATTAAGGGATGCAACATAATGGTACTGTAACTGTTCGATATGGCGCTAGTGTTAGCTACTACGCGCTAGAGTACCCCTTAGGTGCAGCGCAGACGGCACACTTTTTGTGTGATCGAGTCTGCGGAGCACCAAAAGTCTGCATGGCGCGCAAAAAGTCGGTCGCGGATTTTTCACAGACTCAACGCACACGACGTACATCTTCGATCATTCTGTCGGCTGAACTGTAGGGACGTAGACGCTATGGAAATACGCTATGGACAGACTAAAGTGTGCGCCGTCTGCGTTAGCGCGCGTTGAAGCAACGTTCTATTTTTTATTAGTTTTTATTTAGTTGTTGATAATAGTGGTATAAAATAAGCTTCTGTCTTGTAAACTGTCTATTATTAATTTATTCTAGATTAAAGCTGCCCATATTTGATCTTGTTTTACTGAAAGTAGTATTCTTTGATACAACTTTATTTGATAAAGAGCTCCTTAAAATAAGCTAAGGATAGGAAAAATGTGATTGTATAAAACCATAAGCCCTATAAAGTAGCTTTCAAGCGGGATTCGAACGGGTAAGTATTTAAATATCTAAAATTAAAAAACCTAACGTTAAAACACCTACGTTCAAAATACCTAAAATCAAAATACCTAATGGTTGTTTCACTTAAATTCAAAATACCTAAAGTTTAAAATGTCCAATGGTTATATTACTGAAGTTCATAAAGCTAAATCTTGAAATACCTACCTATGAAAAGTTCCTAAAATTAGTTTACCTAACAGTTATTTGACCAAAATAAAAAATAACGAACCGACGCCGACGCCGATGAAAGTATGTAAATAAAAAGGTTTAGTAGAAAAGTCCTGTATTCCTCGGAAGTCTTGTAGAACACGTGATAGGTTTTAAGGCGATCACGAGGCGCAGCGAAGCGATGGCCTTAAATCCAAATTATCGATTTGGAAAAGAAATTATTAACCACTCTCACACTGCACGTAAAATGCGCAGGAAACCCATCTTATTAAGGGATAACAACACAAAGTCATCAAAATTAAAGAATTTTCATTTTGATGACTTTGTGTTGTTATCCAAATTCAAGTACATCATCATCATCATCATGTCAGCCGAACGAACGAAGTACTTAATCACAAGAAATACTTGATTTATTTTTGTTGTTTTCACCTCATTTAGAAGCTGAATAAACGAGGATGTTTCATAAGGTTCCGTACCCATAGTGTAAAAACCTCACATAGCATTATTATTCGAGTGTACATAGAATATTCTACTAATGTTTTTTGCTTTAGTTCATTGTTCATTGATAAAACAGAAGTAGCCACTAACTGCCAGTATAAACAGTATTTAAAATCGAAGTAACAAAAGCTTTCTTCACTCACATTGACATTAAAAATTATAATTTCAGCCTGTCAACTTATCAAATTGGTCGGAGGGGGTGAAATCCTTTTGTGGGACAAATATTCTTACAGCCAGAAGGGGCGACGTGGGAAGGACCGGTTGCATTGGTACTGCCAAAAGTACCACAAAGGGTGCAGAGCTGCCCTCGTGACCAGCAAGGACCTGGTCCTCCTCTCAGTTAGCGGCCAACACGACCACGACCCCGCAGAGTACGATTACTACAAATGTACTGGGAGGTACTTTAAAGTTAGGGAGGGGACATTTTAAGCTGAAATGTCTTACTTGTGTCTTGATTTATGTCATACCTACCATAATATCTTAAAGTGATAATAAATACATGTAGAATTGAAAAGCAATATTGAGTTATATTATGCATCATATCTACTATTTTGAGTGCTAGCGATTTTATCAATGTAATTAAGGAATGCAACATAATGGTACTGTTCGATATGGCGCTAGTGTTTGCTACTACGCGCTAGAGTACCTACCCCTTACCCTCACCTTTCCCACTCGCTTACACCTAATAAATTGTGTACAACGCATTGTCACACGCGATGCTCCGACACGACAAAAAGTTTGAATCATGCAAAGTAAGTAGGTAGTCAGTTTTAAACTCTGTGTACCTCTGGGTACTTCAAAATCAAACAAAGCAGCTTGTAACAATCAATGTCATTTAAAAGTCAATTTAATAACGCTGTAACGTCCCTATAAATAATACTTGTTTTCCACAGTTAGTAAGTAGATCAAAATATGGTGCCGAGCTTCTTATGTGCAAGAAATACTGCTACAACCGCAAGCGACCAAACAAACGCAGCTTGCACTGTACTTGAAACCAGCGTCAGTTTTTAAACACTGACATATGCTGAATTAGATCCCTTTTGGTAACAGTCGTGGGACTATCTTTCTTTTTTATATATTGTCTGCTTATCGTTTTTTTTGTGTTATTTTCATCTAAGATGAAGAAGACATCTTCTGGTTTTTGTAATAATTTGTCCCTCGGCTGTGCTGAATAAATGTTTTTGATTTGATTTGACTTGCAGCAGATACCACACAGGGTGCAGGGCGCACATCATCACCGACACAAACCTGGTTCTTGTAGCAGCCAGTGGCGTTCATGATCACGAGCTCTTCACTTACAGGCGGATGCATAACGGCTCCAATAGGAGCCTATAATAATAGGATGGGCTGCTTAAACTTTTGAAACAGACGCTTTCGTTGATAAATAGATAGATAATTTCGATGTGATTCTAACTATTTAATTATAAAAAACGCAGTACCTATTTAACATGTTTTGTTGATATATCCAATACAGAAGAAACAAAAACCTTTTTTTGTTTTAGTATACAGAAGTTTTACGGAATTAGTGACTTTTTTTTTACTTTTAACTTTTATGATATTTTTTCTTATCCTACTAATCCTATCCTACTAATATTATAAATGTGAAAGTTTAGATGTTTGGATGTTTGGATGTTTAGATGTTTGGATGTTTGTTACTCAATCACGCCAAAACGGCTAAACGGATTTGGCTGAAATTTGGGACACAGATACTTTGGAGCTTGGAGAGGAACATAGGCTACTTTTTATCCCGGAAAAGTATCACATTCCCGCGGGATAACGTCGTGTAGTCCACGCGGGCGAAGCCGCGGGCGGAAAGCTAGTACTTCATATTTTTCAATAATAATAATAATTGCATTGTGAATGCAAAACAAGTTAAAGTAACTTTTAGAACACCAAAATGAAGGTGTACACGAGTTTACAGCTTATATTTTCCTTACGTGACTGGACTGTATAGGTGAGATCTGAGATCATACAAACAGGTAGAGGGGGCCTTCACCAACCCTGGTGTGGATGGCGTCACGCGCGTGGCAGAGCTGAAAACCAAGAGTGGTACCATTTGGCGGGCCTTCAACTGCTACTGCAACTGCAACTGAAAATAATTTTATCTACACTCATGTTATAATATTCGAATTATGAACTCGTACCTGAACGCATAATGATACACTTTATGCCATAGTCAATTTAAAAAAATAAAATTGCATCATAATGGTCATTATGATACAACCGGATACAGATGTCACTCATTATAATTCACTAATGTTTCTTAATTTTACAGTCTCCTTGGCAACCGTAGGATTTACCGGTCCTGACTTCCAAGTCTTTCAAGCCCTTCTTTAGCCGGCAAAAATAAGAAACTTTTTTAAAATCAGATTTTTGAATTTAGAAGATATAGACTGTTTAGACTCCTATGAGTGGGGTTTAGCACCAATTAACATTTTATAATTAAAATGGTTTTGCTTTATTTTTGGAAAAAATAATAAATGTATTGAGTGTAGATGAAGTAGTGTATGAGACTGCACATAACTCGGTATTAAAACACTCGTGGGATACTTTGGCGAGTTTTTAATAGGTACCCCTCATTATGCATTAGTCACATAAATAAATACATAAATAAATTCTTACATTCACACCAATTATCAAAGCCCATTTTAATTTCATTAAGAAACTGTATCATGGATAACTTGATAACGGATAAATATATACTTAAATACTTTTTGTTTTGTAAATACATACTTAACATACATAGTAAACACCCAGACCAAGACAAATAGACACGTTCATGCACACAAATATTTGTCTTGTTCGGGAATCGAACCCGAGACCACTGGCGCAGAAGGTGGGTAGCCTACCCCTGCGCCAAATCGGTCGACATAAACTACTAATTAACCACTCTCACACTGCACGACTAAACTGCGCTGGAAACCCATCTTATTTATATCTTAATAAGAGAACAACAAAAAAGTCATCAAATTTTAAGAATTTTCATTTTAATGACTTTGTGTTGTTATCCCAAGTCCCAATAATTCAAGTACTTAATCACAAGAAAAATTATTATTATTCGAGTGTACATAGAATATTCTACAAGTTTTTTTTTGCTTTAGTTCATTGTTTATTTTATTTATTTTATTTAACATTTTTAGGGAAACTTACAGCTATGTAATAACAAATTATAATTATACAGGTATAAGTACGGATGGCCAATTACCAGTTTCCACTGATAAGTTCACAGGATTTTAGTTGATGGGTCCGTGCAAACTACATTTTTTTTAACAAACTATTATTAACTTTACTACGTACTTACTTAATTAAACTACACACTTAAAAAAAAAAAAAAAAATTATCGCAAAACAAAATAAACTACTTACTTACTTTTTTGAAAAAAAAAAACTTATCATTAATAAGTCGTTTAAGTTGGCCTGGAGAAGTATTAAAAATGTCAATGTCATGCTGCTTCGCTATTTTGTTAAACTGCTCACACGCTCGAATGAAAAAGGAATTTCGCCTATAATTTACTTTTACTAAGGGAACATGTAGTATGTTTGGGTGTCGAAGTGAAGCCATTGGAACGCGCAGACCAATGTTGCTTAGCAACTCAGGACAGTCGACAACACCGCTTGCTATACTGAGTAAATACGCGATATCAGCTGTTCGCCTTCTTTCATGTAGCGGGAGCATATGAAATTTTTGACATCGCTTATGATAATCGGGCTTATATGTCTTGCTTCTAAACTGCATGTAACGCAGAAATCGTTTTTGAATTCCCTCAATTCGCGTTTCGTAGGTCTTATAGCAGGGATTCCACACTTGAGAGGCATACTCAAGATGACTCCGTACATATGCACAATATAATAACTTGAAAGTTTTCATAGACTTAAAATCATAAGACATACGCATTATGAAACCGAGCGCTTTTGATGCTTTAGTAACCATTCCATCGATATGCCTATCAAAAAGCAGTTTGCTATCAAAAATTATACCTAAATCGCGTATGGCAGTAACTCTAGAGACGTGAACTCCCAACAGTTTATAGGAATATAGACAGGGGTTAGATTTCCGTGTAAAAGTACAAACAGCATTTGGAGACATTAAGCTCGAGCATATTATCTTTGCAGTAGTTTTCGAATTTAAAGAGGTCATCTTGAAGTTTTAGAGTATCATCAACTGATCTGATAGGCAACATGATCTTCATGTCATCTGCGTACAAAATTATTTTAGCATAGGTAAAGCATGAAGAGATGTCGTTTACAAAGATGTTGAAGAGCAGAGGCCCCAACAAGGAGCCCTGAGGAACACCAGATGATATAGGCATAGAGGCAGAAGTGTAGCCATTGAGAACGACAGTCTGACATCTGTCTTTTACATAAGAGGAGAACCATCTGTACAGATTCCCCTTAATACCGATTTTTTTAAGCTTGCGAAGGAGTAAAAGGTGATTAATGCGATCAAAGCATTTGCTGTAATCGGTATAGATAACGTCAACCTGAGCAGGCTCAGACATATGCTTAGACAGATAGTCGCTACAAGAGATTAGGTTAGAAGTTGTGGATCTGCCACGCAGGAAACCATGCTGCTCAGGAGTCAAAGAGTGCGAAATGGATGCGTAAACCTGCTTATAAACTATCTTTTCCAGAATTTTCGCAAACAAACACAATTTAGAAATAGGTCTGTAATTTGTAACCTCGTTTTTAGGACCTTTTTTATGAATGGGTGTAATATACGCAGATTTCCAAATTTTAGGGACAATACCTTCAATCATAGAGCGCCTAAATAAAATACAGAGAGGGACGGAAATAGATGTGGCGCATTTAACGATAAAAACTGCGGGGATATTATCAGGTCCAGCTGACTTGTTCAAATCGAGGGACTCTAATAACTTGAGCACTTCGGAAGTACTGATTTCAATGTCACCAATATCACATGTTGGGTTTACAGTACTGTTGTCATTGACGAAATCTGACGGATTGCTGTGTGAGAATGTTGAAAGAAAATAATCACTAAACATGTTACATATGACTTCACCATCATCAGAAGTGAACTGCCCGTATTGAAGTTCCGCGGGATATGAATTATTTTGATTCTTCAATTTTACATATGACCAGAACGCCTTAGGATTGGAGGTTATATTCTTCTCAACGTGTGCGATGTAATTTTCAAACATAGTCTTTTCGAGAACCCTTGCCCTTCCTCTTAAAGTTATGTAAGATTGAAAATCGTGTTCATTGCCATATTTTTTATATTTGGAGTGATATTTATGCTTCTCTTTCAACAATTTGACGAGAGGCGTGCCAAACCATGGAGGGTATTTTGAAGACGGGTTTACCAGTTTAGTAGGTACGAAATTAGCACGAAGGTCATTTAACACCTCGTAGAAAAAAGAAACAGCATCATCTAGTGGTTTACTACGAAGCTCAGCATCCCAGTCGATTGTATTAATCTTAGAATTAATAGAATCATAGTCCCCATGTTGGTATAAAAACTTCGTATAAGGCCGTGGTTTCAAGGCATGGTATTGGACGAAGTTCGCGGAGACACACAATGCAGGATGATACGAGTCCTCTGGTACCAGTGGGTTGGTGCAGCGGCTAACCATTACTTCACTATTAGAAAATACTAAATCTAAGATATTACTATTGTGATTAACTATATAATTATATTGTGATAAATTGCATAAATTAAAGAAATCAAAAAAATCGGACTGAACTGGCCCTTGAATACCCGTCGGAATAAAAGAGCCCGGGATGTTAACATCAGACTCCCATATTAAATTAGGCATATTAAAGTCTCCGACGATAATAAATTTGTCGCAAGGATTATTCAGAACAACATCCGAAAGATGCTCAGAAAACAATGCTAGCTGGTTCAACAGCGAGCTACCAGTATTTTGATTGCATATATAAACTGTGCATATGTGCAATCTGTAGGTAACCCTAGGCTTCTGGTGTTGGATAGTGAGAGTCACCCATAAATCTTCAGCATTAGTGCACCAGTCAGTGCGATCACTGGCTGTGAGCTCTTTGCGTATAGCAATCAAAACTCCACCTCCTAGCGTCTGCTGAGTTCTGATGTAATCCCGGTCACGTCTCCAAACAATGTACCGGTCATCAAACAATTCGCCGTCCTCTATACCATCCAACAACCAAGTTTCCGTCAGACATACTACGTCAAATGAGTTAACGCAGATATTTCTATAAAAACTAGAAGTTTTCGTACGCAAACCACGTACGTTCTGATAATATAAATTAAGCATTGTTACCAAAGTGCGCATTAGGTACGGCATAATAACACAAGACAATCAAACAAAATAAAAATTCGCAATAAATAAATGATAAAAATAGTAACAACAAAATCACTTCGTAGCAGGCACAACGATAAAACAAAAAAGCAAGCAACAAACAGCGGAGAATTCTGTGAGTGCCGTCATTTTGCGTAAAAGATAGGTAAGCGATACGTAAGTTGGCAAGCAACCGATACACGATATGTAAACGATATGTATGTATGTATGTATGTATTGTTTATTATTATATGATAAACAATGAACTAACAAACTAACTAAACAAATGATAATGATAACTGGTAATATATTTATTACCAGTTATCATTATCAGTATAAACAGTATTCAAAATTGAAGTAACAAAAGCTTTATTCACTCACATTGACAATATAATAATAATTTCAGCCTGTCAACTTATCAAATTGGTCCCAGGAGGTGAAATCCTTTTGTGGGAAAAACATTATTACAGCCGGAGGGGGCGAAATAAAAAAGGAAACCAAAACCGGTTACACTGGTACTGCCAAAAGAACCACAAAGGGTGCAGAGCTGCCCTCGTGACCAGCAAGGACCTGGTCCCCCTCTCAGCTAGCGGCCAACACGACCACGACCCTGCCAAGTACGAGTGCTACAAATGTACTGGGAGGTACTTTAAAGTTAGGGAGTGGAAATTTTAAGCTAAAATGTCTTACTTGTGTATTGATTTATGTATGACATACCTACCATAATATTTTAAAGTGATAATAAATACATGTAGAATTAAAAAGCAATATCTATCTATATATATAAAATTCAAAGTCCTAACTGACTGACTGACTGACTGACTGACTGAGATATCACGCACAGCCCAAACCGCTGAACCTAGAGACTTCAAATTTTGCACATACATACGTTATACAGTGTAGGCATCCACTAAGAAAGGATTTTTGGAAATTCCACCCCTAAGGGGGTGAAACAGAGGATTATAGTTTGTATGAAAGTCCGTCAGTTTTGAAGTTAGGATCTTTAAACAATGTATTTAGGCTGGCAATTGAAAATTAAGATTTACCTGTGTCAGCGTTTTTGACTATTCCACCCCAGAAGGGGTGAAAAGGGGGATGAAATGTTGTATCTGGAAAGTCCTTCATTAAATTTATTATTTAGGCTTATGGTCGGAAAGTAAAATAAATAAGCAAAAACATGTTTCGTATTTTTTCGAAAATCAACCCCTTAGAGGTTAAATGGGATAAATATACCTAAAAATCGATATGGATGTCGTTATTGAGGTATTATGAGATGACGATTGCAAAAATGGCATTTATTTTGATTTTTAACACGCTGAACATAATTCAACCCCTAAAAGGTTGCAATAGGGGTGAAATTTTGAATGAAAAATCAGGGGTAAAATAGACATTTCAACTTGAAACTTTGTAGGCTTACTTCTTAAAACAAATAGGCAACACATTTCGTAATTTTCCCAAAATCAAACCCAGGGGGTAAAATAGGGGATGAATATGTATATAAAAGTCAGTCAGTTTTGAAGTAAGGATCTTCAAACTTTGTATTTAGACTGGCAATTGAAAATTAATATTTTCCTGTGTCAGCGTTTTTGACAATTCCACCCCCGAAGGGGTGAAGAGGGGGATGAAATGTTGTATCTGGAAAGTCCTTCATTAAATTTATTATTTAGGCTTATGGTCGGAAAGTAAAACAAATAAGCAAACACATATTTCGTATTTTTTCAAAAATCAACCCCTTAGAGGTTAAATGGGATAAATTTACCTAAAAATCGATATGGATGTCGTTATTGGGGTTTTATGGGATGACGATTTCAAAAATGGCATTTATTTTGATGTTTAACACGCTGAACATGATTCAACCCCTAAAAGGTTGAAATAGGGGTGAAGTTTAGTAAGTATTGTCTCGAATGTCCACGCAGACGAAGTCGCGGGCGGAAGCTAGTTTAGTTATAATATGCATCATATCTACTATTTTGAGTGCTAGCGATTTTATCAATGTAATTAAGGGATGCAACATAATGGTACTGTAACTGTTCGATATGGCGCTACTCTACTACGCGCTAGAGTACCCCTTAGGTGCAGCGCAGACGGCACACTTTTTGTGTGATCGAGTCTGCGGAGCACCAAAAGTCTGCATGGCGCGCAAAAAGTCGGTCGCGGATTTTTCACAGACACGCGAACGACGTACATCTTCGATCATTCTGTCGGCTGAACTGTAGGGACGTAGACGCTATGGAAATACGCTATGGACAGACTAAACTGTGCGCCGTCTGCGTTAGCGCGCGTTGAAGCAACGTTCTATTTTTTATTAGTTTTTATTTAGTTGTTGATAATAGTGGTATAAAATAAGCTTCTGTCTTGTAAACTGTCTATTATTAATTTATTCTAGATTAAAGCTGCCCATATTTGATCTTGTTTTACTGAAAGTAGTATTCTTTGATACAACTTTATTTGATAAAGAGCTCCTTAAAATAAGCTGAGGATAGGAAAAATGTGATTGTATAAAACCACTAGCTTCCGCCCGCGACTTCGTCCGCGTGGACATTCGAGAAAATACTTAGGGGACCAATAACCAGGATAAAAAGTATTCTATGTTTTAATTTCATAAAAATCCGATCAGCCGTTTTTACGTGATTAGGCGGGTCCTCCCTCACCAAGCGAGCAGCATCGCGCGAGGCAGAACGTTTGCCACGTGCGGCGGGCCTCGCACGAGGCTGCTCACTTGGTGAGGGAGGACCCGCCTAATCACCTACAAACGGCTGATCGGATTTTTATGAAATTAAAACATAGAATACTTTTTATCCTGGTTATTGGTCCCCTAAGTATTTCCTCGAATGTCCACGCGGACGAAGTCGCGGGCGGAAGCTAGTAAATAATAAGTGTCTGTTTCACAATCAAAAAGTTAGTTCTGAGTAGCTTAGGTACCAATAACTTTTAGGGTACTTAAGATGATTTAGGTTTCTATATCCTATTTACCCCCTAGGTTTGATTTTCGGAAAACTACGAAATAGGTTGCCTATTTGTTTTAAGAAGTAAGTAAGAAAGTTTCAAGTTGAAATGTCTATTTTACCTCCTGATTTTTCATTCAAAACTTCACCCCTATTTCAACCTTTTAGGGGTTGAATCATGTTCAGCGTGTTAAACATCAAAATAAATGCCATTTTTGCAATCGTCATCCCATAAAACCTCAATAACGACATCTATATCGATTTTTAGATATATTTATCCCATGTAACCTCTAAGGGGTTGATTTTCGAAAAAGAAAACAATATATGTGTATGCTTATTTCTTTTACTTTCCGACCATAAGCCTAAATAATAAATTTAATGAAGGGCTTTCCAGATACAACATTTCATCCCCCTTTTCACCTCTACGGGGGTGGAATTGTCAAATACGCTGACACAGGAAAATATTAATTTTCAATTGCCAGCCTAAATACAAAACTTGAAGATCCTAACTTCAAAACTGACGAACTTTCATACACATATTCATCCCCTATTTACCCCCCTGGGTTTGATTTTCGGAAAACTACGAAATGGGTTGTCTATTTGTTTTAAGAAGTAAGCCTACAAAGTTTCACGTTGAAATGTCTATTTTACCCCTGATTTTTCATTCAAAATTTCACCCCTATTTCAACCTTTTAGGGGTTGAATCATGTTCAGCGTGTTAAACGTGTTAAACATCAAAGTATGTGTTTCCTTATTTGTTTTACTTTCCGACCATAAGCCTAAATAATAAATTAAATGAAGGACTTTCCAGATACAACATTTCATCCCCTTTTCACTCCTTTGGGGGTGGAATTGTTAAAAACGCTGACACAGGTAAATCTTAATTTTCAATTGCCAGCCTAAATACAAAATTTGAAGATCCTAACTTCAAAACTGACGGACTTTCATACAAACAACCATCCCCTATTTCACCCCCTTAGGGGTAGAATTTCCAAAAATCATTTCTTAGTAGATGCCTACACTGTATAACCTATCTATGTGCAAAATTTGAAGTCTCTAGGTTCAGCGGTTTGGGCTGTGCGTTGATATCTCAGTCAGTCAGTCAGTCAGTCAGTCAGTCAGTCAGTCAGTCAGCCAGGACTTTGAATTTTATATATAAAACCATAAGCCCTATAAAGTAGCTTTCAAGCGGGATTCGAACGGGTAAGTATTTAAATATCTAAAATTAAAAAACCTAACGTTAAAACACCTACGTTCAAAATACCTAAAATCAAAATACCTAATGGTTGTTTCACTTAAATTCAAAATACCTAAAGTTTAAAATGTCCAATGGTTATATTACTGAAGTTCATAAAGTTAAATCTTGAAATACCTACCTATGAAAAGTTCCTAAAATTAGTTTACCTAACAGTTATTTGACCAAAATAAAAAATAACGAACCGACGCCGACGCCGATGAAAGTATGTAAATAAAAAGGTTTAGTAGAAAAGTCCTGTATTCCTCGGAAGTCTTGTAGAACACTTGATAGGTTTTAAGGCGATCACGAGGCGCAGCGAAGCGATGGCCTTAAATCCAAATTATCGATTTGGAAAAGAAATTATTAACCACTCTCACACTGCACGTAAAATGCGCAGGAAACCCATCTTATTAAGGGATAACAACACAAAGTCATCAAAATTAAAGAATTTTCATTTTGATGACTTTGTGTTGTTATCCAAATTCAAGTACATCATCATAATCATCATGTCAGCCGAACGAACGAAGTACTTAATCACAAGAAATACTTGATTTATTTTTGTTGTTTTCACCTCATTTAGAAGCTGAATAAACGAGGATGTTTCATAAGGTTCCGTACCCATAGTGTAAAAACCCTCACATAGCATTATTATTCGAGTGTACATAGAAAATTCTACTAGTGTTTTTTGCTTTAGTTCATTGTTCATTGATAAAACAGAAGTAGCCACTAACTGCCAGTATAAACAGTATTTAAAATCGAAGTAACAAAAGCTTTCTTCACTCACATTGACATTAAAAATTATAATTTCAGCCTGTCAACTTATCAAATTGGTCGGAGGGGGTGAAATCCTTTTGTGGGACAAATATTCTTACAGCCAGAAGGGGCGACGTGGGAAGGACCGGTTGCATTGGTACTGCCAAAAGTACCACAAAGGGTGCAGAGCTGCCCTCGTGACCAGCAAGGACCTGGTCCTCCTCTCAGTTAGCGGCCAACACGACCACGACCCCGCAGAGTACGATTACTACAAATGTACTGGGAGGTACTTTAAAGTTAGGGAGGGGACATTTTAAGCTGAAATGTCTTACTTGTGTCTTGATTTATGTCATACCTACCATAATATCTTAAAGTGATAATAAATACATGTAGAATTGAAAAGCAATATTGAGTTATATTATGCATCATATCTACTATTTTGAGTGCTAGCGATTTTATCAATGTAATTAAGGAATGCAACATAATGGTACTGTTCGATATGGCGCTAGTGTTTGCTACTACGCGCTAGAGTACCTACCCCTTACCCTCACCTTTCCCACTCGCTTACACCTAATAAATTGTGTACAACGCATTGTCACACGCGATGCTCCGACACGACAAAAAGTTTGAATCATGCAAAGTAAGTAGGTAGTCAGTTTTAAACTCTGTGTACCTCTGGGTACTTCAAAATCAAACAAAGCAGCTTGTAACAATCAATGTCATTTAAAAGTCAATTTAATAACGCTGTAACGTCCCTATAAATAATACTTGTTTTCCACAGTTAGTAAGTTGATCAAAATATGGTGCCGAGCTTCTTATGTGCAAGAAATACTGCTACAACCGCAAGCGACCAAACAAACGCAGCTTGCACTGTACTTGAAACCAGCGTCAGTTTTTAAACACCGACATATGCTGAATTAGATCCCTTTTGGTAACAGTCGTGGGACTGTCTTTCTCTTTTTATATATTGTCTGCTTATCGTTTTTTTGTGTTATTTTTATCTAAGATGAAAAAGACATCTTCTGGTTTTTGTGATAATTTGTCCCTCGGCTGTGCTGAATAAATGTTTTTGATTTGATTTGACTTGCAGCAGATACCACACAGGGTGCAGGGCGCACATCATCACCGACACAAACCTGGTTCTTGTAGCAGCCAGTGGCGTTCATGATCACGAGCTCTTCACTTACAGGCGGATGCATAACGGCTCCTATTATAGGATGGGCTCCTTAAACTTTTGAATCATATTTTTCAATAATAATAATTGCATTGTGAATGCAAAACAAGTTAAAGTAACTTTTAGAACACCAAAATGAAGGTGTACACAAGTTTACAGCTTGTATTTTCCTTACGTGACTGGACTGTATAGGACCTGAGATCTGAGATCATACAAACAGGTAGAGGAGGCACAGCGTTAAACCTTCACTAACCCTGGTGTGGATTGCGTCACGCGCGTGGCAGAGCTGACAACCAAGAGTGGTACCATTCGGCGGGCCATCAACTGCATCTGCCCTCTACCACTCGACTAATCCTTTTGAAGACGAAGCTTCAACCCGGGTAGCATGTTGGTGCGCCAGCGGAGCTTCCCTACTCTATCGTATTACCTGCTACCGGTGGGCGTCCGGCCGCGCGCGCCGCCCCGGCGAAGGAATCGAAATCGAACCAGCACTTGGTTCCACGACCAATGCGCGATAGGACGCGTAGAAATAAAATAGCGAATTTGTACTTAGGAGCTTCATACCCATTAAACCACCCTATGTTATATAGTCCGACTATTATTTATAGCTAAGGATCACCTTTCAACGTCCATCTTTCTTTTAATCAACGAAAGTGTCAGCATCAGTTCTAAGCCTGCTTTAATATTAAATATTTTTATTTACATAATATGTACCTACTTAAGTACTAGTTATATAATATGTACCTACCTACTAATAAGTTAAAGATATCAAAAGTTATTGAACTAGCTACTTGCTATACTTAAAGCGATTGTTACCAAGTAATGAGGTATGATGAATCCTGTAAACATAACAACTAAGTTTATAACACACTAAAGATTTTCTATACACAAAAATTATCACAATAATTATTCATTTCAGTGCAATTCGTGTACAATAAAAAAGGCAAACGCCTCGCCTTGTTTGAGGGGTATACTTACTACCAGCACTGCAGCAATAAGGACGCCGACGAGATCAGTATGTGGAGGTGCACCAGCGGCTACCCCTGCAAGGCCAGGTTTAAGGCTACCAGTTGCGGAGAAGTCGTCAAAATCACCACCTTAGACCACACCCATGCACCACCAGCTATAGCCTTCCATGATGGATATTTAGTTAGGGTCTCGAGAAAAGACTTCCCTGTTTGTTTTTTCTAGACCAGTTGAAGAATTAATTGTTGAAAGTTTAAAGCCCTTTGAGTAAAACCTCAAATTTTGAATATTTAGATACAGGAAGTGCGATACAGTATTTACTGTATCGTAGAGTTTTTACAGTTAACTTAATGGAAGCCCAAGTTTCAGTAAAATAATAAGGAAAATAAATTTATTTTGATCTTACACATTTTAACAAGAAGCATTTAAAACGTTAATAACTACAGTAGATAGTCGAAGACTGTGTCGCTGCTATTAACGCCCACCTCGAACATATTATCCTAAATTAATAATAGTTAAGCACAAAAGAAACTGCTTAGAACTAGATCTAAAAGTAGAAAAAAACAAGGTTAATTAGTAAGAAGTAGGTGTGTGTATGTGAGTGTGTAGTGTGTTTATGAGTGTGTGTGTGTGTAGTGTATGTGTATGCGTGTAAGAGAAGGGGTTCAATAAAAGATGTGTTCCCGACAAAATTCTATAATAGACTAACTTACGTTATTAAACATTATTCAACTTACATCTATCGGGTGTTTATACTAACGGGACACAGGGTTTATTTATGGAATAGGGCTACCAAAAACGTTAAAATCTAAGTAGGGCTGTCACGGCCTTCCTGCCCAGGCTTCGCTCTCGAAGCCTATCTGCTTCACCTGTCACCCATCAGTGTTTTACCTGTAATAAGAAATATTTACTTGACCAGATCTTATTAAAATAACTTTACTGTCCTTTTTGACAGCTATATTTTCTTTTATTTTAGCCCTCACTGGCTATTGTTCTATTTTAGCAGCCCTCATTGGCTATTGTTTTTTTTTTATTTTAGCCCTCATTGGCTATTGTTTTATTTAAGCCCTCACTGGCTATTATAAATATTTTGTTGCCCTCAACTGGCAAATCGTATTCTGTTGCCAACAATCGGCAAATTTATTTTTAATTTAATTAACTTATTATGTTACAATTAATTTTAACTGTCAACCGAGTATTCTTTTGCCCACAAACGGCTAATTTAATTAGTATTCTTTTGCCCACAAACGGCTACTTTAATTCTAATTTATTTGATTTATTAAGTTACAATTAATTTTAACTGTCAACTGGCCACATTGACAATCAAAACTATAATAACTTTCAAAACCATAATAACTCAAGTATTTTTTTTTTGTAACTGTGCGGTCCTCGCTCACTTAACACATACTTAAGTAGCTCGCGCCAACAATTTATTGCTTTTTTTGTTTGCGGTCCTAGCACTCTTATTATTAGATAAGATGCTCACGCTTTCTCAATATTCGGGCGGTCCCAGCTCGTTTCTGTTTACAAAAGGAATTGCTTACGCCGCAGCGATCCATGCACATTCTGTTTTGCAAAAAGACAACAGCTCACGCCTTTTATAATTTTTTTATACTTACGAACTTTTATTCTTTGTTTTTTTTGATAGATTCTCTTTAATTTCATATAAATTTTTACTCATTAATTAAGGCTGTCACGGGGCATTTTTCGCAGCCTCTCGATACCACAATCGCATTCTATCTTTTGGTATTATTTGATAAGTTTTTGTTCTAATGTTTTTCACTTTATAACTATCTCAGGGTAGTCATTTTTCTACAGTGTACAGTTCATTGTACCTCGGATCTAATTTACCCAGTTGCACTCGCTGTTGCTGTATTTAAACAATATCACCTTCTTCGTATTGAATATTATTACGTCTCATTCTATCGAATCGTAATTTAGTTTTCAATGCATTGTTTCCTAAACGTTCCTCTGCAATGTTTCTTAACTGTTGCATGTCTATTTCGGATTCTTATTCTGTAATGTTAGGATTCAGATTTCTTAGAGCAGGAACTTCCGATCGAATTCCTGTGAGTAGTTCTATCGGGGTACAACCGTTGCTGTTTTGGATAGTTGTATTAAGTGTTAATTGTATTTTGTAAATTACGCTCGACCATTCTGACCCACAATTTACTTCACAAGCAAGTAGATTTAACACTGTGGCTACATATCGCTCGGCTTGGCCATTAGCTCTACTGGCACCAGTTGCAATATAATGTATTTCGATATCCATTCGTTTCAATAAATCTTTTGTTTGTTTACTTGAAAAATTTGTTCCTTTATCTGTTATAATTCTTTTCGTCGTTCCGAACAAACTAAGCTGAGGTTCAAGAGCTCTTACTAATTCGGATGCTGTCAGATTTTCAAGTGGTACCAATATGATAAATTTCGTAAAGGCATCCACTAATATTAACAAGTATCGGTAGCGATCGTCAGCTATTCCGAATGGCCCTGTACCAAAGAATATATACACTAATATTAACAAGTATCGGTAGCGATCGTCAGCTATTCCGAATGGCCCTGTACCAAAGAATATATACACTTATGCCTGTACAGTCGGCATGCACAGTATGAAAGGGTATGGGTAGTTTTTCTATCGGATGTAATAAACCTTGTTTCGGCCCACTCGGTCGTTTTGATGATAAACATATGATGCAATGACTTATGTATTTTCTTATAAAAGATGTCATTCCAGGAAACCAATATTTCTTTTTTATTGATTCTATTGTTTTATCTGGTCCAATATGACATTGTTCATCATGGAATAGTTTAGTTAAGTTGAAACGGGCTGCTGACGGTACATAATATTTCAAGTGTTCTTTAATGTTACTTTTTATTTTTCTTAAAAGGATGCCGTTTTGAACTGTATACTCTTTCCAGCTGTCGGGGTTTTCTTTTATTCGTCTTAAAATGTCAATCACATATTTATCTTGTTTTTGTGTAGCTTCCAACCAAGTAATCTGATCGTTTACTAATACTTCTTCCACTTGACTTTTTGGCGGATTTCTGCTTAAAAAATCTACGTGTTTTATGTTACTTCCTTTTCTATACTCAATTTTAAACTTGAAGTCTTGTATGTAGGACCACCATCTAGCCACTCGAGGTAATAAATCACGTTTTCTTGATGTTAATTTTACAGCGTTACAGTCCGTTATCAGTTTGAACTCTATTCCCAGTAAATAAACTCGAAAATGTTTTAATGCGTTTACTATGGCAATTGTTTCCAATTCGTAGCTGTGATATTTAGACTTTTCCGATGAAGCTCGTTTGCTGAAATAGGCCACTACTCGAAGATCTTGATTGTGTCTTTGAAATAAAATTGCACCAAATCCGAGACTGCTTGCATCGGTATGTAATTCCGTTTCTTTTGCAGGATCAAAAATTACTAATAAAGGTTAGGAAGAAAGCATGGTAATGATATATTGGCGAGCATTTTCTCTTTGGACTGACCAACTAAAGTCAGTATTTTTTCGCAGTAGATCTGTTATACTAGCAGTTTTCATTGCAAATTCAGGTATATATTTCCGAAAATAACTAGCTAGCCCAATGAATTGTCTCACTGGCTTTATTTTTTGTGGTATAGGTGAATTCTTTAATGCTTCAATTTTGGCCTTTCCGGGTCGTATTCCTTCTTTGGAAATAATTCTTCCCAAATATTAAATTTTCCGCTGGAAAAACTTACACTTCTTTAAGTTAAGTGTAAATCCAGCCGCGTCTAGTGCTTTCAACACTTAACTTAGTCTTTCTAACCATTCTTCTACATCTTAACGCTCCCAGTGCAATATTTACGGCTCTTTGAAATGTGCTAAGTCCGTTGCTTAGACCAAAAGGAACACGTAACCATTCATAGTCGTATTATTTTCAGATATTTCTAGTTTAATTGGAATTCTATTAAAACCAGATGCCATGTGAAGTGTGCTAAAATAACGAGCTTTGCCTAATCTGTCCAACTGATCATCGATCAATGGAAAGAGATAAGTACCTGTCTTTTATAGTTATTCTATTCAGTGCTCGGTAATCAACACATAATCTCACTAGCGACTTTTTTTCTCACCAATATTACAGATGACGCATAAGGTGACGATGATTCTCTAATAATGTTGTTATTCAAAGGCTCCGTCACAATAGTCTTCACTTTGTCCCGCTCAGAAAGCGACATTCTGTATAGGTGATAAACAACAGGTTGTTTGTTGTAGTCCGGATAGTCATTACGGCGCTCTTTATTTCTCGTATGTTATTGTTAACAACAATAAGTCCCGAATGTTTACTTAACAATTCCTGCATCTGAGCGTGGACTTCAATTGGAATGTTTAACAAAGCAATTGTTATAATTTGATCTATGGTTTTAACAATCTCATATAGAACTTGCTCTTGCCTTTTTATAATGGTGCAATATGAAGAAGTTATAAACATGATATTATTTGTGCTTATTGCGTCTCTACCGAGAATAGCTTCGTAACGTATTTCTTTGTCTTGTACTATGTGAAAAGATGTCTCTATTGTCAGGTTTTCTAATTGCATTATTACATTAATTTTCTCAGTACTAATTATCACTTCCTTTGCAAACCCACATATTTGTAGTACAGAGGGCTGGCGATGAGTACCTAAGTCCCGTGCTAACGTATCCCTCATTAGCAAACATGATGCTCCGCTGTCAATTAATGTGTAGGTACATTTCTTCCATTTATAATAACAGGTGTTGTACATACCTTGCCACTGCTATTTATTTGTTTTGGATGGCTATCTCGGATAACTCTCTGCTTAGTCCAACAGTTTTCCGCCAAATGACCTTTCTTGTAACAAAACGAACAGTTTTCAGATTTTTTTATTCTCACCCATAGTGATCGCAGGGAACTTTGTCGGTAATTTATGTATTCTGGTACGACAATCGCGCTGTAGATGTCCCAGTCGATTACAGCGATGGCACCTTTTCATGTCTACCATTATTTTTTGTCGTTTTGAAGTAGATGGCTGTAACTTCTCATCGTCAATGATGTTGCTGACTGAAGGTGTAATTTTCTGGTTTAGGGAAACAGGGACGTAACGAGATAATTTTTCAAAGAGAACACTCAATATGTCCGCACTGCTGGCTATGGATTTGGCCTGGGGATCGGTGATTTCTCCAGTGATTAATTCAATAGTTTTCACTCTCTCGAAATTGCAGTAGGTACGTTACAAGTTTTTTTTTTGTATTCTATTCGTCTTTGCGGCATAAATGGATTTTGAAGAAAATTCATCGCTTGTCATGTTTGCAGCTGTTTTAAAATCACGACACAAATCGCCATTTAGAGAATGTGATAAGTAACTCTGCCTTTAAAGGCTGACCACGTTCTTAGTACTGGTGTCTACTCTTTATACAAATCCAATTCCGGCCCAGATAAAAATGGCACCCATCTTGTGATGATTTCTATATGTCCTTGGTGGCCAAAAGATCAACTTCCGCACTCCATTCACTGGCTTTAATTGCACCAACACTCGGGTCAAACGTAGGCAATGCACTTGCCTTACTAGTAGGTACTAGTCACTACACTAAAGTTTGGCTCACTATTGTTCACACTCGCAGTCACAATTTGTTCCACACTCACTATTTATTTGTCTCTTATTTATTACGTTTATTACTCATTTTATTTAATGGTTCTTAATTTTAAAAAATCGCGAGCGATCCCACTTCTGATAAGAGAAGGGGTTCAATAAAAGATGTGTTCCCGACAAAATTCTATAATAGACTAACTTACGTTACTAAACATTATTCAACTTACATCTATCGGGTGTTTATACTAACGGGACACAGGGTTTATTTATGGAATAGGGCTACCAAAAACGTTAAAATCTAAGTAGAGCTGTCACGTGTGTGTGTTTTTCTGTACAAAGAACTCGACATTTTCATACTTTAGACTAAGGAGCCACTCAGTCAAAACTTTTTTGCACTCGCGTTGAGACAAGCTGTAGATGTGTAATTTATAATTAATTGTATTGCACAGTACCTACTGAACTAAAGTGTAAATAATGACGTCTAGCCAGGCTTTGTACGGGTACAATGTAGATAGATGTAATATTCCTCTTTAATCACTCCACCTGTCCATCAATGAGTGAAAAGAATTAAAATCCGTTCGTCGTGTAGTTAGTTAGCGTATAGACGGCGGGAAATATTACTGAGATCAATATTATTTATACCTACAACATATTGGTTCTTTAATCATATTCAAAGCTAATGAAGAAGCCTGTATATTGTATATTAACTATGGAATAAAAAAAATCATGTGTTTAATAATATCAAAGTACAAATAGGATCTAAGTGAATGTAATGTCAAAGTTTTCTTATAAATAAGGACGTAGTTGTAAAGTATGTCAATTGGGAAACTGGAGTTTTATTTTTTCTTCAATGTGACGTCCCATTCCATACTAAATTATTAAAAGTTATTGCAAGTGTTAACTTTTTGTTTTCAGTACATCATTATCATCATGTCAGCCGAACGACGCCCACTGCTGGGCATAGGCCTCCCCCAAGGATCTCCACAACGATCGGTCCTGCGCTGCCCGCATCCAGCGGCTTCCCGCGATCTTGACCAGATCAGTACAGTAGGCATTAAACGGGAAAGGGAAAGATATTATTATAATAAATTGATAAAAGCTTTTTCTGTCAAAAGAAAAATCTGAAGTCGAGCTAGTGTCACAGATGACTAAATAGTTACTAGTAACAGATAGTGCACTCCGCTAAGCCATTTTAATAAATAGCAACTCTAACGATAACGCAATAAAGTGGAATTCAGTTTGTACGGCGCAAATTACGTACGGCTTCTCGTTGCATCTCTTTCTAACGCATATATTCTAGCTCTTTTGCGGACCTAATTTATATGGATTTGCACCGCCGGCGGTGAGGGCGAGATTTGCACGCGCGCAAGTACATCGAGTGACAGACGCCTGCCAGTGTACCACTGCAGTGGTTCTGTACTTCAGGCGCCCCTTGCAAAGCTTATGTAATCGTCGCCGCGTCGTTTATAATAAAAGATTCAGCAAAGCATTCATAGAACATTGTCATTGCACTAAGAAATTTGTTATACGCAATTAAATTTTATGTAGAGTCCAAAATATAACAGCTTAAACTATTTTGTTATTTTAATTCTTGATTTATTATTAACTACTTCTGCTGGTTTTTGTAAGATACTCTACCAGCAGATGATTCTTCATTATTGATTTTTTGTTTGACTTCCAGTCCTGTGGGTCCGTAATATGCAAGGCAAGAATGTTCTCGTCATAGACGGCTACACGTTCTACTGCCAGCACCAACAGAGTAAAACAAACAATTGGTCCTGTACCAGACATACCTTCTGTAAAGCTCGTGTGATCACCACAAAGGCTGGGGAAATCGTTCGTGGCAATCTCCAACACAACCATGAAGCGAATAAATATACTATAAAAAACGGAATTTATTTGAAATTGTAAATGTTAGCTATGGATGTTTTTCTCATGTTATGTTGACAGTGACAATGACAATCTATCAATTTACTCACGCACTCGGAAACGCTTTTCAAAGTATGTGAAAAAGCCTGAGATCAATACAGTAAAGAAATTGTCTTTGTGACAGTAGTACCTATATAGTCCATTCACCTAGTTGTAGTTTAACAATCCAATAACTGATTATTAACGACATTAACAAAGATTAAAGAAATGACTTCTGCGTCTTCAAACATTTAAAAACCAGAGAGCTCCATATAGTTCACAATATTCGCATAAATAAACGACTATCGATCCTTTCATTTCGTTGTCAATGTGACCTTAGATAATTACAAGAATTTTTTTTTTCTATTCTGGGGGCCGATTCTCAGGCTCAATCGAGAAAAGTTCACATTTATAAGCTCGAAATTCAAATATAACACAGTTTTTGTATTGTCAGAATTTCACAATCGAAAAAGTTCGATCGAAAACCAGTCGAACGCTACGAGTGGTAAAAACCAATAGATGTTCGTATACGAACTTAGCTGTCAAAATGAATTTGTTGACATGTGGGACAGCTTAGAGTGTGTGTCAGATAACTCTGCACGTGCCTGGCGCGTTTTTGGCGCTAGTTACAGTGCATTTTTTTGTTCTAATGTTATAGAAAAGATTAGTATTCGATTTTTACCGCGCGCAGACTTATCTGACGAGCACTTTAGTTTGTTTGAAACGTTCTAGCTTTTCAATAGAAACCACAAACAAAATGTTCGACATACGAATTACCACACTGAATAAATTCGAATGCCTGAGAATCGGGCCCCAGATTTATTTCTGTGAACACTATAATTGTTTATTTTTTATTTCCTAGAAAATCTTTTTGAAACACTATTGTTATTATTTTATAAGTAACAAATCATTATTATGTTATCAAATTGTTGTATATTTAATACTATAAAATAAGCAACTGTTGTATATGTTACATCATCGGGTATAGGAAAAATGTGATAGTAAAAAACCACGAGCCCTATAAGTAGCTTTCAGGCGGGATTCGAACCCGCGCCTCCGGGAATCCGGCCCGATGCTCTGACCAACTAAGCTACCGAAAGGCTTGAAAGGCCTGAAAGCTACTTATAGGGCTCGTGGTTTTTTACTATCACATTTTTCCTATACTTACAAGAATTGCATTGTGAATGCATAAAAATAATTTAAAATCTTATCATCGGGTATGTTATCTAAATGTTGTATATTTAATATTATAAAAAAATCAATTGTTATAATTAGCAACGATATGTTTTTTTTTTGTAAAAAAACATATTGATCCATACATTTTGATCTATTCGATTAAAAATGGCCTATGGAACAGCTGATTTTTTTCCGCGTTTTCGATGTTGGTACCATAGTAAAGGTTGTTTGTATGCGTGAGTACATTGACCCCTTAAAATTATGTGCACTATTTAAGAAGAACCTTATATATATATATATAGAGAGAGAGAGAAAGAAAGAGAAAGACATAGATGTAAACCCACATATTACTGCTAAATATTGTTTTATCAACCATTTTCTTTTTTCAACCAGATGTATAT
Organism: Crambus lathoniellus; assembly: GCA_949710035.1. Taxonomy (NCBI): domain Eukaryota; kingdom Metazoa; phylum Arthropoda; class Insecta; order Lepidoptera; family Crambidae; genus Crambus; species Crambus lathoniellus. Next base: position 7,809,347 of record OX453307.1, on the reverse strand, counting down.
TTACATAATCTTACATGCTTGTATTGTAGTGCTTTCCAGTCTTCTTCTTCTTTCTTTCCATGTTAACACTTTATATTACTTACGTTCCAGTGACTTTAGCAAAAGACCGGAATGGCAAAGAAGTTTTTGTAATCGATCAGTACACCTTCTGCCTTCATAGGAGCTTTAACCAAACCGACCACTGGAGATGCTCCAACCATGGAATCTGCAGAGCCCGTCTCGTCACGACCAAAGACAGGACGATAGTCAAATGTCATTTGAACCACACACACCGACCTGCCAGAATTGCAATTCAAAACGATGTTTTGTATAAAATAAAATGATCTCGTCTGTGTGAATAACATAATGTGGGTAGCTAGTGGGGCAGCACACCCTACCTGACTCAATGTTTAAAATTTGAAGTTAAAGTGTACCAAATATGTCAGTATCAACGCTTGATATAATATTCGAAATATGAACTTATTACTGTTACTATAGTACTACCTGAACAGATTTACTGAATTGTATGAATAAAAAAACAATCCTACAGTTACTTAAAAACACCACTATTTTATATAACAGTAGCGCAAGTAGCGCTAGCTCACTTGCTTTGCGACGCAATCAGTCGTCATCGTCACGCGCTAGATTGCCTTTCGGGTAGCGAGCGCTAGCACAGTCATGCAGGCCTCCATTTTGCGCTGCTCTGGAGACGTATTTCCGTAGCGCACGAGTTTGAATTCGCATTCGAAATTGAAAAATTCGCGTGCGAATTCTTAACATCGGTATTTTTTTACTAATCAGACCTATGAACGAGTGCCGAGTTGTCAGACCCACTCGTTGCAGAATTTCTACTAGTAGAATTCATTATCTTTATTAGTCTGTGGCCGCAAAATGTCGTCACTGACAATCATTATGACAAGTGTTTGTGTTTTCATTTTGCTATATTTTAAAGTTTCTCTGTGATTTTGAAACAATTATACAGATTTTGAATGCTACAAAAATGCATGAAAACGGGTGTAATAGAATTCGGTTTCGTAGACGACTGGTTGACGTATACGTTTTCAATTGTATTCGATTTTCATTTCGAGCGCTTCGGAAATACCACTCCTGAGCGAAGCGAGTGGTCAGGGAGTGTGGTAGACATACTGGGTAGATAAAACTATACGATAACGTGAAGTGGTGAGTTACAATATTGATAAAGTGCTTGTGATTTTGATAAGCAATGTTTAACTACCCACAATTTCAGTGTTAATAAATGTGTTAGTTTATTTTAGTTATTTTGTGTTTAAAATTAGTGACGCATGGTACTTTTAGAACTGCCAAGTTCCAGTGGGGTGAGTTTTTGCGCGTGTGTATATTTATTTGTTAGCCGAGTTATATCAGAAATTTTAAACAATTCCCAGGTTTTGTTCCTCATCAAAACTATTTGCAACTTACTTTATTCGCTGTTTACTCTGCAATATTCTGTGTCAAATGTATGTAATAATATGTGTAACAAAGCTGGTGAACAAACAAAAAACGACACCCTTCACTTTAACAACGCCATTTTTTTTATTTAAATCTAGCTCTTAAGGTGTTATTATAAGGTTCACTTTTGTTGTTTTGCGTCTTAAGCAATGTGTATGGCAGGTAAGACGAATTGAGCAGCTGTGTGTGGCCCATTTCGTGTTGGGAGTTGATATGGCACTAATGTCTTTTTCTATGAATGGAATCATAGTCATTTGCGATAGCATACATTTCTTTTTACAAGCTTTTTATTAACTTGCCATGTTAGTTAGTTAGTTAGTGGGGGACAAATCTTGCAAGCTTAATTTGACCCACTTCCCAGTGTCCGATGGAGCTAAAATGTTGTATACAGGTTTGGTTTAGATGACAATACAATATTTAAGTCAGCAAAAAAGCTTGTCATGAAAATGAAATTTTTACTAAAAACCTATCTTACTCATGTATGATGACTATGACATTGATGTAAGTTTAAAGACGAATGTTACTTTGGATATTTTGTACACTTGTATTGGCGCAGGAATGAAACGCACCAGATGCTTATCCTGGTAACTAATAATGAAATGAAGACAGTAATTTTACTTTTACGATAATAAACTTAATATAATAACTTCCACATTGTTTTACTTAGTATAATATTTACTGTGTATATTGTGTATATATTTACCAAATAAAGTACGTAGGTAAGTATGTTAGTATTTATCTATTGTTCTTGTCTAGTATCCATGAATCAAGTTTTGAAAGAACACAATTTATTTTTATCTTAGCAATGGAATTTCTTCACAAGGGTAGAGCCGGTAAGGCCTATGCAGAAACTCTGAATATTCCCATTGCCAACAAAATCGTTGAATCTATTGTTCCCCGACCAACTGACGCGATTCGTTTTGATGGTGTCGGCCATCTTCCGGCATTTCGAAGCCAAGGAAGGTGCAAAAACTGTAAAAGTGGGAAAACGACTGTCTGTTGTCTTAAATGTGATACACGTCTCTGCCTTGTTGCCAAGAGGAACTGTTTTGTAAATGTTCATAATAAGTAATGATTTAATTTTGACACTGAGTAATAAGTTTGTTATTTAAATTTTTGAATTTTTACTTTTTTGCAATCACAATGCAATTTTTATGGTTTAAAAATGGAAAATGAAGTATTTAGAAAAAATCAACCCGTCTCACAACCAACTTCGATAGGACTCGAACCCACGTGTTATCTTCACATCGATGAAATTAACGCTGGCTATACAGCGTGTAAGAAGTATTTGATAAATTCGACGCTTCTCGTAACGACTCCGTAGCTCAGTGGTTAGAGCAGTCGCCCGGATAGCGAAAGGTCGTGGGTTCGAGTCCTATCGGAGCTGGTTGTGAGACGGGTCGATTTTTTCTAAATAAGTTTGTTATAAAAAAGCCTAAATTAGTCATTATTAGTTTCAATCTCAAAATACTATTTATGCATTGTCAAAAGTTTATTATTTCACATCAAATTAAAAGATATGTATGGAATTTCATACGTCATTTATAATAGACCTGTTTGATTTCCGTTGATTCTTCATAATTAATAACGAGTGCCATGAAAAACAAATTTAGATGCAACAGAGTAATATCCTGTATATTACTCTGTTGCATCTATAGGTTCTTTTTTCAAAACTATGCCACATGGAGGAAAAGTACCTTAAATACTGAAGATATACAATTTTACTGAAAGGAGACTTCATTTTTATTTTAAAAAGAAAATGAACAATATTCAAAGAATTTTGAATACTTAATCACCTGTCTGAATTGGGAATCGAACCCGCTGAATGTAAAAAAAAACTTTAATTTTATTATACCGATTAGCATTTCTTCTAGATAGCGTCTTAAATAAAAGGAAGACTACGAAATTTAAAATTTAATGTTGAATAACAAGTTTGTGCAGCGTTATGGGTAGCCTTTTCTGTAACTGTCGTGCATGGTCGTGCTCAATACTTTAACCTTTCAATGTATTACTAATGAGTGAAGATTGGAGCAATTATACGTGAATTCCCTATCATAAGTGTTTTGCCTTTGAGTTTTGAACCCGACTTTTATAATGTGAACTTTAAAGTCCATGGAGATGTTTTGGAGTACATATTTTACCATAAAAAAAAATAAACAAAAATTATAATAAGGTTATATTTTTTTTGCGGAAGTAAGTTAAATATTTATATTTCTATTATTTTACTTGTTTTGTTATAGGCCGGGAAAAAAATCTCGCGTAGCTAGGTCTCAAGTTATCCTGGAAAGTTTATAAAAAAAATCCTTCCCCCTCACCCCTTAATGTCTTTCACGGTCGCTGTAAATTTGACAATTTGCGTTTAAAAATATATGGGTAGTATGGCCACCCATAGATCTGCCTTGCAAGTCAACTTGACAGCATTTGTAATCCCTGTGTTGGGGTTACTAATAGTAAAAACAACGGCGGGTAAAAACTTGATCCGATGGACGGTTTCCCTTTCATCATGCTTACTAAGAATACGGTATTTTACTGTTTTTTTTTATTTCTTTAAATTTTTTTTCGAAATATTAGCTACACAAAACAAGTTTTCATTTTGAATTATCTTGAATATTTTCAAAGATATAGGACTTCAAACTTTATAATTAGACAAGGACAGGACGCTATCTTAGTGACGTCAGTGGGTTAGTAGCGTCATAGTCACGCCATAGAAGATTTCGTTTTAGAAAGAGACAGCTATAGTCAAAATCAAACAGACTATAATTCTTTTATTATAAAACAGATTCAAATTATTTTTTCACATTTGGTATTCTTAATTGCAATATTTTTTAACGTCATCATTAAATATCTACATTTCAACAACAGTAAAATACCCTATTCTGCCACAGAGATTTGGAGATACAGCAATGCTTAATATTTTTTTTCCATAATATTTCAGTTACTTGGGTAAGGACGGCCTCCGGCAAGACACTGGCAGTGATCGAACGGCTTCACCTTCTATATGTTAAGGAGGGGTCCGATAAAGAAAGATAAGGATTGTTCGATAAGTGAAGTGTGGTGATGCAACAGGTGTTCATGGTGCAAGGCGCGCTTGTTCATAAACATAAATGGTCGACACATAACGAGGTTGCAATTGGAGCATTAACACGAGGCTCCGAGATTCGTTATAAGCAATGGCGTTCTTGTACGCATTTAGTTTTTTGTGAAAAGTCTCATCAGTTTTGTTGATCAAAACTTACATAGTATATGATTGAAGTATTTTCCCACCATCACCAGTCCCTCGTTAAGGCTTGTCTACATCACCAAATCACGACGTCGTCAATGTGGAACGGTGTGATTTTGCGGTGTGGTGCGTTGACAATAAAGACCCGCTAATTTACGTTAACGTTTCGTAAATTTAAATTAAAGTTATATTTACTTTCAGGTTGCACCTGGCTAAAATCAGTAGCTGGTGAAGAACTTGCGATGATTGATGGGTTCACATTCTCCAGAAACAACACAAATCGTAAAGCAGAGTCATGGCGGTGCGGTGGTTACGCCCAGCATCAATGTGATGCTAGCTTCTCTATACCCTTAGAAGGGGGTCCTATATTCTGCTCATATCCTGTGCATAATCATCCGCAACCGCGCTGTATCATACATGACGGTATTTATATTAAATTGATAGATTAGGAAACGTATCTTAATGATTGAGTGCATATTAGGCTTTATTCAGGCAGATTTTCATAGAGGATGTAGGTTTTAACAATATATGTATGAAAATATTGTTCATTTTTGTTATTTTAAATAATATCCTTAGATTAAGACTACTTTCAATATGTTTTCTATTCATTTATTACCATGCGCATAAATTAAAATAAAAAAAATATTAACAGGGCAGTTAGATTGCAAAATTAAATACTTTCTTATAGGTTATCTGTGATATTAAAGGACCACGCAAATTAGTGTCCCCATACCCACCAACAGAAATCAAACGTGTAGAGGGTGGACTGTATTTAGTAGGTGAGTTGGTGACGAAGATGTAAATAAGAACACAAATTCGTCGATAAGGTCGTTGGTTTTATTCTGTGACCAGGTCTTTTTCTTATGCACTAAACTTAACAGGTAGGAGGCTTAAATTACTGAGTTATAACCAAAATACAGTTCGTGAAGTACTTAAATAACACTTGAGAGTTCACACAAAATCACTGCACTAAGTTAAAGTTCTAAGTTCTACGTTCGTGTCTTTTCACAGTTCTCACTTGAGCACTACAGTAATCTTTTAGACGAGCACTAACACTAACACTACTTTGCGTCCTTTATTGCACTATAAGCGTCCGTTCGCACTATAAGTATCCGTAATCGCGGCTACACAACACGCGGAGACGAGGTACTGACGATATGCGATCGACAGTACAGGACACAGCGTCCGTAATCGCGGTCACACAACACGCGGACACGAGGTACTGACGATATGCGGTCGACAGTACAGGACACTTCACTGTCACTGGCGAGACGTGGTCGACAGTACTTGATGACGTTCGTCGACTAGACACGTAGACACGTTCGCGATGACGATGTACGAGGGGCGCACGATCTTCCGTGCGATCGCGGTTCACAGCGGTATACGAAGGGCGCGGTTCACTGAACTGGTGTAGGTACTAGCGCTGGTACTGTAGCTCTGGAGCTCTTCTTGTTTCTTCGGAGAGATCTTCTTGAGAACTGAGCCAAATTGAAACTGTGCTGGCACGTCAGCCAAGAGCGTTATTTATACTGCGCTGTGCCGGTGTCTGGAACATTCGCGAGGGCGCGAGCGCGGGTCGCGCGCGACTCCTTGAATGTTCGAGCAAAGGCAGTGTGAGATAGCTGTCGCGATATCTCGCTCGCGCGCTTGAGACGGTCGCCGTCGCCTTGCTCGCTCGCACACATGAGACGGCTGCCGCCATCTCTTTCACACGTGGGACGGACGTCTTTACCTGCCCCGCACGTTCCGCGCCGCCTTGCTCTCGATCATTCGGGACTATACGTCTTTGAATTTTATGCGGGAATATTCTATAGCGGCGCTTTTTCAGGCTGTCGTCAACATCCTCCCCCCGGCGAAGGATCCTGATCCGTAGCCAATCCTGTAAGACAGCCTTCATCCTCATCCTTGCCCCTGACTTGTATCCATAGGGGCCTGCGTCTCCAGGGTTACCAACTTTGATGCTGGTCGACGGAATGTGCCCCCTTTGGTCTTGACCTCCACATTCCGGATCTTCCCGTCTGGGCCTGGGTGCACGTTCATGACCACTCCCCAGGGCCATGTGTTGCGTGGCAGCGTGTGGTCCACGATCAGAACCACATCCCCAATCTTGATTTCTCTTCCCTGGCGTCCGTTGTCGAGGCGGGGTATCAAGGTAGGAAGATACTCCCGCAGCCACCTCTTCCAAAACGAGTCGGCGAGTGCTTGCGCGGCGCGCCAGGTGCGTCGATCCCCGATGTCGCATGGGCCCGTGGTAGGGAGCCCCGATGATGACCCCAACAAGAAGTGGTTCGGTGTCAGGGCCTCCGGATCTGCAGGGTCGACCGATACGTGGGTCAACGGTCTGGAGTTGACGGCGTGCTCTGCCTCTGTGAGCAGAGTGTGGAGAACCTCTTCTTTCGGCTCCCTCTCGTTGAGTGTGGCGGTGAGAGCGTTCTTGACGGAGCGTACCAACCGCTCCCAAGCTCCCCCCTGGTTCGGTGCTCCGGGTGGAATGAACTTCCACTGCGATTCGTGTAGCATCGCGACCCGCTGTAGCTCCGGCAGCCATTCTTCGTACGCCTTCCGGAGCTCGACATCTGCACCCCGGAAGTTGGTCCCGTTGTCGGAGTAGATGGTTGCTGGCCACCCCCGTCGTGCTGCCATGCGTCTCAGCGCCATGATGGCTGAGTCCGTGGTGAGAGAAGCGGCGAGTTCCAGATGTACTGCCCTTGTAGTTAGACAGGTGAACAGGGCCACCCATCTCTTTTCTCGGCGCCGCCCGATCTTCACAACCAATGGTCCAAAGTAGTCGAGACCGCAGTTGGAGAATGGTCTCACGAAGGGCTGGAGTCGTTCCTTGGGCAGGTCCCCGATGGGAGGCTGATGCGGCTTCTTCTTCCGTAGTCTGCAGTGTAGGCAGGCGGCGGCCACTGACATGACCATTGGCCGGAGTCGAAGAATATAGTACTTCTGGCGTAGGTCGTTCACCACGCGCTCATTATTTGCGTGGTTCGCTCGGCGATGTTCTCGTTCGACGATCAGTCGTGTGAAGGCGTGCTTCCCGTGGAGGACGATTGGTCGTTTATCAATCCCGCCCTCTGCCTTCCCGATGCGCCCGTTCAGTTTGAGGAGTCCCTCTTCCAGGACTACGTCCATCTTCCATAGTGGGCTGGATCGTGGCATGTTCACGCCTCTTCGGACGGAGTCTAGCTCAGGCCCAAATGCCTCTTTCTGGGCTTGCTTCATCAATAACGTGGCTGCCTGGTCTCGTAGCTCCTTGTCCAGGACCACTGTCTTGTCGCGGCAGCGCTTCGTAAACAACAAGACATATGCTGTTGCGTTGATCAGCTTGTCCAGTGACGAGAATCTCTCGATGTCAGGTAGGGCTTGAGGCTTCTCATCTTCACCGGCTTCGGTCACAACGTATACCTCGTTGACTTCCGGTTCTTCTTCTGTTGTTGCTTGAGGCCACTCAGACTTCGGCCTTTTCAGGAACTCCGGGCCTTGGAACCACACGTCGCGCTCAGAGTTTGGAGTGTAGCCCCTGCTCGTCGCGTCTCTCCCCCCGTCGTAGCTCCTGGGGATATGAGGCTTCGCAATCTTCTCCTTTCTGTGTGGTGCACTTGCTGCATGTTCGAAGTCCTCCACGGGGTGATGCTCTATGACAGCGCTCTGTGTGTCACCATCCGTCCACACGTGAAGAACTTGGTGTTTCCGCCTCTTCCTGCCTTTTTGTGGTGCGGTTCCATGCACCACCCAGCCAAGTTCGGTGCGCGAGGCGGCAGGCTCGTTCCACCTGCCTGTGCGAAGCTCCCTGGTCACGACGAGCTGCCAGTTGTCGGCTCCTATAAGTAAACGTGGCTTCGCGTTCTCGTAGGTGATATGATCACTCAGGCCCTGAAGATGCTCATGCCGGAGGTTCTCAGGGCTGATGGTCTGGGGGGCCAAGTTCAGACCCCGCATCGTGCGTGCGGTAAGGGCGTACTCTTGATCCTCGCCCTTGCCCTTGATGCGCAGGCGCACGATGTTGCTCCTTATTTCCTTCTCCTTGCTGTCGATGCCCTTGACGTTGAGGCGCGTCGACGGTCCCTTGGCGCCGATCTCGCGTGCTAGATCTTCATCTACTAGCGTAACTGTGCTGCCTTCGTCCAAGAGCGCGTATATGTCCCGCTTTCCGTTCTTTCCTTCAATGGTCACGGGGCATATCTTCAGTTTAACCTCGCGGTTACGTGCCTTCGTTGTTGACACCAGCGCTTCTTCGGTGGGCGCAGGGGTCGACCTTCCTTGGCTGCTGCGTTCCTCCGTTCCGCTCGCGTTCGTGCTGTGGAGCAGACGGTGATGCGGGTGTTTACATCCACTCACGCCGCATCGCTTGAATTTGCAGTTGTACCTGCGATGTTTGCTTTCTACGCACTTAAAGCATATTCCGTTGTCCTTGACAAGCCTCCATCGTTCGTCGTAACTCATGGACTTGAACTTAGAGCACTCGTGGAGCTTGTGATCGGCGTCGCAGGCTGGACAGGTCTTGATCGCGGCCTTGTCCGCAGGTTCCCTTGATTGGACGTTGTAGACCCTCTTCTTTTGTTCAGGCCTTGGTGCCGGTGTAGGTCTTCGGGCTGGCGCAGGTGCCAGGAGTGAGTTCGTCGTTGAGGTCGATGAACCACTGTAGCCATGTCGCAGGGCTCGATCCGCTTCCCTCATCAAAAACTTGGACAGTTTTAAGATGTCAGGATCTGCCTGTTCGCAGTTATCCGCGTAGTCACACCACCTTGTTCTGAGGTGTGGTGTTAGCTTTTCATACACCTCTCGTACCAGCAGTGGGTTATACAGGTAACCTCGTTCCAATCTGCCTAGTACGGCCACGACGTTCTGAACTCTAACGGCGAACGCGTTGAGTTCCACTGCCGTTGATCCGACCTTCGGGAGCTTCTTCAGGTCTTCCATGGCCATGTCCATAAGCATCTCCGGTCGTCCAAAGCGTTGCTCGAGTGTCTTCATAATGATGTCTGGGTGAGCGGCGGTACTTAATAACGGGGCGACGGCGTCGCGTGCGGCTCCACGCAGACAATTCCGAAGACGTGCGAGGTTCTCGAGGGGTGAAAACCCATACATTTGCGTCGTTTGTTCCATCGCTGCCGAGAATTGCATCCACTCAAGCGGCGAACCCGTGAACACCGGTAGGTCCGTAGCTTGGCGCGGCGGCGGTCTTGTCTTTAGCATACGGTCGAGCGTGTCGGCTAACTGTTCAATGCCTCTTCCGCGGGGCGTTGCTGAACGCTTACGTTCTCTCGGGGGCGCGGGCGTCTCTTCGTAGTCGTGTCGCGACGGGCGTGAGGGCGTTGCGGCGATTGTCACGTGCCCTCCTGGAGCCGCCGTTCGGGTCGTCGCGAGCGTGACTGGCGCCTGTTCTGGGTCTGGCTGAGTTCTGTCGAGCCAGGCTTCCACTCTCTCGCGCCTGATGATAGGCTCTCGTTCATCTTCGTGAGCACTGTCATCTTCTTCCTCTGCAGCGGCTACATCAGCGGCGAGTTTCTTCTTAATGAGGTTAGCCTCGATTTCCAGCTCCTTCCGCCTGATGGCTGCTAGTTTCTGTTCCGCTTCATACTGCAGGCGGGCGATCGCGCTGGCAGTAGATTTCGTTGACCGCGCGGTTCGGGGGCGCGGGACAGCTTCAGTCGTTGCTGATCGTAAGGGTTCCGGCATCAGCAAAAGATCCGTACTCGTAGGTTCTGCCGTCGTGCTGCGCTGTGGATCGAATGAACTAGTGTTCGGGCCGGCGAGCGGACTCGGATCCCGCGGGCAGTCGATCCACCGTTCGGGTGCGCGTTCCGTTGGCTCTGGTCGGGCTCTGTGCTGAGGAGCGATCGTAGACGGCGAACGAAGCGGTTGGTCGAAGACACGAACTTCGTGTACTTCACGTACCTCCTCCTGGTTTCCTTGCGACCTAGTCACCACCATTGTGCTTACTTAGATCCGGCTCGATGCGACCAAGACTGTAGAGGGTGGACTGTATTTAGTAGGTGAGTTGGTGACGAAGATGTAAATAAGAACACAAATTCGTCGATAAGGTCGTTGGTTTTATTCTGTGACCAGGTCTTTTTCTTATGCACTAAACTTAACAGGTAGGAGGCTTAAATTACTGAGTTATAACCAAAATACAGTTCGTGAAGTACTTAAATAACACTTGAGAGTTCACACAAAATCACTGCACTAAGTTAAAGTTCTAAGTTCTACGTTCGTGTCTTTTCACAGTTCTCACTTGAGCACTACAGTAATCTTTTAGACGAGCACTAACACTAACACTACTTTGCGTCCTTTATTGCACTATAAGCGTCCGTTCGCACTATAAGTATCCGTAATCGCGGCTACACAACACGCGGAGACGAGGTACTGACGATATGCGATCGACAGTACAGGACACAGCGTCCGTAATCGCGGTCACACAACACGCGGACACGAGGTACTGACGATATGCGGTCGACAGTACAGGACACTTCACTGTCACTGGCGAGACGTGGTCGACAGTACTTGATGACGTTCGTCGACTAGACACGTAGACACGTTCGCGATGACGATGTACGAGGGGCGCACGATCTTCCGTGCGATCGCGGTTCACAGCGGTATACGAAGGGCGCGGTTCACTGAACTGGTGTAGGTACTAGCGCTGGTACTGTAGCTCTGGAGCTCTTCTTGTTTCTTCGGAGAGATCTTCTTGAGAACTGAGCCAAATTGAAACTGTGCTGGCACGTCAGCCAAGAGCGTTATTTATACTGCGCTGTGCCGGTGTCTGGAACATTCGCGAGGGCGCGAGCGCGGGTCGCGCGCGACTCCTTGAATGTTCGAGCAAAGGCAGTGTGAGATAGCTGTCGCGATATCTCGCTCGCGCGCTTGAGACGGTCGCCGTCGCCTTGCTCGCTCGCACACATGAGACGGCTGCCGCCATCTCTTTCACACGTGGGACGGACGTCTTTACCTGCCCCGCACGTTCCGCGCCGCCTTGCTCTCGATCATTCGGGACTATACGTCTTTGAATTTTATGCGGGAATATTCTATAGCGGCGCTTTTTCAGGCTGTCGTCAACAAAACGTATCCCAGTTTATGCGTCTTGAGTGGGATTTACGTGGTCCTTTGATATTTTGGTGTGCATCTATAATTTTTGTATTGGTATCTTAATATTTATAGTTGAATAGTGAAAAGTAGTGTTACAAATCAATAAATATAATTGATTTTCCCAAAAGTGTCATTTATTTCAATGTTGATTGGGCTGCTGCCAAGAGAAATTCAAAATTACCAAGAATTCTTAGTTTTCTCTCATATGTACTTCGTCTTCGATTTTCAAAGTATCAACTTGCCTTCCTCCCCCTAAGGCCAAGGGCTGGCAACTTACCTCCGCCCATGGGCCATGGGCGGGCTACGTCCTTGCATCATACCACTTAAGAGCGTTAAACCCAAATGCGTCGCGTCGAGTTTAGGTAAATGAATAACTTTCACTCGCATCAGACGTGCGCTCAAGGTCAAACGTGCGGTGTCCTGCTATATTATATCTATGGGCCATTGCAGCCTGAAAATAAATGATTATGATTATGATTATGATTATAGTCATACTAATCACATTGATCCTTAACTACAAATATTATTCTGTGCCTTAACTCAAGTTTAAATATTATTTAGTGTTAGTTTTTATATTATATCCTTACTTACCCTTACATAATCATAATAAGTGTATGCTGTAATCTAATGGGTTTACTACATAGACAATATTTTATTGTTTACATGAAGTAGATTTCTTAAAAGTTTACCAACTAATACTAATAAAGTAATCCTTCCCAAATGTGTATGTAAGTACTTGCTTACTCATCTTATGTTATTCATGTATGACCGACCATTCGATACGTAATCCTATCCTACTTCCTACTAATATTATAAATGTGAAAGTTTAGATGTTTGGATGTTTAGATGTTTGTATGTTTGTATGTTTGTTACTCAATCACGCCAAAACGGCTGAACAGATTTGGCTGAAATTTAGGACACAGATACTTTGTAGCCTGGAGAGGAACATAAGTTTCATCAAAATCGGCCAACAAAAAAAAAATTTCGGCGCCATCTTGGTTTTTTTAATATTTTTACATTGCGTTGCTGTTTTCTTGTCAAAATAGTACAAAAAAATCGAGTTTCATCGAAATCGGCCAACAGACAAAAAAGTTGCCCGCTATCTTGGATTTTTTTTACATTTTTGATATTGCGTCGCTGTTTTCTATTAATTAATAAATACCAATAAAATATAATTATAAAAATAAAATGTATAAAGAGAAACATTAGAGTAAGTAATTTGTAAATAAATATTTCATAATAGTTAACTAATAGAAAGCTAACAATTTTAACTTCTTGTAACAACCCTACCAAAATTTTGCACGCTCTATGAAGTCAACACTCTGATAGTACTCATGTGCCTATACACCGTTTTGAAGGTCAACATCCCATTTGGATAATTCAGTCATTTACGCCATGGGTTCGCAAACCCTAGAACAGGAGACCTTGAAGAAGTACCGGCAAGAAACTCGTCAAGGTTAATTTTTTTTCCTCCTGATTTACTTCATACAGAGTCGTCAAATTAAAAAATGACCTTACAAATTACTATTTGTTAGATCATTTTCAGGGTCAGTTTCTATAACAAATACGTATTCAATTATGATAAATACAATTAGGTGTGTGAGTATCATAGAAGTAAACAATTTTCAATTACGTATCTAATGAGTGTACTAAGACGAAAGTACTAAGACGTTTCGGTTGCACTATAAACGATACCACACCACGCAGCACACTGCAAAGGTCAGCGAACGGCAGACGGCAGAGCACCGAGCGATACGTCCTCCCTCTGAAGAGCCTAGCGGCGGACTAATTTGAAATGTTTTGCGCAGAGTGTTTTATAGCACTTTAAAAAAAAATATATAAAATAAATTATGCATCATTATAAAGGTTTTTTGTATTCAAACTTTAGATAATATGTTATTATTTTACGTTAGACTATAACTTTTTGTAAAATAAAGTAATTTATTGATAAATGTTGCATGTTTACCACCAGTGATTTCTTTATAATTTCACTTTGTTTGGATTTTAATTTCGTATGAAAATAATCACAAATTAAACTAATTTCCTTACTAACTATTTGCGTAATGATATGTAGATATACATAGAAATTTTTGTTTCCTATTTTTTTCAATGGTATTAAAAAATTAGAGCTTCAAAACTGATGTTAAAAGTGAAGTTTATAAAACACTGTTCGGGAAAATTGTCAGTATTCACAAATACTCTATAAAAAGAAAAATGTTTTTTACTAACTTTTTAGACAAAGATACTGTTCACAATAATTTGAAATTAGCATGTTTCTAAGATTACGTTTTCATAGAAAATATCTCGTTCAAAACTGCCTATTTTGAGGCAAAACGGCGTTCGACCGCGTCAATGCTCTTAAATTATATTGATAAAAAATAAGTTTTAATGATAATACGAGGCTGCAATTCGTGTAATTGAATTTTGATCCGATGTGAGTTAGGTTCACTTACTAGCATCATGAAAAAATATGACTTCGTCAAGGATGAAATGAGAAAATGTTACTTACATTCTTTATCAAACATATCCTTACCTACTAATTTGTTGGTTTCAGAAGACCCTAAGCTAATCCCGTTGGAAAGTGGGGGCCACCGGCTCCTCATGGGTAACTATTCATACTCCACAAACACAAAGAATTTAGAAGGTCGCATCACCTGGTACTGCTCCAAGAGGGTCAGTAAGAAGTGCCCCGTGCGCGTGAAGATGTTCGCTGGGACAGTCCTGGCCGTGGTCGGCGCCCACAGCCACTCGGAGGACGGGAGTTGGAAGTCACAGCTAAACAGAGAATAGGGTTCCAGAAAAAGTGTTTTGCAAACGGTTGAATTGAATGTAAGTACTCACTCATAACAGGAGTCGACTTGAAGTTATACATATAGGCGCGCACAGACTTGTAATGGTTTTGTAGTGTAACTTTTGATGTGTTGTCTAAATTAGTAGCTTAGATAAAACTTATCCAAAAAAAAAAAGTTAAACTTACGTTCTGTCGACTATAAGTTAAGTATTATTTTTATTCGTACCTAATGCTTTTAGGCACTTTATTTACATGATACCATTTAAGTACTTATTTTACAGTTTTTAATACGCACCAATGTATGAAAAAACGAAAGTGAGTTGCAAGGAAAAGAAAAAGAATAATGCCCGGTTTCAGTGCCCGTAGTGTAAGTTTTTATGTCAAAAACGCAAACTATTTCGATTCCGTATTTATGTCAATTTGTATGAAAACTGTATTAGCGCCTCTAGCGGCGAGTAGCACGCTTATATAGTTTTCATACAAATTGACATAAATACGGAATCGAAATAGTTTGCGTTTGCTTGACATAAAAACTTACACTAGGGGTACTAAACATTCACTAACTATGGATCCATTAAAGTTATGTATCAGATAAACGTTGGTTAATAATGCGTTTCTGAATACGCAAAGAACCGTTCAATAGTTAAGTAAACGATAAGCAGTTCCAAAATCTACCGCTAGATGGGTCTGTTTAAGATATGGTGTTTGAAATTGACTTTTCCATGAAATACTACCTAGTCCTATTTTAACACGGTGAAGCACCATATTACAACTTAAGAGCCTGTACAAATTGGGCGCTCGGCGTTGCGTTTGGTAAGCGTACGAGATACATCTTGTACGAGAAGCTGTAGTTCTGCTACTGCACACTAGAGGCTTTAACGTTAGTTTCAAAGAAAACGTCAAATAAAGTTATGGAACCGATAAACGGCATAGATTGGTCAGTTAAGTTAAGCTAAGTTTAAACGAAGTTTATCTCAAAGAGCAATGTTCGGAAACGTACTTTCAAGAGTTATCGAACCAATAGCACTTTCGAATAGATAAACCACGGATAAATGCACCTCAGATACCGGGCATAAGAGGTGCTTACCTCTTATCGCTTTAATATTGCTTCCAATGGAGCCTGCGCTTAAAGCTTACCCAATGTTATTTACTGGTAAATTAGTGTACATAATTATTATGTATATAGCTTGTAATTTTCTGACTTGTACTATTTTGTAGACAATCTTGGAGCAATATTCTAATAAAAAAATAATATGTATTTTTTTTTATTTACAGTACGTATACATGTACTTACTTAAAAACATCATTTTTGGAAAAACAACTTTCAAATATTTTCATAGTCAGTTATTCTAAGATCAACCGAATGATGCAGTTAACCTAACGTTTCATCTAATTTGTATTTTATAATGCTTTCAGATACTCGCATTATCAAGACCTCACGAGGAGGTTACTTGCTTTTTTTGGGATCTCACTCATATTGGCCGAACGGGAAGAACTTGATTGGTAAAATGACGTGGTACTGTTCCAAGAGGTCCGGTCAGAAGTGCAAAGCTTCAGTCAGGACGTTGAATCAGCAGCTTATAAACAATAACGATGTACATAATCATGATTAATTTCATATGTTATTATTTTTGCCTACATTAGCTACGATTCTAATATCGCTCCTTACCGCAAAATTCTGCTATTACGGGTGATTTTGGTATGTATGTCAAATCTGGCATTCTCGGGCCGCCCTGAATGCCGAAACCTCAGAAGACAAGAGTCTCAGCAGAAGCGCAAATCAACCATTAATCTTTTATATAAAAAGTAATGAATTAATGAGCGTTTGTGCACAATACTTCGGGTTCGTGTGTTACGCCCCCGGTGTGTGACGCCCCCGTGGTGGAAGCCCCCGATTTCGTTTTAGTGCTATAAAATTTATTAGGTAAATATTTTTATCCAAAGTACAGTCAGATAGAAAAGTGTAACCTATTATAAAAATGTTTATAACTGTCTACTTACATGAAATTATTCAAAGTCTTAGTTTTTGAATATAAATCTTTACTAATAATACTTCTGTGACAGATGCATAGTTGAAAATATTTGTGGTAAGTCATTTAGTTAGACACTAATTCTTACCTACTTACGTAATTTTTTTTTAATAATATGTTAAGTGCTTATAAGTTTGCATGTTTCAAATGTACATATATTTCTTTAAATAATGTAGTATTATGTATCGATGCTTATTTATGTTTACAAAAAATGGGATAAGGTATTTGTTTTGCCATGTTAAATAAAATGTGCATTTGTGAATGTGCGTTGGTTTGAACCCATTTTATTACTAGTTTTTTAGTTTCATTGTTTTTTGTTATAAACATGAAGTTCTCTGTTTGTAATATTATAAAGGTGAGAAGATTGGGTAGTGTATTGTGTTTGTGCGAATTTACTCCTAACTCTTGGAATCTTTGCTACTATAGCTATTCTTCTCCTATTCATTATATCCGTATTGTACGGCAGTGTTCTGTGGCACTTTAGGATCTCTGTAAAATAAACTTTCTTACTAAAAGAATGTTACTTAATTGATAAAGGCTTTCCGTTGGAAAACGCCTTTGTTTAAAGGCAGCGGGCCGATCGCCGTAATTCTATGCAGCGCGTCTTTATCACGTTTGCGTCTTGACGTTTGACCACAGATTACTAAATAGTTACTAGTTACAGATATTGCACTCCGCTAAGCCATTTAAATAAATAGCAACTCTAACTATAACGGAATAAAGTGGAATTCAGCTTGTACGGCGCAAATTACGAACGGCGGCTCGTTGCATCTCTTTCTATCGCATATATTCTAGCTCTTTTGCGGACCTAATTCCTATGGATTTTCAACGCCGGCGGTGAGGGCGAGATTTGCGCGCAAGTACATCGAGTGACAGACCCCTGCTATGGAATTGCGTAAAGTCAATCGTATTCATTTGACAGTTCATATTGTATCTTATTGAATGTCATTCCATACAAATTGCAGCCGATTGAATACGATATGAACTGTCAAATTAATACGATTACCTTACGCAATTGCCCCCCTGGTTTGACTTCGTATTGCCGTAATGACATAACGACGCACACGTCACGCAAACCTATAGTCCCACAATCCTGTCTGATCCGGTGACATCCGTAACAGAGGAACCACTTGCAATACGAAACTAGCTGTCAAAATAGACTGTCGTATGAAAACTGTTTTAGTTCCAAAAATTATCACCGGAATAGAAAACGTTGTCACTGGCAAAGCCGCGCGTTATCAAAAACGGTTTTGCACGTCAACTGCACGTACACTTGACTAATGCGTCATAGGATTACCGCGATCGGGGCCCAGCACCTTTATTAAATATCTTTGAGCCTTCCCAGAAGACAGACTACTACAGATAAAATGGTATTCAACCGACTATTTGGTGAGGTACTGCATTTTCTCTCTGTAGAGTACTATGTATAGTATAATGACTAATACGAGTAGTATTTAGCTTTGATCAACTTACAAGCTACATATTGGATTTTATTGCCGTTATCTTCAATAGACTGCGTGATCCAAGAGAACTGGGCCCCGATCGCGGTAATCCTATGACGCATTAGTCAAGTGTACGTGCAGTTAACGTGCAGTTGACGTGCAGTTGACGTGCAAACCCGTTTTTGATAACGCGCGGCATTGTCAGTGCGACAACGTTTTCTGTTCCGGTGATAATCTTTGGAACTAAAACAGTTTTCATACGACAGTCTATTTCGACAGCTAATTTCGTATTGCAAGTGGTTCCTCTGTCACGGATGTCACCGGATCAGACAGGTTTGTGGAACTATAGGTTTGCGTGACGTGTGCGTCGTTATGTCATTACGGCAATACGAAGTCAAACGTCAAGACGCAAACGTGATCAAGAGGCGCTGCATAGAATTACGGCGATCGGCCCGCTGGTCATTTGTATGAAACATGCATAATTATTATGTATTTTCATTGCACCCGTGCAAAGCCGGGTGCTGGTGGCTAGTTATCTTAATAGTTTTCGAAATTACTTGTCTGCATTGGTGGTACTTAGTAAGTTTTACATAACTTTTTATTGTAATTTGATTTCCCCTTATTTTTATTTACGCAGTATTACTTATTTATAAGATAATGTATAATTTTTGTTCGATCGATAGTTCTCATAAGCGCATACACGAGTGAAATATGTTTATGAATTTGGATCCACAATAAACTTTATTATAATAAAGCATATAGGAGTCTAAAATATAGTTAAACACGTTCAGAAACCTAACAAAAAGTTAATAAAAAAGTCCCATAACTTAAAATTCAACGAAAACCATGTACCTGGGTAGGTATCCTTATCTAAAAAGTACCTAATATTATTGGAAAAGTATTTTGTTTAGTTAATTTTAATAATATTCGGTAATATGGTTTTTGATTGTCAAATTCTCACAATTTCAGATATAGAGTTGCTGCCGACACGAAGTGGTAACTACATACTCCGGTATGGTCTGAACACGTATTGGTGCAACTGGTACAAGCTGACCACCTCGGGAGACAAGCCCTCCCGACGCTGGTACTGCTCCAAGAGGAAGGTGTCTAAATGCTCCGCCAGCCTTAAGACAATGTACGGAAAGGTGGTGGCTCTCTATGGGGTCCATAACCATTGATACGTATTGTGATCAAGACTTGCCAAAGTCATAAGACAACATATGTAGATAGAAATTTAAGTTAAGTGTTACTTTACAAAACTAAAGCTAAAGTCAGACTTGGTTTATATTTGAAGCTGTAACTTAATTTGATAGAATGAAAACAGAGTATCAGTTAGTACATATTGGTATCCGTGATCGCACTAGCTAAAACTTAAGTATATACTTTGATTTATTTTCGATAAAATTTAACCAATTAATCTAGTCGACAGAAACGTAAAAAAGTATTGAAAAATGTATAAAATATTATTTACAATAAGTATATCTAGTCTAACTAAGGTATGATTTCCTTGACTGTCTTCCTCAAAGCTTTTTTGTATTATAGAGAATTAATCTTAAGAGTCGGGTCGATTCTATGTAGGTAATGAAATCCATTTATTTTTCGGGAGGAGACTTCTTGGCGGGTTTTGATAACGGTTAATAACTATTTGTATGGAGATATTAATTTCAGTACAGGTAAGTAATTGTTAGTTGATAAGTCGACAAATGTGCCATAAATTAGAAACATAAATGCACAATATACAGGGCGGATAAATTTCATGATACCTGAAAAGGAAGTACCTACTCGAAATTATAGAGATATCAAAATTTCACTAAAAGGAACCATTGTTTTATTTTTTAACAAGAAACACAACTGCATTCACACATCTTTTTTTATCTCAACATTGTTCATACAAAAAACACACATTAACTCGACTCGACATCATATTCATGATGTATTTGATTGTTTTCTTTCCATTTTATTTTTGATGTAATAAGACATTGATTGATTAAGTTTTGTTGTTTTGGATATTTGCCGGTTCGTTTCCTGAATGTGTCAATCTTATTTTGAAAAATCTTTGAATGCAGTTTTGTTTTATTTCACAAATAAAAGAATGTTTCCTTTGATTGAATAATTATTTCAAGTAGTTTTCATCCAGATACCTTGAAATAATTATTACACCCTGTATAGTAAAGTCTGATTTTTATTTATGCTAAGTTTAGTTAAATCATTAAAATACTATATCTTTGATCCCACCACTAACCTTTTAATATACAATTACCACAGATAATTATAAAACGAACATTTCGCATCGCCCGAAGCCAAAGTTAAAGTGACTTTAGTTAGTTAAAATTTAGTGTGATTTTTACTAGTAGGTATATTAGTATTAAAATAAGAAATTATACTAGTTAATGTTACAAATAAATAATGAAAGTAAGGTGATACTTACATCATAGTGATCATAAAATTGCCAAATATTTTTAATTTAGAGGTATTGTATTTAAACATTATGATGAATTAATTAGGCAATAGTATCGGTAGGGACTCTGAAATAGTTAACAAATAAAATAACACTAGGAATTACTTTACACTAAAATAAAGTGTACTGTGAACGTTATTTTAAGAAAAGGAATTTATATTTTTATTGATCTCACATACTACATATTAATGTTCTTTATGTTGGGAAAGTCACCATCAGAACGTTATTTTAAGAAAAGGAATTTATATTTTTATTGATCTCACATACTACATATTAATGTTCTTTATGTTGGGAAAGTAAAACTTATTATTTATTTGTATGACTTGTAATAAGTTCTTGTATATTTCTGTATATTTTATTTATTTTTGAAGGTTTGACTAATAAGTGTTGCAACAATTTATTATCTGAAGTGAACATAACATAGTCAATGTTGTTAAGATCGATCTTGTCTTTATCGTTAAGGTAAAATATGAGAATTAAATGGCTACGGCTATCCTTAATATATTTTTTTATTCAGCACTATTGCTAATTATTTCGACTCTGCTTATTAAGTAATATTTGCACTGTTTTACATACTGCTGGAACTCTACAAATTTTACAATTTTCATTCAAGTAAACAAATACTTTTGAAAAGGTTTTTTTGCTTTTTTAGATGTTTTCAGTAAATCATTTAACAGTCTCCGCATTTTTTTCATTTTGGTTATATGATTCACACCATAATTATTTATATTACAACCTCAACATTTCAGTTGAATTCATACCAACCTTGAAAGGGAACTACAGACTACGTTACCAAGGTCACACCTTCTGGTGTCGGAAGTACGCCATCGACGCCAGGAAACAAGGCCGCTGGTACTGCTCCAAAAAAAAGAGAAAGCTGTGCCCGGTTATCATCCAGACCGTGGGCTGGGAGGTGGTCGCCGAGTATGGGGCTCATACGCATGAATTTGATGACCATGGATTCCTATAAAACAAAATAAGAGAAAGAAGCAATGGATGATCCCGATGGTACAGAGTTACTACCCAAACAAATACAAAATACAAATTCTTTATTTGCCAAAAAATAGGGTGGTACAGTTTTGATGTTACTTTGTTTCAATTTGTTCTTATCCTATTTAGCCATTTATATAGCATGCAAATGTCCTTGATACAATTATTTATAATGAAAATAAAGAAATAAAAGAATAAGTTAATATAGGTAGTTCCAGGGACTCAAACCCACGACCTTTCACTAACCTGGCGAATGTTCTAACCACAGAGCTACCGAGTCGCTAGAGGATGATTTAAATTTATCCAATACCTACCTGTTACGCGCTGTAAGCCAGCCAGTGTTGGATAAATTCGAAGCAACTACTAGCTAGCGACTCCTTAGCCGTAGTACGTAGCTCATTGGTTACATCATTCGCCTGGACAGTGGACGGTCCTGGGTTCGAGTCGATTTTTTCTAATACTTCATTTTCAATAGTAACAATTCTATTGTGAATGCAAAAATAAAAAATAACAATTGAAAATTGCTAAATCTCTGCAATATTCAATGTATTGTAAGTTATCTAGATCTCGTTCATGCCATCCAAGATTTGACTTAGAATACTAATTATTTTTCGTCTTAATTAGCGGAGTAAAAAATAAGTGGTTATTTTGTAAAAACATGTAGGTATTATCTAATCTAATATATAAAAGTCTCACAGTGTCACAGTGTTAGTTGCCATATCCTCCGAAACAGCTTGAACGATTTTGATGAAATTTTATATGTATATTCGGTAGGTCTGCGAATAGGTCGTTATCTGTTTTTATCCCGAAATTCTACGGGAGCCAAGCCCTGGGCCGCAGATAGTAATTTATACATAAATTCGGTAAATCACTGTCCAACATGTTACAATTCCAACTAAATTAGATGTTGACTGTTTTATAATTCCTCCTACGTTAACTCGTAATAAATAAATCTTTATTTCTTATCTCACATAGATTGGTACATGACAGTAAGTATCGTAAGCAAATTAAATTAAACTAAGTCACATAATTTGATGAAATCTATGCAAGAGACTGGTGTCTGTACTCGGAGATATAACTATTATGATACAAATGTACTTTATCTAATTTTATTTCTATCACACACGCACGATTGATCTCATTATTGTTAAATTTTGGTATGATTGGAAAAGTGTCCAATAAAATTATTTTTATACATTTAATTTTCATTGGTTATAAGGAATAGCTCATAAGTAATTAAATTCCGATTACAGCGCTTATGTCAATAATTTTTCGGCACTTTTTTGCTCAACGCGGAATAATGTCACAGATTACTAATAAGTTACTAGTAACAGATACTGCACTCCGCTATGCCATTTAAATAAATAGCAACTTTAACGATAACGCAATAAAGTGGAATTCAGCTTGTACGGCGCAAATTACGAACGGCTACTCGGTGCATCTCTTTCTAACGCATATATTCTAAAAGAAAAATGTGATAGTAAAAAACCACGAGCCCTATAAGAAGCTTTCAGGTGGGATTCGAACCCGCGCCTCCGGGAATCCGGCCCGATGCTCTGACCAACTAAGCTACCGAAAGGCTTACACGACTCGTCGAATTTTGCTATCACTTGTTACGCTGTAGGCCAGCGTTGTTTCATCAATGTGAGGAAAACCCTCGCATCCGAAAGAAACATTTTTACAAATGTTTAACAGTATAGTTTAAGATGAAACAGCCATTAAATAAGATTTTTAAATTATTTTTATGCATTCACAATGCAATTTTTGTAAGATAAGAAAAATGTGAAAGTAAAAAACCACGAGCCCTATAAGAAGCTTTCAGGCGGGATTCGAACCCGCGCCTCCGGGAATCCGGCCCGATGCTCTGACCAACTAAGCTACCGAAAGGCTTACACGACTCGTCGAATTTTGCTATCACTTGTTACGCTGTAGGCCAGCGTTGTTTCATCAATGTGAGGAAAACCCTCGCATCCGAAAGAAACATTTTTACAAATGTTTAACAGTATAGTTTAAGATGAAACAGCCATTAAATAAGATTTTTAAATTATTTTTATGCATTCACAATGCAATTTTTGTAAGATAAGAAAAATGTGAAAGTAAAAAACCACGAGCCCTATAAGAAGCTTTCAGGCGGGATTCGAACCCGCGCCTCCGGGAATCCGGCCCGATGCTCTGACCAACTAAGCTACCGAAAGGCTTACACGACTCGTCGAATTTTGCTATCACTTGTTACGCTGTAGGCCAGCGTTTACTTACAAAAATTGCATTGTGAATGCATAAAAATAATTTAAAAAGCATATATTCTAGCTCTTTTGCGGACCTTATTTCTATGCAACTAGCCGGCGGTGAGGGCGTGATTTGCGCGCAAGTACATCGAGTGACAGACGCCTGATAATGTGCTAATATTTTCCAGCTAAGTTTATCCCGACGGGAAGGGGGAACTACAAATTGTTGTACAATGGCTTCACTTTCTGGTGCGATAAGTACAACCTCGTGGCGGAGAAGCCTTGTAGATGGTACTGCTCCCAGAAAAAAAGCAGAAAGTGTCCGATGTCTGTCAAGACCGTTAACACTGACGTGATCGCCGTTCATGGAGGCCATACTCATGTTTGAATAATAAAATTACATATTTATATAATTTTCAATTGTTTGCATAATTTTTTCACCTATCCCTTTTTTTTTGACGACCGATTTGGTGCAGGGGTAGGCTGCTACCCACCTTCTGCGCTAGTGGTCTCGGGTTCGATTCCCGAACAAAACAAATATTTGTGTGCATGAACATGTCTATTTGTCTTGGTCTGGGTGTTTACTATGAAAGTATATTATGTATGTATTTAGCAACAAAAAGTATTTAAGTATATATTTATCCGTTATCAAGTTTTCCATGATACAGTTTCTTAATGAAATTAAAATGGGCTTAGATAATTGGTGTGAATGTAAGAAGTTATTTATTTATTTATCCCTTATCAATTATAGAAATACAGTGACCAATGTAAGTTTATTAATGATTTATCAATCTCATGAAACCGTAAATACCATTACGATACCGGTTGCTTTTTAATTTATTTTAAGTATGCAAAGTGTGTCATTATTATGTTCAGTGCCCGTAGTGTAAGTTTTTATGTCAAAAAACGCAAACTATTTCGATTCCGTATTTATGTCAATTTGTATGAAAACTGTATTAGCGTCTCTAGCGGCGAGTAGCGTGCTTATATAGTTTTCATACAAATTGACTTAGATACGGAATCGAAATAGTTTGCGTTTGCTTGACATAAAAACTTACACTAGGGGTACAGATGTGAGTTCGTTTTTTGAATATTATCACATGAGTGTAGACAAAACACAATATTTCACTATAACTAAAAACTAATACTTACATGGAAAATGGGTTAAAAAATCTTCTAACTAATGATTTATGCTTTCAGTCCGATTCAAAGCATCACACAAAGGCAACCTGATGATCTTCAAAGGCAGCACGTTCTTCTGCAAAAACTGGCACACTAAAAGCGGCGTCATTAAGTGGTACTGCTCCAAGAGAGTGACGAGGAAGTGCACTATGTCCGTGAAGACCGTAGGAGACCAAGTCGTTGTGGTCCTTGGAGAACATAACCATGAAACTAATTAGTAAACGATGATGAAGGAGGTTGTGTCCTGCCTATTGTTTTGGTCTCTAGTCGCCAATAGCGGGTTCCATATATGTGTTGAGTGTTGTATGTTTTTAGTTGTAATACTTTTGGTGGTTCAAGCACAAATAACTTATCTGGGAAGCCAGTACGAATAATAAAAAATAAAATAAATCAACTTAATTGTGCAGTGTATCTAACTGTGACAACCTGTCCAAAATTGTTTAGCTATTATTTCTACATTAGTATAAATTATTGTAATCGTAATAAACCAGAATTACTACTTATCATCACTCAAACGTATGTAGATTCTACTTCAGTACCCCTAGTGTAAGTTTTTATGTCAAGCAAACGCAAACTATCGCGATTCCGTATTTATGTCAATTTGTATGAAAACTGTATAAGCGCGCTACTCGCCGCTAGAGGCGCTGATACAGTTTAGTAATACACTAGGGATACTGAACTGCCTACACATTTGCATACTTTCTTGAAACATTAAGTTTGTATTACGTTCTGTAAGTCCCACACTGTTCATCAATGAACTAATGGGTGTAATAACATACAAACCTAATGAACTAAATTGGTATTTTGGAGAAATTACTACATCTAAGTTCCTTTTTATTCTCATCTTTTTCTGCAGATGTAAGCATTCAAGTGTGTCTATGTCTTAAAAAAAGAGCAATAAAAAAAATCTCTATCCTTCGATCAACAATAACACCTTGTTGATCGAAGACTCTATCTTGTAAAAAAATACGAATGAAGATGGGTTAACCAAACAGAGAAGTGCAAAGAAAATTAAAGGTTATTGCACTACCTAACTAATCTGGTTATCTGCATGACATGTTTTCATGAAATAATAAAACATTATTTTAATGAATACGTCATCACTATAACCCTAGGACACAAATATTGCAAAAAAATTAATTCACCCGTTACTCTCTTTTTTAACAAATCCTCTATGAACCTAAATTAGAAGTTTTACACAGGTTTAGATTTATTGCTTTTGTTATATTCTGTTAAAAGCGGTCACAGACGAACTAATTTGTTTTTTTTTTATAGTTCAGTTCCATATGACGGCCAAAGGCAACTATATTCTACTGTATGAAGGCCATAAATTCTCTGGCATTAACAAGAATCCTCATAACGAGCTCCTGCGTTGGAACTGCTCCAAAAAAAGAAGCCGAGGATGTTATGCCTCAGTGAAGACCGTAGATGGGAGAATATTAGCAGTAATTGGAGAGCATAACCACCAGTAGATCCAAGTACTAGCTTCGTAGCTATACGGACATATATGTGTTTATTATGTTAGAAGTTGTACTGTTTGTCGTGATTAGGTTATAGTAATATGATATTACCAGAACAGTTTTTTCTTTTTGTTTTGTACCAGTGAACATTGTGGCAAATGAAATAGTCTTCTTTGGTAATGTCAAATTTCGTCGTTTTGCTTTAATCGTTAAAAAATTTGCACGATTAGGGCCATTTACCAATAAATATTTTTCGTTCGTTGCAGTACTTCACATCGTGCAGTCACAGAAAGGGAATTACATGGTTTGTTACAATGGGCACACCTACTGGACCCAGAGTCGACAACCTGACGTCCACAAGCTTAGACGCTGGTACTGCTCCAAGTACACCAGTAAGAAATGCCGCGTTACCATACAAACTTTGAATGGATCTGTACTAAGGATGTTCGGATATCACAACCATCCCAGGAACGACGATTTAGTCAGGTTTATGATACAAAACCGAAAAGTAAATTTTTCGTAAATGAACATGCCTCAATCATTGGGTAGAATGAACATATGAACTTATGAATGAATGTTCTCGTGATTTGTGTCTAGTCATAACAGTGTAACTATGTTATCATTGATATTAAGTAAATTATAGGTGTTTGTGAATGTCGTAATTGTATCTTATTCTTTCCAACAACAACAACAATTACTAGAGTTGGCATATAAATCATGATTAATGTTAGTATTTTCCTGCACGGGTAGCAGCATGATAATCTCGAAAAAGGTTTTGTCTATATTGAAACGTCAAAAATGACATTTAATCGTATTCATTGATTCAAACCTAGGCGCTCGCCAGATAACTTTGCGCGCGGTCGAATTTGGAACTAATTTTAAAATTGCCTGCCAAGGTCGCCATGGTATTTGTTGTGACAGCGAAATGAGTGTGTCAAGTGTCATTGTGTTTTATTAGTTTATTTAGTAATCGTCATGCCAAAAGTTATCAAAAGTGCTGGAAGAGAGATTGTTTTACAGGTTAAATGTGCTTGCGAAATAAAACAGGACATTATCTGGCTACTTAAACCATTTGCTAAAGTGCAGGCGCGGACTGCTTCTTTGACAGGTCATTTTTAGGGTGACCATTATGTGATATTTTGCTTTCGCTTGGGGTATTTTAGTTACTATTATTATCTACTCTATAGTTACTATAGTTACTTAATAAAATATTTTGAAATATATTTATTTTGTTGTTATTTAATTCCTAAATTACTAACAATTATAATAAACAATGTAAAATCTATCTGCGTATAAAAGTGTTTTTAATGTCTTACAGTTTTATATTGCTATTATAAATGGAAGTATCTAGATAAAATTTACTGTATTCTCAAAAATAGCAACCGGACAAAAGCCAGTTAGATTTTTTCCTCATCTACACGTGATGGGAAAATTATTTACAACTACTGGCAACATTAAATACGCCACCAGTCGCGCGCAGACTTATCTGGCGCGCACTCTAGGTATTGTTCTGCTGTCAGTTATTATAGACATTCGTAATAGACAAAACTCTTCTCGAGTTTGTCATGCTGAGTGTGCTGGAAAACAAGGATTCAATGTAAATCATGTTCTTCTTTTTCAGAGCAAGCACATTTTTACATAAACAAAAGAGGTAGCCGGTTGTTGTACATAGGGGAAAACCACTACAGAATAAATCATAAGACTTCTAGTGGTAAAGTGAGATGGAGTTGCGTCACACACAGGAGGTTTGGCTGCCGGGCGATAGTGCATACCATCGATGACGTCATAGTCTACTTTAAAGATGAACATAACGATGTCTGATTATGTAAATTAAAGTAAAATGAAATCATTAAGTACAAAATATGCAATAATATGCAAATTTTAATTTGTTCTAATCCCTAACGTTGACAAGATTAGATATTTTCAAAGCATGAGAGTCAATCATAAACGAAATCGATACAGGTTTGGATCTTACTTTTAAACTCTCGTTTTTAGATGTCAGTGCAACGTTCACAACGAATTCCCAAGGGAAGAACATATTAATAGTTGACGGGTGTAAGTACCGTATTAACTGGGTCGGAAAGAACAAAATCATTTGGCGGTGCTTAACGCACGACCGGTTCGGGTGTAAGGCAGCCGTGTACACTATCGACGACCACATAGTCAAATACAAGAATGAGCATACAACTACAGCTTACATACCTATTGAACATTTGAAAGTGAATCATCAGCTGAATCTTTAAAAAATCTAAACTACACTCGTGGGCAAAAAAATCGCCTCAGTGGACTTTTTTCATACAAACAAAACAAGCGTCTCATAGATAGGAAACTTTTTGCATCCGTGCAATGATTTTTGTATAAAAAAAATGTAATTGGCATAATTTTTTTATTGGGTAGTCTCCTGCCTCTTTTAAACTTTTTCAGCATGTTATAAGTACAGGTAATAAATGATCCCATCAAAAAGTGTAGCAAAATCATTATGTTCATTATTTTCGTAATATATAGTTAAAAAGCACTTATGCCCGAATACTCGTACGTTACTTATCTTTGGGAGCATCTCAAACATCGTCCTGTCACTTTAAATGTCAAACATATGAAAGAGATGCCATGATGTTTGAGACGCTCCCAAAGATGATTTGCGTTCGAGAATTCGGGCGTAAGTATACCTACCATGCATTGTGTTTTGCAAAATATGAATTAGTTATTAAATAAAAGAAAACTCTCACCCGCAACTTTTACCTCTTCAAAACGCTTCGGTGTAATTTTTTTCCGTTCACACGTTAATGGTATTCCCGTCAGTTACAGCGATGTTCGTGCAGTCCCGTCGAGGCAAGCCAATGATCTCCCTCGGGGGCTTCACGTACTGTTCGCAGTTGGTATCAGGCCCCAAGACCAGATGGGTCTGTTCCACCCACAACCACAAGCGATGTCGAGCCTCCATCCATACATACAACAACGCAATCATCAAAGTCAATAACGTTCATATTCATTAATTTAATTAAAGATAGTATGTATCAATAAAATAGCATATGTACAAGTTATCGCATTTTTAACCCTAGAAGCCTAATCTACGCCTGCGAGGCGTACACGAAACCAAAAATTGTTTGTCACTTTCTAACGGTTGAAGCTGGCGGCCTTATTAGTATTATCATAATATTTAAAGAAAATTGAAATTACCTTATGTAAAAAGCATGCAAAATGTTCATGAAGACTTTTGAAATTATTAAAAACATAATATTATGAATTTAAAATGATCAACTACATGGTTACATGTCAATTTAAACATGTCAAAACTATATACACACAAAATTAAATACATATAAATGTCAAGTTGAAAATTTAAAAAGCATGCAAAATGTTCATGAAATCTTTTGAAATTATTAAAAATGACAAATTATGAATTTAAATGGTCAACTACATAGTTACATGTCAATATCATGTCAAAACTACATACCTAGATACACATTGAATTATAAATATCAAAATGAATTTAACTTAACAATTGTTATTAAAATAACTTCATAAATTCCTTTACATCAAGCAATGGTCCAATAGCCATGCAATTGTTTCATGTCGTCAGATAGCTTTTTGAAAATTAGTATGGCCAGTACCCCGAGTGTAAGTTTTTATGTCAAGCAAACGCAAACTATTTCGAATGCGTATTAATGTCAATTTGTATGAAAACTATATAAGCGCGCTACTCGCCGCTAGAGGCGCTAATACAGTTTTCATACAAATTGACATAAATACGCATTCGAAATAGTTTGCGTTTTTTGACATAAAAACTTACACTACGGGTACTGAATATAAGAATTTCTTTTAAACATTTCTAAGTTACATCTTGGCAGAAACAATCTTTGTTCATGTTTTGTGTGTCTAATAAGTACCTACATCGGAATGTTTGGGGAAAATAATCTGCTCTGAAATCTGTTTTTTTGTTTTATTATTTACAAAAAAATCTGTTTATATTAAATGTCAATGAATAATTATTTATAATTTAACTTATTTTTTTTTCACAGATTACCAGTTCATCCGATCTCAGAGAGGAAATCTGTTGATTAGTTACGGAAGTTATAAATATTATAAGAAAAAAACTAACGGGGAAAAAACTAGGTGGTCTTGCTCGACACATAATAAGGGATGCAGTGCATTTATTTACACAGTAGGGGATGACATCGTCAAATGTTCACATAATCATACTCACCAATAGAACTCCTTGTTATATCCATTAATCAATATTATCTAGTTAAGAAAAAAAGGTGACTACAGTTATTATAATTATTATTTATTGTTAATTTATTATATTAGATTATATTGGACTAAGGGTGATTAGGGTGATTTTTGTAGGATCTTTTTTGTTTTTTAAACATTCGGAATTCAACAATACTATGTTTAAATGTTCGTGTGTACTATATGCTTACGTAAATTGCATTGACATCTTAAATTATCGTGCATACAGTAAGTATGCAGCATACTTAACTCAACTTTGAATAAAAAAATACGTTTCCCGTTTTTACCGGAAATTTTGTAAACACGGCCCCAAGCAAAGGCGCCAAGTTGGGATGTAAAAAAATTAAAAACATTATATTATTCATCTTCCTACACTAAATATTTGAAATAACTAATCTTTAATTTAAATGGTGTTGTAATTAATTTGATCACCAAACTAACATAACGTAATCCACAAAACCGGCCAAGCGCAAGTTAGGCTCTAGACAGACGGACTGCAATTCAACTGCAATCCGACTGCCAAATTGCAGTTCTGATGCAGTTGGCACGACTGCATCGAAACAGCGTTAGAACTGCATGGCAAGTGGACTGCACACCGACTGCGCAGTTCGTCGCATTTCTAGCGGAGTCGGCTTGCAGTTTCGTGCACGAAGGGTTCCGTAACAAAGTGAATACACAACTAAATATTTCAAGGGTTTGCCTATTGCCGTTGTTAATATTGAGCAGAAAACGGCAAAAAATCATGTTAGTTGTATGGGAGCTCCCCTTAATTATGTATTGTATTTTAATTTAATTATTTTTTATTAAAGTGAATATACAAATAAATATTCTGTGAATATTTCAAGCGTCTACCTGTTACCCTTATTAATATCGAGCAAAATACGGCAAAAAAATCACGGTTGTTGTATGGCAGACCCCTTAAAATATTTATTTTATTCTGTTTTTAGTATTTGCTGTTAAAGCAGCAACAGAAATACATCATAATATGTGATATTTTCAACTATCTAGCTGTCACGGTTCATAAGATACAGAGTGGTGACAGACAGACAGACAGACGAACAGCGAAGTCCCGGTAATAGAGTCCCGTTTTCACACTATTTTTTGTGGCTAATAATGTGAATAAGTATATTTTTTTTATTGTTGATAGGCAAACGCTTGCCCGCTATCTCGCCTGATGGTAAGCGATGATGCGATCTACGATGAATCGCGCTTGCCTAGAAGATACCTATTCACTCGGGACTTGAAGGCCTCCAGATTGTAGGTATCTATCGGGAAACACAGACTCAGGCAAGGTGTTCCATTCACTAGCGGTGCGATAGATAAAATTTGAGGCAAACCGCTTAGTTCTATTTGGAATATCCACCGAAAATCGGTGGCGCTGATTCGTACGTCTGGTCGTCCGATGAAAGAAGGGAGATGGCGGAATTAGCCTATGCAACTCCACTGCACACTCACCGAAATGTATCCGATAAAAAACCGATAAGCTTGCAACCTTGCGTCTATGCTCGAGGCTTTTAAGCTTTTCATCGAACATGGGGGCAATTGTCTAACTCAACATGAATCGCAATCCCATTCAGTTTGAAAGATATTGCACGGCCATTGCTGCTTATGTCAACAAAAATTTTGCCAACTTTCTTCAACAACAAGTGATGGAGGGTGCGTAATGAATGATATAATTTCATTTGGTATAATTTCATTTCAATAACGTTCATATGACATATGATGATGTTATGTTATATAACCATTATGTGTTTTAAATATTATACAATGTAAGTGTTATAGTAAATGTTTATTATATGAAACGTTTTTATATCAAATGTTCATTATACGGTTTAAAATTATATATTTTGAATTTATATCATTCGTTGATTATACAAAATGAACGTTATATGAAATGATTTTATGTAATGTGTTTTTATATTTTGTGAGTATTATACGAAATGTTGTTATATCATATACTACACACCCAGTGATGGATGCATGATGGATGTCAAACTGAAAGCGATTGCGATTGATGTTGAGTTAGACAATTACCCCCCTTATTATCGTTGCCGATGAGCTACCTGGCTCTCCGTTCAATAGCTTCAAGCGTCTGGATCTGGTATTTGGCGGAGCCATCCCAAAGGTGAGAACAGTACTCCATACACGATCGAACTTGTGCTTGGTATAGATTGAGCAGCTGTTCCGGCGTGAAATACTTTCTCACCTTTGCCAGTACGCCAAGCTTTTTTGATGCTAATTGAGCCTTACACTCAATAAAAGATCCAAAATTGAGTGTTGGAGTCAGCTACATGCCAAGTATTTTTTTTTGTTACATAACTTATTATTTTTTTTATTTCACAGATTACCAGTACATCCGCTCTAAGAAAGGAAAGCTCTTGATTAGTTACGGGGGTTATAAATATTACAAGAAAAATATTTCCGGGGCAAAAACAAGGTGGGCTTGCTCGACATACAGCCACAAGACTGGACACAAGGGATGCTGCGCCGTTATTTACACAGTAGGGAATAACGTCGTCAAATATTCTCATGTTCACAATCACCAATGAAAATCATTGTCAACATTAGTTGAGAAAAAATAGATGACTGAACTTGATATTCGGAACTGTAAATGCCAAGAAGCAATGATAAGAGTTCGTGTTTTTTTGTAATGATGATTTCGTCATGGTTATGGTTTTGAAAAGTAGTGAATTGTGTATACTTATTGTTTTCTATTCGATGAAAAAATTAAACCGCCTACAAAACAAAAAACTGCATACAAAAACTCACTTCCCAAAACACGTAAAAATGAAAAATAAATTAAATCATTCAATTTATAGGACGAAAATGCGCGCCTTTTTTAACTTATCTTGGAACTTTCTGATCAGTTTGAAGTCGGTGTCATGACATTGAAGCGTAAAGCAAGAACTACCAGACGAAAACAATGTGTTTTTTCAGGATTCTGAAGAAACTTCGGAACCGACTACTGTAAATTTTTCATGGGACCAAATTGAAACTTTGGTCTATTAGATAAAAAAAGAATTATCAGAATCGGCTCACTATTGGCGAAGCTATCATGGAAGATACATAAAAAACACATTCACCCGACTTGAGAACCTCCTCCTTTTTTTGAAGTCAGTTAAAAAGGTTACGTATTTTACGATCTTACACGTCAAAAATGCTGTTATATAATATATGAAATAAGAAATGAAATAAGAGCGCACCTTTGAAGTTGCTATTGTTGACACTCCAACCGGTATCTAGTGGTATTGTTGTTCGAAATAAATATGGTAGGTATATAAGTTTCGATCAACAATAACACCTAGTTATATAATAGTAAATTTTATAACGAGGGACTAAACGAAGCCATTATATACCAGAGGTAGTTTGGCTCCCGAGCATGCGAGGGAGTCAATGAAACCGAGGGTATATTATGTTGGCGTTTAGTATCGAGGTGCAAACTGTACTTTTCACTTTGAGTGCGAGAAAAATAGTCAATTTAGTACAAAAACATTTAACAAATTCTGAAATTTTCGCGGTCAGTAGTAGTAGTAGTAAAAATATTCGCCCTTTTGTAGGACAGGCCAAGACATTTAGCCATACTGCCAATTCTTGAGTAATATTAAATTATTATAGTTTCTTATGTTTTTTATAAGAATGTAGGTGTGTTACATTCCAATGCTCCTCGGAGTATTTAGCGTCAAGTGTGTCAAGCCAGCCTTCTCGATAGTTCTTGCTTAGGTAGTCACCACTATAATAAAATACTCGGTCACTCACTTTACCGAGATAGCGCCTTTATTAATCATCCCACATAAATCGTCCAGTTGCATAGACACTTGGGGCACAAAACCACACCTATCTTGAGTCACAAAGTCCACTATGAAACAAATTACGATTAATTAAAATATCCACTTAACCTAACCCGCCAAAATGGCGCCAAAAACTCGCGGTCAGTTTTTTCTTTTAAACCAGTCACAAATTAACAGTTTAAAACACATGGCGCCACCTTCCTTGCGGAAAAACCATGAAACACACTTCACAAATAATAGTTTATTCACTGGCTGTTTGAGTTTGTCTAATGTCACATGAAGGAAATTAATAAAATAATTACTTTTTACTCCCTAGGGACTAAAGTGGTTATTTAGTCCCGCTTCGTAGGGCTATATTAGCGTACTTTTAGAGCATGAGAAGTGAAAAATAATATAATTTTATAGGTATTATAAGATATAAACTACTCTGTCTTATACTTATATTTATCTACCAAAATTCTGATTATTATATTTGATTATTTTAATGGGGAGGAAAACTACCTTTTCATCTCATCGATTCGAAAGGCGATGATTGTTTATCTAATAACAGAGCCCAAAACGATTCATTGTTTATCTGTTATGTCAAGAGGGTAACAATGAGATTTGAATTTTGAACAGCTTCATAACAGGGTCCAAAACGATTGAGATTTGAATTTAGAACAAAGCATTGGTTGGAGTGTAGCAAAGGGTTTGCAGTGCAGTACTTACTTTAAAATAAATTCAACTGATTTTGTATGGGGCCGCCGGGACTTGTAAATTAAAAAAACAGGAATTTTATAAAATTGAGAATACCTATCACGTAAACGGTGCGTCGTAGCTAAAGTCTAACAAAATTTTCAATTCCTCTACGGTACCCCCGGAGATACTTATACTTAAGGAATCCGATGGACATATTTTTTTATTATTTTTTTGTTATTTCAAAACTTAATTTTTTTTTCAAACAAGCGTTGCCTTTGCCCGACTAGCGCTATGATGTATCCAAACGCCAAAGAAAGACTCAAATAGGTAGGTAGTTTGAGTTGTCTTGCTTTTCTTATAGAGGGGGATGAAAAGCAGAGTGTATTACTCGGCCGTAAAATTATTTTCACCTCGGGCGGCATATATTGAATCCGTCACTGCGCTCTGGATTCAAAATAGCGCCCTCGCCTTAAATATTATTATTTTGCTCCCTTGTAATACAATCTACTATTTTATTACGACAAAGTCCGTAAGTGTTATTTGGGGGTGTTTTGTTGATTGGTTGTTAATGTGAGTATTTTGACAAAACGTCACAATAACAACCAATCATCGACCAAAGAGTACGTTATTATCTCACAGGTTAGGTAGAAATAAGTGGACCCCTCTGAGTACTGAATCCTATGGAGATGGCATATTGATCTATATGAACTATCGGTTATACAAATATGAGCTAAATCGACATTGTACTCATAAACCTGTAGCCATCTCGTTCTATCTTACCTCCAATACTTCATGTAAAAAGAGACAGCAATATATTTATTCGACCTATTTTTTGGCAACATTGAAACGTGACGTCATCGTAATGCATGATTGAAGCCGGTCGCCATTTAGGTTTCTCGGTATGTGAGCTGTCAACGCGAGTTGTATTTGCAGTGTTTTGTGATAAAAGTCTTTTAATTTGAGACTTTCATGTGAATAAAAGGTATTAATAAGTGAGAGAAAGCAACAAGGAACATGTCTAATTGCAGTGTGGTAGTTTGTGGCATCAAAAAAAGTGAAAATCGTCCAAACATTACATTACACCGGTACGTACTATTTATTTTGCAAAAACACCAAAACAATACAATAAATGCCTTGTGTTTTGGTTTTCCTGTGAATAGTTTACTTAGAATTCATACCAAATGTAGCTTAATACTTATTTTGGTGAGTTTTGTTGGTGTATTTCAAGAAAATATAAATCTGTTTGTTTTGCGCTAGAGTTGCCCTTATAGCATTTTTCTTATCGAATTATCGATGTTTTCAAATTTCAAGTGTAAATTGAGTGTATTAATTTTAAACTGTTTTTCTTGTTTTAGGTTGCCTAAAAATAACAAAAAAAGAAAAATATGGCTGGAACAATGCGAAAGGAAAATTTAAAGACTCGTACGAAAACTATTTTTATGTGCTCTTTTCATTTTGAAGAACAGTTTCAAACGCCAACGACAGTTTAAGTTTTGAAAAAGACGTTAATTAGGCCACTGGCAAAACCGAAATGAAATGAAATATTGCGACAACTTTTTCTGTTCCGGTTGCCAAAAACTGGATACTTATATATAACGTGTTTTTTTAATATCATTTTGCTGTAAAGTTGTTGTCGAACTTACATTCATTCTAGCACATTAAAAGTAAGTATATTTTTTTACCACTAGATGTCGCTTCGCTATATTCTAAATATATAAAAAATATGCTTGCCAGTAAAGATCTCGATTAAAACTGTTTATTATTTTATTACTTAATGTTTGTTTTTTTTATGAGACATTTCTTTTTTTATATGGTAGGTATACCTAGTAGGCATTCTCCTTTGTGATTTATATTGTAATGTGTGTTATGTAAAAAAAAACAATCCTTGTTGTATAAACATAACAGGTTTTTACAATATGGAGCTTTTTGTTTTATTTCATTACCTTTTTTTACTTAAACTGGTTCTCGCGACCTTTGATCTGGAATTCTATGGAGGTCTCGCATGTGTATAGACGTGTGACTCGGAAAACATAAAAAATTTGATCATAAAATTGCAGTTTCTAAGTAAAGGCGAGTAGAGCCGACAAGTGGGGCGCCCTCAATCAAATTTATTGCTCGCTAAGTATTAATGTATCTACAATCGTACAGATTGAAGCTAAGGTCGTGTAGTTTATTTACAAACTATAACCTCAGTAAAATATAGTAGGTTGGTCTTTTATCTACTACTACTGCAACAGGAACTATATTTTACTAAGGTTAGTTTGTAAATAAACTACAGGACCTTATTTTTAATCTGTATCTGCGTTTGAATTTTTGATACATTATGTACTTAACAAGCAATAAATTTAATAATAACATGCGGATCCTCGCGGTTTTACCCGCATGGTACTCGTTCCCATGGGAATATCACGATAAAATATAGCTTATGTCACTCGGAAAGAATGTAGCTTTCTAATGGTCAAAGAAATTTCTAAATTAGTCTAGTAGTTTTGGAACCTATTAAATTCAAACAACAACCAATCAAATCTTTCCTGTTTACGATATAACTATAGATGAGGAAGCACTTGGCGGCTCTTCTCGCCTTGAAGCCCCCAGTACAGGATGGCTACTCATGTTCGTCGACCATGATGGGCCATCATGTACAGGGGCGGTTTGCGTTGCTCGCAGGCGGCAATCACACGCAAACTCCCACACCGGGGGCTTTAAGCCCCCAGTACAGGATGGCCGATCAAGTTGGCCGACCATGTTGGCCATCGTGTACAGGGCCGCTTTGCGTTGCTCGCAGACGGCAATCACACGCAAACCGGCCCTGTACACGATGGCCCATCATGGTCGGCCAACATGATCGGCCATCCTGTACTGGGGGCTTTACAGTTGTTGCGTCTTAAGCCCCCAGTACAAGTTGGCCGACCATGGACGGCGACCATGACCAATACATCGTACATTGACACTTTTGAACGAACAAGTTTAAAAACGATCTTTCAAAAGTGTCAATGTACGATGTATTGGTCATGGTCGCCGACCATGATCGGTCATCGTGTACTGGGGGCTTCACGCGCGCGGTCGGGCCAATGATTGTGTGCGTACAGTCGGAGACAAATTCGGTGAACCACATCTTACTTCTTTTCGTGTGGCTGGCGTCTCACCGTTCAGTTGCAGTCTCTATCCGTAATTACTACCCTATTTGGTATTTGGTATTGACACTTTTCCGCATTTAGACTCATATTTGGTCCGTTATGCGTGAACATGGCTAGTCGAGCCATCCTAGCTCCTTCCAGAAGCGCAGAAGCCTCCTGGGGCGTTCACAGGCTTCTAGGAGCGACCCCACCTCTGTGAGAATTTCTGTTCGTTGTGCGGCCAAACCCACGCACTCCAGGATCACGTGGGCGGCTGTTTCCTCTGCGTTCAGGCAACCTCTACATAGAGGACTGTCCGTCGCATTCATAATAAATAGTTGTCGGTTTAAGGTTAGGTGACCTGTAAGTGTACCAACAACTATCCGGAGGTCTGGACGATTAAGGCTGAGCAGCCTGCAGGTCAAACGCGGCGAGACTGCAGTCATCGCCATCTTAGACTGTCTACAGCTTGTTAGAGCTACCCAACGAGTATTATGTGCAGCACGAGTTCGTTGCCTTACCCATGAGCGCAGTTGGCTGAATGGGAGTGGCAGAATGGGTGTAGGTCCTGCCACTATTGTGGAGGATCCCATTCTAGCCAGCTCATCGGCGGCGTCATTCCCGTGTGATCCACTATGCCCTTTAATCCATTGTAGGATTACTCCGTTGTTGGATGCTAAACGATCCAAAACTTTGTGGCATTCGGAGACGATACGATCGTGTTGGCCTCCAGTGCTGTTAGGACGGCCATGCTGTCAGTCAGTATGCGGATGTTTAGTTCCTTCATACCTCTGGACAGGGCCGTGGTAGCGGCGTTTATTATTGCAACACATTCGCATTGAAATATCGAACTGTGTTGGCCCAGCGCTAGTGATATTTTGATATTCAGATCTTGTGAGAATACTCCAGCTCCAGTTCCAGTCCCCATCTTGGAGCCGTCCGTATAGATTCGGACTTCATGTATGCCAGAGTGATCTCGGTCATTTTCAAATAACTGTATTTGGTATTTCTTTTCGAAAGTGTATTGCTTGGGTATCCTATCGCATGGGGCAGCGATTAGTGACTCATGTTTCACTAAATCATTCCACAATGTGGAGTGAGGACCCTCTCGATTGTACCACAGACCCAGGTGTTTAAGCCTTATAGCAGCCATGGAGGCTTCCTGTTGTATAAACAGATCCAAGGGTGTTAAATCCAGGGCTACTTCTAGGGCGGCTGTGGGGGTGGTTCGCATGCAGCCGGTTGTCGCAGAGCATGCCAATCTTTGGAATTTCTGCAGTTTGTTGATGACGGTGCTTTGCTCTGTTTTGGACCACCAGGCAACGGCTCCGTATGTGATTATGGGACGTATAACGGTTTTATACAGCCACATCGTTATTTTCGGTGATAGTCCCCAACTTTTGCCGAGTAGTCTTTTACATTGGCAGAAGATGATTGTGGCTTTGTTTAGTTTACTTTCGAGATGTCTATTCCAGAGGAGTTTGTTATCTAGTATCACTCCTAGATACTTGACTTCCTTGCTTAGGGACAGACTAGTATTAAAAAGTTTTGGGAGTTTAAGATTTCCTAGACTCCGTTTGTTTGTGAACATGATCAATTCTGTCTTTGTTGGGTTCACTGTTAGATTGTGTTTAGTGCACCACTGTTCGACGACCTTTAGAGCGGACCTCATTCGGTCACATATCACGCTCTCAACTCGCCCGCTGATGAGTATGGTCAGGTCGTCTGCATAGCCTACTGTGAGAAAGTTGCGGTCGTTGAGCCTACTAATCAGCTCATTGACCACGATATTCCATAAGAGAGGTGAGAGGACACCCCCTTGGGGACATCCTTTGGCTACTACTCCTCTGGTAGTATCATTCACAGTAAATTGTATGGCTCTGTCTCTTAACATGCTGTCAATCCACCCGGCAATAGTAGGATCGACACCATGTCTGGAGAGGGCCTGGCTTATGCTGGTAAAGTTAGTTTTGTCAAA
Source organism: Crambus lathoniellus (assembly GCA_949710035.1). Lineage (NCBI taxonomy): Eukaryota > Metazoa > Arthropoda > Insecta > Lepidoptera > Crambidae > Crambus > Crambus lathoniellus. The sequence goes on along the minus strand of OX453307.1, from coordinate 7,769,224 downwards.
AGCTCCTTCTATGTCGATGAAGGTGCCTAGTGTTGATATTTTGTGTTTGAGATTGTCTTCTATATAAGAAACCACCTTATGTAGGGCGGACTCTGTTGATTTGCCTGCAGAGTAGGCGTGTTGGTTTGGATTTAAGGGGTTCCTGCCTGACCAATACAGTGCTCCTTATCTCCCTGTCTATTAGTCTCTCCAACACCTTTAAAAGGAATGATGTGAGGCTAATTGGTCTGAATGATTTAGGTTGAGTGTAGTCTCCTTTGCCGGGCTTAGGGATAAAGACTACTTTGACTTCCCTCCATTTCATAGGAATATGGCGGTGTGCTAGGCAGCTTCTGTAAATGGGTACGAGGTGGTCAATGAGACCTCCGTCGCTCCACCTCATCAGCCCTGGAAAGATTCCGTCTAGTCCCGCTGATTTGAATGGAAGGAAGCTGTTGATTGCCCATCTTACTTTCTCTGAGTTGACAACCTTGTGGGCGGTGATCCAGTCGGTTTCAACAGGTGAAATCTCCTCTCTTTCTTCCCATGTGCGACTTTCTGTTATGCGGCATCCTGGGAAGTGAGTGGTCATTAACAGTTCTGAGGTCTCTTGATCTGTTTTGGTGTATGTTCCGTCAGGCTTTTTCAGAAAACCAAGATTGTGTACTGGTTCGCTGCACAGAATGTTTTTCACTCTGTTAGCCTCGTTGTTGCTTTCAATATTGGTGCAGTAGCGTCTCCAGCATTCTCTTTTACTGAGGCGAATACGCTTCCTGTAGTCATATTGGGCTTGTTTATAGGCGTCCCAGTCATGCGCTTCTCGAGAGTTCTTTGCTTTGTTGAACAACTTTCTTACCTTCCGGCGTAATTTCTCCAGGTCAGGTACCCACCAGTGATGTTTGTTGCCTGGCCGGGAGCTGGGAGCAGAAAGTGGGCATGTTTCTTCAAAGCTGGTAATTAATGTTGTTGTTAAGCGATCAACGTGGTTATCAATATCCGCTTTAACCGCGTGAGTTGTAGGTGTGTCTGGACACCTTAGCTTCTCAGCGGTCATAAGCTCATACTTACGTCGGTCCATCTTGCGTGGATTACGTCGGGGCTTAGGCGGTGTGAGAGTCGTATTTAGGTTGTATTTGATCCAGCGATGATCGGAGCACGACGCCTCATCAGAGACATGCCAATCAGAAATGTGATGAGACGCGTGCTCACTTGCTAAAGTAATGTCAACGATTGTCTGGGCTCGTGATGTTACGAAAGTCGGTTCCGAGCCCCTGTTGATTGTATTCATATTAGTCGCGAGTAAAAAAGAAACGAATTCCTCACCTCGCGTGTTGTTTTCTTTGCTGCCCCATAGCACATGGTGTGCGTTGGAGTCAGCTGATATGATCAGTTCTAGTCCCTCGCGCTCGCAGTGTTGAACCAGCGCGGCCAGTTCAGGTGTGGGGATATCCGCGTCGCCCGGCAGGTAGGCGGACGCCATCACCACGTCAGGCAAGCCTGGGGAGGGGTCATTACGGAGCCTGATGGTGATCAGGTCTCTGGAACAGAACTCGGTCATTAAGGTTGTGTTTGCGTGTTTAGGTGTGTAGATACATGTACGCGGGTTGTCTGTGGTAGTGTCTAGGAGTAGCTTACCTCCGATGTTGTTTAGACCGCATATTCTGCCCTTCCTAATCCACGGTTCCTGGATTAGGGCCACGGTCTTGGGATTGACCTCCAGCATTCTGCGTATAGTGGCTGTTGCAGTCTGGCTGTGCTGGAGGTTGGCTTGGAGGACGGGGAGGTTATTGCTGAGGGGTGCTGGCAGCGCCATCGTCGCTGTCAAGCATAACCTCCTCGTCTACGTCGCTCTCACCGCTCTCGCCTTCGTCAACCCCCATTCCCTCCTCCTGGGGGACTTCCCTGGGGTTGACTATGGGCGGCTTAGCGTCGTCGGTCGTGTGTGGTGGTTGTGGAGGGCTTTTATTATTACGGGATTACTACCCTAGTTTAATACATAAAAAAATAGTAAAAGGGTCTGCGCGTGAATGGCGAGGCACCGGCCACGTGAAAAGAAGTAAGATGTGGTTCACCGAATTTGTCCTCGAGTGTACATGCACAAACACATACACATTGTGTCATTGTCATAAAGAACTTAATTATGTGCAAATGTAGGTATAATTTAAGCACATTATTAATTATTAGTTTTATTTTTCATAAAAACTAGGTATATAATTATTCACTATAATTCCGTTTTAAATTATCAAGGTGATTACGAAACTGCTTTTATAAAATATAGGGTAATATAGGTAGGTAGTCACAAAAATACTTGATCTATAACTTCATCAATAAATATATCGATGTACAAATAGGGCAGCACTACGAAAAGGCGCCATTTTGGTTTCTCAGTATGTGTGCTTGTGTGTGTGTGTATGCTTCAATTTTTCGTAGGTATGCCATCTCCATAGGATTCAGTACTCAGAGGTGGACCCCCAATCACAAACGCCATCTACAAAAAGCTTTGTCCGTTTTTTCCTTCACTTTTGTATCCGTCCGTTTTGCATTCACATCTTTGAGGAAGATTTAGCTCAGACCGTACCGGCGCGGGCAGGGCCGTGCACTAGATGCTGTAGTACGAGCCATGTTACTCTACGCGTAAGCTGCTTGTGTGACTGACCTGAGCAAGTTGATGACGGTGTTTTGAGTATAAATAGCATTTAGAATAAAAAAATTAGAGATGTAATCTAATATTTTTTCTTGTTTTATTTCTAGTGGAATTTGTACTAAGTAAGCGTGGGACGTACTTGCTGAAGTACAAAGGATTCACATTCTACAAGCACAGCATTAAAGCTGCTAAGAAGAGGTGGCTCTGCTCGACACACCACAGACGAAAGTGCAACGCCGTTCTGTACACCACCATCGATAATCAACTCCTCAAGATAACCAACAGCCATAATCACTACTAGAACTAAGTTCGAATGTTTGTTTAAACATTTATATTGTTAAAGTGTAACAAAAATGCAATACCTTTATAAGATTTATTTTGACACACACAAATATTCTTAATTAAGTATTATAATTAGGGCCTGATTGAACTAATAAAGTTCACTTCAGACGTTTTTGTGTTTATCCATCACAAACATGCAAACAAACAAAAACCAAAATATTTTAGGTTTAATATTAGTAGATATGTACTTATAGATTACTAGTGGCTTCCCGCAGTTTTACTCGCATAGTACCCGTTTCCGTAGGAATATAGTAAAAATATAAGTCTACACTCAAGAAGAAGGTGAAAGAATTTTTAAAGTCGGTAAATTGTATCTCTGTTCTTAAATTTCATTTAGCTACGTTCCGCCGCTCTTGAGTGAGTAAGTAGTAAGCACCCGTACAAACATTCACATTTATAATATGAGAAGATATTTAAAAAATATTTTAATGTTATTAAATTAAGTCGTCGTTCGGCTGACATGATGATGATGATGATGAAATTAATCTATTTTGTTTTCTTCCTTCATGCGAATTTTAAATAGATTAAGCGTGTTTTTTGTGATAATAATTTGTGATTAACCTATTTGTTGTCACAAAAAATTGATTTAATTAAATATTCTTTAATATAAAAAAAATATCTTTAAAAATACTATTGTTATTAATTAATTATTTAAATTATTCACAATTCTTCTATAAATAAAGCAATTCAAATGCAAAAACATATTTTTTTCATTTAATATTTTGTAACAAAGTAAGTCTCCAAAGTTGTGCGAAAAGAAGCAGTTGGTTTTGCTGTTGAATTAACGTGGATAAGACGCGATTCTTATTAAAAAAATATTATTATTATACATTTGTAATGAAGGTTAACTTATCATTTTTTCAGTCGAAATTATTGAATCTCGGCGCGGAAAACTCCAGGCTCTGTTCAGAGGGTACGCCTACAGCAGACAGAGAACCAATAAAACTACTACCCGGTGGGTTTGTTCCTCACAAAGCAGCAAAGGATGTAAAGCATACCTCTTCACGGTGAATGGCGAACACTCCATCATCAAGATAAAGGATCAACATAACCATTAGTCATTAAAAAAAATATTTTTACACATAATCTTCAACATTACTATGTTCATTGATTCTAAGATATTCTTTAAAACTATGTATGCCGTATTATAAAATAGTTGATTTCTGTGAGATTAAAAATTATTTTATTATAATGGGACATGCATTTTTATATTTTTATATTTATACATTATATTTTTATATTTTATTTTTCCATACTTAGCTAACATTGCCTAAATCACGCATTGGTTCCTTGTTTACTGGAGGCAAACAAGTCGGCGAACTTCAATCGAATATAATCCGACAAAATTTAATTAAATTGGACCAATTTTCTTGTTCTACGATTAAAATAAGGCGTCTAGATTAAGATTGGTATAAGTTGGATAGGAACAGAGTGTTTTGACACAATTAATTAAAGTATTTTAATTAGATCTCAGCTTGCCTCCAGGAGGCAAGAAACCATTGGAGCGGATAAAGGTGCTAAGAAGAGGTGGGTCTGCTCGACGCACGTCAGGCGAAAGTGCAACTCCGCTCTATACACCACCATCGATAATTAACTCCTCAAGATAGCCCACAGCCATAATCACTACTAGAACTAAGTTTGAGTGTTTGTTTAAAAATTTATGTAGTTAAAGTGTAACTAATGCAATCTATGATTTATTTTGACACAACAAATATTCTTAAATATTATAATTATGGCCTCATTCAACTTATAAAGTTCACTTTAGTCGTTTTTGTGTATATCCATCACAACAAACAAAAATCAAAATTTTTCAAGTATAATTCGATTAAAAAAAACTAATGTTATTAAAATTAATCAGCACATTTCTTCTATAAATAAAGCAATTCAAATGCAGTAACATATTTTTTCATTTAATACTTTGTAACAAAGTAAGTCTCCAAAGTTGTGCGAAAAGAAGCAGTTTGTTTTCACTTAATGTGCTGTTGGATTAACGTGGATAAGACGCAATTCTTATAAAAAATAATATTTTTATTATACATTTGTAATGAAGGTAAACTTATCAATTTTTCAGTCGAAATTATTGAATCTCGGCGCGGAAAACTCCAGGCTATGTTCAGAGGGTACGCCTACAGCAGACACAGAACCAATAAAACTACTACCCGGTGGGTTTGTTCCTCACAAAGCAGCAAAGGATGTAAAGCATACCTCTTCACGGTGAATGGCGAACACTCCGTCATCAAGATAAAGGATCAACATAACCATTAGACATTAAAAAGAATTTTTTTACACATAATCTTCAACATTACAATGTTGATTCCTTCGAAGATATTTTTTTAAACTACGTAAGGCGCATTATAAAATAGTTGATACCTGTAATAATAAAAAATATTGTAATGGATGTACATTTTCAATTTCAATTAATAATGTTCTCGTTTCTTTAATGTTTAAAAAATAACAATGTTACTTTTTATGATTAGTGGAAAGTATTTTCCAGTAAGTATACATGTAAAACAAATGCTATTTTGTTACAGGACACAATTGTTTTTTAAATTACCTAATAATTGTATAATTTCAAATATTATAGACGGACAGTAATCGGAACGAAAGTGCGTTAGGCCTGCGGAACCCGATATGATAGAGGGTGCAAGACCTATGCCACACTATCGATGATAAATGGTTGTAAGTGTATAAAAAGGGTCAACACAACTACCAATGACATACAGTTTATAGCAGGAATCCCTAAACTCACAAAAAATGAGGTTAGAAGCATTCATTGAAGTTTCGATGAGTTCAGGAAATTGACGATACAATTCAACAAATACCAATTCTTAAATCGTCCGAGTTACTTATAGCTAAGGTGCTGGATAGTCTGTTTGATAAACAGATGGAGTTTATACAATCGCACGATGGCACATTCAGCTTTGGCCAGAATTATCAACCGATATTGCTATTCTCTCTATCTCTTGGCTCTCTCTAGAGCTTTTGATCTTGTCAATTTAGTATGTGCTATGGCGAAAACTTTGATCTGACTCAGAACTCCTTCTTGAAATGATTGCGTTGTTGATGCACTGGTATGGTGAACGTACCAGTGGCGAACCATGTACCGGCAGTTGACCAGTTGACCATTTAATATTAGTGAAATGAGAGTAATTTATCACCTTTATTCCAGAACTATTTATGATTAAGTTACAGTTTTGTTGACTAACCGAAAACTAAATTTCATTTTTGTAACCAGTAGGTAAACCATGTAATAAACTAAAAACTTATTACGTACATAAGTTATCAAAGATTTCGTTTATAAACATTACCATTGGTATTTATTTCTGACTAGCTGCCCCGCCATAGTTCGCACGGGTAGCGCCATCTATAAATTTTCTTGAATACAAACCTTGTCCTGATAATAGAATACACAGCAAAAAAATATCTGATTTTGTGCAGTCGTTATATTATTAGTCGTTAAGTTATGCGCTTATTTGAATGTAGTGCACATTAGCTTATAGCTGCACACCCGACGACCCGTGGTCTACTTCTGAGTCCTGAGTATGCAGTAGAGTAGCGGAGTTCTGGGCGGGGAAGATTTAAACTGTACTACCCAACACGAAACCATAGACACGAAAGATGAAATACAAAATTGTTTTGGACATGGATATAACATTAGGTATTAGTTTTTATTACTTGATGTTTATATGTAGGATGTAAGTAATAGTGCCTTAAAATTAACAAATAAAAGGTGTCCGATAAACCAAATAAATTTCATTTTATTTAACTAAACAATTAATGCTTTCCTATAAGATTGCTTGTTATATTATACGCCAGTTACTAACGAGTATTAAAATTCCAGATTTCCCGCCATACGAGATCCAGCGCTCCATCAGAGGGAAGCAGATCCTACTCGTTCAAGGATACCGTTTCTCCCTCTCCTCCAAGATGGCTTCGGCCGCCAAACAAAGATGGCGATGCTCTACGCACAACAGCCATGGATGCAATGCTTTTCTTTATACGTTCGATAATCAGATTGTCAGGATGAGGAACGAGCATAACCACCCACCCACACATCTTGGGGAAGGCAAACCTTGCAGTGTGACCAATGAAGGTTATTTGGACTAGATTTCGTTTACGTTGAGTAAACGAAATCACAAACAGAGATCACCTTGGCGTTAGCAAAACACCGCTGGATCCTCTGAGTAAGAATTGGCTACAAGTAATAGGAATAACAATTTATTGTTGTGGCAGAAATGACTTTTGCACTCTTACCCAGATAAGAATCTGGCCTGTGGCCAACTACTTAGTTACTAACTAATTAAAGATGTACTCTTCTGCATAACCTTTCCTTTTTGACCGTTTTCTCTGTAAAGAAAAGTGGTCGCGGGGGTCTTAGTTTCTTTTTGGTAAGTCTGTGACTTGTATATTTTTGCACAAGCAAAGACAAAAATTCATGCGTAAAAAAAAAACGTGATGAAAATGTTAATGTATTTTAATAATTGATGGTTAATATCAGGCAATCTAAAATGCGTGGTTATTTGTTAAAATTTAATGATTGAGTGGTTTAATTTTAAGTCTCTCCAAAATTACGTCTGTCAAATATTATAAGTGCAATGTATACAAGATTCATCTTTATGAAATTTAACTATAAATAATAATAATAAGTATATCCTAAGGGATGGCACACTGGATATTTGCCGAGCGTGCCATCGTCCGGGTGAATCCCTTAGACATATAATCTCCGGTTGTTCTCGTCTCGCAAACGGCTTGTATTTGCATAGACATAACCAAGTGGCCAGGATAATACACCAACAACTTGCTCTGAAACATAATCTTGTGGCATTCGAGGTGCCGTACTACAGGTATGCATCAGAACAGAGGGCCAAGTCTGCTATTTTACAATAAGCGACCAACTATTGCCATTCTATCGACATCCTATTGACATTACGTTTCCATTGTGCCAAATTTTGTATTCTGCTAAAATTTCTTAGAAGTCTCGATATAATGTCGGTGGAGTGTCAGTCGAATGGAAATGGAATGTGAATGGCGAATGAGACGTCTTGTACATAATATGTTTGTTCGCGATTATCTCGCGTTTAGCTAAACCGATTTTGATTCGGTTTTCAGAAAACTATTTCTTACATTTACGAGTAGGTTTTGGTATTTTAACCGACTTCAAAAAAGGAGGTTCTCAGTTTAACCCGTGCGTAAGTATGTATGTTTGTCTTTGAGATGCGGTTTTCAGAAAAGTATTTGCATTAGTATTTGTTACATTTAGGTTTTGGTATTTTAACCGACTTCAAAAAGGAGGTTTTCAGTTTGGCCCGTATGTACAATGTATGTAGGTTTGTCTTTGAGATGCGGTTTTCAGAAAAGTATTTGTTCCATTTAGGAGGTTTTGGTATTTTAACCGACTTAAAAAAAGGAGTTTCTCAGATTGACCCGTGCGTATGTACGTTTGTCTCTGATATGCGGTTTTCAGAAAAGTATTTGGTACATTTAGGAGATTTTGGCATTTTAACCGACTTCAAAGAGGAGGTTTTCAGTTTGGCCCGTATGTACTATGTAGGTATGTTGAGAGAGAGGTAAAGTCTTTGAGATGCGGTTTTCACTTTCAGAAAAGTATTTGTTACATTTAGGAGGTTTTGGTATTTTAACCGACTTCAAAAAGGAGGTTCTCAGTTTAGCCCGTATGTACTATGTAGGTATGTATGTTTGTCTTTGAGATGCGGTTTTCACTTTCAGAAAAGTATTTGTTACATTTAGAAGGTTTTGGTATTTTAACCGACTTCAAAAAGGAGGTTTTCAGTTTAGCCCGTATGTACTATGTAGGTATGTATGTTTGTCTTTGAGATGCGGTTTTCACTTTCAGAAAAGTATTTTCAACACACTTGCTCATAAAGTGAGCCTTATTACATCGATCTTAGGGCCATAAACCGAACTATAACCCACGCGTGCATAATAATATTACAGTACTAGTTGCGTAATAGAATTATCCCTACAAAGTTAAGTAAGTACCTAACTGCAAATTATATGCGAGTAAACAGAGACTTTTCAATTTAACCGGGTAATACAGTATCCCTACAAAATTAAGTTAGTACCTAACTGCAAGTTATATGCGAGTCAACAGAGCATTTTCAATTTCAGCGGGTAATAGATACAGTTCTTTTTTTGTAACAGCAAAGAGGTTTTATACGGCTGAAAATCCATTTACGTTTTTAGAATAAATAAATGTGTCCCTAATTAAGACAAAAAACATAATTAAGTATATTAGTATCAAATTATTTATAATTCACAATAATTTGTTATAAAACATTTGCATTTTATAACTATTATTATACTTAATTATTTTGAAGTAGGCTGTATGGCTGTATGTAATCAATCACCTCACATTTGGCGCGTGCAAAAAAAAATATCTTGCGCGCTTTTTCCCTTATTTAATATTAGGTTAATACAATATGTATTCAATAAATGTTTGTTTTTCCTCGCAAGTGTGTTGAAAAAGTGCGTATGAAACTCGTGAGCAACTTACTCACTAGACACTCGGCTGATTTACGCCCTCGCCTGCGGCTCGGGCTGCAACCCACAGCCTCGTGTATAATGAGCAACCTAAGCTCACTTGTATCATAATATACTATTGTTACATTTAGGAGGTTTTGGTATTTTAACCGACTTCAAAAAAGGAGGTTCTCAGTTTGACCCGTGCGTATGTTGTTTGTCTTTGAGATGCGGTTTTCACTTTCAGAAAAGTAAAAGCACCTTAAAAAAAACCCCCAAAAAGTAAGAAACATTACTTACCTACCTCTAATACTATATTCATTCAATAACGTAAGTACCTAGGTACCAACTTTGAACTTGGGCAGGATTACACAAAAACAAAAAAAACATGTATACTTAGTAGGTACATTCTATTTCACGCCCGACTTCAAAGTAGGTACTTATGTAGGTTATTCATTTGGTTATTGTACAAACTATAGTACGAGCCGAGTACGGGGTATGAGCGAGTACGGAGGAGCAACCTTCTTCGGCTCCATCATCAGACCCTGGACACTATTTTCCAACAGAGTACTCGTCAAGACGATTCAAACGAGCCCAAACTCAATGAGGTAGCATGGTTTTATTACAAAGTTCCTGTGGCCTTCCGGCTCCATCATCAGACCCTTGGACAATATTTCCCAACAGACTACTCGTCAAGACAATTCAAACGAGCCCTAACTTGATGGCGTTGTATGGTTTCATCATAGAGTTCCTGTGGCGTTCTTCCGGCTCCATCATCAGATCAGCTCAATGACACCATAATATTGCATTGCCTTCCAGTTCTGACCTATGTTCAAAGTTTCAAGTCTCTAGCTCATCGGGAAGCTAGTATAAAATAGTTTTGAAATTTAATAAAACCTAGTAAAAACGTGGTAAGAAGGTGTCGTTGTTCGATGGCAGTTTAATGGCTAAATAACAACTGAAAGTCCATTGATACAACTGTCAAATATATATATTGTAGCTAATAAGCCCGATATTGTATTGATAGATCGACATGAACGCCGCGCAATAATTGTTGATGTCGCTGTTCCCCATGACGACAACCTTGTGAAAGCTGAAAAGATAAAGAAAACCAATATCTTGATTTAGCTCACGAGATTGTTGACATGTGGGACATTGATACAGCAATTGTTGTTCCGATAGTCATATCTGCCCATGGTCTGATAGCCAAGAGCCTCGGTAAACACCTTAAGAGGCTTGCGTTGGGTGGATGGATCGGGAGTCAGATGCAGAAGGCAGTACTTCTGGACACGGCCCGTATAGTGAGTAAGATCCTGTCTCTGGATCCTTAACCATCGGTAGCCGGGACCCCTGATCTTGCTACCGTTGGGGAACTGCATTTTTGTATTTTTAAATGTTATATTTTTAGTGTTATACATTGTAAAAATTTAATGTTTAGAAATATAATTTTGTAAGTATTTTAAATGTAATAGGGAAGGGAATCATAATAATAAATAATAATAATGAAATTTAACTACAAATCATAATAATAAAATATGATATCTTTGCAACATTTCTATAATTAGAATAGAATTGAAATAATATAACTTTTTAAACTCTTCATCTGAATCTCATTAATTTAACAATTATAATATTTTATTATATATATAATATTTATAGTATTGATATATATCTATACATATAAAATCCTTTGTCCTGAATCACTGACAGATAAACGCACAGCCTAAGCCGCTGATCGTAGAGACCTGAAACTTGGAGGGTGTGTTCCTTGTTATAGTATAATTATGTCTGTGTATATGTATATATATATATATATATATATATTTATCTTGCAAACAAACAGCCGTCCCCTGAAGGCGAAAGTGCATTTAAACTGGCGTCCACCTGCTTTTGGCGTCCGCATACCGGACGCCACTTTATTAACCGGTGGCACTTAAGTCCTATCGATCCTAGCTAGCCGTAGTACAAAATTCGACGGAAGCCAAAATTCGGCTAAATGGCTGCAAAAAAATATTGAAAAGTTCCCGAAGAAATCTCAGCGCCAGGTGAGGCGCTGCTGCATCGCGTATATCCGCACTGTATATCTAGAAGAATTCTTGACTACGGATTCGCCTATTTGGCGTCCACTATGCGACGTTGCCAGCTCGCTCATGAGATCTGCGGCAATAGCTCAAATAATTTGTCTACCGCAATTAAAACAATATATATCGCCTCAGGACACGTACGCTTTGCGTTATATTCGGCGCCCAATTTATATTTTGGAGTGAAACTTAGAAATAAACCTGCACCTTATTAATTATCCAATTAATTTTGTTAAAAGTCTGTTGTTTTTGAATGAGCATAGAATGGTTAATGTATGTCCGTCTTTCACGCAACACATACTATTTGAGGCGGTACTATGTGGCTGCAAACTATCATTTTATTATAAAGTATAATAAAATGAAAAAATAGGAACAGTGCTTTCATCATACAGTTGGTAGCTTGCAGCCACTTAATACCGCTTCGAATAGTACCGTACGTATTTCTGCAATCATGATCGCCAGGCTATTGAACGTCCGTATAAGTATGGCTATTGAACGTCCGTATACAGCTATTGGGCGTCCGTATATGGCTATTGGGCGTCCGTATATAGCTATTGGGCGACCAGGCCTGTAGCCATGGATCACGGTATCAGATTGAATTAGCCACGGATCACGGCGAGTTGTATATGTCGCAGCCAACTGGTTGAATCCGCCATTCAATTAAACGCCTAGGCCGATGATTTTTTCCGTAAGTTATTTTATCTTCCCATAAGTTGACGGAGTCATAAAAAAAAAAAAACCACGAAATTTAAGACGATCGCTTCGCTGCGCTTCGCGATCGCCTTAAATTTCTAACCTATCACGTGTTGTACAGGACTTCCGAGGGGTACATGCTGCCATACTTAACCATCCGCCGGATTTAAACATCCGCCTGCGACATATCCACCGATACCGTGATCCGTTTGCAATAAAAAAAAAATTGTACCTACAGATCACGGTATCCGTAGCTACAAGAAATAAACTATATTAGTTTTGGAAACTGATCACAGTGCACAGATAAAAGAAATAAAAATAAAAACATACGTGATGATTTTAAAATGTTATCTGATGATTTCTAGGGATGTGACAACTGTTCTAATAGTAGATTGTAAAACAAGTGTATAAAACGTACCATTTTACCCGAGACGTATATATCCACCCGAGCCGTAGGCAAGGGTGGATAGTCAATTCGAGGGTAAAATGGGTTTTATGTACTAGTTATACACTATGCTTTTCACTTTGAGTGTGAGGAAAATAAATAACAATAATGCAAAAAAGAAAAAAATAAAAATTTCGTCATATTGGCGGGAAGACTTTCTTTTTCTTTTTTTACACGTGGCAGTGGCAGAACAGTGACTTTAGCATAGATCGTAGTCCATAATGCTCTTGAAATACTTAATATTTCTTAGAAAACTTATTAATTTTGCCTAGTTTTATTAATTTAGTAATTTTACACGGATTATGTACAAAATTGAAGAAACAGAGTGAAATAACAAGTTTATTTAATGAAGTTTAATTGCGTGTGTGACTGTTTACCTGACGACCTTTGTCTTAGAGTCCGAGACTTAGACGAAGATTTTACTTTATGCACTAGAGCATAAAAAGCGATTTTATGCAGCCTATACCCAACATAAACACGAACTTTACGAGCATGAAAAGTGAAAAGTGCTTTTTTAATTTCTATTTAACTGAATTAGGCCTACTCGAAGAAGTCTGGATGTTTAGTTTGTTCCAGAGCAGTGTAGCTCTAACGGAAAAGGAATTATAGAGAAATGGTGATGAATTGGTAATGCTTCTACTTAGAAGCTCAAGCATCTTCGTGGTACAAGGCCGCCTAGTAAGGAGGAATATTTGGAAGCGGGAAACAAGTTACTGGGGCGAGTTCGGGTCATTGAAGATATTATATAAGGTGCTAAGGAGGTCAAAGAGCATTATCTCTCCTTATGTTGCTGAACTAAGCCAGTAACAAACTATCTTATCTAGGTATATTATAGGTTATTATGTAGGTTCATGTAAGTTTATTGCTTATTTTATTGGTTGTTGAGTATGTATTTATATGTAAATATGTATAATGTTTATAAGTTATTAAGTATGACGTATTAATGTGTAAATATGTAGGTATATATTAATTTATTTAGATGTAAGTAGTAAGTTTATTGTTTTTTTACTTAACACTTTGTACACCTTTAACTATCCCATCATACTTTGTTTTCTTATCCTGTCCATCCCTAGGTTGTCTGGAAGAAATCGCTTTTAGCGATAAGGCCGCCAATTGTATGTCTCCTTTGTATATTTTTTTTTTGTCTATCTGTATTATCTGTGTGTACAATAAAGTGTAAATAAATAAATAAATAAAAATAAGGATGTGCATATCACGGCGAAGTCGAACTGGGAGCCACTTGAGTTGATGACGAAATGATGACACATGGTCATATTTTCGTAATCTAAAAATAGATCGTATTGCCAGATTTTGAAGGCGCTCTAACTTGTTCAGCTGTTTTTCTGTCACGTCCAGAATCCAGATAGCAAACATCGGTGTAGTCGAGAAGTGGAAGGAGAAAAGATTGCGCCAGCAGCAATTTTGTTTTGAAAGGAAGGAAGTATTGAAGACGCTTGAGAGAGTGAGAAGTAAAGTAAATGCGTTTACTTATATGTATTTTTTAAAATTACAACTTATTTTAATTTGGGAAATGAAATAAAATTAATATTAGTGCCCGTAGTGTAAGTTTTTATGTCAAAAAACGCAAACTATTTCGACTCCGTATTTATGTCAATTTGTATGAAAACTTTATTAGCGCCTCTAGCGGCGAGAAGCGCGCTTATATAGTTTTCATACAAATTGACATAAATACGGAATCGAAATAGTTTGCGTTTGCTTGACATAAAAACTTACACTCGGGGTACAGTTTTTTTAAATATAATACTTTATTACTTACTTGTCTCTGAACACTGTGATCTGTGTCCGTAGTGTAAGTTTTTATGTCAAAAAACGCAAACTATTTCGAATGCGTATTAATGTCAATTTGTATGAAAACTGTATTAGCGCCTCTAGCGGCGAGTAGCGCGCTTATATAGTTTTCATACAAATTGACATTAATACGCATTCGAAATAGTTTGCGTTTGCTTGACATAAAAACTTACACTAGGGGTACTGTTTCCAAAATTAATATAATTTATTTCTTGTAGCTACTGTACTGATACCGTGATCTGTGGGTAAAAATATTAATATTTTTCTTGTTGGAAACGGATCACGGTATCGGTGGATACAACTCGCCGTGATCCATGGCTAATTCAATCTGATACCGTGATCCGTGGCTACAGACCCGGGCGACCGACTGAACCAAATTTCATATTTATAGTAAAAAAACTGATGTAAAGCTTTGTACTTTGTACGGATGCCCAATAGCTGTATACGGACGTTCAATAGCCATATACGGACGCCCAATAGCTGTATACAGACGCCCAATAGCCATATACGGACGCCCAATAGCTGTATACGGTCGTTCAATAGCTATATACGGACGTTCAATAGCCTGGCGATCTTAATTGCAAGAATACGGTACTATTCGAGGCGGTACTATGTGGCTACAAACTACCATTTAATTATAAAGTACTAATAATAAAATTAAAAAATGGGAACAGTGCTATCATCTTAAAGTTGATAGCTTGCAGCCACATAATACCGCTTTGAATAGTACCGTATTCCTGTAATCAAGATCGCCAGGCTATTGAACGTCCGTATATGGCTATTGAACGTCCGTATACATATATTGGGCGTCCGTATATGGCTATTGGGCGTCCGTATATAGCTATTGGGCGACCGAGACGGAACCAAATTTCAAATTTATAATAAAAAACTGGTGTAAAGCTTTGTACTTTGTACGGACGCCCAATAGCTGTATACGGACGTTCAATAGCCATATACGGACGCCCAATATCTGTATACGGACGTTCAATTGCCATATAAGGACGTTCAATAACCTGGCGATCTTGATTGCAGGAATACGGTACTATTCAAAGCGGTATTATGTGGGTTGCACTTTTATAAAACTTTAGTTAGGTATAGATAATTTTATTTATAGTAAGATTTTTTTACTAATAACTGTTTGTTATCCCAAATAAAGAAATAAAATTAAATAGAAACAAAATAAAATATACCGACGCCCAATAGCTATACATATACGGACACCCAATAGCCAAATACGGACGCCTAATAGCCATTTATGGACGTTCAATATCCTGGCGATATTGATTGCAGAAATACGGTAGTATTTGAAGCGGTACTATGTGGCTGCAAGCTACCAACTGTAAGATGAAAGCACTGTTCCCACTGTTTTTTCATTTTCTTTTACTTTACCTATAATAAAATAGTAGTTTGCAGCCACATAATACCGCCTCAAATAGTAAGTGTTGCGTGAAAGATGGACATACATTTACCATCCTATCCATTCATCTATGCTCATTCAAAAACAACAGACTTTTAACAAAAATAATTGGATAATAATAAAGTAGACTTGTAAATACATATTATAACATATGAGACATCCGTATATGCATAGAGCTTACGAATATTGGATCAATTTAAATGTTAAAACTGTGTACTACAGACAAGCGACAGGAAAAGAAAGAGATAAAAACCCAAAGCTGGCAACGTCGCATTCCCAAATACCGTGCATCCTGTGAGGACGTTAAATAATCGATGACATAGGTAAATTACGATCAATATATCTGGGATGCCAATAATGTCTCACCATGGTTCGGAGTTCAAAATGTAGGTGCATGACTGCAAGACGAATATGGCGAAAAATAAAATTATCGGATAATGACGTATCCCACGGAGCTAGAAATCAAAAAACTAAGCAATATTCATTAAGACATGTTAAAAAAGGTAAGGGGAACTGGGGGACGTCGTAATGATGCACGACATGCATGATGCCAAAAAGATTGTAGGATGTAAATATATATATATATATATATATATATATATGTTTAAATGTGTATATTTTATGTATTAGGTTTAATTTAAATTACAGTTGTCTTTTCTAACTATTCTTAAAACAAAATTTTTTGTCTATTTCACTTTACATAGTTTTATGCACCACATATGATCATCTCAGCACTCAACTGTCTGGTTGACTGAGTGAGAATGCTTTTTGTTATGGCATTAAGTCTGCTATTTGTAGATTGTGCAATGCAGTTTAAATAAATAAATAAAAAAAAATAAAGTCTTTTAAAATTTAAGCTAGAAGTTACTCTAATTATCAGTATACAATATTCTAAATAGCATGAACATAGAAGACGCCTTAGATACTTAGTTTATTTTTTAAAGAATCACTCCTTAAAGTCTGAAGCTCGTCTGTCTTTGTACTAGGCACGTCTAAGCTCCTTGTTTTTGTTTCACGTATCCGCTACGAGTTTACCGAGTCTCGGGGTTGTCGTATCATTCTGATCGAAGGCTACCGCTTCGCTTTCAAGAATCGTGTTCTTGGTAGCGAAGCGGTTCTTTTATAAAAATGCATAAATGGTCTTTACATGTGGAGATTTTAATTCATAAGTTATTCCCACTTAATCAGATATTCAAGTGTAGTGTTATTGCTTGCTTTTAGTTAATAAAATCCGTTTAAACGCGACAGCGTTGGGATTTATCGACTTGCTGCAAGTACCTACTACATAAGCGAAATGCTCCTACATTTTCACAGTGGAATTTCGTGTGAAGAAAAGAAATGTTGCAATCTTTCACCTTCTTTAAATCTTAAAACCTTATAATTTGGTTTAAAATGTCCCGACATAATTATTATATCTTCATTCTAAAATTATTAACTTCAGATATCAAATACGAATTGGTGAAGTCGCAAAGAGGAAAGGATCTCGTGTTTGTAGATGGATACACTTTTGCTGCAAAGAGGAGAAGCGGAAATGATTACGTTTGTTCCACAAACCGTATACAGTGTAAAGCTAATCTAAAACTGAAGGATGGAGCGATAAAGAGGATCAACAACAAACATAGTCACCCTCCAAGATGGTATACGAGAACGAATTGTGGGGCCATTGTATTGTTAGGCAAATAATTTGTTTGACATAATAGGCTACTTGACTCATACTAAATTTCATACATCGATTAAATATTTCCTTTCGTACTTGGCTTAGAAAAACGTATAAAGTGATATCATAAAATAAAAGTACATGATGTATAGGTAAAATTAATTTGAAAAATACATATTCTTATTTTTAATTTGAACTGATGAAAACACTATCGACCATGATGTGACATCATAGGATTTGTTTACAAATAAACTTCAATGTACTCGCCACATAACTTGGCACATGTCAAGATCTGGAACTAAAATTATAACATGGTAATAAGGCTTATTTTTCCTACCGACCACTACGATCAGCGCCCTCTGATAAATGGCATGTTATGTGGCTCGGACTCTACTGACATAGTTGACATCCACAGATCGACATTCTTTTCTGTTCCGGTGACAGCGGCGCTATGGTTGGACAGCAGCTTGATAGCAAAATGACATTATAAACAAAACACGTTAGTTCCAGTTTTGGCCACCGGAACAGAAAACGTTGTGGAGTAACTGTCAAGTGTTTGTTTACCTATAGGTGACGTCAGAGCACCGATGATCTATCGACCAACATGGCGGACAGCGTATTTGCCGGTTTTTCAAAAGCGAATTTTTAAAATAAAGTTTTGCAGGTTTTTATGTTTTAAAATAATATTGTTCGGACGGAAGACCATGATGAGCTGCGTCTACTGGAACGTTGCAGCAGCCGTACGTCCATTGGCTGCGCGGCCCGTGCGTTCGACCAATGAAATTCATCTGGGGCGCCCCGAATTGAAGTTTTAGCGCGAAACAATATTCGTTACTAAAAATTAAATATTCGTCACATTCAAAATTCGCATCTTCCTATACGCACAAAATTTTACTTCTGTCCATTATTTTCGCTATTTTATCTATTTTATTGTAATTCGCCATTTTATTCATTATATATTTAACTACGCAACAAACTGAGCTTTATTGAAGAGAAACCTACGCAGCAGCCCGAACATTTGGACCTGCGAGCCGAATACTTGGACCGAAGACTTCGTTCTCATCATTCGACTTCGAAGAAAATACTTCCATCAACGTGATCCTGAGAGGAGCGAGGTGTCAGCTTGTGCAGTCAGGAAGCCAAGGAGTAAGAAATTTAGCCGCAAAAGAGGGATTTACCAGCCAGCATTAAATACGCGCATATAGCTACGGCCGGCCAATCCTACCTTTCCCTTTTCTTTTCCATTTCCATTGTACAATACTGTGTATTTTCCTATTCTTAGTGTCACTACTTGCCTGTGTTGTACGAGCCTACGAGTCGTTTCGTGACGCAGCATCAACGGGCATATTTTAAACTGTGAGTACTCCATCTTTCTACTTTCCACCGAAAAATGACTTTAGACGTTGAGGCTAATAATAGTCGGGATAAATCCCCTAACAAATTGACTGACAGTAGTTTAGTTATTAGAGAGTTAGTTAAAAAACGCGGGATTGTTAAAGGGAGGCTTACAAAATTTGAAACTTATCTATCTAATCTTAATGTAGAATCTATATCTGGTCAAACTCAAATTGACCTTAAGTTGCGCATTCAAGGAGTTTCTAATTTATTTTCTGAATTTAATAATATCCAGGGCAAACTTGAGGAGCTATCTATTGACTTAGACGAGCAATTATCGCAGAGAGAGTTTTTCGAAGATAGTTATTACAGCATTCTTTCGCGAGCTGAATATCTTTTGAATCCTAGTCAGGTGTCCGGCAGTTCTAATAGGTGTAGTCAGCATGGTAATAGATCGGTAAAATTACCTACAATTTCTATGCCCACATTTAACGGCTCATGTGAGCAATGGTTGGAGTTTAGGGACACTTTTCTCTCTTTGGTACATAATTCGACTGAACTTAGTAATATAGAAAAGTTCCACTATCTTAAGTCGTCACTTAAGGATAGCGCAGAGCTAGTAATAAATTCAGTGGAATTCTCAAGTGATAATTATTACGTTGCCTGGGAGTTACTTCTTAATCGTTACAATAATAGCAGGTTATTAGTGCAGAATCACATCAAGTCGTTGTTTAACATGCAAAGTGTAAACAAAGAATCATCAATTTTACTGAGAAAGTTAATCGACAATGTTTTAAAGAATTTACGCGCATTAAAAATACTTGGCGAGCCGACAGAATATTGGGATACTTTGGTTATCTACATTATGGTTTCAAAACTAGACCCAGTTACCGAACGCGAGTGGGAACAATACAAAGGTAGCTTATATTCTGCTAACGGTGATTTTAAAACACAACTAAAAGTAACACATCTCATTAACTTTCTGAAAGACCGGGCTGATATGCTAGAAACATTACAATTATCGCATAATAAAACCATTTTTGAAAATAAAAAACACTACCCGCAACCAAGCAATTCTAAAATTCACTGTAATGTTTCCGCAAATAAGCCAACGGAACGTATTTCACGCGATGTCACTAAAAACACTTGCTTGCTATGTAAAAGAAACCATCCGCTATATTCGTGTAACACTTTTTTAAATTATAATTTAGATCTAAAACTAAAATTCATTCGCGATATGAACCTTTGTATTAATTGTTTGCGCGCTGGTCATACGTTAGAAAACTGTAGATTCGGTCCCTGTCGAATGTGCAACCAGAAACATAATTCGCTTGTACATTCCGATAGTGCTATGACGATGACTAATGATAAATCTATCGCATACGGATCTCCGCAAAGCACTGGTAGCTCGCGGCTTGAAGTGACTACTGACTCGCACCAGCGGACCACTCCCCCCGTGCACTCTGCACCGAACCTACCATCTTCATCTTTATCAGCGCAAGTTACTTTACAAGCAAACAACACACACACGCACTTTGACGGCTCACAGTTAAACGACGCGAATATAGTTTTACTTCCGACCGCATTAGTAGAAATAGCCGATCGTTATAATAATTATCACGTCGCACGCGCGCTTCTGGATAGCGGTAGCCAAAGTAGTTTCATATCACAATCATTATGCGATTTACTTCATACGCCAGTAATACAGTCCACTCACGAAATACGTGGCGTTGGAAACTCAATCACAAATTCCACGCAAAAATGTGATATTGAGATTAAGTCGCGCACCAACCCGTATGTTACGCAGTTACAATGTTTTGTTTTGCCGGTTATTACGTCATCGATACCCGCGACGAGTATACATAGCGCTAAGTTTGATATTCCCAATAACATTCAGTTAGCTGATCCGCAATTCTATAATTCGCAAAGTATAGATATTCTTATCGGCGCTGATAAGTTTTGGGATTTATTAAACACAAATAGTAAAATTAAATTAGCTAGTGGTCCCGTCTTATTAGATTCTAAGTTGGGATGGATTATATCAGGTCCGATCTGCCATTCTTTACGACAGAACCAATATATTCACTGTAATATGTCTCGTATAGTTAACTCCCAATCGCGTCAAGTTTGGGATCTCGAAGAAGGGAACGTTACTCGGGAATCTCGGGATACGCGAACTAATGAGGAACGTGCACGTGAAAAACATTTCATCACAACCACTACGCGCATAAGTGATGAAAGGTTTTGCGTTCAAAAACCTTTTAAGGAAAATCCTAACGTATTAGGAAATAGGTACTCGCAAGCTGAACATCGGTTCACTTGAAATTCGCGTACCTAGTTACAGCGCAATGTAAATTTAAAATATTTTCGTCGGGATTTTATACATAAAACATTTTTGTTCGCTACCATGATAGTTTTCGTAAACATAGTAGGTACATACTTACGACTTAACTACGAGTCACATTCGCTATTGTAGTTTAGTATAATTTTTTGTGAAAACCTAATAAATTACGTTTTATGAAAATATATTTTCATATCATTACGGTTGGCACTTATGTGTAAATGTGTCTAGCTACTTTGTTTTATTATATTTTATTGGTTTTAATTTAGTTTAGTAATCACATATTATTGTATAGGTACATTAAGTTCTTGTTGCTCCACTTCGCAAATGGAAGCTTAACTTTAATTTAAATGCAATATAGACTTCGATTGTCTTCGATCAACAATAACACCATAGAACACCCATTTTTACGGGGCTGTCACTTGGTGATTTTTCCTATAAACTTTAGTTTTAGGTTAATATTATATACTGTTTTCTGTTTTAATTTTAGCATGTTTCCAATTTATTTCTTTACGTTTTCTAGTATTTAATATATCGCAAGTTTTGACACCTAGTTAGGGTTGTCAAGTTAATTTATGGTAGTTAATATTTTTCACATTTTCTCTCCCATACCTTTATGACGAATATATAGGTATGTGTAGTGTAGTGTAGCCTACGCTTGACTATTGCTCACACTGAATCGTTAGTTAGTGGAAGGGTATATTTTTTATTTATTTATTTCTGTACTCGCGCTGTACATTTAGAGCTTGTAGGCTATTTGACTTCGGATGCTTTGTATCTGCTCGCGTTACAATGATATAATTGCACGTCATAGAAAACTTGCTCGAGATGATGATGGAAACATTGGAGCGTTTGCGAACAAGTTTGGAAAATTATTATCGAGATGCTCAAATGATATCCTTGAATACACAACTAGTCAAGACTTATTTTTATTGAGACAGACCATAGACAGACTCATTTGTTTGTCTCTAAGCGCCTCATTTCGGTGGATTGTGGAAGCTGGAGTAAATCATTTAAGCATGATTTATGACGGGTAGATGGAAATGCTCTTTTAGCATTTAGGAATTTCGCACAGTATTGTCACAGGTTACATCCATCCTAAATCCCCATCCTAGGAGTCCTATCTTCACTGATCCGAATCTTAATCCATTATGTCCTCACTTCCTTATTGGCCGGTCGCTAACTACACCAGCGACTATGCAACTGGAAGATGTTCCTGCTCATCGACTGACGCGCCATCAACCACAGGAATAGATTCGACAACACTTCTGGAGCCGCTGGAGTAAAGATTACATCTCAGCGATGCAAGTTGAAAGTAGGAGAGATTTCTTCACGCTTTTCCCAAGATACGTCCTCTCATCAAAATCGAAGAAAGACAAGACGTTGGACGCTGGTGCTTCCAAGGCCGGGGGCATGTTCGGACGGAAGACCATGATGAGCTGCGTCTACTGGAACGTTGCAGCAGCCGTACGTCCATTGGCTGCGCGGCCCGTGCGTTCGACCAATGAAATTCATCTGGGGCGCCCCGAATTGAAGTTTTAGCGCGAAACAATATTCGTTACTAAAAATTAAATATTCGTCACATTCAAAATTCGCATCTTCCTATACGCACAAAATTTTACTTCTGTCCATTATTTTCGCTATTTTATCTATTTTATTGTAATTCGCCATTTTATTCATTATATATTTAACTACGCAACAAACTGAGCTTTATTGAAGAGAAACCTACGCAGCAGCCCGAACAAATATTGTATTTTTTTTTGTGTAATACAACAATTATTAATCGTTTAGGACAAAAATAAAAAAAGGGTCAAGTAGCCTATTTTGTCGCCATGAGACGCAAGCATCGTGTGTTAAACTTACCGGCTTCCTTGCGTTTGCTGAGCGTTCGACTTGCGTTTGTATTGATACAAACGAGCGCACAAAAAACGTCATGTGGAAGGGCCCTCATTAGTAAATTGTAACTAATTATAATTAATATTGTTTTGTTATTACATAAGAGTGCAGCATAATATATATTTTTAACAGAAGATACATAAGAATTGTTTTTAAATCAAAGGTTTTTTTACCAATTAGTATCTTTTTAGGCATAAATAGCCCGAAATACAGGGCCACCTAGTTCAGGCATAAGAATAAATTTATATACCTTACTTTGTTTTCTTTTAATTCTGTAAATTGTGCCTACCTATTAGAATTGATAAACGTAACTATGACTTGTTTGTTTATGTTTACTAACATTAGTGTGTAAGAAGAGACTTGACCTGTCCATTATGTATGCAAAATTTATAAATGAATCATTAGGAATTTTCTTTTTTTTTTCTTTTACTTTTATGGTAAGTGGATCAATTTACATTTCATTTAAGAATATTGAAAATTCTGAGTGCGATCTAAGGTTTAAATAAAAATAAAATAAGGTATCCCCTAAATTAGTTGCTGCTTTTTACTGTCTTCAAACACGCTTTCTCGTGAATGAATCCGCTTTTGCGTGGAAAGGGTGTTAATTGGTCTTAAGTAAAGTAAGGAAATCAAGCGTCCTTTATAAGTAGATAAATACCATATTACAGGTAATATTTTATTTACAGTACAATACGCAACTTCTCAGAAGGGAAAGCCATTGATACTACTCAATGGTTACAGATACCGCTTTATCTCAACATTTAATTCTAAAAAGAGGTGGGTCTGCTCTACACATGAAAGTAAAGGCTGCCGCGGCTCTCTTCACACCTACAATGACGTCATTATTAACGTTAATGCATCACATAACCATGACTTATCATCAAGAAGTAAAAGCAAAACTGTGTAGCTTGAATCTTCAAAAACTGATATCAGTTTCTGTGTGACTTATTACAATCACTTATTACTATATATACCTATCTTATAAACTGGTTTTCATTTCAGTTTATAAACTCATTCCAATTCCCTTTTCCTTAAGTTCTATCCTTAATGTGTTATGTCCTCTAGCAAAAGATGATTGTCAACGCGTATATCTATATAGTATTTGTTTGGAGTAAATTACATCAACCCCATATATCTATGCTTAACAAAACTTAATAATTAAGATTAAAGGGTGATCTTATTCGACGGTGGATACTACACAACAACGGTAAGAAGTACCGCTAAAAAGGAGGTGGGTGTGCTCGACGCACGTATAAGGGCTGCCGTGCCTTACTTCGCACAATCAAAGACGTGATTATACGCATCAATGCTCCATGACAAGAAGTAGACTAACTTCTGACTATGAAAGTATCTGGAGACACATTTTGATTATATGATGATGATTTTTTTTTTGATTAAGAAATCTTTCAAATAAAGCAATGGTTTTCCTTTCATTTTATGTAATTTTAACCTTTATTCATCTGTTCTTAAAATAAGTGAGATGTTAGAATTTGACAATCTTACAATAATAATATGTATTTTTTATTTGCAGTGAAATACATTACTTCTCGAAAGGGGAGGACTTTGATACTATTCGATGGTTACAAATACCGCTGCAACTACACTCAAAATTCTAAAAGGAGGTGGGTCTGTTCGACGCACGATTCTAAGGGTTGCCGTGCCTCCCTTCGGACCCTCGATGACTGCATCATTAGCACCAATGGTGCCCACAACCATGACAAGCCAGTAAGCGCAGAGCTTTAGAACTGGAGAGAACATTTCCTAAGTGCAAGAAACATGAGAGTGACATATTTTAATTATGATGATGATAGCATTAAAATATAAATTAAGATTTCTATTTTATTTGTTTAAGTTAGAGATAAGATAGCCAGTTCCTCGGTGGTTGATGATTCCGGGAGTAGTGCGCTTCCACCTTCAGCCTTATCACCACTTAACATCAAGTGTGATGAAGGCTAAGTGGTTCCCCGTTGTGAATTGAAAAAAAAGAAAAACAACGGGTTGCACTCCGGGAGTGCCGGCAGAAGTGAAAAGGGCTCCCTAGAATTTTTCACAAAAAAAGGAATTTGACAAAAAAAAAAGAAAAAAATACGGACTGGATTTGAACCTCGGTCTTGCGTCAAAAAGTGCACAAAACCGCTTTTACTCCTTCTTTGTTCCTTAGAAAAAGTCTTGACTATTAACGTCGCAAAGTAAGATAGAATTTGACAATCTTAAATTCTATTATTAGTCCTACACATTCTAAAGCAAATAATAATATGTTTTTTTTTATTTACAGTGGAATATATAACTTTTCAAAAGCGGAATAATACTCTGATACTTTGAAGGCTACAAATACTGCTACTCTTGCGTTTGTATCGGTACACTATAAATTCTAAAAGGTGGTGGGTCTGTTCGACAAATGAAAGAAAGAGCTGCCGTGCCTCTCTTCTGACGTTCGATGACGTCATTATTAGCTCCAATCCCACAACCTACAAGCCGTAAACGTAAAGCTTTGACTGTAAAATTATTAGAGGGACACAATGATTATGATGATATTGTATCATTTGATTGTGAAACTAAGAAGCATGCTAAATAAAGTAATAATTTCAAGTTTATTTTTAACTTTTGATCATCCCTTATTCCTAAGAAAAGTCTTGACTAATAACGTCATGAGGTAAAATTTTCGAATTTGACAAAGTACTTAATATTCTATTTTAGTCGTAAAGTTATGAATGATTAAAGAATGATTGGTAACAAAATATGTTTTTATTCGCAGTGGAATACATAACTTCACAAAAGGGAAATACAATGATAAGATTTAACGGGTTCACATACTACTGTGGCTACAAACATAAATCCAAAAGAAGGTGGGCCTGCTCGACGCATTATGCGAAGGGTTGTCGCGCCGTCCTTCACACCTTGGATGACGTTATTATCAGCGCAAACACCTCACACAATCATGCCAAGAAGGAAGTGTGAAGCCGTAGCAGTTTCTATGTGGCATCCACAAGGAAGACGATGGAAGTACTTAGTGCGTAGCAAGCGTAGAAAACGCTTCGCTGAAAACGGCAAACCCTCCATATAAGCTACCTTTACGATTTTGAATTAGGTATTTGACTGAATTTTTTTATCGACTTAAAATGTTTATTGGATTAGTAGCAACACAACATACTTAGTTATTTATTTTCAAATATCTTACATATTTTTAGCGATATAGAGCTTCAAACTTTCTAATTAGACAAGGAGAGCGCTATAGAAATGTGATTTCAACAACAGTCAAATACCCAATTACTTACCTATTTCAAGTTTTCATACCAACTACCTAGCATATTTTTGATTCCACGCTACATTCAGTAGCGTAAATGTGTGGCATGCTTCTTCTAACCTCTTTCTATTATATCTGTTGGTTTTTTTTGTATGATTAATTAGTAACTACTTAATAAGAAAATAAACTAGTTTCCATTTCGGTGTATATTATAAAACCCCATATCTTTTTGTAGTCTTGATAAGATTGTGAGCAATGTGTTTCTAAACGTCAAAACTTGAGCGTCCAGCAGAAAGTTGAAACTTTTGCGTTTGAGCACTAAACACGTAAATATTGCTAACTATGAGTCATCGTTGTCATCAACGCCGTAAAGACGGGAAGCGATCACCGCATGCTTAGAGGCACATTGAATATCAACGTCAAGCTGGAAAGATCTCGACTAATAAAATCTACGCTCCGACCAATACCGGCTCAAATTCAAAACCCCGAGTGCTTTCAGCTCGAGCTCCAAAACCGCTTCGAAGCCCTTGAGAACAGCATCGATATGGACGATCTATACAACATGATGGTGGATACTGTCCGCACGGTAGGGTCCAAGCACTACAAAACCCACCGTCCTAAATTGAAGAAACTCTCCAGCCACACTATCCGACTCATGGATCAGAGAAACGAAATGAAACTACAGGACTCAGCGGATGCCCTTCGTTATCGACAGCTAAATAGGCAGATCTCCAAGTCCTTGACAAGCGACCTTCGCCAATTTAATACCGAGCGTATTAAAGAGGCCATTGAGCGGAACAAAGGCTCCAAAGTGTTCGCTAGAGATCTGGCTATAGGGCAAAGTCAACTGACGAGGCTGCAAGCTGAGGACGGTAGTATCATTTCATCAACACCTGAAATCCTGAGGGAGATTGAGAGTTTCTATTGACAGTTGTACTCCACGCAAACACCTGTTGAAAGTAAGGCTACAGAACCTAGAGCCAAGCTTACCCGACACTATACCGAAGATATCCCGGACGTCAGCCTGTACGAGATTAGAATGGCTCTCAAGCAGCTCAAAAACAACAAGGCGGCGGGCGATGACGGAATCACAACAGAACTTCTGAGAGCGGGCGGTAAGCCGATACTTAAGGTCCTCCAGAAGCTCTTCAACTCTGTCATCCTCGAGGGCAAAACGCCAAAGGCATGGGGCAGAAGCGATGTGATGCTGTTCTTCAAGAAGGGTGATAAGACTCTCTTGAAAAACTACCGACCCATCTCGCTTCTGAGCCATATCTACAAGTTGTTTTCGAGAGTCATTACGAATCGTCTCGCTCGCAGGTTCGACGACTTCCAACCTCCCGAACAAGCCGGGTTCCGAAAAGGTTATAGTACCATAGACCACATTCATACGCTGCGGCAAGTTATACAGAAGACCGAAGAGTATAACTTGCCACTATGCTTGGCGTTCGTGGACTATGAGAAAGCCTTTGATTCGATCGAGACCTGGGCAGTGCTGCAGTCTCTCCAGAGGTGCCAAATAGACTACAGGTACATCGAGGTGCTGAGGTACTTATACCAAAACGCCACCATGTCAGTCCGACTACAGAACCAGAGCTCTAATCCTATCCAACTACAGCGAGGTGTGAGACAGGGAGACGTCATTTCTCCGAAACTATTCACAGCTGCGTTGGAGGATATTTTCAAGCTACTGGACTGGAAAGGATTCGGTATTAACATCAATGGCGAGTACCTAACACACCTGCGGTTTGCCGATGATGTAGTTCTCATGGCTGAGACCTTGGAAGACCTGAACACAATGCTCGAAGATCTCAGCAATGCTTCCCAAAGAGTGGGTCTGAAGATGAACATGGATAAGACGAAAATCATGTCCAATGCCCATGTTGCATCCGCTCCAGTTAATGTTGGGAACATTACACTCGAAGTTGTTGACCACTATGTCTACCTAGGACAGGCAATCCAATTAGGTAAGTCCAACTTCGAGAAAGAGATCTCTCGTCGAATCCAGCTCGGATGGGCAGCATTTGGGAAGCTCCGGCATATATTTGCGTCCAAAATTCCTCAATGTCTCAAGACTAAGGTCTTTGACCAGTGTGTGTTGCCAGTTATGACTTATGGAAGCGAGACGTGGTCTTTTACTATGGGTCTCATAAGAAGGCTCAAGGTTACCCAGCGAGCAATGGAGAGAACGATGCTTGGTATTTCCCTGCTCGATCGAATCAGAAATGATGAGATCCGCAGGAGAACTAAAACGACCGACATCGCTCGAAGGATTGCTCAGTTGAAGTGGCAGTGGGCGGGACACATAGCGCGGAGAACCGATGGCCGTTGGGGCGGAAAGGTTCTCGAATGGCGACCGCGAACCGGACGACGTTCCGTGGGCAGGCCCCCTACAAGGTGGACCGACGATCTGGTCAAGGTCGCGGGAAGCCGCTGGATGCGGGCAGCGCAGGACCGATCGTTGTGGAGATCCTTGGGGGAGCCCTATGCCCAGCAGTGGGCGTCTTACGGTTGAAATGATGATGATGATGATGAGTCACAACTCGATTTGTTTTTATTTGAAGTGGAATGCATATAAAAGGGGGAAGACAATGATACGACTCGAAGGTTACACATACAGTTGTGTAACCGTCGACCTGCTCAACGCATAGTTCTAAGGGGTGCCGTGCCGCGATCCACACTTTCGGTGATGAGATTATTAGCATAAATGTTTCATACAATCACGCTAGAAATCCGAAATCCGATGCATCAACATTTTGACACTTTGATAAATGATTATTGGTTACTTTATGGGAAAATTCACTACTTCAAATATCCACTTTTAATTTTCAGTGGAATACACGACTTCTCGAAAGGGGAAGACTATGATACGCCTTGATGGTTTTACATACCGCTGTATCTATAAACTTAACTCGAAAAGGAGGTGGGTCTGCTCAACGCATAATTCTAAGGGGTGCCGTGCCGACATCCACACCATCGACGACGAGATTATTGGCATTAATGCGTCACACAATCACGATAAGAAGTAAATGTTATGCTAAAGCAGTTTCTGTGTGGTGTATTTTAATTGCGAGACTTTTGATAAATAAAAAAATATACTTTTTTTAATAATATCTTACTATAACTAACAGGTAAAGTCAGGGACAAATTCAGTG
Organism: Crambus lathoniellus; assembly: GCA_949710035.1. Lineage (NCBI taxonomy): Eukaryota > Metazoa > Arthropoda > Insecta > Lepidoptera > Crambidae > Crambus > Crambus lathoniellus. The sequence goes on along the minus strand of OX453307.1, from coordinate 7,739,706 downwards.
AAACACTTGTGGCTGGTACCTCGCCATTAACGCGCAAACCCTTTTACTATTTGGTTATTAGGCTACCCTAGTGTGATACACAATGCATAAGCAATTAGTGCCTTTTCACATGCATTTGAGGTGCGTGTGCGTTTAAGATAGAAATGTGTGAGCTACATAGACAGCTTTCACATGGCCGGCGAGACACGGTCACGGCACGGTCGCCGTGCCATGTATAAGCTGTCTACTGGCTATGTTGCTCATACATTACTACTTAACACGGGCATTGGCATGTGCATTTGAAAAGGCACTTAGGGATAAGAAACGCAAATGAACGGTGAGCCGCCAGCCACATGAAAAGATGTAAGAGGTTGTTTACCGAATTTGTCCCTGGTTGTATATCTAATAAACAGCAATAATATTTTGCCTGGTTTTACCTAAAATATTAAATTGATTTTGAATCAATTTGTTAATTAAAAATGTAAATGATGACATTATTATTAAGAATTTATTAATTTTGAATATCCGACTATACTAATTATTATTTTTTTGTATTTTTTATGTAATTCAATTTTATTAAGAAAGCATTATTAATAAAATACATTTACTTACCAAAAGAATTTATACATTTTCGACACAATAAACGATTGTAAGAATAAATTGTTAAGAAATAAATAATATTGAAATAACAGTTAAATATCGTGCGCAGTTGTAATATAAGTGTAAAGAATTTCATAGTTTTATCTAAGATAGTGTTTCACATAAATGATCTGTGTTCTGTTTTTCTTTTATACACAACGATGTAGCACTTAGCCTTCATCGTTGCTTTGCTTAAAAGAATAAGTATGTAAATAAATTAGTATTCTAATAAAATCACTGATTTCTTTTTAAGTTTATAAATATTTCACCGCTTTCCTATCCCCTTACGTAACGCACATTCATGATTTCAAGTGTTCACTTTTAATTTACAGTAGAATATATGACCTCTCGAAAGGGGAAGACTATGATACGATGTGATGGTTACACATACTACTGTAGACACAAATTAATGTCGAAAAGGAGGTGGGCCTGGGTGCCTACCATCAACTTTAAGACAGCGATTCAAAAATAGCGCGATGCAGAATAGGTTCCTAAAATGAATTGCTTTCTTTCGTACTCTGACCTTCTAAAAACTGGATCGCAAATGAATTGCTAAATGTGAATGACCGAACGATTTGTGTCCTTATTTCTTCCACCCGTCTCTTTCATTCGATTCTGTCATGCCCGGAGAGTGAGAGGGACGGGAACAACCTGCAGGTGTCATGTTAGCTTAGCCGAGTTATAAGTCAAATAAGCCTACATGGCAGCTTAGCGGCTGTGAAATGTCATTGAATGATCACTGAATCGCTGTCATTGATATTAAGCTGTCGTGGTACGAATAAGCGAAGCAGATCAGTTTAGGTCCTAAACAAAACCGCAATAAGAGTTGATGGTAGGCACCCTGCTCGACGCATAAGGACTGTCCTGCCGCCATCCGCACCAACGGCGACGAGATTATTAGCATCAATGTTTCACACAATCACGATAAGAAGTAAATGCGACAGGCTACAGCAGTTTGTAAATGACATCTTTCATTGCAAGTAAAAATTTGTTCTATCTGGAGTAAACGCGTTTTAACTAAAAACGGGTTATAACTGGAACACAAAGTTATAAATGTTGAGTATAATTTTAATCGAACATCAGATATGTTTTGTTTTAAAAATAGTTCGTGTGTGATTTATAGGTAGGTACTGTAAATTGTTAGATACTGTTTTAAAACAAATGATCAGTGAGTATTTTACCAACTTTTTTTTTTTGAGAAATTTTAAGTAGAGTGCGTGTCAGATAAACTCTGCGCGCGACAGAAAACGACACGCGCGGGAAGCGAGACGATTTTGCAGATTAGGCAAAAAAACACAAAATCACTTCGTATTAAGAAAAGGGATTTTAGAAAATTCTTCTACACGATCCTAACTATTATTGGTGTTCACTTATTAAACCAATTTTCAATAGTAAGTATATGTAACCCCATTTAAGAATAATCTTGAAACTTCGTCTATTTAGCGGTCTTTGCGAATAGAAAAAGTGTCGAGGCAAAATCATAAAATCGTGTTTCTGAAACTATAAGAAATAAGAAATATATTTCTTATTGCCAGATTTGTAACAACTCTAACCGCCCTATAGTTTTATATCAAAAAGTCCATACTTTTTTCGAGTAGCGCCTTAAGAAAAGATTAGTATGCGATTACGACCGCGCGCAGACTTATCTGCCGCGCACTCACTGGTGCTTGAGCTTGCATCATCAAAATGACGTTTTTATAAATGTCTGCACTCAAAGTCCCTGTAACAAATTCAAACTTAAAAACTTTATATTCAAATAGATAATAATTTTGACTCGTCCAACAAATTTTTCCTTCTACAGATCGACAATCTTTTCTAATTCGGTGACAACTGCTGCGCTATGATTTTTTTCTTCTTTTTGTAGCAATTTAACCGGCCCTAAATTTTTAGACATTCAGCCGGCAGCAGCTCTATGGTTGAACAACAACTTGACAGCTAAATTATATGTAAAAAAACACGTTAGTTCCAGTTCTTGGCCACCGAAACAGAAAACGTTGTCGCGCTATATCCGTTAAGGTCATCTTTTAACAAATGATTAAAGGTTACTTCATGGGCTAATTTACCACTTCAAATGTTTACTTTTAATTTACAGTGGAATACATCACTTCTCAAAAGGGTAAGACTATGATACGAATAGATGGCTACACATACAGCTGTATCCGGAAACAACAGTCAAGAGGAGGTGTCAGAGGGAGGTGGGTCTGCTCGACGCATAACATTAAGGGGTGCCGCGCCGCCATCCGCACTTTCGACGATGAGATTATTAGCATCAATACATCACACAATCACGATAAGAAGTAGAAGCGACATGCTAAAGCATTTTCTAGACAGATTCCTATTAACTGCAAATAAAAACTTGTTTTGACTACAAAAAAACACGTTATAACCAAAAATATAACATAAAACTGGAATATGCAAATAATCGAACATCAGACTGTGTATATTTTATATTAAAAATGTATTGACTGTGTGCGTTCTATATTTATTCAGAGTTTTAAGAAAATTAATAAAAAACGGCGTGCCTTTGACAACCTTGTTTTTTTTGAGAAATCTCAACTGGTACTCGAGCTTGCAGCATCAAGTTGACGCTTCTACATTTAAGCATTCATAGACACTTAATATATCAGCAACTTCACCATTTCAATTATTTACTTTTAATTTACAGTAGAATACACAACTTCTCGAAAGGGTAAGGCTATGATACGCATTGATGGATTCAAGTATTTCTGTGCCAGAAACCGAAAGTCTAAAGGGAGGTGGGTCTGCTCGACGCATAACAATAAGGGGTGCCGCGCCGCCATCCGCACCTTCGACGACGAGATTGTTACCATCAATGCTACACACAATCACGATAAGAAGTAGATGCGACATGCTAATAAAGCAGTTTCTAGACAGATATCTATTAACTGCAAATAAAAACTTGTTTTGACTACAAAAAAAAACACGTTATAACCAAAAATGTAACATATAACTGTTACATGTAACATATACTTAACTGGAATGTGCAAATAATCGAACATCAGATTGTGTATGTTTTTATATTAAAGATGTCTTGACTGTGTCAGTTCTATACTTATACTAAGTTTTAAGAAAATTAATAAAACAACGGCGTGCCTTTGACAAACTTGTTTTTTTGAGAAATCTCAACTGGTGCTCGAGCTTGCAGCATCAAGTTGACGCGTCTCATCATTTTAGCATTCATAGACTTTGAAAAATTATTTTAATATATCAGCCAATTCACTATTTCAATTATTTACTTTTATAAGGTTCGGCGTATGAAATGATACCCACGGTGTGCGAAGATAATATTATTTATTGTTATACTTGACAACATACAACAATGTAACTATACGTCATGTACTTCATACAGTGTAACCCTATTATGGACCTTGGGAAGGACGCGTGGCATACGCAACCCGATGTCCGTCTAGCTAGAGTGCTCGTCAGATAAGTCTGCGCGCGGTAAAAATCGAGTACTAATCTTTTCTATAACATTATAACAAAAAAATACACTATAACTAGCGCCGAAAACGCGCCAGTCACGCGCAAAGTTATCTGACACACACTCTACGTCTAACTTGATGACGCGGGGCATCGATCAAGCCAAACACTGGAGACACTGAGCAGACTACGGGAGCAATCGTACTCGGTGCCGTCTAGCGAGCGACTGGCGCGCAGTGCGCGGTGTGAGGTGTGGGGGGCGGTGACGATCGCCAGTGTCGTTATTATGCGGGTGTTCTATAGTGGTGTTATATTTTTAATTTACGGTAGAATACACAACTTCTCAAAAGGGTAAGGCTATGATACGCATTGATGGTTTCACGTATTTCTGTGCCAGAAACCGAAAGTCTAAAGAGAGGTGGGTCTGCTCGACGCATAACAATAAGGGGTGCCGCGCCGCCATCCGCACTTTCGACGACGAGATTATTAGCATCAATGCACCTCAACCAATGCAACCTCCTCGCCTCAGTGCCGTTGTTGTGAGTGGACGTGCGTCGCGTACCTCCGCAATAAGTACCATTTCCGCGTGAATTCTGGACGTAAACGGCGCCCCCCTGACTGTGTTATATGGTGTAGTGCACTCTGTCCCTTTTTCGCTACGCTGCAATTGTCCGCGAACGCGGCAAGCGACGCCAAACAGAGAAGAGGACATTTACATAATTGCTTTCTCGCTCGCCGCCTGCTTTGTCCCGTTATCAACTTGCCACCCGCCCGGCAAACCACAAATACTCTTGTTTACATTCGATTTTTGTAACAAGATTATACACTCAGTGTTGCATAGGTTCGTGCGCTTGCGATGAGTACAATTAATAAATCATTTTCGGCATCAAACATCAGCGAGATGGGAAATGAAAGTACCCCATTGAATTTTGTTTCGGTCCGCTCCAAACGAATGAGAGAAGAGGATTTACCGGCTGAACTTGAAAAGTTTAAAGACGAAATGAAAGAGTTACTTAATTCGTTCATATTTACCCAACAGAACCAACTGAAGGGCATACTCACAAACCTAAAAGAAATACAGGATACGAATCTTAATATTGAAAATTCTATCGCTTTGTTAACTAGTCAAAATGAGGAGTTCAGAAGGAAAATTGAAGTTCTTGAATGTCAAACAAAAAAGAACAGTGAGTATATTGTGATTCTGGAAAATAAAATTGAAGACCTGCAAAGAACATCGCGTAAAACAAGTATAGAAATAAAAAATGTCCCGAAGAAAGACCGAGAAAGTACAGGCGATTTAATAAATATGGTCACTTGTTTAGCCAATAGTGTCAACTTGGAATTACAACCGCGCGATATAAAGGACATTTTTAGGTTAAGAACCAAAACAACCGATGGCAGTTACCGAAATGCTCCAATAATTGTTGAATTGGGCTCGACTATTTTGAAAACAGATCTTTTGAAAAAGGTTAAACTGTTCAATACAAAGAATAAATGCAAACTTCAGGCCAAGCACCTAGGACACACGACTCAAGAGGATACCGCTGTTTTTGTTTCGGAACAGTTGACTCCAAAAGGCGCTCGTCTCTTCTTCTTGGCACGGGATCTAGTCAGATCGAACAAGTATAAATATTGCTGGACCTCGTTTGGCAAGGTGCTCGTCCGTAAGGATGACCAGTCGCGTGTTATTAACATTACTAACGAAGCTCAAGTACATTTACTACTACAGGATGCATGACTGAAATACTTTAAATTTAACTTTGAATACGTAATTGGCTGTAACTTATGTTTGATACCTGTGAACTTAATCAGCTATACAATAAATCGTTTATTCAAATGTTACAATAAAATAATAGTGTACTATCTGTGTACGTATTTAGTTATCACACGTTTATACGTTAAACCCCTAATCTGTGTACACATAATAATTATATCTTTTACTCTTTATTGTGCGTACATACCTTGTTTTGATTTGTATTTATTATTTTTGATGATGGAAAAGGCAGTCATGTATTTAAGTTTTCTCTCAAGTAATATTAATATTATATTTTTGAATTTCCATAAACAAGTAGTAATCCAATTTATAGTTTTTAAAAGTAAGAAATGTAAGCACTTCGTATTTATAACTTACTATACACCCAATATTTCCTCTCACACCTATACACAATCAAATCACACACACAACTCACAAATTAATGTACAGAATATGATAATTAAAAAGATAAATATGGTTTCTGAAATAATAACGGAAAAAGAAAAATGGTTCTTATTTCTTTTGTTAAAAAACCTTTTGCTTACTGATATAATAATATATATCTGGTTGTCTAATAATGTCTACCTAAGTGGTTTATTTAATACCGTCTTATTAATCCGAATCAGCTTCGCATATGGAAATGACTTTTCAATAATAAATAATATTTTTTATGGATAATCAACTAAATACATTGCAAGAATTGGACAAAGTAGAAATATCTGAGTCTATTAGCTGTAACATCGGGGATCTACCTCAACATCTACCTAACAGCAATTCGAAACTAAGTATCCTGACTCAGAATATTAGGAGCATTTATAGTAACCTCGACGATTTACAATTGTCTCTATCCCAATTCCCATTTGTTCCAGATATTTTGATTCTCACCGAATGCAGGCTAAGCCCTATTAAACCAATTCCAGCTATAGATAATTATACATCCTATTATACTACAAAAACTATTAATCAGAATGACAGCGTTGTTGTTTTTATTAAGAATTGTCACCAAGTTCAAGTTACGGAAATGAACCTTAGGGAGGCTTCTGGACTCCAAATAGTTACGCATGAACTGATAATTATTGGTATTTATCGATCGCCATCCAATGTAAATGCCGAAAATTTCATAAATTCACTCGAGTGTCATCTGGATGGTATTGATTCGCCGTTATTGGAGATGTCAATATAAATCTGATTGTAAAGCCCTTAGAATCAACTTATGAGCGAAATAATAGACTTAATTATCTAGATATCTTAACTTCACATGGTCTACTCCCAGGTCATTATCTACCGACTAGGCTTAATAGCTGCATTGACCATGTCATTCTGAAACTCGATAGACGTGACAATTCCGCCTTGGTTGCAGTCTTAAACACCACTGTAACAGACCATGCGATGGTCTTGCTATGTATATCGAGCGATTCGGGTGCTCAATCATCAAATCAGAAATTTAAAACTATAACTGATTATGGAAATGTCTGTAAGACGCTGGCCACGGTTGACTTTTCGTACTTTAACATCTATAGCGATCCAAACGCTCTAGCGGATGCTCTTATAGGGCTGATCAGATCTAATTTGCTTAAAAATACACAAATAAAACAAATTTCTAGCAGTAAAAGATTAATAAAACCTTGGATGACTAGTGGTGTTTTACGTTGCATCAGGTTACGAAACAGTATGCAATTAAAATTAAAATTAGAACCACATAATGAGATGTTAAAAATAACCTTCAAACGCTTTCGTAATTATTGTAGTAATTTAATTAAAAAGTTGAAGCGTCTATATAATAAAAAGAGGATTGATGACTCCGCAACAAATTCAAAAAAACTATGGTCCACAGTTAATGACATAGTTAAATTTAAAGCTACCAAAACGCCTAGTAATAATCTTATTGTACAATCAGCTCACCCACTTGATGTCATTAATCGAGTTAACTCATTTTTTGTTAGTATTGGTAGAACCTTAGCAGATGAAATCACTTTAAATTTTGGTCCACAGTGTCGCTTGCCGGTTAATACCAATCCACTGGTATCCTCATTTGTACTGCTTGATACTGATCCCCAAGAAGTTAATGATGTTCTTATGGGACTTGATTCAGCCTGTGTTTCCGGGTGGGATGAAATACCTGTCAAATTATTAAAAAGTTGCAAAGATTTTATAGTTCCGATTATTACCAAACTAGCAAACCTATGTTTTCATACGGGTAAGTTTCCAAAAGCTCTTAAGCGTTCGATCGTGACACCTGTTTTCAAAGCTGGAGATAAAACTGATATGAACAACTATCGTCCTATCTCAGTGCTAAACAGTATTTCTAAAATAATAGAGAGGCTACTAAATAAAAGACTGGTAAAGTATCTGACAGAATATAATATTATATCTAGCTCGCAGTACGGTTTTCGAAAGGGGGTATCAACACAAGATGCAGTTAAACATTTAATAAGTCTAATTGTAGAAAAGGTTGATAAAGGTAACAAATGTCTCGCTGTCTTCTTAGACCTAAAGAAAGCTTTCGATACCGTGTCTGTACCTATTCTGGTTCAAAGACTTGAAGATATTGGTATTAGAGGTACTGCTCTGTCATTGTTTGAGAATTATCTCACGGAAAGAAAGCAGGTGGTTAGGATTGACTCATTTAAGAGCAACGAAGAGAGTGTCACGCATGGTGTACCACAAGGCAGCGTCCTTGGCCCGACACTTTTCTTAGTTTACATAAATGAATTGTGTAAACTACGAAACGTTGGAGGGCAGGTTATCTGCTATGCTGATGATACTGCACTTGTATTCTCTGACTGCTCTTGGGGAGCTGTGAAAACCAGAGCTGAAGCGGGTTTGGCTGAAGTGCTTAACTGGCTTAACACTAATCTTCTAACCCTCAACATAGAAAAAACAAATTATATTTGTTTCACTCCCAGTCAGAAAACTCAACCAACAGAGAATTTTCTTTTGAAAATACATGGCTGTGGGGATTTTACTAGTAGCACAAATTGTAACTGCTCATGTATCCAAAAGGTGTCACACACCAAATATCTGGGGATAGTAATTGATCAGCGTCTATCATGGCACTTGCAGATTGATTTGGCTATTGAGAGAATCCGTAAGCTTAAGTGGATTTTTAAATCGTTGCGTTATGTTATGACTAGTGAACTTCTAAATCGGATATACATGTCCCTGGTACAGTCCGTATTGACGTATTGCATTCCGTTATGGGGAGGTGCTACTAAAAGTAAATTAATTGAACTTGAACGGGCTCAAAGATCGCTCCTAAAGATTATGTATTTTAAACCTTTTCGTTACCCTACTGGAGATCTTTACACGCTCTGTGGACTGCTATCTATAAGAAAATTGTATATATTGCACACAACGCTTTCATTACACAAAACCTTACCCTTTGATCCCGCAAGACTTAGGAGAAGAAGAAATGACATTGTGGCTCATTCACCTTCAATACGCACAGAGTTTGCTAGACGTCAGTATCCTTGCCAAAGTGTTCACATCTACAACACTATAAATCGCAGAATGGAAAATAATATTTACCCAATGTTGACATACAACTGCAAAAAAGCTGTGACGGCGTGGCTAAAACCTCTCGAATACGAAGAAACTGAAATGATCTTGAACAGAATAAGTTAAAAATATAATATAATATATACATACATACATATGTTTATAAAATAATAATAATAAAAGTACCTAAATGATTTTGGAAAATAAGTTAAAAATAACATGAATAATCAAAATCATCGCATTTTTCATCGTTTTTCATTGAATCACACATTAGTTTCAATACGTTTACATAATTATAAGGCACTTTATCTTATCACAAGCGCAGACACACACGGAAAAACACAGACACACACGCAAACACACACACACACACAAACACAGACACACACACACACACATATATACACACAGTCAGATACATAAACATATACCTACTCTACACATCACTCACATTTTTAATGTTTAGTTTTTAGTTAATTTTCAATCCCTAGTATGTAATCTGGCACTAAGGTATAGAGCGAGGCACACCCCAACACAAGTACTTCATTACTCTCTGGGGTTGTCTCACTGCAATCCATTTCTGTATTTCTTGGGAAATAAAAATATTTTTATTTTATTTTTATTTTTATTTATAATGCAACACACAATCACGATAAGAAGCAGATGCGATGAAACTGTTGTTTCTGAGTGGCATCATAAAATGACGAGAGTTTATATCATATTTTGTATAAAATTATTTTAATTTTACATAAATACACTAGAGCCCTTTATAAGTGGTTTTTTTGTATACTTGCCTCAGGATTTTTATTGAGAAAGCTTTCAAATAATACAATGGTTTTGATTGCATGTCCTCATTTCTTAAAATAACTAAGACGTAGAATTTTACAATCTAAAATAAGTTTTTTATTTTGTGAGGAATACATAACTTCGCAAAAGGGGAGGACTTTGATACTATTCGATGGTTACAAATACCGCTGCAACTACACTCACAATTCTAAACGGAGTTGGTCTGTTCGACGCATGATTCTAAGGGCTGTAGTGTCTCCCTTTGGACCATCCATGACTGCATCATTAGCACCAATGGCACCGCAACTATTATAAGCCAGTAAACGCAGAGCTTTGAATGCAAAGAATATCAAAATGACACATTTTAATTATGATGATGATGTTTTTCATCTGGATTTTGTAATTAATTGGGATTACAAAAAATAATAATATTTTTTTTACTTTAATTCATCTCTTCTATTAAATAGATAAAGTCTTGACAATTTACGTTGCGAAGTAAGATGAAAGAATTTGACAATCTAAAACGCTATTGTTAGTCCTAGAGATACCCGAGTAAAGAACAAATTGTGTTTTATTTGCAGGAGAATATATAACTTCACGAAAGGGAAAGACTCTGATACTACTTTATGGTTACAAATACCGCTTCAACTGTAAATACAGTGTAAATTCTAAAATGAGGTGGGTCTGCTCGACGCATGAGTCTAAGGGCTGTCGTGCCTTCATCCGCACCTACAAAGACGAGATTGTAAGCGTCAATACAACACACAACCACGATAAGAAATAGACGCCAAATCATAGCTTAAGTAAATCGCTATAGCTGCTATAGCAGAATCTGTGTGATATTTATTGTAAGTGCAAATAAATAGCATTCTACTAAAAATGACATATAAGTTTTATTAACTACAAACTCTTGTTTCCGTGACCACGGCCCCTGGGAAGGTGCCAAAACGTCGGATAAAAACAAAAAATCCCTAAAAAACAACTAAATATTAAACCAAGTTGTTTCAATAAATGTGTGCAAAATCCGTGAAAGTGTTTTATTTAAATGAACAGTTCGCGCAGAAATCTAAGATGTGTTTAGTTAGACAAACTCTTTCTTGATCCTTGGTACTAGTCGATGTTCACAAGTACAGATGTATGTATAATCTTAATTCTAAAAGGATTTAGTTCTAGTCTGCTCTACGTACGATAAACACAAACACACATTGCTTATAATACAAATTTCAAATTATTTCGTGGAAATAACACATGTGCCGAATTGCAATTTTGATAGCAGGATTTCGCAGAGATTTAATAGGTTTAGCACCGAATTCTTTAAATAAGGACATAGAATCATAGCTTATGAAAGCATTGTCGCATAAAACAAAATAATGTTAATAGCATGTTTTGTTCCGACCCTCCACTATTTTGGTCTAGGATTGGTAAAACAAAAATATATTCCCGAAATTCGATTTATGCAAGCAAAGCCCCAAGCAACAACTAATAAAATTTATGTTTTTGAAACGTGCTCACCAAAGCTTTAATTTGATATCAAACACGTTATTCTTATAACACGATATTTAGTTCACAGCTTTTTGTTGTCTGTTGTCAGTTTCATGTTACGTGACATAGCCTATAACTAGCGGACAATCGAGACGCTTCCAACGATACCTCAATGTATATATATGATCAGCAGTTTAGAAGTTATGCAGGACCAGATAAACATAGAAAACCACAGACATACATACATACCGGTTAAAATCATAACCCTTCTTTTTGCTTTGCCGTAGTCAGGAAAAACTCAAACGATAGGTTCCTTATATTACACATGGCACAAAGGTCCTAATCGCATTCCTTATTTGCAGAGCAATATTCGCAACAAACTTGAATCTCATTTATATAAAGATAGTTGTTACAATATCCTCTTATCTAAAAATGGAATTTGTCCTTTGACATAAGTGCTTTAGTTGACGAACCTCAATTTGAGTGTGCAGCATCACGTTTGTACATTTGACCACGCAAAGTCAACTTGACAACTATTTATTGGTAACTTCATGCGAAAATTGACAACTCGAATACTTTTTATTTGCAGTGGAATCCATAACTTCACAAAAGGGGAATTCTATTGTACGATTTGGTGGTTTTACATACTACTGTATCTACAAATCTAAATGTAAGAAAGGGGCAAGGAGTTGGGCCTGCTCGACGCACTATACTGTAAGCTTTTTCTATTAGCTACTGGTGTTCTTCAATAAAATACTTTCCTCTGGTATTGGGTTTTTATTTCATTTATCTATACATAAAAAATATGTTATATTTTTAAAGGAACTTCTCTCTTTATTACCGTCTAGTATATGACTGCGTCAAATCCATCTTTCATTTTTAAACTCATATTCTTTAAAGATTGATTTGAGAATATAATCGTAAAGCAGTTTCTATTCCTTTTTAAAAAGCTAACTGCCCACAGCCTACAATTTCATCTAACGGCTGTGGTTATACACACTACAATCATTCCCCCCTCCATTCAAAAAAAAAATTTTTCATCGGAGAAAAAAATTTTTTTTCAACAGGTGACAACCCTAAGAAAAAAATTTCGATCATACATAAGGCATGACCCTCAAAATACATACCTAACTACACTTAAGGTGCAGATCCTAACCCCAAACTCCTATCCACACTTAAGGCGTAGACCCTACTTAACCAATAACCTATCCACACTTAAGGTGCAGACCCTACTTAAATAATCATTACAAGTTCCAGTACATTTTGTATCGCGACTTAAAATCTAAGCTAGCTAAGACCAGAAACGGAATTATAAACCATAGAACCATGGAAACATGACCCAGCTAGGATCTAGCTTCTCGAACGATCATCATTCGATAAACTATCTGGCAAAAAAAACTGGTCTAAAAATTTACCAGAGGTTCCCACGACCCCGTTCTTTATTAACCCTAAACTTTACTCCTTGCCAACTATTATAATTATATCACCAACTCGTGATCTATTTCCACCGAATAGAAATAATCCAAAATTAACGCAGGCAAAGACAGAAGAAAAAAATATCTTTTTCAAATGCAGAAAATAACACATATGTAATCAAGACGATAAAAATACAACCAGATACAAAAGCTTCTTAAAGAATAAACAAATTCAAGATGCTTAAGAATGAGGCCATAGATATTGTCCCAACCACACAGCGAAACCCACTACTTTTAAAGCCGATACCATAATATACAATCATCTCACATAATCTATCGAAGTTCACGAAATTATCTGTTACCATTCAAAGTTTCAAGATGACTATCGTGAGTTCAAACGATTACCCAAGGTAAAATACTACAAAGGAATTCCGAACATGCATAGAATACCCGATTTATTCCACGTCAGAAATTACTTTCTTTGAGAAACATTCGTTATCAACCTTGGGAACAATCCCTTACTCTTACCTTACCAACTCGTCTCAATCTCATTCTTAAGGGCGTGGGACCAAAACCAGGACCCCATGACAAATAGCTTATTGCCTTATCATGTTGCTCCCAAAAATAAAATCAAGCGATCGGTCCAACAAACTATGTCAACCAACAAATATTTCTCATACAAAGGTAGACTACCACGGAAATTTCTAGTATGCTACAAGATATATCCTTGGGTCCTCGCAACGCACGACCTAGCATGCTTATAATGTGGCCTCATTCTCCAGCTCATCAGTCATCACAGCTCAGGATCAACATGAAAAAGAAACACCGGTTAATATCATATTTACAACCATACAATACATCTTTCCTAAAACACAAATATACAACATGGATAAAATTACAGGTTAAAGATGTAACCACAAATAACTTTCTTATTTACGAATAATAACTATCATCTAACATTCTATCAGACAGATACATCAGCGTGGCACGAAACTTTTCAAACGATTCGAATGTACAACCACCCCACGCGATCGCGAATTTATACGACGTATCAACAAATCAGACCGTCCCACATTCTGTACGACCCTATAAGGACCACGGTACAGCCGCTCCAACTTCATACATCTACCCGTAACTCGCCTTGGCACATACAATAAGACCTGGTCATTGACCCGAAACGATCTAGGTCGTACCTTCCTATCATAATACCGCTTCTGAATAACTTGCGCCCTCGCAATATTATTCAACGCCTTAGCAAGCAGTCTCCCCATACGATTAACCCTTTCTGTTACCGTTTCATCTAAACCTATTACATTTAACCCCAGCGAATGATCTACTGTCGAACATTGCTCCCTACCAAATAAAATATTATATGGCGCGACTTTCGTTGATGCCTGTACACTAATATTATATGCATGAACTACCAAAGGTAAAACTAAACACCATTCCCGCTGATTACTATTTAAATACTTCGATAACATATCTGTCAGCGTCCGATTAAACCTCTCCACTAATCCATTACTTTGTGGATGGAACGAACTAGTATGTATCATTCTAGAACCAAATTGTTCTACCCGGCGCCTCCACCACTGTAAGCTTTTTCTATTAGCTACTGGTGTTCTTCAATAAAATACTTTCCTCTGGTATTGGGTTTTTATTTCATTTATCTATACATAAAAAATATGTTATATTTTTAAAGGAACTTCTCTCTTTATTACCGTCTAGTATATGACTGCGTCAAATCCATCTTTCATTTTTAAACTCATATTCTTTAAAGATTGATTTGAGAATATAATCGTAAAGCAGTTTCTATTCCTTTTTAAAAAGCTAACTGCCCACAGCCTACAATTTCATCTAACGGCTGTGGTTATACACACTACAATACAAAGGGTTGTCGCGCCATTCTTCGCACTTTGGACGACGTTCTTGTCAGCGCCAACACATCACACAATCATGGCAAGAAGGAGATGTAAAGCCGAAGCAGTTTCTTTGTGCCATCCACAGTACACAAGGAAGCGTAAGAAGTAGTGAGAGTGTGAAGCGAGCGTGCCCTCCTGAATTTCTTCAAGTTATCATGGCAACTAGCGTGTTGCCTATTCCACGCTTGATTCAGTACTTAATTTTATTGTACTATATGCTCCTTCTAACCTCTTTCTTGTTTTCTGTGGCGACATGACTATGAAGTTTTTATTAGTATAAGCTATTAACATCTGAATAAAACACATAAACTGGTTTCCATTTCGGTGTGTACTAATAAACCCCTTATCCCCTAGTCGTAATAGATTGAGAGTAGTGTGTTTCTAAACAGCTCTTTATCTGAGATTATTAACTTGAGCGTACATCAGGTACGTAAATCAAGTTTTCATGTCTCATATTCTGAAAGTAACTCCTAACTTGCCTAAAATGCGGGTTGAAAGTGGTATGTGGCGGCCCTAGGGCTGTTATGAAATTTAAAAAAGGAATAGGAGGGGTTATGTCAAAATCTGTAATAGCATCTACACACGTTCCGATCCGACAGCCAATTTGGTCTGCTCCCAGACCAAATCTACGCTACACACGTTCCGATTTGGTCTGGGAGCAGACCGAATCGGATCGGAGGTCGGATAGGAACGTGTGTAGAGTCTTATCTCTTTGGACATTTTATTTAGCAAAAGTATACAGGCAAAGGTACAGAAGCCTATACAGCCATGTTTTGCTATCATATAAAATAATTAATATCGTAGAATTATTATTAATATCTAAAACATTGTTTTTTTTTAAAGAATGCGTTTTTAGAAACAGATTAAACCAAATAAATTATTTGTAACATAAAAAATCAATTTTATGGAATTGCATAGAGTACGGGTCAAACACCAAACAAGACTGCATGGACTTAGTTTCCCTTGCCTTCCTTAAAACAGAGAAAATGAACAAAAAAGTTAGTCTTTCGAAAATTCCGCGGCCATAGGAAAAATATTTTTTAGATTATTTCTGTTTATTTTTAATTTCCTCATATTCAAAATGAAAAGTAGAGTGTTTACTTCGGGCGTATGGACCCATAACAGTCTCGAACTATCGGCGCCCTCACTTCGTTCGTGCGCCAAAACACTCGACTGTTATGGGTGCCATACAGCCCTTACTAAACAATCTACTATTACGCTTCTCCTCCGTTTGAGCACTTAAATAGACGTTTTTAAGGAATTATTGCTAACTGAGCCACAACTTGTTTTTTATTTTCACATTTTCAGTTGAATACATGACTTCTCAAAGATGGAAGAATATAATACGATTTAATGATTTCACATACAGCTGCTTCATGACAAAAAATCCTAAAAAGAAATGTAACTGCTCGACGCATTGGTCTAAGGGGTGCCGCGCCACCATTCGCAGCTTTGATGTGCTTTGATGGCGAGATTATAAAAGCATCAATGCTTTGCACAATCATGTTATGAAGTAGTCGCGAAGCGGCGTCTGGTTCTATAACATTATTGACATTGCAGCAATGCGAATTGAGTCATGTCTATCAGATATTATAAATTGTTTTAATTACCTCACTGTGATATAAAATAAAATTATATCTAGAACAAAATAGTCTATCATACAGTTTTAAAATCAGTGGTAGCTGATTAGAATAAAATTTCGAAGTAATGATAATACCTACTTGATTTAAACTTCGAACAAGAAAAATCTAATTTATCTTAGAATTATAATTTTTATATTCCTTTACAGGGCATCCAGTCCATTTTAGGGCAGGTGATCGGATTGCGGAATTTGGTATAACCCGCAATAACGTGGCTGTATTATTTCTAGATGGATACAAATACACCAAATGCGGGTTGTATGGCATCAAGCAGCGCTGGAGGTGCTCCAGCAAGAGTTCCGGGTGTCTAGCTACTATATACACTGTCGACGATCAGATCATAATGATTAAAGATAACCATAACCACAATAATTATTAAAGAGATATGTGAAACAATTTTGTATATCATTTATTTGACTGGACGAAATTGGCGCAGGCATTCTCGTTCAAGGTCGATAATGTACATGTGAACCAGTAACAGTGCGCCAAGTTTACCAGTATCTAAGTGTATCCTTAGTTCATAATAATATGTCAGTAATCTGAGAGCAACTTTGCTAATCAGTAATTTATTGAGCTTTGCTGTTGCAATAAAGAAAACCTAAAGCCTGTAAAGATAAAGATAAAAGATAAAAATATTCTTTATTCACTTAGACATAATAAATATGTACTTATGAATCGTCAATATTTTCCTACCACCCATTCAAGACTTTTTTAACTGACAAGAAGAATGGGCGCAAGAAACTTGCCAGCGTTTCTTAGTTAGGTAACGACATTTACAAAAAAAAAAAACATATCGTTACTAATACAACAATTGCTTAGTATAAAAATACATCATATTAAACAGTGATTATGTTATGTGTTACATCATGACCATGCATTGCGGTCATTCAAATAATCGTCTACTTTATAGTATCCTTTGCTCATCAGCGACTCTTTAATGTAACATTTAAATTTATGCAATGGTAGTTCAATTATATGCTGTGGAACTTTATTAAAAAACTTTATTAAAAAAGGCTATGCTTTTCCCCAGAAATGAGGCTCTGGATTTTTCTAGCCTAAACTTGGGAACGACAAGTTTATCTTTATTTCTTGTGTTAAAGCGATGAATATCGCTCTGCTTTACAAATGTATTATAATGCTTTTTCACATAAATTATATTTTCATAGATGTAATGTCCTGCAACAGTTAAAATGTTTATTTCTTTAAATAGATCTCTTAAAGAATCTCTCGATCGGAGGTTGTAAATGGCGCGAATAGCCCTTTTTTGGAGCACGAATATACTTTGGATGTTAGCGGCTGAGCCCCACAACAAAAGGCCGTAGGACATAACACTATGAAAGTAACTAAAATAGACTATTCTAGCCGTTTCAATATCGGTTAAGAGCCTTATTTTCTTAACTGCGAATGCAGCCGAACTGAGTCTACTCGCCAAGGCTTCGATATGAGGATCCCATTGTAGTCGCGAGTCTAATATAATACCTAGAAATTTTGTATTGTTAATGAATTCGACCGTATCGCCGTCTAGTCTAATATGAAAATCAACTTGTCTTACATTAGGTAACGAAAATTTTAAACACTTAGTTTTCTTTGAGTTTAATGATAAATTATTACTATTAAACCAATGTGACACTTTTGAAAGAGCACTATTTACTTCGTCAGAACAGTCATCACCTCTATCTACTTTAAAG
Source organism: Crambus lathoniellus (assembly GCA_949710035.1). Classification (NCBI taxonomy): domain Eukaryota; kingdom Metazoa; phylum Arthropoda; class Insecta; order Lepidoptera; family Crambidae; genus Crambus; species Crambus lathoniellus. Next base: position 7,721,466 of record OX453307.1, on the reverse strand, counting down.
ACTAGAGATGTATCATCGGCAAATAGCACCGTCTCACATAAATTCTTCGCGTAGTAAGGAAGGTCATTTATGTATATTAAAAACAACAACGGGCCCAATATTGATCCTTGGGGTACGCCCATAGTAATGGGAGCTCTGGTAGACTCAGTTTTATTAATAACTACCTTCTGAGTTCTTTCATACAGATATGAATGCATAAGGCTTACTGACATTTCAGAAACACCATAATGTTTTAACTTCCTTAATAGTGTTTGGTGATCAACACAATCGAATGCCTTGGAAAGGTCACAAAAAATAGCGATTACATCCTGCTTGTCCTCCCAGGCATCAAGTACATGTTTTAGAAATGCAACCCCAGCATCAGTTGTGCTGCACAGCATCTGTGTTGGCTTTTATAGAATATAATTTATCAGACATTTTTAATTTTAGAACCGCAAACACTAGGCACTATTGCAACAAGACCAAAGAGGTTAAAGCATGAATTGATGCAAAAAGAAGGAAATAAAAATGTTAGACGAACGTGCACTAAGTGCTACAAAGAAATGGTAAAGGTATTGGGAAGACGAGAAGCGAAAAATAAAGTGAAAAAAGTTAAAACTTATTGTAACGATTGCCCTGCCAAACCATTTTTATGTTGAGACTGTTTCAATGTCACTCATCGATCCATTTAAATTGATCTACCTACCATTGATTACCTTTCGTACTTTATAATTGTATGTGTGGTATTTTTTTCTTAAATAATTATGCAGAATAACTGCGTTTTTCATTTACAAATTTCCTTTTAGCTGTTTTTTGACATGAGTTTGTCAGCTCAAGATTATTACCACACAAACTTATATTTTTGGCAGTGAAGGGGGAACACATTCAACCCCGAGACTACTAGAACAACTAGTAGTACTGCACTCGATTACTACTAGAACCAGTCTTCATTCGTTTAAATATAATATATTTCTTCTATACACTATGTACGATAAAGTACAAGCACCTTTGCCATGGTCAAAGTTTTCTTTGCTGAAAACCAATGCATTCTGATTGGTAGTTTCAAAGAGTAGAGCTGATAGTAGCTAAGCTTCAGTATAGTACTAGCTTTCCGCCCGCGGCTTTGCTCGCGTGAACTACACGCTGTCTTCCCGTAGGAATGAGACATTTTCACGAGTAAAAAATTAGACTTTAAACTATTCTATATTATAATCTATCTCTATTCAAAATATCATCCAGTTGCGCGGTGATTGTGTAACAAACATCTAAACATCCAAACTTTCGAATTTATAAAGGTTAGGTAGAATATAGTTATAGTACTAACAACAGTAGTCAGAAGTAAGATAAATAGATATGGTTGTTCACATAATTATTGTCAACCTGCTAGTTGTAAGAGGCTTGAATAGTTCATAAATAATAGACATTATATTACGACGCCTTATCTTACGGTATTTATTAAAATAAAAATAATTATGAAACTATTCATGTAATCATCAAAATGGAACTTTTTGCTTTTTGTCGAAATCTTATGTTCTGGCAATGAATTCACTATGAAAACCATTCACTATATCAGCCAATTCAGAGGTCGTTTAGACTTATCTTAGATTCGTATGAAGTATTAGTCTATATATATAAAATTCAAAGTCCTGACTGACTGACTGATTGACTGACTGACTGACTGACTGACTGACTGAGATATCAACGTACAGCCCAAACCGCTGAACCTAGAGACTTCAAATTTTGCACAAAGATACGTTATACAGTGTAGGCATCCACTAAGAAAGGATTTTTAGAAATTCCACCCCTAAGGGGATGAAATAAGGGATAAATGTTTGTATGAAAGTCCGTCAGTTTTGAAGTTATGATCTTCAAATTTTGTATTTAGGCTGGCAATTGAAAATTAATATTTACCTTTGTCAGCGTTTTTGACAATTCCACCCCCAAAGGGGTGTAAAGGGGATGAAATGTTGTATCTGGAAAGTCCTTTATTTAATTTATTATTTAGGCTTATGGTCGGAAAGTAAAACAAATAAGGAAACACATATTTTGTATTTTTTCGAAAATCAACCCCTTAGAGGTTAAATAATATGATAAATAAACCTAAAAACTGATATGGATGTCGTTATTGAGGTTTTATGGGATGGCGATTGCAAAAACGGCATTTATTTGATGTTTAACACGCTGAACATGATTCAACCCCTAAAAGGTTGAAATAGTGGTGAAATTTTGAATGACAAATCAGGGGTAAAATAGACATTTCAACTTGAAACTTTGTAGGCTTACTTCTTAAAACAAATAGCCAACCCATTTCGTAATTTTTCCAAAATCAAACCCAGGGGGTTAAATAGGGGATGAATATGTGTATGAAAATACAATAAATAGGGTATAGAAACCTAAATCATCTTAAGTACCCTAAAAGTTCTTGTTACCTAAGCTACTCAGAACTAAGTTTTTGATTGTGAAACAGACACTTATTATTTACTAGCTTCCGCCCGCGACTTCGTCCGCGTGGACATTCGAAAAAATACTTAGGGGACCAATTACCAGGATAAAAAGTATTCTTTGTTTTAATTTCATAAAAATCCGATCAGCCGTTTTTACGTGATTAGGCGGGTCTTCCCTCACCAAGCGAGCAGCCTCGTGCGAGGCCTGCCGCACGTGGCAAACGTTCTGCCTCGCGCGAGGCTGCTCACTTGGTGAGGGAGGACCCGCCTAATCACGTAAAAACCGCTGATCGGAATTTTATGAAATTAAAACAAAGAATACTTTTTATCCTGGTAATTGGTCCCCTAAGTATTTTTTCGAATGTCCACGCGGACGAAGTCGCGGGCGGAAGCTAGTAATAATTAAAATAGTAGTATTAAAGAGGCAGCCATATGTCCATCCACACGCCTGGCGGCTTTGTGTGCGGCCGGCGCGTATTCTCTCTCTTCTCTAAAGGTTAGCATATGGTGAAGCCACTGGCAATGCCGCCGGGCTGCGTGGATGCACCATCACAGAATAATATTTGTAGCAGAAGGCTCACTTCCGAAACAGTTACAATAAATTATCAATCTTGTCCACGCGACAATTAGGTCTAAAATAATTTGCACCCGCACGCCTGCCTAACTAATTTACCGTTCATTACAAGCGAAATTGAACCGTAGCTGTAAGTAATACGCTTCTATTACTCGGAAACGCTTAAGCCAAATTGGTTTTGGGTGGTCTTGGTTGCCGCGTAGGGTCGCCGGTCGACTCGACTGCAATGTAACGACGAAGTAAGCAGGTAAGTGGTAAAAGGAACAACAAATAGCGCAAATGATTTTTAAATACAGACAGTTTCGATTTTTTATTTTTACTTCTTTGCATTCACAATTCAATTTTTATTACTAAAAAAATTGAGAATGAAGTAGGTATGAGAAAAAGTCGTCCCTTCTCACATCATAACTAGCTCCGATGGGGCTCGAACCCACGACCTTTCACTGTCCGGGCGAATGCTCTAACCACTCAGCTACGGAGTCGCTAAAAAGTCGACCCATCTCACAACTAGCTCCGATGGGACTCGAACCCACGACCTTTCATTGTCCGGGCGAATACTCTAACGGCCTGGCCACAAATATGCGCGGCGGCGACGGCGACGGACGAGTGAATTGCGCATCCGTTGGTGCGTCTCATTGACTTATTTGATTAGACGTCAGTTGCGAGCGCGCAATGATTGCGCAATTCGCTCGTTGCCGTGTCGCCGCCGTCCGCCGCGCGTTTTCGTGGCCAGTCTGTAACGACTCCGTAGCTCAGTGGTTATTAGAGCATTCACAGTTATTATATTATTCTAAGACAGAAAGTAGGTAGATATTTAGTAATTTGGTAGGTAGGTACCTATTTTAAAAGTGCTACAGCTACTTCCTATTGATTCTTTTTCCCTAATAATAATTATTCGTAGGTACCTAACCTAGCTATGTAGGTATAAAAGCGAGAATCACTTTGTCAATTTTTATTTTTGTCGTAATTACCTATGCTAAGGTGGATCGGGGGTCCTTAAATCAAATATTCGGATCATTAAGTATTATAGATACTTAGAATAAGACAGTATAGTCACACAAAAAAACTTAGGTACCTTTCAGGTTTTTTAGGAAGATGATGAAATTTTAAATCCGGTGTCTTTCTGTCGTTGTTAAGACAACCGAAGGCCGCACAATAATATTTAATATTACGGATTTTGCTATGTTTTACCCATAAAACCATAAGGTAATACACGTGTGTTTTGGCGCGAAAGTGTGGCGAAAGTAAAATAAGTAACTTCTTTCTCGCGTGGCGTCGCATGCACAACTGAGCGGTAAGCGCGCGTGACACCCGCCTATTCTCTACCTCGCGGTAGGGCGTTTGTGCACTACCACTGAATTTTACCGATCCGGAAAAAAACGGATGCTTGTATTCAATTAATTACTAATATAAATGATTAATTATTAAAATACAAGCATCCGATTTTTTCCGGATCGGTAAAATTCAGTGGTAGTGCACAAACGCCCGTAGACAGCGCGTAGTCGATTGAATTGCGGAGTGAGCCCCCCCTGGCACCATTAAAGAACTTAATCTATACACCTCTTTGTTTGAAAAAAGTATTTTTATAAAAAAATAAAACCGCCTTCAAAAAAATCACATCAGAAAAGTAAGAAATAATTCCTCACCAAATAAATAACGTAAGTACTTTGAAGTCGGGCGTGAAACATGTAATTTTTTTTTGTTGTTTTGTTAAAACCCGCCCGACTTCAAAGTACTTACGTTATTTATTTGGTGAGGAATTATTTCTTACTTTTTTGATGTGATTTTTTTGAAGGCGGTTTTATTTTTTTATAAAAATATTTTTTATTTCACTCTTTTTAGTGCATCGTGCAGGCAATTTACGTGTATTCTGGTAAATAGGTATGTGATCAAACTGAAAACCTCCTTTTTTGAAGTCGGTTAAAATACCTTGAGGTATCCCCCTTTTAACAAAACAAGAATCATCTAAATCGGTTTAGAAACAAAGGAGTTATGCCTAAAGATACGTATTAAATTCACATAAAGTGGTAACGAAAACGACAGTATTTTCAAGATTTCCTGAAAACTACTGAACCGATTTCAAAATTTTAAAAAATGGGACCAACTTGGAAACCAACCTGTACCCCTAGTGTAAGTTTTTATGTCAAGCAAACGCAAACTATTTCGAATGCGTATTAATGTCAATTTGTATGAAAACTATATAAGCGCGCTACTCGCCGCTAGAGGCGCTTATACAGTTTTCATACAAATTGACATTAATACGCATTCGAAATAGTTTGCGTTTTTTGACATAAAAACTTACACTACGGGCACTGATGTAATAACGTTTCAATCATTTCAATCGGTCCATCCGTCTTCGAGTAATCGGTGGACATACACAAAAAAAAACATACATACAGACGAATAGAGAACCTCCTCCTTTTTGATTTAGAAGTCGGTTAAAAATAAAAACGAATCTCATACCACATTGAATCCTCTATTCATAACACATTATCCACCGCATCTAACGCTAAATAAGTTCTACAATGCGGAAAATTTTCTTGTGGCTTGAACTTTACTTATTAAAGCTACTTATGCCCGAATACTCGTACGCTACTTATCTTTGGGAGCGTCTCAAACATCGCCCTGTCACTTTAAATGTCAAACAAATGAAAGAGATGCCATGATGTGTGAGACGCTCCCAAATTTGATTTGCGTTTGAGAATTCGGCCGTTAGGCTCTCACTAATCACAGTGGCCACTGTCATTTAATTCCAATTTTTGTGAAGACAAAAACTCAAAAAGACAGTTTTATCAAGCTGCTGTGATTTATTATGCCAAGTCAAGAGTAAAAATGGTATGATATGTTTATAAAATAAAACATATGCTATATAAAGTTGTGTGCCGCCTAAAGGCATACCGTAGTACAGGGACTCATTGTCGGAGATGACCCTCTCTATAATTCTGTTACGTTTGATCAACGATTAACAGGGCTACTCTGTATTTACTTGCCTTGCCATAAATGTCATTGTTTATTTTTTTTTTGTTTTTGTCGCATGACCATTATCGCTGTTTCTCATGTTCCGTATAATTTTCACAGGTTCCTTAGAGTTTGTCTACTCAAGGAGGGGTAACCGGATGCTCCTCCTCTCAGGATACCCTTTCTACCGCCAGACCACATACAAGTCTTCGAAAGCACGATGGCTCTGCGTCACTCATCATAACAAAGGATGCAGAGCAACTGCCCACACCTTTAATGATAGCGAGCTTCTGTGGGCTAAAAATGAACACAACCATCTGCCTAGTATCAGCCATTACAGCCAAACGGGGGACGATTACGGGAATGGCGTGAAATATTGGTCAGCTCAGTAGTTGTACGATGATACAATCTGCCAAGCCTTTTTTATTGCGGTTTTTGTAATTATCAATAATATTCAATTTGACAGCAGGATGGTTCTCTAAACTGTGCTTAACATTATAATTTAGTGAGAATTTTCCTATAAGAAAAATCTTATTAGAATTTAGTTTTTCTTAAGTGTTTTTTATTGCTAGAGAAATTGATGCCTTATTGCTTTTCGTTAAAGTTGAAATTAAGTTTTATTGCACCTGTAATGCACTTGTAAATAAATAAATAAATTGCATCGTACAATTAAAATAGTTTTTATTGAAAGTACTATTAAATTATAGATGACACTTCCAGCAATCCAACGATATACAACATCTATGGTGTTTATAAAGGGTAAGGCCACAAAAACCATTAAAAGTGGAACCACTTAAGATAAGCGGTGATAAGCGGTGTCACATTTCAAGTGGCTATCAGGTTAGGGGATAACTAACTGTAGGATAAAATAGTAGATTGTACAACAAGTGCATAAAACGCACCATTTTACCCGAGACGTATATATCCATCCGAGCCGTAGGCGAGGGTGGATAGTCAATTCGAGGGTAAAATGGGTTTTATGTTCGAGTTATACACTCTGCTTTTCACTTCGAGTGTGAGGAAAATAAATAACAATATTGCAAAAAGAAAAAATAAAGAATTCGCCATATTGGCGGGAAGACTTTCTTTTTCTTTTTTTTTATACGTGGCATTGGCAGCAGAGTGACTTTAGCATAGATCGTAGTCCATAATGCTCTTGAAATACTTATTTCTTAGAAAACTCAATAATTTTGCCTAGTTTTATTAATTTAGTAATTTAACATGGATTATGTACAAAATGAATGAAATACGTTAGGTATTAATAAAATTTATTTAACGAAGTTTAATTACGTGTGTGACTGTTTACCTGACGACCTTTGTCTTAGAGTTTGAGACTTAGACGAAGATTTTACTCTATGCACTAGAGCATAAAAAGCGATTTTATGCAGCCTATACCCAACATAAACACGAACTTTACGAGCATGAGAAGTGAAAAAATATTTATATAAACTACTTAACTAAGATCACATTGCTTTAGGCATTTGCAGTTCATTAATTATGCAGTTTTAATCTATAAAATTATAATGAATGATAAAATCAACATTTTTGTTTTCTTTTTGTCACTTTTTGTGGACATTTCACATAGGCACCATAAACATTATAGACAATGACGAACAAAAACTATAGGTAGTTTTATCTTCCTAACAACAACTACAATTTTTCTTAAAAAAAACTTTAAAAAAGCATATTAGTAAGAGGAATTGTAATGAAAGTTATTACCTATTACCTACCTTATATTATTATGTACTTACATAATATGTCAAAATTATAATACAAATTATAAAGCATAATCTCATTATTTGATTCTTTTTAATAATCTCCTCAATATGTAGGTAGGTAGGTAAGTAGGTAGGTACAATAGGTAGTGTAAAACATAAGTCCTAATGAGAGACCCATGAATATTTTAAGGAGATTTTGAAAACCGAGACTTTATTTACAACCAAACTAAAAATTATGGAACTTGTGGTTGCATTTTACTATAGAATTAACCTTTATCTACCGATACTTCACTTCTATAATATTAAGCAAACCAAACAAACGTCTAAAATCCAATAAAAATGGAAATGAATAAATGTGAAACTAATAACGTATGTTATATTTTCAGATCTGTCGTCAAATTCACGAGTACGACCCAACGTAAGATGCATCCTCAGAAAAGGCTACAGGTATACCAAGCACAAAAGCTCAGGAGCCAGAACGAGGTGGTGGTGCGAACGCCGCAAGGCCAAGTGTCGGGGAGTCATTCACACCATTGACGATGTGGTGGTCAGCGTCAACGACGACCACAACCACCCCCCACCGCATTACACATAATGATGAGCTGACTAAGAACACAAATGTTAAGTCAGCTTCTAAATAAAGTATCGAACTATAGGACAGACGGTTAGAGTTGTTATAAATCTGGTAATAAGAAACTATAGGACAGACGGTTAGAGTTGTTATAAATCTGGTAATAAGATATATATTTCTTCATACCTTTATCTAGAATCGTATAGCTTCAGAAAAACGATTTTATGATTTTTCCTCGACACTTTTTCTTTTCGAAAATACCTCTAAAAAATACGAAATATCATTATCAAGATTGTTCTTAAATGGGGTTACATATACTATCGAAAATTGGTTTAATTAGTGGACACCAATAATATTTAGGATCGTAGAGAAGCACTTTTTTAAAATCGCTATAGCTTCGTATTAAAACGAAGTGATTTTGTGTTTTTTTTTCCGTAATCTGCAAAATGCGCGCGTCGTTTCCTCATTGCTATCTCACTTTAGCATATTTTTTCCGAGTATCGCCTTAAGGCCTAACTAGCGACATGCCTGGCAGGCACTGGTGCAATGCAAATCAATTATACCTAGATTTATGTATGTATAGCATTATAAACCTTCCTTTAAAATCACTCTGTCTATATTGATAAAAACCAAATCAAAATCCGTACAGTATTTTGAAAGATCTAAGCTAAGCTAAGCTAAAATGGCGAGAAGCGACTTAGTATAATAATTTGTAGAAATTAATCGCAGCTTTCTCAAACCATTATTGTTGGAGAGGTCTACAAAACCTCCAAGTTCCATGATCGTCCTCAGAAGTAGTTACAGCAAGCAGCGGCAGCATAATAGGGCATAATCGGACTGTTATTTATATGTAAATATTTAATAGTAACATTCAATAATATAACATTGGCCTAGTTTAGGCTCCAGATCGAACACTCGAGGCAGTTATTGTACCTACTTACTGGTTATTGTACTGTACCATCTTGTGTGTGATGAAAAAATGTATTTTTTTATTGAAGAATAACAAAAGTGAAAAAAAAAATCAAATGCTGATTAATAAGCAAGTAATGAGCTGCTGAATTGTGAAAAACTGTGTCTCTAGCTATCTCTCTCTAAAACGAAATTTTGTATGGCAGGAGTATGATGCTACAGTGGCACAAACTTTTCGGTTCCGGTGACAGCGGCGCTATGTACTTTTTTTTTTTTGTAGCAATTTAACCGGCTCTGACTTCTAAGACTTTCAGCTGCTAGCAGCGCTATGGTTGAACATCAACTTGACAGCAAGTGACATTTAAAAAAAACACGTTAGTTTCACATTTTGGCCACCGGAATAGAAAAGATTGTGTCAATGTAAGCATATCTGACGCAATCTGACGTCAGATGTGTCTAGCGCTGTCCTTGTCTATTAAGGAAGTTTGATGAGCTATATATTCAAAAATAAGGAAAATATTTGAAAATACCTATATCGTGTTTCTGATATTAATAAAATATTTTTAAACAAATAAAAAAATCATCCGATCCTCTATTACATGGCAATGCTCGTCCTTCGCCAGCAGAGGCTGCCATGCCCACGTCTACACCAATGACAGGGACGAAATCATCACATACAAGGACGACCATGACCACACCTATAAACGGAAGATTAACAATTAAGACTTTTTGAGTGATTTGCACTTTATTTACCGCAACAATATGTAATAGTTTAACCTTCTTTCTAAGCTTTATGCAAGAGAAACACGGGCTTCGTTTATTTTTTACTAGTTTTCCGCCCGCGGCTTCGCCCGCGTGGACTACACGACGTTATCCCTCAGGAATGTGACATTTTTCCGGGATAAAAAGTAGCCTATGTTCCTCTCCAGGCTACAAAGTATCTGTGTTCCAAATTTCATCCAAATCCGTTCAGCCGTTTCGGCGTGATTGAGTAACAAACATCCAAACATCCAAACATCCAAACATCCAAACATCCAAACTTTCACATTTATAATATTAGTAGGAAGTACAACAGAATACTGATAATTATAATTTATAATAATAAAACCTCATGATCTTTCGGCCGACGTGTGCCAAATATTCTTCTTCTTACAAATTAAATAAATGAACATAGACAAATTATTTAGTTAAATTATTTATTATATGCGCACTACAAGAAAACTTGTCTACTCGTCTGACTGTTTTGATTTGATTTTATTTGAATTTAAATCACTGTCAATGTAACTTTGTCCCGTTTATATAGGTCTAAGTATCTTTGGAATAAGCGAGACAGCAACGCGCTGTGTCGCAGATGATGGACGACAATGTTTTCCCGTGGTCGCATGCTGGGCCAGCCAGGGCCCCGATCGCGGTATTTCTATGACGCATTAGCCAAGTGTACGTGCAGTTGACGTGCAAAACCGTTTTTGATAACGCGCGGCTTTGACAGTGCGAAAACTTTTTCTGTTCCGGTGATAATCTTTGGAACTAAAACAGTTTTCATACGACAGTCTATTTTGTCAGCTAATTTCAATGTAACTTTGTCCCGTTTATATAGGTCTAAGTATCTTTGGAATAAGCGAGACAGCAACGCGCTGTGTCGCAGATGATGGACGACAATGTTTTCCCGTGGTCGCATGCTGGGCCAGCCAGGGCCCCGATCGCGGTATTTCTATGACGCATTAGCCAAGTGTACGTGCAGTTGACGTGCAAAACCGTTTTTGATAACGCGCGGCTTTGACAGTGCGAAAACTTTTTCTGTTCCGGTGATAATCTTTGGAACTAAAACAGTTTTCATACGACAGTCTATTTTGTCAGCTAATTTCGTATTGCAAGTGGTTCCTCTGTCACGGATGTCACCGGATCAGACAGTCAAGACCCAAACGCGATGAAGACGCGCTGCATAGAATCACGGCGATTGGCCCGGTCGGTCACAGTCATCGATCCTCACTTCAGAAAAACATAAATAAAATATTTCAATGGTTGAAATTGTGTATTTTTTTGATTTAAGGTTTGCTGTTTTCAGAGAAAGTGTTAAATATTTAATAGTGGTTTAGTAAAATAAGCATTATTCTTTTGTAGATTTACAACGATGTCAAAACAAAAAGAAAAGTGGAGAAGATATACTTGAGCGAAAAAGAATTGCTGAATGCCTCAGTATGAAAAAAATTAGAAATGATCCGGAGCAGTATGCTTTGTGGAAAGCCAAACAAAGAGACAGCTATTTAAAAAATAAAAGTCGCGGGAAAATTGTTCCATTTCATGAGATGACACTGAAAGAAAAAGAAATTGCAAGAAAAAAAAAACCGACTCAGTTCAAAGCGGTGGTATGATAAAAAGAAGTTAAAACCTTTCTCTTTGTGATAAATCTAAAAAATAAATTGAGGATTTAAATACTTAAGATACTGAAATTCGGAAATCATTTTGAAAAGACTTTTGTCAGCCAAATGCCAATAGTACTGCATTTTCATCAATACCTAAGTATGTATACCCCAGAGCAATCATAATAACACAGCAACACGTACTTATAACAAAAGCCGCAACAAGGTAAAGCCAAAGGTCAGGATTCTGTTGATCTATATCGATAAAAACACTTTGAGAGCAACAAAAGCATCTGTTGATATAGGACATCAAAGTTTTAATTGGACAAGCTTCAAATTACAACAATATATTTTTCATATCATCCTAGATAAACTGTTTTAAGTAAGGAAGAGCGGTGTCCCTTATTACAGACATTCAATGTTTTAAAGGGGACTACTGATAAATTTTGTAAAAGTTTATTTTTCAAAAGTAAAGTGGTAAAGTTTAAAAAAAATAACTTTACCTATTTACTTTTGAAAAATAAACTGAGCTACTAAATCTCAATTAAAAAACTTAAATAAGTTCAGTACTCAGGGCAGGATTTTTTTGTTCCTTTGGAATAGGTATATATAACAATAAAAAAAAAATCGCCATTGTACTTTGTAACTTGAAGTAAAATGCTGCTCCTCGTCCTCCTCCAACAAGTTCAATAAATAGGTAGTACCTATTGTGCTACACACTTTTTTTCTTTTTCTGAACGTTAAGCAATAATCGAAAAATGATATTGCTTTTCGCTCAAGATCTATCTTTTTTTTAAATTTTCCAGGTCCTTTCTTCATGCGTTCTGCTCGAGGGCGAGTGCTGCTTGTCCTGAAAGGCTACAAGTTCAGCCAGCACTTACAAACTGCCTCTGGCTCCACAGTCAGATGGCGGTGCTCAACCCGCCATAATCGGGGTTGCAAGGCGGTTGTGTATACTACCCGTGATACTCATGAGATTCAGAAGTACAATAACTCTCACAATCATGAATGAAAATTTTGGGGCTGATATTTTGAGATTTTTGTATCTAAATAATAGTTGCGTTCAGCCTAATAATCTCTATATTGAATATTTCCACATAATTATGTAATGCACATATTTCTTCTGAGAAAAAAAGACGCGCGTCGATGAGCGTATACGCGTGTATACGCGCGTCTTTGTTTACTCAGAAGAAATTAGTGCCGTACAGTTGTAGCGATAAGGGTAAATTTGCTATGTGAAATTGCAGATTGACGCTTTGACTCTGTGCCAGTGTGAGTTGAGTCTAACCGGCCCCACGGGCCTGTATGCTGCCACAGATAGCATATATATATACTGTGCCACGGGCGAGCAATAGATGCGTGCCCGCCCATCTTGTCGGGGGCGTGGCCATAACCACGACTGTCGCGTGGTGTCGTTGCGTGGGTGGCCGTGCGCTACTGCTATTAGCTGCATTGCACAGGCGTCCATTTTAAAAGAGGGCGTAGCTGCTACGCGTTGTCGTAGCCTATCATGCCACCTTACATCATACAATCAAACATCGTACGATCCCGTGCTGCGTTTAGTGCATCCGTTCGTTTTGACAAGAACTGGTGAACTCGCTACAACTTAACTTAAATTCATAAACTTAAGGCTGTGCATTCTGCACACTAGCGCTGTCATTGAAAAAAAAATCATATTGCCCAAATAAAGACGAAATTGTAAATTATCTCTCTGCAGTACACTCTGAATAAGCTTTGTGGTACTTTTTATAGCTTAAAGTAGGTATATTTTGTTAGCCTATCGTTTAGTTTAATTGAGCTTTTAGCAACAAAACTTAATTAAAATAAACGACAAGCTATAAAATATAGATAAAGCAAAAGAAAGTACCACAAAGCTTCTTCAGAGTGCACTGCAGAGAGATAATTTACAATTTCGTCTTTATTTAAGCACTATGTTTTTTTTTTCAATGGCGGCGCTAGTGTGCATAATGCCTTAAGTATTTACCTACTTTTACATAATTATATTAAAACAAGATGGCGGTGCACTAGCTCTGGCACTCAAAGGCATCCCTGTTTACTATTGACGACAATGTGATAAAATATATAAAAAATCATAACCTTCGTAAAAAGATGTAAATGTAGTTATTGTGTTTTGTTTTGCTTGTAGATACACAAAACTGTACTTAGGTATATTTGCATGTGTAATGCGTGTGCTAATAAAATTAAATTGAAACATAATATTTACTGAATTTTAACTTAACATTTCTAGGAAATTATTGTTTCCTTTACGCTTCTGGGTTGAAAAAGGGGTGTTGGGTAACGAGAATCTTCTTGCATTCAAATTAAAACCCATATGAGTTACCTGCTGGTTGGTAGGTAGGTAGGTACAAAGAATTACAATAAAACCTAAGTTGGTAGGTACAAAGAATTAATTAAGTTGGTAGGTACAATAAAACCTAAGAGTACAAAAACTCTCGTGCGATACTTATCGGTAGTGGTTAAGGCGAGCTTCTGCAAAGGTATCTACACTTTCGCATTATGTTACTACAGAGATGAAGCTAGTGATCTAGAGCAGCGACAATTGGTTTACGTTGTAATTTTAATGCTTAAGGCTGCTACACACAATGCCGGCGGCAATACCGGCGGCCGGGCTGCCGGCACTGCCGTCGGGTATTCGTTCCGCCCGCCGGGCTCGCTGCACAAACGAGCCGCATACTTAGCCGCTTGGCAAAACTGCCGCCAACACTGTGTGTAGGAGCCTTTTGTGATATGGGATATGGTTCTGAGAAATTATTTATTCTAGCTTACATACAATATAGAAACATTGTATGTGAGATGACGCTATACATAGTAAAGGTATAGCTACGTCTTTTAATTAAAATTACTCTAACGTCGCGAAAAGAAAACAGCTGATGATTAATGATTAGTGGTAGCGAACGTGAAGACCAAGCATTAATCTATGGAAGCTAGTCTATATATTTTGGTCTGTTATTCATGAATGTGTTATACTAATGTACAATAATATTTTACAGCGGTCTTCGATATGTCAAACAAAGGAGGGCCGATCTTGTGTGTGTTCGGGTTCAGATACAGCAAGCACGGTAGCTACGGGGGCAAGGTTCGGTGGCGGTGCGCGTCACACAGAAACTGTAAATCTGTTATTTACACCTTAGACACTACGAGATCATTAGGTACAATGACTTTCACAACCATTAAGTACCTAGGTATTGGTAAGTGGGGCAAATTAAAATCTTTTTGTGTGATGGATTAGGTTACCTACTTTAAGTTATTTTCGTATTCCGTTGTTTTTAATAGACTCGATTTGAAAAACTTGTCTTTTTTTGTTATAAAATAAAAACAACATTATAATTCTTTAAAGTCAAATACATTGTTTTATTATTGAAAATAAGTTACCTATTAGAAGAATTTACCTGACTCACAACTAGCTCAGATGGGACTCGAACCCACCACCTTTCCCGGTCCGGGCGAATGCCCTAAGCACTGCGCTAAGGAGTCGTTAGGAAACGCATCGAAGCTATACTGACGCTTCTTTACTTATTTCCATTCGTTTGTACTTTAAAAATTATTTGATTAGAATATCAGTGTGAAAGCCAAATATTAAACTTAATTCATGCTAAAATAAGAACAAATAAAAAACTTGAGCTTATGTCAACCAACATTCTTCTGTGTTCCAGAGCCCGTGTTCATCGAATCATCCCGATCGCGCAGTGGAGTCGTCTTGCTGCTAGGGGGGTACAGGTTCAGCGTCCACCGCAAGACTACCCGCAACATCAGTTGGTACTGTGCCACTAACCACAGCAGAGGATGCAAGGCGAGGGTCATCACCTTGGGCACCCAATACATCATCAAAAGTTTCAACGAACATAATCATCGAAAATGGGATGAAACGATGGTTGATCAACCTTATTAATAAATTATTTTAATGAAATTGAATCTTATGTGTCAGTTCAATTAAGTTTCTCCTTTTTCGAAGCTGTTGTTTTACGGAAGCTCGGTATCTAGTCTAACTAACATTAATCATGCTCCGGACATGTGCTTATTAAATATTTTTTTAAGGTTTGCAGATAAAATTCTTGAGAACTCGAGGGAAAGACATCATAATAGTGAATGATCACGCGTTTACCGTCCACCAGACCTACGGAAGCAGCAGGCGCTGGCGTTGCACCAAGTGCTGGAAGGGATGCAAGGCTTCTATTGTGACATGCAATGGATTCATTACGAAAGTGAGATTAGTCCATGATCATGAGTAGGTTTAGAATGCGTTTGAACAATATGATGCGAAGTAAATCCAAACCGGGTGTATCGATGATTAGGTACAGTATGCAGACGACAGCATGACCAGTTCGAGAACCGCTTTAAGTCTACTTAAGGCGATACTCGGAAAAAATATGCTAAAAGATAGCAATGAGAAAACGACGCGCGCGGGAGCGAGGCCGATTTTACCGATTACGCAAAAAAACCACAAAATCACTTCGTATTCCAAAACTATAGCGATTTTAAAAAAATGCTTCTATACGATCCTAAATATTATTGGTGTCCACTAATTAAACCAATTTTCAATAGTATTTGTATCCCCATTTAAGAATAATCTAGATATTTCTTATTTTTTAGAGGTATTTTCGAAAATAAAAAGTGTCGAGCTAAAATCATAAAATCGTGTTTACTGAAACTATACGATTCTAGATAAAGGTATGAAGAAATATATACCTTATTACCAGATTTATAACAACTCTAACCGTCCTATAGTTTTATATCAAAGAGTCCATACTTTTTCCGAGTAGCGCCTTAAAGCGCTTCGTAAAAGATGGAGACGCAATAAGAGCGCGCCTAAGATCACCGATGAAATGGACAGACCGGATCAGCTGTGACCATCTACTTAGGTGCACTAGATATATTTTGAGGCAGCTACCGGGAAAGAATGGTAAGGCATAGTGAAGCGGGTGGCAATAAATACTTGAAATAACCACCACGACCAACAGTGTTCCAACAAAGACGAAGAAGATCTACAACTTAACATGCTGTCAACTGTTAATTTTCTTAACTACGTAGAAGTCAGTCGAGCAGATACTTTAGTACCTAGATACTATAAAGCTATAAAAATAATCTTCTGGGTCTTTTTTACCTAACCTTATGAATATAATATAAATATTATCTTCTTTGACATAATTTTTTAGACGTTTATGTGATAAGTTAATAATTATCTTGGATTTTCCTCGTTTTTTTGCGTATGTAAATGTGTATTTTGTTTTTACGTTATGTACATATATTGTACTGAAACAATCTTATTTTTTTTTTTATTTTGTGCTCCGCCTGATAACTAGCAAAACTTGCAGAGGTTGGAGCCATTTCTACTAAATATTGTGTAATATTTTGTTGATTAGAGTACGTTTTGTGTTTGTTTCTTCTTTTCTTCTTCAACGAATAAATTTTATTTCGCACTTTCGGTCTTTATGAATATTTCTAGTAAGTAAACCCAACCCTTAAAATCAGTAGGCTGAATCACACATTTCAATATCTGCTTACTTTACTTTAATAAACCAGGGTGCCTACCATCAACTTTAAGACAGCGATTCAAAAATAACGCGATGCAGAATAGGTTCCTAAAATGAATTGCTTTCTTTCGTACTCTGACCTTCTAAAAACTGGATTGCAAATGAATTGCTAAATGTTAATGACCGAACGATTTGTGTCCTTTTTCTTCTACCCGTCTCTTTCACTCGATTCTGTCATGCCCGGAGAGTGAGAGGGACGGGTATAACCTGCAGGTGACATGTTAAATCGACCGGGTTATAAGTCAAATAAGAGTTCCTGACAGCTTAGCGGCTGTGAAATGTCATTGATCGATCACTGAATCGCTGTCATTGATATTAAGCTGTCGTGGTACGAATAAGCGAAGCAGTTCAGTTTAGGTCCTAAACAAAACCGCAATAAGAGTTGATGGTAAGCACCCTGATAATAAATTAATACAATGATATAAATATAATACTAGCTTTCCACCCGCGGCTTCGCCTGCGTGGACTACACGACGTTATCCCGAGGGAATATGAAATTTTTTCGGGATAAAAAAACCTCTCTAGGCTACAAAGTATCTGTTTCCCAAATTTCAGCCAAATCCGTACAGCCGTTTTGGCGTGATTGAGTAACAAACATTTAAATATCTAAACATCCAAACATCTAAACTTTCACATTTATAATAATAGTAGGATTTTATTATGACTAGTCGCATTAGTAAACACTATGTGCACTTGGGTGTAATAGAATTAAAGTACGTTTAACATAAAAATAATGTTTTCTCCTTCAGGTTCATCCAAAATAGAAATTATAACAACTATAAGAGGTGGTTTGTCAATACTTTACGAAGGCCGTCGCTATCACCGCAGATATACATACAAGAGTGGAGGTGCATTTTATCAATGCGGTACTAAAAAGGGATGCAAGAGCAATATGACCTTAAATAATCGTAATGAGATTACGAAGATGAATAGGCCACATGATCCTGATTGCAAGGCTGACTTTAAGAAAAACGAAATGCTAAGAATTATGGAAAAGTCGAAGCGATCACAAGGGTTACTTCAAAATACCTCTTATATTCTCAATAATTAGATAAATATGAAGTACCTACGTGAAATAAAAATTAAGGCAAAGCAACTATTTTCTTTGTTTTCAATTTGCGATTGAGATTTTTTCTAATTAAAGTTCAAAACTATTGGTGTTATAGATGCATTAAATTCATTAATTTTAAACAATTTCAGTCATTATTATAATAAACATATATGTTTGCAGATTATATGTTTCCATTTGATTAGCGACTTATCTTCTGTGGTGTAACATTCTAAACAGGACACAGCCCTGAATTTCTGTGGACGTACAAAAGCTTCTTTACTTTACTTCCATTCGACAGAAGACATATTTTCTTCCAGGAGCTGTCTTCCAGACCACAGCCAGAGGAGCTACCGTCATTTACTACGATGGTTACAAGTTCCTTCGCCACATCAAATCTGGCATCAAGACCAGATGGTACTGCGCCACCCACCACAGCAAAGGCTGTAAAGCTGTCATCTACACTATTGACGACAACACCATCATTAAGTGCAACAATAATCACGACCATGGTGATGGTGACACACAAACATCTAACAAAGATAATATTAATTCGCGTGTATATAATAATATGTCATATGGTAAATTTTAGAAATATAATCAAACTATGTATGTACCTATCTTTATGATTTTATCTCGCGTGAAAAGTAACTATGGGGCTGATTTATTATAATTTTTCTTATAACATCTATGAATGAAATTACATTTTTGCAAGTTCTTTACAATCAATAGTTTAACAAATATACTACACTACTAGTTTGTAGTGTAAACATTTAATTCATACCACAAAGCAAATTTTTCAACACTATCAAGTCTCCTTCACAGAACACAAGAAATATGTAAGAAGTAGTAAGTTCGCTGTAATGCATCGTTACTTTATATTCGTCATAGGGTACCGATGCAGATGCAGAATTTAAAGACATCCGTCGTAGTCATGGCAACGTACTGTTTTCTATGCGACGTTGTATTAAGTACTAAATAAAAGGCAAGCTCTTCTTACCTATTTCTTGTATTCTGCTGTCTTCTATGATGTAGTATAAATTTGACCGTGTAACCGCGACCTTGTTTCTTTTCATGTAGTTTTCACTATGTGTAGTTACTGCAACCAATGCATTCAAAGTCGTATTTGTTAGAAAAAAATGCTGAATTTTGCACAACTTAGTGACAGATTTAAAAAGGTAACAGTATAATATAGATAATATTATAGATAAAAATAATGTTGGTAGCAAAGACTGACTCTCAATTACTGAAGCTACTTCTTTTTATTTATAGGTAAGAATGAATAAGTTTTAGGTACAAAAATAATAAATTAAATGTTGTTATCTCAACATTTAAGATGTTTGTTAATGCCTGCATTACTGACAACATTATTTTTAATTGTAAGTATAAAGGTTTTTGAAACACCTCCACTTAAAATATAAGCTGTGTAGGTACTTTATTCTGCTTTTGGTATGTATTTACTTACATGTTTCCTTCGATTTGAAACTCTAAAAGCCTTGTTATTCGTTTAGTACCTACATGACCTAGCTAGAGCAAAGGATGAGGGCTAAACTAATTGAAGAGATAAAAGAGAAAAAACGACAACTTGAAATAGAGATTAGTACCTATATTCTATACTATTATATTGTACTGGTAAAGGAAAGTAAAAATGTTACAAAGAAAGGAGTAAGTAAAATAAATAAATTTCCCATTACTTATAGTCATTTTATAATTTGTCCTTTGAAGCAAACGTCTAAGTATTTTGTATATTTTTTTGATTTTTCAAAAGTAAATAAGTAATAGTATTTATTTAGAAAAAATCGACCCGTCTCACAACCAGCTCCGATGGGACCGTTCCTTACCCGTGGCACAACCGCGTGGGGGAACTGCGATTCCCTTCATCACAACTGGTTGGGGACATTTACATTCCCAGTGAAAAAACCAGCGATGCCAGTTGTGCCTAGGGGAAATAGCAGTTCCCCAAGACACAACCAGTAGTGCCACGGGGACATTTACGAGTATATTCCCAGTGAAACAACCAGCGATGCCAGTTGTTCCTTGGGGAAATAAAAGTTCCCCAAAGCACAACCAGTTGTGCCATGGGGACATTTATAATCCCTGTGAAACAACCAACTATTTTTCAAATAAGAGACAAATGAAATTTTTATATTTTTCTTGCAACAGGGACTGAAAGGGGGTCTAAGAGCTGGTACACACTGGGCGCTCGGCGTTGCGTTTGGCGAGCGGTGATAGCGTACACACTCAGCGCTTTGCATGGCGTTTGACGAGCGTTACTAGGGCGAGTATACTTCTGGATTCGTGCGGATATGGGTTCCGAAGTAAATTGCTTTGAGTGTGGTTCCTCTACAATTGCTTCAAAAGACGACAACGATGGAGAAAAAAAGAACATTGGGTGCACATAATACTAAAAGATATAATAGACGCTTGGAATGTATTTCACATTGTATCAAAACATTGACCTAAGTTTTTCAAGTGTTTTAGAATTCCTATAAAATCATTTGATGAATTTCTGCATATTTTATAATTGACATTACGGATGATTCATAAAAAATTATAGGCTCACTTTCCCAAAAAAAAATCCCAACGTGTGTCCACTCTACACGAAAGCGCGCGATCACATGTACAGTCCCACGGCAGCCCCTGTATCTGAGAGCGCGCGGCTAACGCCAAAACTGATAGCTCGTGTCTGACGCGCGTCAGTCAAAAAGCGCGCGGTTCAATGTGTACGAAACATCAAAAATGTATGAGATGACAGGTTCTCAGAGCGCGCGTTACCAAAGCGCGCGCTCGAAAGCGCCCAGTGTGTACCAGCTCTTAGAAATTCGAAGTGGGGCTAAGACATTATGGGGTATCATATGAAAGACCACTGCTTGTGCATTCTCATTTCTCTCTCTATAGGTATAAAAAAAATACCATTCCCCTCCCTTATCTCCAAAGTTTGCAAAGAGTAAAATCTAAAATCATTTTATGTGAAAGAAGTTTATGTAAAGAATACAGGAAAAATAAAACGATGCCTCTAAATAGTAAACTTTTTCAGAAATCATCAACAAAAATTACATTAGTTCCACTATCGGTCAAGAGATGGCGCTGACTTAAAACTGCAATATTCTATACCGCAAATTCTCTAATGAAATAGCCTCGCGATGAAAACATTTTCAAGTTTTATTTATTTGTATTTATGATGGTACGGAACCTTCGCTCGGTGCGCGATTCCGACTGGCTCTTGACCGGTTTTGAATTTATTATTTTCAATTGTATACCGGGTGTTTTTGAAGTCATTGGCATCCATTCGACCCATTAATGTACTCATATGAAGCTATGTTTTTACGTGAAAAGGGGTGGTGCCCGGCGTCAGCGCGGGCGCAAGGACTCGGGCAAAGCGGGCCTGAAACATGGGTGACATTGTTTGTTTCGAAAGTGAATTCCTTGCGCCAACTTGAATAAATTCACATTATAGTAGAGCCCGCGTTTTGTCGAGAGGCCAATGAAGTAGTTTAACGCTTGTATGTTATTTGAATATTTATTAATCAATGATTTTATTTATCAAATTGCTATTTTTAGTTATTTTAATTTTTATTTGCTATAGTGATCAATTACTGAGTATTTTACGGGATTTTTCAAGTATTTAAAAAAAAATACATCTTGGATTTGCCTAATATTTGGGGAAAAGACTCCATATCACGAGTATGTTCTTATTTTAAAAGGATGCTAACGACTTCGATGTCACCCTGTATAGAAGCATTTGGGGACTTTTTATTTAAGTATTTCTATAAATTAAACACTTTCACGGATTTTTTTTTCTCACACAATTTATTCAACAACTTAGTTAAATTTTAGTTGTTTTTTTGATATTTTTTGGTTTATCCGACGTTTCGGCACCTTTCCAGGGGCCGTGGTCACGGAAAACTACCCACTATTTTTTTGATTTTAATAAAAGAATATACCCACTCTAATTGTCTTTGTTTTTCGTTCGGAAACAGGATACGGTTAGGTATTAATTATTTTAACATTATATTTAATTATAACAAAATGATTTATTAATTTAATATTTTGATTTGTTTAAGTAATTTGGATAATAATTATTTATAGCAAAGCAAAAAGTTACTGACTCGACCACCAGTTCACAAAAGTTGGAGCCCTTCGGAGAAAGAACTGGCAAGAAAACTACACGAAGGGGGACGATCTCCATTTATTAAAATTATTTGCAAAAAGAACTAACCGTATCTTTAGTTCTTGCAGTGTGTGGTTTAGGTTGTGACTTTACTTGATGGATTATAGGGTCCCAAGCTGGTGGTATCTTCCAACCATCTTCTCTATTGAAATTTGGGTATTTGCTAATTTCAATAGCCTCGCGCATCAATCTGGGAAAGTATCTTGGTTCTCTAGCGAGGATCTGCGGTTTGTCAAACCTTATATAATGGTTGGTTCCCTCAAATGAATGTTCACACACTGCAGACTTATTATCGCGCCTATGTTTGATGTCAGCTACATGTTCTTTAACGCGCGTCCCTATGCTTCTCTTTGTTTGCCCAATGTAGGAGAGCCCACAGTCACAATCTAGTTTGTAAACGCCTGCAACTTGAAAGGGGATATTACACTTGACTGGTGGTAAGAATTGGTTAATCTTCTTCGGCGGCTTGAAGTAAGTATGAATCGAAGCACGCTTCAGAATCCTCCCAATCTTGTCAGTGACACCTTTCACATATGGCAGAATGGCAGGTTGACGTTCTACTGTGGCTGCTTTGGTGCGTTTTCTGTGATGTTTGCGAGGTACTGGCAATTTGTTACTTCGCAGTACTTGCTCGACGTGCCGAAGCTCGCCACTCAGGTGATCATCATCACAGATGCCGCGAGCTCTCTGAAACAAAGATTTCCCTACGGTAGCTAACTGTAAAGGGTGATGGTGAGAGTCACCATTTAGATATTTATCTGTATGTGTTTCTTTTCGATACACAGTGTGGCTCAAAGTTTGGTCAGGATTCCTGATAACAAGTACATCTAGGAAGGCTAGTTTCTTATTTGCCTCTAACTCCATAGTGAATTTAATGTTTGGGTGAATAGAGTTAAGGTGGTCAAAGAAAGCAGTGGCACTATCTTTAGGTAGTACTGTGAAAGTGTCATCTACTTACCGTTTGTAGAACCGGGGATACACTGGTGTTGAAGCCAGCGCCTTCTCCTCAAAATCCTCCATAAATAAGTCTGCGACTATTGGGGATACCGGAGAACCCATTGCTACTCCATCAACTTGTATGTAGAATTCATCATTCCACAGAAGATAGCCAGTTGTTAAACAATGTTCCAAAAGTTCTGCATATTCCAAAGGCAAATCGTTATCTTCTAGTTTCTTCCTAGCGATATTGATGCAGTCCTTTACTGGTAAGCATGTGAATAAGGATTGTACATCAAAACTGACCATGATTTCATCATCTGCGAGATGTAGCTGTTGTATCTCACTGATGAAATGGTAGGAATCCTTCACAAAGGCTGTTGTGTTACCTCTTAGTGGCGAGAGGATTTGCGCTACGTGTCGGGCTAGTTTGTAAGTTGGTGAATCAATTTGGCTGACTATAGGACGCAGCGGAGCATCAGGTTTGTGTATCTTCGGCAATCCATACAGTTTTGGCGGTTTGAATAAATTGCGTGAGAAAAAAAATCCGTGAAAGTGTTTTATTTATATGGACAGTTCGCGCAGAAATCTAAGATGTGTTTATTTAAGTATTTCTTTTAATATTTAATGTCAATGTTATTTATTTGGCAGTTGTCTCGCTCGCACAATGCAACATTTTCATGGATTGTGGAAAACAGATTGTGTTTTTTGGAAAAATTGTTTCATTATGTCACTACAACGCAATGTTACGGATATTTTTTTTTATTAATTTATTTATTCAATTGAGTAGGTATTCGTTAGAATTAGGAAGAAAATTTTCGAAAACTTTAAGCTCGTAGATCTAGTATTATTGCAGTATTGACAATGCTGAAATATGTATAATAATGTATGACTACTTGCGTTATAGGGTCATAATGTAACACTTTTCTAAAAAACACAATGTGTTTTCCACAATCTTTAAAAATGTTTATTGTGCGAGCGAGACAATTGCAAAGTGCGAAATGGCTCATAAGTGCGGTGTCATCTGCGTACGCATATATTTGGCAATGACGGATATTAAGCTTGCATAGGTCATTGATGTAGATGGTAAACAGCGCAGGGCCCAGAATTGATCCATGGGGGACACCAAATGTCAGTTTTCAGGGTCACTGATAAATTCAACAATTTTGACAGACTGGGTACGGTTGAAAAGATAGTCTTTAAACAGTGAAAGTGGTGTTCCACGTATCCCAATCTGCTCTAATTTTGTTACAAGTATGGGGAAGGAGACGGTATCGAACGCTTTAGATACGTATAGGAACAATCCTACGCACTTAATTTTACCATCCAATCACCCAACAACATCGTCTATCAAGGACCCGACTGCATCTTCTGTGGCGATGCCGCTTCGAATCCGATCTGATTTTTAGCTATTATGTTGTTAGCTTCTAAGTAACTTATTCAATATGAACAATGATATCAACACCCCTTTCACATCTAACTGAACACATTCTTCCAGGGTTCTTCTTCAAATACATCGAGTCTCCTTACCACAAAAACCCTCTCCTGATGCTGAGGAACTACACCATCGCTCAGACCACCAGCGACCGCCGCTACTGGAACTGCTCTAAAAAGTCTTCCTCCAGATGTCCCGCCAAGCTCAAGTTTAATAGAGATAGAGAACTGGTCAAGTACAACTTGAGCCACAATCACAGCCCTCCCAGCTACATCGTCACTCAGAACGGCAAATATGTCAAATTTAAATTATAAATAAAATTCTGAATAGGTACCTACAGCTCAGGTCAAAAAAGCGTACAAGTGATAGCAAAATTCGACGAGCCGTATAAGCCTTTCGGTAGTTTAGTCAGTCAGAGCATTTTTAATGATTGATTTTTATTTTACTCATTTTAGTGATTTATTTTCATTTACTTTATTTGAATTTTTACTCGAACCATCGTACCTCCTCGATATCGCGATGCATCGCCGTCGGTCGTCCGCGCGGGGTCATAGTGTTATTGGTTTACATTTGCTAAGTACCTTTTTTAGCAAGTTTTGAGATATCTTGCTAAAAAAGCACCCTCTTTGCATCTGTGAACGTGCTTTGCTAAATTAGCGTGCTACAAATCAAAGCAGATCCCGCAATCCCAAATCTGACCGATTCTCAGATTTGGGATTGCGGGATGATGTGCTTTTTTATCAAAATAAAATGGCGGCGGTAAAGTGGACGGAGTCTTTGATACGCGAGTTGCCAATTCGCAATCCAATTACACACTCAAACACGTTTTTTTTGTTATACTTATGTTTTCCTTTAACCTGACCTCCAATCGTAAAGCCAATATCTGGGTTAAAATAACAACCACCTGCAAAGTTGACCAATTTTGACACATTCAAGAGTGGCAAGTATAGCTATAAAATCTATTTAGTTATAAAATCTACAAATCCAAAGCAAATGTAAACGGAATATAATAAACGGGGCGACTAAAAATTTATAGGTTGGAGTCACAAACATACTTAGGTTAGCAGCGGAAAAAATAGGTTTAAGTTAGGTTCGATTAGCGAGTAGTCGCTCACCTAGTAATATTGGTACCCCGAAATGTTTTTTTAGTCGCCGCGTTAAATACCTACGACCCAATGTAACCCAGGCTTTATATCGTTATTCCGTTGCTTTTTTGAGTTGAGGCGTTGCCGATACGGTGCCGAGGCGCGTAAGTGTATATTATTCTTTGGCCGAGGCGTTGTAGTTATAACCTTAACCCCCTGTACACACTGGGCGCTCAGCGAGCATTTGGTGAGCGTTCGAGAGACATTTTGTAGGAGAATCAGTAGTTCTGCTACTGCTCACAAGAGGCCCTGTACAGATTTGCATACAAAATGTAACGCTAACGCTCGCCGAGCGTTTGGTGAGCATACGGAGGCATTTTATTTGAGAATCTGTAGTTCTGCTACTGCCCACTAAAGGCGCTGTACAGATTTGTATATTTAATTTCTATTCATGCATTTTTATCGGTAGGTATAGGATACCTAGATAGTAGTTGACATTTTGAAAAATTATACTAATTATGGTAGGTGCATAGTTGTGATTGTTGTTTTATTTGTCGTTCCTTTTGAAAAATTAAGTTACTAATGAAGAGATTTCAGCACTAAATTCAGAATCATAACAAGGCACAAAATATTTTTCATATTATAATACAATATGATAATGGTCCCCGTTGTAAGTAGGTATTGTTCATAATAATAAGAATTTAAAGTTGTTTTTTGAAGTATATAAATATTATTTGTCTCAAGTTTAAGTTGGCTTGATGTAAACCAGTTATCAAGCCGTATTTAAGTATATTTTGGCGTGTTACCTATATAGCCAGAACGATTCAAATAAACGGTTTTAAACAAACAACGGGAATACAACACCGACCGACATACGATGACGACCGATTTGACGCAGGGGTAGGCTACCCACCTTCTGCCCCAGTGATCTCGGGTTTGATTCCCGAACAAGACAAATATTTGTGTGCATGAACATGTCTATTTGTCTTGGTCTGGGTGTTTACTATGTATATTAAGTATGTATTTACAAACAAAAAAGTATTTAAGTATATATTTATCCGTTATCAAGTTTTCCATAATACAGTTTCTTAATGAAATTAAAATGAAGCCCATTTTATAATTGGATAATTGGTGTGAATGTAAGAAGTTATTTATTATTATTATTTATTTATTATTTACAACAACTGTTTTAATGAGTAATTCCATTTCAGAATTCGTAAAAATAAAGTCGGCGCGTGGCGCAGTCATCATCTGCTATGGCGGCTTCAAGTTTACCAAGCACCGGGCAACCAATGCCACCGTTAGATGGCGCTGCACCGCTCACTACAGCCATAAATGCAGCTCAGTCATCTTCACCGTTAGCGATGAAATCGTCAAAACAATTATAAAACATACTCACCCACCACCACAAAAATTATAGCCATCTTTTACATAATATTTTTACTCAAAACAAACACAGAACGTACTATTTGCATCACTAAGTACTTGCATCTGTTCAGTTGTTACACAGCACATTACATCAACTCGGAAAGTGATCGACACCGTATCGCCTTCGCCTCGCCATCAACCAGGCGTCAACCTTACGCAAGCACGTAACCAAACCGGATCAGCGTCGGTACGTCGGCTCGGCTACGGCTAGGCGACGCCGCGCTTACGGCTAGGCGATGCCGCGCTTACGGCTAGGCGATGCCGCGCTTACGGCTCGCCGCACAGTGGTTCCATATAAAAAAAAAGAATGAGAGAAAAAAATTATAAAAAAATATAAAAAAAAAATTTAAAAAAAGTCAAAAGAATGAGAAAATAAAATGATAAAAAAATGAGAAAAAAACATTTAAAAAAAATTATGTTCATTTTCATTTTCAGACCACTGTGCGTAGAGCGGTAAGCTCGGGTACGGAGAGACGTGAGCGCGTGGACGACTAGCGGTAAGCGCGGGGATAGCAAGTTGAGCGACCCGCAAAGCGGTTCGTGAGCTGGTCCCGAGGCGAGGCGATTACGTTACGATTCCGATTAGTGTGCTTTGCAGTAGGGGGTTTCATACAAAGAATACTGAACCGCTCGAGTTGATACGTTTACGATCCCTTTCCGAGTTGATGTATGTGCTGTGACCTGTAGTGTTTTTCTTATGGACGGCAGTAATGACATTGTTACAGATTGAATAAAATATTGTGTTTTACACTAACTTCAAGTGTTTACAATGTTACTAATTCGATGGCACCATGGTTTAACTTTGCCTTGTTCTAGTTGGTTATGCTTTATTTTGTTGTTTTTTATTGTTTCAGGTACATGTGTAAGCTTAGGCGGGTGCGGTAAGTCTGAACAAGTTTAATTTCAACTTTATTGTAAACAAGAAGAACAATTTCAGAATAAATGTGAAAGTCACATTTCATTATTTAAAATGTTTAAAACATGCGTCAAATAAGGGCTTTATTACATTAGAACTGCATTGGCGACGCGATTCGTAAAATTTATTAGATATAAGTCGTTCTTTATAAATAGGTATAAACAAAATAGTTTGCCGTTCATTGAATAAGCAGTTATATCGTAAGACGGGTCGATTTTTTCTAAATACTTTCTTCATTTTCAATATTTCAATTATAATTATTATTGATTAAAATAAAAACCTGCTAATGAAATGTTTTATTTTATTTTAGGGTTATACTTTACCACATCAAAACTTGGTTCTAAGCTCAATGCCTGTGATTTGTACCCGTTCTTCAAGCAGCACGTAGCCGTCAGGAGCCGTTGGTTTGGATCCCAGAATCCGACGAGAACTGCAGCTTGGACCTTCTGCGTTACAGATATTATAACTCCGTATTTTAACCTGTAATTCAATTGAATTAATTATTACAATTAATACCTTTCCCTTGTATAAAATCCCCATTAACGAGTCTCTGGTTATTTATGACAGCAAGCTTAATTAAAATAATAGACATCACTGCGATAGGAAATAATATAATAGCCTGATATTTTTCTACAGTCAAGTTACTTACACTCAATTTATTTTTTTAACTAGGTCGCCGCCGTAAACGGAAACTAACGGGAGCAGAAAAATTGGAGAGGAAAAAATTAGCTGAGAGAAGGAGGAGGGCAAGAATAAGGCGCGACCCCGAGCTTTATGAGCAAATGCTGACTAAGAATAGGGAGAAATATCGTGACTACAAAAGAAAAAGAAAGGTGATCCCTGTTAGCGAAATGACACCGGAACAAAAGGAAAAAATAAGACAGTACTGGAGGAAGGCGACGACTAAACACCGAGATAAAAAGAAATTGCATTTACAGAAAATAGTATACTTACGTTAGTGAATAAGTTTATTTCATCATCATCATCATTTCAGCCGTACGACGCCCACTGCTGGGCATAGGCCTCCCCCAAGGATCTCCACAACGGTCGGTCCTGCGCTGCCCGCATCCAGCGGCTTCCCGCGACCTTGACCAGATCGTCGGTCCACCTTGTAGGGGGTCTGCCCACGGAACGTCGTCCGGTTCGCGGTCGCCATTCGAGAACCTTTCCGCCCCAACGGCCATCGGTTCTCCGCGCTATGTGTCCCGCCCACTGCCACTTCAACTGAGCAATCCTTCGAGCGATGTCGGTCGTTTTAGTTCTCCTGCGGATCTCATGAAATACCAAGCATCGCGCTCTCCATTGCTCGCTGGGTGACCTTGAGCCTTCTTATGAGACCCATAGTAAAAGACCACGTCTCGCTTCCATAAGTCATAACGTTAAGTTACATAAGTTTATTTAAGATTTGTCAAATAATATTAGGCCTGGTTATTTATAAATGTACAGGATGAGTTTTTGAGGGGATATAGTAAACCGACCAACAAAAAATTACTGGGTCGGTATGGTCAAAATAAATCGTAAACTATGACAAATAACGAAAAGTATTCAAAGGATTCATGAGCTCGATTATTGAGAAAACAAAAACTGCGTAGGTATTTACATTTTTGAAAAATCTGTTAAAAGAAACAACAATACTGATTCCCAGTCAAAGGACCGGGATGCAAACCCCCTGATTTTCTTAAAAAAGTAACATCCTGTTTTATTACACTAATTGATATTGTTGCTAATAAGGAACAAGTCTTGCAAAGAAATGTCAATATGGAAAATGAAAGGAAATAGCTTTTTACCAAAATTTTCTTTAATTTTCATACATTTAATTACCACGTTTTAAAAGCTTATTAGGTTATATATAACTTTTTGGATTCCTTTTTGGTTTTGGGAATTTCCTTTTGGAGGTTTGTTATGACTGAAATTTACAAAACTAACTACGACATGAAAGTTTAAAAAGGTCCTTAAAAGAAATATTATAATAATAGAATAAATCACATCGTGAATCGTGATAAGGAACGCCGTGAAATGTATGAGAAAACGCATAAACTTATTGTGCATTTAAGAAAATGGTTACCATTTTGAACATTTAATTAATTAACTGATATATTGTATGAAAATTAAAATAAATGTTTGAAAAAAGCTAAGTATTTAATTTTGGTTTCATTTTCCATATGACATTCATTTTGATGGATGGTATAGATTACTATACGATTACCAGGTACATTCAGATGATTTTGACTACTCTAGACGCTTAGATCAATTTGACGCTGACTGTACTCTCTTTACTGTACTTGCAATTAAAATCTTATAGACTAATAATTTCATGTTTACAAGCTTTTATTTAACTTGCAGTGTATGTATGAATGTCCGTTCGTGTCAAATCTTGCAGCACCCTTAATTTCCAGGTCACCTGAACTGTTAACTGAAATGCTACCTTATCCTGTAGAAATAAGGCAGCAATTACTATTTAATTCGCCGGCCTAAATCGTCCTTACGGGTATTAAAAGATTTGATCTACTTTTTAGTGCCTGATTGAGCAGAAATTTTGCATAGGCACCATTCACGAGCAACAAAATTTAAACAATATAGAACTTTGTCACATTGCAATGTGTTGTTCAATGCATTGAAGCGTTCTGAAACAAAACTATCTTTGCCACAAAAGTCATTCAATATTGTATATGTCAGAGTCTTCGATCAACACTAGGTACATAGTTGGAGTGACAAACATGGCCGAGCGATATACGCCCACTTGAGCGTATATTTATAAGTAGTTCCTGTCATTTATGACATAAGATCGTAACATTATTGACCTTTTTTCGCCGTTTAAAGGTGCCATAGACAGCTTTGATTTAGTTCGTGAGCCTTCATCTAGAAGGTCAGCATTCTCTCGTCTGTCCCGAGGCCTTAATAAAGCGTTTTTCAAAATGGCCGCATCTGTCAAAGCCTTATAAGGCTTCGGGGCGATGGAACATTTTGGTACGTTTGTACTCTATTCTGCTACTCCTATCTGTGTTTTACTTGTTTATTGTCTGTGGGATTTGACACTGAAGCGATAAAGCATCACAGTATTAACCAATCACCATTCTTTGCGCCTTCTCTTAACGTCAAGTTGACCTTACGTCACCCCGCGCCATTTGCCCATGACAGATAACCGCCATTTTTTCAAAATTGCCGGACATACCAGAGAAGTCCTATGTTGTTTACATATTATCGCTCGTGACTTTATAGGTTTGGTTTGGATAACAATACAATATTAGACGATAGTCGGAAATTAGCTTGTCATAAAAGGTTTCTTTTTACAAAATTACTTAACTAATTATTCATTTTAGGAATGTACTTTTCCACGTCTAGACTTGGATCGAAAATCATCGTTTGCGATGGCTACAAGTTCTTCAAGCACCGTACTAGGGGTGGCAAAACCCGTTGGTTCTGCTCCCAGAGTAGGTTTAAGTGCAGAGCTGCAATTATCACAATCGAAAACACGGATATTGTCATCAAAAATAGCAACGAACACAACCACCCACCGTGCTCTTCTTAAGGCGCTACTCGGAAAAAGTATGGACTTTTTGATTTAAAACTATAGGACGGTTACAGTTGTTACAAATCTGGTAATAAGATATATATTTCTTTATACCTTTATCTAGATTCGTATAGTTTCAAAAACACGATTTTATAATTATGCCTTGACAGTTTTTCTTTTCGAAAAGATCTCTAAAAAATACAAAAATTTAAGATTATTCTTAAATAGGGAACTACTTACACTATTGGAAATTGGTTTAATTAGTGGACACCAATAATATTTAGGTACGTTTACGTATAAAAGCATTTTTTTTAAATCGCTGTAGTTTTTTAATACGAAGTGATTTTGTGTTTTTTTTTGCTTAATCTGCAAAATCGCGTCGTTTTCTCATTGCTATCTCGCTTCAGCATATTTTTTTCGAGTATCGCCTTAAGTAATACCATGTAATACCTACATAAGATATAGATTTATCGTCAATCTGATAGATTGCCTCAGTGAATGGCTCTAAAGTTAGCGATTAGATTTATAAGCAACTAGCTGCTCGCATCTGTTCCGCGCGGGTGCAGTGTCAATGTATATTAGGCTCAACCCACACGAATCACAACCACAACCACACCACGTGGGCGTGGACAAAAAGCTGCATCGACACTATACACACGTAACCACATTTTGTGGCTGCGATGTGGTTGCGTTGTGGCTACCACAACCACATCACATCGACATTTTCACGCATTGTCGCACAACCACAACGCAACTGCAAAAAGCTGCATCGACACTATTCCCACGTAGGTAACCACATTTTGTGTCTGCGATGTAGTGTGGTTGTGGTACGTGTGGATTGGTTCTTACATATCTACATACTAGCGGATCCTTGCGGTTTCACCCGCGTGGTACCCGTTCCCGTGGGAATATCGGGATGAAATATAGCCTATAGAAGAATGTATCTTTCTAATGGTGAAAGAATTTTCTAAATTGGTCCAGTAGTTTCGGAGCCTATTCGATGCAAACAAACAAACTAACAATCAAATCTCTCCTCTTTATAATATAAGTATAGATAATTGAGTAAACCTTCTTCTTTAGTCACTCGGTTGATTGATGAAAACTGCATTTTTGAACGATCTATGCGTGACGGCTGACAGCTTCTCAACTATGTAAAGAACGTCATAGAATAAGTACAAGAAAAATAAATAGAAGGAGCTGGTTACGCCTCACAATAACGTAAGCATGACAACGTGCACAATAATTTGAAAATGTACAAAGAGGTATATGGAATACGGAAGCAGGACTGCTTTTGCTTTTTGCGTACAAGATTAAGGAGGCGGCCCGCCAACTTACTAATTTTAACCATTAGGTATACTTATTGTAGGAATTCATAATTGAATATACTAGACTTTATACCCTAACGATTCCGAATTTCATTAGTCGTCATACCTTTAACTTTTAATTTTGTTCAGAGAGCGAAATAAACGAAAAACTACAGGAAGGGTTATTTAATAATAAAATTAATAAAACACTTTATTGCACAAAGGATACAAGGTACAAAGGAAATAAGAGACAGTATAAGAGAACATACAAAAGGCGGCCTTATTGCTAAATAGCAAACTTTTCCATGCAACCTTGAGTAAAAGAGTAATAAACGATTACATTGTTTTTAGAAAGCCTTGATATTAGGAAAAGATAACATGAAATAGAGTGAAAGACCGGTATTTCTTTAATAGAGCCTTTTTTGAAAAAAAAATTGCAAATATAAAGTTTTACTTGGTACTCTGTTTTTTTTTAATATCTTGACTTTTTCAACCATACCATACACCTAGCTAGAACATAATAACAATATTTTTTTATAATCAAGTTAATTTTAGTCGATTTTCAAACACATTTTTTTTGTTTGACAAGGTCGCCGCCGCCGTAAACGGAAACCAACAACAGCAGAGCAGATGGAGAGGAAAAGATCAGCAGAGAGAAAAAGAAAGGCTAAAATAAAGAGCGATCCCGTGCTTTATGAGCAAATGCTAATTAAGGATAGGGAGAGATATTATGACAAGAAAAGACAAGGAAAGGTGACCTCTATCGGTGAAATGTCACCAACACAGCAGAAAAAAGTGAGACAGTATTGGAGGGAAGCGACATCTAAATATTATTATAAGAAGAAATTAAAAAAAGATATTGTAAATATTACTGTTTAAGTTTAATTAAGATTTGTCAATTTTTTTCTTTATCTTTTGTCTTGTTATTTTGCGCTTTGGACAGTAGTTTATGATAATGTTAATTTTAATAAATTTAATGGAAAGAATTTTTACGGTCATTGAAATAAAATTATATATTTTTTTCACCTTCATAAGAGCTCGTGAAGTCTACACATTGTGAAAATGTAACACAACTGCACCTATATTTTTACTTTTTTGCATTCACAAAGCAATTTTTAGTATAGAAAAATTGAAATGGAAGTTTTTTAGAAAAAATCAACCCTTTCCACAACCAGCTCCGATCACAACGACTCCGTAGCTCAGAGGTTAGAGCAGTCGCCCGGATAGCGAAAGGTCGTATGTTCGAGTCCTATCGGAGCTGGTTGTGAGACGGGTAGATTTTTTCTAAAATACTTAATTTAAAAAATTTCTATACCATGTTTACCATTTTAGGTCCTACTTTCAACATCTCTTCTCGTGGAGCGAAGTACATATTATTAAATGGGTACAAATTCCTTAAACACCGTAGTAGGGGACCCAAAATACGCTGGCTGTGTGGAACGCACAACGTCCATGGATGCCGAGCCTCTCTGCACACTATTGATGATCAAATTGTGGTCAACAAGAATGAACATAATCATCCGCCTCCATTAGATGGTTTTGAATACAATTATTAAACACTCGCTTTCAAAGATTGTCTTCAAATGTTTAATCTTATTTAGGCAACTGTTTTCTGTGGATCTAAACGGTATTAACACTATTAATGAGACCAAAACCTATGAATAAAGGCGATATTTCAGGGTTCAATATTGCTTTCAATTCCATTCGTTATTTATTTATATTTATTCTATTGCTACAATGGCATTGATACATCTCAACAACAGCATTGAATGTTAACAGATCTACTTATTGAAAAATGGAATAAGAATTATTTAGAATTAATCGATTGATTCGTCTCACAACATTAGCTCCGATGGGACTCGAACCCACGACCTTTCGCTATCCAACATAGTCCATTCCACCTCCATTTTTTCTAAATAGATACTTTATTTTCCATTTTTCAATAATTTGAATGAAATTGCTGTCAATTTGGTTAAAACGTGTAATATCGGCTTAATGGTGCGCATTACAGAAGAGAAAAAAATCTTTCCGTGTTCTGTGGTGCGCATATTGTGACAACTTTTTGCTTTTCTTGCTGTTTTAGTTTTATGACTTACATTATTATTCTCATACTTCTTTTAAATAATATGTGTTTTTCTAATAGAAGTATTCGTAGCTTAGTCCAATCCGAAACGTCAATACCAATTCCTGTCTGAACTCGTCTAGATACAAAAGTTTTCCTCCTTATTGTCTTTAGTTTCATTCGTATTTAATACATTTCGGCAAATTAAAAGTTTAACTTTAACTGTCATTTTTGTGTACTTAGATTTATTAAGATTTAATAAAAACACGTTTTTAATCTGCAAGAGTTGTTTTATTTCAATTAATAAATAAAAGGTGAACTATGAACATAATATATAAATTATATAATAATATATGAACTATGAATATCACTTACGAGGAGTGTGAAGCAAACGGTTTCCTTACAAACGGCGATAACGCTTTCCACCCTCTAAACCTTAACATAAAGTAATGAATTTTCGGTATGTTTTTGAAATGCATAAGAACTAGGGCTGTACGTTTTGTTTTTTTTATATTTGTCATAGATTTTGAAATATTTGCGCTTTAGTGATTTCATACAAAACAAAAAATTTACAATATTTAAAAATTTACAATGAATATTAAAAAGACAAAACCAGGAGCTTTTGTGCTGAGTCAGGGCCCTTTAGCGTCACACACGCACTAAAAACTATAGTATTGTTTTTATTCTTTATTTTCTTTTTATTATTATTTTAAAAGGATGCCGTTTGTTAATGTGTTATTTTTTGTGTGTGTCCCTAATAAATGTTTTTCTTTCTTTCTTTTTTTCTTTCTTCTTTACAGCCCTAGTAATTCTTCAATTCAACAACACACCGAAAATTCATTGCTGTATGTAAAGGTTAAGAGAGTGGAAAACGTTATAGCCGTTTGTATGAAGACCGTTTGCTACACACTACTCTTACGATCAAAAAATTATATTTTAAAATATTACTTTTACTTCGGTTTTAAAGCCTAACTCCCGAATTCTCGAACGCAAATCATCTTTGGGAGCGTCTCAAACATCATGGCATCTCTTTCATACGTTTGACATTTAAAGTGACAGGGCGATGTTTGAGACGCTCCCAAAGATAAGTAGCGTACGAGTATTCGGGCATAACTGAAACAAAATTAATTACAGTGCACTTAAAGAATGTTTTCCATCTCAGGCCCCATCTTCAATATTTCTCCTCGAGGAGCGAAGTACATATTGTTCAACGGCTACAAATTCCTGAAAAACCGCATTAGAGGATCCAAATTACGCTGGCTGTGTGGGACGCACGGGAATAGGCATGGATGCCGAGCTTACCTGATCACGATCGACGATCACATCGTGGTCAATAAGAACGAACATAATCATCCACCTCCATTCATGGGGGTTAATTACAATTATCAAATAAGTACCTTCAAAGGTCGTTTTTAAAATGTAGTTAATCTCGTCTAGGTGACTTTTAAGTAAATAAGTAAATGTAGTCAATAAGCCATCTTATTGTTTTTTTATACTATACCTGCGTTATTTACACTTTTAATGAGAACAAAACCTACTTAAGCTTAATAATAGAGTGCTTGTTGTGAAGATCATCTGCCTTTCTAACTAATTTGGATTTCTGACTACATTACATATCTTTTAAATTTTATTTCATACTAAAATCAAGTGCTCTTAATTTAGTCCGAACTCCGAACTGACTTACCTAGATTGTGAAAGCTGCAATTAAATTCCCGTCTGAATTTGTGTAGATACCAATCGAGCTTTCCACTTTATTCGCTGGAGTTCCGTTTATACTTGTTACATTTTAAGAATTTAAAAAATTCTAACTCCAGGGTGCCTATCATCAACTTTAAGACAGCGATTCAAAAATAGCGCGATGCAGAATAGGTTCCTAAAATGAATTGCTTTCTTTCGTACTATGACCTTCTAAAAACTGGATCGCAAATGAATGGCTAAATGTGAATGACCGAAAGATTAGTGTCCTTATTTCTTCTACCCGTCTCTTTCACTCGATTCTGTCATGCCCGGAGAGTGAGAGGGACGGGTATAACCTGCAGGTGTCATGTTAGCTTGGCCGAGTCATAAGTCAAATAAGAGTTCTTGACAGCTTAGCGGCTGTGAAATGTCATTGAATGATCACTGAATCGCTGTCATTGTTACTAAGCTGTCGTGGTACGAATAAGCGAAGCAGATCAGTTTAGGTCTTACACAAAACCGCAATAAGAGTTGATGGTAGGCACCCAGAAGTATGTCATACAAGGCTGAGTTTGAAATCAGTCAATTTTACTTAGCAATTTTTGTTTAGATTTACATACCTATAGTTAATAAAAAAAAAATTAATTCGCGAGAGTGATTTTATTTCAAATAACAAGACAAAATATTTTATCTCGTATCATCGAAAAAGGTGTATTTACTTTCGTATCAAAGCCTAAACTGATATAATATTAATCACTAGTGCACCTAACGCATATTTTTCATTTCAGGCCCCCTTTTCAAAATCTCTCCTCGTGGAGCTAAGAACATTTTAATCAAGGGGTTGGTAATAGAGGTGGATGATTGTGAATCCACCTCTATTAGATGCTTTTAAGTACCATTAAGTACCAAACAATTGTCTTCTAAGATTGTCTCAAATTGTAAATAATCTTGTTACCGCAACTCTTTTAAATGTATCTAAACATTATCTTCACTATTAATAAAAACAAAACATACGCATGTTATTTGGTAGTTATTGTAAGAGCCATTTATATTTCTTTACGGTACTTACAACTTAAGATTTAGTTTTATGACTTACATTATTTTTCTTACACTTATTTTAAAATATGTTTTCTCCAAAATCAATTGCTAATTGCCCGTAGCTAAGTCCAACGCGACTTACCTAGATTGCCAACGATGCAATTCAATTCCTGTCTGAACTCGTCTGGATACCAACAAAATATTTCCTCTTATTATATAGAGATTACTCTTATTACAAATGACACGAAATCGATTTTCGCAAAATATAGCAAAGAAATACTTACTGATATTTTCGTTTTGATTCAAGAAAACAAAACTATAAAAACAAGACAAGTGTTAATAAAAACGCGGTTCTATTTCAATTTAACAAAGGAAAAGAAAAGATTACCATTTAAAACATTTTCATTATCGCCAAGACAACAACACAAATGGTTCGCACTGTTTAAAAGTTATTAGATCTCATGTAGAGCCAAGTTTTTGCATCGGTTGCTGCATCAAATTGACTTATTCGAATATGCGTCCATCGCGAGCGCGCAATGGAAGCAGAATTTGCCTGCGCTGCGCGACGCGCTGCCTGCGCCTCTCCTTGAACGCGCCCTTACACTACAAACTCTAACTTCACAAACTTTACACCAAGTAGTCAAACTTGGCCGTTTCGTAACTAAAAGAAATAGTGAATAACAAAAGAGTGAAGTGAAGAGAATGACCAGTGAATAAATTAAAAATATTTTACATTTCAGGCCCCATCTTCAAAATCTCTCCTCGTGGAGCGAAATACATATTACTCAATGGCTACAAATTCCTGAAAAACCGTATTAGAGGACTCAAAATACGCTGGCTGTGTGGGACGCACCAAGGGAAAGGATGCCGAGCTTATCTGCACACAGTCGACGATCAACTTGTGGTCTACAAGAATGAACATAATCATCCACCTCCATTAAATACTGCTGTCGAATATACATAGTAGACGATTGCCTTCAAATTTGGTTTTGTATGTATTTAGCTTTTAAATTTTTGCAATTAGAATCAAACAAGTGCTGCCTAAACTGTTCCTGAAATCTGCTGCCAGAACAACATCTTTCGTCTTTACAGACTCAAGTTTCACTCCAACTTAATTGTATCTTAAGTAGAAAAACATTAAATAACAAGGAATTTAAAGCACTGGCCCCGTGCTGGCCGTTACCTTTGAAGGTTTATTTTTAGACGATGTTTTCAAATATATAGATGTAATGATACCTAGTTGTACCTTAAGTACAGTAGTGAGTTCCTTTCATTTGTAAAAATAAAGTGTTTTCTCTTTAGATCGTCCGACGTTCTTCACTTCGAAGATTGGAGCGAGGATCATGCTGGTTCGCGGCTATCACTACACGCGGCGCTCTGTCTGCTCCTCCAAGGTCAGGTGGTTGTGCACCGAGAGTCGCGACACGGACTGCCACGCTGTCGTCGTCACCATCGGGAACACGATCATCGACCGCCACAACAAGCACAACCATCCGCCTAAATAACATTGCGCTATACCACTCAGAGAAGATCGCGGGGTGGTATGAAAACGATTGATCTCATTTACAGCTGTTCGTACTATCATTTTGAAAAAAATATTGACTGACGTACCTAATATAATCATGTTCATTAAAATAAATGTATGGTGTCCAATACTT
This sequence comes from Crambus lathoniellus, assembly GCA_949710035.1. NCBI lineage: Eukaryota > Metazoa > Arthropoda > Insecta > Lepidoptera > Crambidae > Crambus > Crambus lathoniellus. Next base: position 7,682,132 of record OX453307.1, on the reverse strand, counting down.
ATTTATTTATTACTAGCGGCCGCCCGCGGTTTCACCCGCGTGGTTCCCGTTCCCGTGGGAATATCGGGATAAAAAGTACATATAAACCTTCCTCTTGAATCACTCTATCTATTAAAAAAAAACGCATCAAAATCCGTTGCGTAGTTTCAAAGATTTAAGCATACAAAGGGACATAGGGACAGAGAAAGCGACTTTGTTTTATACTATGTAGTGAAGTGATTATAAATTCTATTAGTTATTATGAATTAAGCATTATCCCTGTAGGTATATTTTTGAATTTTCTCAAAATATTGTGTTAGATTTCGATTGATTCGTCGTAATGATTTATTTCATCTTTTTTATTGTTTTGTTTTTATTAGCTATAACTTTTAATTCCATCATTTTTATTATCATCGGCGGATTCGTTTGTTACATATAAATTTTGATAAACATGTGAACGAAATATTGCGATATTTAATGTAATATTAAACGTTAAAGCGCACCTAAAAGAAAAAAAAACTGCGGATCTAAATAGCTCTTGTTTATAACTGAACTATGTTTAGGTGCAGAAGCAACCCCTTTTCGCTTATCGTTGCTCTCAATGAGTTCTGCGCTTTGGGGTTAGCGTCAGCTATCAGTAGCGGCTCAGATACTGTAGGTACTCCTAGTCAATTTAAATTTGACCTAAGTAGCTTGTTGGCGCACAATTTCAACCTGAAAAGTTGATTTATATTCAAATGATTTAGTTTTTAGCCTTTACTACTATGCTTGTCTTGTATTGTTATACGATTATTTACTAACGATATCAAAATGTTCAACGATTCATAATAAAATTTAATATTTGAGGAGTGTTATTTCAAAAGACCCTATTTCCACCTTATCCATTTTTTTCAAGAAAGTGCAATAACCTTTACGTTACTGGTTCATTGATTTTTTTTTTCACTTCACCCAAAAAGAGCCACTATTTAACTAATTCTGAGAGTACTTTGTAGGTACATAAATTTTTGAGTTAATTACATAAAACTTTTATAGGTTTAAGCCACTTTTTAATTTGCTAATAAAGGCTGGCTCTAGGCCTTTTCGGCGACGAGTTGCTAGATATAATTAAAAAAAAACAACATTACACGAGGGTATTTTAGGGTTTTGCTACTCATTAAAATGTATGAAATGGAAATATAAAAAAATCGACTAGTCTGGAATCATATTGCAATATAATTCCATGGAGTTAAGGCCCGAATACTCGTACGCTACTTATCTTTGGGAGCGTCTCACACATAGCCCTGTCACTTTAAATGTCAAACGTATGAAAGAGATGCCATGATGTTTGAGACGCTCCCAAAGATGATTTGCGTACGAGAATTCGGGCGTTAGTCTATTTAAGTGCATAAAGTTAATCAACGTCAGCATTTCAAAGGTTCAGAAAATGTGAAACTCTGTATTACTAATTTCCTTGCACTGTTTCAGGGTTTAAAATCGTTTCCTCAAAACGAGGAACCCCAATGCTCCTAATAAACGGGTACAGGCATGGCTTGCGGAGGCACAAGGACATCCGCACCTGGTGGAGGTGCGTCAAGCACAGCCGGGGCTGCAAGTCGACCGTGCTGCTCATGGGTAGAGAGGTCATTAAACTCAAGGCTCATAATCACGGTATTTAGTAGTTGACGACTAATGTCCAGCAGCTAATGTATGGTTTTAGAAGTGAACACTTCTTTCGCGGCGTTGTGCACTTTTTGTTATGGGTAAAAAATGTTAAACTCGCGTCAGGATCACGTGACCGTCAGAACGAAAATTCGTTAGACTGACACGTGACCTGGGTGCCTACCATCAACTCTTATTGCGGTTTTGTTTAGGACCTAAACTGATCTGCTTCGCTTATTCGTACCACGACAGCTTAATATCAATGACAGCGATTCAGTGATCATACAATGACATTTCACAGCCGCTGAGCTGTCATCAACTCTTATTTGACTTATAACTCGGCCAAGCTAACATGACACCTGCAGGTTATACCCGTCCCTCTCACTCTCCGGGCATGACAAAATCGAGTGAAAAAGACGGGTAGAAGAAATAAGGACACAAATCGTTCGGTCATTCACATTTAGCTATTCATTTGCGATCCAGTTTTTAGAAGGTCATACAGAAGGTACGAAAGAAAGCGATTCATTTTAGGAACCTATTCTGCATCGCGCTATTTTTGAATCGCTGTCTTAAAGTTGATGGTAGGCACCCTGATCGTAAACTGTACTTACAATGTCATTAGAATACGAAGGCAAGTTTCGCCGCCGTTTCCAAAGTTTTGATAGCTCGGTTAGAAAACGGGCGGCAGTGAAGCCAAAAGACCTCGGTTCAAATCTAGTCGTACTGTTTTCTTTATTTTTGTCAAATTCCTTTTTCTTGTGAAAAGTCTTGGGAGCCCTTTTCACATCTGCCGGCACTCCCGGAGTGGTACCCGTTGTTTTTTTTTATCAAATGTATTGTGCAACCGTGAAAAGAGCCCGCTACTTGCAGTTGGAGATAAGTATCATATGGATATTGTATTCTTTATTTCGGGTTTGAATCCTGTCTGAGATGTTAAAAACACGAAACAGTTTTTAACCTTCCAGCAGTCGCGCGCGGTCTGTGAGTCCGCAGAGAACTTATTTTAGTCAGTGTACCTACTTAAACTATAATCAAGAGACGGTTGCGCTTTCGTGATATCCTCGAGGGGGTGACGTAGTACACTTCAGTAGGTCTATAACAATCATTACATGCGCACGCATTCTTTTATTTCTGTTTGCGGTCTCAGATTTCGCGCGCGACCGTTTGTGTACGAGAAAAATCTGATGATATATGCTGGGAATGTGCATGTCCAGTAGATATAATGGAGACTGATGATGAATAGATTTGTGTAGTAACCCTAAAATAGTTATAAGAAGTTTTTTTATTTTGTTTTCTTTATTTGTTTTATTACAATTTAGGTAAATAGCTAAAAATTCATGACAAATCATATGAAAAATAAGTGTGATTTTAGAGTTCTCATAACTTGGTACTGTTGATGATGAAGACTGATTGATCTCAATTATTATTTAACTATGTCTATTAGTTATTAGGAAAAATTAAGAAAATTTCATTTTGTTTTGTTTTTGTTGATTTATAGAGTCGATTTGTGTCTAATGAGATTTTTTTTAAGTTTTATGGACTGTTGTTCTATCCAGTACCAGTAAACAAATATAGACATTGATAATTTGTTATTACTAATATTAACACAGTTAAGACTTCTTTTAATTATATGCTACACAATGACTTGAAATATTCATTAGTTTTCTCAATAAAGATACGTAAAGTTGCGGAATCATAGACCGCGCGCGAATGCTTATGTTCGGCGCAAGGGTGCGACTGCTGGAAGGTTAAAAATATTTGTTATAGATAGATTAATAAGTTGGGACGGAACAATTTTATGTGATTAGAATATGTTTATTGTATTTTCAAATAGTTTAATTACTTACAAAATATTTAACCCTTAAAGTGCTCTTATTGAAAGCTTATACATACTGTAAACTTAAGTACCTACATTAAACATATTTATTTATGCACGTTTATGCACATTTATTCTAAAGCACTTGTACTCGAAATATAAACCAATATTTTTATAAAGGTAGTTTTATTTTTTATTCTGAACTAGCTTCCGCCCGCGTCTTCGTCCGCGTGGACATTCGAAAAAATACATAGGGGACCAATAACCAGGATAAAAAGTATTCTATGTTTTAATTTCATAAAAATCCGATCAACCGTTTTTAAGTGATTAGGCGGGTCCTCCCTCACCAAGCAAGCAGCCTCGCGCGAGGCAGAACGTTTCCCACGTGCGGAGGGCCTCGCACGAGGCTGCTCACTTTTATCCTGGTTATTGGTCCCCTAAGTATTTTCTCGAATGTCCACGCGGACTAAGTCGCGGGCGGAAGCTAGTAAATAATAAGTGTCTGTTTCACAATCAAAAAGTTAGTTCTGAGTAGCTTAGGTACCAAGAACTTTTAGGGTACTTAAGATGATTTAGGTTTCAATACCCTATTTACCCCCTGGGTTTGATTTTCGGAAAACTACGAAATGGGTTGCCTATTTGTTTTAAGAAATAAGCCTACAAAGTTTCAAATTAAAATGTCTATTTTACCCTCTGATTTTTAATTCAAAATTTCACCCCTATTTCAACCTTTTAGGGGTTGAATCATGTTAAGCGTGTTAAACATCAAAATAAATGCCATGTTTGCAATCGTCATCCCATAAAACCTCAATAACGACATCCATATCGATTTTTAGGTTTATTTATCCCACTTAACCTCTAAGGGGTTGATTTTCGAAAAAAATACGAAATATGTGTTTTCTTATTTGTTTTACTTTCCGACCATAAGCCTAAATAATAAATTAAATGAAAGACTTTCCAGATACAACATTTCATCCCCCTTTTCACCCCTTCGGGGTTGGAATTGTCAAAAACGCTGACACAGGAAAATATTAATTTTCAATTGCCAGCCTAAATACAAAATTTGAAGATCCTAACTTCAAAACTGACGGACTTTCATACACATATTCATCCCCTATTTTACCCCCTGGGTTTGATTTTGGGAAAATTACGAAATGGGTTGCCTATTTGTTTTAAGAAGTAAGCCTACCAAGTATCAAGTTGAAATGTCTATTTTACCCCTGATTTTTCATTAAATATTTCACCCCTATTGCAACCTTTTAGGGGTTGAATCATGTTCAGCGTGTTAAACATCAAAATAAATGCCATTTTTGCAATCGTCATTCTATAAAACCTCAATAACGACATCCATATCTATTTTTAGGTTTATTTATCCCATTTAACCTCTAAGGGGTTGATTTCCGAAAAAATACGAAATATGTGTTTGCTTATTTATTTTACTTTCCCACCATAAGCCTAAATAAAAAATTAAATGAAGCACTTTCCAGATACAACATTTCATCCCCCTTTTCACCCCTTCGGGGGTGGAATTGTCAAAAACGCTGACACAGGTAAATATTAATTTTCAATTGCCAGCCTAAATACAAAATTTGAAGATCCTAACTTCAAAACTGACGAACTTTCATACAAACATTAATCGCCTATTTCACCCCCTTAGGGGTCGAATTTCCAAAAATCCTTTCTTAGTGGATGCCTACACTGTATAACGTATCTATGTGCAAAATTTGAAGTCTCTAGGTTAAGCGGTTTGGGCTGTGCGTTGATATCTCAGTCAGTCAGTCAGTCAGTCAGTCAGTCAGGACTTTGAATTCTATATATATATAGATAGATAAAAAAATAGGAATATAAAATAGGAACTCGGAAACGGAAGGACTCTCTCATATGGGGAGAAAGTTGAAAAAGTGTCCAGCTATGACAGCAATTTTTTTTTTATTTACATCGGAGGTTGCAATTAGCCTTCATAACACCTGATGTTGAGTGGTGATGAGGCTGAAGGTGGAAGCGCACAACTCTCGAAATCCAATAATGCTGAAAACATCCTTGTTCCATCCAGGTCGCCTCGCTTCGTGGTTCGCGATGGCGTTTATAAGTAAATTAAGATTGGTAACGCATCTTATCTGTCTTTTATTTAAAGTCATTTGATTGACAGGACCGCAAGGATAAAATTAAGGTGCATGTAGTCGTGAAACGATCATTTTTGAGGCCCTAAAACTCATAAATTAGCCTACTGATGAACCCAGAATTAATATATATTAAATATTGATATATAAACTTCAATCTGAGCATTTAAAAAAACATAGTCTTTAAGATACTATTAAAAAAAACATTGAAATGAAGCTGTTTTCAACTTGAAATACGCTACTGCTTCTAAACTACAAGTGATATTTTCACGTTTCTTTCAGGAAAAGATTGCTAACTTGTTTAACTTAAAACTGAGCATTTTTCGTTTCTAAAATAATACATAGTTTTAACGAAACGTGTGTTTAAGCTGTTTTGGTGCGGGTAGCGGGCGGGATAATTAGGCCACTTTTCTATGCCCAAGGTCGTTGGCGATACCACGGGCCTTAAAGGAAAAATATGTAGTTTTAAAAACTAAAAAAAACACTTTTATAGGAACAGACTAAAAAGTACAAAGTAACCGTCTATTCAGTGATTGAAATTAAAAAGCGTGGAGCGCATTGTCAATATTAAGTACTTGAAATGCATGCTTTGCAAAGGGCGCACCACGTTTCAATTTCAGTTCCTGAATAGACGGTTAATTTGTACTTTTTAGTCTGTTCCTATAAAAGTGTGTTTTTTTTTTACTTTTTAGTTTAATATATGGCAAGCCATGGGTGGATGGTAATGGATTTCACAGTCCATTCATGTGTCTTGTCCACCCCGTAAACATAAAACAACAACGAGAAGCGTCGAATTTATCCAATACTTCTTACACGCTGTATAGTCAGCGTTAATTTCATCAATGTGGAGATATTACTACCCTCACACGCGAAAGAAATACCTTTCCAGGTATTTGGCAATCGCTAAAGATGAAATTACTATTGCAAGTTATTTTAATTTTTAGTTTTTTGCATTCACAATGCAATTTTTATAATAGAAAAATGGAAAATGAAGTATTTAGAAAAAATCGACCCGTCTCACAACTAGCTCCGATGGGACTCGAACCCACGACCTTTCGCTTTTTTAACGCTGACTATACAGCGTGTAAGAAGTATTGGATAAATTCGACGCTTCTCGTAACGACTCCGTAGCTCAGTGGTTAGAGCAGTCGCCCGGATAGCGAAAGGTCGTGGGTTCGAGTCCCATCGGAGCTAGTTGTGAGACGGGTCGATTTTTTCTAAATACTTCATTTTCCATTTTTCTATTATAAAAATTGCATTGTGAATGCAAAAAACTAAAAATTAAAATAACATAAAACAACAACTTCCTCCCTGCTCCATCATCAGACTCTCACCACCAAGTGTAGCGAATAGGTTTCATCAGAACGAAACAAATGAGCTTAAACTCGAGGGGTTTTCAAGTGGTCATTAAGGAGCGCCACTGACTTCCTTCCTCCTCCATCATCAGATCCTCACCACCAAGTGTAGCAAATAGGTCTCATCAGAACGAAACAAATGAGCCCAAACTTGAGGGGTTTCCTAGCAGCCATTAAAGAGTTCGAATGCCCACCTCTTGACTCCATCATCAGATCAGCTCGATGGTGGCAAATTATTAAATTGTCATCAGATTCCCATAAACTTGCAAAGTTTCAAATCGATACGACCATTAGAAGTAGGTTAAAATTTAATTCCAAGATTGTCTTACATTGTGACTTACGTAGTTAGTTAGTTACAAGTGAAGCTAATAAAAGCGAATTAATTATTTCAATTATTGATTATTTTCAACTTTACAGTCACATGGCTATCGAAACTGGATGGTACGAGTAACAAGATGGGGTTGATACAAGGCTATCCCTTCCGCTTGCATCAGAGGAATGACACATTCGAGGAGTGGCGGTGCAGGGACAGAATGTGCAAAGCTCTCTTCAGAATCACTTTGTACGGCGGAAGTATCTTTCTGGTCAACCCGGCCCATACCCACAGGCCCCCGAGCTTCGTTGTTCGCGATGGCATATTACAAAGTGTAAGAAAATATAGATGTATATCGCATTAGTTAAAGTTTTTTTTAATTAATTATCTTACATTTTACTTACTAACTTATTTAACTATAAAGTAATTACAAGTTCAGTTATAGTTTAAACTTACTTAAGTAACTCTTTGTTCCTAGTCGCTTACATTGGTTGTATTTCGTTGTGACGATTCAATAAATAATTATTAATATTTTTTTTATTGTTTGTAATATTGTTTTGTCACTTTACTACTCTACCGTGTCAGGCCAATCTCTTCTTACTAAAAAAAAAAAAGGAATTTTTACGCTTAACCATTGCCGAAGTATTTAAAATATAATCCTTTACCACAGAATATAAATATAATAGTACTAACGTACAGAAGTTTATCTGCGCGAGGACAATCAAATAATAAGCTACAGTGCCACAAGCTTTTCTGTTCCGGTGACAGCAGTGACAGTGGAGCCACTTGCAATACGAAATTAGCTGTCAAAATGGACTGTCGTATGACAACTATTTTAGTTCCAAAGATAATCACCGGAACAGAAAAGCTTGTCGCACTATACTCTCGCTGATAATTTCAAATTGCACAGTGCTGCGTGCCCAAAATTACAACATTTTTAAGCACCAACGAAGTGCCTCCCCTTCTGTGGCGTAGCTCTGTTTCAACCGACACAACTCTAAGGTTGCTACTCGTTACTTACCGATGTCATAGAGAACATCCGTTATGCCGATGAATATACAATAAAATTTGGTAGTAGGTACAGTCAGCGTCAAATTGATATAAGCGTCTAGATTAGTCAAAAAGATCTGCAAAACATAAACGCAATTGATATAAGCAGTTCGAATCATCATATTGTTGTAAGCACGCAAGGTGTCCAAAATATCTTAGCACTCATTCTTTCATATTTATATGAGCAGTCAGAGTGTTCAAAATTATCTAAGCAAACAAAGCAGTTTTATCTAAACAAACAAAGCTATCAAAATATCTGTGCATAATGTACAACACCATAATGCGCAGATAACTTGTTTGTTTAGATAATTTTGAACACTCTGACTGCTCATAGAAATATGAAACAATGAGTGCCAAGATATTTTGAACACCTTGCGTACTTACAACAATATGATGATTCGAACTGCTTAGATCAAATTACATTTATCTTTTTCAGATCTTTTTGACTACTCTAGACGCTTAGATAGATTTGACGCTGACTGTAATACTAATATAAAATAAAATAAATCTACCTACTAAGTGACCTGAGCATATTTTAAGAGCATAAGTAATAAGTATTTCTAAGTAGTTAGATCTAGTTACTTGTGTGAAAAATATTATTAGTGAGTAATATTAGGTGATGTATAAAGCTCGGGATGATTTACGTAAAAGGTAGTATGTAAAGAACTAAGTTTTTTAAGTAACTTTGTATATAAATAATACTAAAAACTTTTGTAGGTACGTTAATAATGATAAAAACGAAGCTAAACACGCATGCACTTTCGCATTCGGGGCTTGACTGACTAGAGAGTTCGTCACATCCCTCTCCCATGGGTCGACTGAGTGAGCCCGCGAACAGGGTAATCGCGGTAATCCTATGACGCATTAGTCAGGTGTACGTGCAGTTGACGTGCAAAACCGTATTATATTTTTAAAGGATTTAGCTTTAAATGTAAAATTTAGGACTGATAAAAATATACAACCTTTTTAACAAATTCTGATCACGTTCGTTTTTTTTCCAGAAATGGTAGAATTTAAAACGACAGGTAAAGGAAAATTGGCGGTGATACACAGGGGATATACGTACCACAAAAACTATGTTGGATCCAACGATACTATATCCTGGACATGTAGCAACATGAAGTGCCGGACCAGGATCAAGACTTATGGGCCTCTCCTCATAGCTTACTCCAATGATCATAACCATTGAATAAATAAGGCAAGCACAAGGTCTCTCTCTCACTTTCTTAGGACTTATCTAATTTATAAATGAGTTGTGCAAAACTAGAATATCCTTAATCAACGTAAATAATACAGCAGCGAAAAGTAATTAATAGTTCATGCCTTAAATGAGACTTATTAGTATTATCAGCTTCAATGGTAATTAAACATTATGTAAGTAAGAGGTAGACACTCGCAATCGTTTTATGAGAGTTGTCGTTTTAAATTTGCTGCCTACTTTAGTATGTCATACAAAAACAATTGTGTTTCAGAATGCTAATAAAATTCTTAATATAGTTATGTAATTGATTTTGATGATCCTTTAAACCTGTTTAAAAAGTATTTTTGGCGCTACTGCAACTTAATTTTGTAAAGCACAATGGTAAAGACAGAGTGTGCTTATTTTCTTAAGGGAGGTTTAAAACTTGAAACATGACATAAGTTCATGCCTTAAAATCAACCAGTCTTAAGATATACCTAATTATGTCGGGTTTAAGAAAGAAATAAGTGTTCTTTTTGGGTTGTGAATAATATGAATGACTGGTTTCAATGGGACAATTTAACTCTGTGTCCGCTCTTTGAAGCCCTCTCGCGAGAGTGGCAGCTAGATGATGTCATTGTCATCATTGACCTTCGACTAAGTCATCAGTCCTGCGCGAGCCAGAGCACCCTACGTCTTGACAATATCGTAGACACATCTTGCTGGTTGACGATCAATATTACTGTATCCGTTATTTGGTTTCCTTAATCTGTCAGAAATCTAATGTAATGAAAATTGTTGTTCATAGTTCTCCTGTTTCTCCGATTCTTTAAAACCAAAAATACGATTTTATTATCGTTTATTTATTTGTTCTAGCTGGTCTGCAATTCATTCCAACCAGTAAAGGAAACACGATGCTGCTATACAACGGGTACAGGTTCTCTAGAAACTACCAGAACGGGGACAAGGTGGCGTGGAAATGCAACAAGGTCGGATGCATCGCGCGCATCACCACTGTCGGGACCGACAAAGGCGCCCAGATGATTGCCTTCAAGAACGACCACTGCCATTGGCAATATGTTTAAGTCCCAGTATAATCTGTGATGTGGTGCAACTGATACTAGAGTGCGCACTACGATAGCGGTCCCGCCAAAATTTGATGGAACTTTCAGCTTTATCTACGACATAATATTAGCGTTGCACTTCTTTCGTGGTCGATATTGTCGGAAAAAAATATTAAATGCTTCTGTATCTCTTAGTTTGTGAGTGTGTTGAGTTGTTGTATTTAAAATTGCGCATTGATGGTACAGAAAAACCTCTATTTTATTACATTTTATTTTATAAATTATTTTCATAGAGATAGGTTTAAAATATACCCCTATCTATTCCATTGGGATAGGATACGGATAGGATGACTTGATTATTAGAACGACATATGCCAATGAATATAAGTTAGTTAAGTTTTAATTTCTGAAGATCTCGCCAAAGCCAAACTGAATGCTGCCTTATTTCTATAGAAATAAGTCTCTAATACGCGGTGCCGATAGCAAAAATTTTACAGCTGTCGGTGCTTTAGAGGTTAAGGTCATTTAGTTAGGATTTATATATTACATTATTTTTTCATGTTTGCCCTTGAGACAAAGTAACTACGCGGGCGGTCGCCTCTTTATTTTGTGCCCTTGATGTAGAGATATGATGCAGACAATAGTCAAAGCCAGTGGTCTAACAAGATCTTTTTTTTGTTTTTTATAGGATAATGTTTCAAATTATCTATTAATATAAAGCTGATATAATTAAGGTTGAATTAAAAAAATTTAAGGAATGGGACATCGTCAACAAAAAAACCCTGGCTAGCGATGTTGTCGATGTCACGCTTCATAAATCGGTTGAAACCACAGTTGGGCGAAAGTCCGCTCCAGGCTTCGAGACATTTATGAAACTTTGGGATTCGTTTGATGACTGGCGATAGGAATAATTTTTTAAAGAATGGGGCATCGTCTACATCTAGTAAATCGAAGGGGGAGGAACACCAGATGGTCCAATAAGGACCAGGGTCGTGTCCTGTGTTTTGCGGGATTCTTCTAACCCTGGCTTGCGATGTTGTCGATGTCACGCTTCATAAATCTGTTGAGACCACAGTTGGACGAAAGTCCGCTCCAGGCTTCGAGACATCTATGAAACTTTGGGATTCGTTTGATGACTGGCGATAGGAATATTTTTTTAAAGAATGGGGCATCGTCAACATCTAGTAGGTAAGTCGAGGGGGGAGTAACTCCAGATAGTCCAATAAGGACCAGGGTTATGTTTTATATTTTTTTAATAACGTATTAACAAATTTCTTAAGTATGAATTTAGTTACTGCATCAAATGTGTTTTATCTATTAAGGTCTACTTAACCAAGTGTAATTCTAGATTTATCACAAAATTGATGTAAACGATAAAAAATATTGCATGAGTGAAAAAAGTAAATGCTTTATATTCATGCGTTGCTCTGTTCGCAGTGTCAGCAACAAACAAAATTCGTTTCGAGATGACAAGGTTTGGGAACCCCATAATAACTTGGGGAAACCACCGGTTTGTCAAGAAGCTGACGAGACGCACGAAGACCTGGTGGGAGTGCACGGAAAGGAAGAGATTCTGCTGCAAATGCATTGTGGTCACTGTTGACGATAGGCTTGTCAAGATGAATGGATGGCACAATCATTAGAACTGTCTGAGAAGTAAAGTCAGGATTTTATAAATATAATTGAGATAATTATAGAATTTGTAGGTAATAAAATTAGCTGTAAAATGTGTTTTTGTATAAAATACTTGATTGGACAACGACGTTGATTGAGCTTTATTTTCTATCAACGATTACAAATCGCAGCGAAGCTAATCAAGAAGATTCGTAGCTTCGCTTTCAGTGGTGTCTAAGCTTTCCTTTTGAGTGTATTATTTGATGTCAATTACAGGTATATCGATTGATTTCAAAATATTTTTGTTGTCATAGAATATAAGTATACGGTTTTTATTGTATTTGCGTTTATTTAAAAAGTGTATAGTATGTGTGTAAAGTAAACGTAAAAATAATGATTTTATGATTTTGAGTAAACTGTTTTTATTACTCTATTTTATAAATGAAATTCACTTAGTTTAAGTTAAGTACTTATGATTTTACTTACACTTATTTAACTTTTGTCATTAATCATCCTTATGTCTTATATTATACTAGCTTTCTGCCCGTGGCTTCGCCCGCGTGGACTACACGACGTTATCCCGCGGGAATGTGATATTTTCTTGGATAAAAAGTTACCTATGTTCCTGTCCAGGCTACAAAGTATATGTGTCCCAAATTTCAGCCAAATCTGTTCAGGCATTATGGCGTGATTGAACAACAAACATCCAAACAATTATAATATTAGTAGGATAAACGCGAAAGTTTGTATGTATAGATGTTCGTTACTCTTTCACGTAAAAATTAAGTGGATTTGGTTGAAATTTTGCACACAGATAGTAGATAGCCTGGATTAAAACATAGAATACTTTTTATCCCGATATTCCCATAGAAACGGGAACCACGCGGGTGATACCGCGGGCGTCCGCTAGTAAAACGTAATATTAAAAAAATAATAATTTAAGTACGTTTAAATGCTTGTAATCCGGAGAATTTAGTCACGGTACTTATTAAGTATGTATGTAAGTAAAGTGACTATCTTTGTCTATTTATAAGTGTAATAAATAATGAAGTTATTAAAAATTAATTTTGATCACTATCTTTCGACTTACAACGTTGTTGTTGTGAATGAAAGCCCTCTTAAAAGCCCTAATCTATACTAATGAGGAAAGATGTTGTTCAATTCAATTTGTTTGTTGGTTTGTTTGTTTGTTTGCATGGAATAGGCTCCGAAACTACTGGACCGCTTTCGAAAATGCTTTGGCCATTAGAAAGCTACATTCTTCCCGATTGACATAGGCTATATTTTATCCCGATATTCCCACGGGAACGGGTACCACGCTGGTGAAACCGCGAGGATCCGCTAGTTCTTTATATAAATATTGAAACGTTGTAGTCTGGAATTTGTTTATATAAAGTTTTTTGTTTTAGATCCGGAACCAAAGTTTGAATTGTCACAAAAAGGCAACTTGGTCGTCCAAATAGGCGAGTGGCGCTTCAACAAGCACGCCAGCTGGGGGTCCAAGGTTCGCTGGACGTGCATCAAGAAGAAGAGCGGCTGCAACGCCTCTATCACCACTGTCGACAACTTCATCGTCAAGACCCTTGGGTCACATAACCATTAGTCGTCGTATATTTTCATTCATCCTGCCTAGCATGCATGACCATCATATCGCGTGATAAAAGCTACTCATGCTAGGCCGGCTGGACTTAATTTCATGTCTGAAACACAATTTTAAATAATGGCTTAACTGTAACACTAATGTAGAGATAGGTTTAGCTCAGTTCAACTATATGAATTTTATAAATGCTATTAAAACAGCTGGTTGCTAGAAATATTATTTTTCCAACAACTTTTCTGCATGTTTTCTGAATCAAAGATAATTGTTTATCCGTAGTCTTTTTATTTTTATAATTTTCGTTACCGAAATTGTATGATCAAAATAATAAAACTAATTGGCCTTACAATACTGCGGTTCCTCTTCGCGCAGAGTAATCCAAACTAATATTATAATTATGAGAAATTTGTTTGTTTGTCCGTCTTTCATGTTAAAACGGAGCAACAGTTCGACCTGATTTTAGGTATGGGGATAGTTTGGGAGCTGGAGAGTGACATAGACTACTTGTTATTCCAGAAAATTATAAAAAAAAATCTTTATTTTTTATAGAAAATCGCTAAACTGTCATAACCATGAAGTTCGACTTAATACTGAGGTAACTGGAGCGTGCAGTACGAACAATTTTTTGAATACCACAAATAACACAGTGGCTGTCTTCCGTCTCACCTACACTTTAAAAAAATACGTATGGTCATATGAGACAGCTGACAGCCACTACATACATAAATGTCAAATTTGGTGGCGACACTTTTTTATTCAGGGTGAGAGCTCCAGTTACCTCAGAGTATTAAGTCAAACTTCATGGTCATAACTATCTTCCATGGCCGCTTACAAAGAGTTGGTATATTGTAATCACTGACTTTTTATTTAAGCGCTTTGGATAACTAACTTTTAATAAGTGACATTTGTGACAGGCAGTGTATAAAACTTCTTTGGTGAATTTATATGCGCTTCGATAATATTTATTTTTATCTTTCGTATCTTATTAGATGTTGTTGGTAGAAGTTGACCGGGTCCACTAGTAAATCATATAGATTTGCCAGTTGAATCCATTTTAAATGTTTTTTTTTCACTAATGCTTACATAAATATTTATAAATAAGTTATTTGTAATAATTTTAAAAATTAATATTAAATTGTCAGTTCGTTTAGTACGTCTTTCTGTTAATACAACGTTATTTTTTGAATCCCTTGGGCGTCGTTATATCCGGATTCTACATTATGATTATTGTTATGTAAAAATTATTCCTACCATTAATAGTTGAAAATAAGATAGGTATATGAATGGTTTACACTATATCATCAATAATTTATTTTACAGAAATAGAAAAACCACCTCGGATTTTCGTAAAAAAGTTAAGTAAGAAAAAAATAAGTGTTGCTTTTCAAAGACGATCCGCTGAACCTCAAGGCGGAGATGCATCTAAGCTAACTAAAAGAAAATATTGTTACTTCTGTCCCTCAAAAATTAGAAGGATGACAAGGACAGCATGTTACAAGTGCAGGAACGCTATTTGTGGAGAGCACCAGACAAACACATGCCCCGATTGTCTTTGGCACCTGGATAAATAAAATTGATTTGTTACATATTGATTTTTATTTAATTTTCGTACCTAACCGAAGCTAAACGCTCTTTTAGGGAAAATTCATAAAGCTTTGTGGTGACTGCAAATCATCCACGTCAAACATCGAGTTATTTTAGTGATCTTTGAGATTAACGGCGGGTGCGAGCGATGGCGCAGGTGCGCGTAGTGTAAGTGTACCTAGACGCTTCTCGCGTTCATAGTGCTAGCGTGCGGGAGCGTCTGCACCGGGGCGGGCGTGAGCGCGTGTGGCGCGACTATGACGCGGGCGATTCTATTGAATCAGTCCGCCTTTATCTTTCACAGTGCTCGAGCATTAGTTACTGGCTCACGCGTCTGGATCTAAACGTTACATTATGATTATTGTTATATTAAAATTATTGCTACCATTAATAGTTGTAAATAAAACTAGGTATATTAATGGTGTACACTATATCATCAATAAATTATTTTACAGGAATAGAAAAACCACGTCGGATTTTCGTAAAAAAGTTTACTAAGAAAAAAATAAATGTTGCTTTTCGAAGACGATCCCCTGAATCTCAAGGCGGAGATGCATCTAGGCTAACAAAAAGAAAATATTGTTTCTTTTGTTCCTCAAAAATTAAAAGAAAGACAAGGTTTGCATGTTACAAGTGCAGGAACCCTATTTGGCGAGAGCACCAGACATACACATGCCCCGATTGTCTTTGGCACCTAGATAAGTAAAGTTGATTTGTTATTGACTTTTATTTAATTTACGTACCTAACCAAACCTAAACGCTCTCTGATGCTGGGGCTTCACCTGCGTGACGCCTAACGGCGTTTATAACGGCATGCACGTCTTAGCGCGCTAATTGTATCAAATTAGTGCGCTATGACCCGGCTACACCAGCGAATTATATGAAATAGCGCGCTAATTAATGGCATTAGACGCAGGTGAAGCTCGGGCAAGAGGGAAATACATAAAGCTTTGTGGAGACTGCAAGTCATCCACGTCAAACATCGATTTATTTTAGTGCTCTTTGAGATTAACGGCGCGGCGGGTGCGGGCGCTGGCGCAGGTGCGCGTAGTGTAAATGCACCTAGACGTTTCTGGCGTTCATAGTGCTCGCGAGCGTCTGGCGCGACTATGACGCGGGCGATTCTATTGAATCAGTCCGCCTTTATCTTTCACAGTGTTCGGCTCACGCGTCTGGATCTAAACGATTTTGATCCACCCGCGACAACGTGGCAGTCGCAGTACAATATCGCCGCTGCTTCGGTACTGTGATCATAAAGACGATAAGACCCGCGCCTCCGCTCCCGCCCCATCCCCGCCATTGCACTCCGCGTACCGCCTCGTACCGCGACACGTCAGCGTTTTGGAGTCACTTCGTGTAAACATTTTATAGTTAGGTATTACTTAGTGTCTTCTCAATTGCATAACTGTGAACATTACCTTCAACTTAACTATAATAAAGAGAATTCGAAAACGTGAGTTTCCTTACAGACATTCCAAACAAATACTTTTACTAACTTCTAACTAAACTTAACTTTAACTTCATCTTATGCATTACGGTGTGTACGTGGTCAACTAAGCGTAGCCCGTACAATTTTGTCACTTGTGAAATAACAATGACACTAGTGAAAACACCATTATAATTTCATTAGTGTCAATTAAACCTAATACTTACCTAACGTTTAGAGACTAGTAGGACCTATATCGCAAATCATTGTGCGTTGTAATTTAAGCTATAGGTTTTAAACGCGTCGTAGCATATACTTCATTGCCACAACGAGTTGTGGTCGTTTAAAACTTGACAGCCAAGGTCATATTATATGACCTTTCTGTGAATTTTTCTAAGAGCCATTATGCAATATATTTTATTATTTTAATGTTCTACAGTGAAGCTGTGAGCATTTTTTTCGTGAGCGATTTCTTTCTTTGAGAGTAACATGAAGAAACCTAACCAAAAGGTGAATTTACTCGTTAGTAGCTCTCGTTTGTGAGCGGCATCCGACAGATTTATTAAATAGGCTCTTTCCTTTTTTAGGCAGTGCCGTGTAAAAAGTCCGTGTCTTTATATTGTTGCATTCCGGGATGGAAGGCCCGCGTTGCTCGAAGGTTGCATTTAACTAAAATGAGTCAGTTTGCTAGACGAACACCTCGTTTAACGGAGTTTATAGATCATTAATTTATATGTTACAAAACTAAGCGTATTTATATGTCATCAAATCAAGGTGTTGTAATAAATGCAATCTTTATATTAGATCAATATTTAGATTCTTGACTCCTAAATAGCCCCCTACAAGGTGGACCGACGATCTGGTCAAGGTCGCGGTAAGCCGCTGGGTGCGGGCAGCGCAGGACCGATCGTTGTGGAGATCCTTGGGGGGGAGGCCTATGCCCAGCAGTGGGCGTCGTACGGCTGAAATGATGACTCCTAAATTGTTAATTTAACCGCCTCTGTAGTCAAGTAGAATACCACCTATTCCAGACCCAGAGGTCCCGGGTTCGATTTCCAGTGGGGGTACATATTGTATTCGTTTTGGTTGTTCTTAGTCCACCTGGCTAGCTACCACCATCTTATCTAAGTCTGACGCCATAACAATGATGTTTTCAGCATTATTGTGTTCCGGCAGTTAGAGATAAGATAGCCAGTTCCTCAATGATTGAGGATTCCGGGAGTAGTGCGCTTCCACCTTCAGCCTTATCACCACTTATCATAAGATGTGATGAAGGCTAAGCGCTACCCCGTTATGGATAAAAAAAAATGTTTTGTATGTTAATGAAATGAATATTAACACGTTATGTTTTTATTTTAGATCTAAATCCAGTGTTCGCGCAGTCTCAGAGAGGGAACCCCGTCATAATGATCGGGCAGTATCGGTTCAACCGCGTCAACAAGTATGGCAGCAGAACGAGATGGGTGTGCGTGAAGGCCAAGGCCGGCTGCCGGGCCTCCTTGCACACCATGGACAACGCCGTCGTCCGCGTCTGGGGCTTCCACGACCCGCTAGCTCACACAAGTGCCAACCGCTTCTGAACAAACGACAGTGTACTTCCCTAATATTATCAATATTAATAAACGATAAAAGATTTTTTTCTCCTCCACAGAAAAAGAAAGAAAGACGTAGTTAATAGGATATTGGTTTATTTAAGGGTGTGCAGGACTTCAAGCTTCTGGTTCAAAACCTAATAATATAAAATAATGTTTCGTTAGGTTGGGTTAGACCTGGGTATATGACATTTTTTTTTATTGACTTAAAATATTCATTTAATTAGTAGCAACACAACATAGGTATTTATTTTCAAATATCTTGCATATTTTCAGCGATATAGAGCATCAAACTTTCTAATTATACAAGAAGAGCGTGTTAGATTTTAAAGAGAAAGTATGGAAATATGACTATTCTGATTAAAGCAGTAAACTGTTCAATTAACTAGGAATAAAACCATAAAGCTTATATTTCAATAAGACCAGAATCAAGTAAAACACAAATAAAGATTTAAAAGCATTTTATTATTTTGATTCGTCCTCAATTTTTTACCTACCACCCGTTAAGGACATCTTTTAGCTGATAAGAAAAACGGGCGAAAAAAACTCACCAGCGTTATCAGAAACAACGACATTTACAAAATAATTATGTAGTTTTTGGACAAACAACACATTTTATTGTAAATTAACATTTACAACCACATTACTTTTCATGATAAAAGATTAGACAACATTTACGAATAACATCAAGCATTTGCTATAAACTGTTACTTCATATTATTTCCGTACTCACATCATTTATACAAAACCACTAAGGACAACATTAATTTAATATTATCAAGTAATAAACAAGTTAACGAATATCCCTTTAACAAAAGAATTACTTCAGCAACATCTACCAGACAATACATTAGCATTGGATAGCAAAGAAAAACAGTAATAGAGGAATATAAAATTACAGGGGGATATACTTAACTCAACAGTGCTGACGACTCGAACCACAAGACTGTTCGTTTTACCGCCAAGCTAACTTTTATATCTTTATTGACAATTCCTTAAAAACATTAACAAGGATGATACTTTTATTAAACCATTTCTCAAAACCTTTTGAAACTTATGAGAATGATTCACCACTATCTATTATCAAGAAACACATCGTAAATTGTAAGAAATATCAGTTTTAAATTCTCATCTTGTTTTGAAGCAAGTAATGTTACAGTCCAACATAAATATTCTTAACATTTATCAACCTTTAAATATTTATCAAAGCCAAATGATTTGAAAACCACTCAAAAATAGCTAACATATTATTTTATTAATAACAAACAATAATGATAAGATAAATTCTTCAAAAATAACAATAATTAGTAACAGTCTATCAGTTTTAATTCCACTTCCTGTTCTTAAGAAGGAACGTTTAGTTAAGCGGACATACATTTACCAACTTATTAATTTTATCACAGCCAAATGCTGTAAAAATCTGTCGAAAATATCAAAGTTTGTATTTGATAACTAATAAAATATTATCATATGGCAATTCACTCGAAAATGTCAATATTATAACTTGACTTATTCCCTAAAGTAACAAGCGCTATAGAAACGTGACGTCACATTTCTATAGCGCTATACTCTCGCCATAGAAAATTTCGTATTAGAAAGAGATAGCTAGAGTCACAATGAAGTAGCTCATATTTCGCTTGTTATAATACAGATTGCATTTCTTTTTTCACATTTGTTATTCAATAATGTTATATTTCTGAACGTCATAATTAAATATCTACATTTCAACCACAGTCAAATACCCAACTGTGACCAAGAAAACAAATTTGCTAAAAGAAATGTTATTTTCTCAGTGCACCCCTTTGCGACACCTGGGTGCCTGCCATCAACTTTAAGACAGCGATTCAAAAGTAGCGCGATGCAGAATAGGTTCCTAAAATCAATCGCTTTCGTTCGTACTACGACCTTCTGAAAACTGGATCGCAAATGAATTGCTAAATGTGAATAACCGAACGATTTGTGTCCTTTTTTCTTCTACCCGTCTCTTTCACTCGATTCTGTCATGCCCGGAGAGTGAGAGGGACGGGTATAACCTGCAGGTGTCATGTCAGCTTGGCCGAGTTATAAGTCAAATAAGAGATCTGACAGCTTAGCGGCTGTGAAATGTCATTGAATGATCACTGAATCGCTGTCATTGATATTAAGCTGTCGTGGTACGAATAAGCTCACTTTAGGTCCTAAACAAAGCCGCAATAAGAGTTGATGGTAGGCACCCTGTACCGCATATTGCGCAAAACAAGAAACCCTGCGTACATTTTACCTGTGTACAATTTTGAATTTCTTCAAGTTGTAGTGGCAACTAGCTTGTTTTCGATTCTCTTTAGTTCAGAATGCGCGTCACGTCACGTCTAACCTTTTGTATTTTGTGGTCTCCTCCAAGAATCCATGTCTTTCATGATTCATTTGTACATTTGTAGTATACAAAGCTTATGAAAATTTTTCTTTCATAATCTTGCATTTACAAAATTTTGTGATACTTTAGGTCCTAGTCCTTTTTTTATTTGCAATGAACTTAGATTTATTTTTTAAAATGAATTATCAAAATCGTGATTAAAACCCTATTCATTTGTTCCTAGGTTTTTCTAGGGCTGACATGATCTTGTATTCTGTGGTCTCCTAAGAACCTATGTCGAATATGGTTCATTTTTGATTATCTCGCATTTATGAATAATTATATGATTACAAGATTAATTTACAAAATTTTGTGGTAGTATCATGTTATTTGTTATTGCAATAAATTTGGTTTTTTTTATCAATGAGTCATAAAAAATGTAATTACTTAAGTATTTTATTACTATATTTTTTTATACAAACCATTCAAAGTTCCTCGAAAGTGCAAGACCTTCATGGCTCGGATACGGTATCATAACAATACGGTGCTTTTTCCAATGACATTGCTTCATGCAATAGTTTTAACTATTCTTCGAGGCTCAAATTTTTTATCCTGAATTAAATTAAGGCTAGAAACATCAGAAAGTTTATTATTGATAGTCGTTTGGTGTATTTATAATAGTTTTAGGGATGACGGTAGCAGTAAGTGTTACAATCTAGTTCCTATTAAGTTAACCGTAGTGACTCAATACTCTTTCATCGACATTAATATTTACCTAATGACTAGTGGCCACCCGCGATGTCGTCCGCGTGGATATTTTTCGTTTTCCTATAACAACTACCTACTTGAAGATTAATTTCGTGACAAAAAATATTCTCCACTCTGATGATGATCTGAATAAGAATTCTAAATATTAGCTCAATATGAACAAGAAATTTTAACTTAATAATGCTGATAGTACTCGAATTTAATGATAGCTCTCTATTAGGCCCTTACAAAATAATTATATTAACTTATGTTTTGGTGGTGGAATAGTAAATTATTTAATAGTTAATAATGAGTAATGTTTATTTTTTTACAAATCAAAGATAAAATTGTATTTATGATTTATATTTTATTTCACCTGTAAGCCTGCTCTTACTTTCCTGTCAACAGTAATAAAATTATAAACGTTTACATTATATTTCATTTGTTGTAGTTATTCAAGTATGGACGAAAAGAGGTACCATGATGCTGGAGGTGGCAGGATATCGATTTACTCAAGACAGAACTAAGGCTCAAAGAGCACGATGGCGCTGTACTTCTAGATCTCGAACGAAATGCAAAGCTTCCATATGGACTAACAGCGGGGCGGTATCAAAAACAAACTTAAATCACAACCACCCTCTTTCATGTATCTATAAGTAATAATGTTCTTCTTGTTGGTTTATTTGCTATTAGCTTTAAAGAAGGGTGAGATAAGTACAGAAAGTGCAAAGACCTTTTTATCCCTTTAAAAGTTTGAGCTATATTATTATCTCAGGAAAAACAACATTGTAATTTAACAAACCTACTTAAAAGAATATTCTAATACTTTTTTATACACGCCAGCCTAATGATTTGAAAGTTAGTAATCGAATCACAATAAAAGATTATTATGACAAAGTACGACTGTATCTTTAGTGAACATATTAAAACAATTACTTAAGTACAATTTTGACTTGCGATAACGTGTGCGTGTGTGTGTGTGTGTGACAAAGATTTAAATTTGAATTTAAACTTGTATATTGGTCATATTAGACATGAATCTTTAGTGAAAATAATACAAACAATTAAGTACAATTTTGACGTGTGATAACGTGTGCGTGTGTGTGTGTGACAGAGATTTGAATTTAAACTTGTATATTGGTCATATTAGACATGGTAATGAATTAGTAGTATAGGACTTGTACTGTAAAAGATTGAAATAAAAAACACATTTACCTTCTGTACATACCGTACATAATGTGAATGTGTTTTTTATTTAGATACATAGACAAAGCATTTATTTGCTATATCACACACATAAAACTTTAAATATTCGGTAAATATACAAAAACTTTAAAAAATGTAAGAAGGCGAAAGCTTAGCAAGAAAGCTATGAACGTATTTTACGTGTGTATGTGTGCAGCAGCAAATATAGGCTCTGTGTAAAATGGTTTCGAATATTAACATTCATAATTTGTATTATAAACAGAAATGAATATCAAATATAATAATCATAATTTATGTCAATGTAATTGTTACTTCAATATTCCTTTTATTTGTTAAAACTTATAAATTTGAATATAGGTACAGCGCAGCTTGCAGTTTCCTTTTCATTAATCCTATAATACAATGTGAATAAGATTAAGATTAGTGTGTCCATTAAACTATTTGATTCCTTGTTTAGTTGAAAATTGTTTACTGTTTTAGGTAATAAGCAAAATTGTACTTAATTTAAGCGGCATTCTGTATTGTGATGGAAAGTAACCTTACTATTATGTGAAGGTCACTTTTCAAATTTGACGACTCTGTATAAGTTAAAACAGGGAGAAAAAAATAGCCCTTGGCGAGTTTCTTGCCGGTTCTTCTCGCTACAAGGTCTCCTGCCGTAGGATTTGCGAACCGATGGCGTAGCTTCATTGACGTTCATAAGTGTTGTTAAACAAACCTAAATTGAATAAACGATATTGAATTTTTGAATTTTTGAATTGATGTTAATGCCGAATCCTTTCCAGTCCAGTAGCTTGAAAATATCCTCCAACGCAGCTGTGAATAGTTTCGGAGAAATGACGTCTCCCTATCTCACACCTCGCTGTAGTTGGATAGGATTAGAGCTATCCATATCGGGGGTTTTTGCCATAATCGCCACGCTTGGCAGGCGGGTTGGCGATCGCAGTATGGCCTGCTGTTGAATGGAGACGCTGCTGCCCATCTCCTTTGGCAGTTTTCCCTCTGTCGGCTCTTACGACACCCACGGGAAGAGAGGGGGTAGTGCTATTCTTTTTATGTGCCGGCACTACACGGCACATAATAACATAAAAACGGCTTTTTCATTTAATAAATTTAAATTAAGTTATGTTGACGTTTTTTTATCCTTATCCATCCATAAGGAAACCTTGGGGACTTATAATAGCTGATGATGATCCTGTCTTAGCCCATGGGCTTGAATGTAAAAAAATAATGTTTTTTGTAGTTAATGTGGATGTTGTTCTTGTCAGTAAAGTATTTTAAAGGTAGGTGTGTAAAATCGCATACTATTGGGAGTATTTTCTTCCAGTGACCCAATTGGTAATCTCTCGTGGGGCCCACATGCAGCGCCCCGATCGCGGTAATCCTATGACGCATTAGTCAGGTGTACGTTCAGTTGACGTTCACGCGACGTGCAAAACCGTTTTTGATAACGAGCGGCGTTGACAGTGCGACAACGTTTTCTGTTCCGGTGATAATCTTTGGAATTAATACAATTTTCATACGACAGTCTATTTTGACAGCGAATTTCGTATTGCAAGTGGCACCTCTGTCACGGATGTCACCGGAACAGACAGGATTGTGGGAGTATAGGTTTGCGTAACGTGTGCGTCGTTATGACATTACGGCAATACGAAGTCAAACGTCAAGACGCAAACGTCATCAAGACGCGCTGCATAAAATTACATTATATTTATTATATTATATTTATATTATATTTATAAGTTCTCCAAGGCATACGCGTCGGGAGGCCGCACCAGGATAATTATAGTCTATTAGTGGATTTCCAGTAGTTTAAGCTTTTAGTAAACCAGTGTAGTGTATATTTTGTTTTTAATAACTAATGACAAATCAAAAAATAAAAAGTATACAATTCATAATGACTATAATATATGTAAGTGTATTTTTACAGAAATAGCATTTTTTATAACGACATACTTTATGTTAGTGGCTGCAACATGACATTTTGTAGGTATAATATTTTGACAGCAATTTTTTTTCCAGTGCCACTGTTTAGCAAAACTTATTCCGGTAGTTTGGTGTTGCAACTCGGCAGGCATCGCTTCAACCAGGCGACAGCTAGCAAGGGACTCAGAATGAGATGGACTTGTATCAAGAAACCTAGAGGATGCCGTGTCGTCATAATCACTATCGGAAATGATGTTGTCAAACAATCTAATGAACATAATCATTGATTTAGTTATCTTGTTAATTTGTTATAGTGACTATTTTAATTTGTTATAGTGACTATTGAAAAATTGCATTGTAAATGCAAAAAAGTAAAAATTTCAATAGTGACTATTATCAATTACTGAGTTTGGAAATGATTTTGAAGAGATAAAAAAATATATTTTACATATTGAATTTGCCTCATATTTGGGGAAAGGACTCTATTATCATGAGTAGGTATGTTCTTATTTTAAAAGGATGCTAACGACTTCAAATTTATCCTGTAGACCTCTATGAGTAGAGTTTGGCGCCAATCCAAGTTCTATATTATTCTTTCTCTTTTTTTGAAATATATGATAAATGTACAGTCGGGGACAAATTCGGTGAACCACATCTTACTTCTTTTCGTGTGGCTGGCGTCTCACCGTTTAGTTGCAGTCCCTATCCGTAATTGCTTATGTATTGTACTACCCTAGTTTAATACATAAAAAAATTGTAAAAGGGTCTGCGCGTGAATAGCGAGGCACCAGCCACGTGAAAAGAAGTAAGAGGTGGTTCACCGAATTTGTCCTCGAGTGTACATGAGTGTAGATAAAGAAGTAGGTATATGAGACTGCACATAACTCGGTATTAAAACACTCGTGGAATACTATTAAAAAACTCGCCAAAGCTTGTTTTTTTTAAACTTGCACTCGTCTTTTAATAACCCCTATTATGTGACAACCACATAAACCAGTAATTTCTCAACTCCTTTTCTGTCATATAACTGTGTTTGTCACTGGACACACTCCTATTTTGTAGTAAAATCTAAAGTAATTCGAATGAGTTAAATTGACGCCCGCCATTTATTTTGCTATTTGAAGTTTTTTTTTTAAATGTGCGTTAAGAAACTCGCTTGATAAATATTAATGATAACTTTACATTGAAATTTTATATAATTACCTAATTGATATCATTGTTTACTACAATGTTCGATAAAGTACAATGAATTAAATTATCTTTCTCAATATAGATAGATAGATAAAAAGTTTATTCACTACAACACACACATGACATTACAACAGAAACCAAATAAAAAATAAGAAAGAGCAGACATACAATTAATTAACCTACCTGTACGATCGGATTAGGAACACAGACGTCCTAAACATTATATCGACATATTACTCGGATTAGGTACACACGTGTGCCTCAGCCAACCACTCGAAAAATGACGTTACAGTGTAATTAATAAAGTTTAAATTTCGATTTCCGCCACCACGAGTTCGAGACTAACGGGTGTCAAGTTGTTGACATGGTTGTTGATGCAACTTGACACATCTCCGAGCGTACCTACAGGTTAAGCTATGAGCACATGACACAGAGAAAAAAAAGGAGTAACTATGCATTTATGTGTGCAGCAGCAAAAAGGGTCAAGGCTCAGTGTGTAAAACTTAAAATTAAAGTTGTATTGAAATCATTCAGCGAAATTGACCAGGATACGGACCAATTTCCTTTTTTTTCTGCCGAGAAATTTTAAAATTTGGTATACGAAATATGAGTCACTTTTCTTCACAAGTGAATAAAGGCCGTTTTTTAATCACACTTTTTACGTAAGAAAAGCCCCATGTTCGTGCTTGAGTGGTGAATAATATTTATTTTATTCCCGATTAAGTCAATCGAATGGTAAAAATCGTCTTTTATTTCTTTATTTGCAGTGTTTAGTAGAATTTTCTTTTTGCTTATAACAGACTAATTACTTTAACTAGAGTTCATAATGTAATTAAAAATTGTTTACCGCTATGGTCGTTAGTTCGCCTTTCGTTTGCGAACCGATGGCGTAGCTTCTATGACGTTCACAAGTATTGTAAATCACAATCTAAATTGAATAAACAAAGACTTAGGCCCGATTTCACCAATGATATTTAAACGCGATTAACGCTAAACGTGTTTAAAACGTATTTCTGTCCCTGTCATATTCAAACAGATGACAGAGGCAGAACTAAGTATTAAACACGTTTAGCGTTAATCACGTTTAAATATCAGTGATGAAAGTCGCCCTTAGACTTTGATTAGTTCATGATTAATTTTAATCCTAAGGTGTTAAAATTAGTAGAAATTTTATGTTTTTAAGATTCAAGGGTCTGTAGAGCAGAGTATAGTATAAGAGTATAGTTTTAATTTTAACTCGATTTCTCAACGCGTTCCCAAACTCCTTATCGCATCATTTATCATTTAATACAATAACTACCTATTTGAAATACAGACAACGCCATCTACTCTGAGGTACATGAACTCTTAGCGCCATTTTCGTTCAGTGATTTCCTCTCACTTGAAAATGTGTCAGGTGATACATTTTCAAGTGTTTACATGCTAAATAAAAATGATGGAGAAATCAAGATTTGGATTCAAAATCAGATCACGATTAACTAGGTGTTATTGTTGATCGAAGATTACTCAACCTAAAGTACTAATTATAAAAATGACTATTTTTGATAGATATATATATGTCGCAGGCGGATGGTTGAATCCGCCGGATGGTTAAGTATGGCAGCATGTACCCCTCGGAAGTCCTGTAGAACACGTGATAGGTTAGAAATTTAATTTCGTGATTATTTTTTTTTGTTTTCCGTCAACATATTTATTTATTTTATTTATTTATTTACTTCAGTTAAAACGGTATTATACAAAACACCAATTACATTAATTAAAAGATAAAAATTAATTATGTGAAGATAAAATAGATTACGAAAGAAATATCGGCCTAGGCGTTAAATTGAATGGCGGATTCAACCATTTGGCTGCGTGCGACATATATATAATTGATTTAAGTAGAATAATAAGAAATTAATTATAGACTTACAATAGTTTATGATTATAAATATATTTTTTTGAATACTTTGTCATTGTTTTAATTAGATTTTTTTTGTATTCTTGAGTTTTTAAATATAATACTATTTTAATAAATACTTATTTGGGTTATGTTCTTGTCAATAATGTTTTTTAAAGTATATAGAATATGTCAAATACCTTATTGAGTGTTTATCTTCCAGTCATCCAGCTGGATACCTCTCGTGGAACCCACATGCTGATCAGCGCAGGTTACACGTTCTCCAAGGCGTACGCGGTGGGGTACCGCACCAGGTGGCAGTGCTCCAAGAAGACGCGCACCAAATGCAAGGCCTACATCATCACCATCGACGGCCTCATTGTCAGAAACAGCCTCAACCACAACCACTAAACCGGCCTATATGAGTACCTACTCTAATTTGAGTAAGATTGATTTACAATGGCTTATTATTTTGCAAGGCCGATGCAGTGGTTGTGGTCATGATTAATTTTATCACCAGATATGATAGGGAGTTGACTGTAAAATGCTTGAGAAATCAAGGATTAGGTTCAATATAGGACTGGAAAGGATGCGGCATCAACATCAATGGCGAGTACCTACCACACCTACGGTTTGCCGATGATGTGCTCTCATCGCTGAGACCTTGGAGGACATGATACATATACACACTATATGAACACAATGCTCGAAGATGTCAGTAATGCTTCTCAAAGAGTGGGTCTTAAGATGAACATGGATAAGACGAAAATCATGTCCAATGCCCATGTTGCACCCGCTCCAGGACGAAGGACGTTCCCCTACAAGGTGGACCGACGATCTAGTCAAGGTCGCGGGACGCCGCTGGATGCGGGCAGCGCAGGACCGTTCGTTGTAGAGATCCTTGGGGGAGGCCTATGCCCAGCAGTGGGCGTCGTTCGGCTGTCATAATGAGGTCCAAGATCAAATTCCAATTATGATTACTCACGTCATCGATCGTGCTATAAATGATTATAAAATTAGATGTAATAAATTGATTCAAGAAGACTGATAATAATTGATTATAAAATTGTTATGATAATGTGTTTTATGATTCTTATACTTTTTAGTCAGTAAGTATTAAAAAGGTATGTAAATGTCACATACATTTGAGAGTTTACTTTACAGTAACCCAGTCGGTGACCTCTCGTGGGACCCGCATGTTGGCCTGCGCGGGCCACAAGTTCTGCAAGGCGTACGCGTCGGGGGACCGCACCCGGTGGCAGTGCACCACCAGGACGCGTACCAGATGCACAGCGTACCTTCTCACCTTCAAGGAAACTATCCTTAGAAGCAACCTCTGCCACAACCACTCGGACACACAAGCCGATTTTGAAAATACAAGGCATATTTATAAATAAGCATCGATTATTTTATTGCGAACCATTAGAGCGAAAACACATGTATCTCTTTCACATTAATTCTCCTACAGTTATTTGACTAAACTTAATCAAGTAATATTGTATAACTAAACATGAACCCTATTATAATTATATTCCTAGTAAGATAGTAATGAATCTCTTTCGTATAACTATGTTACGGTATATAATTATATCCCTAGGGATATAACTATATTACGGTATATAATTATATCCCTAGGGATATAACTATATTACGGCTTTATCTATCATACTGCGACATATACCTACATTACTAAAACCATACGATCTCAAAAACTATAAGTCATATCAAAATGTCAATTAGATAGAAAAAAAGCGATTGACTTTTTTCTGATTGAGAACCAATCAAAACATCAAATTCGATATAAGTCGACTTGTAGCTGTTTTTACAGATGGCCCAGAATCAGTGCTTCCGCGTGCTCCTACTAATTACTCCTACTGATAGAAGCACCAGGACACCCATGTCCTGATGCTCCTACTGAACATAAAAACAACGGGGAATAAGATTAATATGAAAGCCAAAATTATATTTATGGTGGATTTTTAAACGTTTTGGCTCTCATATAAACTTTATGTAAACATTGTTTTTAGTAATTTAAATCTATCTATCCATACATATAACGAAATCGTAGACTTTCCATGTCTGTACATTGAAGATATTTGAAGAAAAAAAAATACCAGAACATGCTAGAAATGAGCAATAGAACGTAAAAAAACACTTTTTTAATTTTTTGTTTGTTTGTCGGTCTGTCTCTTTGTTTGTAACGGCATCACGCAAAAACTTCGCAATCTTTATGAAATTTTGTATGAAGAGAACTGGTTACTCTGGAAAAAGTAAAGGCATATTTTTCATGTTTAATACATTTCAGAGCCGGAGTTCTTCAACACCAAATCCGGCAACCTTGTGATGGTACTGGGGCCGCACCGGTACAACCGGGTGACCGCCTGCAAGGGCCCAGCTGTGCGGTGGACCTGTGTCAAGTACTGCGTCGGCTGCCGCGCCTCCGTCACTACCCTAGATAATGACATCATCAAGACTTTGAACCAGCATAACCATTGATTCACCTGATTTTGAATTGAGGAACTTTATGATCCAGCTGGGCCGATACTAGTTCTGGTGATCGCCTGCAAGGGCCCAGCTGTGGGCTGGACTTGCGTAAAGTACACTAGTAAAATACAGTATTAATCTAATAATTGAAAAATAAATAAATATATTATGTGTAACGATACCTTCCAGTCTTATGGATGGTTAGAACCTCCTTATGGCTGAAAACTCCATAGCTTTACTCAGTGGCCATTAATTAAATTCTGTACCTGTTCTTTACTTCTTTCTTTTAAAATTTAAATTCAAAGTCTTCGTTCCACTTGCCCTGTTCAGCATTTTGAGCCAGTCCTACCCAAAATATCGTGCTGTTTAGAGCTCGCAAGCGTTACCAGAATACCGGGAACGTACAGAATAGACGGGAAGTTTCAGATTTAACCTACCTACTCAAAATTATATTAAACAAAATAGACTCTATCGAACTACTATCAAAATTAAAATTTAATATTCCGTCAAGGTCGGCAAGATATCATCACTCCCATCGCCACCATTAGTCTCTTCGAACTATCGCCAAAACTCCTTCCTGCTGCGAGCAAGCAAGACTCTAAATGATTTATGCAAATCCAAGGACTTTGATATACATATAGTACTCAGTAGACTCAGTAGACTCAGTATTAAGTCGAGCTTCATGTTTAGGACTGTACAATGTTTGATCGAGCTGTAATCAAATTGTGTAAAACTGTTTTTATTGGTATTTTAACAAACGTGATTTATGTTTTTGCCCACACTATTCTTATTTAAAGTATGCTTTTTAAATGTAAAGACCTATTATTGGCTGTCTGTTTTTTTATAAAAGATTTTTATTCTGATTTTTATTCTGTTTGTTTAGCTGTTAGTTTTCCGAAATAATAAAATAAAATAAAACTAGAATAAAGCAAAAACCAGTTATAAGTGAAAATTATGTGATGGCTATCTAAAGCAAATATTTTATAAATAGTAATTATAATGTAACAGGAACCCATGAATCGGAGTTAGCTATTATATTTAGTTATTTACCTATTATTTTTATAATTTTGAATCTAGGACCTTTATATTGACGTATTTTCATTGTTCCTATACTTCCATTCCTACTTTCTATTTCTTCTTTACACTATAAAATAAACAAGTCTCATATCATAAAGTGAATCTTTATTTACTACTCCAACTACGATATCTTCCATTAAATACTGTGCGGTGACTTCCGACGCTCCGGCTAGTGTACCGCTAGCCGACGACGGGGTCCCGTCTCATATGTACACGTACAGCGGGCCAATCGCCGTAATTCTATGCAGCGCGTCTTCATCGCGTTTGGGCCTTGACATTTGACTTAAAAAAAAAGACTTCGTATTGCCGTAATGACATAACGACGCACACGTCACGCAAACCTATAAGTCCTACAATCCTGTCTGATCCGGTGACATCCGTGACAGAGGAACCACTTGCAATACGAAATTAGCTGTCAAAATAGACTGTCGTATGAAAACTGTTATAGTTCCAAAGATTATCACCGGAACAGAAAACGTTGTCGCACTGTCAAAAACGGTTTTGCACGTCAACTGCACTTCAACTGCACGTACACTTGACTAATGCGTCATAGAAATACCGCAATCGGGGCCCAGTACAGTACACAGCATTATTATATTTACTGTTGTACAGTTACTAGCCCAAGTGATCGTATAGGTAGGTACTTATCTGAGAAAACACCAATTTTCGGTCGTTTAAAGAACTTAAATTTAATAGAAGTTTGACAGCAGCCCTTTGACAGCCATTGAAGGATGCTACACTATCCAATTACGATAACGATAGTTTTTCGTGCTACGGTTACTGTACCCATGTGCTTGACTTATTAACTGTTCTGATTTGTGTTAGTAAACTTCTTTATAGCTTACTAGCTTTCCGCCCGCAGCTTCGCCCGCGTGGACTACACGA
Organism: Crambus lathoniellus; assembly: GCA_949710035.1. Taxonomy (NCBI): domain Eukaryota; kingdom Metazoa; phylum Arthropoda; class Insecta; order Lepidoptera; family Crambidae; genus Crambus; species Crambus lathoniellus. The sequence continues at coordinate 7,650,077 of OX453307.1, read as the reverse complement.
CGTTATCCCGCGGGAATGTGACATTTTTCCGGGATAAAAAGTAGCCTATGTTCCTCTCCAGGCTACAAAGTATCTGTGTTCCAAATTTCAGCCAAATCCGTTTAGCCGTTTTGGCGTGATTGAGTAACAAACATCCAAACATCCAAACTTTCACATTTATAATATTAGTAGGATTTTAAGATTATTTTTATTCATAGTTATGTGACTTTGTTTAGCTATTTAGCTATACCAGTTTAGTTATAATGTGCCAGTATTTTAGTTTTTATAAACGTATATTTTGAGCAACGTATACAACTGAGACTTATTATTACCACACCCAGTATTACACTAAACAAATATAAGTAAGTATCTAGTTTTATGTAGCATCTGCGTTGTTAAACTACTAGGTAAGTATAAATTATGCAAATATTTTCCAGGTCCTGTATTTGCAAGTAGCAGGTCTGGAAACCCGGTGGTCCAGTTAGGCTCGTACCGGTTCTACCGAGCTTCAAAGAAACATAAAGATGACTCTAGCAACTCCCGCGTGCGTTGGCTGTGCGTCAAGTACAAGTTCGGCTGCCGGGCCTCCCTCATGACTGTGGATGACGTCATAGTGAAAGCCCTCAATGAACATAGTCACTGAATTTTAAGCTAGGCCGCATTAGCCAGGCGACATTGACACGGGAGGTAAAATATGACTTGGTATGGCAGTGGCAAAACGGCCAATTTCATTTCTATTCATATCATTTTAATGTTACTAAATAAGAATTACTTAATTTTTATTTCTTTTTCTATGTTTATTCATTCATCATTATGAGGACATAATGAATGAATAAACATAGAAAGGATTCTAATACCAAAAACTAATACCAATAGTATTTTTACTATCTTAATTAGTTTAACAAAATACCTATATAGAAAGGAATACACCAATGTTAATCTTTAAAGATATAAGCGGATAAATTCGTAAAAATTGCTAAAGTTTATTTTATTAAGTACTTACTACAGTCGAGAACAGATGAAGCTTTATTAATGAACCTAGAGTTCAGCTTTATCAACATGCTATTTACTAGATATATTATTTTTAGTAGCTTGTTCCATTTTCTAACATAATCGTCAGTGAATTATTTTATGTTGCTAGTTATGATAAGATTTCTGATTATTATCATCAGCTATTTTAATGTCCTTACTTTTGGGGGGCATGCATGTCTTGACTCACCAATAATGTGATTTAGGTATGAAAATTTCCTGATCAATTACATGTAAATCCACAGTTTCAGGTCTGATTTTCGGCACGTCCAGGCGTGGCAAGCCTGTGATCTCAGTAGGACAATACCGCTTCAACCGTATGAGCAAGTATAAGGGCCCCAAAGTGCGCTGGACCTGCGTCAAGACCACAGCTGGGTGTCGGGCTACTATAACCACCTTGGATGACGTTATCATTAAAACGCATAATGACCACAATCATTAACTGGAAGTGACACATTTACTGACTAGCAACTTATTTCGCTTTCGATGAGTCCGTGGCGTAGTCGGTCACGAGATGGGTGACCATTTTCATCTTGAGCTCCTACATGCTTCGGAAGGCGTCTGTTCCATCTAGTTTCATTGATTACATTACATTAATGTAACTAGTTGGAACCCAAATTAACATTAATTAATGCCACTGGCTTCCTTAATAAGATGTAATAAATTACATAATTACATGTAATAAAGTATAAGACTAATTTATTCCTCCCTGTTCCAACATCAGATCCTCACCACCAAGTGTAGCGAATAGGTCTCATCTGAATGAAACAAATAAGCCCAAACTCGAGGGTTTTCCTAGTGGTCATTAAGGAGTGTCACTGGCTTCCTCTCTGCTCTATCATCAGAACCTCACCACCAAGTGTAACGAATAGGTCTCATTAGAACGAAACAAATGATCCTGAACTCGAAGGGTTTCCTATTGGCTATTAAGGAGTGCCACTGGCTTTCTCCCTGCTCTATCATCAGACCCTCACCACCAAGTGTAGCAAATAGGTCTCATCAGAACGAAACGAATGAGCCAAAACTCGATGGGTTTTCTTGTGGTCATTAAGGAGTTTCACTGGCTTCCTCCCAGCTCCATCATCAGACCTTCACCACCAAGTGTAACGAATAGGTCTTAATAAAACGAAACAAATGAGCTCAAACTCGAGGGGTTTCCTAGTTGTCATTAAAGAGTGTCACTGGCTTCCTCTCTGCTCCATCATCAGACCCTCACCACCAAGTGTAGCGAATAGGTCTCATCAGAACGAAACAAATGAGTCAGAACTCGAGGTGTTGCCTATTGGTGATAAAGGAGTGCCACTGGCTTCCTCCCTGCTCCATCATCAGACCCTCGCCACCAAGTGTAGCGAATAGGTCTCATCAGAACAAAACAAATGAGCCTAAACTCGAAGGGTTTCCTAGCAGCCATTGAAGAGTTCTATTGCCCACCTCTTGACTCCATCATCAGATCAGCTCGATAGTAGCAAATTATTGTATTGTCATCAGATTCATATAGACTTGCAAAGTTTTAAATCAATACGACAATTAAAAGTAGGTTAAAATTGAATTCCTAGATTTTCTTACATTGTGACTTAGTAACAAGTGAAGCTAATAAAAGTGTGGTAAAAATCTCCAATTTAGTAATATTCCCTCGATTACGATATTATATTTATATTATTTATATTATATTTACGATGTAACTAATTCGAAGAAAAAGTTTATTTCGTTACAATAAATGAGTATTTCAAAACGGCGTAAATATTGGAGAAAAATATCTGACTGAATAAATATATACGATGTGACTATATGAAAAAAAAAAATTAGTTACTTACATTAAATGAGAATTTGTAAATTGTGTAACTACTTGGATTAAAAATTCCAACTAGTTACATTAATGTAACTATCAATGTAACTAGATGAAACAGACGTCGGAAGGCACGTTAAGCCGATGGTCCCGGCTGCATTTGCAGTCGTTAATACCTACCAATCCGCATTGGGCCTGCGTGGTGGGTCATGGCCCATTCTCCTTATCATCATCGTCATGGCTCACTCATAAGGAAGGCCAGTGCCCCAGCAGTGGGGACATTAAAATGGCTGATGATGATGATGATGAACTTATTTCGCAAATATTATAATAGTTGCCTAGTCGATACACACTTTAACGCTAGTAGGACACCTCCACCACATGAGTAAAGGCAAGTAAAGCCCGCCGCTCCGGCGCTGCCGCCGCCGCCCCGCCGCGAAACTATAATAGCGGATGAGCGGAGCGTTATCGATTGTAGGGCGCGCGTAGCTGTAGTGTACCTACTTGCTGGTTACAACTCCCCGTTTGTGTACACTTTGTTAGTTTCGCGTCGGCGGACCGCTCAGGCATTAATCACTGATATGTTTATAGTAAGCAACTACGGTTCTCAAAAATAGTGTAGCGTCAGCTTCGAACTTTGTATCTAGAGCACACAAAGTCACCAATCTGGCTGTATATAAGCGTGAATTTATTCTAGTTGTACACATTACACACATTTATTAAAGAGGCCATTGAGCGGAACAAAGGCTCCAAAGTGTTCGCTAGAGATCTGGCTATAGGGCAAAGTCAACTGACGAGGCTGCAAGCTGAGGACGGTAGTATCATTTCATCAACACCTGAAATCCTGAGGGAGATTGAGAGTTTCTATGGACAGTTGTACTCCACGCAAACACCTGTTGAAAGTAAGGCTACAGAACCTAGAGCCAAGCTTACCCGACACTATACCGAAGATATCCCGGACGTCAGCCTGTACGAGATTAGAATGGCTCTCAAGCAGCTCAAAAACAACAAGGCGGCGGGCGATGACGGAATCACAACAGAACTTCTGAGAGCGGGCGGTAAGCCGATACTTAAGATCCTCCAGAAGCTCTTCAACTCTGTCATCCTCGAGGGCAAAACGCCAAAGGCATGGGGCAGAAGCGATGTGATGCTGTTCTTCAAGAAGGGTGATAAGACTCTCTTGAAAAACTACCGACCCATCTCGCTTCTGAGCCATATCTACAAGTTGTTTTCGAGAGTCATTACGAATCGTCTCGCTCGCAGGTTCGACGACTTCCAACCTCCCGAACAAGCCGGGTTCCGAAAAGGTTATAGTACCATAGACCACATTCATACGCTGCGGCAAGTTATACAGAAGACCGAAGAGTATAACTTGCCACTATGCTTGGCGTTCGTGGACTATGAGAAAGCCTTTGATTCGATCGAGACCTGGGCAGTGCTGCAGTCTCTTCAGAGGTGCCAAATAGACTACAGGTACATCGAGGTGCTGAGGTACTTATACCAAAACGCCACCATGTCAGTCCGACTACAGAACCAGAGCTCTAATCCTATCCAACTACAGCGAGGTGTGAGACAGGGAGACGTCATTTCTCCGAAACTTTTCACAGCTGCGTTGGAGGATATTTTCAAGCTACTGGACTGGAAAGGATTCGGCATTAACATCAATGGCGAGTACCTAACAAACCTGCGGTTTGCCGATGATGTAGTTCTCATGGCTGAGAACTTGGAAGACCTGAACACAATGCTCGAAGATCTCAGCAATGCTTCCCAAAGAGTGGGTCTGAAGATGAACATGGATAAGACGAAAATCATGTCCAATGCCCATGTTGCATCCGCTCCAGTTAATGTTGGGAACATTACACTCGAAGTTGTTGACCACTATGTCTACCTAGGACAGGCAATCCAATTAGGTAAGTCCAACTTCGAGAAAGATATCTCTCGTCGAATCCAGCTCGGATGGGCAGCGTTTGGGAAGCTCCGGCATATATTTGCGTCCAAAATTCCTCAATGTCTCAAGACTAAGGTCTTTGACCAGTGTGTGTTGCCAGTTATGACTTATGGAAGCGAGACGTGGTCTTTTACTATGGGTCTCATAAGAAGGCTCAAGGTTACCCAGCGAGCAATGGAGAGAACGATGCTTGGTATTTCCCTGCTCGATCGAATCAGAAATGATGAGATCCGCAGGAGAACTAAAACGACCGACATCGCTCGAAGGATTGCTCAGTTGAAGTGGCAGTGGGCGGGACACATAGCGCGGAGAACCGATGGCCGTTGGGGCGGAAAGGTTCTCGAATGGCGACCGCGAACCGGACGACGTTCCGTGGGCAGGCCCCCTACAAGGTGGACCGACGATCTGGTCAAGGTCGCGGGAAGCCGCTGGATGCGGGCAGCGCAGGACCGATCGTTGTGGAGATCCTTGGGGGAGGCCTATGCCCAGCAGTGGGCGTCTTACGGTTGAAATGATGAAATGAAAATCTTCTTGTTCTGTTTTATTTTCTGATCGTCAAATGATCGGCTTTGTGTGCTTTGCTCTGCAACTTATTAACAATCATTTGATAAAAAGAACTTCATTCAATAAAAGAAAAATATTAATGTTCAACGATCGATGTTCAAGGAAAAACTATGGTCATTCTTTATTTGTTCCTTGAGTACCTATTCATTAAACACCGTTTTGCTTCTACAAAGGTGCATTTTTCGTGGATACTGGGCGCGGTACCGGTACAACCGGCACAAATCCAGCCGTGGGCCCAAGAGCCAGTGGAACTGCGTCAAGGCCAAGTTCGGCTGCAAGGGCACAATCGTCATGATCGACAATGTCATCCTGAAGACGATGCATGCCTACAACTACTAGCTTGTCAAATACCACCGTAGAGTTACCAAGGAATTAGGGAAATCTTTTGAGAAACGATGATATTTAAGTACTAACTATTTTTAAAACATTACTGAAATTATCTTCTAACACATAAATAGACAGTACATTACCCACAGCAACCCTAACTCAAGCAAGTTTATAATTTAACCAAATTCAACAATAGGTCTTGTGATTTTAGTGGCATTTTTTTCCACGACCCGCCGTTTCGGCAATCTTCGGTGATCACAGTGGGCAAGTACCGATACAATAAGTGGAGTGGCAGCAAAGGGCCGCACATCAGGTGGACGTGTGTGAAGAACCAGCATGGCTGCCGAGCCACAATTACTACCCTTGACAAGGTTATCATCAAATCCAAGAACCAACACATACACCCGTGATATTTTAACATCGATTTTTTTTATTACAGCATAAGCTTGCAATTCATGAACTTTGATGTTGTAGTATTGTTTGTTTAAATTTTATTGTGTACTGCTAATAGTGTTTTAGCTTTTTTTAATGTCAGGCCGACATATTACAACATCATTTATTCCAAAAATAGTGTAAAGTATTTATTAAAATAATCATCAAAATAATGAATAACACCATGTTTTGAATTAAATTGAATTTTAAGATATAAATTATGAAATTTCAAACAACGCCGAACCGTAATTATTTGTTACTGAGGCAGATTACTTACGTCACTTGAGGAACCTATATACAAGCGAATAGTAAAAAGAAAAAAGTTAATTTCTAACTTGGAACCCCTTTAACACCATCTGAGTGAAGAAATTTCCAAAAATCCTCACTTACGTCACTTGGAAAACCTATATAAAAAGTTTCAAGTTAAAATGAAATTGAATATTTTTTACAAAAATGCTTTCGTAGTGGAGTTGTACTATCGTATACAGTGTGTTAAATAAAGATGTAAAGACTTTGACTTGAAAATACTTTAATTTTGGAATCGAAATTACCTATTAATATTGGTGTATTTTGTTATTTAGTTAGTTAAGTATATCACTCAATTTAATATATATAATTATTATATTTGCATATTAGGTTTAGCGCGGATACGCTGTAGATGCACGATACACCAGGGTTCAATCTCGATCCCTACCTTTTACAAACAGTCATGTGATGAACTTTCCCCAACACTAGTATTAATATTAGTATCTGGGGTTGTCTCAACGCATTTATTGTAATCAAATTATTAATTAATATACTGTATTTTATTTATTTTTATTTATTTTAATATTTGGGCTTGTTCAGTATCTTGTCTTAATCACTATAAGTACAAAACCGTTATTTTTCAGTAAAATGGGCTAAATCTGGCGCCGCCGGCGGCGCCGGCGGTAAGACATACGCCCTGGTCAATGAACTGCCACAAACCAATGACGAAATCTCTCAAGAAACTGATGAAAATCCTTCAGCTAGAGTTCGGCGTTACTGTAGTTATTGTACAACGAAAAAGAAAAGAATGTCGAAGATGACGTGTATAAAATGTAAAAACACTGTTTGTGGAGAACATAAAAAAGATGTTTGCAACAACTGTTTTATATAAAAAAAATAACGTCTTCTTGTTGACTGATTATAATTCATTATACTTACCAGAAAGACGAAATAAAATAATAGTTGCGTATTAAAAAAAAAATAAGATTTCTACTACAATTTTTTAATTTTTGTTGTTAATTTATACATGTTTTCATAAAATAACACGCTTAAGTTTTCAAATCCTTTTTTATTTTTTTGCATTCACAATGCTATTTCAATTCGGAGACGGGTCGACTTTTCATTTTTTAACTACCGTTTTATTACTAATAAGTAATTAAAAAATTTATTAAAATTTTAAAAAAGTATATTTAATCAACTATGTAAATAAATCTGTTTTAAAAAATTTGCACCTGCGCATAAAAGGTGCACAATTTATAAACAGATTTATTTGTTTAACTTTTCCTTATCAAACAAACAAACAATCAAATGTTTCCTCTTTATAATATTAGTATAGATATATTAACCGATGCCTTATTTGTAGTTATTTGGGCACTGACAAAGGCCGGCAACCGCATCGCAATGATTAATGGATATTGTTTCTATAAACACAAAGCGGGTAGATCCACGGAATCTTGGAGGTGCAAAGTTAATAGGCTTGGAGAGAATCGGTGCAAAGCCCGCTTCTTCACCCATATCCATGACGGCAGAATTTATAGAGCGAATTTCGAGCACACACACGAACCACGACATGTTGTCTGCAATGGCGTACTCATCAAATCGTAACAATCATTAAGTTACTTTTCTCAGATTAGACTGAATACAAATAAAAGAGACAACTACCTGTGGCTGTCTGTTCTACTTTTTTCTTTCATTTGATCACATTTGAATGGCTCAATAGCTTAAATGTATGGGTAATTGCAAATACAAATTTAAGCTTGCGTCTTAGATTTCCTTTAGAACAGTTGAATGTTGTTATAGATCAAAATAAATTTTATATCGTTTACCCTTCTTTAGATGCATTTATAATGTAACTTTCATTGAACAGTTTCAGTAGCCTATGTCTAGTCAAATTTATTTTTGTTGCATTGAAGAAGTTAAATACAAAAGCAATTGAAACCTCTTGATTTTCACTGTATTACCTGTACTATTAAATAACGTTCTTGTTGACTTCCTTGTTTTCATTTACCTCTATACAGTCAGCTTCAAAATTATCTGAGTGTCTAGAAGAGTCAAAACACATAACTAAGCAATTTGATCTACGCAGGTCGAATCATCATATTGTTGTAAGCACGCAAGGTGTTCAAAATATCTTAGCACTCATGTTTCATATTTATATGAGCAGTCAGGGTGTCCAAAACTATCTAAGCAAACAAAGCTCTCAAATTTATCTTGCATTATGGTGTTGTACATTATATGCACAGATAATTTTGAGAGCTTTGTTTGCTTAGATAATTTTGAACACTGACTGCTCTTAAAAATATGAAAAAATTAGTGCTAAGATATTTTGAACACCTTGTGTGTTAACAACAATATAATGATTGAAACCGCGTAGATCAAATTGTTTTTATGTTTTTAAGATGATTTTGACTACTATTCCCGCTTATATCAATTTGACGCTGACTGTACCTCGTTAACAAATAAACGCCTTATCTATATTCACTCTTTTATACAGAAAAAATAGTTCTATGCTATTTGATATTCTAATACCTATTTCATTGCAGTTACCTGGACTGTGACCAAGGCTGGTAAAAATATTGGTATAATCGACGGCTACACTTTCTACAACCACACCAAGGGTATCAACTCCGAAAGATGGCGTTGCACATATCAGGCAAGAAAGAATCCCTGTAAAGCACGGTTCATTATTACTAGCGACAGTAAATATATTTTTAAGTCGCACCTCGAACATTCGCACGACCCTCCGAATTTTGTGGTTCATAATGGCGTCATGATTAGATTGTAGGTTGGCAGCGACTTATGAACCAAATAACCTGTCCTTACTAAGAGATAAGCCTATCTTGTTGATGTTACTTAGAAACCGTTGTTATTTTAGACAGATTAACAAAGATATCAAGCTAAAAATAAGTAACCTCTATTTATCTGGAATACTAATAACCTTGCTCTCACGGAGGATAGGTTATTGGCCCGGCCATTGTGCCATTACTATGCCACCATCGAAAGATTGTTGATGCTATGAGGTAATAATTGTAATACTTACATGTAATTAAAATGAGTATTAATATATTTTTTTTATATTTGAAAAAAAAACTTATACCTTTGCACTAACATTGTCTTGAATTGCTTGCTCGAGTAGATCTGGGTGGTGATGATGTTTTCCTTTTTTTTGAAGTACACTTGCTAGTTTTAAGGTGGCTTATTTTTAATATAATTATTTTGTAGATTTCTTACAACTTTGTATTGTATTCTTTTAAAAAATATCCCGTTTTTTTAATACGTGAAATTTACCATTAAGTAGTTTTAAGTTGCGAACGCTGGGTTGGAACATACCTTCGGAAGGCCCGCGTTGCTCGAAGGCACATCAGCCTGCAAGCGGATTGCCGTAATTTTATGCAGCGCGCCTTGACCACGTTTGCGTCATAACGTTTGATTTGACATAACATGACATGTTTCATAATGACATAACGACGTACACGTCACGCAAACCTAAACGCCGCGTGAACGTGAGTTACGCGTCTTTTGTATCACACAAAAACGGTATCGCGCTAATATTTTGACGTTTCCGTATGAAATTGACAAAAAATTATCAATTTCATACGGCAACACAGATTTGCTTCACGTGTAGGTGAAGTAGACGCACAGTGTACGTACCGATCACGCGTACTTTTAACTTACGGCGATACCGACGTTTGCTTGCGTTTAGTTTCACGTCGCGTAAATAAACGTCAACTGCACGTATAGTGCGACAAGCTTTTCTGTTCCGGTGATTATCTTTGAAACTAAAACAGTTTTCATACGACAGTCCATTTTGACAGCTAATTTCGTATTACAAGTGGCTCCTCTGTCACGGCTGTCACCGGAACAGAAAAGCTTGTGTCACTGTATGTACACCCGACTGCGTCATAACATAAGATTACGGCGATTGAGGCCCTGTAAGAGGGAAGAGCTTGTGGCGTACTCTAGGGTGACATGGTGTCAAAATTCCACGTGCCCACGGCCTTAGTTGTACCGGTATTAGAAATATTTAGACACAATCTTAGTGGAACCATTTTTTATAGTAATTTTTTTTATTTACTTTACACGTTTGATTAAGATATGACACGATTTATAGATTCTAAACTTCTTTTGTCGGTAAATACCTAAGTTCTATAAACATAAGCTTATAATAAAACAAGATTATTTAAGTAAGATTAATAATTTGGTGTGATTCGTTCGTTTTGTTAAGTGCTTTCATTTATTTACTTTATTAAAGATCAAGATCGTTTCATCGAAAAACTGTTTTTATTTGACCTCTTGACCATTAAAAACTCTACCAACTCAAATAAGTGGTAAGGTAAGGTTGGTGGGATAAAGTAAAAATGTGTGAGAAATGTGAAACATATAGAAGGATAATAATATCGTTAAAATAACATTGGTGTGTTTTTCACTTCTCGGGATCCGTAGTCTTTACAATCTTATCCAAGGGTGCGGAAGAGAATTTAATTGTATCAATCAAAGTGGCGGTTGGAACCCTATCTGACGCTACTAAAGATTTATCCGATATTAAGCGCAATCTTGCTATCAATATTAGCTGTATTACTCTAACAGCAGAAAGTTATGGTCTTGTTTCTATGGTATTAGTGCCACAAAGTATTTATTCATTCAGGTTTGAAGCTCTTTGAACCCAGCATGTAGTTGTGAAAGCATAGTCTGTACTGTATTAGTTAATCGTGTTTGTTGTCGCTTATCAGTCGTGTCTTTACCAATTTCAGAAATGTGGTTCACGGAGTCGAGGCAAGGCAAACCCGTCCTCGTCATGGGTGGGTACCGGTACAACCGTCACAGCCGCTGCAAGGGTCCAAAGGCCCTGTTCCTCTGCACCAAATGGTCGAGCCGCGGCTGCCGTGCGTCCGTCACCGTGGTCGATGAGCAGATCGTCAAGTGCAGGAATGCCCATAACCACTAATGGTTCGACAGATACAATGACGTCAAATGTGGTTCACGAAGTCCAAGCAAGGCAAGCCCATACTCGTCCAGAAGCCTTACCATGAGCTGCAAAACAATGATAAAGTACTATTTGTAAGCGAAATAGCGCTACGCGCATTGTCTGACTCACTTTTAATTTTAATAGGTTTGCTCTTGATCCCAATCAAGCCCATGGGCTTAGACAGGATCTACGATGGAGCGAGCTAACCCATAAGGTGTCTATTCACCCTTGCTTTGAAGGTGGTCGGGTTATAAGTACTCGGGAATACATACGCAGAGAGGGAGTTCCACTCCTTTGCTGCAGCAAATTTCCTTCCTTTGAGTCAGCCTTTTAATCAATATTGCACAGCAATGCTGGCTGGTGGTAGGCCCCCAGGGCTTTTTGCTTTTACTACAACAAGCATTACTAATTATTTCCTTGTATTTCAATCGCTTCGATGTAGTTGCGAGCTATTTACAGTGCGTTGTGGTTGTGGTATGAGTGTTTGCACTCTATTATTTAGTAATAATCTATATAAATAAGCCAAAAGACCGTTTAGTCGCGTAATGACCAATTCGCGAAATGACTACATAGTCGCAAATTGACCAATTCTCGAAATGTACAATTCTCTAAACGACCAATTCGCCAAATGACTAATTCTCATAATGACCTGAATCTCTGAATTGTTCATTACGCGACTAAACCCAAAAGACGCCCACAGCTCCACACCGATCGGTCCTGCGCTGCCCGCATCCACCGGATTCCCGCGATCTTGACCATAAATAATATCGTCGGTCCACCTTGTAGGGGGACTGCCCACGGAACGTCTTCCGGTACGCGGTCGCCATCCGAGAACCTTTCCGCCTTAACGACGACGGCACCAAATTAGATAATTCTTTTTTTGTTGTGTTTGGTATTATCAGGACAAGGTTTGTATAAAATTATCTAATTTATAGATGGCGCCACCCGTTCGAAGCCAGGGCGGGGCAGCTAGTGTAAGACAAAATACTTATTATTTATAATTAAGGATGTTAATTTAGCTTATAATTATGATTATTTTATGCTTTATTTTACAATAAAATAGTAGTGAAATGCAAAATATGTATCAAACAAAATTAAAATCTGAACCTTAAAATTTTGCGCATTTATTTTGACCAACGCCTCCAGCTATTAAAAGCGTATCTAATGAATATCTAATGAATAAATCTATAAATACTATTAAGCAAAGTGAACAAGTAGAAAAGCCACTTGATCACTTTTTAAAGAAATATAAGTACCCAAGTTATATTTTATTTGTTTAAGCCCTATGTAACTTATACTTAAGTAGGTATATTAATCTTAAAACTGTTTTAGGCAAGAAAAAAATCCGAAAGAAGAGTTCTTCGGAAGAAAGAAGAAATCAAAAAAAGATGTTTATGAGAAGGTTTAGAAAGCGTATAGAGAATAACCCTACCGCTTTAGAAGAGATAAGAAGAAAGGACCGTGAAAGATATAAAAAGAAGAAGGAACAAGGGTTAATAAAGACCATATCAGAATTGAAACCAAAGGAACAAAACCTACAAAGGAAACATTGGAGAGAGAAAGCCAGGCAATATAGGGATAGAAAGAAAAACCTAAACATCATTGCTAAAAATATTATTGCTGATCTTAACAAAGGGATTTCTGATGGTGATTTAAATTAAAAATCCGCCCATTGACTTAAAGTCTTTTTATCTTTTAAATCTTTATTTTTTTTTCTTTTCTTTTTTGGCCGTAATTATAATTACTTTGATTATGTACATAAATTAAAACCGACTATAATATATTTGTATTTTTATTTCATTACCCATTAAATCTTTACTATTTACCATAATGTTTATCAAGTTTTAATTCAGAAAAGTGTGATGCACTTTCCAAGAAACGAATACCTAAAAAACTACTTAAAGAGTAACTTCCCTAAATACAAGTGTGGTACAAAAGAGGTCATTGGTTTAGAAGCTACTAGTCGTAGATTGTAGTCCGGCTGGAGAGTATACTCTGCAGCAAGTAATTTTGATAATATTAAATATTAACTATGTGTGAATCTATTTAAACATAATCTACCCTTTCTCTACCTTTCGTTGGTACTATTTTTTCTCTCATGAAGCTAAAAATTCGCGTAATTTTATTATCCACAAAATACCAAACATCCATACCAAAAATCATGACGTGAAAGACGGATACATACAAATAAAGATAAAAAGATAAAGATAAAAATATTCTTTATTCACTTAGACATAATAAATATTTACTTATGAAACAAACTCACATTAACATTAATTATATTTGTTTGGATAGTTTGTAATTGTTATAACATTTAAGTAACACGTTTAATATTTTCATCGACAGCAACATTCGTAACGAGTTGTCAAGGGACGCCAGTGTTGGTGTACAACTCGTACCGATACTACAAGTCTCGTCGGGGCAGTGGGCCTAAGGCTACCTGTACCTGGTACTGCAGCCGAAGGGGGTGCCGCGCTTCCGTTATCGCGTATGAATCAAAAATACTAGCTATCAGGAATACTCACAACCATTCGCTTTCAGCGGTTAAGAAAAAACCTGCAAAACACAAAAGATACAGAACATCTTACTGTACAGTGTCGTCGCGTCTCTATGACCTTGCTCGTGAATTTCGTCAGACTATGGGCTATGATTTCTGCTGGATTGCAAATGGACTAGTTTATCTCAGAAAGAAACAAAAACAAAGCCCAACTGGACGCACTAAGAAAGGATTAGCTGGTTATTTACATTTTCACTTTTAAGCATTCACAATGCAATTTTTATCATAGAAAAATGGAAAATAAAGTATTTAGAAAAAATCGACCCGTCTCACAACCAGCTCCGATGGGACTCGAACCCACGACCTTTCGCTATCCGGGCGACTGCTCTAACCACTGAGCTACGGAGTCGTTTAAAAACTACTCCGTAGCTCAGTGGTTAGACCCACGACCTTTCGCTATCCGGGCGACTGCTCTAACCACTGAGCTACGGAGTAGTTTTTAAACGACTCCGTAGCTCAGTGGTTAGAGCAGTCGCCCGGATAGCGAAAGGTCGTGGGTTCGAGTCCCATCGGAGCTGGTTGTGAGACGGGTCGATTTTTTCTAAATACTTTATTTTCCATTTTTCTAAGGATTAGCTGCTCGTATTGAAGTGGGTGATCCACAGGGTGTCATGGCATCCAACGCGTTAGCTATAGCTATCTCTGTCAATCATAGAGTATCACGCAAACTGTCAAATGTTAATGCTATGGTTCACAGAACAGATTATTGTAGCAATAGTGACAGGGAAGCACCTATTTATTTAAGTAGTTAGGTATTCTTATTTTGTATATTATACAGGGTATTTTTCTATAAGTGCAATACCTCTTAGGTGGTGATTGTGCTCATGAATATGAACAACTTTTACTATGGGACCAACTCTGCAAATCAAGAAAAAAAAAACAGCTGTTTCATACAATTTGTTAATACCTACCTGACCAGAATGTATGGAACAGCTGATTTTTTTTGTGAAGTTGCAGAGTAGTAAAAGTTGTTCATATTCATGAGTACAATCACCACCTAAGAGGTATTGCACTTATAGAAAAACACCCTGTATAGTTGTGTTATAGCTCATGTGCTCATTTCAGTAGGTATAGGTAGTATAATTCAATTTGTTTTGTTATTATCAATTTCATTTTGTTTTTTCCTTTCTCTATACTCTAGTGGTAACGTTGCTCGCTCAGGCCCTGCCAGAATACCAGCGTTGTTGCGGGTTGACCTCTCACCCTGAAACAACTTATGCTGAGGCAGGGTCCTGATTGGCGTCACTATTATCTTTTTAATTTTAATATTAGGTACCTATTTTCTTGGCATGTTAATGTTAACTTTTACTTTCGTCTGTTTTTTGTGTCGTGTCAATAAATGTTTTTCATTCATTCATTAAGTATATTAATAGTAGATTATACAACGAAGTCCTGAGTGCAGCGAGGGATTCAAGCTCGCCCAAGACGAAAACAGCTTTATCCCAAAGGAGAATACCTACTCTACTTTTCTCACCTTTTGCGAGAGTATAAAAAACAAGGCTACTTACTAGAAATAATGTTTTATCAACCCTTAACCACCTAGCATGGGTGTGACAGACTCCGACGAATTTATAATCGTGAATATTGTTGCTCCCGAGCTCCGTGTACCTTTTCCTCGCGCCCCCCAGTGCCGCACAACCGCTTGTTGCAGTCGGATGTTTGCGCATTTGTCTCAGGTAAGTAAAAATCTGTCGCCGGGTAATTTTTTTTCGGAAAAACTGTAAGCTTAGGTCCTGAAATTTCGTTTAACTTTTGTTTTATTTGAGTTTTTTCCGCCCGCGGCTTCGCTTGCGTGGACTACAAGACGTTATCCCGCAGGAATGTGATGTTTTTCCAAGATAAAAAGTAGCATATGTTCCTCTCCAGGTTACCAAGTATCTGTGTCCCAAATTTCAGCCAAATCCGTTCAGCCGTTTTGGCGTGATTGAGTAACAAACCTCCAAACTCTAAACTTCCACATTTATAATCCCGTGGCGGGTACTAATGACCTTCAAGCGATTTTATTATCTAAGATATTGGAAATAGAGTCTATTTTACCGTGTTTTTTGGACTCTTATGACAAATAATGTTATACGCTAACACCACAGACCATCCTTACACTTTTATGCGTCACTTGGATTTAACTATAGACGTTTTAAAGTTCAAGGTCATTCAAGGTCACGCGTGATTTGTTGCCGTTTTTGTATTTTTTATAGTTTTATTAGAATAAAACCATTTAATTTTATTATTTTCTAATAATTTAGTCCTTTTATTATCAAGTAATAGTGAAATACATTGTTAAAAATGCATAATTAAAATTTTGTGACATAAAATATTTTTTTATAAAATATAAATAAATAAATAAAAAATAAACAAATTAAAAAACAATAATTTACTCCGCAAATAAGATATTTTGATTGATTATTTTATAAGGATACCAATAATAAATAATATATAATAATATATAAATATATAATAGTTCAAATTGTTTTTGCAAGTGCTGAGTGGACAATTTTACGTCGACATTTTTAATGGCTGGCAGATAACGCGATTTGCGAAAAAAGCTTGGCAACCGATGGGATATTAGTAGGATTTATGCCGAAAACATTTAAAAGTAATTTGGGTCATTTCTCATCACTAAATTGCATGCTAACTTACTATAATAAATTACCAAACAATTCTAAGATCGACATATTTAGTAAATATGGAACTTTCGTTATTTCTATAACTCCCAAGAGAGGGTGAAACTAATAAAAAATATCTACTTTGGGCTATGTCCTTTATGTACATTTACATGTTTTCACACGTATTTCAATCTTTCTTTATTTTTAGATAAATTTGTAGTTACCTTGCATGTTAACTGCTTAGTCCGTACGTTGAATGCCATTAAAGATAAGATAAGGATACAAATATTCTTGATTCACTTAGACATAATAAATATGTACTTATGAATCGTCAATATTTTCCTACCACCCATTCAAGACTTTTTGACTGACAAGAAGAATGGGCGCAAGAAACTTGGCAGCGTTTCTTAGTTAGGTAACGACATTTACAAAAAAAAAACATATCGTTACTAATACAACAATTGCTTAGTATAAAAATACATCATATTAAACAGTGATTATGTTATGTGTTACATCATGATCATGCATTGCGGTCATTCAAATAATCGTCTACTTTATAGTATCCTTTGCTCATCAGCGACTCTTTAATGTAACATTTAAATTTATGCAATGGTAGTTCAATTATATGCTGTGGAACTTTATTACAAAAGGCTATGCTATTTACACATGCCATGGCAGCCTATAAATAAGACATCACTTAAAATTGTATCCCTTGGATAATATAACTTTGTTTAGTTTTAAGTGAATGAACTTGTTGGTTGTCCATAAATAAAATAAGAAATAATATAATAATAATTTTCTTTTTGTATGGTGTCTACGATATTAATCTTATTATTTTATACAGGCAAGTAGTAGTAAAACAGGTTGTATAGGCAGGCATATCATTTACTTACAGATTTTGAAACGACCACTCCTACTCCTTTTTTAAACGCGCTGGTTGAATGATATCACGGCCTCTTCCGGCCGAACCGACCGACCTTCACAAATTTCATCATGTAAAGAAACACAGTCATAGTCAAATTCTTTGTACCAAGCAACGCCTTACAGTGCTTAAATGAGGTGCTTCCCTCCCAAAAGCATTTAAAGACGAGCAGTGCAGTCTTGCGGAGAAAGTGAACTTTTAAAGTCATGCAAAATCATCGCCCTGAAATCTTCTCGCAACTTGTGTTAAAAAACAAATTACACGCGATTTCTCGCCAATGTTTTTTAATCAATCATTGAGTTTCTTTAGTCTTAAATAAAATATAACATTCGAAAATAAAACATTTATGAGCGGCCAGGAGCGCAGAACTTTCATTGTGTCCTACGTATAACGATATCATCCTCAAGGAAAATTCTGCACATAACCATTGACACCGAGTTGACAAATGTACCAGTGATCACGCACAATTGTGGTGACCATCGACTGTGTTCCACAGTTTATTGAAACGAAGGTTTCTCATGCAAAATTAAGTTACTTAAGCTAGGCCTACCTTACTAGAAGAACTTTCGTAATCCAGGGGGGCTGGTCGCTGTCTCGCCGGCGCGCGCGCCTGGCAAGTAGGTCTTCACCTGACCCCCCGATGGGAAACTCTTATAGCTAACACTCTTATAATTACACAATGCCCTAATAGACAGCTAAAACTTCCCGGCGCTTTTCAAAGCGAACACACACGGGTCACAAGTCCGTACCCGGACCGGGCGCTCCTAGGTGTAAACGCTCGAGATCTCGGTCACAATACGGGTAGGTAACTGGCGCGGCACGTCGCTACAGAAACACACACCCTTGCCTCACGGCGGCGTACGGCGTACTGACGAATCCTACACCGGCCCGAGCGCGTTGTCCCGTGACCTTGACAATGACAACTGCCCGCTCGCAAGCGCGCTTGAACATCCCCCCGTCCCGGACAGTAGCAAACTGTCCGCCAACTCAATCTAAGGGCAGGCGAGAGAGGGTAGCGATCGCTCGCTTCAAAACAGAGTCCCCCACCAGGACCTCGGCAAACCTGGGCACACCATCCGACCCCGGATGAAGCTGAACAATGCGTCCTAAACGCCAGCGGAGGGGCGGCAGGTTTGGATCCTTTACCAACACGAGGTCTCCGGTCTTGGGTGGGGTCGTCCTATCCGACCACTTAACGCGTTGCTGCAAAATGTGCAAATACTCCAGATGCAAATCTCTGCGTAAGCTGCTGGAGCAATTCAAATCGCGAGAGCCGTCCGGAGGGCACTTCGGAATAAGGATATTCCGGCAAGGCGTTAAGCGGTCTGCCAATCAAAAAATGGCCCGGCGTAAGGGCCTCTAAATCATTCGCGTCCGAAGACAACGGACACAACGGACGCGAGTTGAGGACCGCCTCAACCTTACAAAATACGGTCGCGAGTTCCTCAAACGTGAGGACCGTCTCCCCAATAACGCGACGAAGGTGAGTTTTAGCGGCCTTTACAGTTGCTTCAAAAATCCCTCCCCAGTGGGGGCAGGATGGCGGGGAGTACTGCCATCGTACCCCTCTGCGAGAGAGTGTGGATCCGATCTCAAAATTATTCCTATCCAAAAATTCACAAACTTCCTTTAAATACCTATCGGTGCCCTTGAAATTGGTTCCACAATCGGACCTTATTAACGACGGCATTCCGCGGCGAGACACAAAACGATTCAACGTGGCTACAAAGGCTTCTGTGGTGAGGGCACTAACCACCTCCAGGTGGACCGCTTTAGTGGCCAAACAAACAAATACACACAAGTAAGCCTTTTCCGTTCTAGCATTACGAAGCCGCGATGTCTTAACGGTAAATGGCCCCGCAAAATCCGTTCCAACTCCTGAGAAGGGCATCGATTCGTTCACTCGATCGGCAGGCAAATCACCCATCTGGGGCTGCATCGTATCGGCGCGCAAACGATAACACGGGAGACAACGAAAAATAACGGATCGGATTATTCTCCGCGCTGACAAAATCCAGAACTCTCGTTGGAGGAGCGCGGTCAAAGCATTACAACCGGCATGAGCATTCTTTACATGTCGGTCTGTAATCAACAGTCTAACTAACGGTCCAACAAAGGGACCGTTTGGGGAGCAACAAAGGGTGGCGTGATCCGTACGGCAGGTTGGTATGTCTGAGCCTACCTCCGACACGCAGCAGTCCGGTACTGTCCAAGAAGGGATTCAACCGCACCAAGGGTCCCTTCAACTTGGACTTACTTGAGCGCAGGGCTTTCAGCTCCGGTTCAAACTCTCGCTGTTGCGTCACTCGCAACCAATGCAACAGAGCGTCTTGCCGCTCTTGTGGGGCGAGGACCGGAGACAACGATTTCTCCTGAGGCTGGCGACAATTTCGCACAAAGCGCCTCATCCAAGCAGTCACGCCGAGCAACTTATCAAGAGAACTGTAGCGGTCTAACAAAAACTCCATCTGCGGAGCCGCCACCGTCTCCACGGCGTGAACACGCATGCCTAGGTCTGGGACTCTGGCCACAGCCGGGGTGGCAGGCCATGAGCGCTCAGGCCGTAACAACCATGATGGACTCCACCATAGGTGGTGGTCCACTAACTCAGGCGCCTCGCAGCCGCGGGAGGCACAATCTGCGGGGTTCAATTCGCCCGGTACGTGGCGCCAAATCAACGGGGCCTTTGAAGTCTGAATTTGTGAGACCCGGTTGGCCACAAAAACCTCAAGGGTGTGGACTGAACTCTTCAGCCAACAAAGGACGACCTGGCTGTCAGACCACGCAAATATCGACTCCAGGTCGACACCGTTTCCCAAGGTGTCGGCAACATGATTGAGTAGCCGTACTAAGAGAGTGGCGCCGGACAACTCCAACTTCGGAATGGTTAGCCTAGTCCGAAGGGGGGCGACCTTACTCTTGGCCGTAACTAAGTGTACGGCGACAACGCCTGCTGCATCCACCGTTCGGATGTAAACGGCTGCCGCGTATCCGCTTTCGGACGCGTCACAAAAGCCGTGCAGGGAGGCTTTAAACTTTCCCGAAGGCAGCATTTGCCTCGGTATACAAACCCGATTGACGTCGGGTAGGGATGACACGAACCTCACCCACTCTCGTAGGAGGCTACCAGAGAGGGGCTCATCCCATGACAATTCCGCAGCCCAGAGCTCCTGTAGGAAGCACTTCATCGAAAACACTACAGGGCTGAGCCAACCGTTCGGATCAAAGGTACGGGCTACAGTAGACAGCACCGTGCGTTTAGTCCAGACCTTTGGGTCTGGCAGTTCTAATCTATATGTGAACAAATCCGGGACTGGTCGATACTGGACTCCCAAAACAGACAGCATGTCTGGAGTCTCCGGATTTTCAAAGAGGAGCGGCTCTTGCTGGTGGTCCTTAGGCAAATCTGCCAATAGGTCCGGTGAGTTAGACAGCCACTTCCGCAACTCATAGCCACCAGCCCTCAAGAGCGCAATCAGCTCATCACGTAAGACGAGAGCCTCATCTAAGCTCGAGGCCCCCGTGCAGATATCGTCGACAAATAAGGCCCCCCCCCCTCAATAAGAGCAGATGCCCGGGGATAGCGTAGCCGTTCGCGCTCTGCGAGCTCCAAAAGCGAACGGATCGCCACAAAGGGGCTCGACCGCAAACCATAAGTGTTGGTGTTCAGCTCGTAAGCCAACATCGGATCCTGGGGATCCTCACGCCAAAGGATGAGCTGGTATCGTCTATCCTCCGGGTGAATCACGGTCTGTCTGAACATCATGCGGATATCGGCCACAAAGACGACAGCGTGCCGGCGGAAGTTGGTCAAAACATCACAGACATCGTGATGCAACTTCGGCCCCGCATGCAGACACTGATTCAACGACACTCCGGTTGACGTGGGCGCTGAACCATCAAAGACCACGCGGATCTTCCCATTGGAAGTCTTCAAAACAGCGTGGTGTGGCAGGAAGTAATGTTCCACATTACGCCAGTCCAACTGCGAGATGGACATGTGCCCAAGGTCCAAATACTCCCGCATGAAGTCTATATACTTCTCCTTGAATGCGGGATCCCTGGCCATCCTACGCTCCATGGACAACAATCTCTTCTCGGCCATCGGTCGGGAGCTCCCTAAAGGAGGGCGAGCGGGTAATCAAGCGACCCGAGAGGAGGCGCCCAGTGTTGTTCTGGTAGAACAATTCGCACTCCTCCGCTAACGGATCCAACCGCTTGGCAGTGGGAGGTTCCTCCACCTCCCAAAACTTTTGGAGAACGTCGGACAAAGTAGAACCGACAATGGTCTGGCGGTCTACCGACGGGGTCTCTGGTATCTGTGGTACCTTTCCCATCACCACATGACCCAGCGACGAGGACAAGGCGACAAGATCGGCTGTCTGCAAAACTCGCTTGCTTCCACACAGTACACGACCGAGGACATCCGCACCAATCAACAAGTGTATTGGGCCCGGTCGGTGGAAGGAAGGATCAGCCAAAGCCAGTCCAGACGTCAGCTCAATCGTGGATGGCGGCACTCGCACTTGCGGGAGTGGTCCAACCACCTTATCAAAAACTATCGCCGAAGCATCGATCTTCGGCCTTGGCGTGAAGTGGGGGGAGAAGGAGAACTCAACTCGACCAATCGGATCAGGGATCCGCGAGTCTCCCACCCCCCGTACCGCTTCGTGATGCGGCACAAGCAAAAGACCCAGCTGTCGGACAAGCCACCTGGACATTATGCACCCCTGGGCACCTGAGTCCAAAAGGGCACGCACCGTGACAACATTGCCCTTAGGTCCCCAAACATTCACGGAGGCTGTTGGCAACAGCACAAGCTCCGGAGGGGTGGTTGGGTCCGACAGGGGCGCCATTAAAAATTTTGGAGGGGTACTTGTCCCCCTCGCGCCTGAGTCGGCGCGCCAAATGTGGGACGCTCGTACCGGGCGAGCGGGTCCCAATCGGGTACATACTGGCCCCGACCAACAGCACTCCTAGGTGCAGGGTAATACCCGTGTGGGGCGTGCCTCGGTACATAGTACCCCAATCGAGGCCTCTCCATTAGGGGGG
The DNA here is from genome assembly GCA_949710035.1 of Crambus lathoniellus. Taxonomy (NCBI): domain Eukaryota; kingdom Metazoa; phylum Arthropoda; class Insecta; order Lepidoptera; family Crambidae; genus Crambus; species Crambus lathoniellus. Next base: position 7,627,666 of record OX453307.1, on the reverse strand, counting down.
GGGAGTAGCAAATAGGGCCCGTGCCCATCGCCACCGTGGCGTACTCTTGTGGTACCCCCCTACCCCCGCCCGTGGCGGGGGCGTCTCTCCTATAGTTCCCCCTCTCCGGGGGGGACTGAACGGGGGGGCTAAGCCCCGCCGAATCTCTAGGGGACCGGTTCCGGGCTGCCGGGCCCCCGCCCGTGCGCGAGGAATTCGAACCCCGGTCGCTCCCGGCGTCCTTGCGGTCCAAACAAAGGAGGGGGTGATGCCTCCCTCCGCAAAGACGACAATCCTCGGTCTGGGGACACGCCGACTGCATGTGTCCCCCCAAACACCTATAGCACCATTGGCGCTGTTTCGCAACGGCCCTCCGTCCCTCTGGGCGGAGGCCTCTAAATTTGGCACATTCGTGCACCACATGCCTATCTCCCCTGCAATACCTGCATCGCCCACTCGGTGCGGGGGGAGGGGACTGCTGGAAGGCAGCATAGCGATTGGTCGGGCGACGGGGCTGTTCCCTCGCCGCCACCATACGACCAACACCTGGAACCGGGGCGGGCTCCAGGTGGTCCGTCACCCTACATTCGTCCTCCAAAAAACGAAGGAGGTCCGCGAAGGGCGGGAGATACGAGGCGCTGTCGCCTCCGTACCTCTGCTCGAAACGCCCCTTCATTTCCGCGGGCAATTTGGCGAGGACTATGTGCAGCAGTACAAAGGACCACTGATCCACCGGCAGGTCCAATCGCCTTAGGGAGTTGACCGCTGACAGTAGCGGGTTCAGCAACTCCCTCCGTAACAGGTGTACCCGCGTGAGGGCCAAAATCGTGGCCACGTGGGTGTCCGCCAGTAACCGGACATTCTGGTACCTGCTAACCAGAAGCTGGCGAGCCACCTGGTAGTTGTCGTCGCTGATGAGCAGGTGCTGGATTACCGCGCTGGCCTCTCCTCGCAGGGAGGAGCGCAAATAGGCCAACTTCTCGCTAGGGGATAAGTCCCGTCGTGAATCCACCAAACTGTCAAACAAATTAATGAAGCCCATCCAGGCTGACAGATCCCCATTAAAAGTGGGAATCTCCAAGGTAGGCAATCGGCCTAGCAACGCCGTCGGGGTAGGTTTGACCTCCCCGCTCAAAACCGGCTCCCCCTTCCGAACAGCCAGGGCCCTCTCAGCCGCCTCCGTGAACTGGTCAGCCAGCTCATAGGCCTGGGCTACATCCTGCTCCAGCTGTTCCGACACGGCATCATCAGCTGGGGGGTTCTCCAAATAATACGCGCGACACTCCATGGCGTGGCGCGCCAGGTCTTGCAGCCGAGCTGCCAGCCCGCCATACCGAGCTAGCAACGCGCCTACCCGGTCGGCTCGGTCTATTAATGTGACCGCACAAGCAAGCCAACGCAAAACTCCTTGGATGCCAGCCCTGGATACGGCGAGCGGATTCGTAGGAGCCATTTATACTCCGTTTAATAAACAAAGCAAACAAAGAAATATAAAAGTGGTAAACATCAACAACAAAAAAAAACAATAGAAATAGGTCGCGTCACGATAATATAAAACACAATTAAAATTCGGACGACATACACGGACCCTACTATTTTCATAAATTATTAGCAACTTACCAATTTCAAGGGCTAACAATATAACGGTATAAACAAAACGTATAGGATTAACGGTATGGCATACCTCGCAAATCAACTACTAAACCGTTATCAACCAACAAAAACAAAACTATTTTTGATAATAATACTCGTAATTTAATACTACTAATAATTAAAACTAGTTCCACTTTTTTAACTAGGCAAGCGGACTCGGAACAAACACTAGTATGTGGTACTAATAAACAACACTTTCGAACGAAACTATTCGTCAAATAAATCCGGACACACAAAAAAAATATACACATCTAGGCGAGTAAACTCGTATCAAATCACTAGTATGTGACAACAATTATATAAGTGTCTATCTATTATCGGATCCACCAAGTGAGAAACATTCGCTTCGAGAATTTACTAGAACAATTTCTTAGTACTTCTCGTCTCGGATCGGATCGGATCGGGAATCGGATCGGATCGGGAATCGGATCGGAAATACCCTCGAGATTTTAACAAAAAAAAATAATTTTATTTTTACTATGAAATTTTATGTACCTAGTTAATTTTAATATAAAAATTAACTAATTATATCAACTAGGTACGCTCTGCTACCAAAAATATGATCACGCACAATTGTGGTGACCATCGACTGTGTTCCACAGTTTATTGAAACGAAGGTTTCTCATGCAAAATTAAGTTACTTAAGCTAGGCCTACCTTACTAGAAGAACTTTCGTAATCCAGGGGGGCTGGTCGCTGTCTCGCCGGCGCGCGCGCCTGGCAAGTAGGTCTTCCTGACCCCCCCTGACCCCCCGATGGGAAACTCTTATAGCTAACACTCTTATAATTACACAATGCCCTAATAGACAGCTAAAACTTCCCGGCGCTTTTCAAAGCGAACACACACGGGTCACAAGTCCGTACCCGGACCGGGCGCTCCTAGGTGTAAACGCTCGAGATCTCGGTCACAATACGGGTAGGTAACTGGCGCGGCACGTCGCTACAGAAACACACACCCTTGCCTCACGGCGGCGTACGGCGTACTGACGAATCCTACACCGGCCCGAGCGCGTTGTCCCGTGACCTTGACAATGACAACTGCCCGCTCGCAAGCGCGCGTGAACAACCAGTTTAGGATTAGGTGATCTATTTTAAATAAAGTCTAGTCTCGTTCTTAGAACGAGAGAGAACTAGACTACTTAGTTCTCTATATACAATTTTTTAGATTGTAAGTTATTTTCACTTTATGATCATGTTTAGAAGGCCAGACCCAGAGTTATATGTAACTAGATAATTATTATGATGGCTAGATGCAATAAACATTTAAGTGAATAAATAATCGATAGGTTTGTATAGGTACATTAAAAGCGTAAATGCGCAGAAACTATTTTTTTTTTTCGTTTATCCACAACGGGGTAGCACTTAGCCTTCATCACACCTGATGTTAAGTGGTGATAAGGCTGAAGGTAGAAGCGCACTACTCCCGGAATCCTCAATCACTGAGGAACTGGCTATCTTATCTCTAACTGCCGGAACACAATAATGCTGAAAACATCATTGTTATGGCGTCAGTCGTAGATAAGATGGTGGTAGCTAGCCAGGTGGACTAAGAACAAGTCCTACCACCAACCAAACTGAATACAATATGTACCCCCACTGAGAATCGAACCCGGGACCTCTTGGTCTGAAATCGGTGGTGTGAACCACTAGACCACAGAGGCGGTTAAAAATAAATATAACGGTTAAAAATAGCTAATTACTTTTCGTGAGCTAAAATGTTAATTTTTGTTTCAGATGTGTTATTTTCAACGACTAAATTTGGGAAACCCGTACTGATAATGAACGAGCATAGATTCAATTTGATACACAAAGCCGGTGTGAAATACTATTGGGCTTGCAACAAGGCCGGTAAAGGGTGCAAGATGAAAATATGTACCATTGACAATGTGGTTGTAGATGTGAAAAACGAACACAACCATTAAACTATTCAAATTCTAATCTTCTTAAAGTTTTATGTAAAGTTGGTCTGGGATATTTTTTATTATATTTGAAAACATATTTTTTGATTTTTGATATTGTACGTATTTTGTCACCTAAAAGATGTCCTTATCGGGTGGTAGGAAATAGTGTTAGACGATTTAAAGTATTAAGGTATTTAATTTTGTAAATATATTTGAATAAAGAGTTTTGAATTTGACTTTGACATTTGATAAATATTTTAAAGATTTTATTAGAATACGATTAACTAGCAGAAGATTCCGAGATTGTAAAAGATGTTGGTTCAGAGTCAGGGTGGCGAAATTAAACTGAGGTATTAAATCAATTGCGTTGTCAGTCACCAAAGTTACAAACAGGAATGAATTCAAACTAACTACATCCCGGGCCCCAAATATAATGATACAATCTCAACACAAAGAACAAAGCGATAGGTAAGACTACGCCGAAGTAATTAGTTAATGTAAACAAAACACGAGTCGTAGGCTCATAACGAATACCAACACAAGGCGGTCATTCCTTATCAAACAATTTAATGGGGCCCGGTGACGGGAGCTTTGTAGAACTTTATAACACGTTTTTTGTAGAGTTACAGAATAATCTTAGGTCATTAAATTGTATTTAGCCTTCACTGTGTCTTTCTCTCAAGACCTATTAATATAATAGCAATAGTAAAATTGATTAAATAATTAAAAATGCATACCTACTACAATCATTTTGATTATTCGCAATGAGTAACCAGTGTCTTTTATGACTTTATTATATTCTTTTCAGAACCCATATTTACAGTATCCCGCTGGGGCCGGCCAGTGATCGAAATAGGTCCCTACCGGTACAACCGGCACAGCAAGAGCAAGGGCCCCAGGGTCACCTGGCTCTGCGTCAAGCGCAATTCCAAGGCCCAATGCAAGGCCACGCTCAGTACCATGTACAACGTCCCCGTGAAGCTTAACAACTCCCACAACCACGACTGATGACATCGATTACTGTGACGTCATCGAATGAGCTCGATAGTAATTCATTATAATCATCAGCGACATTTGTAGCCAAACCCATAAGGAAAGTCAGTAACCAGGGCTTTACGGATTATGATGGTCAAATATAAGATGTTGAATAACTTGGTTCGTATGCAGTTAGTAACAAAAGATTAGAGCTAAGTACCACTTTTAAATATAAAATTTTATATGATTTTGTAATCGTTACTTTTGTTCTACAGATACGCATTGTCAAACACTTTATCGTGAAACAATAGAAGTATTACATCTCATTCAGCCACTTGGTTTTCATTGTGTTTAAGTTAATGTAAATTGTTACTACTGCCAGTCGCGCGCAGCGCGTATGTATGTACTCGTGTTGTAACGAATATTCGCATCCGCAAACACTGTGCGAACATTTTGCGAGTATGAACGCAAGAAAAAATATCCACTTTTCAGAAGTCGGTTGGGTTTTTTTTGTGGATTCGTAAATTCATTAAGACTTCTGGACTTCCAAAAACGCTGTAATAAATAAAAGTTGCTGTTCCATCTAGAAATACACTCTTGTTTAATCTTGAGACGTGCCTATTCTATATTCTTCTCGTCTTGAGTAGAATTCGAGTGATGGAAAGGTGTTCTGATCTTTGTACATTTGGTAAAGCGGCTGTGACAGTTTATTGAGAGCTTTGAGTCTTTCTTTCAATACGTTTTGAATCTTGTGTGAAACATTCGCATTCGTATTCGCATTCGCGAATATCAGCGGCAGATATTCGCAACCGCATTCGCACTCGCTATTCGCAATGTTTGAAAATTAACATTCGTTACATCACTAATATGTACATGCTATGGGTAGGTAAGTACCTACATATCGTGTACGTTTCCACCTTCAGCCTTATCATCACTTTACATCAGATGTGATTAAGCTTAGGCTATGTGCTACCCGCTGTAAAAACCAGAGCACCACCGATTTCGGTCGTATTCAGAAAAAACAAAAGATGTTTAACAGCAGCACTTGACAGCTTTTGAAGGATAGTGTAGTTTACTACTCGATTTGATTACCATGCTAATAAATCGTTTTCCGTGCTAGGGCCACAGTAGACCATAAAAACTATCGTTATGGTAATGGTAATAGTAATGATCGTAATATTTTGTTTGAAAACATTTCCATTCAAAAAGTTTAGAATACTTCAGTAGCAAAAATTCACTCACCATTTCTTTTTGCATGACCCGTGGGTTTGCTAAGTCAAGTAAATTATTCCATTCCCTTTTTTGAAAGTGTGGCGAGAAGGACTTTGAGGTAGACACGCGACCTTCGATCAACAATAACACACGCGAATTAATGTGAGCTTTTCTTTACATTCACAAATTATAAATCACTTACGCCCGAATTCTCGTACGCTAATCATCTTTGGGAGCGTCTCAAACATCATGGCATCTCTTTCATACGTTTGACATTTAAAGTGACAGGGCGATGTTTGAGACGCTCCCAAAGATAAGTAGCGTACGAGTATTCGGGCATTAGACAACATAATTTAGGATTGAGCGAGTGTATTTGTTGTTGTTTTTATGTATGTACTGTCTTTCTTGCTTTGTTGATGTAAGTATTTTGTGGATTTTGTTTGATTTATAATTATTATTATGTTGATTTTATTGGTAAATGTTTAATTTTCACTGTTTGTTTGTTTACAATAGTTTTTAACAGAACAATTTTATTTTAGTATTGTCACGTGTCACAGATCACTATAGGCTACGTGTATTACTTTTCTCTATGGTAGACATCACATATTAAGCTAGAAACACATTTCGCTGGCGCAGCGCAGCGCAGCGCAGCGTCGACCCGGGTGTGCACACTTTACTAGCGTGGCGCGCAGCGTTTCCTGACGAAATTTTTGATCAGTGTCAATCGAGTCGTTGCCGAGCTAACATCTGCATTATGTTTTCTTCTAATTTTGAAAACAATTTCTGTTCTTACTTGAACATATTAAATCCAAAAAAAATATGTTGATGATTACGATGATAAGATGATGATGAATGATTACGAGATGCAATTTATATCTATACTAATACTATAAATACACTTTCTTTGTTTGTAATAGATAAACTCAAAAAATACTGAACCGATTTTAGAAATATTTAGTGTAATTTATTTTCAAATCAGAATTATACATTCTTTTTGTTATAAAATTAAAAAGTATAGTGCACTAAAACACTTTAATACTGTTTTAACAGTATAATTAACAACCCTACATGATAATGAATTGGTGACTCTTCTAAACAAAAAAAATATTTTTTAAATTGGCCCATTATTGACGGAGAAATCGGAGAACATAAGTAGTAAAAAGCAAAATGCAGAGCTCCGCTACGCAGTCCGCTACCGAGCCATCTCACGATACAATGCTAGAAAGTGGTGGGGGGCCTGGCGCAATCGGAGCCGGGCGGAAACGCTGCGCTGCGCTGCGCTGCGCTGCGCTGCGCTAGGGAAATGTGTTTCAAGCCATACTAAATGTATGAAACCGATCGCGCTGCGCCAGCGAAATGTGTTTCTACCTTTAGATTGGACCATGAAGTTTGACTTAATACTCTGAGGTAACTGGAGCTCTCACCCTGAATAAAAAAGTGTCGCCAGCAAATTTGACATTTATGTATGTAGTGGCTGTCAGCTGTCTCATATGACCATACGTATTTTTTTAAAAGTGTAGGTGAGACGGAAGACAGCCACTGTGTTATTTGTGGTATTCAAAAAATTGTTCGTACTGCACTCTCCAGTTACCTCAGTATTAAGTCGAGCTTCATGGATTGGACAGTGGACTACCGGGTGAACAGTGAACTCGGGACAGGCAAAGGCACTAAACTATACTGCCGTATAGTTGCCGCTGTTGAAGGAATCATATGCCTAATGAAACAGTATATCAAACATATTAATAATTTATTCTACATATCTCGCACACAATAATTTTTACAAGTAGATACTATTTAGGTACAAGCACTGTCATTATACATTTGACCGTCGTGGTCTGGAGTAAGAACACCACTGAGCTGGCTGGCTTCGACTTCCAGCGATAAAAGCAATTACTGAGAGGTGGGGGGGAAGCTCGACCTGTCAAATGCATACTGCCGGTGATATTCATATTATTATAAACATAATCGTATCTGATTTGATAAGTCAATTAACTTGAATATTTAATCTTAAATTATTAACAAATCATTAATATAGATATTATTTAAATACACATAGCTAACAACTCGTCCATCCTGATATATTTTCACGTCCTCGTGAACGTATCACAATAAATTATTTAGTAACAGTTAGTACAAACAATTATATAAATATGATATTTTACAATTACATCTCAATTAGGTAGTTATTTTAAAAATATAAATTACATTTTGATCTTATGATATTTGTATTTTACAATTACATCTCAATTACCTAGGTAGTTATTTTAAAAATATAAATTACATTTTAATCTTATGATATTTGTATTTTACAATTACATCTCAATTAGGTAGTTATTTTAAAAATAACAATTACATTTTAATCTTATGATATTTGTATTTTACAATTACATCTCAATTAGGTAGTTATTTTAAAAATATAAATTACTTACATCTTAATCTTATGATATTTGTATTTTACAATTAAGTACATCTCAATTAGGTTGGTATTTTAAAAATATAAATAACATCTTAGTCTTATGATATTTGCGCACATTGCGCTGGCACACTTTGTGCTTAAAATTTTGCGCACGTTGCGCTAGCACACTTTGTGCTTATAACTTTGCGCACGTTGCGCTAGCACACTTTGTGCTTAGGATTTCGCGCACGTTGCGCTAGCACACTTTGTGCTTAGGATTTCGCGCACGTTGCGCAAGCACACTTTGTGCTTAGGACTTTGCGCACGTTGCGCAAGCACACTTTGTGCATAGAACTTCGCGCACGTTGCGCTAACACACTTTGTGGCAAGACATTTGCGCACGTTGCGCTTACAAACAGTAATAAACTTATCGGTTTAGGCGCGTTGCAAACAAAGGAGGTGCTACCTTATCATTCAGAGTGTTACAAATATAACAAATAAAAGACACTTGTTATTACATTACATATACATATACGAATACTACGAGTTAAGAATCTTCATGTTACTTAATCATCAACATGATCGTTATCATTTACATCATTACTAGCGCTATCTGAATCGCTTTCCATACCACTATAACATAACCATGGAAATATTTTACCATTGTCTTACACTTTTAATATAGTTGGGTATTTTATTATAAATTTTTATGGATATGTGGTAGATTCCAGAGCCTACTATATGCAATTTAGTTTAAGGTAAAGCTAATCTATTTCTATTTCGTAATGTACATGTCAGAGAGCGTTAAAAAGTATATCTTATATGGTCCTGATAATTTAGGCAGTAACTTTTTACTCTTGCCTGCGCTAAAGTAGTTTATACTACTTTTGCACTCTCACTAAGTCTCCTAAATTATATATATATATATATATATATATATATATATATATATATGTTTCAGGTTTTCTTTTCTTATCGAAATTTTGTCTTTGTTTTTCTTGAAATCCTAAAACAAAATCGTCTACTTCCGATCCAACTCTTACAATATCTAATTCAAGAGCAGAGTTACTATGATTACATGTTGCTAACACCCCGTCATTATCTGTAGCTATCATAGAGCTAATTTTATATTATATCTGATGTTTCAATATTATGAATAAAGTTCCAGATTATTAGACTGATCGTTAGGTGTATAACTTTCATCATTGTCTAAATCTGGATCGATTGCCGACCTAATATGCCCTTCATTTATATTTGTTAATTTAAGTCCAAAGAGTAAGTACTTCTGATGGTGATTTTCCGGTACCTACCTTTATTGATTGTGTTATTCTATCATCATTATTTGTATAAGAACCACTTTTATTAACAACTTCATTGCCAATTACATTATCTGATTCATTATCTTCTACAGTTCTATGAAAACAAGCCATTTGTGTATTTTATCCACACCTTTAAATGGTCAATTACATTTCCAGCATAATGGAGTATTTTCAACCATATATCTATCATTATTAAAAATCTTAACAACACGGTAAGGATCACGAATTTTGGGAACCAGTTTCCTGTTTTGCCCACAAGAAGGAAACTCTATTTCAACTCTAACAAGATTACCAATACAATAATTAAAGTTTCTTCTATGTTTATCATTCTATTTGCTCACTTACCTTATGTCGAATAACTTCTACGTTATTTTCATCATACAATTCACTTTAAATGGTATAGAGAGATGTCGCTGAATCATTAGTTCCTACTAAATTAATTCTAAATAGTGCCTGAGCAGGGCTTTTGCCAGTCACCTTATTAATTGTATTATTAAAGCCCCACTGGACTTCGGAAACTAAACTAATTCCTCCCATAGATTTTCAATATTTTTGACAGTAGCTAAGGACAGATAGCACTCTTATGTTATACCATTCTTTTGTCCATATCTTGATGTGGCTATGGCATTTAATATGTATTTTATCCCCAATGAACCGATATATTCTTGGAAACGTTTTTGAAGTGAAAGAAGTTTCTCTGTCCGATATAGAAATATAAATATATGTATTTGCCTTTGAATAGGGTACACTGAGTGTCTAAATCTAGTTTAAAAGTTCGGCTCATTCAGCCATTAACAACAGCATGTAAGTACTTTTTTTTTATACAAAGTCCATTTTCGCTTAAGTTTACATTGTTCTTGAAATAAATGCATTATTATTACATATATTATTGATTGAAATAAATCTCCATATTTTAATTTTAGAAATAGATTCACAACGTAAATGTTATACAGATTAACCAGATTAATAACAAAGTCAAACATGTCAAACTAATAAAAGATGTCAGTCAAAATAATACCTAATTTAAATGTCAAGATAATATCTAGAGTGCTCGTCAGGTAAGTCTGCGCGCGGTAAAAATTTAATACTAATCTTTTCTATGTGATTAGAACTAAAAAATGCACTGTAACTAGCGCCAAAAACGCGCCAGTCACGCGCAGAGTTATCTGACACACACTATATGTCAGATAATTCCTGATTTAAGTGTAACATTATTAACAGATTAAAATATTTAAGAATGGCAGAATATATATTTTACAATGCATGTGCTCGAAAACAGCGTTTTCAAAGCAGTAAAATCGAGCGAAAAGTGCCACTTTTCCGCAATAGTGCGTTTTACTTTTCAATTTTCTTTCCTTTTTTTTATTTTAACTCCGCCCAAGTATCTAACAAATTCTCGTTGTATAATAGTTGAGAAGACGTTTTACATTTCCTTTTGGTTCTACAAAGTGGATCGTATAAACGTAGTTGTAAACGTTTATACAACGCGAAATAGGTCCAAATTAAATGACATTATTGTTATTTAGAAGTTCAATAAAAGTCAGTCAAGAACTCTCCAACGTTGTTTAAATGTTAAATAAAAGTTTTCTACTGACTTTTTGGTTACATACCTAATAGTTTTACCCAGACTGCTATGGAACCATTGAAGTCCTATAACTGTTGCATAGACATTAGAAGGTGACTGAAATGTCGGATATTTGTTTAACATCGACTTTTATTGTACACATTCCGTTCATTCCATTCATTCGTTCTTGTGATGTTTGCCTATACTCGGGCACCACTATACAACACGTTGCAAAATACAGTCATAAAAACGTTCACGTAACCTATATTTTCCTACCATTATACGACGGTGTATAAAGTAGTTATAAAAACGTTTACTCAACTAATTTAATGGACCTTTTAGTTATAGGACTAAATCGTAGGAATAACGGTTACATAACGTTGTAGTTGTCTAATAACATCTATTTAACAGTTACATAACCGAAAGTCGCATAAGACATGTTTATATGACCAATTTGTTTGTTGGGCGTCGTCAGTCCGACCAAAGAGTTTTCATCATTCGAAAAAGTTTTACGAAAGTCAAAAGTTGTAGGTAGGCAATGAATGATTTTCTTCAATATAATAGGTAAATGAAACCGGATAGGATACTTTACGAAACGTGTTATTAATCATTTAAGATTTTGATTTCGATCATTAAGTATTTTCATTTTAAATAATCGCTTAATATGTTCGTGAATGTATATTTTGTTAGTGCGTTTTGCTGGAACTAATAGGTATTATGACGTATTTAGTAAACAAGTCAATGATTAGTAATATGTCCTTTTTGCTGCGAATAAACTGACTTAAATGGTCTTCATAATTTCATATACATATAATAATATAATTATGATCTTGTTCAATGAAAGTTTGACCCAAAAGCAAAGGAACTTGCAAGAGGTGATCGGGAACTATACAAGAGAGCAAACTTGCTTTTACAGTATCAACTTCTACCTGACTCTCACACTTGCATATATGCAGTTACTGCTGAATCGCCGAAATCTCTCATTATCGGTAAGTCATTTACTGGCCACACATTAATCAAAGGCCGTGCTGTAAGTACTTTCTTCAAGTATCGAACTCTGGCTCCCAAAATCAATAAAGCAATCTATCAATAAAGCAAGGGCTGACCAACAATTGGTGTGATAGGTATACCTACGTAAAACAGTTTTTGTTGGGTTATAATTTTTCTTCATAGAACAATCAACACTATGCCCAATTTTACTGCACAATTCACATCTTTTAATTGGTCTTTATAACGTTTGTTGTCGGATATGTTTGGTTGCTGAGCATTATGCTTTTCAGCTTTCCTAACTGACTTTAGACTTTTTTTTTTTTTAGGTATACAAGTTACTTATCAGCGTCGAAGAACTGTGCTGCTTCCGCACTTGTTATGATAGAACGGTCTTTAATACAAAACAAGACGTAATCTATGGCATCTTTACCATTTATTTTATATCTGTTTATAAGAATCATCTTCTCATAGAAGTATCCTTCGAAAGAATCATCGAAAGGAGTCTTGCAAGCAAGCATATCCGTCAACAACTGGGCATAATACTCATCGCTAGGTAAAGCTAAACGTAGTTTGGATTGCCATTCAGACCAGGAAAACTTAAGACTTCGAAGTCCTTGATACCACTCTATGCTAATCCTACCAATTTGGCAAGGATTAATGAATGATTTGACGTTCCGACCTGTTATAAATTTCTGCACATTCATTAATTTTTGTGACCCACATTTCAATATTTTGATTCCGCTTAGACGGGTCAGATTCGGAGACAACATTCATAAGGAGCTGTCAGTTTTCATGGTTTGAACTAAATCTTTAAACATATGTAAAAAAAAACAATACATTAGTGTCTTGAGTACAAGGAGCGGATGTGGCTATAGACTTTATACCTGTATCATTTTCATAACCATTTGGATCTCGTGGTGCATCTCGACCGCACTCCACTCCGTCCCGACCATGGCCATCGCTGCGGCGATGACTGCGGCTCCGACCACGGCCGCAGCTCCTGTCCCAGACACGACTACCGCTCCGGCGGCGGCTACCGCGCCGGCGGCGGATACCGCTCAGGCGGCGGATACCGCTCAGGCGGCGACTACCGCTCCAGCGGCGACTACCGCTCCAGCGGCGGCTACCGCTCAGGTGGCGGCTTCCGCTCAGGCGGTGACTACCGCTCCAGCAGCGGCTACCGCTCAGGCGGCGACTACCGCTCAGGCGGCGCGGCGACTACCGCTTCAGCGGCGGCTACCGCTCAGGCGGCGACTACCGCTCCAGCGGCGGCTACCGCTCCATCAGCGGCTACCGCTCAGGCGGCGACCACCGCTCAGGCAGCGCGGCGACTACCGCTCCAGCGGCGGCTACCGCTCAGGCAGCGACTACCGCTCCAGCGGCGGCTACCGCTCCAGCAGCGGCTACTGCTCAGGCGGCGACTATACCGCTCAGGCGGCGCGGCGACTACCACTCTAGCGGCGGCTACCGCTCAGACGGCGACGGCGTCGTCGTCCCGCCGGCCGCCAATCGGGACCTCTGACGTGACTCCCCACGTCATCGGCGTCGCGACCGCCTCTCACTCGGCATTGTTACAAAACAATGTCTTGGAAGAACTGAAAACCGACGGTCGTATAAAACATATTAGTATTATAGTAACATAAGTTTATATTCGCCACTGAAAATAACTTGTAAAACGCTAATAAATCAATTGTTGGTACTTAATATAAAACAATAATAAAGTAAAATAATTGGGGCGTTTGTTTATTTTTACCCCAAGAATAAAATTTTCCACATTTTCCAATATGTCACAATCCCGGGCCCCAATATAATAATACAATCTCGACACAAAGAACAACGCGAAAGTTAAGACTAGGTACGCCGAAGTAATTAGTTAATGTAAACAAAACACGAGTCGTAGGTAGGCGCAAACGAATACCAACGCAAGGCGGTCATTCTTTCTTATCAAACAATTAATGGGGCCCGGTGACGGGAGACGGGAGCCTCGTACCATTATCAATAATTATCTTATGGTTCATCTTTGCTTAAAAGTACTAAGGTTTTCAAATTATAAACCAAGCATTACAGTAATTAACTTTTACTCAAGTATTAAATGTGAAGTTATTCAAAGAGAAAATGAAAGATTACAATGTCAGGTTAACTCACCTTTTCTTTTCTCGTATTAAACAAACCTGTTCCTCACGTGAGCGCAGAACGATCCCACTATTCTGAATTGAAGGAATCATATGCCTAATGAAACAGTATATCAAACATATTAATAATTTATTCTACATATCTCGCACACAATAATTTTTACAAGTAGATACTATTTAGGTACAAGCACTGTCATTATACATTTGACCGTCGTGGTCTGGAGTAAGAACACCACTGAGCTGGCTGGCTTCGACTTCCAGCGATAAAAGCAATTACTGAGAGGTGGGGGGGAAGCTCGACCTGTCAAATGCATACTGCCGGTGATATTCATATTATTATAAACATAATCGTATCTGATTTGATAAGTCAATTAACTTGAATATTTAATCTTAAATTATTAACAAATCATTAATATAGATATTATTTAAATACACATAGCTAACACTGTATTTTTTATTTTATTTTTTATTGAGTGTGTTTTTAGTTAGAACTGTTTTGCTTATTATGTTTGTTTTTGTCTTTTTGGTGGCGTCTTGTGTTGCTCGCACATGCCCTGCCAGAATACCAGCCTTGTTGAAGGGTGACATACAACATATTATGCTGAGGCAGGGTCCTGATTGGCGCATCACAAAGATATTTTTTTTATGTAATTGTTTGTTAATTGTGTTCTTTGTTATCTGTATTCTTTTGTAGTGTGAACTTGTGATGTGATGAGCAAATAAATGTCTTTTCTTTCTTTCTTGCTTTCAAAGTTATATTTTCAGGGGTTTATTTGGTCGTACAGACCGCGCGAGGCAGCGTGCAACTACATTTCGAGAACAACGTGTTCTATAAGAATAGGACCTATATAAATAAGAATAGAGACGGCGAGAGTACCCATTGGACCTGCAGAATGAAGAAGATTGGCTGCATGGTCACTGCCCTCACCAACGACAAAGCAGTGATCAAAGTTAAGGGGACACACAACCATAAACCTAGCGGCGTGCCTGACCCCGTTAAATTTACGATACTATTTGAATGTTACCTGCCTGCAGAGGATAATAAATTTAAGTGTCGCAAAAATAAGTTACAGTGTTGCAATGTTACAGTTTATGTGCATTAGATTGTGTTAAAAATACTTGTTAAATAGTGTTCATTACCAATTCGTTATTTTATTTTATTTGACACAGGTATTGTAGTAACTCTTTTTTTCATTTTGATTCACCGCTCGCTTCGCTCAGGCGCAAACTATGCGCCAATTTAGTGCCACGTAGGTCACTTGTATCGTGTACTATAAAGAGGCAGTATTAAAGGGAATTTTTTTTTACCCTTTCAGTAAACTTAAAAGTTTAACAAAATCCTTGACTTATTTCTTTATTTATTATTAAGTATAAAGTTTACATGCATATCTAAAATCCGTGTACCGAAGTAGCCGACAATTCGTTTTGTGTATATGTCACCGGAAAATAATAAAAACCGTAAATTTATAAATTTCTTGAAAAAAATAACCACGAAATTTAAGGCAATCGCTTCGCTGCGCTTCGCGTTCGCCTTAAATTTCTAACCTATCACGTGTTCTACAGGACTTCCGTAAATTTATAAATTTCCGCGGAAGTTTATAAACTTGCGGTTCTTGTTATTTTCCGGTCACATATACAAAAGGGAAGTTAATTATGTGACAGACTGTCTTTTACGATAAACTAATTTAGAAAAAACACTTAGATATGAAATGCCTATTTATTTAGTTATGCGATAATAACCATTTATTTATCCTGTAATTAGAGTAACAATTTGAAATTATTATTGATTTCGCTTTATGCCTGAGTATGTTCATCATGTCAGCCGAACGACGCCCACTGCTGGGCATAGGCCTCCCCCAAGGATCTCCACAACGATCGGTCGAGTATGTTATTGGAATGATTTTTTACCGTTAAGTTTACAGTTATTTGACAAATATTATGTTTTAGCTTGCTACGTGGTGAATAGAGATGGCAATGAGAGTTTATTGCTCGATGGCGAGAGGTTCAACAAGCAAGGTAATGGACCAAAACTCCTCTGGAGATGTATCAAGAGGAATTTCGGATGTAAAGCCAGGGTGTGGACCGTCGATGACGTCATCGTAAAGCGGATCGATGAGCATAAGCACCCTGAAAGGAAAAAGAAACGAAAAATTAATTAATAAAGCTATCTTCAAATGTGCTTGATTCCTCGGTACTACAATCATTAGTTACTTAAGGCGATGGTTCCCGACAGAAATAGGCACGCTAATGCTTGCTCGGCCGCGCGCGATACACTTCACGCGGACGCAGCGGCAGCCGGCGGCAGTGAACTGTGAACTCGCGAGCGCCCCGCGAATCGAAAAATCACTTAAAAATCAATTAAAAATTAATTAAAAAAACATTAAACTTATGACGGCCGGAGTCCCTTGGTTATTCAAAGACAATTATTTTCGTATATTTTTCACTAACTAAAACCAAGTATACTGCAAGTAATAGGATATTTGGATAACGATTAGACGGATGTTTGGGATTTTATTTGACACAGTAAAATATCACCAATAAAAAAAAACGGCCGGAAGCACTAGATAAATAACTGTAAAATAACATATATTTTCTCCAAATTTTAAGTACTTGTGATTTGCGAGTAATCCGTAATTTAAAATACCCTATTTTGGGGAATCGCAGCCTTAATTTGTGTAATGACAAGAGTGTGAATCAAAACTAAACTAAAGATTATGTTTATGAATTATATGATTTATTCCCTTCATTCAAATCGAATAAATATTTTGTGCTAGCATTTAGGCTCTGAAACAATTTTATTATAACAACTTTTTTAATGTCTTGAAATTTTATTTCAGTGATTCCTATCCATAGAAATATGAATTAAATTTTGGTAATTTTTTTAAAATTTAATTATTTAACGTTTCCTTAAGGAGACTGTGATTTTTGACCGTGAAAACATTGAAAATGAAAATGAAAATTACGCCACCCAGTAGAAGCCCTTACAGGACAAAAGATTTCTGGAAGAGGTAATAATTATTTGTTTATTATTATCATTCTTTTAATATGTTATATTAAACAATTGATGTATTTTTAAATACTTTATACAATTTTAAATATTATTTGCAAATTGTCATCTTAAAATATTATCTGTTTTTTTTTTCAGTAAAGCAATATAGGACAAGGAATATGGCATACGCACACCGGGACGAGATAGTAAAGAATTTTACCAAATTACATTAAAACTGCTCTAGTAGGAATAAGATATAAATTCCAATGTAAGTTTTAATGTCCTTTGGTAAAAAAATAAAGTCCTCTTCCATCCCGTCCCATTGTGCGTAAGCCTAAAACCACTTAAGTGCACTGAAATGACATTCTGTGGTCTCTGCCTACCCCTTCTGTGGGATTAAGGCGTGATCTTTATTATGTATGTATGTAGGTACGTATGTATGTATGCAAGTATGAATGTAAAAGTACTGAAGCAGAATTTGAATGTTAATTTTGAGCTCAAGTATAAAGCTTTTTATGGTTTTGGATTCGATTCGTTTTGTATTCCCGTTTTGCTATTTTTTTACATTAATTTAATATTTCACGTCTTTATTGGGATACTAGCGGATCCTCGCGGTTTTACCCGCGTGGTACCCGTTCCCGTGGGAATATCGGGATAAAATATAGCCTATGTCACTCGGGAAGAATGTAGCTTTCTAATGGTGAAAGAATTTTCTAAATCGGTTCAGTAGTTTCAGAGCCTATTCGATGCAAACAAACTAACAATCAAATCTTTTCTCCTCTCCTCTTTATAATATTAGTATAGAAGTATAGATTACATGCTGTTCAGGTATAATTGCTAGTAGGGAAACTACGGCTATAAATCATAATAACTAATATACCTATTACGCATTAATACTAATACTTACTAATCTTTCGGGTTGTTTTAGAATCAATTCAATCATTTTATACCAGTTTTCGATTTAAATGCTTAGTTCTACCTAATCTGCTTACATTACTTTTGTAAGAGGTTAATTTTACATTATAATTAAGTATTCACAACATACTAATGCATAAATAGTTTCAGGGCTATTTGAAGGAAAAATGACAAATCACGCCCTCCAAAAAGGAGAAAAGAAAAGACGTTGCGTAGGCTGTTACACAAAATTAAGGACTACTATGAATAGTACAGCAGCATCAAAGAAAACCAAACGCATAATCACTTATTGCGTTAAATGCAGTCAAACAATGTGCCTACCATGCTTCAATGAAAGACATTTGATGTAATTTTTTTTTAAAATAATGTAATCGATAACTGGCGTTTTACTCTATTCCAATCACTAGTTGTTATATGTATATGTCACCGGAAAATAACCGCAAATTTATAAATTTCCTAGGAAATTATAAACTTACGGAAGTCCTGTAGAACACGTGATAGGTTAGAAATTTAAGGCGATCGCGATACCCTAAATTATTTTTGTATTTACTCTTTATATAATTTTATTATCAGAACTTTGTGCGAACCTATATTAAAATAGAGTAGCTAGGTAGGATACTACTTCAGGATATTTACAAACCTTGTTTTTCATTAAGATATAAAGAAATTACATATATATTTTTAATGGGATCGATAAGGTCTCATACGCACAGAAAGTAAGCCTAACTACTAGTCATAATAGATCTCCAACGCACTATCTGAAAGTTTAAAGAACATCTTAACACAGCGAATCGTTGACAATAAAAACAATTTAATTAAAAAATACTGTTAAAAGATAATTATTGTACCGTATCTACCTTGCATAAAAGTTTAATATATTTTTATACTATTTAGTGTCAAAATAATTGGTAATTACATACTAATTCCAATGTGACACAATTTATAAATGGTAGCGTTTAGGTGGCACAACTAACAACTAACTATCATCTCTTATTTATATAAAAAAAACTGATACTAAATTCTGTATAAGTAATATTGTCGTAAATATTATATTGTTACTACCAACCTACCAGTGGAACTTTTCTTTTATAATTAGTAGATAATAATAAAGTTTGTAAGTATTTCTTAAAATGTTAAAAATGTTATCAACTACCTACGTGATACCTTGCACAATGTTGCGATGGATGGATGGATGTAATGGATAAATTTTAACGTAGAAAAAGCAAATTATTATCCTACTATTTAATATTATTTAAATGTAAAAGTTTAGATGTTTGTATGTTTGTTACTTAATCACGCCAAAATGGCTGAACGGATTTGGCAGAAACTATGTAGCCTGGAGAGGAACATGGCTACTTTTTATCCCAGAAAAATATCACATTCCCGCGGGATAACGTCGTGTAGTCCACGCGGGCGAAGTCGTAGTTGATATAAAATTAAGTAAAAATATGATGTGCTTTTATATGTTTTTTTCTATTTGAAGTACTGTATACTCTCTCATACTTTAATAAGATTAATATTCGATCAAAAAGAAAAACCTTGATTTTTTTGACGTTTAAATCAATGTTGACCAAACTGAAATGCTAACACTTTTCAAAATCTTAACATCTGAATTTTATGGTTCAAAATAGTTTCGGGCAAAATAATTCTGTCAGTCAATAGCTGCGTGACTAGCATGTCACGCAGCTATTGACTGACAGAATTCAAAATCAAAGAAACAAAAGCTTTCTTCACATTGATAGTAATATTTATCATTTCAGCCTGTCACCTTATCAAATTGGGGTCTGGATCTGAAATCCTGTTATGGGACAACCATTCTTACAACCGGAAGCGGCCGAGTGGGAAGAACCGGTTGCGCTGGTACTGCTCCAAGTACCACAAGGGGTGCAGGGCTACCCTCATGACCAGCCATGACCTGGCCTTCGTCTCAGCCAGCGGCCATCACGTTCACGACCCCGTCGAGTACTTCAAATGTTCTAGGGGTTACTATAGAAAGTGAAATGTTAAGGCGCTGATTCCCGAAAATAGGGTGTTTTAAATTATGGATTACTCGCAAACCACAAGTACTCAAAATTTGGAAAAAATATATGTTATTTAACAGCTATTTATCTAGTGCTTCCGGCCGTATTTTTTCGATTAGTGATATTTTACTGTGTCAAATAAAATCCCAAACATCCGTCTAATCGTAATCCAAATATCGTATTACTTGCAGTATACTTGATTTTAGTTAATGAAAAATATACGAAAATGATTGTCTTTGATTAGCCGAGGGATTCTGGCCGTCATAATTTGTTTTTTTTTATTAGTTGATTTTTAATTGAATATTAAGTGATTTTCGATTCGCGGGGCGTTCGCGAGTTCACAGTTCACTGCCGGCTGCCGCTGCGTCCGCGTGAAGTGTATCGAGCGCGGCCGAGCAAGCGTTAGCGTGTCTATTTCGGTCGGGATTCCTCGCCTTAAGCAGGACTGTCTTATATATGTGTTGGTCTGAATGAAACTCCGTTTTATTAAGCCAGAAGAAATAATTAAATTAATTTTTTTATTAAAATAATTTTTATTTCACTCTTTTTAGTGCATCATGCAGGCAATTTTCGTATATCCTGGTAAATAGGTATGATAGTTGAACATCCGTCTTAAATTCATTTGAAGTGGTAACGAAAACGATAGTATTTTCAAGATTTCCTGAAAACTACTGAACCGATTTCAAAAAATGGGACCAACTTGGGAAAATACCTGATGTTATAACGTTTGAATCATTTCAATCGGTTCAGCCGTCTTCGAGAAATCGGTGTACATACATATAAAAAAAACGCGACGAATAGATAACCTCCTCCTTTTCAATTTTTGAAGTTGGTTAAAAACGAGTTCTGTCGCGCTGTTGTCTTTACAATCGATGAATTTATTGTTAAAATACAATGCCTTACTTTATTGTTAAAATCATGAATGATTTCTTGTGCAACTCTTATGTGCACAGAACACAAAAAAGACGTTATGCGAAGTAGTATGTGGACGGGAAGTGCGTGAAAAACAAACTGCAAGGCCAGGTTTAAGGCTACCAGTTGCGGAGAAGTCGTCATAATCACCACCTTAGACCACACCCATGGACCACCAGCTATAAGCCATCCAAGATGGATATTTAGTGACGGGCGCAAAAAAGACCTCCTTTTTGTAGACCAGTAGACGTTGGCGTACGTACGGCGGAGCACGAGTGGAAAGTAGATGTATTATACGTACGTACTTAAACCTATAAACCTACTTAGTTAATGAATTAGCATTAAAATCCGCTACGTAGTTTGAAAGATAAACGTACAGATGGCGATAATTGATTTAATTTTTGAACGACTTCAAAAAAGAAGGAGGTTGTCAGTTTTATACTATATTTACCCGCGTGGTACCCTTTCCTGTGGTAATATGGGGATTTAGTATAGTTAGATATAAGGTTCCGCACGAATGCACCATGTGCACTTGTAATCAGTGTTATATATTCAACAATTTTTAACCGACTTCTAAATCAAAAAGGAGGAGGTTCTCTATTCGTCTGTATGTATGTTTTTTTCTCTTTTTTTTTTTTGTGTATGTCCACCGATTACTCGAAGACGGCTGAACCGATTGAAATGGTTCAAACGTTATTACAACAGGTTGGTATCCAAGTTGGCCCCATTTTTTGAAATTTTGAAATCGGTTCAGTAGTTTCCAGGAAATCTTAAAAATACTGTCGTTTTCGTTACCACTTTAAGTAAATTTAATACGTATCTTAAGACATAACTCCTTTGTTTATAAACCGATTTAGATGATTCTTATTTTGTTAAAAAGGGGATACCTCAAGGTATTTTAACCGACTTCGAAAAAGGAGGTTTTCAGTTTGATCACATACCTATTTACCAGAAAACACGTAAATTGCCTGCACGATGCACTAAAAAGAGTGAAATAAAAATTATTTTTATAAAAAAATTAAACCGCCTTAAAAAAAAACCACATCAAAAAAGTAAGAAATAATTCCTCACCAAATAAATAACCATATAGTGCCGTGTAGTGCCGGCACATAAATAGAATAGCACTACCCCCTCTCTTCCCGTGGGTGTCGTAAGAGGCGACAAAGGGAAAACTGCCAAAGGAGATGGGCAGCAGCATCTCCAGGCTTCAACAGGCTATACTGCGATCGCCAACCCGCCTGCCAAGCGTGGCGATTATGGCAAACCCCCCCCTGAATGCTTACACAAAAAATACATCGGCCCCCAGTCCCCGGCGGCCCCGCTATTCCTAGCTACGGTAGCGGCTATGGTAACGGCGGGGCAGGGGGTGCTAAGAATCCCCGGGTAGGCTCCGGCTACCAACACCGACGACTCGACCTGGCAACCTACAACACGCGCACATTGAGGCTCGACGAGAAGCTCGTAGAGTTGGAAGAGGCAATAAGTAAGTTAAATTGGGATATCATTGGGTTATCTGAAGTCCGAAGAGAGGGGGAGGACTCGATAACCCTGCAATCCGGTAACTTACTTTACCACCGGGAGGGCGACCAACAGTCCATTGGTGGTGTCGGGTTCATCGTCCATAAATCCCTTGTCAACAACGTGATCACCATCGGAAGTGTCTCGAGCAGGGTAGCGTACCTGATACTCAGATTATCGAAACGATATTCGCTGAATGTTATCCAGGTCTACGCTCCGACCTCGAAACACGACGATGTCGAAGTGGGGCTATGTATGAGGAGATCGCTAAAGCCATGCATAGCTATAAAACCCACTACACGGTTGTGATGGGGGATTTCAATGCAAAGTTGGGGCAACGTTGCGGTGATGAGCTGAGAGTGGGGCAATTTGGATTTGGGCAACGGAACGATAGAGGCCAGATGCTGGCAGACTTCATGGAGAGGGAGAACCTCTATATGATGAACTCCTTCTTTAGGAAGCCCGTAAGCCGCAAATGGACATGGATCAGTCCGGACGGTAAAGTCAAAAACGAGATCGATTTTATCATGTCGACGAAGAAGCACATATTCAATGATGTCAGTGTGATCAACGCTGTTAAGACAGGAAGCGATCACCGTATGGTGAGAGGCACATTGAATATCGATGTCAAGCTCGAAAGATCGCGACTGATAAAATCCACGCTCCGACCAATACCAGCTCAAATTCAAAACCCCGAGTGCTTTCAGCTCGAGCTTCAAAACCGCTTCGAAGCCCTTGAGAACAGCATAGACGTGGACGATCTATACAACATGGTGGTGGATACTGTCCGCACGGTAGGGTCTAAGTACTATAAAACCCGCCGTCCCAAATTGAAGAAACTCTCCGGTCAGACTCTCCTACTCATGGATCAGAGACACGAAATGAAGCTGCAGAACTCAGCGGATGCCCATCGTTATCAACAGCTCAATAGACAGATATCTAAGTCTTTGACACGCGACCTTCGCCAATTTAATACCGAGCGTATTAAAGAAGCCATTGAGCGGAACAAAGGCTCCAAAGTATTCGCGAGAGATCTGTCTATCGGGCAAAGTCAATTGACGAGGCTGAAAACTGAGGAAGGTAGCATTGTTTCGTCAACACCTGAAATCCTGAGGGAGATTGAGAGTTTCTATGGACAGCTATATTCCACGCAAACACCTGTTAAAAGCAAGGCTACAGACCCTAGAGCCAAGCTTACCCGACACCATACCGAAGATATCCCGGACGTCAGCCTGTACGAGATTAGAATGGCTCTCAAGCAGCTTAAAAACAACAAGGCGGCGGGCGATGACGGAATCACAACAGAGCTTCTGAGAGCGGGCGGTAAGCCGATACTTAAGGTCCTCCAGAAGCTTTTCAACTCAGTCATCCTTGAGGGCAAAACGCCAAAGGCATGGGGAAGAAGCGATGTGATGCTGTTTTTCAAGAAGGGTGATAAAACTCTCTTGAAGAACTATAGACCCATCTCGCTTCTGAGCCATATCTATAAGTTGTTTTCGAGAGTCATTACGAATCGTCTCGCTCGCAGGTTCGACGACTTCCAACCTCCCGAACAAGCCGGGTTCCGGAAAGGCTACAGTACGATAGACCACATTCATACGCTGCGGCAAGTTATACAGAAGACCGAAGAGTATAATTTGCCACTTTGCTTGGCGTTCGTGGACTATGAGAAAGCCTTTGATTCGATTGAGACTTGGGCGGTGCTGCAGTCTCTCCAGAGGTGCCAAATAGACTACAGGTACATCGAAGTGCTGAGGTACTTATACCAAAACGCCACCATGTCGGTCCGATTTCAGAACCAGAGCTCTAATCCTATCCAACTACAGCGAGGTGTGAGACAGGGAGATGTCATCTCTCCCAAACTGTTCACAGCTGCGTTGGGGGATATTTTTAAGCTGCTGGACTGGAAAGGATGCGGCATAAACATCAATGGCGAGTACCTAACACACCTACGGTTTGCCGATGATGTAGTTCTTATGGCTGAGACCTTGGAAGACCTGAACACAATGCTCGAAGATCTCGGTAATGCTTCGCAAAGAGTGGGTCTTAAGATGAACATGGACAAGACGAAAATCATGTTCAATGCCCATGTTGCACCCACTCCAGTTAATGTTGGGAACATTACACTCGAAGTTGTTGACCACTATGTTTACCTAGGACAGACGGTCCAGTTTGGTAAGTCTAACTTTGAGAAAGAGATCTCTCGTCGAATCCAGCTCGGATGGGCAGCGTTTGGGAAGCTCCGGCATATATTCGCGTCCAAAATACCTCAATGTCTCAAGACGAAAGTCTTTGACCAGTGTGTGTTGCCAGTAATGACCTATGGAAGTGAGACGTGGTCTTTTACTATGGGTCTCATAAGAAGGCTCAAAGTCACCCAGCGAGCAATGGAGAGAGCGATGCTTGGTATTTCCCTGCTCGATCGAATCAGAAATGATGAGATCCGCAGGAGAACTAAAACGACCGACATCGCTCGAAGGATTGCATCATTGAAGTGGCAGTGGGCGGGACACATAGCGCGGAGAACTGATGGCCGTTGGGGCGGAAAGGTTCTCGAATGGCGACCGCGTACCGGACGACGTTCCGTGGGCAGGCCCCCTACAAGGTGGACCGACGATCTGGTCAAGGTCGCGGGAAGCGCAGGACCGATCGTTGTGGAGATCCTTGGGGGAGGCCTATGCCCAGCAGTGGGCGTCGTTCGGCTGACATGATGAAATAAATAACGTAAGTACTTTGAAGTCGGACGCGTTTTAACAAAAACAACAAAAAATTGTACTTACATGTTTCACGCCCGACTTCAAAGTACTTACGTTATTTATTTGGTGAGGAATTATTTCTTACTTTTTTGATGTGGTTTTTTTGAAGGCGGTTTAATTTTTTTATAAAAATAATTTTAATTACAATTAAATGCTAATGAAAAGGCTTGTAAATTAACTATGGAAATTTATTTTTCATGTGGTTGATATCCAAGTAAAATTGAATGTAAGTGAAGTGAATGTTATTTGTTGTTG
This sequence comes from Crambus lathoniellus, assembly GCA_949710035.1. NCBI lineage: Eukaryota > Metazoa > Arthropoda > Insecta > Lepidoptera > Crambidae > Crambus > Crambus lathoniellus. The sequence goes on along the minus strand of OX453307.1, from coordinate 7,602,181 downwards.
CATACTTTGCAATTGTCAATTGGAATACCAGAGTTTTATTAAAATTTATTCTTCAATGTTACGTCCCATCCAAGAAATTTGTATGTTGATGGTCCTATCCCAGTCCCAGCATCATGGCTACCTTGACTTGACGTTTGAGTATTGTATCCTTCGATCACCAATAACAAGGTTTTATCATATACTAAAAATGATCACAGCAAAAAATCTTCATGGTTAAGTTCGTATTAAGTTTTGCCTTTCATGATTTTTTGTTCATGAGCTACTTTTATTTTTTATAGTGACGTTTGTGCACAACGCATCTGGCAAGCAACTGGCATTGGTCTACGGGTTTTCCTTCTACTGTTGCAACAAGGGCGCCCATAATATCATCTGGAGGTGCACCAGATGGGGCCAGTGCAGGGCCAGGTTCATCATGACAGTTCTAGGGAAACTTGTAAATGGGAACTTTGAACATAACCACCCTTCTCCCAGATTCTTCATTCGAAACGGCGTTTATATCAAAATATAAGAGACTAGTTTTAGATGAATATTACTTGAGGATGGTAGCTTGTATATATTTATATACAGATATTAAATTAAAACGGAAAATCCATATTACCGGTTTAACTATTGTTCTCTTAATTTATTTCCTTATCTTTTTTATGCTGCTAATACACAATTCAGTAAGAGCCTAGCGTTTAAGAGTTTTCGTGTAAGTGATTAATTCTTAATGGCTATACAAATGGTATTTAAACAGCAAGTTTTTATTTATGTAATCGTGATAAAATTATACTTTCAGTATGGTGTGTAGAGCTCGCTGCAAAGGCTCTCTCGTTTCACGGTCACAAATTTTAATGTTATAACTTTTTATGTAGTTGCAGCGTTTACGAATAAGCGTTATTCCTTAAACAGCCTATTACACCTATCATTATAAAGCATTTATTGTGTTGTTTTATTCTTTAAAATCAATGTTTAGGATCAATTGATAAAATTTTGTTTAAGATCAATGTTTCTATTATATTTTATTCAGTCTTTGGTTATACTAAAATAATGGCATCATTTGTTAAAATACTTATGTAAATATTAGTATAACATACGTTTTACAAGATTGCACGTTTCTTTAATAATAGGAATACCGGTGTGCCACAAGTGCCACAACACACATTATGCTTCCCTGATTGCAGAAACATGGTCAATGCATTGAGTCAATCAAGGTAGTGATTTTTATTCCAACATATTTTTTTAACAGGCTTGACATATTTAAAAAAATCCACAAATCTGGCTCTGTCATTCATTTTACATACAGAAACTATGAAAAACAAAGTCTTTTTTGCTGGCATAAATTATTGTAGTCGATCAAAGTAAAAACACCAACATCCAGTTAATTATTACTTGGTGCTATTAAAATCTTCATGGGCGAATTTAACTATACTTGACCTTCTTTAATGATATTTTTTTACAATTTCTATATCCTATTTTGCTTTCAGAGCTAAATTGTCTTTTCCTTTCTGATTTATTGCCCATAAATCAGAAATAAAAAGACAATTTAATCATAAATGGGTATCATTCTACTGCTGAGCTAATCAAGCTACTTACTGCAACCTAGGGACGCCATGCTAAGCCCACGTGGTCGTCGATACGAACCGAAGGATTGTAAAAACCTTTTTAGTTCATTGTCATCATCCTTAGAGAGTCTTTGTACGCTACTCGTTTGAAAATCCATATTGCGGGCTTAACTCTTCATTTCCTTATTTTTTTTATGCTGCTAATACACAATTCAGTAACAGATTAGCTTTTAAGAGTTGTTGTGAAAAATGTTATTGTATGAACTTTTAACTTTTTTGTTTTCAGTGCAGTGGGCATTTAACCAGAAAGGGAAAGAAATTATTCTAATCAATGGATATAGCTTTTACTGTCAAAGGAAATTTCGGTCGGGAAAGTCGAGCCATTGGTACTGCACTTCAGGTACCCCTTGCAAAGCTCATGTGGTCATCGATGACAATAAAAGATTCAGCAAAGTCTCCATAGAACATTGTCATCCTCCCAAGAAATTTATTATTCGCAATTCTATTTTATATAGAGTCTAAAATATAACTGAAGATATACAGTTGGCTCTTTTAATTCTTAATTCGTTAAACTATTGCTGCTTCTCCTTAATCTAAGATTACTTAAGATTACTCACATGATGATTATTCTTCATTATTGACTCCATCTTTGTTCGATTTTCAGTTCTGTGGGTCCGTAACATGCAAGGCAAAGATGTTCTCGTAATCAACGGCTACACGTTCTATTGTCAGCAACAACACAGTAGAACAAACATTTGGACCTGTACCAGACATAGCATCATGTGTAAAGCTCGTGTGGTCACCACAAAGACTGGGGAAATTGTTCGTGGAAATTTTCGACACAACCATGAAGCGAATAAATTTACTATTAAAAGGGGCATTTATATTAAATTATAATTCTTTTCCCACCTCATATGGTGGCCTTTAGGTACTAGGCCTTTGTGAACACTCTGACTGCTCATAGGTACAAATATGAAACAATGAGTGCTAAGATATTTTGAACACCTTGCGTGCTAACAACAATATGATGTAAATAAAACACTTTCACGGATTTTTTCACGCAATTTATTCAACAACTTAGTTTCCGTGACCACGGCCCCTGGAAAGGTGCCGAAACGTCGGATAAACCAAAAAATCTCAAAAAAAAAACAACTAAAATTTAAGTTTTTGAATAAATTGCGTGGAAAAAATCCGTGAAAGTGTTTTATTTATATGGACAGTTCGCGCAGAAATCTAAGATGTGTTTATAACAATATGATGATTCAAACGGCGTAGACCAAATTGCTTTTATGTTTTTCAGTTGATTTTGACTACTCCAGATGCTTATATCAATTTGACGCTGACTGTACAAGATAGGGCATTTTTTGCTGAAATCGGTCTCTGATAGTTTAAAATCAGAATTCTTGTAAATTTCATACTTTATAATTTGTTATTATTCGCATATTTTTGTCATTCTTATGATTATTATGCAGTTAAATTTAAGTTGAGCTCAGTTAAAAAAATATACTTAAGTACATAATATTGCCGAGCCTAGATAATGAAAAAAAAACCGTAATTTTATCAAATGAGAGTGACAAAATTAAACTCAGATTGCGGTTGATACAAAATAAAAATCAATTGTTTTTTGCTTTATTTTTTTCACAGTAAGTGTTCAAATGCTTTCCACCAACGTATAAACATCATATATATAACATTTGGAAAAATTTACAAATTTTCGTGTTGCGATCTGTCAACTTTGTTTTAGTTGTTGAATATTTTCGTATTCTGTATAGTACTTACACCAACTCGTTGTAAAAGCCCCATATTTGAACTCTTAATGTGAAAAAAACAAATAGATTTTTATGTAGTCTCTCTCATTTGATAAAATTACTTTTATTTTCATTAACTGGGCTCGACATTTACTGAGCTCAACTACATCAAGATTAAAATGTATGTACCTATTTAAATTTTTGAACAAAAAAATATTTTAGTAACGAAAAATAAAAAATAAAAAAAAATATTTCCATCGGATGCCTCCTAATTATCTCCGTGGTACCATGGGGGATTGAAATTTTTGTTAGATTTTAGCTACGACGCACCGTTTTTGTGATATTCTCATTTTTATAAAATTCATTTTTGAAAAAGTCCCGGCCCCATACAAAATCAGTAGAAAACTTTTTCATTGCCGATGAGGTAACTCTATGGTTAACTGTAACCAAAGTCAGTTATATTTTTAAAAATACATTTCCACCTTAGGGTGGAACGCAGAGTTTTGAACCCGCTGCTCAGTTTAAATATACATCACTTTCCGAATGTGAGAGATGAAAAAGCTTTTTGCAATGACATAAAGTGACTTAATGGATTTTATATTACTCGAATATAGTTTTGGTCATAGATAAAAAGTGCCGGAAAATTTCAACGCCTTTTGTAACAGCCTAAAAGTCCTAACAATGCGTAGCTCTATGTCTGTGCAAAACGGCGAAAAGTTTTTGTTCTTAGAGTACACCTGAAAAATTGAATTTTATAAAAGAAAAATATCAAAAGTTGTTTAGTGATTATGTTGTTTTTCAATTTTTTATGGTAAATAAAGAATAAAATATCAGTTGCTGTTGTAATTCGTTTGGTTTGACACATTTATTTTATGTGAAATTCGAAACTATACCTTATACCTACTTGGGGCATTACTGCGAGTTGTCAAATTATGTTATGTAATGTTGATTGCAGGACGGAGCTAACACTGCGTATAGCGCCATCTTGCTTACAATATTACTATACATTGTTTGGCAGTTCGCACTAAGGCCCCTGTAGCCTTAGCACAAAAAACTGTCGCTATGGTAACCGTTCTCGTAATCGTATTATTTTGTCTAAAAACCCGAGCAGCGCCGCTTTCGGTCGTAACAGGAACTAAAATTCCCTATACATATTTGACAGCAGCACTTTGACAACTTTTGAATAACGGTACAGTTTACTATTCTATTATCATAACGATACTTTTCATGCTAAGGGTACTGTACCCCTAGTGTAAGTTTTTATGTCAAGCAAACGCAAACTATTTCGATTCCGTATATATGTCAATTTGTATGAAAACTATAAAAGCGCGCTACTCGCCGCTAGAGGCGCTAATACAGTTTTCATACAAATTGACATAAATACGGAATCGAAATAGTTTGCGTTTTTTGACATAAAAACTACTAGACTACGGGCACTGATGTTATTAGCTGTCGAGTGTGTAAAGGTGTTGATCACTTTACTATCACATTTATCATGGAGCTAGACTACATACTGAGGTAACTGGAGAGTGCAGTACTAACACTTTTTTGTGACCACAAATTACACTGTGGCTGTCTTCCGTCTCACCTACACTTAGAAAAAATACGTATGGTCATTGAGACAACTGACAGCCACTACATACTAAATGTCAAATTTGCTGGTCACACTTTTTTATTCAGGGTGAAAACTCCAGGTACCTCAGTATTAAGTCTAGCTCCATGACATTTATGTTTGTGGTAAACTGAAATCCGCATGGGTGTTTTAATTTGAACAATCTCCATCAAGTAGGAAATACATAATTATATTATTATATTTTTATATTCTTATATTTTTATATTCCATTTTCCAGTGACTTGGGTGCAACATCGGAATGGAAAAATGGCCGTCATAGTCAACGGGTTCACTTACTACTGCAACAAGCAAGGCCAGAAGACTGACATATGGCGGTGCACGAACGGATCCAACTGCAGATCGAGGTTCACCATGTCCAAAACTGAGTGGAAGATAATAAGGGGGAGACTAGAGCACGACCATAAACCGCCGAACTTCGTTGTACAAGATGGCGTGTATTTCAAAATTTAAACGTTACGACGGTTAAAGAATAGCAATTTCAAAATTTACATTCCACTGAAATAAGTTTGACTGTTTTTGTTATTATTAGAGATCTCGCACAATTTCAATCGTAATCCAAAACGGGAAAACAGAAATAGCGAGAGAAAGATTCTAGAATTTAACATCCGGGCTTGAAATAAAAATATGAGGCCATTTAGGTCTAAATTGCTAAAATGCTTGAATTGTTTGAAAGTGCTTGCTTTCAAATATTAAGGATGTGATTGGGTCTACAACACTGACCTCTATTATTACACACTGGACTGGCTGCTGTCTTAAATTTGTTGTAGCTATTAGAGTATCACCATGCATTTTGGCGATGTAGGCCAAGCTGTAGGCAGATACGAGTGTCCATGAAACTAAATTTAGTGATGTTCTTATACCGACTGTGGTAATGATTATGTCAAAATTAGTTCTCGGAAACACTCGTAGTGGCGCTTTAAATTGCCTCACAAAATTAATTGTCATTCATTTGTATGGAGACAGCCCGTCCACTGTGTAATAATAGAGGTCAGTGCTCTACAACGACCAGAATACTTAAACTTAAAAAGCCACGAGATCTCTAAGCTAAGTATTTAATTCTAGTATAAGTCTGCAAAGAAAAACCAAAAAAGTATTAATTAAGTTACAAGTAGTATGTAGGTTAAGGGTTAATTTATTTTTTTATTTAGTTTATCAATCATTAAATCAATCAATATCTAAACTTAATGAAAATAAAATGTTCTAGTCCGTATAGTACGAAAAACAGCGATCTCTGTTGTCTATAATTATTTTAATAGGTACAATACAATTATAAAGTGTAACTATTTGTGTCGTTTGAAACTTATTTCTTCAAGTAAGTACCTAAGTACTTAACTTAGGTATTATTTTGTTCTCTAAACCGATGACTTGAAATAAGTAAAAACTGTGCACAAGCTAAATGTACAATAATAAACAAATAATTAAAAAGTTCATCTCGTCGGGTTTTTAATGGGTTTATTTTTAATATTGATTGGTTACGCAAATAACTTGTCATTCGACAGTTTTTCGTGCTAGGGCTACTACTGGGATGAAAAAGAACTTCATTTCATTTACTTCAGTTTTAAAATTTTACAGTGATATGGTTAATTAAGCCTGGAGGTAAAAAGATGGGATTATTATATGACTACCCGTTCTACATGCATCAGAAGAGTGGTACGTGTGAGGAGTGGCGGTGCAGCAAGGGCAGACCGTGCAAAGCTCGCTTCAGGAGCACTATGGACGGCGCAAGTATATTTCTGGTCAACCTGAACCATAACCACGACCCCCCGCGCTTCGTGATCCGCGAGGGCGTGTATTACAAAATATAGGTTGATTATTAACTATTTCGATTATTGTTAAGTGCAAACATTTAGATTTTTTTCAAACTTGCATTATCATTAAGGCGATACTCGGAAAAATCATGCTGAAGCGAGATAGCAATGAGAAAACGACGCGCGTGGGAGCGAGACAGGTTTTGCAGATTAGGCAAAAAAAAAACACAAAATCACTTGGTATTAAAAAACTACAGCGATTTTTAAAAAATTGCTTTGTATACGATCCTAAATATTATTGGTGTCCACTAATTAAATCAATTTTCAATAGTGTAAGTAACCCCATTTAAGAATAATCTTGAATTTTCGTATTTTAGAGGTCTTTTCGAAAAGAAAAAGTGTCGAGGCAAAATCATAAAATCGTGTTTTTTAAACTATACGATCCTAGATAAAGGTATGAAGAATTATATATCTTACTACCAGATTTGTAACAACTGTAACAGTCCTATAGTTTTAGATCAAAAAGTCCATACTTTTTCCGAGTAGCGCTGGAAAGCAGGATTTGTACCATGTTCTGATTTGTTGTCGAGTCCCCAATATTTCGGCGCAGTTGCACACGCCATGATCACGGAGTAACCTGCCTAACGAATCCGTAGCTCAGTGGTAAGAGCATTCGCCTGGACAGTGAAAGGTCGTGGATTCGTGTCCCATCGGAGCTAGTTGTGCAACGAGTCGATATTTTCTAATACTTCATTTTCAATACTCGACAACAAAATAATCAAAACATGGTAAATATCCTGCTTTTTACAAGGTTTTTATTAACTTGCCATGTTAGTTACGCCCGAATTCTCGAACGCAAATCATCTTTGGGAGCGTCTCAAACATCATGGCATCTCTTTCATACGTTTGACATTTAAAGTGACAGGGCGATGTATGAGACGCTCCCAAAGATAAGTATCGTACGAGTATTCGGGCATTCGTTTGTTAGTGAGTGGGGGACAAATCTTGCAAGCATAATTTGACCAACTTGCCAGTGTCCGATGGAGCCGCAATTTTGTATAAGATGACAATACAATATACAGTCAGCAAAAAAACTTGTCGTAAAAATGAATTTTTTACTAAAATCTTATTTATTTGCAGTGTTAATGACCAAAACAGTTTTAAAAGTTATATTAAGTTATTTTTATGCCTTGTTATTTTTGCACCTCTATTTAATACGTTGCTTTTGACAATTCAATAAATATTATTGCTATTTTTGTAGTATTATTTTCTGCCAATACTACTTTATAGGTACTAATATTAATATGACTTGCAAGCGTGACTAATCTTGCATCGTTTACTGCTAAATTAATAAATAAAATATTATATCAACCTTAAAATATTGCAGTCACGTGGGTAACGACGACTTCCGGCAAGAAACTAGCAGTGATTGACGGGTTTACCTTCTATATGCTAAGGAAGTATTCGAGAAGTGAAGAGTGGCGATGCAGCAGTGCGGCAACTCGTTCTTCAAGGTGCAAGGCGCGCTTGTTTATAAACGTAAACAGTCGACACATAACGAGGACACAATTGGAGCATACACACGAAGCTCCGAGATTCGTTATAAAGAATGGCGTTCTTTTACGCGTTTAGTGCTTTTGCGAACAGTCTCATTCCTGTTAAAGCTTAGAGATCGTTAATTTAAGATTAAATTAAAGTTTTAATAATTTAAGTCTCTTCTACTATGGCCCGACACGTGTTACCTTTCGTCCTAACTGTATAATTTTATACGGCTAATTGCTTACACTTAAATTAACTGTTGTTGTTTTATTTTCAGTTATTTGGGCACTGACAAAAGCCGGCAACCGCATCGCAATGATTAATGGATATTGTTTCTATAAACACAAAGCGGGTAGATCCACGGAGTCTTGGAGGTGCAAAGTTAATAGGTTTGGAGAGAATCGGTGCAAAGCTCGCTTCTTCACCTATATCCATGACGGCAGAATTTATAGAGCGAATTTGTGGCACACACACGAACCACAACATGTTGTCCGCAATGGCGTACTTATCAAGTTGTAATAATCATAATGTTATTTTTCTCAGATTATACTTGGTACAAAATAAAAGGGACAAGTAACTTTAGCTGTTTGTTTTACGCTACATAAGTAAAAAAATTTACTTATGTAGCGATTGTTTATCAGTTTAATTAATGTGATATCTCTGTGTAAGCTGATCTCTTGATTAGTTTTAACTAATTTATCTTAGGTGGTTCGATCAGCTCAGTAGCGCCACCAATGGAAATTAATCAATTACGTTTCATTAAAAGTTTCGGTTATTTTGCGCAAATAAAAGAGTAAAATGCATTTTATAAATATACTTTTAAGAACTCAAACTTAAGCAATAAGTCGTGAATATCAATAGTGCCAAAAGTGGCCACATTTAGCAATATCGAGATCCATAACTTAATGCTCATATTTGAGTCCATGAAAAAATACTTAAAAATTGCACTTTACTCTTCTATTTGCGCAAAATAACCGAAACTTTTATTCAAAACCCTTGATAAATCGTAAATGATTTATTTCTATTGGTGGCGCTACTGAGCTGATCGAACCACCTTAACACGTTCACAGCGGTAACAGATATGTCAAATTTTCCATGCACCTCTATGCTTCTCATACGCAACTTCACCATGGTGCGTCATGAGCACTATTTGCCCACATCACCTTCTTGCTTTAAGGATTAATGAGTTACACAATTGTAACATACTCTTTTTAATTTCTATCAAAATATTAGTAATATAGTATGTATGTCGCAGCCAAATGGTTGAATCCGCCATTTAATTAGACGCCTAGGCCGATCATATTTTCTGTAAGCTATTTTATCTTCCTATAAGTTGACGGAGTCACAAAAAAAATTTCCACGAACTTTTTAAATTTCTAACCTATCACGTGTTCTACAGAACTTCCGATGGGTACATGCTGCCATACCTACTTAACTATCCAGCGGATTCAACCATCCTCCTGCGACATATACATATATCACATGAATCGCCTTTAGCTGGGTCCAATAGTTTTGGAGATATAAGGAAAATTGTAAAATCCTGATTTTGTGAGAAATATTCTGCCATTACGCAACACGTTAATAAAACAAATTTACGGAATAGTGATGGGAAATATTTCAAAATGAAAACATCGACAAAAATAATCAACTTCAACATTTATTAAGCTTTTTTATTTAAGCAACTTGTTTTGTTCAATGCTTTGGTACCATATTTTTTTTATATTCGTATTTTTTCTTAATACGATCTATTGTTTGACAAAAATAATATAATTAAATGTCCATCAAAATATAAAAAACCATATAACAAATTACTTTGTTATTAGGATAATTATTATTGTCGTATATACGCACGATACTTCAACAACAAAAACAATACGTCGACACCTTACTGCACTAAGCGAAACTGACCGTGGGATTCGCCTCAATACAAAGCGGCGTGAGGTGAATGTTCGTGGCAAAATGCGGTGGGAGAAGTATTTTGAAAATACATCTCACACCGCACTCATAAGTATAGATCGGATAATCGGATGCATATTTACCGAAAGTTAATATTTGGCTTGGAAATTATGGAAGCGGCTTCTTAAAACATGTTTTTTTTTAAATAAAAAAACCCGTGATCCAGAAAATTCGTGAATGCAAAATTAGTCAGTAGCATGGTGTGGAAAAGACGTCTTTATCATGAGCTATTATTTTAAAAAAATCTATACAAAAGTGCATTCCATAACAGCTAACACCTCAACTTTAGGTAAATATGCATCCGATTATCCGATCACTGCTCATAAGGTATAATTTATGTGCTTCGTGTAAAGTATTATGCCTTGTAGTGTGCTTCCACCTTCAGCCTTATCACCACTTAACATCAGGTGTGATGAAGGCTAAGTGCTACCCTGTGTGTGCTGAATAAAAAAAAACTTGCAGCATTCTCGTGTCATGATATGATAGACTAAGTTAAGGGGTCTCTAGACGATCAAAATTGCTTGACAAGCATGCTTGATGACGCTTGAACGGAACGTCAAGCATGGTTGTAAAGCTTCCGCACTCATTTTAATTATACTTAGTTGTTTACATAATTAAATTTTTACTTTCTTGCATTCACAATGCAATTTTTATTATTAAAAAATTGAAAATGAAGTAATTATTTTAGAAAAAATCAACCTGTCTTTCAAGTTCCGAGTCCCATCGGAGCTGGTTGAAAGACGAGTCGATTTTTTCTAAAGTAATTCATTTTAAATTTTTCAGTTGTTAACTCTTGTCAAACACGTAGTTGCTTGTCAAGCGCATCAAGCTTCGTTCTAAACGGTCAAAATTGCTTGATATGCATTCGAAATTCACGTGCTTGTCAAGCAACTTTGATCGACTAGGTCCTAGGGACCCCTTTAGGCTATAAAACATGTTATCATTATAAAAATGTATAATTCATTCATATACCTTTTTATCTTACTCGTAACGCATACCGCAAACTTTCAATTTAAATAGACAAAGTACCTAATGAGTAATATAACATTTATTTTTCAGTAACATGGGTCAAAACTCCTTCAGGCAAAGACTTAGCCCTCATCGATGGATTCTCATTTTGCATTCATACCAGGATTGGGGCGAAGGTGCGGTGGCGGTGCAGTCACCAGTCCCGAGGGTGCAAGGTTCGGTTCTTCGTTGAACCAGACGGGCGGGTCGACTACACGCCCATGGAACATGATCACGAGAGACCACAATTTGTCCTTCGGAATGGTGTCTTTATTAAATTAGGGAGGTAAAAAGTCGTACAGAGCAAGATTTATCGGCTCGGCTACCTGAGTGCTGAAACAAGATGAAGGCGGTCCTATTTTTCCTTACTTTATTGCCTTGCTAGTGGATGGCTGCGACTTCATCCTAGTGAAATTGTTTAATCAACTACAATTAAGTTATTTTAATTTTTAGTTTTTTGTATTCACAATGCAATTTTTATTACTGAAAAATTGAAAATTAAGTATTTAGAAAAAATCGACCCGTCTCACAACCAGCTCCGATGGGACTCGAACCCACGACCTTTCGCTTTCCGGGCGACTGCTCTAACCACTGAGACTCCGACTCCGTAGCTCAGTGGTTAGAGTGGTGGTAGTGGGGTCGTCCATTTTTCAACTACAATTAATCTTATCTTTACAAATGTAACTTCATCTAACTACTATAATAGGAATTATATATGCGAAAGTTTGGATGTTTGTTACTCAATCACGGCAAAATGGTTAAACAGATCTGAATAAATTTTGGCACAGTCATAGATTATAGTAAAGAATAGTACTATATTATGCAACTTTTCACCCCGGTATGATATCTCATTCCCACGGGAAAACACCATATTATACAGTTCACGCGGGCAAAGCCGTGGGCGAAAAGCTAGTAGCTTTACAAATAGATATAACGAAGAGTGTCTAGTATTAATAAAAATGTTGATAGTTTCACAAATAAATCCGATTAATGAATACATGTTCCAATAAAATTTAAGTGAATTTTTTTTTTGTAAACTATTTATACAAATTTTGTTAAAAACGTGTAATAAAAAACATTATAAACGTAGGTAAGTATTTTAGGTTTCTAACACCAATTTTAGCCATTTTTTTAAATCAGGGTTTCGAAATCTTTATACCTATTTGTAAGTTGTTGACAAGTCATGTTGTTGACTTTGGTGTACCTAGTAGTTCACACTAGGTCAAGCTTAGTTTGAGGTTAGTTGTGCTGTTTATAAACATCCAAGTTGATTATTATTTATGTTATGTGTTAAATATTGTTGGTTTCATTAGCCACCAATTGAATAATGTGTTTGATCTGAATCTAAACAGTTATCTACGATATAATATTAAAAATAAATATAATTAAATCAAGAAATGCCCTATCACCCTGGCCTCAAAAAAGTCAGTTTACCTTAACTCCGACCTAGGGAACAAATTATACCACTTTGTTAATTATTGATCTTCTAGAGTAGCGGTTGTCGCAAGACATAGAAACAGGAATAAACTAGAAACATCTATTAAATAATAAAATATTTTTCAGTGACATGGGTCCAAACTGCTAAAGGGAAACGGCTGGCTCTTATCGACGGATTTTCATACGCCATGCATTCCAGGAAGTCCAAAACAGAGATATGGCGGTGCACCAGTCAATCCAACCGGGCCTGTAAATCCCGCTTCTACATCGAGGATCACAGCATCTTCTACACTCCCATAAAACATACCCATGAAAAGCCTAAGTACTTCATCCGCGATGGTGTTTTCATTAGATTTTAGATATTAACCCGTCAGGGTGTACCTGACCTTCAAAATTTGTACCTCAATAGAAAATGCGTATTTTTATATCTCTTATAGTTTGGCTGGACTGCTATGGTTCCAAATCAGGTGTTTCGACCTTCAAAATAAATTAGAGCCTAATGGCGAGGACCAATAGCTATTTAACAAAAAAAGTTTTATCAAAAGCCGCAAAGTAGTTTTTGCGTCAAACGCGCACAACAGACAGACAGACAAAAAATTCAAAAACCATTCAATTATTTTTTGTATCTGTTTCATTTAAGCAGACCCCTGCAGGTAATTTTTTCTATTTCTTTGCAATATACAGAATGGACTTGCTTACAGTTTTATTATAAGTATAATATAATAATATATAATATAACTAGCTATGCTCCGCAGTTTCACCTGCGTAATTTGAGGAAAAGCAAGAAAAAACTAAAAATACATATTTTTCCCGATTTTGAAACATTTTTCATTCATGCTCCCCTTCTGTTGGTCGTAGGGTGATGTTTTATAGTTTATAGCCTTCCCCGATAAATGGACTATCCAACACAAAAAGTTTTTTTTCAATTCGGTCCAGTAGTTTCTGAGATTAGCACGTTTAAACAAACAAACAAACTCTTCAGCTTTATAATATTAGAATAGATAATTTTATAATATAATAATTATATACTTAATAGTGCTCTAATATTATAACTGTTTCTAACAAATAACTTTTAAACTATTAACTGTCACTAGTTAGTGGAGGTCTTTTTTTAACTGCCAAATACTTTAGCTTTCCTTACAGCCCATGCCATGAACAAAACTAAACCATATATTTAATTTCAGTAGTGATACTTACCAAATCTCGGAGTACCGGCAGAAACCTGGTCATTTACAATGATCACACGTATTATTGTAAAAGGCAGAACAAGAAGACGAAGCATTTCATTTGGTACTGTTCTACTCACAGCTGGAACGGATGCAACGCTAAGCTGGAATTGGACGAGAACTTTGCTTTCATCGCACTTGAGAATAACCATACTCACCCGCCTGCTAAGTAATTTATTCACTATGGGCAGTATGTCAAGTATGATTGATAGAATATTGTTATGATTAGGCCTGCCATAATGTCGGCAAGAGGTACATACTTTATGGTTGTACACGACTAGAGTGCGCACCAGATAAGTCTGCGCGCGACTGGTGCCGTATTTAATGTTGCCAGTAGGTAGTTGAATATTATTCTCCCAACACGAGTAGATGAGGAAAAAACTTAACTGGCTCTTGAAATGACATTTTTATTTTATTTTATTTTTTATTTTTTTATTCATGGCACAATTACAGACAACAGATAGAAAATATACAAAATATAAAACATAACTTAATACTATGATATATCTGTGTCCAATTACAAAAGTGCACAGCACTGATCATAAACTTACCAAATATTTTAAAGAAAAAATTTACAAATTAAATTCATTGAACAAAACCAAATAAGAAATGAAGGATAATTTAGAGTTTAGATATCAGCAACTTTTTGAAAACTGGTACACTAGCTACATATAGGCATAACGCGACTTAGGCACACTGCTTTATAGGCATACAGAGAGCAAAGAATTGAGAATACGGTAAATTTTACCTAGATACTTACATCAATAACAGAAAACTGTAAGAGATTACAAACACTTATAAACAGATAGATATCATATTTTTTATTAGAATTGTTAGTAATTTAGGATACTCTACACTATAGTTACTTATTAAATTTTTTAATAAGTAACTATAGTGTAGAGAATAAAAGTAACTAAAATACCCCAAGCGAAAGCAAAATATCACATAACGGTCACCCTAAAAATGATATGTCAAAAAAGCAGTCCGCGCCTGCACTTTAGCAAATGGTATTAGTACCCTGTTATTGTCCCGTTCTATTTCGCAAGCACATTTCACCTGTAAAACAATCTCTCTTCCAGCACTTTTACACTTTCTGCACTTTTGGCATGACGATTACAAAATAAACTAATAAAACACAATGACACTTGACACCAAAAAGCTCAGACTAAATATTGAGGTAACTGGAGAGTGCAGTACTAACACTTTTTTGTGGCACTGCGGCTGTTTTCCGTCTCACCTACACTTTGAAAAAATACGTATGGTCATATGAGACAACTGACAGCCACTACGTACTAAATGCTAAACTAAAATTTGCTGGGCACAATTTTTATTCTGGGTGAAAACTCCAGTTACCTCAGTATTTAGTCTAAGCTCTTTGCTTGACACACTCATTTCGTCTGTCACAACAAATAACGACCTGCCAAATTTGAAATTAGTTCCAAATTATTAACTTCTTACATTATAAATAAATAACTTCTAACATTCACACCAATTATCTAAGCCCATGTTAATTTCATTAAGAAACTGTATCATGGAAAACTTGATAACGGATAAATATAAACTTAAATACTTTTTGTTTGTAAATGCATACTTAATATACATAGTAAACACCCAGACCAAGACAAATAGACATGTTCATGCACACAAATATTTGTCTTGTTCGGGAATTGAACCCGAGACCACTGGCGCAGAAGGTGGGTAGACTACCCCTGCGCCAAATCGGTCGTCAAAATTCGACCGCACGCAGAATTATCTGGCAAGCGCTCTACTCACTAACTTAGTCTCTCACTACTTACTAACTTAGTGTATATAAGAAAGCATTCTAATTCATTTGTAAAGAAAATTGATGTTCATAACTTAAATACAAGAAATAAGAATAAACTTGCCGTTCCAAGATTTAGACTAGAAAAAACTAGAGGCTCGTTTTTGGGGAAAGGCATAGCCTTTTTGAATAAAGTTCCACAAGATGTAATTGAATTGCCTTTGCATGAATTTAAAGAACATGTTAAAAAGACTCTCATGAGCAAAGGTTATTATGACGTCAAAGACTATATGAACGATCACAATGCTTGGTTATGAAATGTATATATACTTTTATATTTGTTTGAAAGGAAAATATTCTAATGAGAAAATTTTCCTTTTAAATGTTATAATAATATTGTATAATATGTGCTCTATGCTTGTTCAAATATTGTAATAAGTAACGATATGTATTTTTGTAAATGTCGTTACCTGAGATACGCGCTGGCAAGTTTCTTGCGCCCATTCTTCTTGTCAGTTAAAAAAGTCTTGAATGGGTGGTAGGAAAATATTGACGATTCATAAGTACATGCTTATTATGTTTATGTGAATAAATAAATATTTTGATTGATTGATTGATTGACTTTTAAATCCTAAAAATATTGTAGATCCGTAGACAGATGTATTTATATTCATCTGTTCTATCTATTATTCCATAGATTTTATTAACTGATATAATAAGCACAGCAAAAGTTATTCGTTATTCGTTCTTAATATTTATACTTATTTGAAAAGTTTGTCACTTAAAAAATAAATAGATTTTTCCCAGAAGTGTCAATTATTAAATACTTAATAAAAAATAAAATAATAAAAAATAAAATTGTTTATTTCATAACTGATTTACATTGTTTTAATTTCATGTTTAAAGAAACAAGGCTTGTAAAGATTTTTAATTATTTTTTGGCAACAAGTTACGACAGAAGATTTTTTTACGCAACTAGTTGCCAAAGAAGAATAAATATTTATTTTTCACAACTGGTTATGTTACTTAGTTACCATAGCGGCCGAAAGGAAATCGTCTGATTAAGTTTTTTTTAAGGATTCACAATGCTATTCTGTAAACAGCGATTGTTTACAGTGCAGCAACTTGAGCGCGACTCAAGTGACAAAGAGTCGCGGCCACTTTCAACCAATCAGATCGCTTGTAGATAGCGCGCGTGACTTAGGGCGACGTGCTGATTGGTTAGAAGGAGCGCGACAAAGAGTCGCGCCAAGTTGTGCTAGCCCTGCAGGTATAGCATTTTGATGCATTATTTCATTGTTTATTCTGCTACTGCCAAGCCTCTTTCTGTGTTCTGTGGCCAAGAGAGACTCAATTATGGCAAAGCGCAAAAGATGAAAATTAAATATAGAATTGTTACTTGATTAAACGTACCTTACCTATTTATTTATCGTTTATTTCAGAAGATGTTATGTTGATCCCGTTGGAAAGTGGGGGCCACCGGCTCCGCATGGGCAACTACTCATACTCCACTAACAGGAAGTGTTTGGAAGGTCGCATCACCTGGTACTGCTCCAAGAGGGTCAGCAAGAAGTGCCCCGTGCGCGTGAAGATGTTCGCTGGAACGGTTCTAGCCGTGGTCGGCGCCCACAGTCACACGGAGGACGGGGGTTAGGAGTCACAGTCGTAACGGAGAATAGGTTCTAGGGAAAGTGCTTTATGGAGCAGGAAAACGGTTGAATTGAATGTGCTCACTGATCACAAGAGTCGACTTGAATACATATTGACGCGCACGTATTTGTAATGGTTTTGTAGTGTAACTGTTGATGTGTTGTCTGAATTGTTTAATTATATAAAAAATCGGCCAAGTGAGAGTTGGACTCGCCCATCAAGGGTTCCGTACCCACTTAACGATTATACCTCGCCAAAATTCCACAATAATTTTTCGTCAGCAAAATGTAGCTTTGTTTTTTATAGTTTATATGAATGACAAAGTTACATTTGCGGTTTTTAAAAATGTGTTATATCTAAAAAGTGCTTAAATCTCGTTCAAACTACATCACACATTTTACCACTTTGGAAGGCTCTATCTTTCAAAAGATTGAATCTGAGAAAAGATGGTTTGAGAAACCTTAATGTCATTTTTAAAGACCTATGACACCCCACACGAATAAGTTTTATTAAAAAAATATTAATCAGTTTCAGTTCCATGTATGGGGTATAATATTATATATTTTTTTTTGGTTTTATATTTTGGTATTAAAATCGTAAAGCGGTTCATAGAATACACCTACCAAGTTTCAACTGTGTAGTTTCTATAGTTTTGGAATAAAGTGGCTGTGACATACGGACGGACGGACGGACAGACTTGACGAATTTATAAGGGTTCGTTTTTGCCATTCGGCTATGGAATACTAAAAATAAAACCTTATTTTCTGCCGACTTGGCGGAAGTCGGAAGTTTTTGATACAATGTTCGCCAATTCATAAATGCAAGAACGCAGCAACCTCGATGCGACATACCTAGCAGCGTGCCTACGTGACCCAAAGTGCTGACATCGCATCGAACGTTCAACTAGTTTACGCAATTAGAGTTATTTGAAATAAATAATAGTTGTCATTCTGATTCTAGCATCGGTCAGGCTTAGATACTAAGATTTAATTGTAATTTTTAGTTTTAGTATTAAAAACCTTCAAATAATTTTGTTATTTTTGGGTCCTCCGATTGTGACCACCGTAATTGGCGCAGTCGGTAGGATATTCGAGTCCGCCCGAGTATTTCTGCATAAAGAACCTGAGGTTCCCGGTTGGAAGAAATATCAAGACATCGATTTCAGAGAAACTAGAATGCAGTATATGTAAGAAAACTGAAAACTTTTCTGTGTTGCTTCCTTTTTCCTTAACAATCCATTACACGCGCTCTATAAAGTTACACGATTCCACGCGCGGGGCACAACTGTGCCCCAAAATATTATATTTTTTTAGTAACGTAGGTATAGAAATAAAATAATTTCTTTTTTTATATAATATTCAGTCTTTATTTGACTATTAAAATATAACAAAAAATAGTCATTTCTAAACTAAAGCAGAAAATAAAAAATATTTGCCTTCATATCGAAAAAACGAAAGAAAAATAGCACTTATACTTATACTTAAGGTTTTCGTCATTATTCAATTTCGGTTGCATATTTATTATAACAACTAGGCATTCATCATATTTATGGTCGTTGCACACAAGCTTCTCACATTTCTGGCAAGATTCGCAAAAAAGACATTTCGCAACCATGGGGCACTGGCGTGCCCCAGGGTTGCAAAAATACTTACACTGGTCATATCCGAGGGCCGGCGCAGTCGAAACGAGACTGAAGGTCACGCAAAGAGATTTGCAACAGCTACTCAAAAAATTAAAATCTTGGCTTTTGTAATAGACAGGCAAAAATATGCACCTGGGGCACGCCTGTGCCCCACGCGTGTAACGAAGTGTTAAAAGTACCTTTTTTATTCGCAACCATTTTTTATACAAGGCAAACTTCCCCTCGAGGGCCTGCTCGTGGTAGGAGGCCTCTCAGCAAAGGCCTGCAGATATGCCTTCACGTACACAGTAGATGTTCAAGGGGCTGCCACCAAATCAAAATTTATATCAGAATAGGTTCCAAATGCATTATCATCGGAAAGAACCCCAGGGTCACGGGCCGAAGCCCAAATCAATCCTACTCCTACTAATATTATAAATGTGAAAGTTTAGATGTTTGGATGTTTGGATGTTTAGATGTTTGTATGTTTGTTACTCAATCACGCCAAAACGGCTGAACGGATTTGGCTGAAATTTGGGACACAGACACTTTGGAGCCTGGAGAGGAACAGAGGCTACTTTTTACCCCGGAAAAATATCACATTCCCGCGGGATAACGTCGTGTAGTCCACGCGGGCAAAGCTGCGGGCGGAAAGTAAGTCATTTATAAGCCTGTAGGGCTAACATGTCGGCAACGAGATAGCACGAGATAGTTTGTCGCGCGCCTTCCAACTAATCAGCAGTCACGCGCGCTATCTACGACTACGAGTGATCTGATTGGTCGAAAGTAATGCGACAAACTATCTCGTGCTAACTCGTTGCTGTCATGTTAGCCCTACTGGACGCTGTTGCAAGATTTTATATTTTCGATCCGTTTGAAGTTACTAACGTACATGCAACTTCGCGTAATAATTATTCTATTACCATACCATGCTTCCAGGAGTTTCAGGAACCTGAAGCCAAAAATTAATAAGTTCCATGAACAAGCCCATCTATAAGCCCATCACAAAAGGCTTATAGGTTTAGATCTTTTAGAGAAATGCGAGGCTAGAATCGATCTTAAAGATAAAATCCTACTCACATGTATAACTCACGTAATCTAAACTTGTATGAGGATATTATTCCAGTTAATTCATCAAAGTTAGTTAGAATACCTCACTAGACTGGTTGAGAATGCTTTATGGCATTAAGTCCGCCATTTGTACATTGTGCAATGAAGTTAAAAATAAAAAATAAATAAATACTTACCGAATTATTTTTACGACGGTGACATATTTATTGATGAGCAAATTATTTCTGATTGCGTCATTAACGAATGTTTGACTAAAGTTAAGTTAGCAATAATCGTGGTTATCTAGAAGTGACAAATCGGACGTCACACGACTTGATTTTTAGTATGGACCGCGCCGTACAAGCCGAGTCGTATAACGTAGAGTGCACGCGCACTAAACAACCTGGGTGCCTACCATCAACTTTAAGACAGCGATTCAAAAATAGCGCGATGCAGAATAGGTTCCTAAAATGAATTGCTTTCTTTCGTACTCTGACCTTCTAAAAACTGGATCGCAAATGAATCGCTAAATGTGAATGACCAAACGATTTGTGTCCTTATTTCTTCTACCCGTCTCTTTCACTCGATTCTGTCATGCCCGGAGAGTGAAAGGGACGGGTATAACCTACAGCTGTCGCGTTAACTTGGCCGAGTTATAAGTCAAATAAGAGTTGATGACAGCTCAGCGGCTGTGAAATGTCATTGAATGATCACTGAATCGCTGTCATTGATATTAAGCTGTCGTGGTACGAATAAGCGAAGCAGATCAGTTTAGGTTCCTAAACAAAACCGCAATAAGAGTTGATGGTAGGCACCCTGATTCGCGCGCGCAGAAGTACTATCGCGTTAAAGATCTTCAGAACGTGGTCTGCCTCTTATATATATTTGGATTAGTACCAGCCTCCAAGATCACATGATTTATCTCGAAAAGGTATTTACAACATTAAGAGAATCAAGTTTCAAAGTCCAAATGGACAAATCCAAATTTTTAAAGTTAGAAACCGCGTAGGTAACTTAGCCACTAACGGACGGTATTAAGCCGGATCCTGACAAAATTTCCGCAATCCAAAAATACCCAATGCCTAAAACAACCAAAAAAAAATAAAGCAGTTCCTCGGTCTTGTCAGATACTATAGGAAATTTATACCTAATTTTGCACGTATAACGAAATCCCTTACACAGTGTTTAAAGAAAAATTAAAAGGTTGTAGTTAATTCGGACTATTTAAATTGTTTCAAGAAGCGTAAACAGTTCTTAACGAACGACCCAATTTTACAGTACCCAGATTTTACAAAATCCTACTAATATTATAAATGCGAAAGTTTAGATGTTTGGATGTTTGGATGTTTGGATGTTTGGATGTTTGTTACTCAATCACGCCATAACGGCTGAACGGATTTGGCTGAAATTTGGAACACAGATACTTTGTAGCCTGGAGAGGAACATAGGCCACTTTTTATCCCGGAAAAAATCATATTCCCGCGGGATAACGTCATGTAGTTCACGCGGGCGAAGCCGCGGGCGGAAAGCTAGTAAATAAATAAATATTTTCTTGCAATCACACCAATTATCTAAGCCCGTAGTTAATTTCTTAAGAAACTGTGTCTACGGGAACTTGATAACGGAAAAATATATACTTAAATACTTTTTGTTTGTAAATACATCCTACTAATATTATAAATGTGAAAGTTTAGATGTTTGGATGTTTAGATGTTTGGATGTTTGTATGTTTGTTACTCAATCACGCCAAAACGGCTCAACGGATTTGGCTGAAATTTGGGCCACAGATACTTTGTAACCTGGAGAGGAACATAGGCTACTTTTAATCCCGGAAAAATATCACATTCCCGCGGGATAACGTCGTGTAGTCCACGCGGGCGAAGCCGCGGGCGGAAAACTAGTACTTAATATACATAGAAAACACCCAGACCAAGACAAATAGACATGTTCATGCACACAAATATTTGTCTTGTTCGGGAATCGAACCCGAGATCTCTGGCGCAGAAGGCAGGTAGATTCACAAAGACAAAAGAATTCATATTTTAACGTATAACGTACGTTTTCGTCAAACGTAGCAATAGGCGCGATTTTAGCACAGGGTACTGTAGGAGCAGATAAACCGGTGTGTCACGCATCTTGCACGCTAAACGAAAGCGAGATGAATTACAGTACAATCGAGAAGGAACTTCTCGCAATAGTTTGGGCGACCAAGTACTTTCGGCCTTATCCTTCGTGACCTCCGTAATTTGTTGCATGCTTGCATGTTGTGTTATTTACTTCCGCAAAAACACAACATGCAAGATGCCCACCCGCAAAAAATCGCATATGCACACAACGAAACTGCAAGTGTTAATACTGGTAAATTAGTGTTTAAATATAACTTGTGATTTTCTTATTTGAACTATTTTGCAGACAATCTTGGAACAATCTATACAAATAAATAAATTTGGAGTGTCTGTTTGTCATATTAAAATAACCGCTTTTTACTACATGCATATGATTATTTATACGGTACATATACCCAAATATTTTTATTTTAATTTTTGTCTGTCTGTCAGTCTGTTTGTTCCGGCTAATCTCTGAGACGGCTGGACCGATTTTGACGGGACTTTCACTTGTAGGTAGCTGATGTTATAAGGAGTAACTTAGAATACTTTTTATCCCGATATTCCCTCGGGAACGGGAACCACGCGGGTGAAACCGCTTGCGGCCGCTAGTCTTTTAATAAAATAAATCTTATTTCTTTTTTATCAATAATAAAACGAACGTATAATAATAAGTACGTACCTATGTACAGTCACGAGCAATAATATGTAAACAATATAGAACTGTGTCACATTGAAGCATTTTAAAACAAAACTATATGTGCCACAAAAGTTATTCAATATGACGATCAGTATGACAAAGTCCTATGTTGAAAATATTGAATCCTATGTTGAAAGTACTAGAAAAAAAACGACAAACCTTCTCACAACTAGCTCTGATGGAACTCGAACCCACGACCTTTCACTGTCCGGGCGAATGCTCTAACCACTGAGCTACAGAGTCGTTCTCTCTTCTTTTTTTAAACACTGTGTAAGGGGTTTCGTTATACGAGTAACATCTAAGACGGGTCGTTTTTTTCTAATACTTCATTTCAATAATAAAAAATGCATTGTGAATGCAAAAAAGGAATAGTACCTATGTCCTATGTTGTTTACATATTTTGCTCGTGTCCGTACTTAAAAACATAATTTGTTTTTTATTTAAAAATAATTTTCATCAGACAACTATTACATGATTAAATACTTTAGTTACACTGATGTAAGCGGAGAGGATTATTGGAGTGAAAAAAATGCAGTTATTCTAAGTTCAACTGAATGTGGCAGTCAACCTCACGTTCTATCTAAATTGTATTTTATAATGCTTTCAGATCATCGCATCATCAAGACGGCACGAGGAGGTTACTTGCTTTTATTGGGATGTCGCTCATATTGGTCTAACGGGAGGAACTTGAGTGGTAAATTATCGTGGTACTGTTCCAAGAAGTCCCGCCAGAAGTGTAAGGCCTCAGTAAAGACTATTGATCAACAGGTTATCTACAATTACGACGTACATAACCATAATTAATATCATAAGTCATTATTGGTCTCCGCGTTAGCTACGACTACATTTATTTCTTTTTTTAACACAAATAAACGCTATATTACATAATTATGTAAGCTTAATTAATTTACATACAACACTACTGTACGACACTGTAGAATAGCCAACAGTCGATGTCTACGTTCCGAGCGAATACGTAAATATTTATCAGGCACATACAGGGTGTTAGGGGCACCCTTGCAAAAACTTTAACCATGGCTTCAGACCATCATGCGGGACAGCAAGAATTTTTTGTCGGAAATGAAAAAAAAAATTGGACCTTTCATACAAATTTAGCAACTTATCGAGACATTTTGTATGGAGAGTCGAAATATTTTTTTCATTTCCGACAAAAATCTTGCTGTGCGTTGTTCAGTATGAAGACCTGAAGCCATGGTCAAATTTTTTGCAAGGGTGCCCGTAACACCCTGTATCGACGAGAAAACTGCTCAACATACTCAGGCGAGTCCATCCACTCACGCAAGATTGCTAAAGTAATTGATATTTCCAAACGGGCTCTCTTACTTCTAAACAGTTCATCTGCAACATTCCCAGCAAAAATTTGGTGGAGTACATAAAGGGATTATACTCTTAGTTGTAGTAATAACGAAGAAAAACCTTTTGAATCTTTTCTAACAAAAGCCTATACTTGGCTTCGTGAGGACTCCAAATACCTACATGCGCTAGATTTGAATGAGCTTCTGACAAGACTAATAAATAGAACTTGAATGATGTCAGGACTGTGAAAATTGTGCAGATTTCGTAAGACATACCTCAGCTGACGGAAGCAACTACGAGTTGGAGTAAGTTACTTCATTGAAAGTAAGAGCAGAATCGAAAGTCACACCTAGGTCTTTCATAGTGTCTTTGCGATCGATCACGTTACAATCAAGCAAATCATTACATTTCACAGGATTATGATGGTGACTGCAGATCATGACTGAGCGCTAATTGTGGTTAAATTCTAAATCGTTTACTTTACTCCACCTGAGTAGCGCATCGGTATCCTTCTGAATTGACTCACAACTTACTTCGTCACTGATCTCTGCATAAAGTTTCAGGTGATCAGCATAAAGAAGTCATTTAGTATATTTTAGAACATCAACAACGTCATTGATTAGTAGCAAGAAGACCAAAGAACCAAGTATGGATCCCTGGGTCACACCAGAAGCTGTTAGATAAGCTTGTGACACATAACAACCTTGTCGTACGAATTGCTGACGACCCTTGAAGTAATCAGTAAGCAAATGAATGAGCTTTGTGGAAAAACCGAGAGCATCGAGCTTTGATAAGAGGATTCGACAATTGACCCTATCGAATGCTTTGCGATAGTCGAAGTACACAACATCAACTTGCTCTATGCATTGCTTCCGAAATATTTTCGACCAATGTCAGCAAGTTTGTATTTACCGATCTTTCGGACCTAAAGTCGTGTTAGACGTTGCAAATCAATGACTGGACTTCCTTGAGAATAATTTTATGAATAATTATCTCAAAGATTTTTGCCGCAGCTAAAAGAATAGCCGATAGATTGGCCGATGCTCCTCAACTTGCGACTTGTCACTGCTTTTGGGGACCGGCTTACAAGAAAAATGCGGCAATTTAGGTACGTCAAAACTGGCAATCTCGGGTTGCCCTGAGTACCGAGACCTCAGAACACAAGAGCAACCAATCTTTAATCTATGGCTTATTATAAAAAAAGTTACTTATTCGGAACTTAATCAGCGTTCGTAAACGATACTTGTATGAAAGATGCTTAGTTTAAAAAAAAACTGATAATTTAGTAAAACACTTCTTTCCTATGGAATACAAGATTTAAAAATGTGTCAAGTACTTATAGTTGTGCATGTTTTTAATAATGTAATATAACGTCTCAATGTGCATTTGTGTTAACAAAAAAATTGGGAACCGGTAATTTTTGTCACGTTTTATAAAAATTTGTGTGTTTGTAAAATTGATTTTATTAAATCATGTTCAAAAAATATATTTTGCTGTTTTACACAAGCGCCCAAAAAAAGGAGTGCTCAAAAGTGCTCAAAAGCAACAACAATAACCCTAAACAGAATGTTTAAGGTAACTGCTGCTGCTATAGGTATTGTGAAGATTTTGGGTCTATGTAGCTATTTATATCTATAAACATTTACTTGCAGATATTTCCATAACGTCGTTACCTCGCGGGGGTTTTAGACTGGTTATGGGCAATTATTCCTATTCAACAAATTACAAGAAGCTTGAGGGTAAAATAACCTGGTACTGCTCGAAACGTACGAGGACAAAGTGCCGGGCCTCGGTCCGGATGTATAACCTCGAAATAACATGTTGCTGTGGACAACATACTTGCTTGGGATATGATTAGTAAATAGAATTTACCCTTTTGAGCTGAGTCAAGTCGAGTTTATCCGACTTAACTTTGGCGACATCACATCCGTAGCCATTAACGAGTCGCATACGCACCAAGCATTGTATTGTATCTGATGGTGTCCACTATTTATTTGACACCATTTTTATTGGCAATATGACAATATTTATTGACATTACATATCTAAATTTTGCGAAATTGCTTATCTGCATTGATGGTACAGTCAGCATCAAATTGATATGAGCGTCTAGAGTAGTGTCTGTTATCTGTGCGTAATGCACTGTTAACTTTAAGAGCTTTGTTTGCTATGATAATTTTGATCACATTGACTGCTCATTTATATATAAAACTATGAGAAGTAAGATATTTCAAACAACAATATGAAGTATTATATTTTTTTTATCACTTTGACTACTCTAGACGCTCATATTAATTTGACGCTGACTACTCTGGTGCGACGTCATTTAGGTCAATAGTTTTTAATTTTAACCGAGTAAATATTATTATTTCGACCGTTGCCTCGGCTGTCTGGTAAAGAAGACCAATCCTTATTGTGAGATACATTTCCCAACCTAGGCAGAGCCTTAATTAAATATGTAAAATTAAGTATGTAAAAAAAAACTTTTCTTTTTGAAGAAATATTTTTTTAGTAGTGCCGGTGGAATGTTGCATTTAAAAGAGATTCTAAAGTACTTATCGCAAAACGTCACTCTCGATGGATTTTTGTAGTAGTTTTGCTGTTCGGTACATAGTTATTCATTAAATGTCTATATTTCGATAAAACTGTTTTCATTCCATGATCTCGACCGACAGTACATCTAAGAATTCTTTTGTTTTTTATTGTCATTAAATAGTTACCAAATTAAAAAGCATAAAATATTTATGCAGGTAAATAAAGCAATCTTTCACGAATACAATCACGCTTTATATAAAACACATTTGGTTAGATTGGTTGTGCTTTTCTTAAGGATTTTTAGTTTTGTCCGTCGTTTCGGCACGTTTCCAGGGGTCGTGGTCACGGAAACTACCCACATTTTTTTATTTTAACAAAATAATATAACCACACTAATTTTGTCTCTAATTTATGATTATTTTTATGGTTCCGAAAAAAATGGAAATCCAAAAACTTACATGTCAATGTAGTACCCGGAAACTTAATATTCAACATTTTACAGTCAAAGTAAATTGGATAAATATTAATTTTAATTTAATTTTCAGCTCAATTTATACCGTCAGGAAGAGGTAACTACAAGTTGTTGTACAATGGCTTCACGTTCTGGTGTGATAAGTTCCACCTGGTGGCAGGGAAGTCGTGTAGGTGGTATTGCTCCAAGAAGAAGAGCAGGAAGTGTCCCATATCTGTCCAGACCATTAACACTGACGTGATTGCCGTTATTGGAGAACATAATCATGTGTGATTATTAAAATGACTTTTTAATCAATATTTAAGTGTTTAATTAACTTTAGCTTTTCCAATTTTTTAAATGATTGCCATATTATCTTGCTAGCAACGCTCGGTCAGTTAATTTTAGTTTGACTAGGAGTCAGTTTCACGTCACTTATGCCCGAATACTCGTACGCTACTTATCTTTGGGAGCGTCTCAAACATCGCCCTGTCACTTTAAATGTCAAACGTATGAAAGAGATGCCATGGTGTTTGAGACGCTCCCAAAGATGATTTGCGTACGAGAATTCTGGCGTTAGGTATCTCTACTTATATCCGTAACTAAGCAAGCCTCCAAATAAATAATACTTTTTTTTATAGTTATCTATCGGTGCCTCTAAATTTTATTTCATTCTTAGCATCTAAGTATATAATTTTATTACTTCCGGTGAAAATTTTTCAAACCAGTGCATAACATTAAGTTGTTGGGACAGCCATTAGTTCCGCAAAGATACAAATATAAAATTATATCTTTTGTACAGTTAATTGTTTTAGTTTTATTAAATTGAACACTGTGTTACGCATGGCTAAACAAGTATTTAACAGTATTTTGTAGTAGTTGTATGGCAAACAAGAATTAATGGTGCCTTTAACTAACGTAACTCTTATCTTAATACACTTTCAGTTTACTTTGATCTTTTTATTACTTATACACCAATTGCTTTACAAATTCTAACAATAAAATAAAACCGCCTACAAAAAATGACCTCAAAAAAGTAAGAAATAATCCCTCTAATACTGTATTCACACCAAATAACGTAAGTACTTTAAAGTCGGGCGTGAAACATGTACAATTTTTTGTTGTTTTGTTAAAACCCGCCCGACTTCAAAGTACTTACGTTATTTGGTGTGATTACAGTAATAGAGGGATTATTTCTTACTTTTTTGAGGTCATTTTTTTGAAGGCGGTTTTATTTTTTTATAAAAATATTTTCACTCTTTTTAGTGCATCATGCAGGCAATTTACGTGTATTCTAGTAAATAGGTATGTGATCAAACTGAAAACCTCCTATTTTTTGAAGTCGGTTAAAATACGTTAAGGTATGCCCTTTCTAACAAAACAAGAATCATCTAAATCGGTTTATAAACAAATTAGTTATGCCTAAAGATACGTAATAAACTTACATAAAGTGGTAACGAAAACGACAGTATTTCCAAGATTTCCTGAAAACTACTGAACCGATTTCAAAATTTCAAAAAATGGGACCAATTTGAGAAAAAACCTGATGTTATGACGTTTGAATCATTTCAATCGGTTCAGCCGTCTTCGAGTAATCAGTGTACATACATATAAAAAAACGCGTCGAATAGATAACCTCCTCCTTTTCAATTTTTGAAGTCGGTTAAAAACTATCGTAATGGTATCGCGTAGTAAACTAATTATACCGTCCTTCAAAACCAACTTCAAAGTCAAAGTGCTGCAGTCAAACATGATTGAATTACAGTTCCTTGTTCGAGCGAAAGAGGCGCTTACCAGGTTTTCATACAAAATAATACGATAACAATAACGGTTACCATAACGACAGAACAGTGTTTTGAGCAAATAACTTGTTTGCTGGAAAACAAAACTTCAATATAATATATTAATGTTCTTTTACTACCAGTTTCTATTCTTCTTTTCCAGACCAAGCACATTTTTACATAAACGCCAGAGGTAACCGTATGTTGTTCCTAGGGGACAACAGGTACAGAATAAGTAACAGGCTTGGTGGAGGTAAAGTGAGATGGAGATGCGCCACACACGAGAGGTTCAGCTGCCGGGCGACGGCGCACACCATCGATGACGTCATAGTCTACTTCATCGATAAACATACAACGTCAGGAACTTAATTAAGCCGATTAAAGCATTAAACCTGAATGAATTTCGGAAGTTAAGCCAATAATCTTGGAAAAAAAATTTGATTGAATCAGGCGTCACTTGGCGGAAGTCCCTAACCATTGTGAAAAACGAAATATATGTAGCTTACTTCCGCAAAAAACACAATATGCAAGATGCACCGCCCGCCCGCCCGCAAAAAATTGCACATGCACACCACGAAAACACCAGTGCACAATACCTGCATCTAGCAAGACAGCAATACACCTTGCACCGTCACCGATTAGACTACTCTTGAGTACTCTTGAGTTACTCTTGAGTAGTCTACTGGTGTTTTCGTGGTGTGCATGTGCAATTTTTTGCGGGCGGGCGGGCGGTGCATCTTTCATATTATTGTGTTTTTTGCGGAAGTAAGCTACATATATTTAGTTTTTCACAATAATCTTGGATTTTCACGGATGCAATAAACAGTTCACAAAAAATATATAGAAATCACTTTTAGAATTTTTTATCTATTTTAGCGGGATCTGCCTATTCGTTAATAGTTTTAGCGAAGTCAGGTACCTACTCAGAAATTATCCCATTAAAGTCTTGTTTCAAACTAGACGGTAACTTTGGCTTGCTCTGTTAAATTTTACTCTGTTACCTGTACAATTTAGTTGAAAGCTTTCGTAATATATTTTTTATTGATTAACTGTATTAAATAAATTTACAAATGCCCAATTTTGTCCTAATGTTCCTTAATTTTCTTTATGAAAAAAATGTGTACCTACCTATTAAATGGCTGCGAGAAGGTTGAACTCACTTGTGTACATTTTTACAATAATTTCAAAACACATTTTGAGCTTACAAATGTTTGTAGGAAAACCAAACTTTTATGTATATAATATTCTTCTTTTCCAGACCAAGAACCACATTTTTACATAAACAATAGAGGTAACCGGATTTTGTACATAGGGAACAACAGGTACAGAATAAATAACACGGCTTCTGGGGGTAAAGTGAGATGGAGATGCGCCACACACGAGAAGTTCAGCTGCCGGGCGAGGGTGCACACCATCGATGACGTCATAGTCTACTTCATCGATGAACACCTTACGTCCAGTCGGGAACTCAATTTAGATGAAAGGATGTGGGCCGATTAAAGCATCGGATTTCGGTTGCGTTTCGATATTATTGCAGATTATATTAACTACTTTTTATTGAATACATTTCTTGCTAATGTTATTTATGTACATTTCTTACATCTTAGCAAACAAAGCTCTCAAAGTTATCTATATAATATAATGTATTATGCACAGATAACTATGAGAGCTTTGTTCAAAAATTGAGCAATAAATTTGACGTTGACTGTATTCATGCATTTTTTGCATTATAGGTACACTATACATACATTAAGAAAATGACCGTCCTATTTATATATCCTTACTAATATGCAGAAGAATACACTGGTTAAATGCAGGTATTGTTATTGCCTTAATTTTAAGAGATCATCATCATCATCATGTCAGCCGAACGACGCCCACTGCTGGGCATAGGCCTCCCACAACGATCGGTCCTGCGCTGCCCGCAACCAGCGGCTTGTTATTCCGATATTCCCACGGGAACGGGTACCACGCGGGTAAACCCGCGAGGAACCGCTAGTGTTTAATAAAAAAGAAAATTAAAATTTCAAATTATTTTTATGCGTTCACAATTTTAATCTGTAATTATAGGAAAAATTGCGATGGAAAAAACCATGAACCCTCCAAGTAGCCTCCTGTCATCACGCCTGATAGCTACTTTCAGGACTCGTGGTTTATTTTTTAACCGACTTTAAAAAAAGGAGGAGGTTATCAATTCGACTGTATATTTTTTTTTTTTTTTTTTTTTTATGTGTGTTACCTCAGAACTTTTTAGTTAATGAACCGATTTGGATAATTCTTTTTTTATTTAAAAGGTGATGCTTCTCGTGTGGTCCCATTCAAATTTTATCAAGAACTGACAAGAAGTTCAGGAGTTATCCTGAATAATGTGTATTCAGACTTTATTTGGGTATATGGACGATTTCATAGTTTCATCAAATTGGGGATCATTTTCAAAATATTTTTTGTTTCGAAAGTTCTGACCTGGTCTTACTTTCACCAAGTCAGGACCAGGGGATCAAATCCCAGGAAAATCGAGAGAAATTCTCAAATATAGGCAAGCCTTATGCGTTCCATTTATTTTTGAAGTTAGTCAAGTATTTGAATCTGGTAGTCATCATCTCATAGTGATGAGATTTATCTTGGTACTTACTGAACTGTTTGAAGTCGGTGCCAAGCCAAAAAGAATAAGAACGAAATATACTAAGTGAAATAACTAACATATAAAAAAAAACTCGGTCCCAAGCGTGAGGTGTAGGACGTAATTACCTCAATACGTATAAGACGGCACCGACTTCAAACAGTTCAGTAAGTACCAAGATAAATTAGAAAAAGTCACGTATCATCGTCCTTTGAATTAAAAAATCTTATTATTTTTTTCGTTTTTTAGTGTTTGTTAAATTTGTTTGAAGATCCGTTTTGAAGGCGGTTACATTTTTTTTTCAAAAACGTTTTATTTTTCGATTTTCCATCACAATTTTTCCAACAAAAATAATGTATGAACTAAGATTGATTTTCTAGAATTTGACTTCTTCACCTCATGGAAAAGTAGGTCGTTGGTTGGGTTGAGGAATTTAACGTACTTTATATTATAGTAAGGACTCCACTCGGTACCACACAAGTTGGCTGTGCTCCACCCGACGCAGAGGGTGCAAGGTTGTGGTATTTACTGACGGCGATTATAATAATAAGGATTTTATCAATGAACATAGACACGTTAAAGATGAATGTAATTCCAAGATTCCCGGTCATGTACTTAAATATTGAAAAAGAACTTTCAATATTTCCTCGGGTCTGTGTAAATGTGGTGATACGCGTCGTTGTTCCCCTTTGAGTATTCAAAACTTGTTTCCAATT
This sequence comes from Crambus lathoniellus, assembly GCA_949710035.1. NCBI lineage: Eukaryota > Metazoa > Arthropoda > Insecta > Lepidoptera > Crambidae > Crambus > Crambus lathoniellus. Next base: position 7,570,035 of record OX453307.1, on the reverse strand, counting down.
TCCGTAATTCTAGTGCCCAAGCTGCTACAGTTTGGTATTGTAACAATGAGATGGTGTCCAATATTTGTTAATTTAATTTTTTTTAAAGTTTATTAATTATCCGTTATCAAGTTTTCCATTAAACACTTTCTTAATATACATGGGCTTAGTTAATTGGTGTGATTGTTAGAAAATATTTTTTTTTGTTTAATATTTTTAATTTTTTTATTTTTTATATTTACTTACTTCCTTACTTCGCTGGCTCAGCGACCCGAAGTGAATATTGGCCTCTGATGTTAAAGCACGCCATTTTGTTCGGTCTTGCGCCAGTTCCTACCACTCAGCTACGTTGATTTGGCCTAGGTCTTTGGCAGCTTCTTATATTTAGTAATATATTATTTATAATTAAATAACGTAAGTTGCACAAATAATATTTAACTTTTTATTATTGTTACTTCCCAGATTACCAGTTCATCCGATCTCGAAAAGGAAAGCCGTTGATAAGTTACAAGGGTTATAAATATTATAGGAAACGTGCTTCCGGGGTGAAAGCTTGGTGGTCTTGCTCGACACACAGCCACAAGGGATGCAGGGCCGTTATTTACACAGTAGCGGATGACATTGTCAAATATTCACATGATCATTCTCACCAATAAAACTCATTGTTAAGTCTATGAATCAATATACGACTAGGAAAAATGTTGACTCCGGCTGTTGGACCAAGATACCAGTTATTGAAATTAAAGCATTAAAAAAAAAACGACCCCACTCACAACTAGCTCCGATGGGACTCGAACCCTCTCGAACTCGAAAGGTCGTTTCACTGTCCGGGCGACTGCTCTAACCACTGAACTAAGGATGAGAAGCGTCGAATTTATCCAATACTTTCATTCCTTCCTTTATAACGACAATAACGCCCGAATTCTCGAACGCAAATCATCTTTGGGAGCGTCTCAAACATCATGGCATCTCTTTCATACGTTTGACATTTAAAGTGACAGGGCGATGTATGAGACGCTCCCAAAGATAAGTAGCGTACGAGTATTCGGGCATAAAAGGTTTAAAAGTGCGCTCAATGGCATCCTTGCTGAAAAAGCTTTCGATCTTTTTTGATGACAAATAAAATTGTAATTATTAATTTATATTTGGAATAGACAATAGACTCCTTCAATATTGACATTTACTAACCTCTTAAGACAAGACTACAACACTAGCTGATGAAACTAATTAATAAGAAAGATTATACAGGGTGTTAGGGGCACCTTTGCAAAAACTTTAACCATGGCTTCAGACCATCTGAACAACGTACAGCAAGAATTTTTTGTCGGAAATGAAAAAAAAATGACTTTTTATACAAATTTGGCGCAGGGGTAGGCTACCCACCTTCTGCGCCAGAGGTCTCGGGTTCGATTCCCGAACAAGACAAATATTTGTGTGCATGAACATGTCTATTTGTCTTGGTCTGGGTGTTAACTATCTATATTAAGTATGTATTTACAAACAAAAAGTATTTAAGTATATATTTATCCGTTATCAAGTTTTCCATGATACAGTTTCTTAATGAAATTAACATAGGCTTAGATAATTGGTGTGATTGTAAGAAGTTATTTATTTATTTATTTATTTATTTATTTATTTATTATTTTATTTATTTATTTATTTATTTATTTATTTATTTATTATTTATTTATTTATTTATTTATTTATTTATTTTATTTATTTATTTATTTATTTAGCAACTTATCGGGTCATTTTGTATGAAGAGTCGTTTTTTTTTTATTCCGACAAAAAATCTTGCTGTGCGTTGTTCAGCATGAATTCCTGAAGCCATGGTTAAAGTTTTTGCAAGGGTGCCACTAACACCCTGTATATTAATGTAAGAGACTGTATAATAATGTAAGTACTATATAATAATGTAATACCTAGTAATAAATTGGAATTGGAACTAGTAAAATGTAATGTTCATATACCGTAAGGTGAATCATGGCTGTACCAAAATTTTTCTTATACCTATGTAACATCTTGTAATACCTATGTTTATGAACAAATAAATGATTGATTGATTGAATACAAAAAAAAAACTTCTTACGCGCAGTAAGCCAGCGTATATTTCATCAATGTAAAGATATTACTATTCACACACGAAAGAAATAACTTTCCAGATATTTGACAATCGATATAGATGAAATAATTGCTATTTCAAATTACATTAACTTTTTTCATTCACAATGCAATTTTTATTATTGAAATTGAAGTACTAGAAAAAAATGACCCCCTCACAACTAGCTCCGATGGGAGTCAAATCCACGACCTTTCACTGTCCGGGTGACTGCTCTAACAACTGAGCTACGGAGTCGCTACGAGAAGCGTCGAATTTATCCAATACTTCTTACGCGCTGCATAGCCAGCGTATAATTCATCAATGTGAAGATATTACTACCCTCACCCACGAAAGAAATACCTCCAGATATTTAACAATCGATAAAGATGAAATAATTGCTATTTCAAAGTTAACTTTTTTGCATTCACAATTCACAATTTTTATTATTGAAATAAAAAGTATTACGTACTTATAAAAAAGTCGTTTTTTTTCTAATACTTACCTACTTCAATTTCAAAAGATTTATATTAGAAAACAACGTCGTTTTTTAACACGCCAATATCAAGCAGTCCACTACTTTGCGTATGACATGATGAACGAAGATGATGATTAGACGATTATTAAATTCTAAATGAGAAAACTGCACAAAAACTTCGGGACTGTACAAAAAAAATAAAAATCCTTATTGTGTGTTACCTAGTTAAAGTTTTTAATACCTATCTCTCTGATTTTATTGCTTTATTATTTTTATTTGATCGGTAATAATAGAAAGGTGTACAAACAAATTCATCATTATTTAACACATTAACTATATCACAGATTACCAGTACATCCGCTCTAAGAGAGGAAAGCGATTGATCAGTTACAAGGGCTACAAATACTATAAGAAACTTACCTCCGGAGTAAAAACTAAATGGGCTTGTTCGACGCACAGCAGCCACAAGGGATGCCGCGCCGCTGTTTTCACAGTAGGGGATGACATCGTCAAATATTCACATAAACATAATCACAAATGAAACTCATTGATACTTTTGATTGAATCAGGCGTCACTTGGCGGAAGACCCTAACCATTGTGAAAAACGAATCATTATGTAGCTTACTTCCGCAAGAACACAACGTACAAGATGCAACGTGCACCGCCTGCCCGCCCGCAAAAAATTGCACATGCACACCACGAAAATACCGATAGACAATACCTGCAATTATAACCTTTCTAACCTTTCTTAAATAAGCAAATCAATTTAATTGATTTAAAAATATAATTTTATGCATTTACAATGCCATTCTGTAAGTACTTATAGGAAATATTGTAATAGAATAAAAAAGCATTGGAATGGGTTCCACGACTTCGAATCCCGTTCGAAAATCTAATGTCAAACTGTAGATATTTTCTTTTTAAAATTTTCCTATTCAAAGCAAATGACAAGATTTAAGCTTTAACTTCAAAGCTCCTAAAGTGCATTTTACTAGATTTAATTAGCTTTGCTTATTTTGGTATCTGATATAGGAATCAAGTAAAAATACCCTTAGGAGCTTAGAAGTTAAATCCAAAATTAAGAAGTTGGCTAAAATTATTTTTCTTAATATGAGAAGGTAATTTAGGAACGTGTAATAACCCCTTAAGCAGTCGGTCGCTTTGGTCACGCGACCCTGCAGTGGCGCCAACATCCGAATGGAACCTTTACGGCCTTTTAAATACTCGTATGTACTTTCGTGCTTTCGTACCGTAATGTTTAAATCAAAATATCATATAAGTAGATGTATTTACATCTTAAAATTTAAGATTTAATGTCCTCGCGTAGTGTTCAATGAAATAAAAAATAAATGCTTGGATTTAACCGCATATTCTAGAAATTCCAAAAATTGTGTCATTTACAGGGAATAATTAAAAATGACTCTCAGTTTTATTTTAATTTGTTATATCAATTCTACAATTTATTATAAGGCTACACATAATGTATTGTTGTTATTTCACAGATTACCAGTTCATCCGCTCTCAGAAAGGAAAGCTCTTGATAAGTTAGGGGGGCTATTAATATTATAAGCAAACTACTTCCGGGGTCAAAAGTAGGTGGGCTTGCTCCACACACAGCAACAAGGGATGCAGCGCTGTTATTCACATGGTAGCGGATGACATCGTCAAGTGTTCACATGTTCATACTCACCAATAAAACTCATTGTTCAATCCATATAATAGCTACAATATGGACTAACAAACAAGTTGTTCTTTCTAGTAAAAAAATAATTTTAAACATTCGGAACTACAAATGTCAAGATGCAATACCTACTTAATAAGAATACGTGTGGCTTTGTTATTCGGTTTGTGTGGCATAAACTTTAACTCTATAATATTAAACCATCGATATAATGGGAATTGAATGATAATGTGTTTTAAAACTCATGTGTACTATCATGCTTTCGTCTGTAATACCTGATTTCAAAGATTATAACGTTCACATCAAGTTTTCATGCATAGCTACTAATCTATGAACAAAGCACTTACTCGTATATCCCACCAAAACAATCCTGTATAGAACTGGCCAACTCTCGCTGGAGCTGCTTATTTCTTTATAAAAAGTGATTAATGCCCGAATACTCGTACGCTACTTATCTTTGGGAGCGTCTCATGCCCGAATACTCGTACGCTTCTTATCTTTGGGAGCGTCTCAAACATCATGGCATCTCTTTCATACGTTTGACATTTAAAGTGACAGGGCGATGTTTGAGACGCTCCCAAAGATAAGTAGCGTACGAGTATTCGGGCATCAGTCACTTTAAATGTCAAACGTATGAAAGAGATGCCATGATGTTTGAGACGCTCCCAAAGATGATTTGCGTTCTAGAATTCGGCCGTAAATCTCTCAGTAAAGCCAAGCCAACTCTAATGTTCCTTACTGCGATTTTTTATTAAAGTTCGGTTTTATGTGACTTGGTCGTTGACTTGTGTCCACCAATATGTAGGAATGTTCAACGTTTAGAGTTCAAGATAAACCATAAACATTTACATAAAAATAAAAATAAGTTAAAAATGTAACATGAAAAATAGTAGATTGTACAACAAGTGCATAAAACGTACTATTTTACCCGAGATGTATATATCCATCCGAGCCGTAGGCGAGGGTGGATAGTCAATTCGAGGGTAAAATGGGTTTTATGTACAAGTTATACACTCTGCTTTTCACTTAGAGTGTAAGGAAAGTAAATAACAATATTGCAAAAAAGATAAAATTAAGAATGAGTCACACCAACACATCAAAATATGACTATAAAAATTACTGCATTTAATGCGCGTACTCGTGCAAGTACTAATAGTTTTTGTTTCATCGAAATCTGGCCAGAATTTCCAAAGTTGTATAGCGTTGTAAAGTTTCACCAGCTTTTGTAAATTTGCTTTCCTTGCGCGCTATTGCGATGACGTCATGTCGCACTGACATCTCCGATTGCGGCTGTTGTGGCTGATTTCCGTCTAACTGTACTGCATAGAGTCCGTCTGTGCGCAATCTGCGCGCAACTCGTGCGTTTTTGACGCTAGTTACAGTACATTTTCTTCGTTCTAAGGTTATGGTAAATGATTAGTATTCGATTTCGACCGCGCGCAGGCGCTCTCTAAAACTGTCACCTACTGTCGATACCGAAAGACATTTATCTCACAAACTTATCTAACCCAGTGGTGGAGGCGCCACTAGCAGTACAAAATTATCGAAATGGCTGTCAGTTTTTAGGGTGCATATTTAACCACCAAGTCAGTTAAAGTTGTAAATACATTTTGTTTTGACGGTTGCTATATGTATCGACAGAATACCGCCCGCCATTACGAATGTTGATTTAATTTATTATTCACGAAAATAAAACATTATTTGAAGGTGTTTTTTCACATGGGCTCAGCTCAATACAAAATTTCTTAACCATTTCATTGATCGACTATAAGAAAAATAAATTTTATTACGAAACCGTGAGAGCGCCAACTATATAGCCAAAGGATTCTATGTAGATCGGAAGTGCGACGTGTCGTCACACGTTAATGCCATTGGTTCACCCGAATTTTCCACGGAGGCCGTACTTTAAAGTTTAATATCTCAGTCATTTTTGAAGATAGGAAAAAAATAAAAACAGATTCTTTTTTCTCGAGTTACATATTTTTTAGATATGCTGATAACAAAAATCGTTGGTGTGACTCATTAGCAATATTGGCGGGAAGACTTTCTTTTTCTTTTTTTTTATACGTGGCATTGGTAGCACAGTGACTTTAGCATTAGATCGTAGTCCATAATGCTCTTGAAATACTTATTTCTTAGAAAACTCATCAATTTTGCCTAGTTTTATTAATTTAGCATGGATTATGTACAAAATTGAAGAAACAGAATGAAATAATAAGTTTATTTAACGAAGTTTAATTACGTGTGTGGCTGTTTACCTGACGATCTTTGTCTTAAAGTCTGAGACTTAGACGAAGATTTTACTTTATGCACTAGAGCATAAAAAGCGATTTTATGCAGCCTATACCCAACATAAACACGAACTTTACGAGCATGAGAAGTGAAAAAACATTTTTTAAATATTAAAATAAAACATTTTCCCGTAATATTTTTTATTGGTGGTGGTTTTATATTATATTCTCAATTAATTTTAATCTTTATGAGAACAACGTTTTTTTTCCATCCCGCCCTTTTCAACTCGTCTATAAAGTTCGGTACAAAAATAATTAATACTATCATAATGTTACATGGTGCACTACTTTTTTTATTAAGATTCTTTGACCGTTTGTAATGATACGATTTGCTAACTTTACCTTATGAGGTCTGAAACCCTCAGCATGTCTCTCAATTAAAGCATTTTTTCAGCATTCTGCCAGCTCCTGACAACAAGAAAAGGAAAGCTACAGATTAAAATTGACAACTACGTATTTTGCCAAAGAAAGTCGCTAGGCGAAAAGAAACGGTGGGTCTGCTCTACACACTGTTTCAGGGGATGCAAAGCTCAATTCTACACTTTAGATAATGAAATTATAAAATTCCGAGCAGTACACAATCATTAAAATGGTTTTTAGCCATAAATAAAAGTTACCTCATCGATAAGTAGTGTGCAAGTGTATTGTGTGATTTAAATAGTACAAAATTTGTGTAAGTGTTCTAAGTGTGTTTTATTAACAGTCATCCATATATTTATTATATTATATATTTTTTCTCCAAAGCCTTCGACAAAATTTCCCACAATTTACTTTTACAGAAGCTCTGGAGGTTTGGTATCCATGGTAATCTGCTTAGGTGGATTGAATCTTACATTCGCAATCGCAGTCAGGCTGTTTGTCTGAAGGGCTACTGTTCTACATTCTTACCTATACCATCTGGAGTTCCACAGGGCTCTCATCTTGGGCCAATCCTATTTTCTATTTATATACATGATATCAGCAAGACCCTATGCTATAGTAGTCACCTTCAATATGCAGACGACACTAAAATATACAGAGTCATCAATGGCGTAGAGGACTGTCTGCGATTGCAGGATGATTTGGATTCGCTCCAGGTGTATTGTAGTGAAAATCAATTGTTCCTTAATGCAGAAAAGTGTCACGTGATAACATTCACGAGAAAACATGCTCCAATTTTGCATATGTACAAGATTGATAACGTGATGTTAAAACGTGTAGACGTGGTAAGGGACTTGGGAATAATAGTTGACAGTGGACTCTCCTTCAATTCACATATTGAACAAATAAAAAAAAGAGCTTTTCGCAGTCTTGGTTTCATAAGTAGGGTCTCCAAACCGTTCAGTAATCTTTTAACTTTAAAAATACTTTTCTTTAGTTTTGTTCGCTCTATTTTAGATTTTGGTAGTGTTGTTTGGAGCCCATATTACAAAAAAGACATTGGTCTTCTGGAAAGAGTGCAGCAAAAATTTATAAAATTGCTTAACTTCCGTGCTAATGTTTTAAACATAGAATACACTGATTCTTTAAAAAAACACAATTTATTGTCATTGGAAAATCGCCGAAAGATGTTCGACCTAGTATTTCTATTTAAGTTAAGGCGCTACTCGGAAAAAGTATGGACTCTTTGATATAAAACTATAGGACGGTTAGAGTTGTTATAAATCTGGTAATAAGATATATATTTCTTCATACCTTTATCTAGAATCGTATAGTTTCAGAAACACGATTTTATGATTTTGGCTCGACACTTTTTATTTTCGAAAATACCTCTAAAAAATAAGAAATATCAAGATTATTCTTAAATGGGGATACATATACTATTGAAAATTGGTTTATTTAGTGGACACCAATAATATCTAGGATCGTATAGAAGCATTTTTTTAAAATCGCTATAGTTTTTGAATACGAAGCGATTTTGTGTTTTTTTTGCGTAATCGGCAAAATCGGTCTCGCTCCCGCGCGCGTCGTTTTCTCATTGCTATCTCGCTTTAGCATAATTTTTCCGAGTATCGCCTTAATAAACTACAAGATAGATTGCCCGGCCCTTCTATCAAAAGTAAATCTTATAGCTAAAGCACGACTACCCGCACGCCCCTCACGCCCAGTGAAAATTTTTGTACCACCATACTATCGGAAAAATTATACCCGAAATAGCTACTTTTCTCGCTGTCTAAAAATGTATAATGATCATTTTCCCAATTTGGATTTGTTTTGTAATTCAATAACTGGTATTAAATCAGAAATTTTTGAAATGTTAAAGTGAACCTTTTTTTTTACCTAGGTATTTCAAGACAACTTTATAATAATAAACAAGAGTAACGGGACTCAACGCGACATTTATTATGAAGTACATATTATTATGTACTTACAGCGCTGAGTCCCGTTACTCTTGTTTATAATTATAATGGAACGCGAAAGTTTAAAATCTTAAATTTTATAATAGCTTAACCTATTATTATATATTTTTGCATATCGATATTTTGTTACTGCATGTTACTTTTAACTTAGCTTTAAATAACTGTATCCAACTTTTTTGTAATGTTCAATTTTGGGCACTCGTTGTCTATAACTTAATAACCTTTTTCTATGTCAATTTCTTTGTAATGACTGTATGTGCCAAAATAAAGAGAAAAAAAATATATTTAAAACGGTTACCCCCTTATTAATAAACGAAGAGTAAAAAGTTTGCTTAGTAATATGATGCTTTGAAACGTCAAAAGTAAGGAGTTATATTCTAAGCAATATTTTTAGTTTAAGCTAGGTGTGTAAACTAACAATTTGTTTATTAATTAGTTATTTAGAATTCTGAAACTTTAACTTGATATCAAAGTATTGATGGGTGATGACGAATTATTTTCATACTTAGGTAAAGATTATTAATTTTAATTGAGTTTATGCATTCACAATGCAATTCTGTAAGGTAAAGATCTTGCTAAAATTCACCGCCGTGGAATGGAAAGAGATTAGCGGGTTGCAGCTATTATGTGTATTTTACGTGAATTGCTTGCAATAAGTAGGTCACCGATCGCAGACTGTATGTAAACAAACATGCGACGCGGGGCAGGCCTCGATAAGGTCGAGTCGCAAGTCAGCAGTTTCGTCGCCGATACCGCCACTGCCAAACAGAACCCTGCCGGCCGGCGCCGGCGCGGCGGCGCCCCGATCCCGGTAATCTTATTACGCATTAGTCAGGTGTACGTGCAGTTGACATTCACGCGACGTGCAATACCGGTTTTGATAACGCGCGGCGTGTACAGTGTGACAACGTTTTCTGTTCCGGTGATGATCATTGGAACTAAAACAGTTTTCATACGCCAGTCTATTTTGACAGCTAATTTCGTATTGCAAGTGGCTCCTCTGTCAGGGATGTCATCGGAATAGACAGGATTGTGGGACTAAGGTTTGCGTGACGTGTGCGTCGTTATGTCATTACGGCAATACGAAGTCAAACGTCATGACGCAAACGTGGTCAAGACGCGCTGCATAGAATTACCGCGATCGGGGCGCTGGCCGCAAGCACCGACCCCGTGAGCAGCGCGCCACCGCTTCCTACCGCAGTGGCGCCACGTGCGCCCCGCGCACAATCAACTTGACTATGCTGCTGCTGCTGCCGCCAAAACAACTTCGCGGTCGCAAAAGCCAGTCCTGTGTGCCAAAAGAACACCTGCGCCAATTGTTACCTTCCCGGGACAAGATGACCAAGGTTTTATCGAGGTTCGGGACAAAAGGCGACATCGTCAGCGCGCGACGGAGAAGAACCAGTATGGTACCAAACCGACAGGGCCCAACTTCCTGCAGCGAGCTGCCATACCGACCACGGCGGTATACCCGTCTGTACCACACCGTCACCGCGGGGGACGTGACAGAGTTCCTACATTAAGGAGAAGGCTCAAGAGTTCAGCCTTTGGAATCGCGCCACAATACTAACTTCAAGTCGTTTGTGGTGCGCGTCCCGACAGCAAGGTTGGATACACAGAACACGGAAATAAAAATTTTGGTTGGATACTTTGGAGGACAGGGCGTGGTGTACCGGCGCTTCTGTGGGACTTTGCCTAATGCCACCGATACGCCGCCGTATATAAAGTTTTAATAAAATTATGTTATTATGTTTTTTTAAATATTTATTTCTCTTAGCCTTCATCACACCTAATGTTAAGTGGTGATAAGAATGAAGGTGGAAGCGCACTACTCCCGGAATCTTCAATCACTGAGGAGCTGGCTATCTTATCTCTAACTGCCGGAACACAATAATGGTGAAATAGTAGATTGTACAACAAGTGCATAAAACGTACCATTTTACCCGAGACGTATATATCCACCCGAGCCGTAGGCGAGGTTGGATAGTCAATTCGAGGGTAAAATGGGTTCTATGTACGAGTTATACACTCTGCTTTTCACTTCGAGTGTGAGGAAAATAAATAACAAAATTGCAAAAAAGAAAAAATAAAGACTTCGCCATATTGGCGGGAAGACTTTCTTTTTTCTTTTTTTTATTTTTTTTTATTTTTTTTTTATTTTATTGGATAAGGGAAACATACAGCACTATATAATACATTATTATTGAGAAGCATTATGATTGTTCAAAGGCCAACACAGTTTCCACAAAGATAAATTAATGCAAATCATAAGTTGAGTATACACTAGACAATTTTAACGAATTATATAGGTACCAAAAACACAATCAAACCATTAGACACTTATTAAAATTATTAAAACATAGTTAAGTGATATAAACAACGACACGGTGATCAGCTGTTACATATACTCTTTTTAAACTTAAACAAACTAAGGGAAAAAATATCAATTTGCTGATAGCTCTTATCATAAGAACTACAAGCTCTAACCGAGAAGCGGTTTTTGGCATAATTGGTGCGACAAAAAGGCGGAGCAAAAGTTGTCGAGGATCTCAAGCAAAACCTTTTGCATTTATAAAATATCTTACTGGTAAGATAAATCGATTCAACCATAGTGTTTATAATTTTAAAAAGAAAGAATTGATCACGTTGTTCTCTTCGCAGCCACAAGGGTGTTATCATGTCCGTACTAAAATTAGGGTATTTATATTTCATGCGTCTGATGAACTTATTCTGGATACGTTCAATAGAGTCAATATGCGTCTTATACTGTGGATTCCAAGCCGTTGATGAGTATTCCAGTACAGATCTTACAAATGCATTATACAATAATACCAGAGTGCTAGGATTTTTAAAATCAGAACCCTGACGAAAGATAAACCCTAACATTCTATAGGCCTTAGCAGTGATTTTATTGATATGCGAGGTAAAATGTAGATCGCTGTCCAGGAGAACCCCCAGGTCACGTGTCTCGATCACTCTATGAAGACTATTATTTAAAAGATTATAACTATAAATTATGGGACTTTTTTTCCTGCTGTATGTTATTATGTGACATTTGTCTACATTTAATTTTAATTTATTATCCAAACAATACTGAGCGAGACGATCTAAATCTTCCTGAAGTAAATGACAATCAGACAAGGTTTTAATTTCACGAAAAATTTTTGTGTCATCTGCATAGAGTAATATTTTTGAATTTTGGAGAACGCTAACAACATCGTTAATGAATATATTAAACAATAATGGACCGAGGTGCGATCCCTGAGGTACGCCCGACGTTATAGGTACATAAGTAGATGTGAAACCTTTTAATGCAACAGCTTGACTACGGTCACGAAGGTAAGATGTGAGCCATCTGAGGAGGTCGCCGTGTATATTAATAAGCTGTGGGAAATTTTATCAAAAGCTTTAGAATAATCGGTATACACGGCATCCACCTGAGATCCCCCGTCAATTGTAACGAGAACATCCTCAAGAAACTCACCAAGATTTGATTCAGTTGAACGTTTGTCTATAAAACCGTGTTGCTGTGGAACTAAGAGTGGCCTAATAGCGGGGAAAAGCGTATCGTAAACAATTTTCTCGAACAGTTTAGGCATGATGGATAACTTTGATATTCCTCTGTAATTTCTTATGTCATGTTTGTCTCCTGCCTTAAAAATAGGTACTACTAGCGAACGCTTCCAGGACGTAGGCATTATACCATTCGATAAAGATGACACAAACAATTTAGAAATTGGTTCAGCGAGAAGCTCTCGACATCGCTTTAAAAACACTGGATGTATACCATCAGGGCCACTTCCCTTCGATTCATCCAGACGAGATAGATATTTTTTAACTATTTCCGGGATAATGTGAACGCTACCAATAACCGAGTCACCTGATGTTGGACATAGTGCAGTGGAAGCAGCAGAATTAAGCGATGGTTCTTCAAACACTGACTGAAAGAACTCACTAAATGCATCAGAAATCTGTTGTCCATCGGACACAGAGACGTTGTCCAGAAACAGAGAATCGGCAATGCCGGTATTAGCCTTCTTACTTTTAACGAATGCCCAAAAGGCTTTAGAATTAAGTTTGATATTCATCTCAGACCTCTGAATAAACGTATTATAACACGAGGCTTCAAGTAACTTGCAATCCCTACGTAAGTCAGAGAACGCTTCGTAGTTAGCAAGTCCACCATAAACTTTCCATTTCTTATGTTTTCTATTCTTTTTATTAATTAAACTAATCAGTCTCTTCGAATACCATATAGGATATCTATTATCGTGACGAACTACTTTTGACGGTACATATTTATCTATTATGCCATTAATTATCATATAAAAGTTTGAGAGTGCCAAGACTACGTTATTCTTTGGAAGATGTAAATCCCAATCAATTTTGGACAACTCCTCACAAATCTTACTATAATCAGCCAAATAAAAACGCTTAATTACACGAGGCGCTGGCTTTAAATAATTATATGATTCATTTATATTTATACTAATATTTAATGACGGATGATGTAAATCCTCTGGAAATGATAAAGGAGTAGTGCGAGTGACAATACACGGAGAACTGGAGAAGACCAAATCAAGACATTTGTGATTATGATTATATATTGAGTTATACTGATGCCAGGCAGTAAAATTCAGAAAGTCAGACACTTGTGATGTTAGGACATTTACAGTTGGATTGGTCAAATAACATTCACTACTAGCCGCGTCGTTAGTAGATCTCAAGCTCCACTCAGCATCCGCTATATTAAAATCACCCACGACTATAAATTTATAAGTAAGAAACTGCAGACTTAATTCGGCTACATAATCCAAGAGTACTAGCTCTGAAGTCACTTGATAAGAATCTTGAGGAAAATAACAACACAGCAAACAAATCTTTGCTTCGTTAGAACCATTCGAGATACTTAAATTAACGGATGTAATATCAGCGCGAGGAAAGGAAGGCAACACCGGCATCTCAGGGCGCACCTCAACCCGTAATTCCCTACGCACAGCGATCAGAGTACCTCCACCCAAACTCAGCCTAAGTCTACCGTAATCCCGATCGGTTCTATACACATTATATCGATAGTCAAATAACTCATTGTCGTAGATAGCCGGTAAAAGCCAAGTTTCTGTGAGGCAAATTATATCATAATTTGCATGCGAAACGTTAGTAAAAAAATCTTTTGTTTTGGTCCTTAAGCCACGGACGTTTTGATAGAAAATATTTAACACAGTAAAATTAAAAGTAAACAATAGTTTTTATGAACAATCATGGTAACGATCAAAAGATTTTTCTCAAAATTACCAGGCTGCCAATGTTGTAGAACACGATAACAGTGTATATTTATTTGAAATTTTAATCTAATAATAAAATTAAAGTAATATTGTAATAAACAATTGCTAGTCATTATCTTTACCGTTAAGAATAAACAATAGTTTTTACGAATCATCAAGACTACGATCAAACGATTTTTATCCAAATTGTCGGGCTTCCAATGTTGTAGATCATTATAACAGTATATGTTTATTTTAAATTTCAATCCTCGAATTAGACAAATGCAATATTGTAATAAATAATAGCGAATCAATAATGAGTGAATAAAGAATTGGCGGTAGAGTAAAACTACCTCCCGCCCAATACGTATTTGTAAAGTATGCACAGAATTAACAAAAAGTGAGTAACGTTTGTAACAAAATAAATAATTTACAACCAGTTCAAACACCAATACGCAATCAGTTGAACAGCCACAATACACTGTAAGAGAACAACGGTCAATGAATAGTGATCTAATACTTACCGCTGCTTGTCGTCGAGAGCAGTGGTACATTGAATAGAACAAACTTGTAGTGACTGCACTCGGGCGCTCAAACAGCGGCCCGCTAAATCGGTAAGTAAACAACGGCCCGCTAAATCGGTAAGTGAGTTAAACTTAACAACAAAATTACACCAAATGTCACACCAATTCACACCAAAACGATGTGTATTATATATCTTTGAATAATAAAGCGATTGGAAAAAAAATGATAATTGAATAATTTGTTTAAGTTTTAAGGTATAAAATAAAAATAAATATGAAAACACTGACTCGAATTTATAAAACCAATAAACTAGAACTATGACACCTATGTTATCTTCTTTAAAGCCTCTTCAGAAGTAATATGTAGCACAGGAGATGACTCAGAACGCCGAACCATTATAGTGCAATTACGCACCCAGCAGTATTTATAGTCCTTTTCTTTTGCTCTCTGTTTAGCTTGCTGTAGAAGGTTTTTATTGCGACTAGAAAGATGGTCATTCACATAGATTCTGCGATTTTCTCCTGACAATCCCAAGTCATATGTTCTTATTTCTTTCAACTTTCTGAGGGAGGCCATAAAGTCGTCTTTTTTGTAGCGAGACTGCATTTTTAACACTATGGGCTTGGCTTTTTTATTGTCAGCGTTGTTCATCACTGCAACACGGGTAACAAAATCGACGTCCGTTCGCACATCAAGCGGGAAGTTACTCAGCTTAGCTAGGGATTTAACAATTTCTATTAGATTTTCGCCCGCTTTTTGAGGAATTCCGTTAATTTGCAGATTTGATCTTCGCACCCATTGTTCACTGTGAGCATTTTTTTCAATGAGTTCTGTGACAGTGGCTCTCAAATCCTTTAATTCATCTTTAGTGGATTCAAGTGACGATACCCTGGATTCGATATTCGATACCTTTTTGGCAATTTCATCCATTCTTGCGTCCAAAGAAGACCTTATATCTGCTATGTCACTTACAACTTGCTTTAAGTCAGATTGCATAGACTGTATCGATGCAAACTTACTCTCAAGCCCTGAGATCTTAGCAAGAATAAGCTTCACAGCATCGCCCGTGTTCGAACCGCAATCCATCTCCGTATTCTGTTCTTGATCCTCTATATTAGCCACTGATTTTCTCGATGCGGATGATGTGTTGTCTCGGCATGACGAACATAACCAGTTCTTCCTACCGGTGCCGAGTCTGTCGAATCCACGTTCGGTGACTCCACTGCAGCCAAAGTGAAATTTGCCGCAACAAACGGAACATTCTGGACCGTGGCCCACAGCTTCGTTACACTTCACACAGCGAGAAGAAGCGAACCCCGTTGCCATTATACTTGAGCACCCCTGGTTAGCTAGTAGCACTAGAACGGAGTAATATTTTTTCGCTTTGTGACGCGTGTCTACCCAACTGAGCACAGCGCGCTACTATGAGCGTTTATGTTATATTATACGTGGCATTGGCAGCACAGTGTCTTTAGCATAGATCGTAGTCCATAATGCTCTTAAAATACTCATTAATTTTGCCTAGTTTTATTAATTTAGTAATTTAACATGGATTATGTACTTTAAGAAACAGAATGAAATACGTTAGGTATTAATCAATTTTATTTAATGAAATTTAATTGCGTGTGTGACTGTTTACCTGACGACCTTTGTCTTAGAGTCTGAGACTTAGACGAAGATTTTACTTTATGCACTAGAGCATAAAAAGCGATTTTATGCAGCCTATACCCAACATAAACACGAACTTTACGAGCATGAGAAGTGAAAATGATTTATTATTATTATGAACTATAATTTTGATGACTGTAATGAACTTTATTCAATTTCCTTTACCGCATTGTGAAATGCCGATTGCGTCCGCTCGAAGCCGTGCGGGGCCGTACGGTGCCGTTCAGGCCGCTACTGTACCATGTAGACGGATATAATCAGAGAAACTTCAATAAATCAGGTTTCGCTTCTTTTCATTAAGATTTATTATTGGATTGCAGTTTCGTTCATCCTATCGAGACGAGGAAAAACTCATCTACTATACGAAGGCTACACGTATAGTCGGGGACAAATTCGGTGAACCACATCTTACTTCTTTTCGTGTGGCTGGCGTCTCACCGTTCAGTTTCAGTCCTTATCCGTAATTGCTTATGCATTGTACGACCCTAGTTTAATACATAACAAAATAGTAAAAGGGTCTGCGCGTGAATGGCGAGGCACCAGCCACGTGAAAAGAAGTAAGAGGTGGTTCACCGAATTTGTCCTCGAGTGTACAGGAGAGCATACTGGCAGCCCTCAGGAGACAGGGTCAGGTGGGTCTGTACCCAGAGGAAGAACTGTCCAGCAAAGCTGTATATCGTAGATGATGATGATTCAATCATTTGTAAGGATGTACCTACATGTCCACACGGCATCTTCATAGTGAGTTTATTATTCGTAACGAAAAATTTTAGACGATCTATTTGTGATTTGTGATTGGTGAAGGTACAGTTCTTTAATGTAGCTAAAGCTCTAAAACTTGTTAATTTAATGGTCTCGTTACGGGCCTTCGTAAGACGTATGAATGAACCGTATCAGGGTTAAAGGTTTATTTTCTATCTTTTCGTACCAAGAATTGTAAAAAAGTTGTGGCGAATTGTTATGAATCATTGCTCGCTAAAACATTTAGGTATTCGGGTATTATAAAAAGCTATATAATCTACAAAATGACTTATTGTGACGTACGTGTGTTGACTATATTTTTCTTCGTGAAAGTAAAAAGCTATGTCTATAAATATTAAGGACCAAATTTTTTTTATATTACTGCCCTTTTGTATTTGAAATGCTGAATGAAAATAAATATTTTGATAACAAGTGTATTTTTTTTATATTCAACCGGATACCGTTTCGCGATTAGATTTAAACTGGCAAATAATTTAAAATACATATCCTGCCATATGAAATTGATTTAGTTAGAAAGATACGATTTCGAACATGCGTATGTTTTTCAATTACTTCATTATCAGCCTTTCTCGAGCCACTGCTGAGCATAGGCCTCTCCTAATTTATGCCAATGGCTACGGTTCTGAGCAATTTTCAGCCATGTGCACCCCGCGGTCTTGATAATATCGTCGACCCATCTTGCTGGTGGACGACCCCTATTTCTGTACCCGTGTCTCGGTCTCCACTCGGCAAGTGCCTTGGTCCATCTGCAGTCGCTCTGTCTCGCAACATGTCCCGCCCAACTCCATTTAAGTCTCAATATCCGCTCACTGACATCATGTACTTTCGTCAGTTTGCGAATTTCGGTGTTAGGGACTCGATCTAAAAGTTTGACGCCGAGCATAGCGCGCTCCATGGCTCTTTGCGCAATACTAATTTTATGCACAGCTTCCTTAGTGAGCCGCCAAGTCTCAGCGCCGTATGTCATTGTAGGCAGGACACATTGGTTGAAAAGGCGTGTTTTAAGACATTGTGGGATGTGAGCAGCTTGAAGATGTCATCCAACTTTCCGAATGCTGTCCAGCCCAGCTGTACACGTCTGGACACTTCTTTTAGCTGATACTCTCTGCCAAAAGATAAAACATGACCAAGATACACATATGAGTCGAACACATCCAGCCTCTCGCCCCCAACCGTAATGTTAGGAGTCGAGACTGCTGGTATGTTTGACATAATTTTGGTCTTGGCCATGTTCATTTTGAGACCGACCATAATAGAGGCATTGGCAAGTTTATTCAACATGGTCTCCAGGTTGCTCATTGTCTTGGCGAACAGCACAATATCATCGGCAAAGCGCAGATGCGACAATTACTTAAAAGTTACAAAAAATACAATAAAAAACATGATGTACTGATACTGATCAAATGTTTTGTTTTCAGTGAAGTTTGTCGTAGCGAGCCAGGAGGAGGCAATGATAGTTTTAGGCAATTACAGATACAGGAAACATCAAACAAGCAAGAGGAGCGTGAGGTGGGCTTGCTCCACCCACAAGAACTGCACGGCCTGCGTCCACACAGCGGACGGCGTCGTCGTCAGCGTCAAGGAATCCCATTCACATTGATGTCAATAAAAAAGAAAGCCAAAAAATTGACCACGCACTAATTAAGCTTTCTATATTTAGTGATTATTAGTATCGTTAAAGAGGCCGTAGAATATAACAGCCGTAGCCCTGCACTTAAAATTGTTGTAAAAGTATACGTATAGTAAACTCAAATCTATTTTTAGTAGTTTCTTATTCGATCGATAGAAGCACTGATCGGGTTTTCATACAAAATAATACGATCACGATAATCATTACCATTTCGATAGTTTCTTGAGCTTGGGGTACAGTACCTATTGTCTGCGGTGTTCAATATACCGCTTTATCTAACAGGTGCCTTTACACCCTTATTCCTCGTACATTACCAAGTTTGATAACTGGCTTTCTACAAGGAAAAATAATTCTTCCTAGCTTACCTGGTTTTCAAATGGAATTGAATTCAATCACAGCTTTGTACGTGTTGTGCGTTCTACGAAGAAGAATTTTCCCTTCGTAGCCATTAGATCAGATAGACCGAATAATTACTTAGATTAAGTTTTACTTAAATAATTAGACCTGTTGGAGTGCCTGTTTGTAATATTAAAATTATGGCTACGAAGGGAAAATTCTTCTTCGTAGAACGCACAACACGTACAAAGCTGTGATTGAATTCACAGCTTTCTACGAGGAAAAAAAATTCTCCTCTGATAACTGGGTAAGCTAAGAAGAAAAAAAAATTCTTCGTAGAAAACTAATTAAAATTACGGTTTTCTACCAGGAAAAAAAATTCCCATTTGAAAACCAGGTACGCTAGGAAGAATTATTTTTCTTTGTAGAAAGCTTTATCAAACTTGGTAATGTACGAGGAATAAGGGCCTTTACACACGCTTTTTACCCGTCAATGCATGTAGAGATAGAATAATAGTAGAAAGAGTACTGAACCACATACGATAAGTCGTGTGCGTCTAATCTGTCTCGCTGTGTGAAAAGACGTGTCGTGTGTAGGCAACTAATCAAACATTAAATAGGAATACAGGAATAATAACCCGAACAGGAATTTATGTAAATATGGGGGAAATCAGGGTTTCAAAATTATTATGCAGAAAATATTGTAATATAAGTTTAAATATAACGTTTATCCAATGCATATCAATAAGTATGTGTCGTTGTACCACTACTGTATTTAATTGTCCATATCAGGTATTTTTGTGTGTTCAATGTACAATAAAGAATATTCTATTCTATTCTATATTTTAATTTGACACATTATAAAGTAAAAAAATTTTTTTGGTGCCTTTTCTTCCGTCAATAGTGATTAAAAAGTGGTTGCCCCATAAAGCTATACAAATGACTAATTCGTCCATGCATGGAGTACTGCTGTCACCTTTGGGATGGGTCCGCGAAGTACCAGCTTGCAGTTTTAGACTCGATTGAAAACCGTGCAAAGAAGCTCATTGGAGACACAACATGATAAAGATAGACTACAAAGTCTCAATCGCCCGTAGAGTTGCGCTTATCTGTGTTCTAAAGGATACAATTTGGAGAGTGCTTACAGGAACTCCGCATGATCATGTTCCTCCTGCCCCTTTCCACCATCGAGGTATTGGTATTTGGTATTGACACTTTTCCGCATTTAGACTCTTATTTGGTCCGTTATGCGTGGTACCAGACGCAGGTTAGCTTGCCATCCTTACATAGTATACATTCCACCCTTCCGGACGGAAAGAGGCCAAGGTTGTACTTAATGATCGGGGAACACATGCGCAGGCAGCGTATTCCTATCTTTGGCAGCTTGCATCAAGAAAGACAACCTTAGCCTCTTCAAGGCAAAAGTGAATGGGCATCTACTGGGTAAGCGTGCTACACCCTAGACTGTATCTTTTCTGTTAAGCAAGATGGCGGTCAAATGCTTAACCAGTATTTATATTTAAAAAAACTTTTTATCTTAAAAGGTTTAATGCCGGTATGTTCTGTATACTGAGCCCGTAGTGTAAGTTTTTATGTCAAAAAACGCAAACTATTTCGACTCCGTATTTATGTCAATTTGTATGAAAACTGTATTAGCGCCTCTAGCGGCGAGTAGCGCGCTTTTATAGTTTTCATACAAATTGACATAAATACGTAATCGAAATAGTTTGCGTTTGCTTGACATAAAAACTTACACTAGGGGTACTGCTCGGTTAATGATTCGAATATTTAATCACGAAAATTCTGATTTTAGATTGCAAAATAAGCAAAGCTATATTCACCATATCAAGAAGAGGCAACAAAAACGTTATTTTGGATGGCTACACGTACTACAGGAAAAATGATTCAAGAAGACCATTGAACACCGAAAAAGTGAGATGGGTGTGCGCGAAAGGGCTAAGGTCAGGTTGTACAGTAAAAGTTGTCACTATGGGCTTTATTATAGCTTGCCAGTTACACCACAACCACGCTCCTTGAAACCGGCAGCTATACAAAATTCAATAGGTACTTACCTATTTTATGAGTTACAGATTAGGGACCAAATTTTTGGTAAATATCGATTTTATTGTGCTTGACTAATTTATGACGCTTTTATCGTAATCAAATAATATATACCTTTAATTAATTACTCGTGATGTCAAACATAACAGACGTGAATTGTGAATTTGTGCATTCCACTCTGTAATTTTATAATTAGTACCTACGCAATTCGATTAAAAGAACATACTTATTATTTAAATTTTTACTTTTTTGCATTCACAATGCAATTTTTATGGTTGAAAAATGGAAAATGAAGTATTTAGAAAAAAATCGACCCGTAGCTCAGTGGTTAGAGCAGTCGCCCAGATAGCGAAAGGTCGTGGGTTCGAGTCCCATCGGAGCTGGTTGTGAGACGGGTCGATTTTTTCTAAATACTTCATTTTCCATTTTTCAACATACTTATTATTAAAATAAAATTACGATATAATTGTGGCTAATAAATAATGGCTAAATAATGGCAAGTTGTCCAACAAACACAATACTAAGTAAAATAATCGGCCAAGTGCGAGTCCCATGAAGGGTTCCGTACACACTTAATGTACCGATTGCCTATACTTTGCCAAAGTTCCACCATAATTTTTCGTCAGCAAAATATAACTTTGTTTTTCATAGTGTTTGTATGAATGACAAAGTAACATTTGCGGTTTTTGAAAATGTGTTATATCTCAAAAAGTACTTAGGTACTATATAACGTTCAAACCAATTTTCGATGAAAGTTTTTATTAAGATCTACAGCATATATTATTTCTAAATTTTTCACACATTTTACCACTTTGGAAGGCTCTATCTTTCAAAATATTGAGTTTGAGAAAAAATAATTTGAGAAACCTCTATCTGTCGGAATACATTTACCTACCAAATATCAACTGTGTAGTTTTTATAGTTTTGGAATAAAGTGGCTGTGACATACGAACGGACGGACGGACGGATAAGGGTTCCGTTTTTTTTCCGTTCCGTTTTCTCTATAAATACAAAACAGTATGCAAAACTTACCTACGTTTTGATACAAAACAGACCCTGTGTTACTATCGTTTTGAAACAAATGTTATTTTTGACATTGACCTTTTTATAGGTATTAGGAGCATTTCGAAGCAAAGCAATAATAGCGTTTCGCTGTTATAAAGTAATATATTTAAGGAGTACGAAATCGTAACAAGCTGAAAATTGTCCTCGAGTGACAACTTGCCTTTTAAAACGACACTCTTCTTGCCCTAGTTAAATGCAATTTGTACTTAAAATAATTGCTCTAGTTATTAAAACTGGACTATTTTGAATGAAGTGTACAATATTGTTTTGGACACCGATACGAAATTTCGTAAATTATTATTTTTTATTATTTATTTTGTAATGTACTTATATGTAATGCATGTGATTGTGTCTTTAACAAACAAAATTATGTCCAAAGCTAAATGAATCTACGGTTTTTTTTTCGAAGTGGATAATCCTATAGGTACCTACTTAATAAAATATGTTCAATATTTTTTTTTTACTAAATTACAGTCTCTACATATCTATATTTTTTTTTTACTATTAGTTTCGCAGTTCATCGAATCAGCTAAAGGAAATTCTGTTATAATTTTATACCACAGAACACGGATAAAAATTTTCGTCTTTCCATGTTCTGTGGGGTATAAGTTCAGATTGAAAGGGGATTCGAGGGTGCAAAACATATACAACGTGCGTTTTGGGTCTGCTCGACCGAGAAGCATGTGACTGTAAAGCCAAGCTAATGACTGTGGAGAACATCGTGGTCTCCCTCGACAAGGTTCACAACCACCCACGACCGAGGGTTGAGAAGAAGTCGAAGAAGAAGAACAGAAGACGACCAATTCTGAGTAGCACCTTCAATATTTTCTTGAACTTAGATACATCTTGTCTAAGATATAAAATTCTTTAAATTTAGGTACCTGCCACATTTTGTAGTAATTACGAGGTAATTACATAAAAAAGAAAAACATAATTATTAAAATAACGAAAAACCTGACTGCAAAAAAGTAACCACTAAGAGCGGGCGCACATTCAAATCAAAAATCAAAAAATATTCAAGTATGTTTCTTAATGAAATTTACAATGGCTTAGTTAGATAATTTGGTGAGATTGTAAGAAGTTATTTATTTAATACGTAAACTAAAAATACTTTAAATGATATCTTAACAAAAAAATACTATTCGAATAGAATTATATAATGATTCATCATCATCATCATCATCATGTCAGCCGAACGACGCCCACTGCTGGGCATAGGCCTCCCCCAAGGATATCCACAACGATCGGTCCTGCGCTGCCCGTATCCAGCGGCTTCCCGCGATCTTCACCAGATCGTCGGTCCACCTTATATAATGATTACAATTTTTTAATTTGTTGTTATTCTTATTGCTCAGTGTATATTATACTACTTAGTACATACGTAGAAGACTGCTTAGATATTTAGTTCATTTAGGTACTAGTACCTAAATGAACTAGAATCATTTATTAATGTTTGTTCTAGTCTGTCTTCGATCAGGGCACGTCTTACCTCCTGGTTTCTGTTTCAGGTATCCGCTACGAGTTCACCGAGTCTCTGAGGGGTTGTCGTGTCATTCTGATCGAAGGCTACCGCTTCGCTATCAAGAACATGAGCAAAGCCAACGCGCCCATCAAGAAGATCCAATGGAGCTGCTCCACTCACGCCAAACACGGGTGCAAGGCTGTCGTCTACACTTCCAGAGATGAAATCATCTACCTAGAAAACAAGCACACTCACCCACCACAAACAGATAAAAAGGCACGAAACAAATACTTTCTGCCAGTCTCCAAGACAAAAATGTTTTACCGTTTGCCAGATTACAACTAAAAACTGATCTGATATAGATTTATTTCCGCTCTTGACAAAATATTTAAAAAATACTGGATATCACCAAAACAATATGCATCTTTAGTAGTAGCCGTGTGTTTAACGTTATTATTGTTTAATTAATTATATTTTTATTATATTAATCACAGAATAAGCAATTAGAGTAAAGAGGTTCAGACTTACTAATATTGTTATATTACGATCATTTACTAATTTTTTTTAAACTTTGGAGTGTAATTACAAGGGAAAAGAAAGACCAACTTTATTTATTACATTTTATTTCTCAGTAAAATGTAACGAAATTCTAGTCAACCTTATTGGTATGTAACGAAAATTTTAGTTTTAAGTTAATGTTATTCCTATAATATTTAATGAAGCATTAAAAATGTCATGAAAAGCATGAAAGTGATAACTTTACTTGACTAATACGTAGATGCGTTCAATTAAACAACGTAGTTCACTCACAAATATAATAATGCACAATAACAAAATACAAAAGTTCACGACAACCACTTCGATCTCAATACGACCAAGCTCTGCCGGGCTGGCGCGATAATCTCGCGCCTGAGCCCTAACTTAAAAACAAAGTCATAAATCACGTTTCATTATTAGACATATTCATTTCTACGAGCCCGACAAAGCTCTCTTATTGTATTTCGCCCTGAACCTAATGTTGTTAATGTAAACATCAGCCGGGAATGTGACACTTCCGTGCGCCGTCTCTCTACGCGTCATACGTCGTCGCTTCAAGTTGCCAACACTGCCATCCTGCGCGGTGTCTGCCTCAGACACCCCACGAGTCTGATAAAATACTGTAACATAAAACAATGATCTCTGTTATTATGTTTTCTTTTGGTTGGACTTGTCTATTATTCACACGATTAGATTATCCGTTATTCAGCTTAACCCCACCCGGCACTCAAAGGGACTTTGCCACACTTAAGTAACCCGGGTTATCTTAGAATTACTTGCACTTAAAGACATTTCGTTCACTTAAGCGTACCAAGTTAATTCTAAGAAGACGCTGATAACCGGATAAATACGTTGGGTTACACTTAAAGACATTTCGTTCACTTAAGTGGACAAAGTTATCTTAGAATTACTTGCACTTAAAGACATTTCGTTCACTTAAGCGTACCAAGTTAATTCTAAGAAGATGCTCATAACCGAATAAATACGTTGGGTTACACTTAAAGACATTTCGTTCACTTAAGTGGACCAAGTTATCTTAGAATTACTTGCACTTAAAGACATTTCGTTCACTTAAGCGTACCAAGTTAATTCTAAGAAGACGCTGATAACCGGATAAATACGTTGGGTTACACTTAAAGACATTTCGTTCACTTAAGTGGACCAAGTTATCTTAGAATTACTTGCACTTAAAGACATTTCGTTCACTTAAGCGTACCAAGTTAATTCTAAGAAGATGCTCATAACCGAATACATACGTTGGGTTACACTTAAAGACTTTTCGTTCACTTAAGTGCTCTTTGTTAATCCCAGGAAAGCTTTGACATTTGGCACATCTTACTACTTGCACTTAAAGACATTTCACTCACTTAAATGCAAATATGCCTAAAGACATTTAGTCACTTAAGCATCAGTGCCCATTTACCTACAGAAACATATTATTAACCACATTACACATTCTACTACTTGAACTTAAAGACATTTCGTTCACTTAAGTTTTCCAAGATTCAGGAAGTGCTGAAAGTCAATCTATTATTAATCTCATTTTTATTTAATTACGTAGTTTAAGAGCATTACATTAAGTATTTTATCTAGGCTCGTCATAATAAAAATAACCCGAAATTATTATTACTGACAACGACAATTTAATTTATCTTTCTTGCCAACAGATCCTTGCCAACACGGAAAGGAAAAACAACATCATCAATAATTAACATACTAACCAAAACTCTTCTTTTAGTCAAAATCTAATTCGGTTATACGGATCCACGGCTTCATATTTTCAGCTGCTGCGACACCAGTATATTGCTTGGTGCTTCTTTCGCAGCCCCTTACATCCGTCACCTCATATCTATCGTGTCCTAATATCTTTTTTACTTGAAAGGGACCTTTGAAAACTGGTAGTAATTTTCTGCTTTTTCCTTCGTTACTCTGACTTTGAATTTTCATTAGTATTAAATCTCCTTCGGCATAAGTTCGCGCCTTCGTTCGTGATTTATCAAATTGTAGCTTCTGGGATTTACCGTTGGCTTTTATATTCTCATCTACACTTTCGCGTAACTTCGTCACATCTACAACATGACGCATACGGGAAAACCAATACTGATACCCTATTCGTTCAACTGTTTTATCAACACCAAAGTGACCCAAATCATCGTGATTGTATTTAATTACTTGCTATTTAATTAATACATTTTTTTGGCACTATCCAACGACGACCGTGGGCAGTCCTTCTATAAACTTTGCCACCTAATAATTCATAGTTTTTAAAAACATCCTTAAAGTTATCGGCCTCTCCTGATTCTAAAATCTCTCTAAGACGCTGTAGTTCGGAGTCTTGTAGCTGCACCGAGAGTAACCAATCAGCCTCAGTTATGGACATTATAATTTCAGATTCAGATTTTTCTCCGGTTGGCGCTGGGTTTCGACTCAACGCATCCACATGTTGCATACGTGTACCTTCGCGATGTACAGTTTCAAATGAAAATTCTTGAGTGGATAAAACCCAACGCGCAATCCGAGGAATTATTTCTTTCTTTGATAACGCATACCTGACGGCGTTACAGTCTGTTACAATTTTGAATGTAGATCCTAACAAATACAGCCGAAATCTTTGTAGCGAACAAACAATTGCTAGTAGTTCCAATTCAAATGAATGATATTTTTTTTCGTCCTCAGTCGTTTGCCTGCTATAATAATGGATAGGTTTCTCACCATCACTTGTAACCTGCATGAGGATACCGGCTATACCGTCTCTGCTCGCGTCCGTGTACAAAATGTGTTCTTTATTTGGGTCGAAAATAGTGAGTATACTGTCAGATGTAAGTATATTTTTTAACGCTTGTATTGCCTTCTCATGGATCGTATTCCATGTCCAAACAGAGTCCTTCTTCAACAGTTTCGTTAGTGGAGCAGAAATCATGGCGCAGTTCTTAATAAATTTCCGAAAATAGCTTATAAGCCCGAGAAACTGTCGAAGTTGGTGCACTGTTTTGGGCATGGGATAATTTTCGACGGCCGCCAATTTAGACTCATTCGGCATCACACAGTTTGGTTTTATTTTATAGCCAAGAAATTCGATTTCACTTTTAAAGTTAAGTGTCAGTCCATTTTCCCGAAATATTTTTAATACCTCTTCGAGTAATTTCAAATTTTCCTCAACTGTTTCTGTTACCAAATAGACGTCATCGAAATATAGAATTACATTACCAAATCTCAAGTTTCCGAGTACCTTATTCATCATTTGTTGGAAACAGGACGGTATTGATAACCATTTTATGGTTACGTGCTTTACCTAGTTCTTTAATGTTTGTTGCAACACAATCGCAATATTTCCGAAAAAGACTGATCAGTTCATTTTGATGTGAATCAGCATCGAACTCAAATTCATTCACATTATTACAAAACTCTGTAAAAGTTTCAGCATAGTCGAATGTAAGTGAGTCACCTATTCGTGAATACATAAGATCGGGGCGCTCTGTAACATTTCTACCAATCAGTATTTCACAATCAACTAGATCATCGATTACGTAAAAATCTACTTTGGTTAATCTCACGGAATCCATTGTTAGTTGAATAGTCACATAGTCACTTTATGGGTAACGTATTTAGAATTTTCTTTCGAAAAACCTTGTAATAAAATTGGTGAAGGGAGGACGTTGATCGGCAAAGACCATTTAGTTAACAATGATTTCGAAATTAGCGAACAACTACTACCAGTATCAACAAATGCCTTATGACACCAATTATCCATATATACTTCCTTCACAAATTTATTACGTGGGTCTGAAGTTGACACAAATTTTATTTCTTGTTTATCGGTCTTAGCGGCATTTTTTATGATAACAAGTAGCTTTTAAATGACCTCGCTTACCACAGTAATCACATTTATTTTTTTCGCACTGACTTCTTTTATGATTACCGTCACAAATATAACATTTAATTGGTCTCCGATTTTGTGATTGTCCTACGTCGAGTACGCTCTTTGTAGTAGCAAAGCGATTCAATGAATCCAAGGAAGTTGTCTGCATTGCTAATGAACTGGTCTGAGGTACTACTGGCAATAGTTGATTCACGCTTTTAACATTAGAGCTTAAATGTTACAAACCCTTTGATTTGTAGGTACGTCCATGAAGAAAGCTAGCTAGACTGTCACACGAAATGAAATGACTAGCTTCAATAGACGCGCTTATATTATTATCACCTATATTTCCGAGAATGATTGAAATAATGTCTTGCTCCGAAAAATTTAACGATAAACGGTCTATTTTACATTTCTGTTCGAAAAAAAAATCTCGTACAGTGATTGATCATCAATCGGTTTCTTATCAATTATTTCTCTTAAAAGATCAAACATATTCCGCTGAGTCTGAAAAATTGAACTTAATCTCTTTTCCCAATCACCCCATGTCCAGGAAGGCCACTCATTTTCGGTACGCAACAGTGAATCATACCACACCTTCGCGGATCCCTTTAGTTTATTAAGAGCTTGATAGCGGATCATGTTATCTGACCATTTAAAAGTTTGGGAGTAACTTTCAATGATTTTAAGCCAGGCATTTATGTTGTCCTTTAATGGGTTAAAGTCAGGTATAATGTTGCACAAAGAAGTGTTACTTGTACTCACAGTTCCAGTATCCATTGTACATGATACCTTTGTCCTCCTTGATACAGGTGACGGAGTTCGGGCACTACTGGTGTCGCTAGAAACCGAGGCTGCACGAACTCGCTTACGTTTTCGTTTATTGCTTTTAAGATTTCCCATTATTGTGTGCGTGGAGATGCTTCTCGCTTCCGATGATAACTTTACTTGACTAATACGTAGATGCGTTCAATTAAACAACGTAGTTCACTCACAAATATAATAATGCACAATAACAAAATACAAAAGTTCACGACAACCACTTCGATCTCAATACGACCAAGCTCTGCCGGGCTGGCGCGATAATCTCGCGCCTGAGCCCTAACTTAAAAACAAAGTCATAAATCACGTTTCATTATTAGACATATTCATTTCTACGAGCCCGACAAAGCTCTCTTATTGTATTTCGCCCTGAACCTAATGTTGTTAATGTAAACATCAGCCGGGAATGTGACACTTCCGTGCGCCGTCTCTCTACGCGTCATACGTCGTCGCTTCAAGTTGCCAACAAAAGTCTAAAAGTTTTGGATGGGATTTATCTAAAATTAAGTGAAATTTGTGGTGCTAGTGATGTTGTCAACTAATTGGCAGTTTTTTGATACGAAAAATGACTGTAGTCGAAATTGTGTGTCGTAAGACAAAAAGTGTAGCGGATGTGATCTCAACTTTATTGTTTCACACTTTGAATTTCCTTTAGTTATTTTTGTTAACAATGGCCGTGATTTATTATAAGTGGGTCGATACCAAAAACTGATGCTTGAAAAATATCGTTTCAATATTTATAATCTTTTGTAAATCGGGCATCGATATCAATAGTTACCAGTAGTACATACGTACTATTCGACTGGAGTGCGCGCGGCCCGTCTCGGTTTAAAACTTGTGCGCTGGGTTTTTTTATCGCCGCGGGTCGGATGACGCAACGTTTACAAAAACACTCTTTACGTTCTATTGATGTTCTTCTAAGAACAACTGAAAACTGATCTAGATAGCTGGGTAACTGTAGCAACATTTTAAAATATTAGCGATGATAAGAAAGTTTTTGTAAAAAAAATTAAAAATGCGATTTAGGCATACAAAAAAAATTACGTAAAATTTTCGAAAATAATTTTTTGAAAAAAAAAACGGAATTTATGACCTACCTTTTTCTTTCGTTGACAATTAAATATACTTAGTTCTGGTTTTAATAAGACTAAACACGCTATAATTAATAAGAAAACCCATAAAAACAAATGATTGTAACACACACACACACACAGATGAAACTTGACACCACTTGAGAAAAAAATTGACATAAAAACATCGCAGACTACTCAAAGATAT
The DNA here is from genome assembly GCA_949710035.1 of Crambus lathoniellus. NCBI lineage: Eukaryota > Metazoa > Arthropoda > Insecta > Lepidoptera > Crambidae > Crambus > Crambus lathoniellus. The sequence goes on along the minus strand of OX453307.1, from coordinate 7,539,899 downwards.
TATAATTTAAATAAATAAATAACTTCTTACATTCACACCAATTATCTAAGCCCATTTTAATTTCATTAAGAAACTGTACCATGGAAAACTTGATAACGGATAAATATATACTTAAATACTTTTTGTTTGTAAATACATACTTAATATACATAGTAAACACCCAGACCAAGACAAATAGACATGTTCATGCAAACAAATATTTGTCTTGTTCGGGAATCCAACCCGAGACCTCTGGCGCAGAAGGTGGGCAGCCTACCCCTGCGCCAAATCGGTCGTCTTTAACCTTATAAATTTTAATATCATTGAGACTACCAATGAACTTTTTAAAATGCCGTACACTCCGTATTGTTGCTAGCTACCAATATAATAAGCCATACAGCCAAGAGTACAACAGATTAAAAGAAAAATAAAAAGCGCGAAATAAAAAGCTACTAATGCGCGACGCTTCTCTGCGTTGCGCACATGTGGCCCATAAAAAACCCGCTTCTACGCACTCTACTCGATCAATATGAGTGTTGTAGAGATTTTCAGGTAATATCATATAACAAGTAATATTCTCAGTGTTGTTATGTAGATTTTAGCGCCATTACAAACCGTTATTGCAATATCTTAAAATCTTGGAATTGACATAAACATTTTTTAAGCAACATTAATTGCAATAACAGTAAATGGTACGTTCTCGTATTAGTGGTGATGTATATTCAACAGTAATATTTCAAATATAATCTGGATGCCATGCCGGGTTCTCAAACGCAAATGTAAATTTAAATGACGTAATCTTATTGAAAAATTGTAAAAAAATCGACCCGTCTCACAACCAGCTCCGATGGGACGCGAACCCACGACTTTTCGCTATCCGGGCGAATGCTCTAACCATTGAGCTACGGAGTCAACGACTCCGTAGCATAAAATAAAAAAAATCCTCCATCAAAATTGTGAATGCAAAAAAGTAAAAATTTAAAATAACTGACGTACATAATCTTGTTTGGATTTCTGAGAGAAAATGTGACAGACTGTCAACAGTCTGTTAACAGCCTGTCAGTGTCCATCCAAATCTCAAATTATCTAATAAATTTGGGTTTCCGAAAGCAATCACATGATGATCACCATGATGAATAATCACATGATTTAAAAACGAGATATTCGGTCAAGAGAGTCAAATCAATAAGTATTAATTAATTAAGACAAAATATGAATAAGAAAGGTCTTCCCTCTCTCAATTGTTGTGCCTAGCAGGGCCCATAATTGTACTTACAATTTTATGTAACACCTTACACACTATTATGGAATGCAATAAAGATATTGAGTATTGAGTATTGAGTATTGAAAATCAATTTTCCTAGTACCTATTTATATTGAGTGAATTGAGTTAAATGTTCCCTTAAATTATGATTTTAAAAAGTGATATTTTTAATAATTTCGCTAGCCGTATGATTTTTTTGCTTCTTGGCAATGTTTTATTTTGGTGTCAATCGATGTCTGTCAAATGTCAGTGACCAAAAGCATTTTATCTAGAGCTTTTTCGTGCTTTGGAAGGCACGTTAGGCCGCTAGGAATTTAAAAGAATCCCTTTATTCTTTATGCCAGTTAGTTGAGTTAAATCTTCCCTTTAATTATGAATATTTATATTATTTATTTTTCAAGACTCAGCTTAGAAGCCAGGGCTGGTTAAAAATCTTCAAAAAAAGTTGCTCTGTCATAGCGCAGCTGTCAGACATTTAATGTCAAAAAGACAGACAAAAAGAGACAGCGCTATACGTTAGAAAGAAATTCATGATGAATGGTCATTCATTCATTCACTTGAATACGATGATTTTAATCAGGGTGGCCAAACTAATAATAAAATAATCACCTATTAATTAGTAGTCAATGTACCTAATTTTTAGATAATTTTTGTTTCAGAAACCCAAAGTGCTTTTTAATTGAGAATTATTTATGAGAGTCTGTCAGCTAATTTTAGATTAAATTTGATTTGTGTTTCAGAAACCGGCTGTAGTGATTTTGGCAATAATTATATTCCGTGATAATTCTTTACATCACTAGGTGATATTTTTAATCTTACACTGGTGTGATCTATTGACATTAGGCAATAAATCACAATTCAGTGTTAGAATAAGATTCAGGGCTAATTTTATCAGTCCTGTCAAATTGCAATGTTAATCTTAGTATTTTTCTACTAATTTTATTTTTTACGAATAGTGAAAAGAGAGCTGTTATTATTCAACAAGTTATAAAGTTTTTCTTTTATTTCTATTATTCAGTGTTCCTTTCTTTATATTATTATAAGTCCTTTCAAATCAAAATAATATAGAAAAATGGAAAATGAAGTATTCAGAAAAAATCGACCCGTCTCACAACTAGCTCCGATGGGACGGAGAGACTAGTTGTGAGACGGGTCGGTTTTTTCTGAATACTTAATTTTCCATTTTTTTATAATTAAAATTGCATTGTGAATGCAAAAAAGTAAAAATTTAAATAACTCAAAATAATATAATCATTGAAAGTAGAATATTCCATCGATCTCACATGTACTCAGTAGTTCTTAACCAGTGTCGTTCAATTAAATTCAATAAAGCTTTAACTCTTGTATTGATTTTACTTAGCCATAACTGTATCAGGGCAAAATAACAACAAAAAACCTCAAAATTCAAAATAACCACAAAAAAGAATTTAAAACAATTAATTTATATAATATATAATTTTGATATTCTGATCTGCTTTTTCATAATATTCTGAGGCGTATTGTGTAGCTCAGCTCAATATTTATGTCCGCCGACCGCGTTTAGTTTAAGGCGATGATTCCCGACCAAAATAGGCACGCTAACGCTTGCTCGGCCGCGCTCGATACACTTCGCAGGGACCCAGCGGCAGCCGGCAATGAACTGTGACCTCGCGAGCGCCCCGCGAATCGAATATCACTTAAAATTCAATCAAAAATGAAATAATAAAAAAAATATGTTGGCAGGAATCCCTCGGCTATTCATAGACATTTATTTTCATATGTTTTTCATTAACTAAAACAAGTATACTACAAGTAATATGATATTTGAATTATTATTAGACGGATGTTTGGAATTTTATTTGATACTGTAAAGTATCAGTAATGGAAAATATAACGGCCGGAAACACTAGCTAAAAAAACTGTAAAATAACATATATTTTTTCCAAATTTTGAGTACCTACTTGTGGTTTGCGTGCGAGTAATCCATAATTTAAAATACCCTACTTTCGGGAATCCTCGTCTGAAAAGGTATTGTACAAATTATTGATGCAGTAATAATGTACATTTTTGTCTATGTGTCTGTGTTTTTACTGTTTACTATCTGTATCGATTAAGATACCTAGATGTGGAGTTATTTAATTAGCTTCTTGTAATTTCTTTTTTTTTTTTTCAAGATATATTATATACATTTGGCGTGAGCAGCAGAGGAAACCCAAATCTCATCGTGGGTGGATACAGATTTTGCATGAAGAGACATATAGTACCCAGTCATAATGCCAAAGTGAGTAAAGTCGTATGGAGATGTTCAACTCACAACAGCAAGGGCTGCACTGCTCGAGCGTGTACGATAGACGACCAGATGGTTATGCTCAAAAATAACCACTGTCATGATCCTCCAGATGGGTCTTAATCTTGATTATCAACCACTTATCTTCTATCTATCTATATAAATAAAAACCGACGAAGTGCGAGTCGGACTCGCGCACGAAGGGTTCCGTACCATAAGAAATCACGTTTGATGTATAGGAGCCCCCCTTAAGTTGCCGGAACTAGTTGTGAGATGGGTCTATTTATTCTTAATATTTCATTTTCCATTTTTCAATAATAAAAATTGCATTCTGAATGCAAAAAAGTAAAAATTTAAATAACTTGCAATAGCAATAATTTCGTCTTTAGTGATTGTCAAATATCTGGAAAGGTACCTATCTCTTTCGTGTGTGAGAGTATAGTAATATCTTCTCAATGATGAAATTAACGCTGGCTATACAGCGCGTAAGAAGTATTGGATAAACTAGACGCTTCTCGTAACGACTCCGTAGCTCAGAGGTTAGAGCAGTGGCCCGGATAGCGAAATGTCGTGGGTTCGAGTCCCATCGGAGCTAATTGTGAGACGGGTCGATTTTTTCTTAATACTTCATTTTCCGTAAGTATGTTTAAGTTTTAAAAAAATATTGTGCTAATAAGGTGATTTTATTGAACATCCTTCTTGACTACCTTGCCTTGTCATGTTCTTTTAGTAGGCCTTTAAAATTAGGGGCTACGCTCTGCAGTGCCACTGAAGCGCACCAGCCGCGCCACTGCTAGTTTTCATACAATTTCTAGAAGCGCAGTCGCACGCACACATGTCGACGAGGGACACGGCTGTGAGCTTCTAATTTGAAGGCACCCTTTAGAGCAATATTAAAGTAGTAAGTAGTATTGAAACCCTAGATGCAGAGTAAAGAATATATCATTGAATTCAAATTACTTCAATAATCATCAATCTGTGGATAGCGGTGTGGGTTGCACTTTCATAAAACTAGTTAAGTATAGATGATTTCATTTATTGTAATATTTTTTTGTGTAACAACTGTTTTTTATCCCAAATAAAGAAATAATAAAAAAAATATGATATCGACTGATGGAGCAAAGTCGTAAAGATATAAACAGGGTAAAAGTAATTTTTGTTTGTACAGGAACCGGTATGCCTAGAATCGAGACCCATAGCACCGGCAGGCGGTATCTGTTCCACAGTGGTTATAAGTATTCACTCCAGGGCAGTAGCAATGGGGTGGAGAGCTGGAGATGCACCTGCTCCTCGTCCAGAGGGTGCAAGGTCTTCGTGAAGACCCTGGACAATAACATCTTTAGGATCTCCGGACATCATAATCATATTCCAACGCCGCAACGCACTCGTTATTAGATAAAAATTATGTTAAGGTGAAATCTTTATACCTACATAAGTATTGCGTTTTATTTGCTAGTCACGTAAGCAAATTTTTATTACATAAGGGAGACCCGTACAAAACCGTATACCGGGGTAAAACCGTATTGTATAGTTGTATTCGTTTGAATGTTTGTTACTCAATCACGCCAAAACGGCTGAACGGGTTTAAAATTTGGTACACAAATACTTTGTAGCCTGGAAAGTACCATAGGCTACTTTTTATCACAGAAAAAATCACATTCCTTCGGGATAACGTTGTGTAGTCCACGCGGGCGAAACCGCGGTCGGAAAGCTAGTATTATGATAAATTTGTAATTGCTAAGTTATTATGTTGAAACTGTGTATATTTACTTAATTATCGACAATGTTCATGTTCAGGTGCCGGATCTGTTTTATATGAAAATTGAATGTTGAACATATTGTTTATGGTCAGTGGGGCAAAACCGTAAGGGGCAAAATCGGCCAGTATACGGTCGAGTGGATGAAGGTTGGGTTCAGTGCATTACCCGTAAAAACTTGGACACACGAAGGCTGTACTGGCTGAGATGAAGATGACTTGGATAGTTTCGAATGCTTTGGTGTCGTGGCTTCACGTTGATTACGTATGGGGCAATATCGTATACAGGGTGTTAGGGGCACCGTTGTAATCTTTAACCATCATGCTGAACAACGTACAGAAAGATTTTTTGTCGGAAATAAAAAAAATATTTCCACTCCCCATACAAATTTAGCAATTAATCGGAACATTTTGTATGGAGAGTCGAAATATTTTTTTCATTTCCGACAAAAATTCTTGCTGTGCGTTGTTCAACATCATGGTCTGAAGCCATGGTTAAAGTTTTTGCAACGGTGCCCCTAACACCCTGTATAGATACGGTTTTTTACAGCCCCCGCCGGGGTAAAACCGTAATTCCACGAGATTTAATTTGTCATAATTATTATTGTAATTACGGTGACTACAGTTTCATTTAATGTTTATTTCTGCAGCTAATACGAGTCTCTAATAAAGAGTTTTTCTTACTCTATACCCCTAACTCACAAACCTAACTTCACAAGCTCTATACCTCAGCCAAAGTATGCGGATCCTTCCTTGTTCGTCGTGACACTGCCTGTCAAATCTGGGGGCTTGGGCTTCGTTCTAGGAGTTTTAATCGTTGTGTGCAACAATAAAACTAACAATATAACTAAAACGTTTTTTTATTTCAGGTTCTTTAGTGCTATTGCCAAGCACAAGGGGGCCACCATATGTGACGTACAAAAACTACTCTTTTTCATTCATTAATTCTGAAGGACGGAAACTCGTCTGCTCAAACAGGCGCAGCAAGAAATGCAAGGCAAAGTTGAAGGTAGACAGCTCCGGCACAAGGGTTATAGCCGAATATAACTTCCACACCCACCCTCCATTAAAATTCCATAGAACTTCAAAAGGAACTTATATCAAATTTGAGTAGTTTATTTACTTATTACCAAATTCAGTGCTAAATTCTAATGTTAATAATATAGGTAACAATAATAATATTATAATTCTTTACGATTACCTTATCTACAACGTTTTTATTGTTATAAAATTAAAGAAATGAATTAACACTGACATGAAACATTGACATAGTATTATGATTAACCTATTTGACGTGTTAGCTAATTTTATTTTCTTTTTACTAAATTTTAGTGTGTATTACCTATAATCATGTCAAGTCAAATTCATGTAATCATTATTACTTTGTTGTTTGTCGAGTTTGCATGCTATCATTACAATGGCTAAATAGGTTAAGGAATTTATTTTATGGATGAGATGAACACCGTTAATGTATTATACCCTGTTTAAAGCAAATAAATAAATTTCTAATTTCTTATCGCATATCATTTGTATATTACACTAGAAATAAAATAAAAGCTATTGTAAATCGTGGTTCTTAATTATTTCAAGACTTGACAACTTGTATAGTGCGCGGTGATTCCGAGTTCGATTCCGCGCAATACAAATATTGGTGTGCATGAACATATGTTTTGTCTTGGTTTGGGTGGTTTCGATGTATTAAAAGTTTTGAATAAAACTTATAGGCTAGATACGATGATGTGATCATAAATTAGAAACTTATGATTGAAAGCCACGGTTTAATGTTATGGGTAGTTGTGCGAAAATCTAACAAGTGGTTATTTTCTTCGAATCTATATCTGGTACTAACTAAAATAATTTAAGTCATTATTTGAGACTCGATAATCGAATACTATATGACCCTTAGAGGTCCAAAATAGAATTTATTTTCCAGGATTTTTCGTTTAAACTTAACTTATTTACTCAATGTCTTATTTATTGTCAACATTGATCTGATAAAAGCATCTAAACTACTGGCAGTAAAAAGCACTCGTTGCCCTCTGTCCATAAAAAAGCGTTATTTTGAGTGTGTTGATTCAGGAGCTGCCTAACGAGGAGGAAAACGAGGAAGATGCCACATGTGTCCACGAAAACGTGATGAAAAGTTTTCCTCAAAGTGCAATATATGCAACAGATTTACCTGAGTTTCTCATACTAACAAGATTTGTGATATCTGTAAAGAAGATTTGTACTAACGATAACAGCTGTTAGTGAAATCAGCGGTTCACAATACAAATGTTTTTTTTATCCACAACGGGGTAGCACTTAGCCTTCATCACACCTGATGTTAAGTGGTGATAAGACTGAAGGTGGAAGCGCACTACTCCCGGAGTCCTCAATCACTGAGGAACTGGTTATCTTATCTCTAACTGTGAGATACATGATGAATGTGAGATACACCTCGGCGACTCGTCTCCGAGACTGGCGTAGGAAAGCAGTTTTCTATAAGTATGTTTATGTATTATTCTTGTATTTTATTTCAAAACTTGTAACATTTTTAAGTTAAGGCACTACTCGGAAAAAGTATGGACTTTTTGATATAAAACTATAAGACAGGGTTAGAGTTGAAAAATGGAAAATGAAGTATTTTAGAAAAAATCGACCCGTCTCACAACTAGCTTCGATAGGACTCGAGTCGAGCCCCCGACCTTTCGCTATCCGGGCGATTGCTCTGACCTCTGAGCTACGGAATCGTTACGAGAAGCGTCGAATTAATCCAATACTTCTTTTTGACGACCGATTTGGCGCAGGGGTAGGCTACCCACCTTCTGCGCCAGTGGTCTCGGGTTCGATTCCCGAACAAGACAAATATTTGTGTGCACGAACATGTCTATTTGTCTTGGTCTGGGTGTTTACTATGTATATTGTGTATGTATATGTATTTACAAAAAAATAATATTTTAGTATATATTTATCCGTTATCAAGTTTTCCATGATACAGTTTCTTAATGAAATTAAAATGGGCTTAGATAATTGGTGTGAATGTAAGAATATATTTATTTATTTATTATTATTTATTGATTTATTATTTTATTTTGTCGTCATACTAAAAAATCATCAGCGTATCAAGATGCATAAACTGAGATACGTTTGATTTCTGTTGATGGATTGGGTTTGGGACGCCAACTTGCGTGGTCCTTTATGTAAGAATTATTGTTTCAAATTTAAAAGTTGGATCTCTTGTAATCCACGTACACGTACAACCGACTAATGCGTCTGATTACGGCGATCGGCCCGCAGGACTGGCATAGGGATTAAGGACACAGCACATTACATCAACTCGGAAAGGGATCGACACCGTATCGCCTTCGCCTCGCCGTCAACCAGGCGTCAACCTAACGCAAGCACGTAACCAAACCGGATCAGCGTCGGTACGTCGGCTCGGCTACGGCTAGGCGACGCCGCGCTTACGGCTAGGCGACGCCGCGCTAACGGCTAGGCGACGCCGCGCTTACGGCTCGCTGCACAGTGGTTCCATATAAAAAAAAAAGAATGAGAGAAAAAAATGATTAAAAAAAATTAAAAAAAAAATAAAAAAAGACAAAAAATGAGAAAAAAAATATAAAAAAAATGATGTTCATTTTCATTTTCAGACCACTGTGCGTAGAGCCGTAAGCTCGGGTACGGAGAGACGTGAGCGCGTGGACGACTAGCGGTAGGGCGGGGATAGCAAGTTGAGCGACCCGCAAAGCGGTTCGTGAGCTGGCCCCGAGGCGAGGCGATTACGTTACGATACCGATTAGTGTGCTTTGCAGTAGGGGGTTTCATAAAAAGAATACTGAACCGCTCGAGTTGATACGTTTACGATCCCTTTCCGAGTTGATGTATGTGCCGTGACCTTTAAAATTTCCGATCCCTATGTAAGGCCCGCATGTGAGCGGGCCTTTATTTTTTTATCAATTCCATTCCAAATATAATTGTTTCGCATAGTTTTATACTTATTTAACATATCTGGCAATATAGCAGTTAAAACAGACTTAAAATTATTTTAGCCAAACGCATAACACCAGAAATTTCAGCTGGAAGTGAAGTTGTTCAAGATAAGCATAGGTTGTATTTACTCATATTTTTACGCTTTCAGGTATTCTTTACGATCCTTCAAATATCCCATACGAAATCGTTAAATCACGAGCAGGAAAGGACCTCGTGTTTGTAGAAGGTTACACATATACTTCGAGATCAAAACAAGGCAATAGCTATGTATGTTCCTCTGGTCGAAAGTGCCGACCTATCTGCAATGCAAGTCTGTGTATGAAGTACGGAAGGATAAGTAGAATTAATAACTACCATTGTCACCCACCGCGAAAGTATGTAAGAAGCATAGATGGTTCTATTATATTCATTTAGATTCTAATGAGTTAAACTATAACAGATTTCTACATTATATAAGTGCCTGAGCATAATGTTCTATCCTATAAATAATATTTTTACGCACACCGTTTTTCTCACGCGTTTAAAAAGTTACAGTTAACCACTTTACTTTACTTTTTAACAGTTTTACCGCGCAGAGTTACAGTGGTTCAGAAATTCTTGAAATTAGCTAATAATTTTCGCTTATATCTTTGTTTAGGTGCTTTATACCCAGAAAAGATTTTTCACAATGTTAAAGAGACTAAAATTTCCTATTATTAATGTTTTAATATTTGTTTCTAGGACAGACAGTTACGGAGATATTACTTGTTCTTTAGAAGTTTAACAAATTTCTGGAAAATCATTCTGTAAAAAGTGTATATCTCCGTAACTATCTGTGTTAGAAACAAAATTTGAAACGTTAATTATAGAAAATTTAATTTTCTACAACATTGTCAACAATTTTTTCTAGCTCAAATGTACCTAAATGAAGATATAACTGAAAATCTGAAGAAATTGCCAGTTTTTCAATATGGCGGCGGGGGTTGAGGGCGAGGAATTGTGCATTTTGCATTTTAAATACTCACTAACCATCCTAGACAACATATTAAAGATTCAGAACTACCGGACCACTCTTGTAAGATAACGCCCCTTATGCCCGAATACTCGTACGCTACTTATCTTTGGGAGCGTCTCAAACATCGCCCTGTCACTTTAAATGTCAAACGTATGAAAGAGATGCCATGATGTTTGAGACGTTCCCAAAGATGATTTGCGGTCGAGAAGTCTGGCGTTAATTAGTCTATATTTACGGGCTAATGTTCGTGCGTATCGCGTCTGTATCGTAACAAATGCGTATCGACGGCGTGTGGCAAAAGGTCGTGTATTTGGTGTTGGTTTAAATAATAACACTCTGTTCAAAGCTTTGAATAAACGCATTTAGTTCCCGTATAACCATAAGCGCAAGCCCTATTCGAATCGAAGCAAAATGCAGTAAAGTTCATTTGGCTTTGGTCATGTCTCTATAATTATTATCTTTTTAATAGGTATTGATCTGTGAGTATATTAATGGTAATCTTACTCGTTGTGTGTTTGTGTCGATACCAATATTTTGCTTTTGTCCAATCATTTATAAGCATTGCTATTTCAGGAATACCATATGAATTAGTGAAATCGCAAAGAGGGAAGGATCTCATATTTGTCGGAGGGTACACTTTTTCCTTCAGCAAACGCAATAACTACGTTTGCACCACAGGCCGACCCCAATGCAAGGCGCGACTTACAATGAAAAATGGAGTGATACACAAAATTTATAACTACCATTGCCATGCACCTCGAAAGTTCACGAAAACTGATCAAGGTGTTATAATTTCAAGGTCCTCGCCAGTGTGTCAGGGTTTAAATAATTAGTTCATTTTCACATTATACTTCCCTAATGTTTTTACAAGGAACATAATATGTTTAGTTACTTATAAAATGTAATGTATGTATCATCAATAAACTTAAAACAAGCTTACAATGTACTACTACTTACTAACTGAGAGTTATTCAATAAATATCTAAACCTACAATCACACCGATTATTAGCCCAAGGTGAGAGAACAAACCGATCTTCTTCTGCCTAGTGTGGTACTTTAGGCAATTATCAAAATGCAAAATAAAACTCTGTGCAACTTTCCAGTAGTTTATGCAAATTAAAACATTCTTCCTTCCGCGACAATAACCGTTAATTGTTTCGTATTTTTTTCTATCACAGTTTTTAAATGTTGACCGGTAAGTTAGGTTTCTCATGAGGTTTTAACACATTTTACTCTCGCACGGACTTGCTTTCATTTTAGTTTATGAAACAACTCTTTCCAATTCCCTTTTCCTCAAGTCCTTCCGAAAAACTGTTATGTCCGCTAGTAAGAAATGATTGTAAACGCGTATGTCTAGTCTATGTTTGGCAAAAGTTAAGCCTTTTGCTTTACGAAGATCATCCTTTCACCTAAATGATTTAGGTTAAAGGGTGGTCTTCGTGAAGTAATTGAGGATTAATCAATCGTTATTGGTAACATAATAGCAAAAGTCATAACTTGAAACATTTTTATTTGCAGTGAAATACGTAACTTCTCGAAAGGGAAAAAATCTGATACTATTTGAAGGTTACAAATACCGCTACAACTGCAAGTACATTAAAAATTCTAAAAGGAGGTGGGTATGTTCGACACATGAAAAAAAGGGCTGCCGTGCCACTCTTCTGACGGTTGATGACGTCATTATTCGCGTCAATGGCGCCCACTACCATGACAAGCCGTAAACGTAAATCTTTGACTGTAAAATATCGGAGTGACAGATGATTATGACGATATTTATCGTTTGATTGAAAAATTAATATGCATTCAAAATAAAATAACGACTTCAATTTACTATTTGGATCCTAAAGTAAGAGATTCGAATTTGACAATTTAAAATGCAATCGTTAGTCATATAGATAGGGGAAGCTCACCTTCCCCTATGTCATACGCGGGGTACATTCGGACACTAGCTATATCTCGCCTATAGATAGCGCTAGAGAGTTCATCCTTGTATGGATAAAGGCTCAAACAAACTGAGCTTATGTAATGCCAGATATGTGACGTCCGTCAGAAGACATCGGTTTTCCTAATAAATGTATGCACTAGAATCACACTTATCTTGTAACACGTCACACACATATAAGTGTGCTTCTAGTGTTTATACATTTACTATGAAAACCGATGTCTTCTGACGGACGTAACATCACATACGTGGCATCGGCATCACATAAGCTCAGTTTGTTTGAGCCTTAATCCGCACACGTACGGACACTCGGCTCGTTTTCTCGTAAGACGAAGGTTCGTTAAGTTTTTAGGTTTCAATTCAATTTTAAAGCTGATTACTGTATGTCGTTTTAGTATAATATACTATTTCTTCATTCGGCCTTTATTAAATCAATAAAAAAATATGTGAACTATGGCTATGGCTATTTATTAAGAGTGCATTTTAAGTAAATAAAGTATCAATTTCGGTGATTTTTGTGTATTTTCTACTGTGAAATAGAATAGAATAGAAATAATGTTTATTTGCATATGAATAAGGTGCACGTGTACATGTACGAATGTTCCCCACGTGTGGGGTACATTCACACAATTTCCATGTTTTGGTAAAACGCTTAGAAGTCAGTAGTGCTACATCATATTCAAAACGTAACTATTTAGTTTTGAAGCCATATGGCAAATGCCAAATACACAAACTATCCATTAATATCTGTTTCAATTTAAAGAACGAGTTCATTTTGTTTTTATGCCCCAATAAGTAAAATATGTACGAAGTAGCCCACCTTCCCCTACCTGAGTAAGGAATGATTGGTAACAAAATCTTTTTTTTATTTGCAGTTGAATATATAACTTCACAAAAGGGTAAGACTATGATAAGATTTAATGGGTTCACATACTACTGTGGCTTCAAACATAAATCCAAAAGAAGGTGGGCCTGCTCCACGCATTATGCAAAGGGTTGTCGCGCCGCCCTTCATACCTTGGATGACGTTATTATCAGCGCCAACACCTCACACAATCATGTCAAGAAGGAAATGTGAAACCGTAGCAGTTTCTGTGTGGCATCCACAACAAAGAGGATGGAAGTTGTGCGCGGCAAGCGTGGAAAACCCTTCGCTTAAAGCAGGAAACCCTAAATATGTATATGCTACCTTTGCACGATTTTGAATTACTACTAGTATTAACTACACACAACACGTTAAAACTAAAAATGGCTCTTAACTGTAACATTATGTACACCAAGTAATAAATACTATAGACATAGTGGTAATCGAAAGATGCAAAAAATTCGATATGTTATGATAAGTTATCCGGTTTAACTGTCAAAAGAAAGAGGTTTTGACGTTTGAATTTCTATAAGTCGCTCTATCATGCGATACATATCACGTTTTGGGTGGTCATGCTAGGCTTACTTATTGTGTTATCTATGTATATAAAATTCAAAGTCCTGACTGACTGAGATATTAACGCACAGCCCAAACCGCTGAACCTAGAGACTTCAAATTTTGCACATAGATACGTTATACAGTGAAGGCTGCTCACTTGGTGAGGGAGGAGCAGCCTCGCGCGAGGCAGAACGTTTGCCACGTGCGGCGGACCTCGCACGAGGCTGTTCACTTGGTGAGGGAGGACCCGCGTAATCACGTAAAAACGGCTGATCGGATTTTTATGAAATTAAAACAAAGAATACTTTTTATCCTGGTTATTGGTCCCCTAAGTATTTTCTCGAATGTCCACGCGGACGAAGTCGCGGGCGGAAGCTAGTGTTTTTATATTAAAGATATATTGACTATGTGAGTTCTATATTTATGCTGAGTTTAAAGAAATTTAAATAAAATAAGAAATGGCGAGTTTTTTTGAGAAATCTCAACTGGTGCTCGAGCTTGCAGCATCAAGTTGACGCTTCTTTAAAAATTATTTGTCGATGACTTGTATCTGCAAATTCACCACTTCAAGTATTTACTTTTAACTTACAGTGGAATACACAACTTCTCGAAAGGGTAAGGATATAATACGAATTGATGGTTTCACGTATTTCTGTGCCAAAAAACTTAAATCTAAAAGGAGGTGGGACTGCTCGACGCATAACAATAAGGGGTGCTGTGCCCACATCCACACATTCGACGACGAGATTATTGGCATCAATGCTACACACAATCACGATAAGAAGCAGATGCGATGATACAGCTGTTTCTGAGTGGCATCTTTCGATTGGGTGACTTGCAATAAATATATATGAAATCTATACTATATACTATATTACTATATCTATGCTATACCTATAATATTATAAAGAGGAAAGATTTGATTGTTTGTTTGTTTGTTTGCATCGAATAGGCTCCGAAACTACTGGACCGATTTCAAAAACTCTTTGACCATTAGAAAGCTACGTTCTTCCTGAGGTGGTCCGAGGTCCCGGGGTCTTCCATTCTTGACATAGGCTATATTTTATCCCGATATTCCCACGGGAACGGGTACCACGCGGGTGAAACCGCGAGGTTCCGCTAGTATTAAATAATTACAAGAGTTTATAACATATTTTGTAAGTAATTATATTTTAATTTAACTTATATATATATATATACCAAAGGCTTTTCATAAGCGGTTCGTTTGTAACCTTGCATCCAGTTTAGGACCAAGAAATATCATAACTAGGAATATTATGTAAGATTAGTGTTTCACTTAAATGCTTTGTGTTTAGTAGCTGCGCTGCGCTAAAGAATACGTAAATAAATAAATAAATTAGCCACTTAATAAAAATACTGGTTTTTATTTCAGTTTATTAATATAATCTCTTTGCTTCTCCTTCCCTTAACATACTTTTTTATAAATTTAAAATCCACTAAAAGTTTTGATCTCTAAGAACGACATTTTTACTAGGTATGTAAAGAAAAATCGTTCACTCCATTCTCTTAGTTTTACAAAAATCAAAACACCGGATTCTAAGTAACTATATTTTCAGCATTGTACATTACTTAATTTTATTTATCATATCTTTTTTTGAAATCTCAACTGGTGCTCCTGCTTGCAGCATCAAGTTAGCGTTTCTACATTTAATCATTTATAGACAAACTAGCTGACTCGGCAAACATTGTTTTGCCTTATAACCTTGTATCACTAATATAAAAATAAATAATCGCTAAGAACTTTTACAGTGCCACAATCTTTTCTGTTTCGGTGGTGAAAATATGAAACTAACTAAAATGTTTATGTCCAACCATAGCACTGCTGGCGGCTGAAGGTTATGACCTTCAGGGCCAAGTCAGGGCCGGTAAAATTGCTACAAAAAAAGGAAAAAATACATAGCGCCGCTAGGTCTTCTCAAAGGGGAAATACTATGATTCCACTTATTAGATGCTTTCAGATACTAATATAGACGCAATTAATGTTGAAAAGGAGTGCGCCTGCTCGACGCATAAGACCTGACCTGCCTTCCGAATCGGCCTACTTACCTACCTCATACGAAAACGTCACGTTTGAATTTTTTTATACTACATACTACCACACTTGCCCTTTTCACAGTTTTGTCATGAGTTTGTCACCTCAAGATTATTTCCAGACAAAGTAATGACGTGGGTGGTAACTTTGCACTGAGGGCGCCGCGCGACTTGTTCCCTGACCGGCGACGTCGAGAACTAGACGTTTTAATACGAGTCTAAGATGTCCGGCACCATTGTCTGACATGGCCCGAATGGGAAAAGTTGGTGCCGCCCATATATTTCGAAATGGCCTGAACGGTAGGATATCACTCGCGTACAACCTGTTAAACGGCTTATTATTGGTGATAACAGCTAAAGGAGTCTAGGTACCTACTCTAACATTCTTTTTAAATTCCAGTCCAGTTCATTACATCGCGAAGAGGTCGGAAACTAATCAAATACCAAGGATACACTTTTTACTTCCAAACACATCTTGGGCTAGAAAAGAAGCGGTGGCTCTGTTCCACCAGCTGCCGCGCTAAGCTCCACACCATCGGTAACTCCATCGTGGCTGTGAAGGGGAAACACATTCACCCCCCCTGTTGACGAACCGACCACTTACTGTATGGAGATACTGCACCCGTTAAAGTACAACTAATGATGTTGGCAACTTGAGCAACATTATAAGCTGACCCATCTTCAGAGGCTGCTAAAGTTATCTTTAACCTTGTAAGTTTTAGCTTTAAACCACTCAACTGTCAGCTAGCCTACCAGGGGCGACTGACGTCATGGTATCAAATGTCACCGCCATCTTGAAATTCGATCCGCCAGTTGTCAGTTACTTCCGATTTACTTCCGGACTACTTCCTATACTCACTAAAATGATAATCTGTATGAAAATATGTATGGCAACGATGTAAAATGTAATAAAAAGCTATTATCCATTATCCATTCAATAAGCTTTCAATCCATATATAATTCATTATAGTCTCACAATCAACTCAATTCTCTCGATTTATAAATTTTAGTATAGTGTTCATCATTCAATTTCGAGATTTCCACATATTGCTTCCTATCACTAAGGTAACTCTTGATCCAATCATTATCATCTTGACGTTTATCCGTGCTTTTCGTCTGCATCAAGTAAGGGCGTTCTAATTTTTATGACCTTTATTTGGGCAAGAAATACGGCAACTTTGTTGTGACGACGACGGTATAAAATCGTACCCTTTATGACCACGATTTTCTACTGCAACTTCGGTGCGACGACGACGGTATAAAATCGTACCGTTTTTTTACCACGATTTTCTAGTAAATAACTTTACTTATTTAAACAAAGTAATCTTCCGTGTTATTTATTATTTTAAGAGAGCAAAAGATTAGGTACCCACTCCACTCATTTGTTTTACATGTTATGTAGCATAATTTGATGCCTAATGGTATTAATTTGTTTAGAAGATAATAAGATAAACTAGGTTCCTACCTATGAACGACTTATACTTAAGATTAGTTTACTCCTTAATTACTTACTTTTGATATTTAAATACAGGTACCCTGTTTGTTATTTTTTGTTTGTTATTAAACTTATACATCTCAAAACTCCTTTTATTTATAAATATTAAATCTGCTCACTCTATTCCCTGCCTTTAGCCGGGCCAGGGAAAGAGGCTGACAGTTTTTCGTATGCCGTACAGCTCGAGTTTAGCCAAAAGTGTCAAGTGGTTAACAAAATCGAATGCCTTACTCATATCGTATAGTATTGCAGATACATGGACTTTTCGGTTCATTAACGTCGAGACAGCTTTGACCAGAGAAAAACATGCAAGTTCAGTCGACCTTCCTTTCCGAAATCCGTACTGTTCCTCTGTGAGTATATTGTACTTCGTTAAAAATGACGTAAGTCTTGAATGCATGACCTTTTCAAATATTTTCGCCAATATTGGAATGAGTGCTATGGGTCTGTAATGTAATAAAGAAAAATGATACCTCAATAGCCAGACAGTTTTTTTTTGTTTTTTATATAAAACTGGGCAGGCATTTGACCACCATCTTGTTTGTTAACAGGATGTGGCCTAAGATGTTGCATGCTTGTCCAGGAGATGCCTGTTCACTCTGGCCTTGAAGATACCAAGGTTGTAGTTATCGGGGAAAACATAGGCAGGCAATGCATTCCATTCCTTAGCAGTTCGCATAAGAAACGAATCTGCGAAGCGTTTAGTGCGGACAGGTGGAGTGTCAACAACGTAAGGGTGATAAGCTAGCCTGCGTCTGGTTCCCCGATGGTGGAAAGGGGCTGCGGGAACAAGGTCGTGCAGTTCTCTCGCACACTCCCCAAAGTGTATTCTATAAAAAACCGACAGACACGCAACTTTGCGACGGTGACTGAGGCTCTGAAGTTCCGCCGTAGCCAACACTGAGTTTCCAATGAGCTTCCTGGCACGGTTTTCGATCGATTCCAGAAGTTCTAGCTGATATTTAGCAGAACCATCCCATAGGTGACAACAGTACTCCAGGCACGGACGAATCTGCGCTTTGTGTAACAAAAGCAGTTGGTCCGGCGTGAAGTACCGCTTAGCCCTAGAGAGGACGCCCAGTTTCTTAGCAGCACACTTTGCAATGGAATCGATGTACTCTCCAAAATTCAGGTTGGATGATAAGTTCAGGCCAAGAAGTTGCAGATTTTCGGTTATCGGCAAGGATACACCCTGGAAAGTCGGAGTCAGTTGGAAAGGACTCCGTTTTGCGGTGAATAAACAAGCCTGCGTTTTAGTGGCATTGAAACTGACAAGATTGGCCTCGCCCCAATCGGAGACTGCCTGAAGTGCCAGATTCATTTGCGCAACAAGGGACTCTCGACAAGACTGGATTTCAACATTGGTAGCCTTTGCAGTTGATTAATTTATACGTCTATCTATCTATCTATATATTTAAACATTAATTGGTTTATACGTCTTGCCAGACACCTTGAAAGTCCTGTTATGTCCTTTTTTATGATTCTTACAATCATAAAAAGTCAGTTAGGAGGTCATTATACTTCGCCGTCCTTAAATAAAACTCTTGCGTTACTAACAGACAACGCACAGCCGAAACTACTGAGCGCAAAAAGCTGAAATTTGGCATGTAGGTTCCTAGGGGAGTGTAGGGGAACACTAAGAGAGTATTTTTGGTACTTCCCCCTCTAAGGGGGTAAAAAGGGGGTCCACGCAGACGAAGTCACGAGCGGAGCGCTAGTAAGTATATTAAGTATAAAACTATATTAGCCACATCAACTAAGTATCATAGATTATAATGAGATTTATCGTGACTTAATCCATACCTCTTTGTTTCCATCTATTCCGCTTTTTTTTGGAAGTTGTAGAGTAAGGGAATTTAACATTTATTTTTTGAGTGATATACACTGTTCTTATTATACTCTTACTATATTTGATACTTACTTTTCAGTGAGTTTCGTGACGTCCATGCGTGGGAACCGCCTGCTAATGCTACGTGGATATACTCATTACCCTGCCAACGTTCAGAAGTCAGGCATAACTAGATGGAGATGTTCCAGCAAGTACGGCTGTAGGGCCTCCGTCCTCACCGTCGATGACGTCATCTTGAGAACAATGGAGAGCCACGACCATGCACCCCCAAATTATAAATTCGGCTGGAAATAAATGTGCGTAGTTTTCATTGAATGCGCTATGGTGTGCGAGTGGTGCATCCTCAATGAGTTGAACGCACTATGGTGCCTAGTCTCCAGTCTAGTATCCAGACTCCAAAGTCAAAAAGCAAAAATATCTTTATTTTTATTCAAACAAACTTGAAGACTTAGTTGCCAAAAATTTAAGATTAAATAATATAAGTTTCTTTTGTCATCATAACAAATCAAATATTTCATCAATAATTTTTATTAATGGTATGACAATATTACAATAAGTGGTAAACTTAATGTATAGTTTAAATAAACATTAAAGAATATTAAAAAAAACAATTTGCTGTTTGTAAAGCATTATTAATTCTTTAAAGTTTCATGGTTTCATTGCTAGCCTTGCCTCCTTCTTGAAGCCTGAGCATGCAACAAGATCAACTTCAACTTTATTAGGCAATGACCTTGCTCTTACCTCCTACACTACATCTACTCCTGCTTTACTACTACTACTGCTGAGTCGGGTCTACCCACACGTACCACAACCACATCCACACCACAACCACAACACGTGGGCGGGGCGCATTTTGTATACGAAATGAATAGTACAATTCACACATACCACATTTTGCCGTCACTATTGACCGCGTGAGTGATACCAACCATAACGCAACTACCAGCGACGACGCTGCGAACTAGTGGCCGGCCGGCCACATCGCATACGACGTAACCACTTTACAACTACTAGCGACAACGCAATCACATCGACATTTTGTCGATGTGATTGCTTTGTCGACACTAAGTCTATGTATTTCATTGTTCTTGTCAAATACTGCATAAATAAGCACTTGCCTGCCAATCTTAGTCTCAACCATACATACCATGCCATGAATGTTATTCTATTTGTTATTTTCACAATGCCCATTATTCTCTCTGTTACTCATAGTTTGTATAATTTTCACAGGTTTCTTAGAGTTCGTCAACTCAAGGAGGGGTAACAGGATGCTCCTCCTCTCAGGATACACCTTCTACCGCCAGACCACCCACAAGTCTTCGAAAGCAAGATGGCTCTGTGCCACTCATCATTCCAAAGGATGCACAGCTAGTGCTCACACCTTCAGCGACAGCGTGCTTCTGTGCGCTAAAAATGAACACAACCATTTGCCCAGTATCAATTACAGCCGAAATGGTGACGATTATCAGAACAGCGTGAATCAAGGAAATCAATCAGCGTGGTCTTAATAATCATCATTATCATCATCATCATCATGTCGAACGACGCCCACTGCTGGGCATAGGCCTCCCCCAAATATTTCCACAACGATCCATCTTGCGCTGCCCGCATCCAGCGGCTTCCTTCGACCTTGAATAGATCCTTGGTCCACCTTGTAGGGGGCCTGCCCACGGAACGTTATCCGGTGCTCGGTCGCCATTGAAGAACCTGTCCGCCCCAACGGCCATCGGTTCTCCGCGCATTCTCATGCTGAGCATTTATTGTAAGTACATTATATTGATCTCATTCGTGGCTAACAAAACATGTTTATGTAGAGGCATGTATTAATTATTTACTTAGGATAAATATTTACTTTTTGTAATGCTAAGAAAGTTTTTCAAGATATTTATAAGTATAGTCAAAGTCAAAGGAAAAAAAAACTTTATTCACATACTTAGATTTAATAAAATTAATGCTTATGAATCGTCCTACATTTTTTTATCCACCACCTACCACCCGTTGTGGACAACTAAACTGACAAGAAAAACGGGCGAAAAAATCTCATCAGCTTTAACAGAAGCAACGCATTTACAAAATAATTATGTTCCTACATGAATGCATAATAATTATGATCATAGTTTTTAAAACATATTATTATGTTACCATTAAATAAAATAAGAAAGTAAAATGGATAAGGTAAATGTGATATTATATTGCTCTAATCATTTGCAGTTTATTTATGTATGAAATTATATCTATATTCTACATCTATCGTCTATTATATGTATTTATAAAACTCTTCCGTACTGACTGACTGACGCACAGACGAAACTACTGGACACAAGAAGCTAAAACTTGGCATGTATGTTCCTTGGGGAGTGTAGGGGAACACTAATAGAGTACTTTTAAATTCCCCCTATATAAATGAAATAAACAAGACCTTTAAATTGTACCAGAATCACATTTCTTTTCTACCCACGGCAACACCAGCTGCCGGACAAAAGTCAAGCTTCCACACATATTATAAAAAAATAAAACCGCCTTCAAAAAAACCACATCAAAAAAGTAAGAAATAATTCCTCACCAAATAAATAACGTAAGTACTTTGAAGTCGGGCGTGAAACATGTACAATATTTTGTTGTTTTTGTTAAAACCCACCCGACTTCAAAGTACTAACGTTATTTATTTGGTGAGGAATTATTTCTTACTTTTTTGATGTGGTTTTTTTGAAGGCGGTTTTATTTTTTTATAAAAATAATTTTTATTTCACTCTTTTTAGTGCATCGTGCAGGCAATTTACGTGTTTTCTGGTAAATAGGTCTGTGATCAAACTGAAAACCTCCTTTTTTGAAGTCGGTTAAAATACCTTGAGGTATCCCCTTTTTAACAAAACAAGAATCATCTAAATCGGTTTATAAACAAAGGAGTTATGCCTAAAGATACGTATTAAATTCACATAAAGTGGTAACGAAAACAACAGTATTTTCAAGATTTCCTGAAAACTACTGAACCGATTTCAAAATTTCAAGAAATGGGACCAACTTGGAAACTAACCTGATGTAATAACGTTTGAACCATTTCAATCGGTTCAGCCGTCTTCGAGTAATCGCATACATACAGACGAATAGAGATCCTCCTCCTTTTTGATTTAGAAGTCGGTTAAAAATAGGTATACTTTATCCTCTACTAGCGACCCGCCCTCGCTTCGCTTCGGTGTATTGTGGTATTTGACACCATGTATTATAGGGAAGGGACAGACAGCGGGAAGCGACTTTTTTGGGCCTAAACTGAGTAAAGCCTAAACGTCGCGGGTCTCCGTCCGTAGACACGCGCGCGGGCCGCGTGGACACGCGCGCGGGCTCCTTGGAACTGCATCACATAGCGCTATTGACTGAACAAGCCCGTGCGTGCTACCGCTGCTGGCCCGATGGCGGGCCCCGTCGCGGGCACCCGCGCTGGCGACCGTCGCGGGGAAACGGGCCACAAGACGCGGGCGCGGGCCCCGCCTCCCCGCGACGGGTGCCCGCGAGATGGGGCCCGCGACGGAGCACTTTTGTATGGAACCGCGCGGGCGTCCGCGTGACGCAGTTTAGGCCCTATACATGTAGTGATAGTGATAGTGATGCTTTCCAAAGCCATTGATGAATAGCCTACCAATAAAACTTTGGTAGGGTATTCTGGAAATATCCGCGATGGTTCCTGGGTCAAAAATTGCATTTTTATTTTTATTTATACTTTGGATATTGGATACACGACGTTGATTAATTTTATGTTAATTTCAGATACGATAACGAATTTTCATCTTTTAGAATAAGTACCTATGATTACAACTTCGTAATTTATTATAGGTAAGTATAAGAAATTAAGGAAATCCGTTACAAATAAGGAGGCGGCAAAAAAAGGAAGAAAATAAAGACCAAGTGAGGCACATTTATGTTTTTTATGTTAAAAAACTTACATGTGAAATATTTAAAATAAAATCTGTTTTTTTTTTATTATTTTTGAGATTCTTCAATTAATTTATTATTTGTAAAAAAGCAGTCTACAACTCTTTTGTTTTTTTTTCAGATAAGTTTATAAGAACAAATATTCATATTTTAGAACAAATTGGTAAGTTCCGAAGGTGTAGAAGTTGCTATAGCAAATTAAGAAAATCACTTTCATACATCGAGGCGGCTAAAAAAGCGAAGAAAGTGAAGACCCAGTGTGTTCAATGCAAGAAACAGTTATGCCTGCCATGTTTTAACGAATTGCACGTGAAATATTTTTAATAAAGTAAATAAATAAATATTTAAAACAATAATTTGAATTAACTTAGTTATTACTATACTTTTGAATCGTCAACCTTTTCCGTACTTTTTAACCACATGAAAAATCGTACTAACCAGCGAGCGTTTACTGGAGTATCTAACATTAATAGGTACATGTAGGGCAGGCGTGCCGGTTTTGGCCACAATACCGGTTTTGGCCACTTTTTGCTCTAAAAGTTTTCTACACAACTTTCAGCCATTTCTGATAAAGGCAATTAAAATAAGGTATTTTAAGGTAATAATAACAACCGTTAGAATTCCTTATGTCATAAGAGTTTTTTCAATAAATTCCATTTTCTGTTTGAAAAAATGTTTGTATGAAAATTTTAAGAAATTTGTTTTGGATGAAATACTTTATAAACGTTTGTTTTTTACAATTAAATTGTTGTTTTGCAATTGACTGGTTTCTAGCGCATTAGAATATATTGATTTTACCTGGGTTTGGTTTTGATTTTTCGTAATACTTACAAAAGTTTAACTATCAGTAAGTGGCCAAAACCGGTACATTTGGCACCTCTCACACATTTTGTATTATATACAAAAACTATTTAACTTAAAAAAAAATTAAAATGTACCTTTAAAGCTAGATAAATTATCTACAATTTAAGATATAATTTGTGTCTTAAATACCTAAGACCATTTAGTATTTAGTGCTTAAAAGTCAAAAATTCTTTAAAGTGGCCACAATGGGTACTTCTGCCCTACAAAATATTGTTTCTGTTATTTCTCTATTATAAGATATTATTCTGTTAGTTCATAGTGTAGTCCATCATTTATGTACAGTGTTGAAACTGCCAATTATGCAATTAATTAGGCACGTGTAGACACGTTTCAGTAAATAGATTTTTAAGGTATGGTAATCTAATCTATGGTTCTAAGTGATTTTTCATATATGTGAGATTAAGTAATTAAGCACTTAAGCCATTATATGATAGGCACTAGCAAAGGGCTTAAATTTTATTTTTACTTTTTTAACTGTTAATATGTTTTTGCTTACTTTGATTTATTAAGATAATAATTATATTTTATTTTAAATATATAGAATTAGATTATTTTTAAAACGTCCTCAATATTAATAAGTACCTAGGTACGTAGCGTAAACCATACATTTAAAAACGGACACATTAATTACAAACAGACTGAAATTCTGGAGAGTTTGCAATTTACTATAACATTAACGTAGGTTTAGCTGCCGGAATTTCACTTCTCCATTATTTCACTAATTGAACAAACAAATAAAGTAAGTATGTTAAATTTTCAGATCTGATGTCAAATTCTCGAATAGTACCCGTAAGATGCATCATCAGAGACGGATATCGGTACACCAAGCACGTAAGCTCAGGAGTCAGAACGAGGTGGCGGTGTGAACGCCGCAATGCCAAGTGTAGGGGAGTCATTCATACCATCGACGACATGGTGGTCAGCGTCAAACAGAACCACAACCACCCACCACCGCATTAGGTACTCAATACTCATATACGATGAGCTAGAAGACAAAATGATAAATTCAGTTTCTAACTTATTGGCACAACAGATGTAACAAAATGGTCCACTTAGGGCGTTTGTGCACTACACTGAATTTTACCGATCCGGAAAACAACGGATGCTTGTATTTTAATAATTAATTATTATAAATAATAGAATTTATTTATTTCGTGTAGTTTAGGGTTCGAAACATTGAAAATACACGAAATAAATAAATTCTTACTATTATAAATGATTAAATTATTAAAATACAAGCATCCGTTTTTTTCCGGATCGGTAAAATTCAGTGTAGTGCACAAACGCCTTTTCTCTTCTTGTATAGCGCTGCAGCGAGAGGCTTTTTCCTGATATAGCCCTGTCTCTATCGATTTTGTTGTTTGTTTGTATGTTTGAATATTCTTCTTGTATAGTATGTCCGTAAACAAATGTTTTACAAAGAGTAGGTATGTAATCTCTATGCTATAATGTTTTACTGTATTAATAAAAAGCATGTGTGCACACTGTTTTCCCGTATTATTATTAAAACTCATTGACACTGTATCTGAGTTATGAATTTTTAGAAAAAATAAATTTACGTCTGTCACTTCGCTTCTGTTGTTTTTTTTTATTTTTGTGTTGCTAGATGTGGCAAAGGTTAGACGTGGCGTAAGTCCTACTTTTAATGGTGAAAGTATGTTTTTTAATGTGGTCTATTTGGTTGTTCGTCGTTGTTGGTGTTTGGTGAACGAGTAACGAACGAGATTATTCGTTCACTGATAGATAACAATAAATAAATACATTTATAGTATTTGTAGAATTTTTTAATAATTGCTAGTCGTAGGTAGCAAATAATGAGCAAACACTATTTGCTTGTAATAGAATTTTTGAAACGGTAATACATTTTTTTTTTGTTTTAAGGTTCATCCAAAATAGAAATCATAACAAGTAGAAGAGGTGGTTTGTTAATTCTTCACGAAGGGCGTCGCTATCACCGCACAAAGATATACAATAATGGAGGTGCATTTTTCCGATGCAGTAAAAAGGGATGCAAGGGCAATATGACCTTGAATAATCGTAGTGAGATTACGAAGAATAGTAGATCACATGATCCCGATTGCGAGGTTGACTTTGCAAAGAACAATTTACTAAGATATATTGAAAATACGAAGCGATCACAAGGGTTACTCAATTAGACCTCTAATCTTTCAAAAATTAAATAAATAAATATTACTTGAATAAAGAATAAACGTGCAAATGAAAGTTTTTATTTATCTTTTAAATTTCCAACGGTTTTTTTTTCAAAATTAAGTTCTAACTATTTGTCTTATTGTTGCGTTAAGCAAGTAAAGCTCAAATAATAACAGTTTCTTATTAGTATATTCAGAAAATGCTTCCATTGAAAATTGAAAATTGAAAATTGTACTGTAATAGAAGCACACAATGCTGAGTTTCTTTGTGCCTACAAACAGTGTCTGCTGGCTGTCTCTCTTTTTAAACCGTAACTTCTACAGAAGCAGCTTATTTCTTCCAGGAGCTGTCTTCCAGACCACTGCCAGAGGAGCTACCGTTATATGCCTCGCTGGCTAGAAATTCCGTCGTGAAATCAAAATTGGGGTCAAGACCAGATGGTTCTGCGCCACCCACCACAGTAAACGCTGTAAAACTGTCATCTTTACTATTAACGACAACACTATCATTAAGTGCAACAATGATTATAATCACGGCTTATTTAAACGTGTAACAGAGGTAGAAGTAATCCACGCGGGTATACTTTTATCTACTAGGACTATTAAATAAATAAATAATAATATGATTCCGAAATAAAAGTACTCACTTAGATAAGCTAAGATAAGTATACTTATGTTACGAATATCAGAAACAACGGGGGTATTACAAAAATATATACATACATATTTATATACCTCCCAGACACGGCACAAACACAAACGCTCATCATATAAATGTTTGTCCCAGGTGGGGACCGAACCCACGACCCCTAGTTCAGGAGGCATGATCAGTACCACTGCGCTAAAGCGCGCTGTATCTACAGGATATAGTTGTAGAGACTGATGGTCTCACCAGAAGGAAGGGTGACCCCAAATAAAAATGCGTGTTCACTTAACTTTGGATTTATTTATGTAATCGTATACATGTCCTGTTGTAGCGATTACGGAACGTCTCTGACTGGCGAAGCTTAGAGCTTCTACAAAGTAACATCAAAAGTGCAGATACGCAATATGATATATTGCTATACTATGCGATTATTATAAGAATAGGATAGGGACACCGCCATGTTGTGACGTCAAGCTGTCAAAGTGCTGTCAAACTAACTTCACTTCACTTCGGTATGGTGTGCAAAAAAAGAAATTTATCGTGAATCAGGAGGCTGATCATGTCATAGCTTACGATAAAGAATAATGTTCGTGCAAACCAAAACATATGAATAATTTTCAGATAAATACAAATCATTAACTTGATTTTTTCGGAAAGTATAAGACTCATGAAAGTAGTTTGAATCTCAATCAAATTAAAATTTTGTGATATTTAACTGAAACATTTTTTCATACATTGTTCTACGGGGTACTTTAATACTATGCTTCAATAACACAGAATAAATGAATTTTGATTCTATTTACTGGTTTAAGTAGGTATTTAAATAAAACAGGAATTCAAGTTATGAAAATAATTTAATAATCAACTTTACAATAAAGTTGGTAAATTGGGAGTCTAGTGAAAAATTGTATTGGTCTATCATGGTAAAAGGATTGGCCAGCTAGAACCAACCTTAACCACCTTCTGCCAAAAAAAAACTATTTTCATTATTATGCACTTTCTTGCAAACTGTACCTTTTCAGAGTGAAGTTTGTCAACAACCCGTCCTATTCTTAAAATAATCGCATAGTACCTATGCTTTACATCTGTGGATGTGTACAGACCTACACACCTACATACTCCCCAAGTGACAAAAAGTTAGGCAATACAAGCAAATAAGTAGATATCTACCTACGCTGTTGTTGACGACAGCCTGAAAAAGCGCCGCTATAGAATATTCCCGCATAAAATTCAAAGACGTATAGTCCCGAATGATCGAGAGCAAGGCGGCGCGGAACGTGCGGGGCAGGTAAAGACGTCCGTCCCACGTGTGAAAGAGATGGCGGCAGCCGTCTCATGTGTGCGAGTGAGCAAGGCGACGGCGACCGTCTCAAGCGCGCGAGCGAGATATCGCGACAGCTATCTCACACTGCCTTTGCTCGAACATTCAAGGAGTCGCGCGCGACCCGCGCTCGCGCCCTCGCGAATGTTCCAGACACCGGCACAGCGCAGTATAAATAACGCTCTCGGCTGACGTGCCGGCACAGTTTCAATTTGGCTCAGTTCTCAAGAAGATCTCTCCGAAGAAACAAGAAGAGCTCCAGAGCTACAGTACCAGCGCTAGTACCTACACCAGTTCAGTGAACCGCGCCCTTCGTATACCGCTGTGAACCGCGATCGCACGGAAGATCGTGCGCCCCTCGTACATCGTCATCGCGAACGTGTCTACATGTCTAGTCGACGAACGTCATCAAGTACTGTCGACCACGTCTCGCCAGTGACAGTGAAGTGTCCTGTACTGTCGACCGCATATCGTCAGTACCTCGTGTCCGCGTGTTGTGTGACCGCGATTACGGACGCTGTGTCCTGTACTGTCGATCGCATATCGTCAGTACCTCGTCTCCGCGTGTTGTGTAGCCGCGATTACGGATACTTATAGTGCGAACGGACGCTTATAGTGCAATAAAGGACGCAAAGTAGTGTTAGTGTTAGTGCTCGTCTAAAAGATTACTGTAGTGCTCAAGTGAGAACTGTGAAAAGACACGAACGTAGAACTTAGAACTTTAACTTAGTGCAGTGATTTTGTGTGAACTCTCAAGTGTTATTTAAGTACTTCACGAACTGTATTTTGGTTATAACTCAGTAATTTAAGCCTCCTACCTGTTAAGTTTAGTGCATAAGAAAAAGACCTGGTCACAGAATAAAACCAACGACCTTATCGACGAATTTGTGTTCTTATTTACATCTTCGTCACCAACTCACCTACTAAATACAGTCCACCCTCTACAGTCTTGGTCGCATCGAGCCGGATCTAAGTAAGCACAATGGTGGTGACTAGGTCGCAAGGAAACCAGGAGGAGGTACGTGAAGTACACGAAGTTCGTGTCTTCGACCAACCGCTTCGTTCGCCGTCTACGATCGCTCCTCAGCACAGAGCCCGACCAGAGCCAACGGAACGCGCACCCGAACGGTGGATCGACTGCCCGCGGGATCCGAGTCCGCTCGCCGGCCCGAACACTAGTTCATTCGATCCACAGCGCAGCACGACGGCAGAACCTACGAGTACGGATCTTTTGCTGATGCCGGAACCCTTACGATCAGCAACGACTGAAGCTGTCCCGCGCCCCCGAACCGCGCGGTCAACGAAATCTACTGCCAGCGCGATCGCCCGCCTGCAGTATGAAGCGGAACAGAAACTAGCAGCCATCAGGCGGAAGGAGCTGGAAATCGAGGCTAACCTCATTAAGAAGAAACTCGCCGCTGATGTAGCCGCTGCAGAGGAAGAAGATGACAGTGCTCACGAAGATGAACGAGAGCCTATCATCAGGCGCGAGAGAGTGGAAGCCTGGCTCGACAGAACTCAGCCAGACCCAGAACAGGCGCCAGTCACGCTCGCGACGACCCGAACGGCGGCTCCAGGAGGGCACGTGACAATCGCTGCAACGCCCTCACGCCCGTCGCGACACGACTACGAAGAGACGCCCGCGCCCCCGAGAGAACGTAAGCGTTCAGCAACGCCCCGCGGAAGAGGCATTGAACAGTTAGCCGACACGCTCGACCGTATGCTAAAGACAAGACCGCCGCCGCGCCAAGCTACGGACCTACCGGTGTTCACGGGTTCGCCGCTTGAGTGGATGCAATTCTCGGCAGCGGTGGAACAAACGACGCAAATGTATGGGTTTTCACCCCTCGAGAACCTCGCACGTCTTCGGAATTGTCTGCGTGGAGCCGCACGCGACGCCGTCGCCCCGTTATTAAGTACCACCGCTCACCCAGACATCATTATGAAGACACTCGAGCAATGCTTTGGACGACCGGAGATGCTTATGGACATGGCCATGGAAGACCTGAAGAAGCTCCCGAAGGTCGGATCAACGGCAGTGGAACTCAACGCGTTCGCCGTTAGAGTTCAGAACGTCGTGGCCGTACTAGGCAGATTGGAACGAGGTTACCTGTATAACCCACTGCTGGTACGAGAGGTGTATGAAAAGCTAACACCACACCTCAGAACAAGGTGGTGTGACTACGCGGATAACTGCGAACAGGCAGATCCTGACATCTTAAAACTGTCCAAGTTTTTGATGAGGGAAGCGGATCGAGCCCTGCGACATGGCTACAGTGGTTCATCGACCTCAACGACGAACTCACTCCTGGCACCTGCGCCAGCCCGAAGACCTACACCGGCACCAAGGCCTGAACAAAAGAAGAGGGTCTACAACGTCCAATCAAGGGAACCTGCGGACAAGGCCGCGATCAAGACCTGTCCAGCCTGCGACGCCGATCACAAGCTCCACGAGTGCTCTAAGTTCAAGTCCATGAGTTACGACGAACGATGGAGGCTTGTCAAGTACAACGGAATATGCTTTAAGTGCGTAGAAAGCAAACATCGCAGGTACAACTGCAAATTCAAGCGATGCGGCGTGAGTGGATGTAAACACCCGCATCACCGTCTGCTCCACAGCACGAACGCGAGCGGAACGGAGGAACGCAGCAGCCAAGGAAGGTCGACCCCTGCGCCCACCGAAGAAGCGCTGGTGTCAACAACGAAGGCACGTAACCGCGAGGTTAAACTGAAGATATGCCCCGTGACCATTGAAGGAAAGAACGGAAAGCGGGACATATACGCGCTCTTGGACGAAGGCAGCACAGTTACGCTAGTAGATGAAGATCTAGCACGCGAGATCGGCGCCAAGGGACCGTCGACGCGCCTCAACGTCAAGGGCATCGACAGCAAGGAGAAGGAAATAAGGAGCAACATCGTGCGCCTGCGCATCAAGGGCAAGGGCGAGGATCAAGAGTACGCCCTTACCGCACGCACGATGCGGGGTCTGAACTTGGCCCCCCAGACCATCAGCCCTGAGAACCTCCGGCATGAGCATCTTCAGGGCCTGAGCGAGCACTTCATCTACGAGAACGCGAAGCCACGTCTACTTATAGGAGCCGACAACTGGCCGCTCATTGTGACCAGAGACCTTCGCACAGGCAGAAGGAACAAGCCTGCCGCTTCGCGCACCGAACTTGGCTGGGTGGTACACGGAACCGCACCACGCAAGGGCTTGATGAAGCGCGAAGACCAAGTTCTCCATGTATGGACCGATGAAGACCTGGAAAGCGCCGTGAGAGAACACTACGCCGTGGAGAACCTCGGGATCAAAGCGAGTGCACCGCACATGAAGGAAGAAGATCGACGAGCAGTGGCGATATTTGAACCAACGGTCGCCAAGAAAGAAGACCATTACGAGGTTGGGCTGCCATGGAAAGTGGACGAACCAGAGCTGCCTCCTAGTTACAACGCCGCGCTGAAGAGACTGACAACACTGGAAGCGAAGTTAGAAAGGAACCCAGTGGAGAAAGAAGAATACCACAGCCAAATGAACGAGCTGATAACCAAGGGGTACGCCGAGCCCTGCGATAGAACGGAACAGCAGAGCCCGGTGGCGTGGTACCTCCCACACTTCGCCGTCAGGAATCCGAACAAACCAGGAAAGGTCAGGTTGGTGTTCGACGCAGCAGCGAAGACTCACGGAATGTCCCTCAACGACTTCCTCCTCGAGGGACCGGATCTCCTACAATCGCTCCCGAAGATCTTGTTCAGGTTCCGGGAAGGGGAGTTCGCCGTGACCGCCGATATCCAGGAAATGTTCCTGAGGATAAAGATAAGGAAGGAGGATCAGCCAGCCCAGATGTTCCTATGGAGAGCCGACCCGAGAGAACAACCCATGAAAATGAAGATGACCTCGATGATCTTCGGTGCTTCAAGCTCGCCGTTTCTAGCGCACAGCGTGAGGAACAGAAACGCTATTGAACACGCCGCCACGCACCCGGATGCGCTGGCCCCGATAACGGAAGCCCACTACATGGATGACTTCGTAGAAAGCTTTGCTGACGTGGAACAGGCAAAGAGGACAATCAAAGCAGTACACGAAGTCCATCGACAAGCCGGCTTCAACCTACGAGGATGGAACAGCAATAATGAAGAGCTGCTAGAGGCCGTCACGAAAGAACGCTGTCACGGAGCAATAAGCCAACTGGGAAAGACGGAAAAGGCACTAGGCTTAATCTGGGATGCCACAGAAGACTGCCTTGGTTTTAACACAGCGATGAACCGAGTCCCGGAAGAAGTGAAACAGCTGAAACGCCCGCCGACGAAGAGGGAAGCTCTGTCCACAGTGATGAGCATTTACGACCCACTGGGACTGTTAAGTTGCTACACGGTGACCGCCAAGATCACACTGCAACGGTTGTGGAAACTCCAGATCGGTTGGGACGAGGAAGTGCCTGAAGAAATAGCAAGAGACTTTGAAGCGTGGTTGTCGGGCCTTGAAAAGATTGCGAAGCTTCGTATCCCCAGGAGCTACGACGGGGGGAGAAACGTGAAGAGAAGAGAGCTCCACGTCTTCTGCGACGCGAGTGAAGACGCGTACGCAGCCGCAGCATACTGGAGGACGACGGATGGCGACGGCGCAGTAAAGGTGTCACTCGTAGCCGCCAAGTCTAAGGTGGCCCCGTTGAAGCAGCTCACTATCCCGCGGCTCGAGCTACAAGCCGCCCTGGTAGGATCAAGATTGGCGCAATCCATCATTAAGGACCATAGGATCGAGGTCCACGACACGATTTACTGGAGCGACTCTCAGACAGTGCTCCACTGGCTACGCAACGGCAGCAGGAAGTACACTCCGTTCGTGGCACACCGGCTGGGGGAGTTAACAGAGAACTCGTCTCCGACCCAATGGAGATGGGTCCCAACGGACCTGAACGTAGCGGACTCCGCGACAAGAAGGGGCTACACTCCAAACTCTGAGCGCGACGTGTGGTTCCAAGGCCCGGAGTTCCTGAAAAGGCCGAAGTCTGAGTGGCCTCAAGCAACAACAGAAGAAGAACCGGAAGTCAACGAGGTATACGTTGTGACCGAAGCCGGTGAAGATGAGAAGCCTCAAGCCCTACCTGACATCGAGAGATTCTCGTCACTGGACAAGCTGATCAACGCAACAGCATATGTCTTGTTGTTTACGAAGCGCTGCCGCGACAAAACAGTGGTCCTGGACAAGGAGCTACGGGACCAGGCAGCCACGTTATGGATGAAGCAAGCCCAGAAAGAGGCATTTGGGCCTGAGCTAGACTCCGTCCGAAGAGGCGTGAACATGCCACGATCCAGCCCACTATGGAAGATGGACGTAGTCCTGGAAGAGGGACTCCTCAAACTGAACGGGCGCATCGGGAAGGCAGAGGGCGGGATTGATAAACGACCAATCGTCCTCCACGGGAAGCACGCCTTCACACGACTGATCGTCGAACGAGAACATCGCCGAGCGAACCACGCAAATAATGAGCGCGTGGTGAACGACCTACGCCAGAAGTACTATATTCTTCGACTCCGGCCAATGGTCAAGTCAGTGGCCGCCGCCTGCCTACGCTGCAGACTACGGAAGAAGAAGCCGCATCAGCCTCCCATCGGGGACCTGCCCAAGGAACGACTCCAGCCCTTCGTGAGACCATTCTCCAACTGCGGTCTCGACTACTTTGGACCATTGGTTGTGAAGATCGGGCGGCGCCGAGAAAAGAGATGGGTGGCCCTGTTCACCTGTCTAACTACAAGGGCAGTACATCTGGAACACGCCGCTTCTCTCACCACGGACTCAGCCATCATGGCGCTGAGACGCATGGCAGCACGACGGGGGTGGCCAGCAACCATCTACTCCGACAACGGGACCAACTTCCGGGGTGCAGATGTCGAGCTCCGGAAGGCGTACGAAGAATGGCTGCCGGAGCTACAGCGGGTCGCGATGCTACACGAATCGCAGTGGAAGTTCATTCCACCCGGAGCACCGAACCAGGGGGGAGCTTGGGAGCGGTTGGTACGCTCCGTCAAGAACGCTCTCACCGCCACACTCAACGAGAGGGAGCCGAAAGAAGAGGTTCTCCACACTCTGCTCACAGAGGCAGAGCACGCCGTCAACTCCAGACCGTTGACCCACGTATCGGTCGACCCTGCAGATCCGGAGGCCCTGACACCGAACCACTTCTTGTTGGGGTCATCATCGGGGCTCCCTACCACGGGCCCATGCGACATCGGGGATCGACGCACCTGGCGCGCCGCGCAAGCACTCGCCGACTCGTTTTGGAAGAGGTGGCTGCGGGAGTATCTTCCTACCTTGATACCCCGCCTCGACAACGGACGCCAGGGAAGAGAAATCAAGATTGGGGATGTGGTTCTGATCGTGGACCACACGCTGCCACGCAACACATGGCCCTGGGGAGTGGTCATGAACGTGCACCCAGGCCCAGACGGGAAGATCCGGAATGTGGAGGTCAAGACCAAAGGGGGCACATTCCGTCGACCAGCATCAAAGTTGGTAACCCTGGAGACGCAGGCCCCTATGGATACAAGTCAGGGGCACGGATGAGGATGAAGGCTGTCTTACAGGATTGGCTACGGATCAGGATCCTTCGCCGGGGGGAGGATGTTGACGACAGCCTGAAAAAGCGCCGCTATAGAATATTCCCGCATAAAATTCAAAGACGTATAGACCCGAATGATCGAGAGCAAGGCGGCGCGGAACGTGCGGGGCAGGTAAAGATGTCCGTCCCACGTGTGAAAGAGATGGCGGCAGCCGTCTCATGTGTGCGAGCGAGCAAGGCGACGGCGACCGTCTCAAGCGCGCGAGCGAGATATCGCGACAGCTATCTCACACTGCCTTTGCTCGAACATTCAAGGAGTCGCGCGCGACCCGCGCTCGCGCCCTCGCGAATGTTCCAGACACCGGCACAGCGCAGTATAAATAACGCTCTCGGCTGACGTGCCGGCACAGTTTCAATTTGGCTCAGTTCTCAAGAAGATCTCTCCGAAGAAACAAGAAGAGCTCCAGAGCTACAGTACCAGCGCTAGTACCTACACCAGTTCAGTGAACCGCGCCCTTCGTATACCGCTGTGAACCGCGATCGCACGGAAGATCGTGCGCCCCTCGTACATCGTCATCGCGAACGTGTCTACGTGTCTAGTCGACGAACGTCATCAAGTACTGTCGACCACGTCTCGCCAGTGACAGTGAAGTGTCCTGTACTGTCGACCGCATATCGTCAGTACCTCGTGTCCGCGTGTTGTGTGACCGCGATTACGGACGCTGTGTCCTGTACTGTCGATCGCATATCGTCAGTACCTCGTCTCCGCGTGTTGTGTAGCCGCGATTACGGATACTTATAGTGCGAACGGACGCTTATAGTGCAATAAAGGACGCAAAGTAGTGTTAGTGTTAGTGCTCGTCTAAAAGATTACTGTAGTGCTCAAGTGAGAACTGTGAAAAGACACGAACGTAGAACTTAGAACTTTAACTTAGTGCAGTGATTTTGTGTGAACTCTCAAGTGTTATTTAAGTACTTCACGAACTGTATTTTGGTTATAACTCAGTAATTTAAGCCTCCTACCTGTTAAGTTTAGTGCATAAGAAAAAGTCCTGGTCACAGAATAAAACCAACGACCTTATCGACGAATTTGTGTTCTTATTTACATCTTCGTCACCAACTCACCTACTAAATACAGTCCACCCTCTACAGCTGTATAAACTAAAAGTCAAGGTTACAATTTATCTGACGCTACGTTGAAAACGGTTACCGGATGGGGTCTGCTAAACAGTTGGACCCAATTACTTATTCTATCGTAGCAAGAACATGATTAACACTACTACTTATTCTAAGAAATAAACGTGTTTGTTTTGATGCTAATCGCGCATTTGAATTGATTTTGAATGTTCGCATTATATTTGGCTGCACTTGAGGACTTGAGCACGTAATTATTACGAACACTTAACAAAAATTACCTTATCACTAACTTATGCGTATAATGTAAGTTTTTATGTAAAGGAAACGCAAACTATCAGGATTCCGTATTTATGTCAATTTGTATGAAAAAAGCGGAAGTCCAAACAGCGAGTGTATTTGACAGAGCGCTAACTATCATCGAATAGTATCCAATTTTTGACAAGAAACTTACACTCGGGGTTCAGAATCAGCAGCGGATGTCGCAGGGATTAATACCGACCTTTGTAGTTGGTGGACTTAACTGATTCTGATGCTGATGCTGTATCGAGGATAGCGCTACACTAGTGGCTTGTTCGCGTAACCACCCTTAAAAACCAAATTATGTTCTGTCCAATGGTCTATTTCGGGTAATACCTACCTATTTAATCATAACATTTTTTATACCAAATCAAGTAAAAACTGTATGGCCTACGCGTTGGTAAATAAACATAAAAATGCAAATCTTGTGATAGATTATTCTTATATTTAATAACTTGTCATAAAATACAGTACCTACCTACTTATTTCAGATCGTAGTCAGAACAGAATTATATTGTTACCTACTTACTTTTTTAAACTTATTCTTTTATATACAAACAAATATGGTGTTATTTTTCAATTAAATATTTATTAAATAGTTAAGAGTTTGATTTGTTTCAATTCCTTAATTGAAGTTTACTTATGATGAGTAAACTTCAAGTGAAGTCTTGCTTCTAAATGTCTAACGCCCGAATACTCGTACGCTACTTATCTTTGGGAGCTTCTCACACATCGCCCTGTCACTTTAAATGTCAAACGTATGAAAGAGATGCCATGATGTTTGAGACGCTCCCAAAGATGATTTGCGTACGAGAATTCGGGCGTAATAGTCATATTTTCAGTCATAAACAACATAATCTATCAACGGTGACACATTGAAACGCATTCAGTTGATTGTCGTTAATTCATTTGGCATACATCATAAGGCATAATATTGAAAAGCATTTTATTTTGTGGCATAAATTTCAGAACCCATAATGACGACCCATGATGTCTTTCCCAGGCCCTCAAACTGTCTCTATTATAAATATAATCCTTCCCAGGAACTCAAACTATACCTTAAATACCAACTGCATTCCACAGTTTTGGCCGCGCTAAAAGTTATTTTCCAATGGAAATGAACCTCATTCCCACAGTAAAAAGTAGTCTATGTCCTTCCTAGGGTCTTAAACTATCTTCATTCCAAATTTTATGAAAACGAAACATACAGACAGACAAACAAACAAATAAACATACACATTTTCGCATTTATGATATTAAGGCTGGGATTCCCCAAAATAGGGTATTTTAAATTATGGATTACTCGCAAATCACAAGTACTTAAAATTTGGAAAAAATATGTTATTTAACAGTTATTTATCTAGTGCTTCCGGGCGTTTTTTTTAATTAGTGATATTTTACTGTGTCAAATAAAATCCCAAACATCCGTCTACTCGAAATTCTAAATCCTATTACTTGCAGTATACTTGGTTTTAGTTAGTAAAAAATATATAATGAAAATAATTTAAAACCCTTTAAAACTTATGCCTTTAGATAGCTTAATTATGCGTTATGAAAATTACCTATGCCTTTAAGAATTATGCATTTAGATGATTATGCCTTTCAACACGATGCGTTTCATGTTTATTACGAAAAATGTTATGCGCTTCATTAGGTAACCTGTATCAACACCCCTTTCACATCTAACTGGCTACATTCTTCCAGGGTTTTCCTTCGAATACATCGAGTCTCCTAACCACAAAAACCCTCTCTTGATGCTGAGAAACTACACCTTCGCCCAGACTACCAGCGACCGTCGCTACTGGAACTGTTCCAAGAAGTCCTCCTCCAGTTGTCCCGCCAAGCTCAGGTTTAATGGAGATGGACAACTGGTCCAGTATTACTTGAGCCACAACCACAGCCCTCCGAACTACATCGTCACTCTGGACGGAAAATATGTCAAAATTTAATGTATAAATTCTGAATAGGTACTGCTCAGTCACAAAAACTACCATAATCTGATGGAAGTCAAATTGGCCGAGATTTCATACGCCTGGTCATAAGATTAGATTCCTATAAAAAAGACTTGTATTTCACCTCAAGAAACAAGCTGCATTCTATTAATTAGAGGACTGTAAGTAAAAGCCCTTTTACATTGCGGCTTTTTGCAACGATACAAATGTGCGTTATGCTGCATCGGGTTTGCATCGATGCTGTGGCGCTGCAAAAAGTCGCAATGTAAAGGTTACATTGTGTATTATGTATGAATGTTAATGCAGTCAGTAATAATTATTAAAATACTTTATACAAATTAGTTATTCAAAAAAATATAGAAAAAATCTATTAGTCTAAATGTCAGTCATTTTAATTTTCATTTACTAATTCGAATTTTTACTTTACCCATCCTTGCTGCATCGGCACCCAGGCGTCAAAAGCCGTCCGTCGGCTCGCCGCCGGCCGCACGGGGTTCCCCGTTAAGGCGCTACTCGAAAAAAGTATGGACTTTTTGATATAAAACTAAACTATAGGACGGTTAGAGTTGTTACAAATCTGGTAATAAGATATGTATTTCTTTATACCTTTATCTAGATTCGTATAGTTTCAGAAACACGATTTTATGATTTTGGCTTGACACTTTTTATTTTCGAAAAGACCTCTAACAATACGAAATTTCAAGATTATTCTTAAATGGGGATGGGGTCACATATACTATTGTAAATTGGTTTAAGTAGTGGACACCAATAATATTTAGGATCGATAAGTAGAAGCATTTTGAAAAATCGCTATAGTTTTTTAATACGAAGTGATTTTGTGTTTTTTTTGCCTAATCTGCGAAATCGGTCTCGCTCCCGCGCGCGTCGTTTTCTCATTGCTATCTCGCTTCAGCATAATTTTTCCGAGTATCGCCTTACGGCGATGACTCCCGACCGAAATAGGCACGCTAACGCTTGCTCGGCCGCGCGCGATACACTTCACGCGGACCCAGCAGCAGCCGGCAGTGAAGTGTGAACTCGCGAGCGCCCCGCGAATCGAAGATCACTTAAAATTCTATTAAAAATTAAAAAATTTAAACTTATGATGGCCGGAACCCTTCGGCTATTCAAAGACAATTATTTTTGTATATTTTTCATTAACTAAAACCAAGTATACTGCAAGTAGTAGGATATTTGGATTACGATTAGACGGATGTTTGAGATTTTATTTGACACAGTAAAATATCACCAATCGAAAAAAACAACCGGAAGCACTAGATCAATAACTGTAAAATAACATATATTTTTTTCCAAATTTTGAGTACTTGTAGTTTGCGAGTAATCCATAATTTAAAATACCCTATTTTCGGGAATCGGCGCCTTAAAACGTTTTTCCGTTGTTTTTCGAATTGAGGCGTTGCCGTTTCGGTGCCGAAGCGTTGTAGTGGAGAATGAGTTGTAACCTTAAAATTAAAAGGGCAAGGGTCCTTTGTTTTCAAGATCACAATAATATAGTTTGAGATTATTTATTCTTTAATTGCGGTTTTAGGAGGTACATAAGTAAGTACACTCATTACGTATGTAGCTACGCACTACAGTTTAAATTGTGAATTTAATGATCTAGATCATTTTAGCAAAATAAATAAAACTATTGTCGCTCATAAATATAAGTCAAGATTTATGGATAGTATAATATTCTATGTAATCAAATTGTGATTTCTTTTCATGCTTTTTAGCGGTATATATACCATGTACTACTAGTTGACATTTTGAAAAATTATACAAATATAGCAACTGCGATTGTTGTTTTATTTGTCGTTGCTTTTAAGTTTACAGTAAATTAAGTTACTAATGGAGAGATTTCAGCACTACACTCAGAATCATAAGATACAAAGTATATTTCATATGATATATTAGTATTTAGTATTTATTTATTTATTTCCACACTTACATCTATCATTACAGGATTAACCCAATACAATAGAGTAACTATAAATTTAAACAACTTAATATTAATATTAATTTCATAATTTGTTTGATATTATTATTTAAGTATCCAATTTATTCAAAAATTACAATTTAATAATTCTTCAATAATCTATTATAAATTATAATATAACAATTAATTCAATAAATAGTTTAATAAATAATAATAATATAATATAATTCAAGATAATTTTCAACAATACAATTTAACAATTTAATTTATAACAAATGGTGAACATAGCCGCTCGCTTGAATTCACTTTGCGAACAAAAGAACACGTCAGTATCATTGGCTATAAGGTTGAGAGTGCGCAGTGCTCGCGTCAACGGCGCTTCCTTAAGTAAGTTGGTCCGCGCTCGCGGCACGGCCAGCAGGTTAGGCCTGCGCCTGCGCCAAACATATATGGTCATATACATATATGGACCATATATGGTCCCCGTTGTACCTAAGTATTATACTAATTAAAAAAAAATCTCTTTTTCAATATTATTTGTCTCAACTTCAAGTTGGCTTGATGGTATGGCAGTTTTCAAGCAGTATTTGTATTTTGACGTGTTATATCTTTTTTTTTAAAGTTCTATAACGGGAACGATTCAAATAAACGGTTCTAGACAAACAACGGCAATACTGTTTAACCGGTCTAGGATGCAATTTCAATGGGTGTTAAATGACAAGTACCACTTGACATTTGAGTAATGGCCGCCGACAAAAAGCTTAGACTAAATACTGAGGTAACTGGAGAGTGCAGTACGAACAATTTTTTGAATACCACAAATAACACAGTGGCTGTCTTCCGTCTCACCTACACTTTTAAAAAATACGTATGGTCATATGAGACAGCTGACAGCCACTACATACATAAATGTCAAATTTGCTGGCGACACTTTTTTATTCAGGGTGAGAGCTCCAGTTACCTCAGAGTATTAAGTCAAACTTCATGGCCGCCGATAAGATAAACAAAAAATTTTACGACCCACCACAAAACATCTGATAAGATTTTTTATTTTCTGTTTGTTGGTACCACTGCAAATTTTAACCTTATTGTCTCATTTCAGAATTCTTAAAAATGAAGTCGGCACGAGGTGCAGTCATCATCTGCTATGGAGGCTACAAGTTTAGCAAACACCGGGCTAACAACGGCACAAAAGCCACAAATGCAGCTTAGTCATCTTCACCGTTAAGGATGAAATCATCAAGACAAATTATAAAACACTAGCTTTCCGCCCGCGGCTTCGCCCTCGTGGACTACACGACGTTCTCCCACGGGAATTTGATGTTTTTCCGGGATGAAAAGTAGCCTATGTTCCTCTCCAGGCTATAAAGTATCTGTGTCCCAAATTTCAGCCAAATCCGTTGAGCCGTTTTAGCGCGATTGAGTAACAAACATCCAAACATCTAAACTTTCACATTTATAATAATTATTAGGACAATCACCCACCACCAGAAAAATTAGAGCCATCTTTTAAATATGTTTTACTCAAAACAAACACAGAACATTTAATTTGAAGCGCTACTTGCATGTTGGTAGCTCAAAAAAACTATTGTTGTATTTTTCTTATGGACGGGATTACTGACATTACCTACTTTAAACTGAATGAAATATAATGTTTTACGCTAACTTCAAGTGTTTACAATGTTACTGATTCGATGGCACCCTGGTTTAATTTTGTCTTGTTCTAGTTGGTGATGTTAAAGGTTTTTTTTGTTTCAGGTACATTAGTAAGCTTTTGTGGATGCGGTAAGTCTGAATATGTTTAACTTCAACTTTATTATAAACTACAAGAACAATTTCGGAATTAATGTAAGAGACGTGAACTTTGATTTCATTATTAAAAATTTCTAAACGTGCAATCAATAAGGGCTCTATAGTCTTACATGCCTGTCTGTTCCGGTGACAGAGGAGCCACTTGCATTACAATATTAGCTGTCAAATTGGACTATCGTAAGAAAAATGTTTTAGTTGCAAAGGTTATCACCGGAACAGATGTTTGTCGCACTATACTTCACTAGGACTGCATCGGCGACGCCATCTGTCAAACGTATTGACATGGCCGGCTTGCCGTCGCCACCAAGCCGCCGCCAAGGGACGTAGGGTTAGCTGCCTCCGAACCCGACACCACCCATTAGGCTCGCCACACGTGGTCACTTAGCGGTTTGGGAACTGTAGTACCTACCCATGGTCGTTCAAGCGGCAAGATTTGTCTAATTTATAAGGCCATGTTAATAAAAATTATAAACATATAGAAATAGAGCAAGAAACAGCTGTTGGCAGTTTATGTAACATTATT
The DNA here is from genome assembly GCA_949710035.1 of Crambus lathoniellus. Taxonomy (NCBI): domain Eukaryota; kingdom Metazoa; phylum Arthropoda; class Insecta; order Lepidoptera; family Crambidae; genus Crambus; species Crambus lathoniellus. The sequence continues at coordinate 7,497,781 of OX453307.1, read as the reverse complement.
ATTTTACATTACTCAGCCACATTGAAGTACTAAATGTATTAGGGTAGAGACACCAAGGAGTACGCGGTACCAAAGAGTACGCAGTGCGTTTAGTCATAGGCATGGAGCTAGACTACATACTGAGGTAACTATTAAGTCTAGCTCCATGGTCATAGGCGACAAGGATCATATTTTGGCAATTGGATAACATTGACAATAGCGCTAGTTGACTGATTGAATAGCTAGAGAAGAGTTAGTTCCCATTTCGACCGCGTGTCAAAAGATCCTTGTCTAAACGTAAAACCTGTGGTAAAAACACACTGCGTACTCTTTGGTGTCTCTACTATATCCCTCGATCTCGTAAACAATAGTACCTACCTACCTAAACTATCCCATAATAAACTAAAGATAGGGAGAAAAAAACTCAAAAAAAGAAAAGAAGTGTAAATTTCCTGTTAGCGAAATGTCAATAAGTAGCACGGCAAAAAAAAATTGTAGGGCATGGAGGGAAGCGGCATTTAAATACCTAGATAAGAAGAAATTAAAAAGGACGTTGTATACATTAGTGTATAAGTTAATTATTATATCCTTCATTGGACAAAGTACCTTAGTTAATTAAAAATATACCAAATGTATGATGCCTTGTTATTAAAATATATATATATTAAATATTTACTTGAAATAAAGCGATACTCGTATATGTACAACTTTAATTTTATTAAATATTATGAGTTAATAGAGCTGCATATAAGCACTCTGACATTTTTATACACAAACACATTGAAGTAATGCTTTAATAAATAACTTATGATAAGTATTTTTCTACACTCAATTTATTTTTATAAAGTCACTGACATCTAATTTCTTGTTATTATACTAGGTCGCCGTCGTCGTAAAAGGAAACAAACAAGAGCAGAACAGTTGGAGAAGAGAAGATTAGCAGCAAAGAATAGAAGGGAAATAATAAAGAGTGATCCCGTGCTTTATGAGCAAATTCGTATTAGGGAAAGGGAGAGATATCTAGAGAAAAAAAGAAGAGGAAAGGTAATCCCCGTTAGCGAAATGTCACCAGAACAAAAGAACAAAATAAGAAAGTTAAGAAGAGAAGCGGCATTTAAATTTTATTGTAAGAAGAAATTAAAGAAAGAAATATTAGATTTTATTGAGTAAGTTTATTAAAATTTTGTCAAATCAATGTCACCTTGTTGTCTAAAAAATAATATTATATTATATTTACTTGAAACACAGCGTATAAATAGCAGTTAATAATAATAAAAATAACACTTTGCAGTACCTTACAACGATATTAAACCTACTAGTCCTACTTAATCCTACATAATAAAATAGTATAAATGTGAAAGTTTAAATTTTGGATGTTTAGATGTTTGGATGTTTGTTGCTCAATCACGCCAAAACGGCTTTGTCTTGGCGACGGATTTGGCTGAAATTTGGGACACATACTTTGTAGCCTGGAGAGGAACATAGGCAAATTTTTATCTCGGAAAAGTATCACATTCTCGCGGGATAACGTCGTGTAGTCCACGTGGGCGAAGCCGCGGGCGGAAAGCTAGTTTAAGGCGCTACTCGGAAAAAGTATGGGCTTTTTGATATAAAACTATAGGACGGTTAGAGTTGTTATAAATATCGTAATAAGATATATATTTCTTCATACCTTTATCTAGAATCGTATAGTTTCAGAAACACGATTTTATGATTTTGCCTCGACACTTTTTCTTTTCGAAAAGACCTCTAAAAAATACGAAAAGTCGAGATTATTCTTAAATGGGGTTACAAACACTATTGAAAATTGGTTTAATTAGTGGACACCAATAATGTTTAGGATCGTGTAGAAGCATTTTAAAAAAATCGCTATAGTTTTTTAATACGAAGTGATTTTGTGGTTTTTTTGCCTAATCTGCAAAATCGGTCTCGCTCCCCCGCGCGTCGTTTTCTCATTGCTATCTCGCTTCAGCACAATTTTTCCGAGTATCGCCTTAACATACGAGTAAAATAATAGGAAAAAAAGTCCCGTCTGAGATGTTTGGAAACTAGTTGTTATTATTTTGTCTTAACCCTTTGACAGCCAGGCATTTTATTACGCGCGTCCTTCGATCAACAATAACACCTCGTGCGTCTAACTTTTTTGCATTATTATTTACAGGCGCGCCGGCCTTTTTCCTCATTATTGTAAATTCTATAGAATAAGAACTATCATAGTAATGCATTTGTTTCTTTTTGTATAATTATGTTTTTACTTTAGTAAGTAACAAATTAATTTTATTTGTAAAAAATAAAATAATAATAAAAAATAAGTACTGTTGTTTTTTTTAATAGGAGATTTTTAAAATCGCGGCATGTATCTCACCGCGGCATCTATCCGTGTCTTACCCTATTATTTAAGTACACAAATTCTGAAATGTCTATATAACATCAATTTTAAGAGAAGATTGCAAAATTTTAATATTAAAAGCCATTAATATAATGACAAAGACAGAAAGTAATTTGTTTAATCGATCTACAAGTAAATAAAATATGATTTTTTTTTCTATTAGTAATGCTTAATAATTTTCTCTTCAGATGAGCCCGAGATCTTCATCTTAGCATCGCGTGAGGTATTTAGGTGGGGCGGGCAGATCTACGGAATCCACAGAAAGGGCGTATTAGGTAGAGTAAGATGGCGCTGTACCAAGCACTCAAGAGGATGCAAGGCTGTCTTATTCACCGTAGACGGTGTGATCGTGAAGACGGTGGCTGAGCACGACCATACAAGGACAACTTTGGGCTAGTGAATTTGTTGGAGCTGATAACTATGTCTTATATTCAATAGAACACAAATATGTTTGATCATTGATTATACAGTTAATCTTATTACTATTAAGTAGGTAGTATAGGCAAAATGTTTGCGTTGGTCCGAGTGTTTAAAAAACTACTCAAATGATTTTATTATCGAGATAATTTTATTTATATTAATGTAATTAGGACACATTGCGTTTTGATCGGCTAAATTACCCGAGTCATTTTAATTGAATTTAACACTGGCGGCAATAGGCTACTTGCCCCTTTTTTTATTTATGTCCTAAACGATTAATAATTGTTCTATTACACCAAAAAATTTTATACAACCACCATGTTGGTCGATAGATCATCGGTGCTCTGACGTCAACTAAATATAAACAAACACTTGACAGTTACTCCACAACGTTTTCTGTTCCGGTGGCCTAAACTGGAACTAACATGTTTTGTTTATAATGTCATTTTGCTATAAAGCTGCTGTCCAACCATAGCGCTGCTGTCACCGGAACAGAAAAGATTGTCGATCTGTACTTACAAATGATGGATGACAACTATGTCAGTCGAGACCGCGCCACATAACTTGGCATTTGAACCTGAAAATGACCCTTATTACCATGTCATAATTTTAGTTCCAGATCTTGACACGTGCCAAGTTATGTGGCGAATACATTGACGTTTATTTGTATACAAATCCTATGACGTCACATCATGGTCGATAGTGTTTTCATCAGTTCAAATTAAAAATAAAAATATGTATTTTTCAAATTAATTTTACCTATCCATCATGTACTTTTATTTTATGATATCGCTTTATTACGTTTCCTAAGCCAAGTAAAGGAAATATTCATTCGATGTATGAAATTAAGTATGAGTGAAGTAGCCTATTACCTTACTACATAACTTATCTTTGAAATAAACAATAAATGAGAATTATTGAAGTTTCTACAAAAAAAATAAAAATATTATGAGCGACGTCAAAATTTTAAGGCTTTTTGGTTTCAAAGTATCTAAAGTGCCACAAGCTTTCCTGTTCCGGTGACAGCCGTGACAGAGGAGCCACTTGCAATACCAAATTAGCTGTCAAAATGGACTGTCGTATGAAAACTGTTTTAGTTCCAAAGATAATCACCGGAACAGAAAAGCTTGCTGCACTATATCTACTTATTCCTTATTTTGCTTGCATGGTTTCAGGGTTCAAAATCGTGTCTTCAAAACGAGGAACCCCAATGCTCATAATAAACGGGTACAGGCATGGCTTGCGCAGGCACAAGGACATCCGCACCTGGTGGAGGTGCGTCAAGCACAGCCGGGGCTGCAAGTCAACCGTGCTGCTCATGGGTGGAGAGGTCATTAAACTCAAGCCTCATAATCACGGTATTGTAGTTGACGCAGAATGCATAGCTAGCAGCAAATAGATAAAAAAATTGTCATCAAATGTGCAACCGTGAAGCAAACCCGCTACTTGCAGTTGGAGATAAACGTATCATGTGATTATTGTATTCTTTATATTTAACTTCAGGGTTGAATCCTGTCTGAGATGTTGAAAACACGAAAGACATTCGAACTGTTATAATAAAATATTTGGAATAGTAAGATTAACAAGTTGGGACGCACCAATTTTATGTGATTAATGTATGTTTATCGAATTTTTTAATAGTTTAATTACTTAGAAAATATTTACTTTTAACCCTTAAAGTGCCCTTATTGAAAGCTTATACTTACTTAGATACCCATTGTAAACAAATTGTAAATACTATTTCTAAAGCACTTGTACTCTAAATATAAACCAATATTTTAATACATGGTAGTTTTATTTTTTATTCTGAATCTATAAAAATAGGAACGCAACTTCGTTATTGGAGGAATATGTGTCCATTCCTTACTAGCTTCCATTACCAGATTAATAGTTTTCTTGTAACATTGTTTTTGATCTCTCTCTTCTTTATGTACTTTGTCCGTGACATGATCTTGATTATACATAGCGTTTAGGGCCTAAACTGAGTAAAGCGGGCGCCCGCCGACGGGCACACGTCACGTGTCTCCGTCCGTGGACACGCGCGCAGGCTCCGTGGACACGCGCGCGGGCTCCGTGGACACGCGCGCGGGCTCCGTGGAACCGCATCACATAGCGCTATTGACTGAACAAGCCCGTGCGTGCTACCGTGCTACCGCTGGCGGGCCCCGTCGCGGGCACCCGCGCGGGCGACCGTTGCGGGGAAACGGGCCACAAGGCGCGGGCGCGGGGCCCGCCTCCCCGCGACGGTTGCCCGCGCGGGTGCCCGCGACGGAGCACTTTTGTATGGAACCGCGCGGCCGTCCGCGTGACGCAGTTTAGGCCCTTGGTTGACTCTTTTTAAACGTAATTTTTTTTATTGTGAGTGAGCAAAAAGTCCGTCCTATGTGTAGTAGTAAGCAAGCTCTTATGTATTTGAGTCACAGGATTTCCTTTAGTATCAGTAGTTCGGTTGTTAGTCTGGTTGTTCTAACAACCGAACTACTGATACTAAAGACAGGATTTTGTTACTGATCTAACGCAGTTGAGGAAGTCCAATATCTGTTAACCTTATTTTGTATTACTTCCAGGGAACGATATTCCAGTTTTCCTTGATAAGTCGGTGAATCATACAGTCGTCGAAGGGTACATGTTCAGTCGGCAGCGAATCAACAACGGCAAAATCAGGTGGCGGTGCGTCAAGCAGAAGAAAGGCTGTAAGGCCTCCTTCATGACAGCAGATAGCGTCATACTTAGATTCAACAAAGTCCACAATCATGATCCTCCTGTATTATTTTAACTGAAAACACTAAAACTGCAGACTGTACTTTTTAAAGAACAGTGAATACTGTACCCCCTCGATACGGTATACCTCCCTCGTTTTACAACTAGACAGAAAAATCTTATTTCTGTTATGCCACGTAGCAGAAAGAAGGCAAAAGGGCATAGTTTTATTTCCACATGTGCTTTATAGGTACTTTTATAAGTATTTCCCGCTTTATAATATGCAAAGTCAAAATTATGCTCAGGGAAGCTACAGAAATGTTTACTATCTTATATCATCCAAAAAAATCGGCCAAGTGCGAGTTGGACTCGCCCATGAAGGGTTCCGTTCCGTACCCATTTAACGTACTTATTGCCGACAGACACCTAGCCAAAATTCCACTATAATTTTTCGTCAGCAAAATATTTTTCATAGAGTTTGTAATAATGACAAAGTTACAATAATAGGAATGTATTGGAGTTCATTGAACTTTTACATAGTGAAAGGGATCCTAAAAAGAATCCCATAAAAACAGGGTGGCGGTTAATGACACCTTTTTTTTAAACATTAATTGTAAAATGCACGAGCTTTTGTAAACGTAACCACAGATTACTAAATAGTTACTACTTACGTAACTTACGTTTTTGAGACGTTTCGTAGCTCATAAGTAGGTATTAGAATCTGCCTGTTACTGAATATAATACTCGCAATACATTAATTAAATAATAATAATAATGGACTCAAACTGAACTGGATGCCCTGGATAGAAAAGTTCGTACATTGCTAACAGCACACCGCATGCATCACCCACGTTCATCGACCATGAGATTATATATCCCGCGGAAGTGCGGTGGTCGTGGCTTCTTAAATGCTAAGACATTGCATAACCGCGAGATATGCAATCTTAGGGAGTATTTTCTCCAAGTTGATATGGGGTCTCATAGAGATGTAGTTGCTGTTGACAATGGACTGACTCCTCTATTTTTAGCAAAAGAAAACTGGCGCAAACCTGTAGTACTTAGTACTTCCGACCGCAACACTGTGTGGCAAAGCAAGGAGTTACATGGCAGATTCTACCGGGCTCTCCATGGGCCCGACGTAGATTTATTAGCCTCAGTATCCTGGCTCCGTTTCGGTGATCTTTTTGGTGAAACCGAAGGTTTTGTCTGTGCAATTATGGATGAGGTTGTGATGACGAATAACTACCGAAAGTATATCCTAAGGGATGGCACAGTGGATATTTGCCGAGCGTGTCATCGTCCGGGTGAATCCCTTAGGCATATAATCTCCGGTTGTTCTCGTCTCGCAAACGGCGAGTATTTGCATAGACATAACCAAGTGGCCAGGATAATACACCAACAACTTGCTCTGAAACATAGTCTTGTGGCATCCGAGGTGCCGTACTACAGGTATGCACCAGAACAGGTCCTTGAAAATAGCCATGCCACATTGTATTGGGATCGATCTATCATTACAGACAGGACTATTGTAGCTAATAAGCCTGATATTGTATTGGTAGATCGACACGAACGCCGCGCGATAATTGTTGATGTCACTGTTCCCCATGACGACAACCTTGTGAAAGCTGAAAAAGATAAAGAAAACAAATATCTTGATTTAGCTCACGAGATTGTTGACATGTGGGACATTGATTCAGCAATTATTGTTCCGATAGTCATATCTGCCCATGGTCTGATAGCCAAGAGCCTCGATAAACACCTTAAGAGGCTTGCGTTAGGTGGATGGATCGGGAGTCAGATGCAGAAGGCAGTACTTCTGGACACGGCCCGTATAGTGAGAAGGTTCCTGTCTCTGGATCCTTAACCATCGGTAGCCGGGACCTTGATCTTGCTGCCGTTGGGGAACTGCATTTTTGTATTTTTAAATGTTATATTTTTTAGTGTTATACATTGTAAAAATTTAATGTTTAGAAATATAATTTTGTAAGTATTTAAAATGTAATAAAGGGAATAATAATTAATAACTTTTTACAATCACACCAATTATCTAAGCCCATGTAAATTTCATTAACTGTGTCATGGAAAACTTGATAACGGATAAATATATAGGTACTTAAATACTTTTTCTTTGTAAAAGAATACATACTTAATATACATAGAAAATACACAGACCAAGACAAATAGACATGTTCATGCACACAAATATTTGTCTTGTTCGGGAATCGAACCCGAGACCTCTGGCGCAGAAGGCAGCCAAATCGGTCAACTATTCATCATTTTTGTTTTTTATTCGCTAAATAATATTATTCATTATTTTTATAACTTTAGAATGTAGAAGAAAAAAAACCAGGTAAGTAGGTAACAAATTCAAAATTTAGTTTTGCTTTTCATCAAGAGGTGTCGCTTTCACATACGTTCAAACATTTGTAAAATGTACGAACTTTTGTAAACGTAACTTACGTCTTTGAGACGTTTCGTAGCTCGTAAGTAGGTACCCATTCGAATCTGCGTGTTACTGAAAATAATACTCGCAATACATTAATTATTATTCATATTTTTTTTTATTCGCTAAATAATATTACTCATTATTTTTATAACTTTAGAATGTAGAAGAAAAAACCAGGTAGGTAACAAATTCAACATTTAGTTTTGCTTTTCAAACTTTTTGAACAAACTTTAATACTGCTAGCGACGTTTACGCTAGCAGTATTAAAGTTTGTTCAAGAAATATACTTTTGTTAGGCTTTTTGCCAAGAGATGTCACTAGTAGTTTGAAAAACTCCACTTTGATTTTTACTACTTTTAGCCAATACACACTCTGGTTAGTATGGCGAATAAAAAATTAAAGAGACTTTGTCAAACTTAGTTTTACCCGCAGCGCACTACTTTGTCTCTAGGTCACTATGTATGACTTGGTGATGGTGATGGGTGGACAACATTTTCATCTGGCAATACTAAATTGCACCCTGCCTTTTAACCCTTTGACGCCGGCCGGAGCCATCTTGCTAAAAAAAAGACGAGCACCCCCCACTGTCTGGCAAAATGGAATTAAATTGCCGTCTTTCACGAAAACGAAACGATGTTTACCTACAGAATAAAAAAAATATCGGGTTTTTCGTGTGTTTTACACTTTAGTGTGTTGCTTATGAATGTTTTTGCCATTTTTAGGTACTAAAACTGAAAACTATAACTCTACAGTATATTAGTTCTACGTGGTCAAAGTGCAGCAAGAAACTTTGAATGAATTCTTCAGAACCGAACAAAAATGGAATGAGTTAGGTACTATCCACTCATAAGAAAGAACAAAGAACTACCTATTAGCTATCTACCTATGTCGCTACGCAAGCAAATTTTATCCAAACATACCGAGAAGTCTATAAAACAACACTTGAAACCCGACCCACGAAATCATAAAAACTACCTGAATGGCTAGGGATGTTCCTTGACTTTTCGATGTTTTATCGATACTTATTATTTGGTGCTTATTACTTGGTTTGGTGTATACCTATTGATCTAAATACTTACAAATGAAATAAATTATTTTAGGCATAATTTTGTTTTATTTACAACTATAATAAAATAAAAATATTACTTATATGTAGGAAACAACATATTTGTTGTGAAGCCTAGCTTACAATATAAAAATACTAACGCATGAGAAATGGCATTTTTCTTTGTTTACCTGTAAAGCATATGCCAATATCGACAAAGAAAATTATTACAAACAGCAAACTTACTTTGACAAAATGTCGTAGGTATATAAGTGATATATTTCAGTTTGAAAATCTAAACCATATTTTTAGTTTAGTAAGTACCTTCCTACAATAGTACAATAATCACGCTTTGATGTGTATCTTTGAAACATGCGCTAATCGACATAGAAAATTACTTAATATTACAAACAGCAAACTTACTTTGACAAAATGTCGTACTTAAGTGATATATTTTTTGAGATAAGGTATTTCTGTTTGAAAATCTAAAATATATTTTAGTAGGTAATACAATAATCACGCTTTGATGTAAGTATATCTTTGAAATTGAGCGGGCGATCGGGACCTCTCACGTCACGGCGGCGACTGGGCGAAGTCAGGGCGAGAAGTCGGGAGCAGCAGGCGACGCAGTTGGGCACTTTAATGGCTCCGGAGCTACACGTAACTGTACATTCAACAAAAAAAGTATCTAGACCTATTTCAAAATACTTATTGACTATGAGAAAAAATGGTTTGAGAAACCTTTATGTTATTTTAAAGCCGGGTCTCCAGCGAAAGTTTTTTGAAAACATTCAACAAAAACACATACTTACACAAAACTTTGTTTCTGATAAATGTTTCTTGACATGCGCCGTCTATACCTCTCTTGGCTTGTGTACAAAAAACAATAGTTTCTCTAGCAAACAAAATGAGTTCGGACGAAGAAGACGTAGTTTCAGATCGAATCTTTATTCCAATCCATTTTTAAGTACCTACTTGCATTGCTCTAAACCACCGTAGAATCAAACTTGGCGCGAAAACCAAACTTTTTTTTTGTAATGGCTTCTTCCATTTTACACAGAAATTCGGCCATTGTCTAGCGAGTTATCAAAATTAAAAAAGTTAAAAGTTGTGGAAATGATAGATTATGTACCTACAGTCCTGCCCCTCGACCCGCGCTGGGGAAGTTTTGTGTACGTGTTTTCCACCGGGCATGGAAAGCAAAAACATTGTTGATGCAAACAAAAATGTGTAGTGAAACAATGTTTTGTGTAGACAGTTTTGTTGAATGTTGAGATGTTTTTGTTGATTGTGTAGGGCAAAACATGCGCTGGAGACCCGGCTTTAAAGACCTATCTATAGACTATAGACACCTCACCGGAGGACCTGTAGGTAAGTAAGTACAGTGCCACAACCTTTTCTGTGCCGGTGACAGCGGCGCTACGTACGTTTTCTTTTTTTTTGTAGTAATATAACCGGCCCTCACTTCTAAGAACTTCAGCCGCCAGCAGCGCTATGGTTGGACATCAACTTGACAGCAAAATGACATTAAAAAAAATCACGTTAGTTTCACATTTTGGCCACCGGCACAGCAAAGTTTGTGGCACTGTAAACCAAATATCCTTGGTGAGGTCAAAGCACAGAGGATATATTACTTTACTTTTTACTTTACTCTTTGCACAGAGGCTTCGATGGTTAGGCCACGTCGTGCGAATGGAGGTCGGTAGCGCAGTCAAACAAGCATACCTGCCCCCTGATTCACGAACCGTCGGAAACACTCCCGACAGCGGAATGTATGCACTGTCTCTGTCACTCACTATAGAATAGACAAAGACAAAACACAGAATTCGAATCCGATTCCGTTTCAGATGGCTCGTGAATCAGGGGGCTGGGCTGGGCCGTCCGGTAGGGCGGCGTACCTATAAAAAAAAATTGTTTACAGCTTTATGTCGTCTAGAAGGCGCCTTATCAATTTCTTGTGACGTGACAAAACCAACCAACCAGCGGACAATCGAGACGCGTCCAACGATACCTCAATGTGAATATAAAATATGATCAGCTCTTTAGAAGTTATTACCTAACCACTCATCTGCTTGAATTTTCAAAAAAATGCAACCAAGTGGTCTTTAGTAAAACTTTTAACTTTTGTGTGTAGAGGAATAGGAACAAAATTAGATTTTTTTTTTTTTTACTTATGCCTTATCTATTATTTTTACGAACGAACGCCATAAATGTTGGTATAAGTATTTTAGTAAATCATTAATTAATTTCGGTAATAAAAAATTTTTAGTTATTTTATTGCCAATACATTGAATAATTTTGTTATTATTATTATTGTTGGGAACATTACACTCGAAGTTGTTGACCACTATGTTTACCTAGGACAGACGGTCCAGTTAGGTAAGTCCAACTTTGAGAAAGAGATCTCTCGTCGAATCCAGCTCGGATGGGCAGCGTTTGGGAAGCGTTTCGACAAATATTCGCGTCCGAAATACCTCGATGTCTCAAGAGTTCAAGATGAAAGTCTTTGACCAGTGTGTGTTGCCAGTAATGACTTATGGAAGCGAAACGTGGTCTTTTACTATGGGTCTCATAAGAAGGCTCAAAGTCACCCAGCAGCGAGCAATGGAGAGAGCGATGCTTGATATTTCCCTGCGCGATTGAATCAGAAATGATGAAATCCGCAGGAGAACTAAAACAACCGACATCGCTCGAAGGATTGCATCATTGAAGTGGCAGTGGGCGGGACACATAGCGCGGAGAACCGATGGCCGTTGGGGCGGAAAGATTCTTGAATGGCGAGCGCGTGCCGGACAACGTTCCGTGGGCAGGCCCCCTACAAGGTGGACCGACGATCTGGTCAAGGTCGCGGGAAGCCGCTGGATGCGGGCAGCGCAGGACCGATCGTTGTGGAGATCCTTGGGGGAGGGAGGCCTATGCCCAGCAGTGGGCGTCGTTCGGCTGACATGATGATGATGATGACATTGAATAGCTCCTATCCAAATAATGTCAAATTAGTATTTTTTATGTTTGGTAACACTGACAAAATTGATGAAACGAAACGCACGTTTTGACAGTAAAGTGTTAGTAATGCCAGACTGAGAAATTTCCAAATATCGGGGAGTTTTTAGATCTGTAAGAGAATTTTCGGTGAAAATATTTTCGATGGGGTTTTTAGCGATAGAAACTTGACGTTGTTTGTTTTGGGGATTTGGGAAAAATTTATCACTATGAAAGTGTTTCAGTAAACTTAAGCGCTCGGAACAGTCACTGTAATAAGTACTATCCGGTTCAAATGCTATTCGGATAATACCTTTTGGAGTTGCGTTTACGCGACAGTGACACTTGTACTACTCGGTCGAGCTAAAATGACACCTGTAGGGCTAGCACAACTTGAGTGCGACTCGAGTGAGAAAGAGTCGCGGTCACTTTCAACCAATCAGATCACTAGTAGATAGCGGGCGTGATTTAAGGCGACGTGCTGATTGGTTGAAAAGAGCGCGACAAAGAGTTGCGCTAAGTTGTGCTAGACCTACTGCAATGAAAACATGTCCCGCCCCTCTCACTCTCCGGGCATCACAGAATTGAGTAAAAGTATTAGAGTAGTGCTCAAGCTCAAGCTCAAGTAGGTGTCATGTTAACTTGACCGAGTTATACACACACAAACACACACTCCGCGCGAGTCGCGTCTGTACACACGCTGTATGCATGTACTGCATGTGTGACGCTCCATTCCAAAATGTACTTATTATCTTTCAGGTGATATTTTGAACCCATAATAAGTGATGTAGACGTACTCTGCAACGTCCTCCAAACAAGTTTATCAAGACCGTGATTAGGATGAGCTAAAAAACGCAGCTTTAAATTTTAGAAGTTTGCCTTCGGATTTTTTCTTCAAACGAGTGTTTTGGGAGGATTTCGCACCAGACTGAGGGAATTCAAGACTAGCATCTGGCATCACTGAAATGTGTCAAACAAAAACAAATGTCATGTCAATACGTAAAACTAAAACTTCAAGTTCAATTCAACTGTTGTTGTGTTTACTTACATACTGGAAAAAATCGTGAATTAATTTGTATTTTGTAATTGAATTGTATTATTATAACTCATACCGAACTTATCATGCATAACCGAACAACATTTGACAAAACGCTATTCAATAGCTAACAGGTAAAACTAAAGTGAGTAAATAGATTAACCTCAACTTTTTTAGAGATAGCAGCTTTAATTTTGATCAAGAGGAAACCCAAAACTTGATGATGCTGCTCACGGATGAGCCTGTGTTAAGAGAAAAAAGCGGATGATGTCAGCGAACAGAAAAGCTTGCTACTTGAAAAACTACTTTCAAACAAATTTAATTCAGATGCAAGCAAGTTCCATACCTAAGTTACTTAGGTGCCCTTACTTAAACTTTATAAATACTTACATGAAATGGCTGCTGAAAAATATGGCAAACACAAACTGGAGGTAGATCACCGCCTCAAACTCATCAGATTGGCTAAATAACACCACTCAGTAGTCTTTATGTGGTCTTCCATCATTACTGACAGCGATGATATTGGTATGTAGTTATTTATTTAATATAAAAAAATAGGTAGGTACATAAATCCACATACTTACATAATATAACTGTGTTTTGTTTCAGGTTACACAGAAAACATAATACCAAGTGCAAACAATGTTGATTCAACTGGCACTATTGAGGATGATTGTGATTTGTGATTGACCAGTTGGAGGAATTAATGAGTAAGTATCATCAACATAATGATTTGGTACAAGTTTTGAACATTTACAGATATAAGTCGGAGACATACCATAGAAACATAACACAATAACATAAAAATCAACGGTGTATTCTCTGAGTCCTAGCTTCCTATGAATTCAACATACATTACGCTAAAAATTGTTCCAGAGTTAGTAAATTCAAAGTATTTTCCAAAGTTTTTCTTCTCGCCAAAATCAATGCTGGGGTTGGGACCATCAGTGTTGAAAGAGTTGTGTAAGTTAATGACCAAATTCTTAACTCATTGTTATCTAAATGTATTAAAGACAAACATTTATAATGTTTAACGGTGTTACAGAATTGAGCAAGAAACTAAATACTAGTTTTACTCCACTGGCGGCACATAGTCTTATATTGCACACCAAGCAAAAGATGAATTGACTAAATAAAGCATGAGAAGAAGATTTAGCCCAATATGCTCAAAGCATGAATAAAGTGAGTTATTTGACAGATGTGTTAGATAAAACGAAGCAGGAAAGTTTAAATTAAAATTCAATAAAGTACTTACCTATTTGAATCTTAAAAATAAACAGTTTTTCCTTTCACTCTTTATATCTTATGTGTTATTCTATTACTCTTGTAATTGTTAATTTCAAACTAATTGAAATTAACCATTTTGGCCACTTTAACCACATACGCTATCAGGTAACAGTTATGCCTGGCGGACTGAATGTTGTTTGGTCAGATTTTTAATGAATGGTTTGTAAATCGATTAATTGGTAAAGCTAAGGCGATCATCACACTGCTGCGGTTTCCAGTCCGGTATGGAGATGTGGCGTGAGTCTGTTATACATTGGAGGTTTTGTATGCACATCAAGATTCTATCTTACCTAGTTAAGAAGCGCACTACCACAAACCAGAGTGGTGTGCGCTGTAGTGTAAGAACCGCTTAACTATTGTTCAAATTATTGGCAATAGGGTATTTTACTGTTGTTGAAATGTAGATATTTAATGATGACGTTAAAAAATATTGCAATTAAGAATACCAAATGTGAAAAAGTAATTTGAATCTGTTTTATAATAAAAGAATTATAGTCTGTTTGATTTTGCTATAGCTGTCTCTTTCTAAAACGAAATCTTCTATGGCGTGACTATGACGCTACTAACCCACTGACGTCACTAAGATAGCGTCCTGTCCTTGTCTAATTATAAAGTTTGAAGTCCTATATCTTTGAAAATATTCAAGATAATTCAAAATGAAAACTTGTTTTGTGTAGCTAATATTTAGAAAAACATTTTAAAGAAATAAAAAAAAACAGTAAAATACCGTATTAGTTACTTACTCTAATAATTAGTTCAGTCAAAAACCAACCCAGAGGAAGATAGGATGTTACTTAATTAACTCATTTGTTGTTATAAGTGAATTATTAGAACTTTCCGTTAACCAGCGAAGCAAAGTGCCATATTCACAGACTTCTGTTAACTTCAAAGAACAACAAGTCTGTTGTTGCCTCTTCTTATTTAATTGTAATGTTTTGTTTTGTTTTTTGTTTTCCTTTAGTTGTCTTCCTACATTTCGTCCTGAATGGTATTATAATTCGTAAAAGATTTATTTTATTGAATAGGTCACCCGAAATTTAAGAAGATTTATGATTTCATTTATCGGTGATGTGAAGTACAAACTACGCCACACAGATGACTGGAAAAATTTGCCACAGAGGAGAACAATGGCACTCATAAGGGAACCTTAAAGCCTTTAAGATAGGCCACTAAAAATGTATATTGCCTTTTATCACTTACAAAGTCTAAGGCAGCACAATTTGCACCTATTTTATGAAAATTTTATTCATTAATAATGTTCCCCACATTTGATAAATTGTTGATTTTGTTTGATTCAATAAAGAAATGATGTAATTTTAATATAAAATATTGTTTATTTATTTACTTTCTTATTAATTATTCCTTTCAAAAAAATAGCTATGTGTCATTGTACAGGTATTTTCTTTAAGATTCCATAGAATTAAAAAGTAGTTATGTGTGAGAAGTGTGTGTGTGAATTTTTTCATATACTGTCTTAACAGTCTGTCTTAACAACTGTCTAAACATTTTTTTTGTTTCTAGATAGAACAACAGCTAGAGAGAACAACAGTGATAGTACACACGACATTTTGTTATCATCATTGTCAACATTGACAACAAACTTGCTCCAAAGTATGTACTTACCTAACTTAAAATATTTTTTTACTACCTTTTATTTAACCTCACATAGGAACTAGTAAGATTAGATAGTAAAGTTAGTTAAAATATCTTAATTTAATTTAGAACGACTTTCAATTGATTTATTATCTTGAAATTTTGCATAAATGTTTATTAGTTACCTACCAATTACTTACAGCGTAAGGGCGTTTGTGCACTACACTGAATTTTACCGATCCGGAAAAAAACGGATGCTTGAATTTTAATAATTAATCATTTATAATAGTAATTAATTAAATACAAGCATCCGTTTTTTTCCGGATCGGTAAAATTCAGTGGTAGTGCACAAACGCCCTAATAATCTGATAACAAATAAGGACCTGAGGGCCTACTCTGAAACGCAAAACCCGAAACTTCGGGATACCCGTCCCTCTCACTCTCGAGTCGTGACAGAATCGAGTGAAAGGGGCGGGGCTAACCGAAGTTTCGGATTAGCGTTTCAGAGTACGGTCCCTGATGCTGCAACCAGGATACTCAGCTCAACATTCAACATTTCAATGGTTGATAGGTGCCGTGTTTCGGCATTTTCTCTAGGATATTGTTAAGATATTAGGATAGGGGAGGGCTATGTCCAGCAGTGGACGTCTTACGGCTGAGATGATGATGATTATGATATGGGCTTAGAATAATGTTCTACCTAGACAATCCTACTAATATTATAAATGTGAAAGTTTAGATGTTTGTTACTCAATCACGCCAAAACGGCTGAACGGATTTTGCTGATATTTGGGACACAAATACTTTATAGCCTGGAGAGGAACATAGGCTACTTTTTATCCCGGAAAATTATCACATTCCCACGGGATAACGTCGTAAAGTCCACGCGGGCGAAGCCGTGGGCGGAAAGCTAGTATGCCCATATAATGGAGTTGACCTGCCCCCTGATTCACAAACCGTCCGAAACGCTCCCGACAGCGGAATGTATGCCCTGTCTCTGTCACTCACTATAGAATAGACAAAGACAAAGCACAGAATTCGAATCCGATTCCGTTCCCGACGCTTCGTGTATCAGAAGGCTGGTGTTGCAGCCTTTTAGTATTTTATTTATCAAATAACTCATTTATTAGCAATTCAAAGTAGATAAGTTTTTTTTATTATCCTAGGTAGGTATTACAAAAAACCTAATTGTGAATATTTTCAGGTCTAGAACAAGATTTTTTAACAAGTGCAGAAAATTCAAGGTTGGAAAAAGATAATTTACAATTATTAACGGGTAAGTACTTATACAATATTGTTTTGTAGTTTTTGATTTTGCTTCTCAACAAAAAAAGATGGTTGTCATAAGTTTGAACCCTGTATGTGAACCCCAAAACAGCGCTATCGATTAAAATGTAGTTTTTAATCTAAAGTTATTATTTATGAGAACAAAAAACTATTCTAGTCTAGGGGACTAATCCCCTACCCCAACTACCAACAACGGAAACTAATGCTTGCTATGCTTTTTGTCTATAAATATGATATCTCAAAATTGTACCTACATATTCCACTGATAAGTTCTATCTAACATTTTCAGGCTACCAAGAAAAGGTGGTGTCATTATTGTCATTAATTAAAACTCAAAATGACCAAATACAAACTGAAATGCAAATTTTCAAACAGAAAAAAATAGGAGTAGTTTTAAAACCTGACTACAAATTTCCACTTAAAACATGTGAAGAATTGGAAGTTACAGAAGAATTATTAAAAAATCAAGAAAACTACGATAACCTGGTAAGATTTCATTTTAAAAATCTCTTTAAGATTTTATTTCCCAGTGTTCAAGTATGAGCTACCAGTGCTTGGCGTTGCGAAGGCAGGAATTTTTATTTTTACAGATTTAGATTATATTGAAGGTTTTCATAGTAAACTTTTTACCCAACTGCCAAAAATAGAGTTTTTCAGGTGTGTGTATATGTGTGTGTGCACACTTATGTACTTCTGCCTTACATCCCACTGAATCTTTTGATTTTAATATTCTTCAAAAATTTCTAGGTATTATATTTAGAAACTGTGGGTGGAAGAGATACATCTAAGAGATATATCAAAGTGTCCCGAATGATGAGAACATTATTAGCCGATTGTCTGGCAAAGAAATTTAATTTCTATGGCAAAAGATCGCAGAAAATGCCATTTTGTCAACTACTACTTCGGAAATGTGTTGTAGGTTAGTACTTCAGTTGACTTTTAGTTCATATAATTAATTTTTATACTGAATCATCTTATTTTATTAGTTTACTAGCTTCTGCCCGCAACTTCTTTTGCGTGGACTATTTTAATATTTGGATTTATTTTTTGCCTGTATTGTAATCTGACCAACCCCTGAAGATACCTAAACTCTTAACACTAGAGGGCTCGCGTGGGTGATATAATGTCACCCAGGGTGTAATATTATTTAATAACTTTTGAACGAAACGCGCTTCAGTGCTGCTCTTTCAGGTATTCCTCTAGTACGAATCATCCCACACGTCAGTAGTGCGCCATCACTCTAGGTGCATCGGCGTGTGCGCAGTGCGCTTATAAAGTACCTACGTGGGTGACGCATGTACGTGGGTGACCAAATTAATGATAGTTTGCCCTAAATGTGATGTAGACGTTACTGAATTGGAATAACCCATTTGTAAACCTCACATTAAGAAGGTTCACTTACCAAATTATGGTTTATACAAAAAATAGACTGTTTAATCACAATAAGTACAATTACGTTAATTTTTGCAAGAGTTTGATTTTTGTTTATAGTTTAATTCAACTTAAGCAACTGTGTAGTTTTGTTAAAGTATTTAGTAAGAAATAAAGTTGATTGGTCATATTATAGCTTATTTGCTTTCATCAAATTAGAGTGGTAAGAAAAATCCCATATTTGATGGGTGGCATATGTCCCCCGCGCGAGCTCTCTAGGAAAATTTTTGACGCGAGCACTCTAGTGTTAATTCTAGGACCCAATTGTACTGTAGCTAGCTACTGGCCGTTTAATATTTTTAAGTTAATCGCGGTCGAATAAATAGTCATTATCACAGGTCATTATACTGTGTCTGACCAGCCCCTTGACGTCGCAGCCTAATGACACATACCCTATTTTAACTCTAGGACTATAAGCTACACAGTAGTGAAAATTGCATCAAAATTGGTTCCGTAGTTTTTACGTGAATTGCTTGCAAACATACATGCACACAACAATTTTGAAAATGGCGAATTCCTTTTCTACTATTTAGTTATAGTCACCCGAACTCATTTCTTCGAAAAAATCTTACAAGTTCAGACTGTTTGACCTCTTCGTTTTATTATATGTATAGATTTCTGCCCATTTTAATGACGCTTTAGTTTTTCTCAATGTGCATTTTAGTAATTTTTCTTATTTTTTTTTGACAGAGTCTGTAAAGAACGCGACAGGAGCATCTGAAAAAAAAATTGAAGATAATATCAAAGTTTGGCTAAAACATGCACCACAAAGACTTCTGAAAAAGGAAAAGTATAATAAGTTAAATAGATAATATCCATTATTTAATAAAAATGACAACTAAAAAAATTTAATAAAAACAAAAGCCGTAGTTAGCCAGCGTCAATTGTTCAGAAGGGCTAGAATCAATATCAGATATACACGAAAGAACCCATAGCGCAGCTCATTTTCGCATACATCGCCCAGTAACTTGCCTTCTACATCATCAAGTAATTTGCAAATTCCACCGCCAATTCCGATAACAGTGATAATAATAACAGTTTTTGTATTGATGATAATTTTAATGATAACAGTTTTTGCATTGCTGATAATTTTAATGGTAACAGTTTTTGTATTGCTGATAATTTTAATGATAACAGTTTTTGTATTGCTGATAATTTTAATGACCTGCCATCCCCACCTTTGCCTAGATTATTGCAAGAGACTGATTATCATTCTAAAACTGACTGTGATTTAAGCATTGGGCTACTGTACGTCATATTGCTGTAGATAGTCTTCTTAACATTTTGTCACCATTTTGTTTCAAAGCAACATAATATCGGATGTTTTTGTTGTATCTTGGTCCACTTGTTTTAAAAAATATATTGCTGATATCACTGTATGAAAATTTTTACTTTTTCACTGTTCTATTACGATTCTATGTTCATATAAACATTTAAGTGATATTGGTGTGGACTTAGCTCACGAATTGTAATAATGTTTATAAAACATTCAAAAACGATATATGGTCTGGAGTTTCTAGTTTGCAATGTACATAATATGCTGTGTCATATATCTGAGGATAGCCGCTTGTTTGGCGTTGGTACTTGATAATTTTTCAGCGTTCCCTTTCGAAAATTATTTAGGTGCATTAAAAAACCTAGTGAGGTCTTCTTAGAAGCCTTTGCAACAATTTGTAAAAAGGATAATAGAAATGGACTTACCACAATCCGGTGGCATTTTATCTAATGATGGTCTCTTTCTTATCAGCCTATCCTCAAGAAGAGGCTGTCCACTATTAATGGACAGCCTCTAATTGAGATAAATTTTGTGAAGGTACATTTATTTTTACTTGTTAAAATAATAAGTTTTTATTTCTCAAAATTTGTGTTTGCGCTATTTACGTTGTTTTTTTTGGAGCACTACTTTTACTTGGTTACATAGTACTTACGTGCTACGTATGTAGTATGTAACCTAAGTATTGCCTCCAGCTCCCACAAAAACTACTTTTTCTGTATGTTTAGTTTCTGTTTGTGAACCTTGTAAATTGTTTGTAGGAACTTGAGCCTACACTTGGTTTTACATAGAACTACTTACTATGTAACCTAGTATGAACTCCAGCTCCTACAAATACTATTTTATCTGTAAGTATATTTAGTTTTAAGATTGTGGACCGTGTTAATTTTTTGTACCTTTGTTTTTGTAATTTGCTACATAAATA
This sequence comes from Crambus lathoniellus, assembly GCA_949710035.1. Lineage (NCBI taxonomy): Eukaryota > Metazoa > Arthropoda > Insecta > Lepidoptera > Crambidae > Crambus > Crambus lathoniellus. Next base: position 7,476,991 of record OX453307.1, on the reverse strand, counting down.
AACTATCTTGAATAAACTACGTTTTCATATTTGTGTCTACGTCCAGCAACGCGATTTCAGCGATACTTAGTTGCAGATGCAAAGGCGCTTTAAGAGGTCCTAAAGGACAACATAAGTAGGTACTGCATTCGTCTTAAAATACGTCTGCAGAACGGACCACAAAGCAAGTCTCGAGACGTCATTATAACGTCTTACTCTCACTCCTTTTTCTGTCCTTTTCTGACGTCCTGAGGCTATGACAAATTGAGGTACTTTTCAGGACGTTTTAAGTTACTATTTGATCGTCGATATCACCATTATGAATACCTACCTAGGTATTTTAATGCTTTAGCTACGAATTTATTCAACACCTCTTAGGTACGTGCTGTTTAGCCAGCGTTTATTTCATCAATGTTAAGATTTACTACCCTCACATGCAAAAGAAATACCTTTCCAGAGGTATTTGACAATCGTTAAGGCTGGGATTCCCCAAAATAGGGTATTTTAATTATGGATTACTCGCAAATCACAAGTACTTACCTACTTAAAATTTGGAAAAAATATACCTATGTTATTTTACAGTTATTTATTTAGTGCTTCTGGCCGTTTTTTTCGATTAGTGATATTTTACTGTGTCAAATAAAATCCCAAACATCCGCCTAATCGTAATCCAAATATCCTTTACTTGCAACAGGTATACTTGGTTTTAGTTAGTGAAAAATATACGAAAATAATTGTCTTTGAATAGCCGAGGGATTCCGGCCGTCATACTAAGTTTTTTTTTTCTTTACTAAATTTTTTATTGAATTTTAAGTGATTTTCGATTCGCGGGTCTTTGCGAGTTCACAGTTCACTGCCGGCTGCCGCTGCGTCCGCGTGAAGTGTATCGCGCGCGGCCGAGCAAGCGTTAGCGTGCCTATATCGGTCGGGAATCATCGCCTTAAAGATGAAAGATTCTTTTCTTTCTCTAATACATTATAAATAAATTCGACGCTTCTTCTTACGACTCTGTAGCTCACTGGTAAGAGCATTTGCCCGGACAGTGAAAGGCCGTGGGTTCGAGTCCCATAGGATCGACTTTTTCTAATACTTAGGTAAACCTACCTATGTAGGTACCTACTTCATTTTCAATATCTTTCCGAGTTACTGATTTAGTTATAAGTACCTACCTACCTTTAGGTATCAATAAATATTTTATGGTTTTTTTTTACCTTCCTAGACCGTCCTGCCTGAATTTCCTATTAAAAAAACTAATTATTGATGTTGTCTTAAATGTTTCTTTTCGTGTAGGTACTTATTTAACATAAAAATAGTGGCAAATTTTCTAATTATGCGGACTGGGATTTAAATAGTGTTACTTACTTAATTTTAGCTGACGATGCACCGATCAATTCCGACGTCGGCATAATGATACCGACGAAAAGCGGCAAGAAATGTCTGCTGATGCTGAAGAGCTACACGTATTCCCAGATTAACTACTCGACGTACTGGGTTTGCTCGTCCAAGGCGCAGGGCTGCCGCGCACGCCTGCGCCGGGACACAGACGGGACCATTACGCAACTACACGATGAGCACACACATCCTCCCCCTAAGTATATTTTCCGGAGAGGCGCATATTACAAGTTGTAAACAGCCTAATATTGTAGATCCCTATAATAAATAAAATAAATAAATAATAGGTTGTAAAAACTTTTGGTTCTGGCTACGCGCGCGCAGTTCAGCACGCGAGTAAGTAGGCATGAAGGTACGAAATAGAAAAAAAAGTGGCTATATAAGACCTATTTTAAGTATTTTTAATAGGCATGACGATTTTTTTTTAAATAATATGTCATATTAATATCCTTTCCTAAAAAGAAACATTTGAAATAAGTAACCTTATTAAGCTTGTTCGTTCAAAAGTGTCAATTGTACGACATATTGGCCAATGATTGGGTCAACGTGCACAGCCACCATAAGATATTGAAAGTTTTATAGGTAGGTAAGTATATCGTTGTTACTAAAATAGCCTCTGTTTGAAATCAACTCATATACTATATGAGTTGATTTCAACTTTCAACCATAACTCATCAACAGATGGCGCTACTAGTATTGTAAATTCCGAAAATGCATCAAATCATTTTCTCTAAATTATTTATTAAGAAGTAGTGGTAAAGTTTGATAATTAGATACAAATTCTCTGGTACTACTGAACTAATTCAGAAGATTCTTTCACCTGTAGAAAGCTTCATTAAGTATGTAAAAGTGACATAATTAGGCTATTATAAGCTAGATAGGTTTAATACCTACAATTTTTCCCGATAAACCCTCGGTAACGGTTATTACGCCTTAATCAGCGCGTAAGAAGTATTGTATAAAGTCGACGCTTCTCGTAACGACTCCGTAGCTCAGTGGTTAGAGCAGTCGCCCGGAAAGCGAAAGGTCGTGGGTTCGAGTCCCATCGGAGCTGGTTGTGAGACGGGTCGATTTTTTCTAAATAGGGCAGTACCCTTTGTGGCTACTTTAAGGATTTTTTGACTTTTAATCACTAAGTACTAAATGGTCTTAGGTATTTAAGACACAAATTATATCTTAAATTATAGATAATTTATCTACCTTTAAAGGTACATTTTTCAAATTTAAAAAAGTAAAATAGTTTTTTGTATATAACACAAAATGTGTGAGAGGTGCCAAATGTACCGGTTTTGGCCACTTATTGATAGTAAGTTAAACTTATGTAAGTATAGCAAAAAATCAAAACCAAACCCAGGTTAAATCAATATATTCTAAAGCGCTAGAAACCAATCAATTGCAAAACAACAATTTAACTGTAAAAAACAAAGGTTCATCCAAATCAAATATCCTAAAATTTTCATACAAAATATTTTTTAAAACAAAAAATGGAATTTATTGAAAAATAAATCGTATGACTTATGGAATTCTAACGATTGTTATTATTACCTTAAAATGCCTTATTTTAATTGCCTTTAGCAAAAATGGCGAAAAGTTGTTTAGAAAACTTTTAGAGCAAAAAGTGTCCAAAACCGGTACAGTGGCCAAAACCGGGGCTTCTGCCCTATTTCATTTTCCCTTTTTCAATAATCAAAATTGCATTGTGAATGCAAAAAACTAAAAATTAAAATAACTTGCAATAGTAATCGTAAGTAATCGATAGGTCATTTTTTACACTTGCGAAAGACTAACAGGAAGAAATTGTAAGCGTTAAATATTGTGGTAAAAAACCGACTTAATCGTAACAAGTCAACTTGTATCAACTCCCCTCATACCGAGGTGAGATGAAACAGGGGTCGAGGAGAGTTGAAACATATGATTATTGAGAAGTATTAAAATAAAGTATTATAGTAGTAAAATAAAAATAATGATATAATTTTAAGGTATTTATTAAAATAAAACTTTTCAAGTAAGAAACAAAATGTTTTAAAAATATTTTGTACTGATATGTCACATAAGTAAGCAGGTAAGTACAGGTCTACTACAACGTTTATTGTATGGGAGCCAACCTTAAATATTTTTTTGTTTTTTTTTAAGTGAATATACACCTAAATATCCTGTGAATATTTCAAGCGTCTACCCGTGCCGTTATTAAATCGAGCAAAAAAATCACGCTTGTTGTATGGGAGCCCCACTTAAATATTTATTTTATTCTGTTTCAACTTTCCCATAAACTAGGGAACGCAAAATACCATAGGTACCATCAAGGAATTTATATTCCTTGCATACCAAACAGGAAAATTAAAAGAAAAAGAAAAGTGGTCGAAGCGACATCTAAGTAGTGAGCATTATAGAATGCTATAAATACCTACTGGAAAACTTCTCTTTATTATTGATCTAAGCTAACGTAAAAGTTGTACTGTAATGAAAATACTCTTAAAAGTATTTATAAAGCTTAAGTAAAACACCTTCAGAGAATAGTTTCTGACAGTCACCCAACTTCCAGACGTGCAGTTCATACTTTACCGACGGAAAAGGGGAAATACATATTGGTGCTAAAAGGCTATACGTATTCGTAAGTGGGGGGCAGGTTCTTTTACTGCTCGTCGAAGCACACGGGGTGTCGCGCGCGCGTGCGCCTGCTGGCGGGGCGGCTGGTGGCGTCGGGCGACGCGCACAACCACGCGCCGCCCTCGCACGCGCGCTGCGGCAACGGCGCCTTCGTGCAGCTGCGCCCATGCGCCCGCGCCTCTCTTCCGCGCCCGCGAAACTGCCCACGCATACATCCGCCGCCCTCGCCCTCCATGCCCTTGGCCTGTCCAGACTCCTCCCCAAAGCAGACCTCTGGCTACGAACCCCCAATCCCGAAGAGAAGAAAGACCTAAAAGGTTACAATTATTACAATTATGTATATTTATTACAATTAAGTACTTAGGTACCTAAGTAGGTATATAAAAAATTTGTAGAAGTTCCTATGACACAATTTAATTTTACTATTTGCAGATACTTATTAATTACTTCGATCAGTATTCCCAACCACAAAACATGATCATAAACTACCAGTAGTTTCATGTCAAAAATCGGCTTCCTGATTCAAGAACCATCGGACACGCTCCCGACAGCGGAATGTATGCACTATCTCTGTCACTTACTACAGAATAGACAAAGACAAAGCACCGAATTCGAATCCTATTCCGTTTCCGACGATTTGTGAATCAGGGGGTTGTAGCTTCAGCATGAAAAACTATCGTTAACATATTATTTTGTATGAAAACCGGAGCGGCGCTCTACAAAATTACATATAATTTTAGTTACTCCATCAAATGTTTTTAACTTAGGTATTCATTCTTCTATGTAGGTATATCACAAAATTGACGTTAACGAATTAATAGTAGATTGTACAACAAGTGCATAAAACGTAGCATTTTACCCGAGGCGTACTCGGGTGGATAATCAATTCGAGGGTAAAATGGGTTTTTTGTACGAGTTATACAATCTGCTTTTCACTTCGAGTGTGAGGAAAATAAATAACAATAGTTATTGCAAAAAAGATAAAATAAAGACATCGCCATATTGGCGGGATGATTTTATTTTTCTTTTACTTATACATGGCAGTGGCAGCAAAGTGACTTTAGCATAGATCGTAGTTCATAATGCTTTTGAAAAATTATTTCTTAGAAAACTCATTAATTTTCCCTAGTTTTATTTAGTTTAGTAATTTTACATGGATTATGTCCAAAATTGAAGAAACAGAGTGAAATAACAAGTTTATTTAACGAAGTTTAATTGCGTGTGGGACTGTTTACCTGACGACCTTTTGTCTTAGAGTCTGAGACTTAGACGAAGATTTTACTTTATGCACTAGAGCATAAAAAGCGATTTTATGCTCTAGTGCATACCCTATGCCCTATACCCAACATAAACACGAACTTTACGAGCATGAGAAGTGAAAAAATACTTATTGCATCGAGTGAAACTAGTTAAAGGCTCTTTATTCATGCATTGCTCTGGTTTACAGTGTCAGCAACAAACAAAATTCAGTTCGAGATGACGAGGTTTGGTAACCCCATCATAACTTGGGGAAGCCACCGGTTTGTCAAGAAGCTGTCGAGACGCGTGAAGACCTGGTGGGAGTGCACGGAAAGGAAGAGGTTCGGCTGCAAATGCATCGTGGTCACTGTTAACGATAGGCTTGTCAAGATGAATGGGTGGCACAATCATTAGAACTATATATCCTTTATATCCCATTTATATGTCGCAGGCGGATGGTTGAATCCGGCGGATAGTTAAGTATGGCAGCATGTACCCCTCGGAAGTCCTGTAGAACAGGTGATAGGTTAGAAATTTCGTGGTTATTTTTTTTGTGACTCCGTCAACTTATGGAAAGATAAAATAGCTTACGGAAAAAATCATCGGCCTAGGCGTTTAATTGAATGGCGGATTCAACCAGTTTGGCTGCAAGATATATACCTATATATCCCATATATCCTAAGTATATCCCATATTTTAGGTTTAACATATTTATTTCTCTAAAAGAATACATTATTCACTTATAAGAGAAACTAGCTTTCCGCCCGCGGCTTCGCCCGTGTGGACTACACGACGTTATCCCGCCGGAATGTGACATTTTTCCGGGATAAAAAGTAGCCTATGTTCCTCTCCAGGCTACAAAGTATCTGTGTTCCAAATTTCAGCCAAATCCGTTCAGCCGTTTTGGCGTGATTGAGTAACAAACATCCAAACATCCAAACATCTAAACTTTCACATTTATAATACTAGCTTTCCGCCCGCGGCTTCGCCCGCGTGAACTACACGACGTTTTCCCGCGGGAATGTGATGTTTTTCCGGGATAAAAAGTAGCCTATGTTCCTCTCCAGGCTACAAAGTATCTGTGTCCCAAATTTCAGCCAAATCCGTTCAGCCGTTTTGGCGTGATTGAGTAACAAACATCCAAACATCCAAACATCCAAACATCCAAACATCTAAAACTTTCACATTTATAATATTAGTAGGATTATAGTAGGATACAAAATAATTAAAGTAAAAAAGAATATAACTAAGCCGTCTTAAACTAGCAAGTGCACTTCAAAAAACAAAACAGTTACTCCTGTCATACATAATATTACATTATAAAACACACGAAAATAGAAATTTAATTTATACATTTACATATCATCATGTCAGCCGAACGACGCCCACTGCTGGGCATAGGGCATTTACATGTAATAATTAATAATAAAAATACATATTTCTAGTGTAATTCAATGTATCTTTAATTATACTCTGCCAAAATGAGTAACAATCAACATTTCGATGTGAGTGTATCCCAGGAGATACACTGCCAGAGTTTCAAAATAGTTATTCTGTAATAAAAAATGTAAAAAGTAAACATGAAAATTATTATTAAAAATTAAACCGCCTTCAAAACAAAACTGCAAACAAAAACTCATTTCCCAAAAAACACGTAAAAGTGAAAAATAAATTGAATCATTCAATTCAAAGTACGAAAGTGCGGGACTTTTTCTAATTAATCTTGAACTTACTGATCTGATTGAAGTCGGTGTCAAGCCAAATAGATATTAATATTAATATGTATTTGATAGGCTACAATTTACACCACTCTGCGCATGAGATATTGTGTATTATTGTTTCACTATTTTGAAATGAAATGAGATGAAATGAAAATGAATTTTGAAATTGAATTTTAAGTATTCGTTCTTGTTACTTTCGGCTTGACACCGACTTCAATCAGATCAGTAAGTTCAAGATTAATTAGAAAAAGTCCCGCACTTTCGTACTTTGAATTGAATGATTCAATTTATTTTTCACTTTTACGTGTTTTTTGGGAAATGAGTTTTTGTTTGCAGTTTTGTTTTGAAGGCGGTTTAATTTTTTTGAAAAAATTTTGTTTATTTTTCCTTTTTTAGTGTAAGAAATCTACTATAAGAAACCGCATAATGAGCAAGGGTAGCTCAATGTGCAACGACTATAGCCCAAATTAGAACACTCAGACAAGAACCACCCTCCAACTCTTAACTGTTATGCAGTTTCCTTCCACCATCAGCTAACCTAAATGACTTGAAAGAATACAACCTAAAGTTCTATTTGCGCTTGTAGTACTTAATAACATACTTTAACTCCTAAGCGTTAAAGAGTTTTACTTTCCATCATCAGCTTAACTAAATAACCTGAAAGGTAACAACTACAAATATTTACGTATCAACGATATTTAAAGAATTATCCTCCAACTCCTAACTATTGAGGAGTTGTACCTTCCATCACCAGCTCATCATCGTGAGATGATGACTACCAGTCGCAAATACTTGAAAATTACTTATGAACCTTAAAGGAATCGTATTGCGCCCGTAACATATTTAATATTTAATTAATGTTTTCGATGGCCATATGTGGTCTTCATCATCAGTTACTCTTCACCAAATGGTGCTTACCGAAAGCAAATGCACGAGTTACTTAAGAAAATACCAAAATCGCTATAGGTGTGCCTATAATATTTGAAGAGTTCCCTTGATTTCTCCAGGATGCCATCATCAGATCCTGACCGTATAACAATGGGACCAATTTGTAACTATATGCTTTCAAACCAAAAAAGAATTTCTAAAATCGGTTTATAATTGACAAAGTTATGAGGTAACAAACATTAAAAAAAAAATAAAAAAAAAAAAATTCAACCGAACTGAGAACCTCCTCCTTTTTTTTAAGTCGGTTAAAAATAAAATTAATATATGAAAAAAACGACCCATCCTCCAAGTAGCTCCGCCGGGAGTCGAACCCGGGACCTTTCACTGTCCGGGCGAATGCTCTGACCGCTGAGCGGAGTACTAACGACTCCGTTGTTATGTCCGTTGTGCTCTTCACAAATAGGGTTCCTGCTGTTGTAACATGCAAACCTTGTCTGTCTTTTTATTTTTGAGGGACAAAATAAACACGTTTTTCTTTTCATTAGCTTAGATGCATCTCCGCCTTGAGGTTCAGCGGATCGGTTTCATAAAGTAGCACTTATTTTTGTTGCTGAATTGTCTTTGGCGCCTAATCGATTAAAATTGTTTTGTTATTTATTTTATATCACTTACGTAAGTACCTACGACATAAGTACGTATTTTAACTGAATATAGTTAGACTTTACAACATATTCATTATAGCCTGTTTCGGCGTTTAGCGTAGTTATTTTTAATTTCCTAAAGTTCTAGAAACATTAATAATAAAACTATATTATGTTTTCAAATTTTTTTATTGTCTGTATTAGTGTGTAAACGACGGACGAAATGAACAATATGATAAATAAAGGAAAAACCGGAAAGCTAAATTTCCTACTATTTTATTTAAGTACCTACTTACTATTTATGAATATAAAAAGTCCGTATGTTTTCACATATTGCATTTAAATTGTGAACTAACAATCAAAATGCTTAAACTATCTGCTAGTGGAGGGACATGGAGGTTATAACGTATTATTTGTTAAGAGTGACATGTTACAAAACTATAGGTAAGTATAACCTAAATGTAATAAAGGTGTTCATTTATATGCATTCTTCATATTTCACTTACATTTTCCCTGACTTTTTTTTTTCAAAACATATTAGTAAATTGAATTTTTATGGAATAAAATATTAACACGTTTTGTTTTAATTGCAGATCTAAATCCAGTGTTCGCGCGGTCTCAGAGAGGGAACCCCGTCATAATGATCGGGCAGTACCGGTTCAACCGCGTCAATAAGTATGGCAGCAAAACGAGATGGGTGTGCGTGAAGGCCAAGGCCGGCTGCCGGGCCTCCTTGCACACTATGGACAACGCCGTCGTCCGCGTCTGGGGCTTCCATGACTCTCTAGCTCACACGAGCGCCAACCGCTTCTGAACAAACGACTAACGGCCAGAATTAGTAATCTATCCACAGATAGGGATAGGCATGATCCAGATTAGTTGCTAGGCAACACCTAGCAACACCCTGGCAACTGTCGTTAATTCTATGTTAATATCAAGCGTTGCATAGCAACTAATCTGGATCGCACCTATCCCTATCTGTGGATAGGTTATTAATTCTGGCCGTAAGTGTACTTCCCCAACATTGTCAATAAACGAAAAAAGATATATTTTGTCTCCTCCACAGAACAAAAAAAAAGACGTTGAAAGTAAGTAGTAAGTTAAAAGTAGGTACTGGGTTGGATTAGAGTGTAGCAAAAGGGTGTAAGACTTAGAAAATGTCAAAATCGGATAAAATAAAGATGAAATCATTTGTTAGGGTAGGTAATTTTGAACCGTGACCAAGTAAGGCCATTTGCAAAGAAAAATAGTATTTTGTCAATGCACCCTTTTTGCCACACCCACAGGCTTATTACCGATCTTAAAGTGACAGTTGCAATCGCGACAATTAACAATTATACACTCCCAAAACACATATTCGTATTACGGAACGTAGATCGCTACGATAGCGCCACAAGCGAGCGATCTGTGAACTAAAATTGCACGAAATGTACCGTACCGTACTGCACCGATTGCAAACCAACCGCAACTAGTAGCAGTCGCAAGGTTGCTTGTTTTGGTAATAAGCCTGAGGGACCGCATATTGCTCAAAACAAGAAACCCTGTGTACGATTTTGAATTTCTTCAAGTTGCAGTGTTGCAACTAGTTTGCTTTCAATTCACACTTTATTCAGTACAGAATGATTGTCACGTTCCTTCTAACTTATTGTATTCTGTGGTCTCCTTCAAGAAACTGTCGTACATGATTCATTTGTTATAATTGCAAATGAATCATGTACAGTTCAACATAGATTCTTGAAGAAATTACAAAGGGTTTGAATTTTCTTGTAACTTAATCTTGTCTTGCATTTGCGAAATTTTGTGATAGTCTCTTTCTATTTGCTTAGCAATGAACTTTGATGTATTACTCATAATAAAATATCAAAATCGTGTTATCGGTAGGTCGTGTTATTAACGACCTCCGTGGCCGAGTGGTGTACGCACCGGTTTCTAGGTGCCACTATCTCTAGAGGTCCCGGGTTCGATCCCAGGTCGGGTAAATGTTGAAAACGAACTTTTCAATATTTCCTCGAGTCTGGGTGGATGTGAATTGATGGTGTCCAATATATTATTATATTTATTTATATTATTTATATCTTGTATTCTGTGGTCTCCTCAAAGATCCATGTCATATATGATTCATTTGAAATTACAGAGCGTATGTTATTTTTGTTTATCTTGCATTGATGAAATATTTAGACGATTAGACCATTAACATACGAAATTTTGTTAAAGCAGTGAATTTGGATATTTTTATTAATTTTATTAATCATGTAAATCGTGATAAGATTTTATAAGTATATTTATACAAACCATTCAAAGTTCCTCGAAAGTGCAAGGCCTTTATGAATCGGATAGGGTATTATAACAATACGGTGCTTTTTCCAAATACATTGCCTCATGCAATAGGTTTTACTATTCTTCGAGGATCAAAATTTATATCATGAATTAATTTAAGGTTAGAAACATCAAAGTAGTTATTATTTATAGTCGTTTAAGATAAATAATAGTTTTAGGGACGAACGGTAGCAGTAAGTGTTACAATCTAGTTCATATCAGTTGTCCGTAGTGTCTACCTACTGTCTCATCAATATTAATATTTATTGATAGCTCTTTATTAACTAAGACAAATTATTACTAAGGTTTTGGTGGTGGATAAAATAGTAAATTATTCAGTATTTAATCATGAGTAATGTTTATCTTTTTTCCATATTTTGCAATTGCATCAAAGATAAAATAGTATTTATGATTTTTAAGGGCTCTTAGTAAGTGAAAACGCCAAAATTGCCTATTTTGTATTAGCTGTCATTTAAAACATTGAAGACTTTTCGCATTGAAATTTCCAATATGTATTATAGAACGTATAATGTGATGGGAGGACTGTTTCGAAAACACGATTGGAAAAAAGTTGCTCGATAGAAAAAAATCCTTAAATTTCATATAAATGCACATTACGACCGTGTTTTACAATCATAATTCCTATTAAATCACAAACACATAGGTATTTACCTCTTCTATTTCGTGACTGTTTTAGATAAAAAAAAAAATAAACATTTTTCTAAATTTTTTGATAAAAGTGTGAATTTCGCTTACGATTTTTAGTTTCGAGCTCGTTGATTCCATAGTGATTTTTCGCTAACCGCCTAACCCCCCTTTGTTTTTAAGTCTGCCTGCCCTTGTTTGCCGTCAACAGTAATAGATTACCTAAGTGTAAACGCTTACATTAGATTTCATTTGTTGTTTTTGTAGTTATTCAAGTTTGGACAAAAAGAGGCACCATGATGCTAGAGGCGGCAGGATATCGATTCACTCAAGACAGAACTACTCAGGCTGAAAAAATAAGATGGCGTTGCACTTCGAGATCTCGGACGAATTGCAAGGCGTTTATAATGACATACAACGGCGAGTTATTGAGAACCTGCTTACGTCACAATCATCCTCTTTTATCTAGATAAGTAGGTACTTAAAAGAGGGTGGTTGTGACTTTTTTTCTTGAGTGACTTGTTCGTTAATTTGCTACAAACATTAAGTTGAGCATTGACAAGGGCATTTACTTAGACATTTTCGCTGTTTTTAAATATAATAGAACCTATAAGCTTCGAAAATTACGTTCGAAGTTTGTTTTGACAAGCTACTCGTACTTTTAAAAACCAATTAGTGTTTTGCTGTAACATTTATTTTTAAAACCCCTGATACAAAAAAAACCTCAAAAAAGTAAACAAAGTATTTCTCTTTAGGTCGGGGACCACAAAAAGAGAAATACTAAAAGGGCAAACTATATGCTAGGGGTCCCCCGATCGAGAGAGATTTTTTTGAGTAGGTACATACACTAACTTGACTAAGCTAATTAGGTTACGGGAGTCTTCATCATGTCAGCCGAACGACGCCAACTGCTGGGCATAGGCTTCCCCGACCCAAGGATCTTTTTGTTTTGTAAATAACGAGTTAATTTTTCTCCCGGTGTGATAGCGAATTTAAATAAATTTCTTTATTCATGCCAAAATACAGTCACATGCAGTAGGTAATAACTAAAGCTATGGTAAACAAATAACAAGCTCTGTGTTGGTAAGGCAATTAAGGTAACAATTATTGTAAAAGTGATCGCAACTGACCCTAAAAGGTTATGAGATATAACCTGTAAATAGGGATTCAGTACCTTTCCCCATGTTATATCTTAATTAAGACGATCATGACCAGTTTATAGTCAAACTATATTTTGAGCTTACTTTTTAATATCATTTATATGTATGTGTGTTGTGTGTATGTGTGTGTGTGTGTGTGTGTGTGTGTGTAGGAGAGACTGAGAACTTTTGAGAAATCAACGTTAAGATTTCAAAATTGGATCATGATTATGACTTGCTTAAGCTATATAGCGTGTTCTTAAAATAAAAAAGAAAAGATAAGTAGGTATAACAGAAAATGAAGTATAAGAAAAAAATCGACCAATTCCACAACGAGTACCGATGGGACTCGAACCCACGGCCTTTTTCTCTGTCCGATTGAATGCTCTTCGGTTCGATTTCTTGATTGCAGTCGATTTTTTCTAATACCTACCTACTTCATTTTCAATAGTACAATAGTAAAAATTGCATTGTTAATGCGAAAAGTAAAAATAATTCTTAAATATAGCAGGTTTTAAGCAGACCATTGTTATTATTATATATGTTTGTTAATAACAACGTTTAAATCCTTGTTTAATAAGAAAAATTGTTACAAGTTTTTTATATTTTTTTCAAAATAGGGACTCATATGTATATTGATTCTTACTACGTCGTCGTACTCTTAAGTATTGTTAAGGTTTGTTTACATCTCAAACAGTAGAGAGTTTATCTTCCAGTGACCCAGTTGGTGACCCCTCGTGGGACCCACATGCTGGCCTGCGCGGGCCACAAGTTCTCCAAGGCGTACGCGTCGGGGGGCCGCACCCGGTGGCAGTGCACCACCAGGTCGCGCACCAAGTGCACAGCCTTCCTCCTCACCTTCAAGGAAACTATCCTGAGAAGCAACCTCTGCCACAACCACTCGGACAAACAAGACGACGTTGGAATCTCCAGGCCCATTTATAAATCAGGATTGATTTAGCTTAATCTGTACCGTTAACATTCATGGTTTATGGTAGAATTCCAGTAGTTTTAGCCACTATATGTTAACGTTGTTGAACATTAGTATAATCTATTACGGCAATATATATTTTTTACAGAATTACCTACAATATTTATTTATTGCAACGATTGTTAATGGCTAAATTGTCTATCATCAAACGTTTTCTGTAATATTTTGACAGCATATTTATTTTCAGCGCCACTGTTTACCAGAACTAAAGTCTTGCCGCTCAGAGAATGCGATCCTGACGTTTACTTATTTCGTTGGAGTAAAGTTCAATTTTGAATGAAACGGTATATTTTCTATGGTTTCTCGACCTATCAGGATCGCATTCTCTGAGCGGCGAGACTGTAAGTTTGGTAGTTTAGTGTTGCCATTTAGCAGTCACCGCTTCAGCCAGCGACTACTAGCAAAGGACCCAAAAATGAGATGGAATTGCAACAAGAAATATAGAGGATGCCGCGTTGCGATTTACATTGTCAAAAATGATGTTGTTGAACAATCTTATAAGTTTGGTAGGTGTTTTACTGTTGCTTCTCGGCTGTCATCGCTTCAGCCAGGCGACAACTAGCAAGTGACCCAAAATGAGATGGAATTGCACCAATAAATATAGAGGATGCCGCGTTGCGATTTACACTGTCAAAAATGATGTTGTTCAACAATCTTATAAGTTTGGTAGGTGTTTTACTGTTGCTTCACGGCTGTCATCGCTTCAGCCAGGCGACAACTAGCAAGTGACCGAAAATGAGATGGAATTGCACCAAGAAATAAAGAGGATGCCGCGTTGTAATTTACACTGTTGAAAATGATGTTGTTGAACAATTTTACCCATTTTAGCTCAGCGGAATTGGCTTTCTGAGTATTAATTATAAAAAGCTAATGCATAATACTAACATGTCTGTCTATAGGTATTGTAATAATCATAACTGACCCCGCACACAAGCCACAAGCGCCGCCACTTTAGGTAGAAAAAGAAACAAGTGATGACCACTATAAGGGCGTTTGTGCACTACCACTGAATTTCACCGATCCGGAAAAAAACGGATGCTTGTATTTAATTAATTACTATTATAAATGATTAATAATTAAAATAAAAGCATCCGTTTTTTTCCGGATCGGTAAAATTCAGTGTAGTGCACAAACGCCCTAACTGCTGTCGGCGTTTATATAAAATGTATGAAAACTACGAAAAGAGGTCGGTGGCGGCGTTTTTCAGTGGCTCGTGTAGAGCGACGCTTAGTTATCATTCAGGCTGGATCCAGCATTCGCTATTTGTCAAAAAACACGAATGTCAAAAGTATTTCAAAGTCATAGTTTTAATATTTCATGACGTGAACACAATATTCATTAATGCGATTACTTGATATTGCAGTCAAGGGAATGTTCTGTGAAACATTTTATAATTTAAAAGGTCCCCTGACTACAATGTGAAATTATAGAGCTCGTTTTTCTCTTTTTAGTGGTTAATTTTTGGCAGTGGGATTTTTGTTTTTATTTTAGACTTTTTAGTTCATTCCAATAAATCAACCTTCTTAAGTAAGTTTTAAAATAAGTAAGTTCTTTTATTTAAAACTTTCCGCATTAATTTATTTTGATACCCCACTCTATGGGATTGGTAGAAAAAAAAAATTTTTTCTTAATTTTTTAAGCGTATTATTTGGAAAGATTGAAGTTCAATTAGTATTATATTACATTACAGAGCCGGAGTTCTTCAAGACAAAATCCGGCAACCTTGTGATGCAGCTGGGGCGGCACCGTTTCAACCGGGTGATCGCCTGCAAGGGCCCAGCTGTGCGCTGGACCTGCGTCAAGAACCCGGTCGGTTGCCGGGCCATCATCATAACTGTAGATAACGCCATTATCACGACTAAGAACCAGCATAACCATTGACTTATATCTGATTTTAAACTGATATATTTACTTTTGTATCAAGAAGAAGTCCGGCAACCTTTTGTTACTGTGGGACCAGGGTACCTTCCATCAACTAGGTATAAGAAAACGATTCAAAACTGGTGCGTTCCAGAATAGGTTCCTAAAATGAATTGCCTTATTTCGCACCATGACCTTTTAAAAACTGAATCGTATATGAATTGCTGAATGTGAATGAACGAAAGATTTGTGTCCTTATTTCTTCTACCCATCTCTTGTGTGTCGTGTTAGCTCGACCGAACGTTGTAGTTATTTTTACTCTGTGACCGAGTTATATTCAGCGACATTTCACAGCCGCTTAGCTGTAAATAAAAGTTCATGACAGCTAAGCGGCTGTGAAATGTCGCTGAATCATTGACGCAATAGAATCTCTATCGCAATTAAGCTGTCGTGGTACGAATAAGCGAGCAGATCAGCTTAGGTCCTAAACAAATCCGCAATAAGAGTTGATGGTAGGCACCCTATACTGTTTATCCGTGTGTACGCGCGCATAGACCCTGCTGTGCTGTCAACTATAACTACGTATTTATCAAATACTTCTTACACGCTGTATAGCCAGCGTTAATTTCATCAATGTGGGGATATTACTACCCCCACACGCGAAAGAAAGTATAACGACGTAATTTGCTAGAAACTTCCTTTTAGCTTATCTTAAGATTTATTATTAAGTAGTTTTATGTGAATATAGTAAAAAAAAACAAGTAAGTATTCTATTGTATTTCATATAAGTAAATGTAACAAGTATTCTATATCTATTGTATCTATACAAATAAATAAAATTGGAGTGTCTGTTTGTAATATTAAAATAACCGCTTTTTACTACATGCATATCATTATATATACGGTACATATGCCAAAACAACATTTTTTACAATTTTTGTCTGTCTGTCTGTCTATCTGTCTGTCTGACTGTCTTTTTGTTCCGGCTAATCTCTGAAACGGCTGGACTGATTTTGACGGGACTTTCACTGGCAGGTAGCTGATGTAATAAGGAGTAACTTAGGCTACTTTTTATCCCGATATACCCACGGGAACGAGAACCACGCGGGTGAAACCGCGGGCGGCCGGTAGTCTCATATAAATGTAACAAGTATTCTATAAATATTTTTGATTCGATTTTTTGCGTGGTCAAACATCAACTAGCTACTGAAACAATTTAAACAATATTTGACTAATATAGATCCACATTATTCCTGAGTGACAGGTACCATACGGGTAATATTATAAATTATTATAGTGTTATACTTTCGCTCAATCGGAACTAAGCCGATCGATGTCCAATTAGTGCTTTGATAGTATTTTTACGAACTCCCATACCTATAGGTTTATGGTTGACCACGCAAATAACAAGTATGTAGACTACATTAACCACTCGATAACCTGAGTTGAGTTATAAAGGCACTTGATAAAAAAACACTTTACTCTACGACATAATTGCGGATGACTCGCAGCTACACTCAAAATGCTACACGATGCTACATGGCTACATCGTAGCGACACATCAGGATTTTGAAAAGACATAAACGTACTATTCTTTGTTATGGAGTAAATTAATTGTTATTACTATTTGAAAACTATAATAAGTACTTACGGTACTAAGGCGGTTCTCACACTGCACCGCACATACCGCACACCGCTCCGGTTTGTGGTAGTGCGCTTCGTAACTATTGCTGTATAATCTTGTTGTGCATACAAAACCCGCAGTGTATAACAAACTAAAGCCGCATCTACGTCCACCGGAGTGGAAACCGCAGCAGTGTGATGGAAGCCTAAGTTTTGCTCCACCTTGATGTAGCACCAATTTATGGAAAAAGCGTTTTCCGTTACCTATGATGGTGTTCAGTAATAAAATTAAGTTTTAAAAGATCTGCAAATTTATTTTTTTATGTTATTTTGTTAACAGCTTAGAGAGATGACCACAATTTCAATGGGTTCTATTTTAATGTTACTTAAACTAACTACTAGTTACGTTTATTTTCCTTTATTAAATCTTATTGTTTCTATCTATAAGCGGATAAATCTTGCTACTGCATTAGTTTCTTTTTGTGTTTTTTGTAGAACAGATACAAATAAATTGTTCTGTGACATTATGTTCATTTTGCATTATGATTTAAAACTTAGAGCAGAGTAAAGAAGTATCACAATTTTTTTTATTCCTTATTTTCATTTTGAGAACTAGTAACATTAGATAACATTACCGCGAGTATGGTTTAGTTTATGTTGCTTTTATGTTTAGTAGTTTTATTATATTACAGCTGTTTTTTTGTTATTCTCATCAGCCTCGGCCTTCCTTGACGAAGGACTAATTCGGATAGGTGGGTTTTAACCTCTGCAAATGCAGCCGGATCAAGCGGTTTTTTTCGAAACACGAAGGAGGCCGAGATACTTATTTATTGGGCATCCATTCCGTTAACGACCATTGTGAAAGTAGCCTATCCTCAAAGATCCTAGTCTAAGCGAATTGAAAAATCACGGACGGGCGTGCGTGGCGGATCTATCTCTAATATTATATTTTTTTAACTACAAATATAATCCTTTATTAAGATATATAATTTCATCAAAAACATCCATTTCAGAATCACGAGCCAGTCCCACAAGTTCTCTTGGAAACGAATGTGAAATACTCACATCTAAACGAGGACAACCATTACTGGTTCACGGAGGCTATACATATAACCTACATCGGAGAAATAAGAAATACCTTTGTTGGCGATGTACGAGGAGGAAGTTGTGCAATGCGATGTTATTTAGAACTTGTGATAATCGCATCATACGAGAGGACACACACTTATGCAATAAATAAAGAACAATGGTCAAAATAGACTAGTAATTTTTTGTGAATGTATAAATACAAACCATATACTTACCTAAAAAAAGATATATGCTACTCGTATTTCAAAACACGCAACCGAAAAAGGGCGTTACTTGTCTGTAGATTTGACATAACATCTATTCTATTATCTATGGACATTATCTATGCATTGACATACAAAAATACTGTCACATCATCATCATCATCATCATCAGCCATTTAATGTCCCCACTGCTGGGGCACTGGCCTTCCTTATGGATGAATAAGGAGAATGAGCCATGTGAGCCAGCCTGAGCACGCGGGCTCAGTGCGGATTGGTGGGTATTAACGACTGCAAGCGCAGCCGGGAACAACGGCTTAACGTGCCTTCCGAAGCACGGAGGAGCTCGAGATGAAAAGTTTTTGTTCACCCATCCCGTGACCGACCATTGCGAACGTTGCTTAACCTCAACGATCGCATGAGTTCCGTTTTACCACAGCCTCCTATATCTAACTAGCGGCCGCCCGCGGTTTCACCCGCGTGGTACCCGTTCCCGTGGAAATATCGGGATAAAATATAGCCTATGCCACTCGGGAAGACTGTAGCTTTCTAACGGTGAAAGAATTTTCTAAATCGGTCCAGTACTTTTTGAGTTTATTCGTTACATACAAAAATAAAAATCTTTCCTCTTTATAATATTAAGTATAGAAGTATAGATAGAGAAGGCAGTGCTTTTACCATCTTGATAGCAACGATGAAATATGGTGTCAATATTGATCTCCACAAAACATAAAAAGATAATTCAGAAGCATTTCTTCTTATAAACACAGTTACTTTTGAAAATGAAATTTTAATATTGTTCTAAACTTCGTTTAAATGTTTAAATATAAATAAAGCCCGTAAAAAATATAGGTATGACTCGAACCGCCTTATCGTAGGATATATTCAGAAACCATAATTACTCGCCGTCAATTTATTAATAAGAGAGATGATCACTATCTATTTATAGAAACAAATAAGCTAACCGAAGTATATACTTCATGTAAAATATCGGAAGGTTAAGATAATAAAGGTAACAAATGAATAATTACTTTTTATTTTAACTTTATCATCATCTTCAGGTTATATGCACAGAGCTACAATAAGCTCAGGATGATTTTTTATTTCCCTCTGCATTAAATAAAAATCTGTCTTTAGACTCTTTGTAATGACTATTAATTTGTAAGTCTTAATATAGCCTTAAATGGGAACTGAAACTATGTTGACAGTTAATTATTTTCTATGGGCTAGCAAAATATCATCCAGTTATTGCTTTCTAGAGATCGTCTTCTCGTTCACTACTAAGATTGGGGAATCCGGTCTCGCAGATTGGTACCAACATATTCAACAAGAACGTACAGAGACAAAATGAGGACCAGGTGAATCTGCACAAGAATCGGGAACGAGTGCAGGGCGAGCATTGTCACCCATGAGAACGTTACCATAACCACTAGCCAATAAATGCCAATAAATGTTCAGGAGTGAACTCAAAATAGCTGATGATGATTATAATAGCCACTGATTATGATATTGTTGAAAGTCCAGGCGACTTCTCTAAACATATAAGAGCATTCACCCTGTTTCATGACTTTTTTATTGAATTTAACTGGAGATCATCTTTGTTATAGTCCCACCAAAGTAGTAGAGTGATGAGCAAAAGATACACAAAACATCGCTTAAATTACTAAGGAGGGCTTCATCGTTTCAGTACAATCTCACACACAATACTCATAGAATCAATAGGTAACAATATTGAAGAAAACTTTGTGAATGCTTTCGAATTAACAAACGTGATTGTTTTTAGGCACCTTTACAGTTACAAAATCCAGGTTTGGAAAGCCAGTTTTAGAATATGGACGGTTTAGATACAACAAGATACCAAAGCCAAAAGATAACGGCAGAGCGAGATGGGTGTGTACAAGGATTGCCGCGGGCTGCAAGGCCACCGTGTTCACGGTAGACAACGACGTGACCTATCACAACGGCGTGCATAACCATTAACCAGTAACCACCTGCGGAGCTACCGGCTAAAAAATATGGGTATGGGGCTTGAAAGGCTTGAGCACACCAAACGCAGGTCAGGAGCAGCGCTGTTTGAATGCGGGCCCGCGCATGTTGTAATACAAGAAACTCTATATACCTACTACGTCACACTAAATTTGAACGCGGGCCCGCGCTCAAACTGCTCTGCGCCGCACTGCAACTGCCGGACTACAAAGCGGCGGCGGCGGCGCGGGAGCGGGGAATTAGTTCGTAAAAATAAATGTATATGATTTAAAAGACAAATATTATAGGAATGTGACATACAAGCTGCGATTGTGGGAGAACCCGTCACAGTGAACGCGGTTTGAACGCGGGCCCGCGTTGCAACTGCTTTGAAACTGCTGCTGCGTTCAGTGTGCCGGCTACCGCGCGCTCCCGCGCTGCTACTGACCTGCTCTGCTCCTGACCCGCGTTTGGTGTGCTCAAGCCTTAACTGTCATTTGAATTCCTTATTTTGATAGATTTTTGCTGCTTTGTTCTGTTGAACGTTGCTAGCTAGCTATCGTTATACCCGAAGTCACAAAACAAGGAACTAATAGTGTCTATTTTTTAATACAATTGACTTAAAGTTCCAAAAAACGTATGAAGTTTATACCCATAAAGTTACGCGGTAGCCCCCCTGATCCTGATCTACGGTCTTGGGTCTACCTCCTTTAGAAAATATTGCGTTTTTCACTTATAAATATTTCATGTGTGTGTTTCCTATTCCTAATCTGAGAATCGGCACGAAGCCGTTTTAATGTTTAGTTTTGGTAATTTTATCAAATACGGTTTTATTTTACTTTTATTTATTTTACGGTTATTTTACGTAAGTAGGTACATATCTTATTAAGATGATGCTTAGAGAATACTGTACAATACAAATTTGTATTTTGTAATAAACAAGTTGAATAAATTAGCCTATATATATTTTAAATCGACTCTGTACCTTTAATAGATTAAAATATGACATGTTGTTCTTTTTTGGTTAAAATTCCTAATCATCGAGATCGATGTATCAAGTAGATACCTACTTGTGTTTATAAAAATTGCTACTTTGAATATTTTAAATATTTCCAATTTTATATTTTACACATGAATATGGCGGTGTCTTCCGGACATGATTGAGTTTGAAAACTGAGCTGTCACATCCATTCGATAACATGGAAACAGAAACAGCATCAGTCAGTCACGGCCTGTAATAACACTATTTGCGTCCTGTAATGTATTCATCGTTTTATAAGTATTAGCACGGTTTTTTAAATATCTGTTGCATGCTTAACTCTCAAATATACCTACCTATTCAATCTAACAAACTTTGTTGTTTCTTCTCAGATATAGCAACGATGCGACCGACCTTCATAATGTCTCGCAGAGGCAGGAAAAACATTGCCATCGGGAGATATAGGTTCTACCAGAACGGCTCCCATGGGAACACAGGCTACTGGTTTTGCAACCGCTGGACGCGGAGCTGCCGGTGCAAAGTGGTCACAGAAAACAACGTGATCACCATGGTGAAGAATAAGCACAATCATTGAGCTTTTACATTATAACGTAGTATCGTAGCATTATTTTTAGAATATGGTAGTATTTAGGTACTGACTAGCTATTATCAATGTCAACATTAATAAAGTTCAAAGTTCAAAGTTTATGGTAAAAAGGTTATTTACCTCAAGATGTTTTTTTATCTTAAGTTAGTTAATTACGTACTGCATGCATAGTCATATACCTACAAGTATACCTTATTATAGTGGTTAGGTACACACGATCACTTTTAACGGTCAAATTATAACAGTTAAGGCGATACTCGGAAAAATTATCCTAAAGCGAGATAGCAATGAGAAAACGACGCGCGCGGGAGCGAGACCGATTTTGCCGATTACGCAAAAAAACACAACATCACTTCGTATTCAAAAACTATAGCGATTTTTAACAAATGCTTCTATACGATTCTAAATATTATTGGTGTCCACTAATTAAACCAATTTTCAATAGTATATGTATCCCCATTTAAGAATAATCTTGATATTTCTTATTTTTTAGAGGTATTTTCGAAAATAAAAAGTGTCGAGCCAAAATCATAAAATCGTGTTTCTGAAACTATACGATTCTAGATAAAGGTATAAAGAAATTGTTCGGAAAAGATCG
The DNA here is from genome assembly GCA_949710035.1 of Crambus lathoniellus. NCBI lineage: Eukaryota > Metazoa > Arthropoda > Insecta > Lepidoptera > Crambidae > Crambus > Crambus lathoniellus. The sequence goes on along the minus strand of OX453307.1, from coordinate 7,454,512 downwards.
ACGTTTCTGAACGCAACTCTAATGTCACGTCAAATTGACATTAGCTGTCACTTGAAGTTGACAGTGACACTTGATTGAAATTCTTGTAAGAAAATGTCGGAATAATTTTGCTGAATTTGTTAAAAATCGCTCGCGTTGAATGTGCCTGGCATATCGAGTTTGAATACATCTTAAATTATCTATGTGATCCCGTTTTGTACGACCAAGGTTTTGATGCCATCTCTGGAGTGGCCGGTCGCGGATGCTTTGAAAGATAACCTTTTCTACCACACGCGCTTGTTGTCGAGACACTATATCGTAATAAAAAAAGCTCCCACGTGTGTGTCTTTGTGTATCTATTGTTGAAACGCCCGGTGTCTTGTGAACGCTGTTATTTGTGTTATGAGTGAGGTGACTAATTGGTAAGGTCTGCAGAAGAAGACGGAGCCACAGGGGGGGCCCCCCTTACACCACTTCTGCCTTGGAGACGGTCGACCCACAGACCCGTATGTAACCTTACCTTACTTAAAAGTCTCTCCGCTGTGTATCGCAGTCCTATTGTTCAGTTACATCCCGGCTGAAACCAAGATTTGTCCGGAGTCTATACTCATGATAGCCTTCCACTGCGCCAATGCTGACTCCGCGGCCTAGGCAGGGGTGTACTGAACAATTCTTGGTAGCCAAGAGCGTAGCTTGAAGGCCTGAGAGGCCCACGCCAAAACTTTGTATTAATCAGTGCCGTTTGATGACCCAGTCTGGTCCGGACTAGATTAATTTGTACTTGTAAATGGTAATTAACTTGCATTTGAAAAGTAAAGGGCATTCCTTTGTTATTGGTTCCATGTCTTGTAATTAATTGTCATGTATTGAAGTTCCAAAATGTAAACAGATACCTTTCTTTGTTCATAATAATTATTATTTAGTTTTGTCAGCAAACTTGAGTTGTGAATATTGACAAGTTTGTTGCTAAAATAATAGCTAATAAAAGGTCAGCTAATAAGTTTGCACTCAATACTTAGTGAAACTTAAATGATTTGGGACATTGTTTACACATTGAAACTCATTGAAACTTGTGCTTTGAAATAATTGAAATTAACTTGTTGTTGTGTAACAGTATGTTGTGTTGATATCCAAGTGAATTTCAATAGTCAGTGAGTTTTGTTGTTTTCTGATAACCTCCAGATATTTAAGAGTTTGTGTCATTATAAATACTTTGTTGTTGTAATATTGGAATTTTGTGGTTAGTAATAACCTCCAAATATTGGAGATTTTGTGTTATAGTGAATATTTTGAATTTGTTGTTTTTGTTGATAAATTTGTGACGTTACAATGACGGCCTCCTCTGCTAAAGCCAAAATACGTTCTGAGTTACGGTGGTTGGCTTCTGCGGTCGCGTTGTTGGATCGACCGGATAGAACGGAGGCCTTGTTGAACAGATACGTAGATCTGCCCATACGTTTGGCTGTTGTTGATGAGCAGTATGCCTTATTTTTGGAAAGGACTGTTGAGGCCGAGGTGGAAATGCGACAAGAAGTCGGTTTGGATGTGGACCAGTGTTATGATTTTGCGGACAGAATTACCCAGGTAGCTCGACCTTTGCAAGTGGCAAGAGAGAATGAACCGAGCCCGTCCCCGGTCACATCTAAAAGTATGCCCCCTCTCTTTGCTAGATTGGCCCCCTTAGACTTAAGGCGCTTTGCTGGTCGTCTAGAGGACTGGGAGGGCTTTATTAATATTTTTGATAGTCTTGTACATGCCCGGGACGATTTGACCCAGGGCCAGAAGTTAGCTTATTTGTTATCCGTGTTGGAAGGGGAGGCCCTTGAATCGGTTCAACATTTGGCCCCCTCGGATGAAAACTACCCTATTGCTAGGGATTTGATTGCCCGTCGGTACCAGAACGTACGACGTCTGGCGGACAACCATGTTGCCGCCATTTTGAATTTACCCCGCGTTGCCAGCGTGATGCACTTGAGAGTGGCTTTGTTGAATCCGCTGTTGGTGGCATACAACGCATTAAAAAACTTAAAACTCCCAGTGGAGCAGTGGTCGTTTTTGTTACTGCACATTGTCCTGGGAAAGTTGCCGGACTCTGTTAAGGTCCGTTTTGAGCAGCAGTATGGTGGGGATAGTGCGACTTATCTGCCACCCTTCTCGGACCTCTTGACGTTCCTGGAAGGAGAAAGTAGACTGGCAGATAATTCCTCTCTGGCCGGTCCTATGGGACCCGAACGACCTGTGCCACAGAGTAGATCCCCCACCGGACCCCCCCGTAGGGGGCGTATGGCCCCTCGCGCGCCCGGCCGCTATGCCGCCGTCCAGGAGACCGCCCGCTGCTTGTACTGTCGGGAACCGGGTCACAGCACGACCCGTTGTGATAAGTTCCTCGACCAGCGCGTCCAAGGCCGTCGAGCGATCGCGCGACAACGGACATGGTGCTACTCGTGCTTGGGCCTACACATGCAGCGCGAATGTACCCAAGCGCACCCATGCCGCTTTTGTAAGGGCAACCACCATCCCCTCCTCTGCATGAACAGCCCAGAGGGCGGCGGAGCGCCGCAGCGCGTCGCTGCAGGATCACCTCGTATGGGTGGGGGGCTCGGACCCCCCGCGGTGTTTGCATCCCGCAGCAGTTCTAGTGGCCACCAGAGTGGCCCCAGACGCTCTCCGCCACGTTTGGAGCCTCAAACGGGCGGGGGTCCCAGGGACCCCCCAATGGGAAACCGATCCCCAAGGATGGGGATGAGTTATGCGGGCGTTGCCGGAGGTCGTAGAGGCCCCCCGCGACGTTTTGAGCCTCGCACGGGCGGGGGTCCCACGGACCCCCCAATGGGAAATCGGTCCCCAACTAGGGGGTTCGATTTTGCGAGCGTTGCGGGAGGTCGTAGAAGCCCCCCGCAACGTGTTGAGCCTCGCACAGCCGGGGGTCCCCGGGACCCCCCCTCTGAAAATCGGTCACCGTGCCCCCGCGACTATGGGGCGACGTACACGGTGGATGATAGGCACCGATTCTCGCCGCCGCTCGCCGAATACCCGCGTTTGGAGCGGCGCCCGCCCCGTCTTCAAGGGGCCGGGAGATATAACCCGCCTGATACCGGGCGAATTGGACGTAGGCAGTATGCGGGAGATTGGGACCCACTGGATCGCTATGAGCGACCCCCTTACCATGGGGGGACGTCTGGGGACCCCACATACTAGCAATCAACGTGTTTACGGTCTATTGTAGCCACCCCTCCAGAGACCGTTTTGTTGCCCACGGCCTCTGTGCTTGTCAGGGGATTGAATGGCGACCTTGTGGAAGTTCGCGCCTTGTTGGATTCCGGTGCTCAGGGGTGTGTTGTGTCATCTTGGTTAGTTAGGCGGTTGGGCCTCAAGGTGCACCCCCACACGGAAGGCGTGAGAGGTGTTGGCGATGTGAAAGTCCCCGGGTTGTTAGGGCATGTTGACTTCACATTTACATCACGTAATAAGTCCACGCCAGGCATTAAGACCTCGGCGATTGTGTTGGACACAGTTGTTGGCCGTCAACCTTCAGTTGACTTGGGACCGAGTATGTTGTCTTTGGTGTCTGATTCCCCACTCGCCGATCCAAATTTCTTCCGCCCAGGCCCGATTGATGCTCTCCTTGGAGCCGATGTCCTGGGGCGAGTTTTGTTGACGGGGAAGCGAGTTTTGCAGCCAGATGGCTTGGTAGCTCTGCAGACGACACTCGGTACAGTTGTGATGGGCCCTGCTCGCCGCGTTTTGGATTCCCTTGATGAGGATCGCGGTCTTGTTTTTAATGTGTCTCTCTCCGAAGTGGTGCAGAAGTTTTGGGAGGTTGAGGAACCTCCACCAGCCCCGCGGGTTGACCCAGTAGCGGATGAATGCGAGTTGTATTACCAGAATAACACTGGTCGCCTCCGCTCTGGTCGTTTGATCACCCGTCTCCCCTTTCGTGCCGGCCGACCTCCTCTGGGCGAATCCCGACCGCTAGCGGAACGTAGGCTAGTGGCGATGGAGCGTCGCATGAGCAAGGATCCGGTCTTCCGCCAGAAGTATGTTGAATTCATGCGGGAGTATGAGGAGTTAGGGCACATGTCCGTGAGCGATTTGGATTGGCGCTCCGTTGAGCACTTCTTTTTGCCGCACCACGCCGTTTTGAAATCCGGAAAGATTCGGGTGGTCTTTGACGGTTCGGCTCCCACCTCCACTGGAGCGTCCTTGAACCAGTGTCTGCATGTAGGTCCCAAGCTGCACACGGAGATCTCAGACATTTTGACCAACTTCCGGCGGCACCAAATTGTATTTATGACTGACATCCGGATGATGTTCAGACAAACGGTCATCCATCCAGAGGATAGGAGGTACCAATTGATTTTGTGGAGAGAGAGTCCTAGGGACCCCTTGTTGATTTATGAATTGAATACGAATACGTACGGTTTGGCTTCGAGCCCGTTTGTTGCGATTCGTTCTTTGTTGGAGTTGGCCGAGAAGGAGCGCTTGAGATACCCTCGCGCCTCCGCCATTTTGGCCAGTGACGTCTATGTGGATGACATTTGCACGGGCGCCTCATCTGTCTCAGAGGCGATTGTCCTGAGAGACGAACTCACCGCCCTTTTGAAGTCGGGAGGTTACGAGTTGAGGAAATGGATATCCAACTCGCCTGATGTACTGGTAGGTTTGCCCGAAGAGCACCAGCAGGACCCCCACCTATTCGAAAATGTTGATAATCCCCATGTGGTGACCGTCCTTGGCGTACAGTACAAACCGGTCTCTGACACGTTCACTTATTGTGTGGATTTACGACCACCGAAAGTCTGGACCAAGCGTTTAGTATTGTCTACTGTCGCACGTACCTTTGACCCCAATGGGTGGATTTGCCCCGTGCTGTTTATGGCCAAGTGTTTCTTGCAACGGTTATGGGCTTCGGGTGTGTCGTGGGATGAACCCCTCTCGGACGAGTTACTCCGAGATTGGTCGAGCTTCGTTTCATCCCTCCCCGAGATTAATGAAGTGCATTTGCCGAGGCTATTCCTCCCTTCTGAAAATTGTAAAGTTACTCTTCACGGCTTTTCCGATGCCTCCGAACGTGGATTTGCTGCGGCCGTGTACCTCCGCACCGTTACGGTTGACGGAGTTGTTGCTGTGCATCTGGTGATAGCGAAAAGCAAAGTCGCTCCCCTTCGGACTCGTCATACGATCCCGAGGTTGGAATTGTGTGGAGCTGCCCTCCTAATGCGTTTGTTGAACCACGTATGGCTCACATTAGGTCGATCTATTGCGATACAAGAGGTTTATGCTTGGACGGACAGTCAGGTCGTCCTTTGTTGGTTGAAGGCTCCGGCGCACACCTTGGACGTGTTTGTGGCCAATCGAGTGTCGCAGATTTGTAATTCCGACATCGAGTTGATTTGGAGACACGTGCCGGGAACCATGAATCCCGCGGATTGTGCGTCTCGGGGTTGTGTAGCCCCAACCCTAATTAAACACCCCCTCTGGTGGGGCCCACAGTGGTTGATGCGGCCTGAGTCGGAGTGGCCGCCCTCTCCAGCGTTGTCGAACGTAGCCGTTCCTGATATGCGGGCATGCGTCCTGGAGACTAGCCCCGCCGGGGAGAAGGATTTGTTGTTGGATCGGTACAGCTCCTTACAGAAGCTGCTTGGTGTTACCGCTTGGATCAGACGTTTTGTGTACAATTGCAGAAACCCACGCGCGAGGCGTGATTCGTCGGTTCTCACTCCGGACGAGCGTAGGGACGCGCTCTTGTTTTGGGTCCGGAGAGTACAAGCTGATAGTTTTGAGTCCGAGATTGAAATTTTGCGTTTGGGCCGTCGCAAGTTGAAGGGCGCGGTATCGCGATTGAATCCCTTCCTGGACGAGAGTGGGCTTTTGCGAGTCGGCGGAAGACTTCGAAATGCGAACCTGCCGTATGGAGCTCGTCACCCCCTTTTGTTACCTAAGGCCGGACATTTGACTCAACTGATAATAACAGATCGCCATGTGAATGCACAACATGCTGGCTGCAATGCTTTGTTGGCCATTTTGCAGCGTGAATTTTGGATTTTGTCTGCTCGTCGAGCCATTCGCACTGTGGTTTTCCGTTGCCTGCCTTGTTATCGATTGAAGGCCGCGACCATGCAGCCCCAGATGGGTGATTTGCCTGCTGATCGCGTCACGGAATGTAGAGCTTTTGCCGGAGTCGCCACCGACTTCGCCGGTCCCTTTACTGTAAAGGCTTCGAGACTGCGTAATGCTAAAACCTATAAGGCGTACTTGTGCGTGTTTGTGTGTTTGTCCACCAAGGCTGTCCATTTGGAAATTGTCTCGGAATTGTCTACCGAAGCCTTTGTCGCCGCCTTGAGCAGATTTGTTTCCCGTAGAGGACTGCCGTCATTGATACGTTCCGATTGTGGTACTAATTATAAGGGAACGTGTAATTATCTTAAGGAAGTAGTTAAGTTCTTTGTTGATAATAAAATAGACATTGGAACCACCCTCTCCCGGCGTGGGATAATCTGGAAGTTTAGCCCTCCAGCTTGTCCGACCTGGGGAGGGATTTTTGAAGCTTGTGTAAAGGCTGCCAAGACACACTTGCGTCGCGTGATTGGAGAAACTATTCTCACGTTTGAGGAACTTGATACGGTATTTTGTAAAATCGAGGCCGTCCTCAACTCGCGACCCTTGTGCCCGTTGTCTTCGGACCCGAATGACCTGGAAGCGTTGACCCCAGGTCATTTCTTGATCGGACAGCCCCTTTTGGCGTTGCCTGAATATCCGATTCAGGATGTAGGATCCCATCGTTTGTCGCGATACCAACTTTTGAGACAGATGTCCCAAAACTTCTGGGCACGTTGGTCGATGGAGTATTTGCATATCCTACAACAGCGCGTGAAGTGGACAGATAAAACCACCCCACCCCAGACTGGCGACCTCGTGTTGATTAAGGATGCTAACCTGCCGCCCCTATGTTGGCGAAGGGGGCGCATTGTTAAACTCTACCCCGGAACTGACGGAGTTCCTCGTTTTGCTGAGGTTTTGGTTCGAGATTCGGTTTTGAAGAGAGCAGTTAGTGGGCTCTCCCGATTACCCGTAGATTGACGTACCGTTCTTAACGGTCCGGGGCGGGGGGATGTTCGGAAAAGATCGACGTTTCTGAACGCAACTCTAATGTCACGTCAAATTGACATTAGCTGTCACTTGAAGTTGACAGTGACACTTGATTGAAATTCTTGTAAGAAAATGTCGGAATAATTTTGCTGAATTTGTTAAAAATCGCTCGCGTTGAATGTGCCTGGCATATCGAGTTTGAATACATCTTAAATTATCTATGTGATCCCGTTTTGTACGACCAAGGTTTTGATGCCATCTCTGGAGTGGCCGGTCGCGGATGCTTTGAAAGATAACCTTTTCTACCACACGCGCTTGTTGTCGAGACACTATATCGTAATAAAAAAAGCTCCCACGTGTGTGTCTTTGTGTATCTATTGTTGAAACGCCCGGTGTCTTGTGAACGCTGTTATTTGTGTTATGAGTGAGGTGACTAATTGGTAAGGTCTGCAGAAGAAGACGGAGCCACAGGGGGGGCCCCCCTTACACCACTTCTGCCTTGGAGACGGTCGACCCACAGACCCGTATGTAACCTTACCTTACTTAAAAGTCTCTCCGCTGTGTATCGCAGTCCTATTGTTCAGTTACATCCCGGCTGAAACCAAGATTTGTCCGGAGTCTATACTCATGATAGCCTTCCACTGCGCCAATGCTGACTCCGCGGCCTAGGCAGGGGTGTACTGAACAGAAATATATATCTTATTACCAGATTTATAACAACTCTAACCGTCCTATAGTTTTATATCAAAGAGTCCATATTTTTTCCGAGTAGCGCCTTAAATGTGACTGTGAAAACTGAGTGTTTGTACGATGAAAGCTGTCCGTTTTTTATTTTATTATCGGTTACAATACAACTGATGATACCTAATAGTGTGGCCACTATACTGACAGATCTGAGCATCGTGGTCCGATGAAATCTTTAAAATAAAATGGTGTTTTCATCAGTTAAGGTAACTAACTGTTAAACTAACAGTTCAAAGTGATCGTGTTAGCCACGACAAGTTTGTTGTAATCTTTATTATTAACTAGCTGAACCAGCGCGACTTCGTTCCCGTGGCCCTACCTTCTACTCCACCCTACCCTACCCGTACTCTACCCCTACCCTACCCCTACCCTACCCTACACCTACTCTACCCCTACCCTACCCTACCCTGCCCCTACCCTACCTCTACCCTACCCCTATATCCTTCCTTGGACTTCCACGAACATTTCAAGACCAAAATTAGCCAAATCGGTCCAGCCGTTCACGCGTGATGTCGTGACCAAGGGAAATAGGGATTCATTTTTATATATATAGATTACCGATTGACATGCCATAAACTGATGTAATTTTTTTATGTAAGATTGTTTAGTTAGTTTGATTTATTAATTATAATTATGCTGATCTTTTGAAAGGTTCTTTAATTCAATGTTTTAAAACTTACCCTTTTTTCAGGAGTTACGGCCGGCATTGATTTCTCTATACGAATCTGTTTATAAATAAAAATAATAGGTAATCTGTTTATAATCTGTAATCTGTTAATAAATAAAAATAAATAGGCTACGGACTCAGGTCGGCCGGAACAAAGACAACATGTTCCGATGGGGTCTCTCGGATGGCTCTAATATGGGTTGTATTTGTGGTGACACTCAAACGATGTCCCATCTTATATCGTGCCCCGCATGCCCTGAAACCTGCACGCGGGAGGATTTAATGCATGCCACGGATAGTGCTGTGAACGTGGTCAAATTCTGGACTGCAACAATATAGTGTTTGCCATCGAAACGCTAAGAAGAAGAAGAGAATAAAAATAATACTCCTCATTTTGTTCTCAGCGCCGGTATTCACTACGTCCAAACGCGGAGGGCAGGTCCTCTTCGTCTCTGGGCACAGATACAACCAGATCATCAATGAACACAACCATGATAACAAAACACACCAAATCATGGCAGCGAGATTTTTTCCGTTGTAGGTAGATATTATTTACATATTACTTTCAAATTATTTAGTAGCTAGCTAAGTTAGTAATTAATGTTTTACTCAACATCTAAATAAAGTACAGAATGTTCTTATCGTTTGTTGTTTATTGTAGAGCATATTACAGCCTGTTGTACCTATATGTATACAATTATGTTTTACTTTCTAACAAGTCTTTTGGGAATATACGAGTTAAAAAACTAAAAAACTTGTCTTAACACTAATATTATATATTTAAACCTGAGATTGTAACACTAAACTAAAACTATATTTTCAGATAAATAGGTACTCTACAAAAGCAGTATTTTTTTCCAAAAAGAACAAAAAACGAGGAGATGCGTTGGATGGTACCAAAACCAAAACGGAAATCGTTGGCAAACCGCGAAGCTGCTAAAATAAGCCAAAAAGTGTACTAACTGAATTTTCGCTTAAAGTTTTTCAATGAAATACACAAAGGAACGTTGTAATTGTAATTGTATTTTAAAATAAAGATGGTTTACGGACGATAATTTTACGTGATAACAATATGCTGCTGTCTCTCTTCTACTCGGACGCATCGGCCATTGGAGTGGAAGAGAGATAGATGTATCACAAGCCGTAGGCCGATCGTGCCTCTCTTTCGCTTGTTCCTCGATCTTGCTTGCACGCGGAACGTGACACATTTTCGTGCGTACAGCCGGCGTTTATCGATTTATAAGACGTTATCACGTCAAACATAAAGCAATCTTTGCGTGCGTAAGAGAGACTTATTGATACAGAATGTGTTTTCATTCAGCCCGCTTTACAATTTGGTTACTCGTAGTAACAATATTGAAGCGCTATCTTCTATTGGTATTACTCTAACAGCGGGATGTAATGGTAATATGTGGTCGTCCAAATCAAAAGGAACCTTATGGCGCTCGGCACTTACGCCTTTATTGCTGTTGTTCGAATACAAAACAACGACAATAAAGACGTATGTGCCGGCCGCAATAAGGTCCCTTTTGATTTGGACGACCACATATTACACGGTTCAACCAAATTGATTCACTTTGGTTGAAAGGCGCAGAAATACAGGCGCACATTGATATTGAATGATTCACTTTTACGTTTACATTGTTCAATTTGGTTGTTTCATCCAAATTGAAAAGCAAAAGTGAACCGTGTATTACTGTCTTAAGGCTATTATTTAAATTTTTACTTTTTTGCATTCACAATGCAATTTTTATTAAAGAAAAATTTCAAAATTAAATGAAGTATTTTAGAAAATATCGACCCGTCTCACAACCAGTCCCATGAGCTGGTTGTGAGACAGGTCAATTTTTTCTAAAATACTTCATTTTCAATAAGGTTATTAGTATTATATATTTATAGTTCTATTGTTAAGTAAAGACAGGCGCTACAAAGTATTTATTCATTTAGGTTTAAGCTTTGAAAGCCGTGCATATATTTGTTGAAACAGTGTTTTTATTGTAGTTAATCGTTTTTTGTTGACGTTTAAAAGTCGTGTTGTTCACCAATTTCAGAGATCCGGTTCACGGAGTCCACGCGAGGCAAGCCCGTCCTCATCCTGGGCGGGTACCGGTACAACCGCTACAGCCGCAGCAAGGGTCCCAAGACCCTGTTCCTCTGCAGCAGATGGTCGACTCGGGATAGCTGCCGAGCGTCTGTCACCATGATTGGCGAGCAGATCGTCAAGTACAAGAATGCCCATAACCACTGATTGTACAACAGCCCTATGACGTCAAAATGTGGTTCACGGAGTCCAAGCAAGGCAAGCTCATCCTGGTCCTGGGTGGTTAATGGTACAACCGCTAGAGCAGCAGTATTATCATGGTTTAATAGTATTTTTACCGCAACCACAAATTCACCGACTAAATCAGGGAAAAGTTTTATTATTTTTCGATGTGTTGCTATTGTTTATGCTTTGAGATGAATGAGCGTTTAAAATAATATTATTTTTCCTTTTTTGTTTGTTTCGTCGTCCTTAACGTTTCTATTTTAAGAAAAAAAACGATCCGTCTCTCTGGTATCTAACGGGTGTCCCAAAAGTAGGTATAGGATGATATGTCTCAATAAAACGCGAATGGATTGGAATTTCTTCGTAGTTTTTATTTTATTTTAAAGAAGAGACTTGTACAATTTTGTCTGAATAGAATATCTGCTAAATGACCGCCACGGGCATTTTTGCTGTATGCAAGTTTTTCATGACACTTTCACACATTTCGCTGCTAATTTCACACATTTCACTACTTATTTCACCAATAACTCGGCGAATATTTTGTCTATATTGTCTATATTTTGTGGATAGTTGGCGTCTATTTTATCTTTCACGTAGCCCCAAAGAAATAAATCCAGTGGCATCAGATGGCAAGATCTCGGTGGCCATTTGACATCACCTCTTCTTGAAATTACGAGATTTTTTGACCTTTCGACGAGTGTTTGTAATTGATCGTGAATTTTCGTTGAATATTTGTATAACTTCGATGCGCTGTTTTATTGTGAAACGCTCCACGATTAATTTTACATGTGTCATGATGACGTATGTCAAATTTCAACCCGCCATCTTGAATATTTCGGAAATAGCGCGAAATTCAAATCCTATACCTACTTTTGAGACACCCTTTACTTGAGAAAATTTTATTTAGACCGGTGTCCATAGTAATTATGAAGATATTGAAAAGGATTCATGATTTTTCTATTTCTCCTGGGTATTATATTTTGCTGCAATAATAAAAACCACTATTACATAATATTATAGTACATGACATCTTGACATTCATAAACTAAACATAAACTACATAGACCGGTTTCCATAGTAACCGCATGTTATGGGTGTTTGACCTATATTTGTTATAATTTAAGATCGAATAATTAAGTACTTACTAGGTATTTAAAAAAACAGACCGATTTATGTTACTCTGTTTCTAATGAAATAAAAAAGCCAATAGTGCAATCTGGTTTCTATACATTTTTTATTTTTTAACTAACGTGTCATTTTAATTCCAACACATAACACTGTTGATATGGTAAGACATGATGAATTTTATTGCAGAGCCTTTATTGATAATGTCTAGAAAGGGAAAACCGATGATTCTCCTCGGCAACTACAGATTTAGTCGGAGGAACCATTTGAAAGGACCGAAATTCCAATGGATTTGCACCGCTTGGTGTCGGCTTGGCTGCAGAGCATCTCTTTACACTTTGGATGATAGAATTATATTTATCAAGAACGAACATAATCATTAAAATGACAATGTTGAACCTGTACGTTTATTATGAATAAGTAATTGATGCTTGGTCTTTAGTTGGCTGGATACTCTTTGAAATAAAGCTAAAGCTTTTTAGGTAGCTGTGTTTTTAAAGCTTTTTATACAGATACATAAATGACAAAAACTATGTTATCATTAAATTAAATAGAAATCGTCCTAAATCAACATTGAAAAGTAGCTTAATTACACTGGACTGGACTATGATGAAACAGAAAACATATTTAGAATTTTTACGCTCTATTGCTTATTTCTAACATGTTCTGGATTTTTTTTTGCAAATATATTCAATGTACAGACACGGAAAGTCTACGATTTTATTATATGTATAGATAAAATAGAATTGCTTACGTAACGTATACACACACACTACAATTCGGTACACCATACAATTGGTATGGTGTACCGAACTATTGCACCACTTTGGATGGGGTATCTATGATGCTGACAGTACAATCACATCACACGCACATCCACACACTCAGTCACACACGCATACACGCACACACACACACCTGGGCCTGCACTTACTCACCTATTTTAGTTAAAAGTTACCTTTGTAAAAGCGTGTTTTAATATTATTATTTTTTCTTTCAATAAATTTAATTATTATGATTACTAAATAGATCATGTTTTGGAGTGGAGGGTTGCTAACCTGAGACACAGGATCTGTACTAGTTCAGGTGTCAGCCTGCCATAATCAATTACTTATACTAGATATCCATACTAATATTATAAATGTGAAAGTGTGTTTGTTTGTTTGTTTATTGGTTTGTTTGTTTGTTTGTTTGTTTGTCCGTCTTTCACGTCAAAACGGAGCAACGGATCGACGAGATTTTTGGTAAGGAGATAATTTGAGAGCTGGAGAGTAACATAGGCTACTTTTTATCCAGGAAAATTATAAAATAATAATGGTAATTTTGTATAGAAAACCGTTAAGCTGTCATACTTCACACAACTCTCATTTCTTAGCAGCTTCCAAAGAGAAGGTATGTCAAAGAGTATGTAATCACTGACATTTTTGCCCCTTAGGATTTCTTTTTTTTAATAAGTGACATTGTGTCAGGCAGTTGATACGAAGTTCGCGTCCAATAAAATTCATATGGCAAAACAACGTTTGCCGGGTCAGCTAGTAAGTTAATATAAGGTGCATTGTAAAAATTTTAAGGTTATGACACAGAATATATAATAGTACCTACTAACGGTTATGGTGAGAAATAAAGTTTATTATTTATATATTATTTATTATTATAACCATTAACAAACCTTTATTTAGACTATTGAATTTTGTTACCTGTTCCCATACATGTATTTTTGGTTATCATTTTAAGCTTCTATAAAAACATTTTTATGATAAATATTTTATTATTATATATCATCGGCGCTCAACAAAGCAATAGAGTGCATTACAGAAAAAAATAAGTAGTCAGGGTGTATCGATGAAGAGTTGTTGTTGAGATTTGAAGAAGATTGAAGCTAATTTTTTCCCACATTAGCGAAGAATTTATTTATAGAGAAACCAGCAGTTTGTGGATCGCTGTGCGACGCTAACAGATGGTCAGATGCAGTATGTTTGATATAGGTACAGTTACATTTAATAAGATTCCAAACTTTCTTTGGATTTTTCTTATCTATAATAATATTATAAAGAGCAAAAAAAGTTTTGATTGTTTGTTTGTTTGCTTGTTTGCATCGAATAGGCTCCGAAACTACTGGACCGATTTCGAAAATTCTTTGACCATTAGAAAGCTACATTCTTCCCGAGTGACATAGGCTATATTTTATCCTGATATTCCTACGGGAACGGGTACCACGCGGGTAAAACCGCGAGGATCCGCTAGTGCTTTATAAATTGAGAACGCTCATAGTCTTGTTTAACTTTCTTCAGTAATTTATTGCAAAATCATTTGTATCGTTTATATGAGGTGTTTATAATATCGTTAACAGGATGTTTTTTAGTTTGACGATCTATTTCTATATAATGTTTTACCATCAGCCACGACGTTTTTTTTCTATTGTTTTAAATACTATCAATAGGTTTTCAAAGTATACGATACATATTTACATAGTTAAATTATAAAAAAATAAAACCGCCTTCAAAAAAATCACATAAAAAAAGTAAGAAATAATTCCGCTCCAAATAAATGCATTCAAGACTAGATGCCTGACTTCACGCGGACCTAATTCGGACCGATCCTATTGAAGAGCCAAAAGATATTTGTATTTGCATTAGTCGTTCCCTTGATAATAACTTCGCCGCGTGATACCCGTTCTCTTTTCTCCTTATAATGTTAGTTTTGATTAATGAGTGTTTCGCATTAATGTCCGATTTTCTTCCAGGTCCGGTGTTCACGACGACATTGCGAGGCAAGCCCATGCTCCAGCTAAGTAGCTATAGGTACTATTGGCACCGCAACTACAAAAACGGAAAAACCTTATGGATTTGCAGCAAAAGGCGTCCTTCAGGCTGTAGAGCTTGTGCCACCACCATAGACAAAATGCTTGTTAAGTGTACGAATTACCATAACCATCGATCTTAACTATCATCAATATATACTAACTTGTACCTTACCTTACCTGAAATAAACCTTGCTTTTTTATTAAGTACCACACTTTCATTAGCTTCACCTGTAACTAAGTCACAATGTAAGAAAATCTTGGAATTCAATTATAACCTACTTCTAATTGTTGTATTGACTTGAAACTTTGCAAGTCTATATGAATCCGATGACAATACAATAATTTGCTACCATCGAACTGATGTAATGATGGAATCAAGAGGTGGGTAATAGAACTCTTTAATGGCTGCTAGGAAACCCCTCGAGTTTAGGCTCATTTGTTTCGTTCTGATGAGACTTATTCGTTACACTTGGTGGTGAGGGTCTGATGATGGAGCTAGGAGGAAGCCAGTGAAACTCCTTAATGACCATAAGAAAACCCCTCGAGTTTGGGCTCATTTGTTTCGTACTGATGAGACCTATTCGCTACACTTGGTGGTGAGGATCTGATGATGGAGCAGGGAGGAAGCCAGTGGCACTCCTTAATGACCACTATGATAGGAAGTAAGGGTTCGGCTTGCGCATCCGGTAACTAGTAGACTCCACTTAAATTTGTAAAACTAAATACATACATGCACGCCTTTGAGTTATAATGTTTACGAGGTGGGCAAATACATGAATGGACTGTGAAATCCATTACCATCCATCCATGGCTTGCCATTTATTAAACTAAAAAGTAAAAAATAAATAAGTAGTTTAATAGTACATTACAGCCGAGGACAGGTAAGTAAGAAATTACATTGTCGAGGATGGTTTGAAGCACGAGCCGCAGGCGAGGGCTTTAATTATTCGAGGCAAGGTAATTTGCTTACCGTACAAGGCTTGTATAGTGCTTTTCTCAAGAAATGTGAGGAAATACAAAAAAACTGTTTAACTACATAATATTTATTAAAATTTATATCACACATGTTCGGGCAATTATTAAATGTAAATGTTATTGTTTTCCCGGGCACACTTATGTATAAATCGCCCATAATAATATTATTTTAATGATGTAGGTATCATTAAAATACGCCAACAACACAGATTCCGAAAACGTATGCGCCTTTTTTCACTTTTCCAAATCAGATCGTAGGTTTTCGTACCTATTTTCTTTTGATTTTGCTGGCAGTAAGTTTTCTGTTATTCATTTTGCTTCTGCTCTCAAATTTGGTGGAGTAGGTACATACAATGTCTGTATATGTTTCATTGGCAGAACTCATTTTGATAATTTATTACACAATATAAATAAACTGTATTGATATCAAATCACCCGCTGAAAATCAATCCCGCCTTTTTTTTAATATTGGTTTGTGAGGCCAAGTGGAACGGTCATACAGCCTATTGATACTTACTACTCGCTACTAAAATGCGCAACTTCAATACCCGCTTCTGGGTGGTAGATGGCGCTGTACATATTTCCCATACAAAATTACTCGTAAAGGATATTTTGTCTATGATAAATCTCATTTTGTTTTTTCGATTGATGTTCGTGCTAAGGGTACATAGCGCTTGTGGTACAATACGAAGCAATATACTCTGTGCGCACCGTATTTAAGAAAAAGTTAACCTAATTATGATATAATAATTACTTATATAATAATAATAATAATGTGGCTGTATGGTGCAAATGTCCCTTTGCTTTTTCTGTTTTTATACACAGGAATAACGAAAGAAAAAATAAAGAAAAAAATTTGGTAATAATATCTTTGGGTAGTACCTTTTCCGAGGTAAACATTCTAAATTTGAAAATCACTGCAGTAATGAATTTCAGTACTTACTTACTGCACTAAAATCAGTGCAGTAAGTAAGTACTGAAATTCATTACTGCAGTGATTTTCAAATTTAGAATGTTTACCTCGGAAAAGTGCCACGTACTGCATTCTTTTCTCAAATATAATATTAACATTTCAGAGCATAAGTGTGAAAAAAACTAAAAAACACACATATATAGGAACAGACTAAAAAGTACAAAATAACCGTCTATTCAGTAACTTTGCAAAGCATGCATTTCTAGTACCTACTTAATATTGACAACGCACACCACTCTTTTTAGTTTCCGTTACTGAATAGACGGTTATTTTGTAATTTTTAGTCTGTTCCTACAAAAGTGTGTTTTTTTAGTTTTTCAAACTACATATTTTTTATAATGTTTACGTTTCATTGTCAGATTCAGACCACGGAAAGCCCAATTTTGACAAATATATATAATATTAACCCTGATGATGATCCTACTATAATATTATAAATGTGAAATAAATGCCTATGTTCCTCTCCAGGCTACATAGTATCTGTGTCCCAAATTTCAGCCAAATCCGTTCAGCCGTTTTGGCGTGACTGAGTAACAAACGTACAAACAATTATAATATTTGTAGGATTAAATCGTGTTTTACGACTTTAAGCGAATAATGTAAGATTTTCTTCCAGAACCGGTGTTCACGACGACATTGCGAGGCAAGCCCATGCTCCAGCTAAGTAGCTATAAGTACTATTGGCACCGCAGCTACAAAAACGGAAAAACCTTATGGGCTTGCAACAAAAGGCGTCCTTTAGGCTGTAGAGCTTGGGCCACCACCAGAGAGAAAATGCTTGTTAAGTGTACGAATTACCATAACCATCGATCTTAACTATTATCAATATATAGTAACTCGTACCTAACCTAACCTGAAAAAAACCTTGCTTTTTTATAATGTTTTCGTTTCATTGTCAGATTCAGACCAGGGAAAGCCCAATGTTGACAAATTAATATTGACCCTGATGATGGTCCTACTATATATTATAATATAATTATAATTGTATTAATGTGAAAGCAGGGGGGGCTCACTCCGCAATTCAATCGTCTACGCGCTGTCTACCGCGAGGTAGAGAAATCACGGGTGTCACGCGCGCTCAGTTGTGCACGCGACGCCACGCGAGAAAGAAGTCACCTAAGTAGTTTACTTTCGGCACACTTTCGCGCCAAAACACAAGAGTGTTACCTTGTGGTTTTACCCATAGCAAAATGCGTAATATTAAACTTTATTATTCTGCGGCCTTCGGTTGTCTTAACAACGACAGAAAGAGACCCAATTTAAAACTTCATAATCTTCTTAGAAAACCTGAAAGAAGTTTTTTTGTGTGATTATACTGTCTTATAACTACGCTAACATCAACAAAATGTACACTAAACTAAGGTAGGTACCTACCTACTTAATATACGTAAGTATTTCGTTCGAGTAGCTGTAGCACTTTTAAAATAGGTACCTACCAAATTACAAAATATAGCTACTTTCTGTCTTAGAATAATATAATAATTGTGAATTGTGAATGCTCTAATAACCACTCAATCAATCAATCAAACATTTATTTATTCACATAGACATAATAAGCATGTACTTATATTCATAAGTCAATATTTTTTTACTTCACTGAGCTACGGAGTCGTTACGGCCTGGCCTGGCCACGAAAATGCGCGGCGGCGACACGGCGCCGGCGACGCGAGCGAATTGCGCAATCATTGCGCGCTCGCAACAGACGCCTAATTAAATAAGTCAATGAGACGCACCGACGGATGCGCAATTCGTTCGTTGCCAGGCAGTTAGAGTATTCGCCCGGACAGTGAAAGGTCGTGGGTTCGAGTCCCATCGGGGCTAGTTGTGAGACGGGTCGACTTTTTAGCGACTCCGTAGCTCAGTGGTTAGAGCATTTGCCCGGACAGTGAAAGGTCGTGGGTTCGAGTCCCATCGGAGCTAGTTGTGAGACGGTCGACTTTTTCTAATACTTACCTACCTACTTCATTTTAAATTTTTTCAGTAAGTAAGTAACAAAAATTGAACTGTGAATGCAAAGAAGTAAAAATAAAAATTCTAAGCTTTCTGTATTTAAAAATCATTTGCGCTATTTGTTATTCCTTTTACTTACTTCGTCGTAACATTGCAGTCGAGTCGACCCTAGTGCGGCAACCAAGACCACCCAAAACCAATTTGGCTTAAGCGTTTCCGAGTAATAGAACCGTATTACGTATAGCTACGGTTCAATTTCGCTTGTAATGAACGGTAAAATAGTTAGGCAGGCGTGCGGGTGCAAATTATTTTAGACCTAATTATCGCGTGTAAAAGATTGATAATTCATTGTAACTGTTTCGGAAGTGAGCCTTCTGCTACAAATATTATTCTGTGGTGAAAGTTTAGATGTTTGGATGTTTTTTACTCAGTAACGCCAAAACTGCTGTAAAAAAGAGCCTATGTTCCTGTCCAGGCTACCAAGTATCTGTGTCCCAAATTTCAGCCAAATCCGTTCAGCCGTTTTGGCGTGATTGAGTAAGAAACATACAAACATCTAAACTTTCACATTTATAATATTTTAGGATTAAATCGTGTTTACAAATTGTTCTGATATTTAAGTCTTTGATAACATAATTTACTCACACCGGAATAATTTACTGTTAGATTCGCTCTACCGTAAATAAGATCTCACCATAACATTTTTCCATGTAAAAATTTGCCAAGTCTTGTGACTACCATATAAATAATTGAGATGTAACTTAGAGTCAAGACTGGCGGTTTGTATTTGAGTCATTATTCAGAAAATTTCACTGTTGCTTTCTTTTTAAGATACTATGTGAAACGTAATGTTTATAATAATAAATATTATACGCATATTGGTACAGGTTTTATTTCATCTCATTTAGGATAGGTACACAATATTTTTCTGACTGCAGTCACGAAATGTAAGAAATACTATGCTGGTGTTTTTTGCACTTAGATTAATCTAAACAATTCAAATAGGTATTAAAGAATGCGGTTAGTTTAGTAGTCGTTCCCTTGATAATAAATGCGCCGCGTGGTACCCGTTCTCTGTTCTCCTTATAATATTAGTTTAGATTTATGAGTGTTTCGCATTAATGTTAGATTTTCTTCCAGGTCCGGTGTTCACGACGACATTGCGAGGCAAGCCCATGCTCCAGCTAAGTAGCTATAGGTACTATTGGCACCGCAACTATAAAAACGGAAAAACCTTATGGATTTGCAGCAAAAGGCGTCGTTCAGGCTGTAGAGCTTGGGCCACCACCAAAGAAAATATGATTGTTAAGTGTACGAATGACCATAACCATTGAACTTAACTATTATCAATATATACTTGTACCTAACCTTACCTGACATAAACCTTGCCTTTTTATTATGTTTACGTTTCATTGTCAGATTCAGACTACTGCCAGGGAAAGTCTAATTTTCACAAATCAATGACCAAGACCCTGATAATGATAGTTTATAATAACACACTAGCTGTCCGCCCGTGGCTTCGCTTGCGTGGAATGGAACGGAATGGAATTACGACGTTATCCCGCGGGAATGTGGTATTTTTGCGGGATAAAAAGTTGCCTTTGTTCCTCACCAGGCTACCAAGTATCTGTGTCCCAAATTTCAGCCAAAACCGTTTAGCCGTTTTGGCGTGATTGAGTAACAAACATCCAAACATTTAATCTTATTTTATTTATAAAAATACTAGCTTTCCGCCCGCGGCTTCGCCCGCGTGGACTACACGACGTTATCCCGCGGGAATGTGATATTTTTTTTTTCAGGATAAAAAGTAGCCTATGTTCCTCTCCAGGGTACAAAGTATCTATGTCCCAAACTTTAGGCAAATCCGTATAGCCGATTTGGCGTGATTGAGTAACAAACATACAAACATTCAAACATCTAAACTTTCACATCTAGTTATAATATTAAGTAGGATTTGTAGGATTAAATCGTGTTTACAAAGTGTTCTGATATTTAAGTCTTTGATTACATAATTTACTTACACCAGTATAATATTCTGCTACATTCGCACTACAGTAAATAAGATCCCACCAAGAACATTTTTTACCGACTTCAAAAAAAAGAAGAGGTTCTCAAGTAGTGTGAATGTTTTTTTTTACAGAAAGTGGTTCAGAAGTTCCTTCAGAATCCCGAAAAAACGCATTTTTTTCGTCTGGTAGTTCTTGCTTTACGCTTCAATAACTTCGGGAACTATTAACCAATTTCGATAATTCGGTATTTTACTGTATTTTTTTTATTTCTTTAAAACGTTTTTCGAAATATTAGCTACAAAAAACAAGTTTTCATTTTGAATTATCTTGAATATTTTCAAAGATATAGGACTTCAAACTTTATAATTAGACAAGGACAGGACGCTATCTTTGTGACGTCAGTGCGTTAGTAGCGTCAAAGTCACGCCATAGAAGACTTCGTTTTAGAAAGAGACAGCTATAGTCAAAATCAAACAGACTATAATCCTTTTATTATAAAACAGATTCAAATTATATTTTCACATTTGGTATTCTTAATTGCAATATTTTTTAACGTCATCATTAAATATCTACATTTCAACAACAGTAAAATACCCTATTCTTCTTTTAATCGAAAAAGTATATTCCTGAGTTGGTTCCATTGAAACCAAGTTAAGAGCTGATGGTGGAATCCATGGGAAATTGAGGAAAACTCGCAAATATTTATAGGTATATTACGTGTTTTATATATTTTTCAAGTATTTGCATCTGCTAATCATGATGTCATGATAATGAGCTGGTGATGGAAGGTAAAACTCCTTAACGCTTAGGAGTAAGAGCATGTTTTTTAAATACCACATGCACGAATACACCTTTAGTTGTATTCTTTCAAGTAATTTAGGTCAGCTGATGGTGGAAGCCATTGGAAGGTTAAACTGCATAACAGTTAATATTTGGAAGGCGGAGCTTGTCTTGGCGTTCTAATTTAGATTTTTTTTATTTTTATTTATTTAAACAACATAAAAATAAATTTTTTTTTCATCTAAGCAAACCAAAAACCACGGGGGTTTGTCCGGAATGCTAGATTTAAACTTAAACTTAACTAAAATACTTACATTATTATCTGTGATACATACAAAAGGCTAAAAAATTATAATAATGATTCATTGGTAAACAATTTACCTGCGGCGATCGTCCACAACACAACTACTCGCCGCTGTGCACAAAAACAAGTTAGGTACCTACCACACGTTTACAGGTTGTTTAAAAAATGTTCCTTTAATTTGGTCTTAATGTTACTTTGCGTGATGCTCTGTACAAAAGATGAATCCAACTTATTAAGTAAACGAGGAATGATATACGGGATGGTTCTCTCTCCGTAAGCATTAATTGCACTAGTTGTTGTTAACTTTTTATTCGTTTTTTTACGGGTCTGAATATTGTGCGATATTTCATTTTGAATACCTTTATCAATGAAATTTTCTTTTAGAAGACTATAAATGACCTTAGTATGAATCGGAAGTACCTTACAGTATCTAAATATTTCTAATTCATTTTTACATTTTTCCCGTATTTTAGGAGTGACAACTTTTTTTTAATATTCTGATTTGTAGTTTTAAGATGCAGTCTAAGTTAGTTTTAAAGGTCCTGCCATAGCTCGTTAATCCGTATGCAATAATTGAGTCCACAAAAGCGCTGTAAAGCATAAGTTTTACTTTAAATGGAATCCTATCTTTAATAATATAAAGGTTGGCGAGAAAAGCTTTGAGTGTTTCACATATCCGAGTGACTTGCGGTGACCAATTAAATCTGTTGTCAATAATTAGGCCTAGGTACGTGTGTCTGTCAACGGTTTGGATTTCAGGACACTTGCAATTGATTTTGCTATTGTGCAAGCAAAGATGTTCATGAGCCACTAGTCTTTCACCACTCAAGCGCCCGGACTTGTTGTATGGACTGCAGATGTGGACAAGTTTAGTTTTTTGGGCGTTTAGGACCAGACCATTGTCATGACACCATTTATTAATATTGTCAAAATCGGTTTGTAGTTTCGTAAGGGCATGTCGAGCGTCTCGGTCCGCGATCAACAAACATGTGTCATCCGCATATTGGTAGGAGGTACAGTAACTGAGAACGTTATTAATATCATTGACATATGCAATAAAATGAAGAGGACCGACTACTGAACCTTGAGCAGTACCCTCGCTAACATGAACTGTATTGCTATAGGTGTTGTCAACATTGACGCAATACGTCCTGTCCCTCAGGTAATTTTCGCACCATTTAAGCAGTGGGCCTCGAATACCTGTGTTATCCAGTTTATTGACAAGCCTTTTATGATTTAATGTGTCAAATGCGCGCGAAAAATCAATGAAAAGAGCAAGGACATGTTGCCTAATGTTTAGGGAAGAATTTACGTGATCTGTGAATCGAGACAAAAGAGAAGTAGTGTTTTTTTGTGGTTGAAATCCAAATTGATTTTTATTAATGATTTCGTGATTTTTATAAAAGGTATGAATTTGTTCACATATACATTTCTCCACAATCTTGTCGATAGACGAGAGAAGAGTAATGGGTCGGTAATTTGAGACGTCGGTGTGACTGCCCTTCTTATAAACAGGACGCACACAACCTTTTTTCAAATCATTTGGATATTCTCCCAGCTTGAGACTGATATCGACCAGATTGGCTATAGCTGACGATATTTTATGACTTATTCTTTTTATATCAAAAACTTTAATCTTATCGAGGCCTGGAGCTTTTGAAGTATTAAGTTTATTTATAATTTTCTGTATTTTGTCTGGAGTTGTTGTTCTGATTCGGATACTTACATCTGCATGATTAGAGTAATTGTTTTCATTTAATAAGGGTGAATTACATTGAGGTAAGATTTGTTTTACAGAGTTTTGAAATTCGTGTGCGAATTTATTTGCTATATCTAGGGATGATAAATTCTGGTTCGAGAAAGCTTTCAATAAAATTTGGTCTATGGAGAGTGTAAGTCTACCACATATTGAATTTATCAGTTGCCATAGCTTTCTAGGATTGCTGGAGTTATTTGTTATAATTTTTTTATAATAATCATTTCTATAAAATTCCAGCACTCTGTGTACTTTGTTGCGCGATTTATTGTATTGCAATCTTAAGCATTTATTTTTAGGGTCAGATTTCCATGAGTTAAATAATTTGTCCCTCTTTTCAGACAAGTCTAAAATATTTTGGTTAATCCATGGAAGCTTACACATTAACACGGTATTTTTATTTTTAGGTTTAATAGATTTTTTTAGTGCGATTTCAAAACTATTTTTTATAAATTTATAAATTTGGTTAGGGCAACACATGCTGTCACTAAGAGACCAGTCCGCATTATTTAATTCCTCTATAAGTATTCCGCTGTCATGACAATATATCTTGGCTTTTTTCGGATCACTCTGTATCTGTGCACGCGCACTGCCACTGCAACATGCGATCAGTGTGACGCGGTGGTCGGCTAGAACAGTGTCGACCGCCGCAGAGTACGCGTCTATCGTAGGCAGCCTAGCAAAAATATGATCGATGCATGTTTTCGTGACTCGGCCCGCCTTAGTCTCGATTCGAGTATAGTCAGTAATACCACATTGGAAGCCATTCTCAGCTAGCATATTTGTGTATGATTCTCGATGTGAAGTGGATGATTTTAAATCGATGTTAATATCACCAAGTATTATCATGTCAGCGGAGCCGCATTTATTTATGAGAGTGGATAGTTCGGTAACAAACATTGTTTTGTTAGTGGACGGAGGTCTATAAATTGCACACACGGTTATCGGTTGATTGTTTGCAGTTATTAGTGTCCCTGTTATGTTTTCAAATAAGTACGTGTTGATATTAAGGTTTGAGAATTTGAGGTAACTTTTCACATATGGACCACCACAGATATGGACCACCATGTGACATCAGTCTTATCGTCGCACTTTACGGTACACTTGCTCATTATCTGGTTTCAAGGTAGATTTCTTACACTAAAAATGGAAAAATAAACATAAAGAATGGTAATTAAAAAAAACCGCCTTCAAAACAAAAAACTGCAAACAAAAACTCACTTCCCAAAACACGTAAAAATGAAAAATAAATTAAATCATTCAATGTATAGGACGAAAATGCGCGACTTTTTCTAACTCATCTTGGAACTTCCTGATCTGTACACATTTCTCCTAACTTATATAGAATAATGAATTTTATTTGATTAATAACGATAGATTACATTAAATATTTATCAATGTAAGTTTTTTACTAATAATGCCTTAAAGTTTGCCCCATCCAAAAGAACAGTAGCAAGTACGAAGATACTAAAATTATTAATTATCGTCCACACTGCGTTTATTTATTATATCAACTAAGTAGGAACTAAACACTTTCCAAAGAATGTATTTAATTTAAAGATTTCTTTATCATCATCATCAGTTACGTGCCGCTGACTGCGCGATATGCCCAGCCCAGTCAGCCAGTGCCTTGACCAATAGTTTGCACATTTGAATTACTTGGGTTAGAGTTCTGGGTAGTTGACCAGTTTATAAAGGGTACAAAGTTACAATTTGTTCATGCCTCCAAATTTCATTCTAGAGCCGGTGTTTCTACGGTCGCGTTCTGGTAATCCCGTGATGGTGCTCGGCGCTCACCGATTCAACATCAACAACCGCAGCCGCGGGAGCAGGGCCCTTTGGTACTGCACCAGGGCGCGCTTGGGCTGTAAGGCCAACGTCACCACTTACGATAATGTCATCATAAAAATGAACATGCAGCATAACCATTAAAATAGTTCAACGCATTAACTTTAAGTAAAGTACCTGTTTATTAATTAATTTTAAAATATAACGCGTTTATATTATACAATGAACTGTAAATTCAGGCTTCTAGTTTTATCCACAACGAAGTTATATAGGAAGGTCGAAAATGGCCTGATCTGCTCCGAGAAAAGGATAGTACGACCGTGCCGCCGCCTTCCTTGGGGGAGGCCTATGCCCAGCATAGGGCGTCGTACACCTGAAATGATGATGATGATGATGAAAGTACCTGTTCGCCTATTTCATAGATGATTGTTACTTCTTCGATCAACAATAGTATTAGATGAAGGCTCACGAACTAAATCAAACTTTCTATGGCACCAACAATGATTTATTATAATTTAATTTTTATTATCATTGGGCTCCAATGAGCTTTTATGTTATGGCATCGACTGACTTTTTGTTAAACGGAGAAAAAAATAACGAATGCTACGATTACAGATCGTCAATCTTTTCTGTTCCGGTGACAACGGCGCTATGGTTGGACAGCAACTTGACAGCCACGTTAGCTCCAGTTTTGGACACCGGAACAGAAAACGTTGTCGCACTGTACGTCATTGAATTACCTTTCATTGTGAATTTTTGACTCTTTGTCTTGTCTTTACAGCTCCGAACAGAGCATTATGGAGTCACACTTTGTATTATTTTTTGTTTGTTTGAAGGAATATAATTAAAAATTAATTATTAGGGATATTTATTTATTTTATGGCCTAAGGACGCATTTGACTGCAAAACGAAATAAAACTTAAGTACTTTAACCATTTCATAGAATTTGTTATTAGATTATAATTTAACTTGTAAGTACTTACTATTTTTTTTAATATACAGAAGAATAATACACTTTAACACTTATTATATTAGTACGGATAGTTTTATTACATTTCATTAACACGTTTAATATTTTCATCGACAGCAACATTCGTAACGAGTTGTCAAGGGACGCCAGTGTTGGTGTTCAACTCGCACCGGTATTACAAGTCCCACCGGGGCAGTGGGCCTAAGGCTACCTGGTACTGCAGCCGAAAGGGGTGCCGAGCTTCCGTCATCGCGTATGAATCAAAAATACTAGCTGTCAAGAATAGTCACAACCATTCGCCTTCAGCGGTTAAGAAAAAGCATACAAAACCCAAAAGCGACATTAATGCTACAGAACATCTTACCGCACAGTCGTCGCGTCTCTATGACCTTGCTCGTGAATTTCGTCAGACTATGGGCTATGATTTCTGCTGGACTGCAAATGGACTAGTTTATCTTAGAAAGAAACAGGGTGAGCCACATATACTTGTCACAAGCGAAGCCCAACTGGACGCACTAAAAAATGATTAGCTACTTATCTAGGGTGGCATGTTATATTACCTGCATATGCAGTAATATCATCGAAAATACGTAAAAAAAATATACATAAGAAAAATTATAATTAACGTATGTTGTGTCGTTAATAATTGTGGACATGAGTAAATTGTAAATAGTTATAAACGTAAGTATATCCATACTAGTCCATCCATCCATCCATCCATACTAAATAAATGTGAAAGTGTGTTTGTTTATTTGTTTATTTGTTTGTGTGTTTGTTTGTTTGTCCGTCTTTCACGTCAAAACGGAGCAACGGATCGACGAAATTTTCGGTATGGAGATAATTTGAGAGCTGGAGAGTAACATAGGCTACTTTTTATCCAGAAAAATTATAAAATAAAAATGGTAATATAAACTGTCATACTTCACACAACTGTCATTTCTTAGCCGCTTCCAAAGTGAAGGTATGTCAAAGAGTATGTAATCACTGACATTTTTGCCGCTTAGGATTTCTTTTTTTTTAATAAGTGACATTGTGTCAGGCAGCTGATACGAAGTTCGTGTCCAATAAAATTTATATGGCAAAACAACGTTTGCCGGGTCAGCTAGTAATATTATAAACGTAGGTACGTAAAATGAAATAAATACCTATTTCATAAAATATTTGTGGGCTTTTATATTGGGTAGGTTTATACCTAGGTATCCATACCATGCTACCATGTTTAATACAAATAAAGATAGAATTGAATTAAATTGATACATTTTTCAGATACAACGTTAACGGCCAAATTTACCACTTCAAGATTCGGCAAGCCTGCAATTCAGCAAGGAAAGTACCGGTTCAACAAAAACAACCGGAGTACCGGTCCAAAGGTGCTGTGGGTGTGCTGTAGGGCCAGTTCCGGTTGCCGCGCGAACATCACTACTTATAACGATATTATCCTTAAGGAAAATTCTGCACATAACCATTGATACCCAGTTGAAAAATGTACCAGTTAAAGATTATGTGATCTTTTTAAAATTAAGTCTAGTCTCGTTCTTAGAACGGGAGAGAACTAGACTAAGTGTTATTACCTTTATGATCATTATAGAAGACCAGGTTAGTATGTAACTAGATAATATGATGGCTAGATGCAATAAAAATTTATATTTAAGTGACGATAAATAAATTTGTTTCTTTATATAGGTATTTGTCACATTTAAGTGTGACATTTAATCTTATTAATATCCTGTATAAATTATTATCAAACTTAAGACTTTAAAGAAACATGTTTTCTGCACTACGAGTACGTACCATATAGGTACGTTACACACGTAGTAGAAGGGACAGTAAGATAATTTATTATTCTTTAATGTTAGTTGACGTCCGTAACATAACACAATATTGTAACAATAATATTGTAGAGTTCGTTTCAGAGCCCGTATTCACTACAATACATCCCGCTATGGCAAACCAGTGTTCAATAATCATAATTATTCAAGATCTACTATACTTATTAGGTAAAAAATAATTATTTCGTAAAAAATCAATAAAAATAAAGGTATTAAGTACATGTAACGCGACTATTGTATTTAAATTCATAGAAAAAGAAAACCTGCATGATGTTATCTATTTTTTTTACGTTTAATATATTTTCCGTTTCTCTCATGGTGTGCTTATTAAATCTCGTTTAAAACCCTTGCTCACTACCTAGTAAACTGTTTTAGGACATGAATATAATTCACAATAAATTTTTTGCTTTTCAAACATTTTCTGTGCGAAGCATTCGTAAATATAAGAGTAGTGGCGATAAATAAATTGATGATTAAAAACCTTATATCTGAAACAATAATTTATTTAATTTTGGATATAATAAATTTCGAAGTATTCGTGAAAGTGAATATAAAAAGCGTAAATGCGCAGAATGTAGTTACTTTTCGTGAGCTAAAATGTTAATTTTTATTTCAGATGTGTTATTTTCAACGACTAAATTTGGGAAACCCGTACTGATAATGAACGAGCATAGATTCAATTTGATACACAAAGCCGGTGTGAAATACTACTGGGCTTGCAACAAGGCCGGTAAAGGGTGCAAGATGAAAATATGTACCATTGACAATGTGGTTGTAGATGTGAAAAACGAACACAACCATTAAACTTTTCAACTTCTCTTCTTGTAAATTTTTTTTGTGAAGTTAGTTTGACATAGTTTTTATTGTAACTGAAAACGTATTATGTATTTGATATTAGTAGGTAGTAGTACGTATTTATGTGAATGTATTTTGTCCCTACTCTTATTTGGATTTAGCAACGACATGTTTATTATTTGTAATTTGTCTCGGAACTAGCTGCGATGGGACTCAAACCCACGATCTTTCACTGTCCGGGCGAATGATCAACGGAAATTTTTAAAATTCTTTTGTGGTAAATATATTGTGTGTGTTTATATCCCTATGGAGTTGTCTTATTTCAGTAAACCGTTTGCGTGAAATCCTAAGAAGTACCTAGTTCCCATACTCGGAATCGTTTTCAATCGCTTGTGATAGTGCATGACATTCTATAAGCAATATATTAAACTATCTCGTATATATATTATTATAAGGTACCGAAGTCTACTATCTCTTTGAAATCATTTGCACCACCAGCCTGCCGAGAACAATGCAATATGCTATGCACCGTCATAGTTTCTTGTAGTAGTCACAGCACGCTAATGTACAATAGTTGATAATAATGCGAACCATAATCTATACATCTATACAAATAAATAAAATTGGAGTGTCTGTTTGTAACATTAAAATAACCGATATGCATATCTGTATATATAATCATATGCATATGAACTGCATATGATTATATATACGGTACATGTACCAAAATGACATGTTTTACAATTTTTGTCTGTCTGTTTGTTCCGGCTAATCTCTGAAACGGCTGGATGGACCGGTTTTTACGGGACTTTCACTGGCAAGTAGCTGATGTAATAAGGAGTAACTTAGGCTACTTTTTATCCCGGAAAAATATCACATTCTAAAAGCTATTCGAAAGCTAGTTATTAAATATAATAATGTTGTTACAGATCGCCAGCGTGTAACCGTTGTCAGATTGCCGTACGTGAATAAGCCAAATAAAGGAAAAAATAGGGGCCGGAAACCGGCTATTGACCTGGAAACGCAGAAAAAATTAATGCTTCGATATGCAGACCATTTTAAAGATCCCAATGTTAGTACGAGCGATCCAGTTTTTAAAATAATGTCTCAAGAATTACAATATAGAATGTCACCAAAAGCTTTATATCTCTCTTTCCAATCTAAGTTTAAAAAAATGTTTCAATAAAAATACATTTCAATCGTAATTCTAATTGTAAAATGATAATGAATCATTCGTTTTAGTAATTTTAAATTTTTTCAATTGTTTTTTATACTTTATCATTATTCCGACTAGTGTTAATATTATTAATGCGAAAGGTTTGTGAGTAGGTAAGTATTAATGTATGTTTGTTACTCTTTCACGCAAAAACTACTACCTAAACGTATCTGGATTACATTTGCAACAGAGATAGATTATAAGCTGGAATAACATATAGGATACTTTGCATCCCGATATTCCCGCGGGAACGGAATACAATCCAGGTGAAACCGCAGGCAGCCGCTAGCACGTATATTACCTAGAAACGCGAATTTTTGTATGTATAGATGTATGGCTGATTGTTACCTACTCCTTCACGCAAAAACTACTAAACCGATTTGGTTGAAAGTGAGCACACAGATAGTAGATATTAAAACCTGGATTATTTTTCCGGGATAAAAGTAGCCTATGTTCCTCTGCAGGCTACAAATTATCTGTGTCCCAAAGTTTAGTCAAATCCGTTTAGCCGTTTTCGCATGTTAGAGCAATAAACATCCAGCAATCTAAATTTAGTTAGTTTTATTTAGTTAATTTAGTTTTAAAAATTGCAGGCTTGTAGTATGTTAATAGTTATAAAAAAAGTATTATATGATTAGTGTAGGTTCACAATTTATTTTATTTTTAAATAACTGTAATCCTTCCTCAACAAGTTTTATTTTTATTTTGAACAATTCCCCTGAAAACTTATGATGTTTTTTCCTTTCTTGGAACCGTTTTCGATCACTTTTAATATTGCTTGACATTTTTATGCAATATGCCAAGTAATGTACCTATTCGGAATATTTTCATAGATACTCGGCTATCTGTAAGTTACCTATAGCTTGTCTCTTCGCGATAATTTTTATGACCAGCCTGCTGTAACCAGCACAATATGATATGCACTGTGCATATCATATTGTGCTGGTTGATGGATGCACAGTTATTTGTAGTGGTTACAACAGCAGCGCCCCGATCGCGGTAATTCTATGACGCATAGTCAGGTGTACGTGAGGTTGACGTTTGATGTGCAAAACCGTTTTTGATAACGCGCGGCGTTGACAGTGCGACAACGTTTTCTGTTCCGATGATATTCTTTGGAACTAAAACAGTTTTCATACGACAGTCAACTGACAGCTAATTTCGTATCAGACAGGATTGTGGGACTATAGGTTTGCGTGACGTGTGCGTCGTTATGTCATTACGGCAATACGAAGTCAAACATCAAGACGCAAACATGATCAAGACGCGCTGCATAGAGTGCGGGTCAGATAACTCTGCGCGGGAGTGGGGCGTTTTTGGCGCTAGTTACAGAACATTTTTTTGTTCTTAGCTTATGGAAAATATTAGTATCGGATTATGACCGCGCGCAGACTTATCTGGCGCACACTCTAGAATTACGGCGATCGGCCCGCTGGCTGATCGACGATGATTGATTGACCTATACTATAATTAACAAATGAATAAATATTGTTAAAGATAACCGGAATATGACCTTTATTAGGTGGCCATATTATGTGGATCAGCTAAATAAGGGAAAAATGAGAGGTCGAAAACCTGGCGTGGACCTCGCAACACAAAAAATAATAATGCAACTATATGCAGACTGTTTAAAAGACCGCAACATTAAATATAGCGATCCAGTTTTTAAAGTAATGTCTCAAGAATTACAATATAGAATTTCGGCAAAGGCGTAACACGTAACACACACGTAACTATAGAAAATTCTTCAAATAAAAGTACATCGAAATCGTCTTTTGATTAGCTATTGAATTGTTTTAAAATGTGCATATCTTTGCGTCGCCTAATAGGGAGCCCACTTAAGTTTTTGGCGAAATTGGGAGACATGGTCATATTAGTTATAAATACATAAATAAAACGTGAAAATATTTTCACGTTTTATTTATTTATATTTATGATGATACAGAATCCTCGGTGCGCTAGTCCGACTGGCTCTTGACCGGTTTTTTCTTATTGTTTTTTTAGCCTAACATATATTTTAATTGTACGTAGGTACTTACAAGATGTTTGAATAATAAATTAAGTAAGTAATTCATTATTTTATTTTTTGCACTAGTAGGTAAGTATTAGAATTTTGTTTATATTATTTTGTAAAATCGTGAATTACTAATAAATATTTTCTAAGTATAGTGGTTTCTCTTTTGCTGCCTCATATTTTTTAAGGCTGGTGGCAGCCGGCGATTTTGTCCTCGTGATCACTTTTCCAGGTCCTGATACAAAATTGGATCCCACAAAATCTTATTACTTTATGTTGATAACAGGCGTGTTGTTTAAGTAAGTAGTGTGGATATTTCTCGAACGTTACAAATTATTTAAAATGTAGGTACATTGTAAACTGCTTCTTATAAGTTCTTGTTTTTTGTCTAATGCTTAGCTGCTAATGCTGCTTTTTTGTTCTAGCTAGCCTAAAAATATTTGACAAAATAAGCGCTATCATAATTTCATTCATTTGTTTCAGAAGTTGAAGAGCTAAAACCAAGCACCTCCATCCTGTACGTCGGACACTACAGATATAACCTGAAGAGGCAAAACATTGACAGCAAATACTGGTACTGCTGTCGCGCCCGGAAGGGCTGCCGCGCCTCCGTTACCACCAAGGGCGTCACCATCGTCAAACGGAACCACGACCACAACCACACTTGAGCTCCAGGTCTCCTGATAACGAGGGCGCCATCATCTGATTGACGTAATACAGCGGTGAATCACATCACTACGCTTACAATGTGCCAGGCACTTATTGTCGATCTCGCTATCGTCAAACGGAACCACGACCTCAACCACGCTTAAGCTCCAGGTCTCCTGATAACGAGGGCGCCATCATCTGATCGACGTAATACAGCGGTGAATCACATCACTAGGCCTATAAGGGCGCCAGACACTTGTTGTCGATCTCGCTATCGTCAAAAGGAACCACGACCACAACCACACTTGAGCTCCAGGTCTCCTGACAACGAGGGCGCCATCATCTGATCGACGTAGTACAGCGGTGAATAACATCACTAGGCCTACAGGGGCGCCAGACACTTGTTGTCGATCTCGCTATTGTCAGACGGAACCACGACCATAACCACACTTTAGCTCCAGGTCTCCTGATAACGAGGGCGCCATTGATCGACGTAATACAGCGGTGAATCACATCACTAGGCCTACAAGGGCGCCAGGCAGGTGTTAACCACGACCTCAACCACGCTTGAGCTCCAGGTCTCCTGATTACGAGGGCGCCATTGATCGACGTAATACAGCGGTGAATCACATCACTAGGCCTACAAAGGCGCCAAACACTTGTTGTCGATCTCGCTATCGTCAAAAGGAACCACGACCACAACCACACTTGAGCACCAGGTCTCCTGACAACGAGAGCGCCATCATCTGATCGACGTAATACAGCGGTGAATCACATCACTAGGCCTACAAGGGCGCCAGACACTTGTTGTCGATCTCGCTATCGTCAAAAGGAACCACGACCACAACCATACTTGAGCTCCAGGTCTCCTGACAACGAAGGCGCCATCATCTGATCGACGTAATACAGCGGTGAATCACATCACTAGGCCTACAGGGGCGCCAGGCACTTGTTGTCGATCTCGCTATTGTCAGACGGAACCACGACCATAACCACACTTGAGCTCCAGGTCTCCTGATAACGAGGGCGCCATCATCTGATCGACGTAATACAGCGGTGAATCACATCACTAGGCCTACAAGGGCGCCAGACACTTGTTGTCGATCTCGCTATCGTCAAAAGGAACCACGACCACAACCACACTTGAGCTCCAGGTCTCCTGACAACGAGGGCGCCATCATCTGATCAGCGTAATACAGCGGTGAATCACATCACTAGGCCTACAGGGGCGCCAGGCACTTGTTGTCGATCTCGCTATTGTCAGACGGAACCACGACCATAACCACACTTGAGCTCCAGGTCTCCTGATAACGAGGACGCCATCATCTGATCGACGTAATACAGCGGTAAATCGCATCACTAGGCCTACAGGGGCGCCAAGCACTTGTTGTCGATCTCGCTATTGTCAGACGGAACCTCGACCACAACCACACTTGAGCTCCAGGTCTCCTGATAACGAGGGCGCCATTGATCGACGTAATACAGCGGTGAATCACATCACTAGGCCTACAAGGGCGCCAGACACTTGTTGTCGATCTCGCTATCGTCAAAAGGAACCACGACCACAACCACACTTGAGCTCCAGGTCTCTTGACAACGAGGGCGCCATCATCTGATCAGCGTAATACAGCGGTGAATCACATCACTAGGCCTACAGGGGCGCCAGGCACTTGTTGTCGATCTCGCTATTGTCAGACGGAACCACGACCATAACCACACTTGAGCGCTCTCGCTATTGTCAGACGCAACCTCGACCACAACCACACTTGAGCTCCAGGTCTCCTGATAACGAGGGCGCCATTGATCGACGTAATACAGCGGTGAATCACATCACTAGGCCTACAAGGGCGCCAGGCAGGTGTTAACCACGACCTCAACCACGCGTGAGATCCAGGTCTCCTGATAACGAAGGCGCCGTTGATCGACGTAATACAGCGGTGAATCACATCAGGCCATGTAGGCCTAGCTACAAGGGCGCCAGGCACTTGTTGTCGATCTCGCTCTCGTCAAACGGAACCACGAACACAACCACACTTGAGCTCCAGGTCTCCTTATAACGAGGGCGCCATCATCTGATCGACATAATACAGCGGTGAATCCCATCACTAGGCCTACCAGGGCGCCAGATACTTGTTGTCGATCTCGCTATCGTCAAAAGGAACCACGACCACAACCATACTTGAGCTCCAGGTCTCCTGACAACGAGGGCGCCATCATCTGATCGACGTAATACAGCGGTGAATCCCATCACTAGGCCTACAAGGGCGCCAGGCATTTGTTGTCGATCTCGCTATCGTCAAACAGAATCACGACCACAACCACACTTGAGCTCAGGTTGCCTGATGACGGCGCCGTCATACCTTCGACATAATACAGCGTTGTATAACCTTACTATAGGACCTACAAGTAATAGACTTACTTATATCTTTACTAGGACCTGCAAGTAATAGACTTACTTGTAGGCCCTATCTATAGTAACGTAACCTTTTTGGCCAAGTTATTTCAATCTGTATTAATTGACAACGTAACGACGAAAACGAAAAAATAATTAGGTGGGTATATGCACCTAAGCTACCATTAGGAGTTTTATGTTTTTTTTGTGTTCTGTGACGATACCGTTATTACCCGACTACGGCAAAGCAAAAAAAAGGAGGGTTATGAGTTTTTTGTATCAACATGTTTATAAGTAACTCTCTATTTCACCAAGATCTCCAAACATAATAAGTCACAAGGTGTTTTTTTTGTCACGTTACCATTTATTCTTTTTACTTAGTACCTACTTAACCATTCCTGGTATGTAAGTAAGTAGTGTAGTTTTCAAATATTATAATTGAATTTTGACAAAGTAAAGAACTAAGATTTATTTCAAGACAAAACTAAATATGTGTAGGTTGTCTAGTATCTACCCTACTGAGTAGTAGCAGAAAGCGTAGCGGGAGGCGTAGCGGGAAGCGTAGCGGATAGAAAAAGCGATTGACAAAGCTTAGCAGTAGCGAGCGTACAAGAGAACAAGGGTATTGGACATGCAATGCGTAACGCTTAAAGTGATCAACTTACATCGTCTTTTATACTAAAATCTAAATAATAATTATAAAGGGTCGCGCTTGACACGCTCCGGGGTACCGCCCCACGGGCGAACATTAGAAGCGTGCGCAGAGATGGGCAAATGCCCGGTTAAAACCCGGCATTTTGAAAATGCCCAGGTTAAAACCCATTTATGCCCATTTCTGCCCGAAAAGTTGGGCGGAAACTGTATAATAAATCAGTAATAAAAGTTAACCAATATTATGAAATTTTACATGATTTACAAACTCATTACTTAAATAATGCTAAGTAATATTAGAGTACGTACATATTTGTTAATTTTTAACCCCCGAGACGCAGCGCAAAGAGGGGTGTTATAAGTTTGAGGCCTATGTCTGTCTCTCTGTACTGTACGTACATTCGTAGTGCCTAAACGGATCAGGCGATTTTATTGCGGTTTTTTTAATTGAAAGCTATATTAATCGAGATGGTTATTAGCCAAGTTTGAAGAAAATCCATATGGCCAATTATGGAGATGGTCAACTACCTGCCGAAACGGAAAAAGATACAGACATGGTGCTTTGACTTAAATAATGTACACCCTGGGCAAATTTTGGTGCAATAATAAAAACAAAATGGCGGCCAAAAAAAATGGCCGCCAGAAATTAAGTTGCTCGATTTGGCTGAAATTAGCGATTTCAATGTGGTTTTATTTTTATTTTATGTGTAATTTAAAAAGGATGATATATAAATAAAATTAAATAAATAAAAACCCCCGACACAAAAAAACCTCAAAAAAAGTCAGAAAATAAATTTTCTCTCGGTCGGGGCACAAAATGAGAGAGAGATTATAAACAACTAGCAGTTGTCCGCGGCTTCACCTGCGTGGTCAAAGATAATTAATAATATCAATGCCTTAAAAATACATGGCACATGTCTGGTGCAAGGATATAAAAGTAACAATTCAAAAATATAAAAAAAAATACCAAGTAGAACCCTCGCTAACGCTTGCCGTATACAAAGTGTACGTAGGTATACTGACATTATGTTTGGATTTTATATTTAGGTAAGTACAATAATTATTGAGTTCAAATCATGTTCAAACCAATGTGGGGAATTGCGCAACGGTTAAAGGAAGACTGATGTTGTCTTCCGGGATAGGTGTTGTTAGCCCGGGGACAACAGAACTGTCCGCTGGTTTTTATGTCGGAGTTCGTATATAAGCGAACTTGGTGAATGAACTTCGTAAGCGCGATGTAGGTTCTTCACTTTGAAGCTCCGTGCCATGTTGATTATGTGCGCGTCGCCTAGATGTCGCCACAACACATAATTATGTTATTATAGTGGTCAAAAACTTCGAGTGTAATGTTCCCAACATTAACTGGAGCAGGTGCAGGATAAGCTGGTATTAACCAATCCAAATGTAACCAGAACCATCGGCTTGATTTCCAAAGTACAATATATTTTTCAACAGCCATCCTGTGATAGAATAGACCATTGCAAAAGTTACATAACCTTAGCGATCGCACACCAAGCACGCTACCCTATTGCTTTACCAAATTTCGTGAAAGTCAGATCAGTGGTTTACGCATGAGAAGGTAACAATACCTAGACAAAAAGACACATTCTCCTAACTCTTGAACTACCAAAATGCAAAAACTCAAGTCAATACTTTGCCACTAGGTACGTTTGTGTGTGTGTTTTAATGTAGAATAGATCCTATGCCAGCTCAATCGTGCAAAGAAAAAGTTCTTAATAATAATACCCATGCTACATTGAACAAAGTAAACTGAAAAAAAATATATCCTACGGGAACCGTACTGCAGACCAGTATCCTACATATCAATTTCCATACTTCTTAGCCCAGAAATGAGGAAGTTTCCATATAAGTTTTAACCTTCTTATCAATAGGCGGCCTTATTGCTATACCTATAGCAATCTCTTCCAGGCGACCTTGGGTGAAAGAAAAAATAAATCAAAAGGACAGAAGGGGAAAGCGTGCATAAAAAGAATAGAATAAGTATACACTAACAAATATTGAAAGAGAGAAAGAAGATAATATTATAGAAGTTAAGGAGTAAGAGAGAGAAAATGACTTATCTCTTTAACTTGATCTCTAAAGGATGTTAGAGTCTGAGCCCTTCTGATACCTACTAGAAGCGCGTTCCACAAACGCACAGCATGGACAGAGAAAGAGTAGGAAAAAAAGTCGGAAGAATGACGTGGAATTTTAAGGGTGAGGTTAGAGTAAGAACGCAAAGTACAGGACGTAGATGAAGAGTGAAAAGAGAAGCAGTCTTTAAGATAAGGAGGGGAAGTAGGCATGAAAAGGATAGAATAGAGAAGTTTAAGTGTGTGTAAGTCCCTGCGCCGGCGAATTGGGAGCCATTGGAGTTTGTTACGGAAGTGAGACACATGGTCGTATTTGCGAAGGTTAAATATAAATCTAATGGCAACGTTCTGCAGACGCTCTAACTTATCAAGTAACTCTTCCGACAGGTCAGTAAAACAGACATCAGCGTAGTCAAGGATAGACAGCAGAAGCGATTGTGACAGAGTGATTTTGGTACTGGTCGGCAAAAAGTTACGAAGCCGGTTAAGTGAGCCATATGCTGCAAATATCTTTTTCCTGGTTACCTCAACATGAGGACTTCTTAGACCAGAAGTGAGGAAGTTTCCATATAAAGGGTGTCTCAAAAGTACGTATAGGATTTGAATTTCGTGCTATTTCCGAAATATTCAAGATGGCAGGTTGAAATTTGACATACGTCATCTTGACACATGTAAAATTAATCGTGAAGCGTTTCACAATAAAACAGCGCATAGAAGTTATAGAAATATTTCACGAAAATTCACGATCAATTACAAACACTCGTCGAAAGGTCGAAAAATATCGTAATTTCAAGAAGAGGTGATGTCAAATGGCCACCGAGATCTTGCCATCTGATGCCACTGGATTTCTTTCTTTAGGGCTATAAATTTAGTAAAAATTTATTTTTTATGACAAGCTTTTTTTGCTGAGACTGTACTTTAATATTGTATTGTCATCTTAACCAAACCTGTATACGAAATTTCAGCTCGATCGGACACTGGGAAGTGGGTCAAATTAAGCTTGCAAGATTTGCCCCCACTAACTAACTAACAAACTAATTAACATGGCAACTTAATAAAATGCTTGTAAAAACAATCAGGATAACGAGAGT
The DNA here is from genome assembly GCA_949710035.1 of Crambus lathoniellus. NCBI lineage: Eukaryota > Metazoa > Arthropoda > Insecta > Lepidoptera > Crambidae > Crambus > Crambus lathoniellus. The sequence continues at coordinate 7,415,605 of OX453307.1, read as the reverse complement.
TTTTAGTGCTAGAGGTACAGTTCCTGATTTTATAGGACACAGTGACACAGTCTTGGACTTTTGCAACTAACATACTGTAGGTAAGTATTATTATTCAAGAAATTTCATTTTTCTGCAATGTTTTTCAGATATATCACTTGGTACAGCTGTAATAATACCAACGATAAGAGGTGGTCAAAAGCTAATTTACCAAGATAGAATCTCCTTGAGGAACAAGTGTTGGGATGACGGGAAACGCGCCCACTGGGTGTGCCGCAAGAAATACGCAGGACCCGTACAGTGCAAAGTAACCGTTATGACCCATGAAGGATACATCGTAAAAGTTTCAGGCGAACACACGTGTTTTACTCAGAAAAAGTGAAAAAACCGAACCATTTATAAGATTGCTCAAACTGATTTATGGAATACTAGCTTTCCGCCCGCGGCTTCGCCCGCGTGCACTACACGACGTTATCCCGCGGGAATGTGATGTTTTTCCGGGATTAAAAGTACACAGATACTTTGTAGCCTGGAGAGGAACATAGGCGTTCCTCTCCAGGCTACAAAGTATCTGTGTCCCAAATTTCAGCCAAATCCGTTCAGCCGTTTTGGCGTGATTGAGTAACAAACATCCAAACATCCAAACATCCAAACATCTAAACTTTCACATTTATAATATTAGTAGGATTGGTGTTGGTGCTGTAAACAGTTACTGTGATGGCCCGAACTTCAGGCCTATTTTCCTTTCTGCTATTCTCGTAAACAAAAGCCTAAATCTTTTGTTATAATAGCCATAATTGTGTGATCGTCTATTTTTTAATTGTATCCCAAAATATAATTCAGCTTATTTTAATGTGATTTGAAATAAGTTTCAATTAAGCTGACTTCAAAACAATTGTCTGAAGCTATCAATTTTCTCTCCAATCAAAATTTGGAATCCAATCGAAGGATTCCTAATGACATTGTACTTTGTCTATAACCATATAACAGATCAAATATTCAAATGCCGCCGAAGGCATTATGTCAGATTCAAGGAAAGGAAAGTTTAGTTTCTATACTCTTATCCTCCAGAAAAGTTTGTTACTATTCGAAAGTAACTCAATTATTAAAATTCAATAATATCTACTTCAACTCTAAGAAAATAATTAATAAAATTAATTATTTATTCATTAAAAAGAGGTTCCTATAATGGGAAATAAATATGAATACAGAATATAATGTTATATTAATTTTATTACTTCAAATTGGATTTAGTTCGAAACTCTGGACTATTTTAACCAATATTCTCTCGTTAGAAGGAAATTGGCTCTTTGCTTCTGTTCCTACAGCTGATAAAATCATTGAAATTGGGAAAACGAAGCAAAGTAATAAAAAACCCAATTCCTGCCGATTAATCTAATTATTCTAAACAAAGAAACGTGAACACAAAGAAAATTGCAATGCGATTGTGTACTTATTTTGACTTTATAAGATGTGAGAACGATCTTCATTAAGTTTGTTTGATATTTATGATATTTATTATCATCATCAGTTTTATTACAATAAAAGTTTAAAGTCAAATAAGTTCACATCAAAAGGATTCACAACATACTTAGCTTTATAACACCTTGCTGATTCGCCACACTGATTCTATTACTTTACAAGCAATGGTGATTTACAAAGTTTTATACAATGAATATCAACAATTTTAATACTCCAGAAATTTTCCCTCCCGTAAGATTAAAAATGACCGTCCTAAAAGGCCACGCGACCCTGAATAATCCCGTGTTTGTTTCTCCCCGCCATCGCCAGCTTACAATAATAACCTTCTCACAACTACGCTAAATCTATGTACTTACTCTAATTTAGGTCTTAACTATTTGTCTTCAAGGACCAATCTTCAAATCTTCTTTAAATCTGCGCCAGCGCATTTTGCAAAACACCCCGCCTCCTTGTGACCTGATTGGCTAATCAACTCGTTAGGCGCCGCTCTAACCTTCCACTCACTAGATGGCGCCATGTGTTCAAAAACGCTTAGATCCAACTTGAAATCTAGACGACTAGAATGCGCTGTAGGTGATTTTGAGTCTGTCATGCTTGACTTCTGAAAGATAGAGAATGATTCTGCGTAATATCTGCAATTTTTAGCTTAAACAAACATCGGGAAAACTCAATGATGTCTTCATAGTTTCTACTAATCAAGACACAAGGTTTCTTTTTGCACATCAGTCGTTGCTCAGATAATTCGTTAGTTTCACTGTGATTTTTTATACGTATTAAACAGGCGTCAGCTATTCAGTTCGCAAACTCTGCTGTTTTGTTTCAAGGATTGGTTTTTTCTTGATTTTGAGACGCATTTACACTAAACGTCATGCCTAACTAAAATTTATGATTTCTTAAAGTGGTCAACGAAATACATTAACGAAATAATATTGGCTTGAATATTGAATTTCTGAGTCGTTTTATTTTAACCATATGTGGCACTTAGTCAAGCGTCTATTGAATTTTATGGACTGTGTTTTTTTTACTCTCAAAGTTTATTTTTTATCGTTTATAGTGTAAGGTACCTTTTGGTGCCATCACAATACCTACTTATATTTTATCATTACATAAGGCGAAAACTAGTCCACTTACTAAAAAATATGTTCTCTGTTCATTACAATAAAAATGTTTGGATATGGGCAACCACCGACCGGTACCTACACTGTATATCAAAACGAGGGTATATCAGCGCTGGCGCTGCTTCAGGAAGAATCATCAATCATCAGAATCAGGGAATTGCATAATCATTCCTTATAGCTAAATTAGATAGGTATTGGCTTATTTCAAATATTATGCAAGTATCTATAACTATTATGAAAAACGAGTGCTTTGATGAGTCCCCGATACTTCGGCGCAGTTGCACGAGTTACTGCGTTATCATGGCCGTGAGTTTAACCTTGATAGATCCATGAAATCTTCTGTATCTGTAAAATCTCTGTCATTATTTTCAATGACAAAGTTATCAAACGAAACAATTGTCATAATCATGTTTGATAATATTATACGACTGTCTTGTCTAAAGAACAAAGACGTTAAAATAATAAGTGGGTGAGGCGCGAGTGAAAACTGTTTGCTCAAAGCAGCAAACCCTCCACACATTTTACCTGTGACGATGTTGAAAATCTTCAAGTTGTCATGGCAACTACATTGTTTTCGATTCACTCTTCATTCTATACAGCTCATAAAGTTAATATACCTATCGGAAAAGGTATTTTCAACACACTTGCTCATAAAGTGAGCCTTATTACATCGATCTTAGGGCCATAAACCGAACTTTAACCCAGGCGTGCATAATAATATTACAGTACTGGTTGCGTAATAGAATTATCCCTACAAAGTTAAGTAAGTACCTAACTGCAAATTATATGCGAGTAAACAGAGACTTTTCAATTTAACCGGGTAATACAGTATCCCTACAAAGTTAAGTTAGTACCTAACTGCAAGTTATATGCGAGTCAACAGAGCATTTTCAATTTCAGCGGGTAATAGATACAGTTCTTTTTTTGTAACAACAAAGAGGTTTTATACGGCTGAAAATCCATTTACGTTTTTAGAATAAATAAATGTGTCCCTAATTAAGACAAAAAACATAATTAAGTATATTATTATCAAATTATTTATAATTCACAATAATTTGTTATAAAACATTTGCATTTTATCACTATTATTATACTTAATTATTTTGAAGTAGGCTGTATGGCTGTATGTAATCAATCACCTAACATTTGGCGCGTGCAACAAAAAAAACTTGCGCGCTTTTTCCCTTAATTAATATTAGGTTAATACAATATGTATGCAATAAATGTTTGTTTTTCCTCGCAAGTGCGTTGAAAAAGTGCGTATGAAACTCGTGAGCAACTTACTCACTAGACACTCAGCTGATTTACGCCCTCGCCTGCGGCTCGGGCTGCAACCCACAGCCTCGTGTATAATGAGCAACGTTAGCTCACTTGTATCATAATATACTATTACTCCATGGTACAGCTACACATTTTGCACTAACATTATGTTCCTTTTAACCATTTCTTGTGTTCTGTGACCAGGGTGCATACCATCAACTTTAAGACAGCGATTCAAAAATAGCGCGATGCAGAATAGGTTCCTAAAATGAATTGCTTTCTTTCGTACTACGAAATTCTAAAAACTGGATCGCAAATGAATTGCTAAATTTGAATGACCGAACGATTTGTGTCCTTATTTTTTCTACCCGTCTCTTTCACTAGATTCTGTCATGCCCGGAGAGTGAGAGGGACGGGTATAACCTGTAGATGTCATCTTAGCTTGGCCGAGTTATAAGAGTCTGTGACAGCTTAGCGGCTGTGAAATGTCATTGAATGATCACTGAATCGCTGTCATTAATATTAAACAGTCGTGGTACGAATAAGCGAAGCAGATCAGGGGGCTTACCACAAGCTCTTATAGCAGTTATTTTTAAGCCTTAAAAAAAACTGCCCTGCTTATCGGTACCATGAACCATAACAATAGCAGCGCTGTTAGTCCTAGACGTTCACCGGTCAAACAGCGTTGCTAAACGTACCATGAGCTCACTTTAGCACGCCAGCAGGCCTGCCAAACTGTCATAATTAGCAGTTTTTAAAAAGTTGGTCTCAAGCAGCTATAAAAAGCCTGCTAAGGGTGGTATTCCACTTATCTCAAATATTTGATCAAAGAAATTGGACGAGGACGATTAAAGATCTTTGATAAGTGGAATACCACTGATAATTTTGTTCGTTATTAAATGAATGATCAAGCAATTCTGTGGTTTTTGGAGGACGAAAGCTTTCCGCAATAGAAAGAAAAAAGCGTGGCGTAAACTAATACGAGAACAAAGCAATCCATTGGAAGTTTACGACAAAATGGATTTTATTCGGAGGTTTTGGTTTTGGTTTCGGGGCCCTTTAGACCTCTGATGCCCCCGATTCACGAACCATGAATTCTGTGCTTTGTTTTTGAATTTCTTGAAATTCTTTGAATTCTATAGTGAGTGACAGAGACAGTGCATACATTCCGCTGTCGGGAGCGTTTCCAACGGTTTGTGAATCCGGGGGCTGATACTGCAGCAGCAACAAAATCTATAGATTAATCCGTTCAGGCAAGAGTGAGTGAGTTCTACCCATTCAAAAATTAAAACAAGAGTCTTACAAGATTCTTATTTTCTCGAACTTTGTAACATTTAAATTATTTATTTTAGGTATTGTCTGCTTTGTCCTTTTTTGCCACCGGCTCCTCTGAAAAACCTGTGGCTGTGGGGGACATTGGGGGCATTCCATGGCACAACAAACCGTGTCAAGTAGGGTACTGCTGCATTATTGTGAAGCGTTCCGAGGGCTTTTTTCTTTAATACGAACTAATATTTTTTTTCTTTAATACGAACGAACGCTGCGTTCGTGGAGAAGTCCGTATTAAAGAACGACACTCACTCAAGTGGAGATCTCTTCTCAAGTATAGTTAGCAAGGGATGAGAATGAATGTATTCGGTACATGTTTTCGCATCCCTTTCTAACTAAGCTTGAGAAGAGATCTCCACTTGAGTATCGTTCTAGAATACGGGTCTAAGTAACTGTGTTAACTTTGTTTGTTGAAATTAGTCACTTTTCCAACTTGAAACCAAAGCTTCAAACACATTTGTAAAAAAAAACATTAGTTGCGAGTAACGTTCGGAAACTAGAAGTGACGCTTGTTTATAAAACTCTGTCAAGAATAATAGTTAAAACCATTTTTTTACACTGCCGTTCAATTTTATTTCCATAAAAACATCTTGTTTTAGGTTTTTCTTTGCATTGTTATTGTATTTTATTTATAAAATTTTACTTTAATACGAAACGGTATTTACCGGTAATATGATTATATTTAGTTTTCGAACGCAAACAACATTTTGGCTCGACAGGCCAGAGACAATCATTCAATAGCAACAGCAGTGCAGCAGGCCTGCTAAAAGACTGCTAATTTTGGCTTATGGTACGATTAGCAAGAAGTTTATTTTTAACCTTGCAATAAAACTGCCCTGCATTTGTTCTGTTTGCTAAGAGCTTGTGGTAAGCCTCCAGGTCCTAAACGAAACCGCAATAAGAGTTGATGGTACGCACCCAGGCCTCAAAACAAATTTTAATGTTAATAATAGACAAATGTTTAAGACAAAAATAATTATGTCATTCTCTTAATGCATTAAAAAAAGAACAATATAATTTGAACTTTATTTATCTTTTTACTTTAAAAAACGTTACATAGGTAGACATAATTTCAAAAATATCCACGAAAATGTGTTTACTTCGAGTACCTATATACGTATAGGTAGATCCGTATGTAGGTATGTTTTGTTGGAACTGCACAATTTCGCTTTATAAGTATATTGCTTTATACGAGATAGATTTGTATTTTGTCTTTAAAATAAGCATGAGATTGGATTATAAATTTTTCTTGTAATTTTCCACTCGTGTTCTGTGTCAAAAATTGTTGTTGTAATTCTGTTCTTCTTTTCCAGTGTTTTTCACAACTTCCAGGCGCGGCAAACAGCTTTTGGTAGTAAATGGACATCGATTCAACAAGGACTCCGAATTTAATAGCAAGATCACGTGGCGGTGCATCAAGAGGAATGGAGGCTGCAAATCGCACGTCGTCACCATCGCAAACGAAATATTTAAACTTACTGAACATAACCATTAATAAGGGATCGGACTGATCTGTTTTATTTGTTTAAAATGTTTTTATTAATACCAGAGACACGATACAGGTTTTTATTTTCAAATAATCTCCATTTTTTCGGAGATATAGCTCATCAAACTTCCTTATTAGACAAGGACAGCGCTAGCCACAGATGACGTCAGATGTGCTTAGCGCCATACTCCCGCCACAGCTCCCGCCATATAAAATTTCGTTATAGAAAGAGATAACTAGAGACACAGTTTTTAACAATTCAGCAGCTCATTACTTGCTTAATAATCAACATTTTGTTTTTTTTTTTCAATTTGTTATAATCTTCCATGTTATATTTTTGAATGTTACTATTAAATATTTACATATCAATAACAGTCCTATCCCATATCGTTAGATAGCTACTGTATTCCTGAGTAATATATGCTAATTTGATTAAAAGGTTTACTGTGCCTTTGTAGACCTGGAGAAGGCCTATGATCGAGTTTTTGATCGAGCTATGAGGACTTTTACAGATTATACTTCGGAGAGTGTGCTCAGGAGCTGCATGAGCTCATACCGCCATCCCCCTTCTTCCATCGGACATCCAGACGCACAGCGGGCTACCACCCTTTCTTGGTTGATATTCCCAAATGTCGCACCAAGCGCTACTCAGCATCTTTTATATTGCGCACAGCAAAGGAATGGAACTCCCTCCCTGCGTCTGTATTCCCGAGTACTTATAACCCGACCACATTCAAAGCAAGAGTGAATAGGCACCTTCTGGGTGAGCTCGTTCCATCGTAGATCCTGTTCTAGCCCATGGGCTTGATTGGGATCAAGAGCAAACCCATTAAAAGTAAAAAAAAAAAAAAAAAAAAAGAGTCGAAAGGAATGAGCTATGGAAGGTATTGTCTGAATACGGATTGGAGAGCAAACTGATCCATGCACTGAAATCTCTTAATGAGGATTCCAGTGCATGTGTCAGGGTTAACGGCGCGTACACTGACTGGTTTGGCATCTCTAGAGGGGTCAGACAGGGATGTGTTGCGTCGCCATGGCTCTTCAATTTGCTTTTAGACAGTCGTATGAAAGGCCTGAGAGAACGTGACTGTAGAATTTTGATGAATGGGACTCAATTCAAGTGCCTCCTCTATGCTGACGACCAGTGGCCCGATTCTGCTAACGTTAAGTCGTAATCGTGTCTCAATCGTGTTTCAATTGTTGTGCTTGTTTACACACTAGTTACAAGAATTATGACAGTATGATGTGATGTGGATGTAGTTTGTGGTGCGGCCATCAGTAGTATTGTGAAAAAAGTTCACATTTCTTGTAACTAGTGTGTAAAAAAGCACAACAATTGAAACACGATTGAGACACGATTATGACTTAACGTTAGCAGAATCGGGCCACAGGTTATACTTGCGTCATGTGCGGGGGAGTTGCAGGAGATGTTGTCCGTTATAAATGATGATTCTGTGAGAAAAGAGATGAAAGTAAATGTATGTAAGACGAAAGTGATGGTGTTTGAGCGAGATGAAGAAATGTCTGACTCTACGGTAATGATAGGTGGTGAGAAAGTAGAACAAGTGCGTGAGTTTGTATATTTGGGCAGTTTCTTTACAAGGGATGGAAAGTAATAATAATAAATAAAAAAATAAAATACGCTTTATTGCACACAAAAATAAATATCTATAGAAGAAAAACAGTTACAACAGAAAAAAGTATACAAAAGGCGGCCTTATTGCTTAACAGCAATCTCTTCCAGACAACCTTAGGTGGAAAGAAAGAAATAAATAAAAGTGGAGTATAGGGGAGTCGGTGCGCTATGGAAAGAATTTTAAGAAAGTGTGAAGAAGACATAGAAAGACGAGTGAAGAAAGGGAATTCAGTGACCGGCGCTATACCTACACTCGGTTATGAGTAGCCAAATCGTATCTGAAAAGGCACGAATAGCTATTCATAACGGAGTGCTGGTGCCGACACTGATGTATGGAAGTGAGTCTTGGGTATGGCAGAAGAAGAATGAAAGCAGAATAAATGCGGTAGAGATGCGATCGTTGAGGAAAATATGTGGAGTTAAATCGAGTGATAGAGTGAGCAATGATGTGATTCGTGAAAGGTGTGGGCTGAAAGATGATGTAGTGACAAGAATTGAGAAAGCTCCGGTGGTTTGGTCACTTAGAGAGGATGAATGAAAGGCGAATCACGAAAGAGATATATTGTGCGAATGTGGAAGGACTGGTTGCACAAGGGCGTCCCAGAAAAACCTACACGGACCAAATAGGAGATTTAATAAAAAAGACTGGTTTACGCAGTAACAAAAATCGCCAGGCATGTATGAAAAGATTAATGGATGTGAATAAAGCGAAAGAAGTGTGCAAGGATCGTAGCAGGTGGCGATCCATAGTCTCTGCCTACCCCCGTGGGAAATAGGCGTGAGTATATGTATGTATGTAATTCCGATATTCTCGCGGGAATTATATTTATCAAAGGGAACATCGATCCGTCAGGCGTCAATCAAAGTGCATCAATTAATTCGCACGGCACAGCTAAATATCGTAATGTAACAAAAGAAAATCTCTTTAATTATGCAAACAATGTAAAACTTGCGTTTTTTAGTGGCGCTTATGTAATTATTTAGCGAATGATGTTATTTATAATAAATAAATAAATATTAATAATTTACTATCATTTGTGTAATTGTACACATGGTCTGTATTTAAAAATGGCGCTTATTATTTTATAGCAATATATTAGGATTAGGATATTAGGATTTTGCTTTATGCCTGAGTATGGTAGTGGATTCTATTAATTTACAGTTATTTGACAATTAATATTATGTTTTAGCTTGCTACGTGTTGAACAGAGATGGAAATGAGAGTTTATTGCTCGATGGTGAGAGGTTCAACAAGCAAGGTAAAGGACCAAAATTTATCTGGAGATGTATAAAGAAGAATATCGGATGCAGAGCCAGGGTGTGGACCATCGATGACGTCATTGTGAAGCGGACTGATGAGCATAAGCACCCTGAAAGAAAATAAAACGGAAAATAAATTTATAAAAGCTATGTTCAAATTAACTTGATTCTCAGTAGGTATATTATGTTGCTTAATTTGTGTAAAAACACCCTTGTTAAAAATTATATATGTCAAATAACTAAAGTTAATTAAAAATAAAGATACTTACCTACCACTACATGTTCGATTCACTTCATTCCAATCAGTTATTATATTTTATTTCAGTGATTCCTGAAAGAGCACTAAAAGTGTGCTGATTATAAACTCATATACGTTCTCCGAATATTCCCCTACGTACTGGTATTGTACTAAAACGAATTAACGTAGTTCAGCGAAGGCTCGCACGAACAGCCAAGAGCAGCTTACCTCTCTATTTGAGAACCATAATCATGACATTAATTTTAAATATTACATATTATAAATTATAGTTCGTAACATTCATGATAATGTTAAAAGTATTCTCAACTACGTGATACCTAAGTATATGCTTTTGCTCAATGTTGCGACTCTTAACACTTAATGGATAAAAGTAAAACCAAAATATGATTGATAATTAAATAAAGTAAAATCATGATGTGCTTTTTTTCTATTTTAAGTACTGTATAATCAACTATACGTTAATGTTCGAGTAAAAAAAACCCTTGAATACTTTTTGTTTACGTTTAAAGTTATGTTGACTAAACTGAAAAACCATCAGATTTGCAAAATCTAAACATCTGATATTTTTAGTTAAAAATAGTTTCAGGACAAAAGGCATCACTCAGCTATTGACTGTCAGTATAAACAGTATTCCAAATCAAAGAAACAAAAGCTTTCGTTTTATCATTTCAGCCTGTCAACTTATCAAATTGGGATCTGGAACTGAAATCCTGTTATGGGACAACCATTCTTACAACCGGAAGCGGCCGAGTGGGAAAAGCCGGTTGTGCTGGTACTGCTCCAAGTACCACAAGGGGTGCAGGGCTACCCTCGTGACCAGCCATGAACTGGCCTTCGTCTCAGCCAGCGGCCACCACGACCACGACCCCGTCGAGTACTTCAAATGTTCTAGGGGTTACTATAGAAAGTGAAATGTTAAGCAGAAGTGTTCTGAATCAAACACCGTTTTTTAAGCCAAAATTAAACATCAATAATAAATTACTATCAACCATTTTAAGCGCTAGAGATTTCGTCGAATAAGTAATTTTAGCAGCTGGATTCCCTTTCGCGTTATGTTTTTACTTAAATTTTTAAAAGCTTTAATTTTTTCATAATATAGTATGCTTCTGTCTGTGTAAATGCTTTGTATGTTTGAGTCTTAGTATATTATTTATGAAATAGTGTCAGGGTTATTGCCTTTTTTAAATTCTAGGTAATAAGGCATCCAAAAATGTTTTGTGATTACAACGACATAGCAATAATATGTTATCTTTTGTTTCTAACTGTTTGGTCTTAACTCAGCGGGGTTACTCATCACATATTGATTATAAAAAAATCATGTTTTTGATCATGCATGTACGTAGTCATGATGGTTATGATTTTTTTATATTTTTTTTATATCCACAATTATAGGAAGATTTATGCAAATAGGCAGTTATACATTCCAAAAAGATTATACTAACGGCGTGAAAACAAAATGGTGATGTATCAACATAACCAAGTTTTGTCGCGCTGTTGAACAATCGATGACTTTATTGTTAATTTACAAGGCCAACATAACCATGAATAATTTCTTGTGCAACTCTTGTGTGCACAGAATACAAAAAAAACGTTATTAGAAGTAGTATGTGGACGGGACGTGCGTGGAAAACCCTTAGCTCAAAAAATCAAACTCTCCATACCTTTTTTTTAATAGAGTAGGTATATTTAAATTCTAATCTTAATACAAAATTTTATCTCTACTTCCTGAATTCAATCATACAATACCACAATAGGGACGAATGGGTGTCCTGCTGGGATAAATACTAGGCAAAATACTCTTCTCTCTATACCACAATTTTTTTATTAGTACAAAGATTTTTAGTATCCATTCAACTTGAAACAGATCCCATGGTTGGTCCAATAGTAAAAAATTATCGTAATGATGTGTACATACACTTACATACCCTAAAATCTTCGTACTAATTAAAATTTAGTAGATAGTACCTACCTAGATATATTTTCCAAAGAAATGTAAAACAAACAGATGGGCATGCAATATGATGATATCTATGATGATATCTTTTCGTTGTTATGTTTCAGTTTCCTGTCTTTAATGTGTGAAAAGGTTGTCTTTCTAGATTTTGTAAACAATATTAAATAACGTCTATCTTACTTTTAAGAAATAAAAGTGTGAACATCAGTTTGATTGAAGCCTAGTTTAATATCTACTCAATAATAATAATACTTGTGTATAATAAATTAAAGAAATGAAAAGTTATTAAACTAGCTTCTCGCTGCTCGATGCTTCAAGCGATTGTAACCTAGTAAGGAAGTAGGAAGGACCAAGTAAAAATGGCATTTAAGTTACTATTACCTACGTTATACACAAAAAGTAACACAATGATTATTCATTTCAGTGCAATTCGTATACAATAAAAAAGGCAAACGCCTCGCCTTGTTCGAAGGGTATACCTACTACCAGCACTGCACCAATAAGGACGCTACCGACGAGATCAGCATGTGGAGGTGCACCAGCGGCTACCCCTGCAAGGCCAGGTTTAAGGTTACCAGTTGCGGAGAAGTCGTCAAAATCACCACCTTAGACCACACCCATGGACCCCCAGCTATAGCCTTCCAAGATGGATATTTAGTCAGGGTGTCGAGAAAAGACTTCCCAGTTTTTTTTTAGCTAACCAAATGAAGAAGTTAGTATTGTTGAGAGTTTTAAATGTTTTGTGTACCACCTCAAGTTCCGAATACTGTATCGAGGAGTTTTTACAGTTCACTTAATGGAAGCGCAAGTTTCAGTAACATTTGCCATTTGAAAATTTAACAACACCATAGAAGAAGCTTTAAAAATGCAAATTTTATTATGACTAGTGACACGGCCCGGCTTTGCACGGATGCAATGTAGATATATGTATCATACATATAAATCTTCCTTTTTAATCACTTAGCCAGTCCACCAATGAGTTAAAGCATTAAAATCCATCGTAATGTAAATTTAAAAGATTTTAGCGTATTACCTACTTAGAGTTTAGGTTCTTGGCGTACTAGCGATAAATGTTATTTATACAACAACTTTCTTTAGTCATGATCTAATGCTCATAAATAAGCCTGTATAATGTACTTATAGGCTTTGCCATGGATATTTTTTCTTGTGGTTGATATTCAAGTTCAAAATAGAATGTAAGTGAATGTAAAGTATTTTTTTTATAAAAACAAAATGTTTAGTACTAAAATAATGTTAATTGGAATACTGGAGTTTCATTTCATCGTCAATGTTACGTCCCATCTTAGTCCCAGCATCGTGGCATGGCATAATAATAATAATATATATGAGATAGTAATGTCCATTAAACTATTTTGATTTATTGTTTAGTTAAAAATTTCTTACTGTTTTAAATAATATATAAGAGCAAATAAATGAAAATACTTAGGTAAATTAAGTATTCAATTGTGATGGAAAGTGACCTTACTAATGCGTTAAGGTCGATTTTCAATTTGACGACTGTGAAATCTATCAGGGAGAAAAAGATTGACCTTGACGCAAGGTGCCCCGCCGTAAGCGGGGCACCTTGCAAACCAAATGTCGTAGCTTCTTTGACGTTCACAAGTGTTGTAATCTCAACCTAAATTGAATAAAGCAGTTTTGAATTTTGTATCATAGACTCAAAAGTATCGCAGCAAGAAACCTTTACGGTTAAGGTCGCGTCGTAAGAAAACTTTGCCTTTCATCATTTTTTTCTTATTTTAATGCAATAATACATAGTTTTTGTTCATGAGCTTCTTTGATTGTTTAATAGTACTGTTTGTACACAACCAATCTGGAAAGTAATACTGGCCCTGGTCTACGGGTTCTCCTTCTACTGCTGCAATAAGGGCTCCCAGAGCAGCATCTGGAGGTGCACCAGATGGGGCCAGTGCAAGGCCAGGTTCATAATGACAGTTCTAGGGAAACTGGTCAATGGGAACTTTGAACATAACCACCCTTCTCCCAGATTCCTTATAGAATCGGCGTTTATTTCAAAATATAAGATACTGCATCCGATGAATATTATTTGAAGCGGCTAGTCACTGGTAGCATAAGTTTCTCTGTAAACAATAAGGTTTAGCAATAATAATAATAATGCTCTCTCGTTTCACGAGCTCAAAATTTTTCTTTAACTTATGTTATTCCAGTGTTCATTAAAAAACGTATTACTTATACTCAGCATTTGGTATTTGCTCCTGAGTCATAAATGTTTTGAATTGTATTTACTTGTACCTTCCTACTCGTATTTGTCAACTTTACTATGGTTTCGTTTAGAACATAATGATGTTATCCTTGTATTTACTCAATGAAACAATATTAATATAAAATCTTACTTAAAAATTACATAATTTTTACAATAACTATTTATCCTTATAAATATATTGCCTGTGGTGTAATAACTATCGTGTTATAGCAAGACATAAAGTTTAAATCGTTCGTTGCTTTGAAGTGCAAAAATGTAATTGAATGAACTGAAGTTTGCCACGCAGATAGGTATTGTGACGTAGGCATCCGCTAAGAAAGGATGTTGTAAAATTCAACCTGTAAGAATCGAAGATCTAAAGAATGTATGCGTTAACCGAATCGCACGCGGGCTAAGCCGTGGGCAAAAGCTAGTTAACATATATGTTCTATTTTTATTTCTTTCAGTTAGGTGGGTCCGAAACTCACTAGGTAAGGATCTTCTCATCGTCAACGGATTCACCTTCTACTGTCAGCATCAACTGAGTAAAACCATCAATTGGCGCTGTACTAGAAGTTCAACCTGCCGGGCTCGAGTCATCACCACTAAAGACGGACATATAGTACGCGGTGCTCTTGTACACAATCATGAGCCGAGTAGTTATACTGTTCGAAATGGAGTTTATATCAAAATATAATAAATATTGCAGTTTGTTATAGAAAGCTTCTTCTTCATTTTATTTATTATATTAGAACTCAATCGCTTATTTTAAAGAAAATATACTGAGCTGAAGAAAGTGATCCTGATACCTATAATTTTTATTTTTAAAGCTTCGAAAAAATAGGACACCTAGCAGTTCTCGTTTGTATTTATTATTTTAGAGGACCATTTACATTGTACAAGAAATGTGAAGGGTAAAGAAATTATAAATAGAAAAATGTTTTACTACTTCTACCGCCAAAAGTAATGTTTTAAGTCAGGTCACTGGTACTGTAAGAGAGAGTAGATGTGTCAGGGGGTGATAAATAAGAACACGTAGTCCCCAGCAATATTAATATATTTTTAAGTCCAATATAAAAACCTGTAGGAAATTCTTTACAGGTTTTATAATGGCACTTAAGGTAATATAATTAATAAGTAAAATAATAATTTAATAATATAATTTAGTAGATTTAGAGGTGAGCCAAAACAAATATACAGTTATATAATATAGAGGTGAGCCAAAAAAAAAAAACACTAAAACATTTCTACGGTGGTGGCGTGTGAGGCGGGTCGTTACGTTCCCTAAAATATGTATTAAGGTAGTAGGATTCGGCGATGTTCCAAACAACTTTTATACAATTTCAGCATGGTTTATTCCAATTCAGTGGACAATAATAATTATAAAATAATCTAATTTGTTATCATGACATTTCGTGGTGGGAAAACTAACATCAATCCTGATATTCTTTTGTTCTTCTTTTTTTTAAAATTGACGTTTCGAACTACGGAGGTTTTACACCAGAAGCCAGTACAAAGTTTATATATATTTGTAATGGTGTCGTGAACGCATTTAATATTAGGAATTTATAAAGGACAACAAAAGTACATTATGAATCTTCAAATATAACTTAAAGTTATTTATTAGTTTAACATATGGTTGAGCGAAGCGATGGCTGGTTCATGCGTCATGCTCGTGAACGGGTGCTGCCAGTGGGAATGGGTCTGCTCTTATCTGCTTGCCTTAAAATGTGTTTTCTTTTGTTTTTATTCATTTTATTAGTTAATTAGTTTAACATATGGTTGAGCGAAGCGATGGCTGGTTCATGCGTCATGCTCGTGAACGGGTGCTGCCAGTGGGAATGGGTCTGCTCTTATCTGCTTGCCTTAAAATGTGTTTTCTTTTGTTTTTATTCATTTTATTAATAAAATTTTATTAAGAATTACATTTGAAACATGTATGGCGCAACTTGCAGTATATAGTAGAATTGTCTTTTGTTTTTAACTAATATTAAAGCTTTAAGTAGAGTTCCTAAGTAATTGAAAATTGTTCACCGCTATGATCATTAGTTCGCCTATACTTAACTGTATTTATCATAACCCATTGTGTAATTGTGATGGAAACTGAACTTAGTCATACCATGTTAAGGTCATTTTTCAATTTGACGACTCTGTATGAAATAAAACAGGGAGAAAAAAAACAACCCTTGGAGTTTCTTGTCGGTTCTTCCCAAGGCCTCCCGCTGTAGGGTTTGCGAACCGATGGCGTAGCTTCTATGACGTTCACAAGTATTGTAAATAACAATCTAAATTGAATAAACAAATTTGAATCTTGAATCTCGAAAATCAAATAATTGTTATATATTGACGTCTAAACACAAAACAATGTCATGGCAACGACATGACATTCAAAATATTATTTTTCAGGACAGACCACTGACCACTATTGTTTATGGACAGACGCATACAAATTTGGCAAATAGTTTCGAATTACTTAAAAGGAGGTTATAAAAATGATACCGTGAAAATATAGAATAAAAATAACATGAAATAGCTTAGTAGCGACGCAACGCTACAAATGTTTATTACGTATTTTCAGTTAATATGAATTATATCTTTTCATATTAATCTAAAGTAATATTGACTTCCCAACAGGCAATTTCTACGAATTCGATTCCGGTGATGAATACATACCTGGTCCGCGTACAAGATCATCTGCATCCAGTAGCTCCAGTACCAGTTCCAGTGATTCTCAAGCTGAAAATAATAATTCTTTTTGCCTTGTTCACGAGCATAACCAGCCTGCGGAACCTTTAACTAAACCAATAGGAAAAAGACGAAATCGTGATCCAACAACCTGGAAACGAAATGTTGCTAAGCGATTGAAAAATTCTGGTCAAGGTTATATGTCAGCAAAATCTAAAAAAGTAAATCCAGGCAAAACAATGGGACCTACATGTACATCTAAATGTCGTTTGTCGTGTGCCTCAAAATTTACTGTACAAAAGAGGACGGAAATATTCAAGTCTTACTGGAAGTTGGGAAGTGTAGAAAGGCAACGGGATTTTTTAAATGCTTGTACAAGAACACCAAAATGTGCTTACCGCCGCGTAAAGACCGACAAAAAATACGACAGAAAAGAAAACACTGCATATTACTTGCTTAATGACAATAAAGATATCAGAGTCTGTAAAACTTTTCTGATCAACACTTTGGGTATCACACAGCGGATTATAAGGACTGTGATCGAAGGCAAAGCTCGAAATGACGGTTTTATTGCACTCGATCGAAGAGGAAAACACGGAAAACAATGCAAATTGCAACCTGAAGTCATACAAGCAGTAAAGGATCATATCCAGTCAATTCCAAAGGTTGAAAGTCACTATCTCAGGGCTAACACTAGCAGAGTATTCATTGATGGGGGTTTGACAGTCGCAGAATTGCACAGAAATTATTCCGAAATTCAGAAGCAACAAAACAAGCCTATTGTTAACTACGATGCTTACTCACGGATTTTCAACCAAGATTTTTCAAACTCAAAAAAGAAAAAGTGTAAAGCATACGAAAATGCACTTGAACAAAAAAAAATCAATGAAAAATTGCATTGTGAATGCAAAAAACTAAAAAAAAAACAATAAGTATTAAAAAACTTTGATATTCGAACTTTTAACATTTTTTCTGGTTTTATTTGAATTATATTTTTGTGCTCTGGTGTTTGTTCCAGATTCATAAATGTTTTAAATTATATATATATACTTTATAATGTTAATAGAACATAATGACGTCGTCAAATTTGTATTAGTCAATAAAGCAATATTAAAATCCCTTCTTTCTTAAAATTACATCGTACTTATTCAATAACAAATTCATCCTTTAATAGTATATTATGATACAAGTGAGCTAAGGTTGCTCATTATAAACGAGTCTGTGAGTTGCAGCCCGAGATGCAGGCGAGGGCGTAAATCAGCCGAGTGTCTAGTGAGTAAGTTGCTCACGAGTTTCATACGCACTTTTTCAACACACTTGCGAGGAAAAACAAACATTTATTGAATACATAACATAAATAGAATAGAAACTTAATATTAGCTAAGGGAAAAAGCGCGCAAGTTTTTTTTTCGCACGCGCCAAATGTAAGGTGATTGATTACATACAGCCATACAGCCTACTTCAAAATAATTATAATAATAGTGATAAAATGTTAATGTTTTATAACAAATTATTGTGAATTATAAATAATTTGATAACAATACACTTAATTATGTTTTTTTGTCTTAATTAGGGACACATTTATTTATTCTAAAAACGTAAATTGATTTTCAGCCGTATAAAACCTCTTTGTTGTTACAAAAAAAGAACTGTACCTATTACCCGGTGAAATTCAAAATGCTCTGTTTACTCGCATATAACTTGCAGTTAGGTACTAACTTAACTTTGTAGGGATACTGTATTACCCGGTTAAATTGAAAAGTCTCTGTTTACTCGCATATAATTTGCAGTTAGGTACTTACTTAACTTTGTAGGGATAATTCTATTACGCAACTAGTACTGTAATATTATTATGCACCAGTGTGTTATAGTTCGGTTTATGGCCCTAAGATCGATGTAATAAGGCTCACTTTATGAGCAAGTGTGTTGAAAAATCAATTACGTGTGGTTCAATAATTATCGCAGAATTGCTAATGATGTAAAGTGTAAATCGTTCGTTGCACTGTAGTGCAATTAATGACAGCAATGTAATGCATTTTATTATCTTTATTTCATAGTTATCCTGTCACATGTTTTATTTGCAGTTCACTATTTCAAGAACAAGAAAGGGATAGATATTGCGCTTGTGAATGGATATTCTTTTTACTTAGATTATAGGAGCAAGTCTGTTAACAGTCGGCAGTGCACCAATACTGGCAAATGCACCTCCCGGTCTCTTCTTCTTTCTTCTTCATTCGATACGGGCGTTTTCCGCAACTCGACGTCTTATTGCGCCTATTTTGCGTGTGGAGGGTGTGCAGCCGGATTACTCCAGCCAGCCCAGCTCTGCCAGGAAAGCACCCAGCGCCCTCACGTCGGAGACCGCTTCATGGACGCTTCCCGGCGAGCCGAGGTACCTCGCCCGGTAGGGGGCCACTCCGTCACATTCGACCAGGACGTGAGCAGCTGTTTCTTCGGCCCTCATGCAACCTCTGCATAGGGGGCTGTCGGTGATACCTAAGTTGAAAAGGTGTCTGTTGAAATTTCCATGTCCTGTTATAGCACCCGTCACCAGGCGTAACTGTGATCTACTTAGCTTAATGAGAGCTCTGGACAGACGGGCGTCCGGGCGCGGTAGTGCCATTTTCGCCTGTCTGCATGTTTCCAGTGAGCTCCATTCATGTTGGTGCGTAAGGGCAGTGTGTTCACGGATCTTACCAGCAAACCAGCTCGCCGGAATGGGTGCGACCGGTTCAGGTCCAATCATAACCCTATCCGATCCCCTCCTCGCCAGCTCGTCGGCCAGGTCGTTTCCACGTGATCCACTGTGGCCTTTGATCCATTGGATAGTAATATTGTTGAGTGTACCCACCATATTTAGTCTGTGATGACACTCCTGTATGAGACTCGATGAGCTACGACTGCCATTTAGAGCCTGAAGTGCTGATTTACTGTCAGAAAGTATAAGAATGTCGTAGCCGGTTACTTCCCTTGTTGCGACTGCTTGAGCTGCCAGCAGAATGCCCATACACTCTGCCTGAAAGACTGTGTTGTACGAGCTTAGTGGCAGCGCAATTTGTATATTTAGGTCTTCCGAGAATACACCTGTTCCTGCTCCTTTAGAGGTCTTGGAGCCATCAGTGTATATCAGAAGCGCTTTGTGTTGTACCTGAGAGCTTTCTGCATCCTCCAGTTGTATTTTGTATTTCTTGTCGAAGATGAAGGATGGCTTGACCTTATCACACAACGCCTCCACAAGGGGTGTGTCCAGCCATTCCTCCAGTAGACCTTTTATGTGTCTTACCTTATTGTACCTTAGAGTGCCTAGGTGTTTCAGTCTAAGTACTGCTTTCACAGCCTCCTGCTGCACGTGGAGATGCAGTGGGGTAAGGTTGAGCATTACCTCGAGCGCTGCAGTTGGAGCAGTGTTCATACAGCCAGTGAGTGCACAGCAGGCCTGACGTTGGAGACTCTGCAGTTTCTTTGCCCCAACAGTCTGAGCAGCTTTAGGCCACCAGACTACCGAGCCATAACTGATGAGTGGTTTGATGACTGCGTTGTACAGCCAGAGAAATATTTTCGAAGCCAGACCCCAGCGTTTACCAACCATCTTGCGGCACTGCCAGAGGATGACGCTAGCTGTCTTGGCCTTGTGTTCAATATGGTTGTTCCAGGTTAACTTACTGTCTAGTAAAATACCTAAGTATTTTACCTCATTTGATAGCTGTAGAGAAGTGTTGAACAGCTTAGGTAGGCGGTGATTACCTACTTGGCGTTTGTTGGTGAACATTACCAGTTCTGTTTTTGTGGGGTTGACGGCTAGGTCATGTTTCCTACACCAGCTTTCCACTTTCTTGAGAGCAGCCTGCATGGTGTCACAAGTTATGCTCGCCTGCGGACCCATTGTTAGAATGGTAATGTCATCGGCGTAACGTATGGTGTAAAAGTGACTAGAATTGAGGAGTGAGATTAGGTCATCTACTACCAGGTTCCAAAGCAGTGGAGAGAGAACGCCTCCCTGGGGGCAGCCTCTCGCCACAAGCGCCCTATGGCTCCCATCGTCAGATACCTGTACCACTCTGTTGCGAAGCATGTTGACAATCCAGACTATCAGCACCTTGTCTACACCTCTCTTTACAAGCGCGTCCTCAATACTACCGAAAGTAGTCTTATCAAAGGCCCCTTCAATGTCGAGGAACGCGCCAAGGCATATCAGTTTGTTTTGAAACGCCTCCTCTATCTTACCGACTAATTGATGGAGCGCCGATTCTGTGGATTTGCCAGCACTATAGGCGTGCTGATGTTTGTGTAAAGGATGTTCCGTTTGTATTACGTCTCGTATGAACCATTCACATACCCTTTCCATGGTCTTCAGCAGGAAGGAGGAAAGGCTAATGGGACGGAAAGCTTTCGGGTTTGTGTAGTCGGACTTACCAGGTTTAGGTATGAACACTACCCTGACTTCCCTCCAGGAGTATGGGGTGTAGCCATGCGCCAGGCAGGCCTGAAGAAGATGGGTAACGACCGCAACAAGTTGCTCGTCCCCCCATTGTAGAAGAGCTGGGAAGATGTTATCCGTCCCTGTTGACTTAAAGGGCGAGAAGCTATTTATTGCACCTCTTACCTTTTCTTGTGTTATCACCTTTTTGGCCAGGGACCAGTGGTCATCTGTTGGGTGTGTTGTTACGTCCTGCCACTCGATTTGCTGCAGAGGCTGGCAGTTTGGAAAGTGGGTTTGTAGGAGAAGTGCATTTGTCTCCCCCTGGTCCAAAGTCATAGAGCCGTCAGGTTTTCGCAGGTTGCCCAGTAGGCCAGGTCCCTGGTTGGACATTACCTTTCTTACCCGATTTGCTTGTTTTGTGGAGTTAATCTCATTGGTGAAGCGTCTCCATGAGGCAGATCTCCAGTATCTTATCTTCTTCTTGTATTCAGCCTTAGCAGCTCTGTATCTGTCCCAGTCATAGTCCTCGGATGTATTCATAGCCCTGTTAAACCGCCTTCTAACGGTTCCCCTTAGCCTTTCGAGCTGAGGGCCCCACCACTTGTGTTCGTCGTGGTGGTTTGAAGAAGGGGTCTTTAGCGGGCATGCTTCTTCATAGCATTGAGTTAAAATGTTTGTAATACCAACTACCTTAGACTCCAGCTCAGCAGTTGACTCAACATCAGTCCAGTCGTGGTTGGTGTTTAGTTTCTCAGCTACGAGTTTACTGTAAACTTGTCTGTTGGTTTTCCTTGGATTTCTCCAGGGAGCGGGAACTTTAATAAGTACCTGTATGTCATAGCGAATCCATCTGTGATCAGAGCAAGACGCCTCATCGGAGACATGCCACCCTGTTACCCCTGAGGCCGCTAGTGGTGTAGCAAGGGTTAGATCGATTATCGTCCTGGCCCTTCTGGTGACGAAGGTAGGTTTGTTACCTCTGTTCATTATATCTAAGTTAGTAGTAAGGAGAAACTCAATTAATTGGTTACCTCTGTCGTTGTGTTTTTCCATACCCCACAGAGAGTGGTGGGCATTGGAATCTGTTGAGATGATTAGTTCCATGTTGTGTTCCCGGCAGAAACGGACGAGGGAGGATACTTCCTCCGACGGTATACGCTCCTCTTCAGGCATGTAGGCTGAGGCCATGACCAGTTCGTGGTTGTCATCACCTTGTTTGAGATTTATTTTAATTGCACAAGTATCCCTGGAACAGAAGTTAAGCAGGGGTTGCGCATCTATGTCTTTTGATATGTAAATGCAGGATCTTACATTACCTGTAGTAGCATATACGAGCTTACCTCCTAGGCTGGAGAGACCTCGTACCGTGCCGTCCCTGATCCACGGCTCCTGTATCAGGGCAACGGCTGTGTTATTAACCTCCAACAAGCGACGTAGTTGAGCCGTTGCAGTGATGCTATGCTGGAGGTTTGCTTGGAGGATCTGGGCTTTAGAAGGGAACGCCATCTCCAATGGCGACATCCTCTAACCCCATATCCCCGAGTCCCAGAAGCACGTCTTCGTCATTAGACGAGGACTCAGCGCGGGTGGGGCCCGCACTAGCCTCGTCCACAACGGACGCTGCACCTGGTTGGGATGTGTTAGTGCCCTCTGAGTTTGAGAGGGCAGGTGTGTCAGCACTAGTACCCGGTGAGGGCTCATGTGTGTGTGAGAGGGGTGTGTCCATGTCAGGGGGCATAGCGGGATTGTCAGAAGGTGGAGAGTCGACGTACTTCCCCTTCGCGTTCCTAAACTTTATGTAGACATTGCCCGAAATAAAGTGAAGGCGACGCCCTCTAGCCATGATGGCCGGGACTATGTCCTCCGGCACAGACACCACCATGAAAGTGGTTTGGCTGGTCTCCTGCTGGTAGAACCCGTTCACTAGCCAGCGGTGTGGCTGCACTTCCGGGTTCATCCAGCTCAGAGCCCCTCCAATCGATCTTTGATCCCGATTATAAATTTTGGGCAAGGTGATTCCGCATAGAACCCTCCTCGGGATGTCATCTGCTCGCAGAATGGCGAGTTCTCCCAGGTCCGGAATGCTAACCTCCTTAGCCCATTTGTTTACCCATTCAAGGGTTGTCTGATTTGCGGCCGCTATCCGCAGGCTGCCATCATCGTACGTGGGTCTACCACTAAAGGCGATAGCCCCCGCCGGGTAAATACGGCGGTCGCACTCACGCATGGCGTCCTCGAGAGCAGCCTCGACCAGCCCCGCCATCTCTCTGGAGATAAAACCCGAAAGAGATGTCAAGGCAAGCCGGGCCCCAATCGGTTTGGCTGCGGCTGCGGCGTAGGTGCCGGCCGGTTCTCCACTACTAAGGAGGGGGAGGTCATACGGTATCGGCCTTTTTTTTCATACGCATTCCCCGCCGAGAACTGTAGTACAATACAGGATTTTGTATAAAATATGATTAAGGTTCCTTTACGGTTAAACCTACTCAAATACTGATATATACAAAAAAAATAGTACTAAAGAATTCTAGTTTTCCTTAAAAATTGATACCTACAACACACATTACGTTTCAAATGCTTGTTTTTTTTTCAAAACATCCACTCATTTTTTATTGCTTTTATAACTTATAATTAAAATTAAAATTGCATCTTAGCTAACGTCGAAAAATCTTTTTTATTTTACAGTGCAATTGGTATGAAATCGAAAGTGGAAACCAATGGCTATCATAAATAATTACCCATTTTATCGTAACAGCATCTACAAGGGAGCATCCTACTACAGGTGCAAGAATTCCAAAATCTGTGATGCCAAGTTCACCATTAATAAAAGCACTAACACCGTCACTCGCGTCAATCTTCAACATTGCCACTTACCGGAAAAATTTGTTATAAGGGACGGAATCTACATCAAGAGTACCTAAAGGATTAATTATAATTTATTATAACTTTTCTTTTACAATTTGTATCTGTAATAAAATCTGTGTGTTTGGTAGCATTTACTGTCCATTATTTGCGTTCTTTTAGAATAGATAAATTATTGTTTTTTTTTTGTTTTTTTTATAGAGAGAGACCAAATTAGAAATAAACTTGCATATTACTGCCAAATATCACTTTATCGATATCAACTCAACTTTTTCTCGTCCAGATGTATATGTCGCAGGATAGTTAAGTATGGCAGCATGAATGCATTGAAATTTTCGTGGTTATTTTTTTTGTGACTCCGTCAACTTATGGCAAGATAAAATAGCTTACGGAAAAAAATATCGGCCTAGGCGTTTAATTAAATGGTGGATTCAACATAACCTAACACGGTTGTACTTTCCAGTGACTTTAGCTGATGACAAGAAAGGCAGGAAAGTCATTGTAGTTGTTCAATACACCTTCTACAAGCCACAAGCACACCGACCAATGGAGATGCTCCAACCACGGAACCTGCAAAGCTCATCTCATTACGAAATAGGACAAAAATATAATCAAATGTCATTTGGACCGCACAAATTGACCTGCCAAAATTGTAATTAAAAACAATGTTTTGTTAAATTAAATTATCTAAAATAGTCAGTGTCATTGTGACTACAAAGTTATAAAAGTGGAACTAATAAACCCTATCATTATTATTAATTAAAACATGATTTTTACTGGCTATTTTAAATAATGATTCCTCATAGAATAATCGATAAATTTGAGCTTGCCAAGTCAAGAAACGAAGATGAAACAACACTTAGTAAAGCTTCGGACTTGTGGATATCCCAAGCTAAAGGAAAGTATTATACATTACTGCCGAAATCGGTTATATTTTGACAGAAAAAACTATATAAATAGCTGTATTAACACGATTGTGGTTGTTATAGGCCCAGGGCCTTTTCTGCTAACTGTCAGACATTGTTATAGTAATATTGTAAGCGTAATAGCGCTATACATTAAAAACCAATGGATGGTATGATAAATCAATTCAAATTAAACTTATTTATTTCGACCAACATGGATCATATCAGAATAACATAAAATTAATAACGAACCCATCTAGCACTAAGTGCAGAGCAAGAATAGTGACAGACAAACAAAGGAATATCGTAAAAAATAATAACGATCACACTCAACGCGAGCCCGTGTCGCATTCATAGAGGTATCTTAAATTAGGTATAAGCCATATTTTATATCCTTGCTAATGAGCACACACACTTTTAATATTATTATCTTAAGAACCATTTGGTAAATGATTTGTTGAAAAACACTTATCAATAGAGCTACTTTTAATTTAGCTAACTGTTTCTGGGTTAGCCAATGTCTTAATAATTATCAAGAAATTTAAAATCTGCGATACTACGATTTAAATAACATAAATGTCGTATAAGCGACAAATGTACATTTAGTACTTTTGCTAAGCGATTTGAGCAGCGGCAGCGTTGAATGCATCGTAGCGCAAGTAGCGCTCGCTCACTCGCTTGCAAGCACACGCAGCGTAGTCTCGCGCTAGATAGCCGCTCGTGTAGCGAGCGCTAGAGCAGTCTTACGCGGGACGCCATCTTGCGCTGCTCTGAGCGAGGCGAGCATTCCGGGCGTGTAGTAAGCTGAAATATTTAAATTGGATTTAAAGTTTTACAATAAGAATCTGGAATATACATTGTAAATAAAACAACAATAATGTGATGTGATGAGAAAAAGTGTTAATAAAAAGTAGATGTGATTTTGAAAATAAAAGAAATATTTACATACCCACATTATTTCAATTGCAATGAATGTGTGTTAAAACTATTATTTTTAAAGTTGTTTTGTGTTACATTGTGGTGAATGTTCATTGTGTGACTTGTCAAACTACTGAGTTCCGGTCGGGTGAGTCTTTGTGTGTGTGTATTTTTTTTATTTATCAGCCGAGTAAATTTTAAATTCAAATGTTATATCTCTCATCAAAACTATTTGCAACTAACTTTATTCGCTGTTAACTCTGCAACATTCCGTGTCAAAATAACCAGTAAGTAGATATCAAAGGTGAACAGACAAAAAACGACACCCTTCACTTTAACTACGCCAATTCTTTTATTGAAATCTAGCTCTTAAGCTGTTTGGATAAGGTACTCTTTTATTGTTTTGTGTCTGCATTGTGGATGGCAGGTAAGTTGAATGAGCAGCTGTGGCCCATTTTGTGTCTAGGGTTGATGCGGGACTCATAATGTACGGGCTAATAATGTAATATTATTTTAAATTTATTTACTTATTTCATTTAAATTTTTATTTAATTTATCTATTTTTTAATAATGATTTAAGTACCTTTTATTTGTAAATTGGTCCATTGTTGACTTTCAATAAAGTATACTAATAATAATGTTTATTTTTATGGATGGAATCATTAAAAGTCTTTTGCGATAGCAAACATTGCATTTTACATTAATTTTATCAAACGTGTTTAACTTGCCGTTTTGTTTTGACATTAGTAAGAATAGGTCACTACGGATAGTTTGTACACTTTGGCACTGGTAAGTTTTTAACAGGAATGTTATGCCCCAGATACCAATCCTGGCAACTAATAAGGAGACGAAGACAGCTGTTATTTAGATAAATACATTTAATTTAATATTACTTCCACATTCTTTTACTTTATTTATACTTTTTTGACATAGTTATATATTCTTTTCTGTACGTAGTAGGTAAGTATGTTGATCTGATGTTATTGTGTAGTACCCATAACACAAGTTCTTAAAGATCATTATGATAATTATTTATTTTTATTTTCGCAATGGTATAACTTCACAAGGGTAGATAGAGCCAGTAAGACCTATGCAGAAGCGCTGAATACTCCCATTGCCAACATAATCGTTGAACCTGCTGTTCATTGCTCCCGACTAACTGAAGCAATTTGTATGGTGTAGGTAGACAGACGATCTTATGGCGGAAATACACGGTTCACTATGTAAACGTAAAAGTGAATCATTCAATGTCAATGTGCGCCTGTATTTCTGCGCCTTTCAACCAATGAAAAAGTGAAATAATTTGGTTGACCGTGTAATATTAGTAATATGTTATATTAGCATTATGCTAATATTACACGGTTAAACCAAATTGATTCACTTTGGTTGAAAGACGCAGAAATACAGGCGCACATAGACATTGAATGATTCACTTTTACGTTTACATTATTCAATTTGGTTGCTTTATCAAAATTGAAAGGCAAAAGTGAACCGTATATTTCCGCTACTATACGATATTCTGAATCCGAGGGTGTGGTAGTTCTGAAACTGTAAACACGGTTAAACGAATATTTTTATGGGAAATGTGAGGTACCATTTCTCTGCTTAGTTTAGAACACAAACAAATTTTTAAATTTTCATAATACGTATAGTCTATTCAGTGGAGCAAAAGATTTTCAATCTTCAATCAATTCAATCAAATGAGCAATCTTGACGTGTCTTTTAATATAAAATGCAACAATAACTTATTCATTCAGAGTAACTCTATGTTTTCATATTTTACTATGGATAATGTATGTAAAAATACATCTTTAGTATTTTTAAATGCATTTCTTAGTTAAAGAGACATATCAAGATTGTTTAGGTACTAAAAGTCTTAAACTTCACTGAATGGAGTATAATTACTTAGTTTAATTAACTTAATTTCGATGCTGAGATAATTTGATTATGTACCTTTTTTATAAACACCTATTTAAATACTTGTTGTCAATAATCAAATATTGTTATTTTAAACCATGGCTCAAGAGCAAAATGAAACAAATAAGTATGGTACTTAGATTTAGTTTTTAAAAGTACCTATCGATATTTGGAATTTTTAAATTGTTTTTATATAACTTTGCAAACTTTGCTACCAGCTGGAATTTCTGGTGTTATGTAGCCAAAACATTTTTAAGTCTGGAAAATATAATATATTCAAAAAACATCTAGTCCCTTTAATCAATTAAGTGGAATATATATGAAGTAGACAGTGATTTGTTATGAGTTGCAATTATTCTTTAGCTGACTACTAAACTAATGATATCTAGGAAAGTTTATCTTAGGGCCTGAACTGCGTCACGCGGACGTACGCGCGGTTCCATACAAAAGTGCTCTGTCGCGGGCCCCGCCAACGGTAGCACGCACGGGCTTGTTCAGTCAATAGCGCTATGTGATGCGGTTCCACGGAGCCCGCGCGCGTGTCCACGCGGCCCGCGCGCGTGTCTACGGACGGAGACCCGCGACGTGTGCCCGTCGCGGATGCCCGCTTTACTCAGTTTAGGCACTTATCGTGTCGATTTTAATTGAACTGCCCGCATCAACATCAAAAAGGAAGGAAGACTGGATAATTTGAAGACTCTAATTCAACTCATTTAAACCTAAGGACCACGCGAACCGGACGACGTTCCGTGGGCAGGCCCCCTACAAGGTGGACCGACGATCTGGTCAAGGTCGCGGGAAGCCGCTGGATGCGGGCAGCGCAGGACCGATCGTTGTGGAGATCCTTGGGGGAGGCCTATGCCCAGCAGTGGGCGTCTTACGGTTGAAATGATGATGAAACCTAAGGACCATATCTTTCTTTGTCAAGAATAGAAGACGTAAGCTTTGACTTATTTTGCATTTAGTTAGATATCAGGTAAGCAGTCTTTTAGATACCTTAGAGGGTTTGAGCCTTTTTGATGTCTTCTAATAGGGCATTCCACAGTCGAACAGCATGCACAGAGAAGGAACAGGAAACAAAGACGTTGGAGTGGTGTGGCATTTCTAGGGAAAGGTTATAGGAAGAACACAAACAAAGTACAGTGTGAGGACGGAATGAAAACAGATAATATACACAATGGTCTAACTTTACAAATAAAAAAGTAATTGAGTAAATATTTTAAATATTATCTGATTGTTTAATTTTCATTGATCGTACATACTTCATGGAGTGCAAAATACTAATTATAACAGAGTATGACATATTTTAGATCAACAAACCAAGAAAAAGAAGAATTTAGAGTTTGATCCCGAACTTTAACATGTTGAAGTTCAAAGTACATTGAAGAATTTGTTACAGTTTTAAATGGCTAAAGTACGTATATATTCAGAGTATGACATTTAAATTTTTTTTTATTACAGGAGCGAAATGGGTATACAACTCTGCGGGTAAACTTCTGGCTATAGTCAACGGTTATACCTTCTATTCTAGCAATAAAAAGTTGGAACCTGGAAAGACAAGGTATTATAGGTGCACCAATGGCTACCCTTGCAAGGCCAGCCTGGTGGCCCATCCGGACAATAATTCTATCACGATCCGGAACAGCCACCATGTTCACAAGCCGCCTCGTTATATAATACGCAAAGGCGTATACACTAAGATCTAATGTTGATTATTATATTATTATTATCAGTAAGTAAAATAAAGTATTGTGTAATTTCACGTAAAACTACTGATTATTTCGATGAAATTACCTTATTAATTTTTTTGAGTAAGTCGTCCTAAAAAAGGTTCCGTACCCAGTTTCGAATGCCGCTGTGGCGACACACGCTGTTGCGAATTTTCTTTCCACTGCCTCATAGGTTCGAAAACTTGTGGACTCGAATGATGTAGTTGCGAACGACGCTGTTTCGAAAAACATTTTCACTGCCTCATACGCTCCAATGCTTGTGACTTCGATTTATTAGTCATAATGTGTATAATTTTTTTTAAGTAAGTAGTAAATAAAAACAACATATTCGGTGTCAGTCGATATTTATTATTATTAAACAAATTATAACGATGAAAAATATTGGTAAGTACCTTAAGCACATGAGTAAATAAAAAGTACCAATATTTTTCATCGTTCGAGTCCACAAGCTTTCGAACCTATGAGACTAGTATTACCACAGATTTTTAAATAGTTACTTTACTAAATAGTTACTACGTAACAGATACTGCACTCAGCTAAGCTATTTAAATAAATAGCAATTCTAAAAATAACGCAATAAAGTGGAATTCAGCTTGTACGGCGAAAATTACGAACGAGCGGTGCGGGTGAGAGTTGCGCGCAAGTACATCGAGTGACAGACGCCTGGCATTCGAAAGTGGGTATGGAATTATATGATTTAGTAATTATATTTAGCGCCTGCGATAGCGGGAAGTGACGAGTCTTGGCAAGATTTACAAGACTCGTCACTTTATCAATGAAAAGATAAACCGTCGCATTTAACATTTCAAAGAAACAGTTATACTAATGTATTGACATGACAGTCGATTGAGATGTCGTTTAAATGTGCCGTAAATTGGAAACTTAAGATGTACGATTTACATACAAGGAGTACGCGCTACCAAAGAGTACGCAGTGCCTTTAGTCATTATGCGACAAGGATCATTTGGCACTTGGATAATATTGACAAGAGTACTAGTTGACTGATTGAATAGCTAGAGAAGAGTTAAGTAGTCCCCATTTCGACCGCGTGTCAAAAGATCCTTGTCGCACAATAAAATTATTGTACTAAACACACTGCGTACTCTTTAGTAGCGCGTACTCTTTCGTGTCTCTACTATAGATCTGATTTAAGTTAACCTTAGTTATTATACATACTATCGATGTCCGACAGTTACTTAGTTTAGTTATAAGTTATAGTAGGTATTTAAAACGAACAAATATTTTTTTATAGTTTTCATATAGTCCCTGCATTATTTATTTTTTTGGTTCTTTGTTTCAAACCATAATAATTACATCCTTAATTCATACTAACTTTGAAAGGGAACTAACAGCCTTCGGTACCATGGTCACACCTGGTGTCGGAAGTAAGCCATCGACGCCATGAAGCCAGGCCGCTGGCTGGTACTGCTCCAAGAAGAAGAGAAAGCTATGCTCGGTTATCATCTTGACCATAGGCTGGGAGGTGGTCGCCGATTATGGGGCTCATACGCATAAGAGAAATAAAACATTTGATGAACCCGATGGCAGTGCTACTATTCAATGCTCATGCCTGTTAGGTTAATGGGAAGACTTTCTTATTGTTGGATAGCATAGGTTATTTATGGCTCATTATGCGTATTAGTTGTTGTTAATCTGGATACACGGCAGCGTATCAGCCAAGTTCAAAAGCAAACAGAACTGGCGAGTAGCACCGTGTGTATCTTAACACGAACCATTTGGAGCCATTTTTGACCCCCTCATAACTCAAAAACTATTACACAGAAACATGTCAAATTTGGCTTATGTATTGAGACTAGCGAGATAAAAATGTTCTCCAAATTTTATATACACAGCTCAAACGGTTATTTAGATATTTACGTCCAAAAATCGTTATTTTTATCACTGACTCACCTATAATCAAAACTATAACCCACTTCCAGATGACCTAGAAAGCTGAAATTTGGCATGCAGACAGGTAATCTGGTGAATACAAAGGAAAAAATCCGAAACTAGTATTTTTTTAAAATAAAACGTTGACAAACTTATATTTGCGTTCCCTATGCACTTATCCTGTATAAGATCTTGTATAAGATGAAGTACAAATATAAGTTTGTAATGGTTTTTATTCTGTTATATACCAATAATTCGTCATACTTCTCGAAGTTCGGCTAGCGCCGACGGCGTAGTGGCCATTCAATATTGAGGATTCGAGAGAACCAAGTTCGAACCCCAGATTACCCAAACACTTTTTTGTCCTCGCGTTAAATTAATAACAAACTTGCGCCTTCTAGCACGATATCCATATTATTATTAATTATTAATATTAATATAAATTATAAAGTTATTGAAATTTTTACTTTTTTGCATTCACAATCCAATTTTTATTATTGAAAAATGGAAATTGAAGTATTTAGACAAAATCAACCCTCATCTCACAACCAGCTCCGATGGGACTCAAACCCACGACCTTTCGCTTAAATTAATTATGAATATTAATACAAATTATAAAGTTATATAAATTTTTACTTTTTTGCATTCACAATCCAATTTTTATTATTGAAATAGGCATAGGCCTCCTCCAAGGATCTCCACAACGATCGGTCCTGCGCTGCCCGCATCCAGCGGCTTCCCGCGACCTTGACCAGATCGTCGGTCCACCTTGTAGGGGGCCTGCCCACGGAGCGTCGTCCGGTTCGCGGTCGCCATTCGAGAACCTTTCCGCCCCAACGGCCATCGGTTCTCCGCACTATGTGTCCTGCCCACTGCCACTTCAACTGAGCAATCCTACGAGCGATGTCGGTCGTTTTAGTTCTCCTGCGGATCTCATCATTTCTGATTCGATCGAGCAGGGAAATACCAAGCATCGCTCTCTCCATTGCTTGCTGGGTAACCTTGAGCCTTCTTATTAGGCCCATAGTAAAAGACCTCGTCTCGCTTCCATAAGTCATAACTGGCAACACACACTGGTCAAAGACCTTAGTCTTGAGACATTGAGGAATTTTGGATGCAAATATATGCCGGAGCTTCCCAAATGCTGCCCATCCAAGCTGGATTCGACGAGAGATCTCTTTCTCGAAGTTGGACTTACCTAATTGGATTGTCTGTCCTAGGTAGACATAGTGGTCAACAACTTCGAGTGTAATGTTCCCAACATTAACTGGAGCGGATGCAACATGGGCATTGGACATGATTTTCGTCTTATCCATGTTCATCTTAAAACCCACTCTTTGGGAAGCATTGCTGAGATCTTCGAGCATTGTGTTCAGGTCTTGCAAGGTCTCAGCCATGAGAACTACATCATCGGCAAACCGCAGGTGTGTTAGGTACTCGCCATTGATGTTAATGCCGAATCCTTTCCAGTCCAGTAGCTTAAAAATATCCTCCAACGCAGCTGTGAACAGTTTCGGAGAAATGACGTCTCCCTGTCTCACACCTCGCTGTAGTTGGATAGGATTAGAGCCCTGGTTCTGTAATCGGACCGACATGGTGGCGTTTTGGTATAAGTACCTCAGCACCTCGATGTACCTGTAGTCTATTTGGCACCTCTGGAGAGACTGCAGCTCTGCCCAGGTCTCGATCGAATCAAAGGCTTTCTCATAGTCCACGAACGCCAAGCATAGTGGCAAGTTATACTCTTCGGTCTTCTGTATAACTTGCCGCAGCGTATGAATGTGGTCTATGGTACTATAACCTTTTCGGAACCCGGCTTGTTCGGGTAAATTTATTGTAGCTGCATAATAATATGCAGCTGGTGGTGAATAAAACAGTTTTATAATATTAATTTACAAAAGTAATTTATGAATTGATTTGATGTTAGAATGACATGACATTTGCCAAACAATGTCATGGCAACGACATGACGTTCAGAATATTATTTTTTAGAACAGACGCATAAAAATTTGACAAATAGTTTCGAATTAATGCAAGGAGGTTATAAAAATGATACCATGAAAATATATAATAAAAATCATATGAAATAGGATAGTAGCGAGCGACGCAACGCTACAGTCTTATATTCAACCCATTTAAACCTAACCCCATCTTTCTTTGTCAAGAATAAAAGACTTTAGTAGTAAGCTTTGACTTATTTTGCATTTAGTTAGATATTGCAGTCTTTTAGGTACCTTAGAAGGGTTTGAGCCTTTCTGATGTTTTCTAATAGGGCATTCCACAGTCGAACGGCATACACAGAGAAGGAATACGAAACAAAGACGTTGGAGTGGTGTGGCATTTCTAGGGAAAGGTTATATGAAGAACGCAAAGTACAGTGTGAGGAGGGAATGAAAACAGATAATATACACAATGGCCTAACTTTACAAATAAAAAAGTAATTGAGTAAATATTTTAAATATTATCTGATTGTTTAATTCTTATTGATCCTACATAGGTACTTCATGGAGTGCAAAATACTAATTGTAACAGAGTATGACATATTTTAGATCAACAAACCAATAAAAAGAAGAATTTACCAAACTGTGGTTTTAACCCTTGAGTTTGATCCCGAACTTTAACATGTTGAAGTTCAAAGTAAATTGAAGAATTGTTTCAGTTTTAAACGGCTAAAGTACGTATATTTTCAGAGTATGACTTTTAAACATTTTTATTACAGGAGCGAAATGGGTGTACAACTCTGCGGGTAAACTTCTGGCTATAGTCAACGGTTATACCTTCTATTCTAGCAATAAAAAGCTGGAACCTGGTAAGACGAGGTATTATAGGTGCACCAAGGGCTACCCTTGCAAGGCCAGCCTGGTGGCCCATCCGGACAATAATTCTATCACGATCCTGAACAGCCACCATGTTCACAAGCCGCCTAGTTATATAATACGCAATGGCGTATACACTAAGATCTAATGTTGATTATTACGAGTATATCTCAGTAGGTAAAATAAAGTATTGTGTGATTTCACGTAAAAACTACTGATTATTTCGATGCAATAGCTTCGCTTAAGATAATGTTTACCTCATTAATTATAATTTTTGAGTAAGTCCTCCTAAAAAGGTTCCGTACCCTGTTTCGATTGCCGCTGTGGCGACACACGCTGTCGCGAATTTTCTTTCCACTGCCTAATAGGTTCGAAAACTTGTGGACTCGAATGATGTAGTTGCGAACGACGCTGTTTCGAATAACATTTTCACTGCCTCATACGCTCGAATGCTTGTGACTTCGATATATTAGTCATAATGTGTATAAAAAAATATTCAAGTAAGTAGTAAATAAAAAACAACATATTCGAAGTCAGAGTCGATATTTACTATTATAAAACAAATTATAACGATGAAAAATATTGGTACCTAAAGCACATGAGTAAATAAAAAGTACCAATATTTTTCATCGTTCGAGTCCACAAGCTTTCGAACCTATGAGACTAGTATTACCACAGATTTTTAAATAGTTACTTTACTAAATAGTTAATACATAACAGATACTGCACTCAGCTAAGGTATTTAAATAAATAGCAATTCTAAATATAACGCAATAATGGGTAATTCAGCTTGTACGTCGAAAATTACGAACGGCCACTCGTTGCACCTCTTTCTATCGCATATATTCTAGCTCTTTTGCGGACCCAATCTCAATGGATTTGCACCGCCCCGCCCCGCCGCCGCCGCCGGGGCGGTGCGGGTGAGAGTTACGCGCAAGTACATCGAGTGACAGACGCCTGGCATTCGAAAGTGGGTATGGAATTATATGATTTAGTAATTATATTTAGCGCCTGCGATAGCGGGAAGTGATGAGTCTTGGCAAGATTTACAAGACTCGTCACTTTATCAATGAAAAGATAAACCGTCGCATTTAACATTTCAAAGAAACAGTTATACTAATGTATTGACAGTCGATTCAGATGTCGTTTAAATGTGCCGTAAATTGGAAACTTAAGATGTACGATTTACATACAAGGAGTACGCGCTACCAAAGAGTACGCAGTGCCTTTAGTCACTATGCGACAAGGATCATTTGGCACTTGGATAATATTGACAAGAGCACTAGTTGACTGATTGAATAGCTAGAGAAGAGTAAAGTAGTTCCCATTTCGACCGCGTGTCAAAAGATCCTTGTCGCACAATAAAATTATTGTACTAAACACACTGCGTACTCTTTAGTAGCGCGTACTCTTTCGTGTCTCTACTATAGATCTGATTTAAGCTAACCTCAGTTATTATACATACTACCGATGTCCGACAGTTACTTAGTTTAGTTATAAGTTATAGTAGGTATTTAAAACGAACAAATATTTTTTTATAGTTTTCATATAGTCCCTGCATTATTTATTTTTTTGGTTCTTTGTTTCAAACCATAATAATTACATCCTTAACATTTCCGTGGAATTCATACCAACTTTGAAAGGGAACTACAGACTACGGTACCATGGTCACACCTGGTGTCGGAAGTTAGCCATCGACGCCAGGAAGCCAGGCCGCTGGTACTGCTCCAAGAAGAAGAGAAAGCTATGCTCGGTTATCATCTTGGCCATAGGCTGGGAGGTGGTCGCCGATTATGGGGCTCATACGCATAAGAGAAATAAAACATTTGATGAACCCGATGGCAGTGCTACTATCCAATGCTCATGCCTGTTAGGTTAATGGGTTGTTCCAGGGAAGACTTTCTTATTGTTGGATAGAAGCATAGGTTATTTATGACTCATTATGCGTATTAGTTGTTGTTAATTATTATTACTGCTTATCAAAAGTCACTCATCGTATGGATGGCACAAGCTAAAGCTAATTGCTTAATCTCTGCAATACAGCGGAACCTACTACGCTATTGAACTCCTCAACTTAATTTACAGTCCGATGAATTATACTGTATCTATGTTTAAGTGGTAAAACACCAGAATGCGTAAGCCATAAATATGTTTATTGTAAGTTACCTTGATATTGTTCATGCCATACAAGAGATTTTAAAAACTTATTTTCTTCTAGTGTATTTTCTTTAATAGACAAAAAACTAATAAATACGTTGTTACTGTCTTTTCCGAATTCTTTAACTTTCATATTTTCATGTTTTTATCCTTATACTTAGTTCAACATTTACCAGTCAGTAGATTAGATTGTTTTGAAATGCCACCTGCTAAGTACGTCGACTACCTTCGTTGATGATATGTGTACAAATGTGCTTTACCAATATCTATCACACACGAATGATCTCATATTGTTAAGCTATGGAAAACTTTCAAATAAAACATTTCTCATATTTGAATTTTCATTGGTAACTAGAAATACCTCGATATTAATACATAATTATGATTAAATATGTAGGTATCTAATGGCAAAAATTTTTTTTGCTATTTTTTTCTCGAACAGGACTTTTTTATGAATAAATTTTATTATTTTCCAGCTAAACTTATACCGTCAAGAAGAGGTAACTACAACTTGTTGTACAATGGCTTCACGTTCTGGTGCGCTACGGGCAAACTGGTGGCGGGGAAGCCCTGCAGGTGGTATTGCTCCAAGAAGAAGGGTCGGCAGTGCCTCATGTCAGTCCAGACCATTAACACTAGGGTGATTGCCGTTTATGGAGCCCATAATCACCCTTGATTTAATAAAATGACTTTTCATTTAATGTTTAGCAAACAAACCATGTTTATTTATCACATTTCCATTTCGTTCTATAAAATTATGGAAATACCTGGCGACCCGCCCCGGCTTCGCATGGGTGCAGTGTTTATGCATTTACATAATAAGTCTGTCTGTGATGCGAACCGAATTAAAATCCTTTGTGTAGTTTGAATGATGTAAGCGTACATAGACAGACGACAGATCTTTTTAAGTACGGGAAGGTACTTAACTTTGGTTCGACACGATCGGACAATCAATTACTTATTATAATGTTGAGTGTTTGTTTTGTCTAGCTGTTTGTAATAATTTCATTAGTTCTACCTCGATGGATTAGTAATCAACAAAATAGGTAGAAGTAATTCAATATTATTATGTCTAGCAGTACAGTCATTTTATTTACTAAGAACTTAATAGGTACACTGTTTAAACAAAATTATTTTTTGTGAAAATAAAACAAAATCAGTCTTATGTCTTTTGGCTTTCCCGTTAAGCTACGCTTTATTTTTTATTTATTAAGATACCTTTAAATCGCGTTTTCAGTAATAAAGTAGGTATCAAACTTTTTAAACTTTATCGCTGTAACTTGTATTGGTTTTTTTATAAGTACCATGTTTTAAATCTCAAACGCAATTCAAATAATACAAAAAATACATAAAATATTTCATCTTTTTCTCCAGATAACGACGATTTCAAGTGTATCCACATCTTAACAAAAAGAAAGGAAAGAAGAAATTGCTCTCAATGTTATAAAAAGTTACGACTAATGATGGATACAAAAGAAGCACATAGAAAAGTCAAGAAAATTAAAAGTTATTGTACCAAATGTAATCTAACTATCTGCCTACCATGTTGTATAGGAAGATGCTAACAAATGCCTCCATAAGTAATATCAGAGATGCTTTATATTTTTTTAAGTCTGGACGGTGGATTGTTGCAAGGTAACAATGCCAAAGGTAAATTTGAATAGGTACAAGCATTTATTGTTCTTGGGATATAAATATTCCAAAAAGAGCGTAGATCCAACCTTTGGATTATGGACTATACCTACTATAGACACTAAGTTATAAAAATAGTCCGTAATACGGAAATATGTGTTTATTATGTTTTAGGCTGTGCTATTTAATGTAGTCAGTAAAATTATATAAGTTGGTAAGTTTTTTGTTTTTTTGTCACCCCAAACACTGCGGCTCATGAAAGTTGAGACAGAATAGTTGTATGCTTTCACAAAAAAAAAACGATAGAAAAATCGTTTTATCGAGATTATTAGTAAGGAAAACGTTACAGTTTGCGAACGCATTCAAATAACCACGTGTTGCATTTGTATATCACAAGTTTAGTTTTAATTATAATTTCATAATGTATTTTTTAAGATGTGTTATTTTTTTCTAGTTGAGTTCCATATGACGGCAAAAGGCAACTATATCCTGTTGTATGAAGGCCATACATTCTCTTGCATTCGTAAGAATCCTCGAAAAAACATGTTGCGTTGGTACTGCTCCAAAAGAAAGAGAAGGGGATGCTCTGCCACCGTCAATACCAAAGATGGAAGAATACTAGCAGTCTTTGGAAACCATAACCATTAACAACGCTTAGATCTAAGTACTTTTACTTTTAGTAGCAAACCTTGCCCTGTTTACAGATGGATTTGTAAATATAAAAAAAATGTTTTTCGATGTACCTACCTATGTTACTCGGACTATTTTCTATATATATTCTTTATTATTATTTTTTATATCAAAAAGGTAATATTAACTACTAACTTTTATAAAACAAATCATGTTTCTGAAGTAAAGGCAAAGCATATGATAACACTAGCGGATCCTCGCGGTTTCCCGTGGGATTATCGGGATAAAATATAGCCTATGTCACTCGGGAAGAATGTAGCTTTCTAATGGTCAAAGAATTTTCTAAATCGGTCCAGTAGTTTTGGAGCCAATTCGATGCAAACAAACAAACAAACAATCAAATCTTTCCTTTTTATAATATTATTATAGAATCTATACTAATATCTATACTATAGATAGTACCTAATAAGATGTGTATTTCACTTAAAGAGTCTAAAATTATGGAAATATACGTTTAAACTTTAAAAGCTGTTTTTCTCTTAGTTCTACTTTTTTGACATTCTTTTTTTCCCGCGTGGTCTTCACATGATTTTTTAATGATTGTATTGAAAAGAAACATTATTACCTACATTACATATTTCTAGACCAGCAAAACATATTTTTCACTTCTCATGCTCGTAAAGTTCGTGTTTATGTTGGGTATAGGCTGCATAAAATGCGTTTTTTATGCTCTAGTGCATAAAGTAAAATCTTTGTCTATGTCTCAGACTCTAAGACAAAGGTCGTCAAGTAAACAGTCACACACGCAATTAAACTTCGTTAAATAAACTTATTATTTCATTGTTTCTTCAATTTTGTACATAATTAAATTACTAAATTAATAAAACTAGGCAAAATAATGAGTTTTCTAAGAAATAAGTATTTCAAGAGCATTATGGACTACGATCTATGCTAAAGTCACTGTGCTGCCACTGCCACGTATAAAAAAAAGAAAAAGAAAGTCTTCCCGCCAATATGAAAAATTTTATTTTTCTTTTTTGCAATATTGTCATTTATTTTCCTTACAGTCGAAGTGAAAAGCAAAGTGTATAACTCGTACATAAACCCATTTTACCCTCGAATTGACAATCCACCCTAGCCTACGGCTCGGTTGGATATATACGTCTCGGGTAAAATGGTACATTTTATGCACTTGTTGTCCAATCTACTATTTATTAACTTATTACAGTTGTGTTTACTGCGCAATACTTCACCTGAAGATTTATTTTGTAGCTATTTTCTATATTTCGAATGCATGCAAAGAATAAGAATAATAATGTTTTACAAGACGAAGAAGTATCACAAGCAGAGGGAGGGCGAGGGTCGGGTCAGAAGGAGGTGCACCAAGCGCGGCTGCAAGGCGTTCTACTACGTGGTGCACGGGCGTCATCACCACTATGCAGATGTGCGATTCTCTAAGTTTCAATCAACAAACTCGACGTTCTTTTTCGCTTGTCTTTCACTTGTTTATTATGAATTTTGACATAAAGAATCGAAGTGAACGACGATGTGGCGTTGAAACTTCGTTAGAGAATCGCATCGAGGAGGACCTCAACCTCGGCGACGATGTTTGACGAGCGGTGTCAAAGTTACTCATGTCACCAGTTTTTATGTCAAGCAAACGCAAACTATCGCGATTCCGTATTTATGTCAATTTGTATGAAAACTGTATAAGCGCTCTACTCGCCGCTAGAGGAACTGATACAGTTTTCATACAAATTGACATAAATACGGAATCGCGATAGTTTGCGTTTGCTTGACATAAAAACTTACACTAGAGGTACAGATGGCCACCCACCTGTCCAGCACTCGGTGTTCGTTATTGTAATGCCAATATGGAGTTCCTAATACTTTACGTGAATGAATATATATTAAAATGAAATACTTTCATAAAAAACAGCTTGATGATTTTTTTATAATATGAAGTATTAAGTATTACTTACTTTAAAAATAAAATTATGTGTCCATTTAGGAAAGTATTCTATCAACCAATATTTTAGGCATTTTCCATATCTCTGGAACGCACTGTAATGACATATACAGGGTGTTAGGGGCACCTTTGCAAAACTTTAACCATGGCTTTGGACCATCATGCTGAACAACGTAGAGCAAGAATTTTTGTCGGAAATGAAAAAACAAACAAATTTAGCACCTAATCGGGACATTTTGTATAGAGAGTCCAAATATTTTTTTTCATTTCCGACAAAACATTCTTACTGTGTGTTGTTCAGCATGATGGCCTGAAGCCATGGTTAAAGTTTTTGCAACGGTGCCCCTAACACCCTGTATAGATCTAAGGATTGGTATTCTTGTAAATCAGGCTTTATGCATTACACAGCATAACATTTAAGTTATCAATAATTTGAAATCATCTGTGATATTTTTTCATATCAAGTAGAATCATAACTAACATGATATTTTAATAATCATGTGGTCATATATAAAAGAACCACGATTATAACATAATTTTAAAATGTAGTTAAATTAGATGTTTGTACTTTATCGTATTAATTGGTGCACAGTTTATAGCTGAGAAATATTTTATTTTCAGATCCACTGTTGCCCACTGGGAAAATTAATATGAAAGAGAAGCTTTCGATGTCTTATGACGCTGATCATACTGACAGTGAACATTCATCCTCCTCTAGAGATTTCCAGTTAGAAAGTAATTCTAAACAATCAATGACGTCCAAAAATGATAGACGACGACCAAGAACACGTACCGGGACTAAAAGTAATGCACGAAGTGCAAGCAACTATAAGGTAGGAGTAGACAAAAAAGTTCTGCAATCACCGTGCCCCGAAACCTGCCTCAGAAAGTGCAGAGAAAAAATATCAGAAGAAACAAGAAAAAGTTTTTTCAATAAGTTTTGGAGCATTCGAGATCGTTCAAAACAATGGGGTTTGCTGGCAAAGTATATTGTAAGAGGTGGGGCTAAACGAGTTAATATGTATCGTAATCATCATAGACTTTACACACTCTCTTATTTCTTACCATGTGGTGAAGGAAACGACATCGAAGCTACTAAAGTACAAGTCTGTAAAAGGATGTTTTTGAGAACTTTGTCGATAAGTGACACGGTTGTTTATACAGCTCTAGAGAAATTAGAGCGCGGCCATGGTTCGATTGAAACAGATAAGCGCGGAAAGCATAAGAACCATTATAGAACTATGACTGATGAAATGAAACGAAGTGTTATTGACCATGTTGAAAGCATATCATGTCAACAAAACTCCCAACACCCAAGCAAGAACTCGAAAATAAAATATATTGATGGGTCTTTGAGTTTTGTCAAAATGTTTTCGTTATACGAGGAATGGTTTGATCCTGCAAAATATTTTACAAAAGCAAAATGTATCCGACAGTATCGCGATATAATTAACCAAAATTTGAAAGTTCATTTTAATAGACGTTCTTAGAAAATAGCAAATACACTTAAGAAAATAACACACTTGTAATAAAATAGTAGATTTCATTACAAGTGCGGAAAGCCTGTCATTGCAAAGAGTTCCGACAAATGTCTACCCGAGCCGAGGCGCAGCCGAAGGTGAGGGTTGACAGTCGGAACAAGTTGCAATGACGGTTCCGCACGTGTACTGAACAACTATTTTTAATACAGTTGCGAAAAAATTAAGCAATTTAATAAAATAATAAAACACAATAAACTCAACTAACTAATCGTAAAAGAATATAAGCAGAGACTTTTTTTTTTTTGTTTTCTTCACTCATTCTGGGTTGGCAAAGGAAACTATGATCATACAGCCAAGGCTTCAGTAGATTTTTTTTATTGATATGAAATGAAAATTAAATTAAATGAAATGAAACCTAACAAAAGCAATCCGAAGCCTACAGGAGCGCCTTTCCTTATTTCTCTCTTTTACCACATCGTTTTCCATTAAAGCCACATTATTGCACTAATTCCACCATACTAAGTACGTACCACAATAAAAACCAGAAAAAACTAATTTAGAAAATTAAGAAATAAGGTCCCTCATTTCCTTTTCACCTACTTGCGCAAACTCCTATAAGCAGATACTATGGTAAATAGTGCACGTCATACCATATTTAGTAATCTGTGGTCATACAGCCAATTTTATGTATTTTTTATATTCATAAATTTAATTTGGCCGATACTAATATTAATTTAATGTATAATTAAAATTACTTTTAAATCTGATATTGAAACAAATTAGTAGCTTCTTTTTAGAAATATTTGCATGAATCATAAAAACTTCTATGATTTTTTTTGTAAAAACTTCGTGGTTGGTTTTTTCTTTTTAATAGACAATATTTTGACAGTTGGGAAAGAAAACGCACGAGTTCGGGAAAGGTAAAGAAAAAGTTCGAGTGTGTAATAGCCCACATCCCGAACGCTATACGTCCCTGCAATACGCCACTTTTTGAGCAACTGTATTAAAATAGTATATTTCATTACGAGTGCGGAAAGCCTGTCATTGCAAAGAGTTCCGACAAATGTCTAACCGAGCCGAGGCGCAGCCGAAGGTGAGGGTTGACCATGAAGCTCGACTTAATACTGAGGTAACTGGAGCGTGCAGTACGAACAATTTTTTGAATACCACAAATATCACAGTGGCTGTCTTCCGTCTCACCTACACTTTAAAAAAATACGTATGGTCATATGAGACAGCTGACAGCCACTACATACATAAATGTCAAATTTGCTGGCGACACTTTTTTATTCAGGGTGAGAGCTCCAGTTACCTCAGAGTATTAAGTCAAACTTCATGGGGTTGACAGTCGGAACAAGTTGCAATGACGGTTCCGCACGTGTACTGAACAACTATTTTTAATACAGTTGCGAAAAAATTAAGCAATTAAATAAATTATTAAAACAATCATAAAAGAATATAGACAGAGATTTTTTTTGTTTTCTTCACCCATTCTGGGTAGGCCATGGGAACTATGCCCATACAGCCAAGTCTTCAGTAGAACTTTTTTATTGATATGAAATTAAATTAAATGAGATGAAATGAAATGAAACCTAACATAACAAAAACCCGCGCAAACTCCTATAAGCAGAGACTATGGCAGTGCACGTCATACAGCCAACTTTTTTATATTCATAAATTTAATTTGGCCGATACTTATATTAATTTAATGTTTAAATTTTAATTAAAATTACTTTTAAATCTGATATTGAAACAAATTAGTAGTTTCTTTAAAGGAAATATTTGCATGAATCATAAAAACTTCTATGATTTTTTTAAAGTAAAAACTTCGTGGTTGGTTTTTCTTTTTAATAGACATTATTTTGACAGTTGGGAAAGAAAACGCACGAGTTCGGGAAAGGTAAAGAAAAAGCTCGAGTGTGTAATAGCCCACATCC
This sequence comes from Crambus lathoniellus, assembly GCA_949710035.1. Lineage (NCBI taxonomy): Eukaryota > Metazoa > Arthropoda > Insecta > Lepidoptera > Crambidae > Crambus > Crambus lathoniellus. Next base: position 7,371,672 of record OX453307.1, on the reverse strand, counting down.
CGAACGCTAAACGTCCCTGCAATACGCCACTTTTTGAGCAACTGTATTAAAAATAGTAGTTCTAAAACAATTTTATTTAAACGATAATTTGCTATAAAAAATGATAAATTATACACTTTGAAATTGAACATCTTTTGCATTTGCATGTTAAGATGTACATTTATCATTATATAAAAAGTAATGTCAAAAAGTCATCGAAAGTTACTTAAAAACGGTGAACGTTTGCAAGCAAAGCCGATGCGAGCATTTGTCGGATGTTGTGTTCCGCACTTAACCTCCGTGTCCATATCAGTTGAAAAGAAAATATTATCAAAATTTAAATGTAATATGATTTTAAAATATTAAAATCAAGTAGGTTTTGAGACACCCGATAATGTTCGTATAAGTTCGTACACTACTTTATCTACACTCATTACATTTATCATATATTTCAAAAATTAAGGTGTATCGATGAGCTCAGTGGCGCCGCCAGTGGAAATAGATCAATTGCATTTTATTAAAGGCTTGGATTAAAAGTTTCGGTTATTTCGCGCAAATAGAAGAGCAAAATGCAATTTTTAATTGTTTTTTCATGGCCTCAAATATGAGCACCAAGTTATGGATCTCGATATTGCCAAATGTGGCCACTTTTGGCACTATTGAGATTCACGACTTATTGCGTAAGTTTGAGTTCTCAAAAGTATATTTATAAAATGCATTCCACTCTTTCACCTGCGCGAAATAACCGAAACTTTTAATCCAAGCCTTTAATAAAATGCAATTGATTTATTTCCATTGGCGGCGCTACTGAGCTCATCGATACACCTTAAGCAAAAACATATTACTTAATTAAAAAATGTGGATTGGCGCCAAACCCCACTGATAGGAGTCTATACGGTCTATACCTTCTAAATTCAAAATTCTAAGTTTAAAAAAGTTTCATTGTTCCCGTCTAAAGAAGGGCTTGAAAGAGTTGGAAGTCAGGTCCGGTAAATCCTACGGTTGCCATGGAGATTGTAAAATTAAGAAAAATAAGTGTAGAAAAATGGAAAATGAAGTATTTAGAAAATATCGACCCGTCTCACAACGTGTCGATATTTGTGAGACGGGTCGATATTTTCTAAATACTTCATTTTCCATTTTTCTATATTAAAAATTGCATTGTGAATGTCAAAAATCTAAAAATAAAAATAAAAATAAGTGTTTTATAATGAGTGAAAGCTGTATCCCGTTGTATCATAATGACCATTATTAAACAGTTTTATTTTTTAAATTTGACTATGGCATAAAGTGTACCAATATACGTGCAGGCATGAGTTCATAATTCGAATATTATAACATGAGTGTAGATAAAATAAATTACAATGACAATCTCAATCAATAAAGAATCAATCTGGTACAATATTTTTTATAATCAGGGGGGTAATTGTCTAACTCAACATCAATCGCAATCGCATTCAGTTTGAAAGATATTTTACGGCCATTGCTGCTTTTGTCAACTAATATTTTGACAACTTTCTTCAACAACAAGTGATGGATGTCAAACTAAAAGCGATCGCGATTGATGTTGAGTTAGACAATTGGGGGGCTGTTCTTGATTTAGGTAGATCTACTGATCTACTAAAGTAAAACTAGATAAATAAAGAGGCGATCATATTATTTCTGATGTAAGTTAATATTAAGCATGAATATACTCTCTTCTTTTAACTAAATTAATTCGAGATTTTAATGTACCTAAGATAAATGATTATTTAAATAAAACACATTTTAGTTTATTCTAGAATATGTATTATTTTAAAAGCCTGTACAAAAAAATACCAATGTTGTCTCGAAACCAGTTCTTAAGTTTTACTTTGCCCTTTCTAACAACAACCCGGTAAATAATAATATACCATCAGTTATAATTTTTAAGATTTTAAATTATTTTTTGTATTCAAAATGTAACTTTGTAAGTATTAGAAAAATTGTGATAGTAACTGCAAGTAGATATCCAGTCCGTAAGTCTACTTGCAGGACTGTTGGTTTTCTTCTGACACAATTTTTCTAATATTGGCTATTAATGTTTATGATATAGCTCAATCAACATTACTATGAAATTATTTGGCCCCAGAGCTTGGCAATAAGTTATTAAGACGTATATTAGTTCCACAACGATGTTCTAAATAATATGTTAAATTAAATATTATTTTTGTATTTTATACATTTTTTAAATATTTTTTTATGTTTAAAAAATTATTTAAGTTCTTTTGAATTTTATATTGAATAGTATTTAAAAGATCGTAGGAAGTTCTTTATTATTTAATATTAATAATCTTTTTCGTATTTATTTTAAGTAACATTTTTTTTTCTTCTACAAGTTTTATTTTGTAGCAAAAATCGTGCTACATAATAAAACTTTATACCAATCTTTTCCTGAATTTTATTTACTGAATAAATATCAAAATTTTATTATAATACAGTTTTTCCCCACAGATAAAACCGAGAGGAAAAGAAACTGCAGCACAAACACATGAAATATGCACAACGCATTCAAAGAAAGAAGATAAAGTGTGTACAATGAAACCTTTCCTGTTTCCTACCAGAGACCTAGGTATATCAGTTTTGTCAAGTCCTCACCGTCCGTCAACTTTTCATCCTTCACACCATCCTTCGGCAACACATTGCAGTGGATCCCACTCTCCTCCTCGAACGACGAAATAATCATCTTGTTGGCTATACGCCTTCGTGTAGAACTTCATTCTCGCACAGATTTTTCCACTTCCTCGGTCCAAATTGCTACAATAAATTGAACCACAAGCTAAATATCAGCCATTCACCAAAAAACACATGTAAAATACTTGTTACCCAATTTTTACAAAACCAAACATATCTGGGGCCGGTTCTCAATCGAGAAAAGTTCACATTTATAAGCTCGACATTCAAGTTTATCATAGTTTACGGACCAATCGATGTTCGTATACGAACTTAGCTGTCAAAATGAATTTGTTGACATGTGGGACAGTTTAGTTTGTTTGAAACGTTCTAACTTTTCAATGGAAACCACAAACAAAAGTTCGACATACGAATTACCACACTGAAAAAATTCGAATGCCTGAGAATCGGAAGACCTTATATCATACGCACCACCACATAACTTGTTCTCTCCTGCTTAGGAATTACATACTTATATTTTCAGTCGCACAAAATTTACATTTCTTTGCTGTTATTATTTTTATTGTTTTTGTTAGGCACCTGAGCTTCAGTCTTTATTTATGTTCATCATCATCAGCCATTTAATGTGCCCATTGCTGGGGCACTGGCCTTCCTTATGGATGGATAAGGAGAATGGGCCATGACCCACCACGCGGGCCCAATTTTTGGTCACCCATCCCGTGACCGACCATTGCGAAAGTTGCTTAACCTCAACGATCGCAGGCCGAGCGCAGTAACGACTGCACCACGAGCTCCTCGATCTTCTTATCTCTATCTTATTTATGTTACTTTTTCCTAATTAAATTCTTTTGTATTTTTACACCTCTTCCAGGTTGCTTAGTATTTGGGCAAATATTTTGCATGTTCAACTTTTTTCCCTTCAGGGGGGAGGGTGCTGGTATCCTGAGATACAGGCTTAGCGCTCAGTTCAGGTACCAGTCTCTCACAATCTTTTTCTGACAATATATTTAAGTTATATAAGTAAGTACTAAAGTTGTAAAAAGATCGTGGAAGGGAAAAATAAAGATTATTATTATTATTATTTATAAGACAGGATCCTGAATTGTATTCAAAAGAAAAGGAAAAAGAGCGTCAGCGATACCTTAGACGAAGAAGGCAAGAATGAAAAAAAAACTGCTAATAAATGAAAAGTCGCCAGCGAAGAAAAAAGCTAAGTATCAGAATGAGAAACAGAGATGCTTCTAGAGCATATCGTCGAAGGCAAAAGCAAAAATGAGCTTTAAAGTTATTTAGGATATTATGCATCTTAAAAAGTGTTCAACCGGAAATCGATGTGGAAGAAAAGATGTAAAGAATATTAAATTCAAAATTGTAAAAATTTGGATAATTCCATTATAAGTATTTGATTTTATTTTAGTACTTACCTAATTAAAATAGTGAATAAATACTTTAATTTATTAATTGTTTATTGCCCACATACTCAAACTCACATAATATTATTATAATATAATATACCTACATACCTATATTTTTCCTGTAGTACTTATAAAATAATAATAGGTCTTTACCTATGAAATTGCCGTTTTGTATGGAGATTTCTGTAATTATTTTTTTTCCATACTAACGTTTTTGTTATTATTTAACGACTAATATTAAGTAAATTTACAAAATTTTACACACGTATTTATGGACATTTTAACTACTAAATGACACATTCGTTAAGAGAAAAAAATTTTTTTTCACTAAGTTACTACTAATAAAGTACGAAATTCTGGAAACAAAAATAGTCGTAACTTTCGGAATAAGTTTTTTCTATGTAAATAATCAAATATCGTGGTTATTAAATTATCAAAAGTTGCTCGATACGGTCTTAATGTAACGCAATATAAAAGAAATTATATATTTCTAATATTATAAAAGTTGTTAAGTTTTATGTACAAAAGAAAAAAACGGCAATTTCATATGTAAAGACCTATTATAAGATTAAAATTAAATGTAGGTGTTGAAAAATTGAAAATAAAGTATTTAGAAAAAAATCGACCCGTCCCACAACCAGCTCCGATGGGACTCGAACCCACGAAGTTTCTAAATACTTCATTTTCAATTTTTCAATAACAAAAATTGCATTGTGAATGCAGTAGGCAATTACTTTAAAGTTTTGTTACCGTCGCGACATTAACTTCGAATTTTTATTAATTCTTGTACTTATTGGTTTTTTCAATTCAATCAGTCTTCACTGAGTATACCTATATACCACTGAAGAATAATATCTAGTAGCTATTAAGAAATCCAAAAAACCGCATACTTAATCCCAAAATGTTTGCAATGTGCTTCTCGAAATCGTCTTTTAGTCTTCTGTATTTTTTATTATATCTAGATTATTGACATTTAAAACCCATTTTTTCAGCCCCGAAGCCAGTTTTCGTCGATGGCGGTGGCGGAAAAATAATACTGTACATTGACGGCATTAGATTTCGTAAAAGCGGCACGACAGTAGCTGGCAAAGCAAGATGGCGGTGCACGTCGCATGCGCGGTACAGCTGCCGAGCGGTCGTGCACACGTTGGAAAACGAAATTGTGTACTACAAGGACGAGCATATTACGTCCTCTGTTATCATCCCTTAGTGGTATCCACCTAGGTGTACTGAGCAGGTGGACCACGAACACTAATCTTTGTTCGTGGTCCACCTTTGTCCACCTGGGTGATACACGAACATAAATTTTATGTTCGTGGTCCACCTTCAATGTGATGACCAAGATTTTACGGAGTAATAGCATTCCTGTCCGGAATAGAATTTCTCCTAAATTAGGATAATTTGGTTTATACTAGGGACCCGCCGGCTTCCTACATAATTGATAATATGTAATGTAGATACATACCTAATATGCATGTCATATACAGGGTATGAAAAGAAGCTTAACGAAGCCGAAAGTCACGTATTCTGTCCATTATTACGAAGGTTTTTCTGTACTGGGCCATACCTGGGACTCTTCTGATTACTGAGATATCAAGTATCAAAGTCAAAATATTGTAATTTTGGTTTTGACAGAAATAAATGTAAAACGTGATTACTAAACTTTCGTCAAAAGAAACATTATCAAAATTATTAAAATTTCTTAGTCAAATAGGCTTATGAAATTTGAAGACGCAATGAATATCAAGCGCAGTCACTGCCGCACACGCACACTAATCTATACTCTATACACATAAATAAAATTTGAGTGTCTGTTTGTAATATTAAAGTAACCACTTTTTACAACATGCATATGATTATATATACGGTGCATATACCAAAACAACATTTTTTTAAATTTTTGTCTGTCTGTCTTTCTGTCTGTCTGTCTGTTTGTTCCGGCTAATCTCTGAAACGGCTAGACCGATTTTGACGAGACTTTCACTGGCAGGTAGCTGATGTAATAAGGAGTAACTTAGGATATTTTTTATCCCGATATTCCCACGGGAACTGGAACCACGCGGGCGAAACCGCGGGCGGCCGCTAGTGTACAATTGAAGTTTACGCGAAGGTGCACGACTCGCGGGGCAATCACACACACATGCACACTTTTTTGCACGCGTTTCATTGCTTGTCTTAGAAAACACCCGTTTTTTTATACTTACCTAAAAGTTAAAGTAGTTTCCCAGCAATTATTTTTACTGAATGTTTCTCAGTTTGATGTATACTATGTGTATATTACGGCTTCGTTAAGCTTCTTTTCATACCCTGTATATCGGAGTGCGAGGCTCTACGGACGGTATCAGGATGGGTTAACATTATTTATTACGATCTTATGTTTGTGGGCGAAGGGAAACGCTAGCGAATGCTTAACAAAAAGGTTGATAATAAACAATCTAATCTAACTGCGATTAGCACTTACTTAAAGTGACGATCTAGATATCCTAATAACGTTCTTTCTAAGACTAGGTTTCAGGAAACGAATAACGAGTTCGTGGGCCACGCTTTAACCTTTTAACGTCTGTATCCCGAATGCCAAGCATCATGGCTCTGATGCATCAAGTTTGCATCCCATAGTTTTTTTTATAAATGTCTCACAAATCACTATTACGTGCCCTCGTCGACTACGTTCTGTGTCGATAACATTCGTTCGTTCCCAGGAACTTAATTCAATATCTTAACACATGACTCTTCAAAGCCAACAAGAGCTCTTTTCCGTATCAACCAAATATTTTAGGCAATAAATAAAAATAACTTGAAAGTTATTATGAACCTAATTATTTTTAGAGCGTAGTATACCTATATCATCTATACATAGTTTCATGTGTCAATAATTCTATAATGTAAGAATGTCATCTCAAAATTAAGTAATCTTAGTTGTTTATAATTAAACATAATATAGATCGTAGGTACTCGTGTTATTCATGTAGTGATTTCTGTCGAAAATAAAATCCATAAAATTTAATCTATAATTCTTTTATTAGTATTTATTATCTATTAACTATCTATTGACCGACTTACTGACAGACAAAGCACAGCCGAAACTACTGCCTTGGAGAGTGTAGGGGAGCGCTAAGAGAGGATTTTTAGAAATTCTCCACCTAAGAGGGTAAAAAGGGGATAAGAGTTTGTTTGAAACATTTTATTTACTCAGTGGATAAAGTTGAAACTTTGTGTATAGGTTTCTCAAGTAACTTAAGGTGCATGTAGTCGTGAAACTATCATTTTTGAGGCCCTAAAACTCATAAATTAGCCTACTGATGAATCCAGAATTAACATATATTAAATATTGATATATAAACTTCAATCTAAGCATTAAAAAAAACATAGTCTTTAAGATACTATTAAAAAAAACATTGAAATGAAGCTGTTTTCAACTTGAAATACGCTACGCTTCTAAACTACAAGTGATATTTTCACGCTTCTTGCAGGAAAAGATTGCTAACTTGTTTAACTTAAAACTGAGCATTTTTCGTTTTAAAATAATACATAGTTTTGACGAAATGTGTGTTTAAGCTGTTTTGGTGCGGTTAGCGGGCGGGAAAATTAGGCCACTTTTCTATGCCCAAGGTCGTTGGCGATACCACGGGCCTTAAGTGAATCGGAAAGGTTTTTTGGAAATTCCTCCGCTAAGGGGGTAAAAAAAAGTCCAAGTATGAATGAAACTTTTTACTTCTTCAATTGATTCACTTGAAACTTTGTACATAGGTTCTCAAGGTGACGTTAGTAAGCACTATTAAAGAAATTTTGGAAATTCCCCCTCTTAGGGGGTAAAAGAGTTGTCCGCGTTAGAATTAACTTATTTATTTTTCCAATGGATTCACTTGAATGAATCTTTGAACATAGGTTCTTCAATTACGAAACTTTTTATTTCTTCAATGGATTCACTTGAATGTAACTTTGTACATAGGTTCTTTAATGACGTAAGTAAGCACATTTTTTTTTGGATTTTAACCCCCACTCTATAATGGGGTTCAAATCAAATCTAAATTATTTATTCATTTTAGGCTGATACAGCACTTGTGAACGTCAATGAAACTACGCTATCGGTTCGCAAATCCTACGGCGGAAGGCCTTGTAACGAGAAGAACCGGCAAGAAACTCGCCAAGTGCTTTTTTTTTTCTCTCTGTCATATTTCATACACAGTCGTCAAATTAAAAGTGACTTTAACATAATATAATATGTAAAGTCACCAATTTCATCTTAAATTAAAATATAAGATAAAAACTCGGTAATCATGGCAGTAAATAATTTTCAATAACTTAAGAAATAGTCATTCAAAAGGTAGTTTGTTGTAATTAACTGATCACCTAACTAACCTTACCTAACCCGCAAAAAAATAAGTGGGCACATAAAACAAATAAATTAAATAATAATACTAAAATGGTCACTGTCCAAAACTGTGAGTGTCCATTTAAGGCGAGGATTCCCGACCGAACGGCCGCGCTCGATACACTTTACGCGGACGCAGTGGCAGCCGGCAGTGAACTGTGAACTCGCGAGAGCCCCGCGAATCGAAAATCACTTAAAATTCAATTAAAAATTAACTAATAAAAAAAAATTAATTATGACGGCTGGAATCCCTCGGCTAATCAAAGACAATAATTTTCGTATATTTTTCATTAACTAAAACAAAGTATACTGCAAGTAATACGATATTTAGATTACGAATATACGAAAAAAACGGCCGGAAGCACTAGATAAATAACTGTAAAATAACATATATCTTTTCCAAGTTTTAAGTACTTCTGATTTGCGAGTAATCCATTATTTAAATTACCCTATTTTGGGGAATCGCAGCCTTAAGTATTTTTAGGTTAGCACCCAAGTGCTTACTTGGAATTTTTCGTGGCCGAGTTGAATGTTAAAACATTTTGTAAGTACCTATAGCATGTACCCTGATAAAAATTTGCAGGTTAAATAAAAATTACTATTAAAATTTATAAGATCCCTATACATTATTAGTATTTATGCGAATAAATGATTTGATTGATTGATTGGTTGATTGATTGTGCATTAGAACATATTTTTTGTCATTTATCTCGTTTTTATTGTTATTTCACAGATTACCAGTACATCCGCTCTAAGAAAGGAAAGCAGTTGATTAGTTACAAAGGTTATAAATATTACAAGAAAAGTGCTTATGGGGCAAAAATTAGGTGGGCTTGCTCGACATATCACAAGCCTGGACACAAGGGATGCACCGCCGTTATTTACACAGTAGGGAATGACATCGTCAAATACTCACATGTTCATAATCACCAATGAAGTTTATTGTTAAATCCACGAATCAATATTAGTTGTGAAAAAAAGTTGACTTTAAAAAATCTATTTTAAACATTCGGAACTGTAAATGCCATGATGCATTGATAAAAGTTCGTTGTTTGATGATTCCGTCATGGTTATGGTTTTAAATGTTGACTACAGTTAGGGACTAAAAGACGAGTTGTTTTTTTTTACTATAAAATCTATTTTAAACATTCGGAACTGTAAATGCCAAGATGCAATGATAAGATATTGTGTTTTTTTTTAATCGTTAAGTGTGGCATAAAATAGTAGATTGTATTACAAGGGAGCAAAATAATATATTTACGGCGAGGGCGCTATTTTGAATCCAGAGCGCAGTGAAGGATTCTAAAGTAGAATCCTGAACGCAGCGAGGGATTCAATATACTTTGCCCAAGGTGAAAATAATTTTGCGGCCGAGTAATACACTCTGCTTTTCATCCCTCTCTATAAGAAAGCCAAAGAGTCTTTCTTTGGCGTTCGGATACATCAGAGCGCTAGTCGGACAAAGGCAACACATTTTTGTTTTTTTTTTAATAAAAAAAATTACTTGTCCATCGGATTCCTTATATGTATCTCCGGGGCTAGCGTAGGGGGGTTGAAAATTTTGTTAGATTTTAGCTACGACGCACCGTTTACGAGATACGCTCAATTTTATAAAATTCCTTTTTTTAATTTTTTTTTTAAAGAACTGCTCATCTTTTGCTACTCTCCAATCAATGCTTTTTTAATTATGTTCTAAATTCAAATCTCATTCGTTTTGGACCCTATTATGAAGCTGTTCAAAATTCAAATCTCATTGTTAACCTCTTGTGATAACAGGTAAACAATGAATCATTTTGGGCCCTGTTATTAGATAAACAATCATCGTTTTTCGAATCGATGGGATGAAAAATATCTTTTCATCAAGCCCTAGCGAGCAGCACCGTGTGTAATATTACACGAATCATTTGGGGCCACTTTTGGCCCCCTCATTACTCAAAAACTTTAGCACCTATAGGTACCTACATGTCAAATTTCATATACTGAGACTTGCGAGAAACATATTATGGCTTCAAGTTTCATAAACACACCTTAGATGATTATTTAGATATTAACATCCAAAAATTTGCCATAAGGTGCCGAAACGTCGGAAAAAACTGAAATCCTTTAAAAAACGCAACCAATAACTAAATAATGTGTTAAATAAAGCGTGAAAATTTTCGTGGAAAAGTTGTTTTATGTATTTTATTTGAATTCTAAATCCGCAAGTTTCTATTGCATTCATCCGAAACTTTGGCTTGCTGGTAGAAACTAGCCATCGAACATAGGGCTCTTCCATGACTGTTTTAGTAGGTACTTAATAATACCGTGACCTGACGGCGCGGCCGGTGGGCCGGGCCGTCCATGAGGTAGTATATGAGCCGTGCATCGTCCGGACGTGGCACATTACTCTAACTTATCTTTGGGAGCGTCTCAAACATCGCCCTGTCACTTTAAATGTCAAACGTATGAAAGAGATGCCATGATGTTTGAGACGCTCCCAAAGATGATTTGCGTTCGAGAATTCGGGCGTTATTCGATCAAACTAAGGACAGAATTTGGAGTGTAAATAGCATTTAGAATATTAAATTATTGAGATGTAATCTAACAATTATAATTATGTTATTTTTTAAGTGGAATTCGTGGAAAGTAAGCGTGGGACGTATTTGCTGAAGTACAATGGGTTCACATTCTACAAGCACAGCATTAATGGAGCTAAGAAGAGGTGGGTCTGCTCGACGCACCACAGGCGAAAGTGCAACGCCGCTCTGTACACCACCATTGATAATCAACTCCTCAAGATAACCCACAGCCATAATCATTAGAAACGAGTGTTTTTAGAAAGATTTATTTAGTTGAACTGTAGCAAATGCTATATAAGATTTATTTATATCTGTTGAATGCATCTGACATGATAAGTAATTATAGGTCTATTTCTCTAGCGGATGTTATGGCGAAAGTATTGAACAGTCTACTGCACAAAAGTTTAGCTGATCACATTCAAGTACATGATAACCAGTTTGGTTTTAGACAGGGATTATCGACAGAAAGTGTTATTACGGCCCTTAAGCACAGAATATATAATAGTACTAACGTACCTAAAGCAGACTGTCCGTCCATTACTATACTGTCAGAAAAAAATATTGCCTATTTGGGCTTGTGTATGGACCTTTCTAAAGCTTTCGACTTTGTTAATTACGACCTATTATGGAGCAAACTTTCTTCGGAAACAGATGTACTTAAAGAAATTATTGATAAGTTTAAATTTTGGTATGGTAGTCAACGAAACTACGTAAAATGGGCAGGATGTCACTCTGACATGTACTTTCAAAAATGTGGTGTAAGGCAGGGAGGTTTGAGCTCTCCTCGCTTATTCAATTTGTATGTGAACTAGTTAATAGGCGCGCAGTTGCAGCGTTGGCAGTCATATAGACGGTGTATGTGTCGCAGGAGGATAGTTGAATCCGCTGGATAGTTAAGTATGGCAGCATGTACCCCTCGGAAGTCATGTAGAACACGTGATAGGTCAGAAATTTAATCGAAGTGATCGCCTTAAATTTCGTGGTTTTTTTTCTGTGACTCCGTCAACTTATGGGAAGATAAAATAGCTTACGGAAAAAATGATCTGAGTAGGCGTTTAATAAAATGGCGGATTCGACCATTTGGCTGCGACATATGCAAGTATAACTTCAGTTATGCGGACGATATGGTTCTATAGAGCCCATCTATTAATGGGTTCAGGAGGCTCCTTTCTATATGTGATAAATATGCGGCGGCCCATGGACTTACGTTTAATACCAGCAAATGTCAATGGATACTCTTTAAGTCACCAGGGTCGGAAAGTAACCTACCGATTATTTCATAATGTGATTAACTGTTGCAAAGAGTCCAGTCCTTTAAGTACTTGGGTCACTGGGTTACCGAAGACATGAAGGACATTACCGAAGACATGAAGAACAATGATGATATGAAGAGGGAACGTAGGTCATTGGCTGTTCGCTGCAATTTGCTGGCTCGTAGATGTATACGCTGTACTCAATCAGTCAAAGTAACTTTCTCTTCAAAGCGTACTGACAGTCTTTTTACATCAACTGCATGCGGCGGGTATACATTGACCTACGTATCCAATATAACAATGCCCTAAGGGTGCCGTGGCGGTGCAGTGCTTCCAACATGTTTGCGGAAGCTAGATTAGATGGCTTTACTGCTATTATGAAGAAACGATGTGTCACGCCTACGCAGCAGCTCTAGAGATAAATCTTTGGGTTACCTATTCATTGATACATGGGGAATTACCTCGTCTACAGGGTTGGGTGCAGATGCACAAAACTGATTAGAGTGTGTGTGTTATGTGTATTTCTGTATCGTTGTAGTTTACTAAACCTAGTTTTAAGGTTATTGTTACTATCACATTTTATGGGCTCTGCCGGAAATAAATTGATTGAACTGAATTGAATAAACAAAATTCTCAAACATTTTTATTGAAATTTTAAATACAATCTACGTTCTCCTGTTTAAACAGTGCCTACAAGTCCTACAACCTGCGCGGTTTCATCTGCGTAGTTTCCATTCCCGTAGGGTTATTGGAATAAAGTAGACTATGTGCTATCCCAGCCTCATAATCTGTCTCTGTTCTAAATTTAATCAAGAAACGTCCTAATGTTCTTGAGTGATTGACCCTTCGAACTAGTACTTTTACGTGATGTTAGTATGAATCGCTTTTACCGAAAAACATGCAAAGAGACATAATATTATGTAGACTTTGTGACTTAAAAAAACATAACTTTTCATACAAATTTCCGAACAGCTGATCGTTTTTCGTATGAAAACAAGTTTTTTCGGAAAGTTGTAGAATAAACTTCGTTATTTATGATGTTAGTTAGCTACTTCTGCTACATTAATGGTGTTTTAAAAACAACCTAGTTTATGGATGTATTAAATTACTGTTTCTTTGTTATTGCTTTATTATTTATATTTGATACGTAATTAAAAGCTGTAGGTCTACAGCTAATAATTTCTAAATAACTACTTTTTGACTCTAAATTATTGTTATTTCACAGATTACCAGTTCATCCGCTCTCAGAAAGGAAAACTCTTGATAAGTTACGGGGGCTATAAATATTATAAGCAAACTACTTCCGGGGTCAAAAGTAGGTGGGCTTGCTCCACTCACAGCAACAAGGGATGCAGCGCTGTTATTCACATGGTAGCGGATGACATCGTCAAGTGCTCACATGTTCATACTCACCAATAAAACTCATTATCCCTTATCCGGAACTTTAAATGTAATAATAAGAATACGAGTGGTTTTTTATTCGGTGTGTGTGCAATATACTTAAACTTTTTAATATTTAATCACTGAGGTAGTCCTTTTGAATATAAGTGGATTCTATATATTATACATATTTTTGTCCGATTCCCCTAATAAACTTTTAAATAAATTGATGGGAATTCAAAGATACTGTGTTTTAAATGCTCGTGTGTACTATCATGCTTTCGTACCGTAATATCTGGTTTCATACATGATTTTGGATTGCATTCATATCTTAAGTTTTCGTGTGTAATAAATACATACTGATCTATAAATATTAAAAAAATGGGATTTTACCGGACATTTTGTAACAACGGACCCGGCAAAGGTGCCGAAACGTCGAGATATTAAAAATAACTAAAAAGTGTATTCGCTCGGACGCTGAAAGGTCGTGAGTTCGAGTCCCATCGGAACTAATTGTGAGACGGGATATTTTTTTCTAATACCTACTTAATTTTCAAAAATGTAAAAAAAAATTAAAATCTAAAAATAATTTGATAACCTAAAAATATAATATAAGTTAAATATTACCTACAACATTTACCTACACAATGTTTGAAATTACTGTCTGCATTTTTGTTGCATATAGGTTTATTACGCATATTTCTTTTGCGTTTAGTCAACTAATGACCCGACACTTGACCGATTCTCGAAATATACAATTCTGTGGACAGTTCAATTCACTAATTAGTCGACTAACCAATTTTTATAATTTAACTCATTATTATTGTTATTTCACAGATTACCAGTACATCCGCTCTAAGAAAGGAAAGCTGCAGATTAGTTACGGGGGTTATAAATATTATATGAAAAACATTTCCGGGGCAAAAACTAGGTGGGCTTGCTCGACACACAGCCACAAGAATGGACACAAAGGATGCAGCGCGGTTATTTATACAGTAGGGGATGACATCGTCAAATATTCACATGTTCATAATCACCAATGAATGTTTTTTATATTTTTATTCGTCCCTCTGGGTTTTTCTTTTTTTTTTTTAATCTAATGTTTAATTCTAATAATTTTAATTTATTTTCTGTGTATTTTAAGATTTGATTTTATGTTTTATTACCGTTACCATTTTAATTGATTTTTATAATGTAATATTTTATAACTTTAACAATTTAATTTAATTTTAATTTTTTTCATGTCTTGATCTAATGTTTAAGCATTTATTTACACATATCTGTGGAGTTGCAGTTTACCTTATTTACCAAAATCATGTAAAATCTGAACAACTATTACTGTAAATCTGTTTTGTGTAATAAAATTAAATAAATAAAAATAAATAAATAAAACTAATTGTTAAATCCAAGAATCAATATTAGGTACCTAATTTTCTATCAGTGTGTAGATCATTTAGAAAATTGTGTAAGTTTGAAGACGAAAATAATTTGGTAAGTTTTTTTTGTTTAACTTTAATTCGTCCGTAACGAGCGAGTATCGTCATAATAATAATTATTATTCAATATCACTTGCGCTTGCAATTTATTGATATTCTAATAGTACATTATTGGTGTTTTTTTCATGCCCCTCGTTAGTTTTTTGTTATGTAAAATAAATAAATAAATAAATCAGCCTGGGTCGTCCCACTGCAGGGCAAAGGCCTCTCCACCTTCCTTCCATTTCACGCGGTTTAGAGCTGTTGTGTATAAAATAAATATAATTGAATTTTATATATATAGATTAGATTGCCTTCATTCGGATTTTAAATAGACTAAGCATGTGTTGTGTAATAATAACCTATTAGAGGTCCCAAAAACATTTTATTAAATATTCTTTATTTTGTTACTTAATAATATTTTTATTTTAAAAATACTACCTACTTGTTTATTAAAATAAATCAACACCTTCCTTCTATTTATAAAGCAATTTAAATGAAATAACATATTTTTTTCATTTTTAGGGTTCTGTAGCCCAATGGCAAAAAACGGAACCCTTATAGATTCGTCATGTATGTCTGTCTGTCTGTCCGTCCGCCTGTCCGTCCGTCTGTCCGTCCTTCCGTCCATCCGTCCATCCGTTCACTGTAGACACAGGACCAATAAGACACTTACCCGGTGGATTTGTTCCTCACACAACAGCAAAGGATGTAGAGCATACTTCTTCACGGTGAATGGCGAACACTCAATCAAGTTAAAGCATCAACATACATATTAGACATTAAAAAAAATATTTTTTCACAAAATCTTCAACATTAGGCTATGTTCATTGCTTCTAAGATATTCTTATAGACTATGACAATATATCCTGTATTATTAAATATAGTTGATTTTCGTGACAATGAAAATTATTGTAATGGGAACATGCATTCGCAATTTAAATAAAGAATGTTGTCGTCTCTTCAATGTTTAATAAATTTTAATAATAATGATTATTATAATTTAAATTTATGTTTATTAGAAAGTATTTTCCCGTAGGTATACTTGAAAAACAAACGCTGTGACACAAACACATCAAAATGTGAATATAAAAACTACTGCATTTAATGCGCGTACTCGTGCAAGTAGTAACAGTTTTTATTTCATCGAAATCGCCACGATTTCCAAAGTTACAGCATTGTAAACTTTCACCAGCTTTTGTTTTGCTTTCCTTGCGCGTGTTACTTTAGGGAATAAGTCAAGTTATAATATTGACTGATACTGAACTGATAGACTGTTATTGTTTGTTATTAATAAAATATTATTTTATTAATAACAATCAATAATGATAAGATAAATTCTTCATAAATAACAATAATTAATAACAGTCTATCAGTTTTAATTCCACTTCCTGTTCTTAAGAAGGAACGTTTAGTTAAGCGGATATACATTTACCAACTTATTGATTTTATCACAGCCAAATGCTGTAAAAATCTGTCGATAATATCAAAGTTTGTATTTGATAACTAATAAAATATCATCATATGGCAATTCACTCAAAAATGTCAATATTATAACTTGACTTATTCCCTAAAGTAACACGCGCTATTGCGATGACGTCATGTCGCAGTGACATCTCCGATTGCGGCTGCTGCGGGTGGTTTCCGTTCAACATAGTGTCTGTCCGTGCGCAATCTGCGCGCAACTGGTGCGTTTGTACATTTTCTTCGTTCTAAGAATAACGTACAAGATTAGTATTTGATTTCGACTGCGCGCTAAATCTGTCACCTACTAGCGATACCGAAAGATATCTATCCCCCAGACTTATCTGACCCAGTGGTGGAGGCGCCACTTACAGTACAAAATTATCGAAATGGCTGTCAGTTCTTTGGTTCCATATTTAAGTGGTTAAATCCGCGCAGCGCCCCGATCGCGGTAATGAGTCACACCAATGATTTTGTTAGCAGCATATCTAAAAATATGTTACTCGAGAAAATTTTAAGGATGTATTTTTTTTGTTATTTACTATATTTGGGAAAAAATCCGTAGCTAGTGCGGATGGTATACGATTTCTTTACCAATGCACATATAGGTACCATGTTCTGCTTACGTATGCCAGCATAATATGCAAGAACATAAATGCAGAAATAATTGATTGCAATAAATAAAATTCTGAAAGCCTTATACAGGGTGTTTTTCTATAAGTGCAATACCTCTTAGGTGGTGATTGTACTCACGAATATGAACCACTTTTACTATGAGGCCAACTCTGCAACTTCACAAAAAATCAGCTGTTCCATCCATTCTGGTCAGGTAGGTATTAACAAATTGTATGAAACAGCAGATTTTTTTTGTTGAGTTGCAGAGTTGGCCCCATAGTAAAAGTTGTTCATATTCATGAGCACAATCATCACCTAAGAGGTATTGCACTTATAAAAAAACACCCTGTAGAATAATTCTGCGTTTTTCTTCTTTTTGTAGAAAAGAGGACATTGTTTTTTTAGGTTCATTTTTAGTGTGGCCTTCGCTTGGCTTAAGTACATAAGAAACAAACAGGAAAGAAAAGTAAGGTTAAAGAATATTTCTGTTTCAGAAGGCAACGAAGATTCATCAATAAAATCAATGGCAGCGGAACCAATGGTATTAGAAACTATGGGCGTGGAATCAACAAAAATGGAACCAATGGGGATGGAATCAATAAAAATGGAACCAATGGGAATGGAACCAATAAAAATGAAACCAGTTTTCATCACATCTAAAAAGGGAAATCCAGTTTTAACTCTTGGTGGTTACATTACTATTACTCACAACCAAGAAGAAATCTGATCAAAGAAAATTATGAAGTACGGTGGAATTGCCTGAGGGGCCTTAGCAAGGGCTGCAGAGCCTTCGTGGTCACCAACCACGAACAAATTGTAGCTTGCATCAATGACCATACCCATGACCCGTAATGTCTTGGTCGGCTTCTGATGATTAATATTGTAGTAGTGTTTAGACTATTGCTACGCTTGTTCGACTATATTTAAACACTTTTGTTGTGTTTTGGTTCAAACCCATTTTTAAACTATTTGAACTTATTTTATAACGTTGTTACAGTATTATTATATAGTTAATGAGGGGTAATAACCCTTTTAACTAAACTTGAGTCCGACTTTAAGAAACGAGCCTTGGCGAGCTGAAGAACCCCAATCCTACCGTTGCAATGGGGATTGTCAAATTAGAAATATAAAGTGTGCTATAAGGAATGACAGAGGTGTGTCCTAGTCTTCGAGTTTATATGATCGAAGGTCCTAGTAGTCACTACATTAAACGTTATTAACAAGATCTTGACTGATTTCTTTTTACCCGACTGTGGCGGAGCCCAACAGAAGGGTTATGTATTTGACCTGAATGTATATGTGTGTATCTGTTCCTGTGTTCCCTCGTAACTACTAAACGGATGAACCGATTTTGATAAATGATACGTAAACGTACAAAAGGCGGCATTTTCTGTGCATTGTAAAAAACATTTTTCGATCCTATGGAGTGGGGTATCAAAATTAAGGGCTAACGATTCCATAAATATTTATATAACATGCAGTTTTGTAGAACTCTCCGCTTTCATTTATCCAAACAAGAAAATAATTAATTTTTTTTAATCAGTAAGTTCTTACTTTAGAAAAGTGATTCAGATAATGAAAAGTCTAAAATGAAATCGTACTTATTAAATACAAAAACTGCATTACAGTCGGGTTTTTTTTTTCTAGAAATAAGAATTAGTTAGAAGAAATTTGTTATAAGCGCGTAACTAACGAGTATTCAAATTCCAGATTTCCCACCATATGAGATCCACCGATCACTCAGAGGGAACCAGATTTTACTCGTTCAAGGATATCGTTTCTCCATGTGCTCAAAGCTGGCTTCGGGCGCCAAACAAAGATGGCGATGCTCGACGCACCACAGCCGTGGATGCAATGCGTTTCTTCACACGATCAACAACCAAATTGCCATGATGAAGAACGAACATATCCACCCATCCACATATCTTGTGGAAAGAAAACCTTGCAGCGTAGCTAATGACTCTTTGGAAAATATTAAAATAATCAATGTGTCTAAACGTAGTTGGTAACTTACGATATTTATTATTTGAGTATAAGGGGTTATGCATCTCCCATAGGAGATATAGTCACTGCGGTCTAATAGATCTATTGTCTCTCGCCACCTGGTTAAAGTAACTCTTTTAGCCTTGTTCGGCAGCTGCCTGGATGCTGGTTATTTTAGGGCTGGTAAACTCGGAGATGTAGATTTGAATAAAAAGGCCGGAGGATTCAGGATAACACACTTTATTCTTCAACGCCATGCAAAAAGAGAGAGTGTTGCCACACGGCAAAAATGAACTTTATATTTAAATAAATGTTGCAATTACAAATTAAGTTTAATTATCCAACATGATGCCGCCTCACGAGACAACATTTATATATCTTATCTTATTGTAAGTAATAAAGATAATTTATTAAAAAATTAAACGGGGTTTCCTTTACTTGACATAAACCTATTTTACCATTACACTAAACAAACCAAGTAATTTTTTATAAAATAAACAAACCCTAATGTAGGCTTAAAAGGAAAGCTTAAAAATTAGTTTACTTACATTCTATAGGTAGTACACATACTTTGTGTATGGCTCGTACATGGGTTTTGTTATTTGAGGTTCTTACCTCCACAGCCCGGACCTTGCCATCCGTACCCATGAACAATTTGACAATTCTGGCCATAGGCCATGACATACATGTTAACTTATCGTCCTTTAAAATAACTAAATCACCTAACTTAATATTACTAAGCTCATGTTTCCACTTGGGACGATTTTGTAATATATTAAGATAATATTTATGCCACATATTCCAAAACTTTTGCTTTAAGTTTATGCATAACTGCCAAAATTTTAGTCTGTTATGTGGTACCTCAGTTAGATTATGTTCTGGATACATAGTTAATGCTGAGCCTATTATAAAATGCCCAGGAGTTAAATAACAATAATCATCTGGATTACATGACAATGGCAACAATGGCCTAGAGTTGAGTACTGCCTCTATTTCTGTAAGAACCGTATACAATTGCTCATAAGTTAAAACATTTTTCTGTAATATTCTTTTTATATGATACTTCGTACTCCCCACTGCCGCCTCCCAGAGCCCCCCAAAGGTAGGTGAATAACTTGGGATAAAATGAAAATCAATTCCCTTTTGCGAGGAAAATTCTTGCACCTGCCCTTGGTGAGCCTGCGAAGACTGCAATAAATATAGTTCAGATAATTGGTTCCTTGCACCCTTAAATGTACTTGCATTATCGCAGTGAATTTCACTGGGCAGCCCTCGACGGGATATGAACCTTTTCAGGCACGCTAGAAAACTGTCTGTGGTGAGATCGGAGGCTAGCTCTAAGTGAATCGCTTTTGTTGCAAAACACACTATAACTAATATATAACCTTTACCCACTAAAGAGCGTCTGACGCGAGACAGTTTCACATCAATGGGCCCAGCAAAATCCACTCCAATTTTTTCGAAGGGACGCCCCGTAGCAATGACTCTACTTGCAGGCAAGGAACCCATTAGCTGCTTAGCCACTACAGCCTTTTGTCTGAAACAAGTTATACATCTGTGCGTAATCTTTTTAATTTCTACCAAGCCATTTACCATCCAAAATCTTTGATTTAAGTTTGCAAGCATTAGCCTAGGGCCTGCATGTAGCAGCCTTTTGTGCTCTTTCTCAATGAGTAATTTAGTTATAAGTGAGCCTTTAGGTAATAAGATAGGGTGCTTTTGTGAGTAAGCTAAATCAGCATGATGCAACCTACCACCTACACGCAATAGCCCTACCTCATCCAGAAAGGGATTTAAGTTTTCTAAATTGCCTTTTAAATGCTGGCCTTTACTTAAAGATCCTATTTCATTCTTATAAAATTTTTGTTGTTCATACTGAATCAAAGTCATAAGAGCATTGTCTAACTCTGAACTTTTTAAGAAAGTTGTGTTTAATTTGGGTTTATTTTTATTAGCATTGTTAATAAACCTAAGTATATATGATAAAATTCGCACAATTTTGTCTAAATTAGAATATTTGTATAAGCGTTCAAACACATATATGAGTGAATTATCATCAGAACGTGCAATGGTGCTGGAAAACGTCGAACATGCCTTTATTTCAGGTAAGTCAGCTGGCTGAGGCCCGCAACAAACAGCATAAGCAAAGTCATACTCACTATTGTGAAGAAATTGGGGACCATGCCACCAAAAGCTATTGTTCGCCAGGTTATCAGGCTGGACACCTCTGCTAATGAGATCAGCAGGATTTTCGCTCGTATTTACATAAAGCCAGCTCCACTCATGCGTGTTTTGGCGTATTACATTTACTCTGTTCCCCACATATGGTTGAAGCTTTGCACTTTCAGTATTTAACCAAGCAAGAACAATCTTGGAATCGCTGAATAAGTAAACATTATTTAATTTAATTTTAAGATTTATAGCAAGGCAAACTTTAGCAGTGAGCTTTGAAAGCAAGAGTGCAGCGTTAAGTTCAAGTTTTGGCACTGTGAGTCCTTTCTTTTGCATAGGGTTTATGCGGGATTTGGAACAAAGCAAATGCATATGCACATTACCTGTAGCATCAACAAATCGCAAATATAGACAGCATCCATATGCTGTGCTACTTGATGCATCAGCAAACCCTATCAGCTCCGCTGTTCTGTAATTTGCACTACCTATATTTCTATCTAACAAAATAGGCTGCATGTTATTCAAACTAGAAGTAAATTGATCCCACTCTTGTTTTAATACTGGGGATGGACTATCATTCCAATTTTTGTTTGACATACAAACTTTTTGCATAATGGACTGGGCAACCACTACAATTGGACTTATGAATCCCATTGGATCATAGATTCTACCTATGTAACTTTAAATGGTTCTCTTTGTAACCTTTTCTGAATTGCAGGGCTTGGGAGGAGTTATAATAAACTTATCCCTCTTTATATCAAATTGCAAACCCAATGTTTTAATTTGAAAACTATCTTTTTGTAAATCTAAAGTATCAAAGTACTGTTTGTCTAGAGGAATATTTGATAGCATACGCTCATCATTTGAAGACCACTTATGAGGCTGAAAGCTTCCCAATGGGAGTAAATTGCAGAATTGGTCTTGTGCAGCTAGAGTTGTAGACAAACAATCATTGGAATATAAAATATCGTCGACATAACTATTATTTTTAATTATAAATGCAGCTAAAGGAAAGATATTTTCATTGCGATTAGCTAGTTCAATCAAGCAACGAGTAGCTAGGTAACTGGATGACTTTAAACCATAGGTTATTGTGTCCAGTCTGATGCATCTAATTTCCTCATTAAGGCTGTCCCTCCAAAGTATATTTTGAAGAGAAGTGTATTCAGTATTTACTTTTATGTTTCTGTACATATGCCTAATATCCAATGTGAAAGTATACTTTCCCAAACGAAACAACAAAATTATTTCAAATAAATCTCTTTGAACTACTGGTCCATTCAATTGCAAGTCATTTAATGATACTTTTTTGTTGGTTTTCATTGAACCATCAAAAACAGTACGCAGTTTTGTTGTTTTACTATTTTCATTAATGACAGCATGATGCGGTAGGAAATAAACTGCATCTTTATCCATATTATATGACTTGATATCTACATAATGACCATGATTAAGAAAAAGGTATTCTTGGATAAATTTCTGATATTGCTGAAATAAATCCGGATTTGCATGTAATTTTTTCTCTAAATTTATAAACCTTTTTAATGCAAAGTGAAATGATTCTCCCAAAGTATTATTAATTTCTGTTAAAGGTAACTTTAAAGGTAAGGTTACTTCAAATTGGTTATTAGTCAATTTTACATTGCTTTGAAATATTTGCTCGCAAAGCTCATGTTCTGAATTTTTTTCATTGTAAACTTCAGGTACTTGTTCATTAGTCCAAAACCTTTCAAGAATTTCATTTAATTCACATTTTAATACCACTTTGTTGCATGTATGCTGAGAAAGTTGATGAGGAAGATTACCTGCGACTATGTTACCAAACAAAGTATTCACCAGTTGAAGATGGTGCACTGCCGAGCTACTGGTTGCAGTCTGCAGTGAGCACTCACTGCTGACTGGTTGTGGAGATACACTCACCCTTCTCAGTTCACTCGGAATGAGTGCCTGAAAAAATACATCAGCCCCTATTAACATATTGATTTCGCTTGGCACATTAAATTGCTCATCAGCCAACCCTAGCTCTTTTGGCAAATTAAGATTTGATATATCAAATGTATAATGAGGCAAATTACATGTTATTTTATCTAAAATATGAAAGTTTACTGTAGTTTTGAAAGGAGTTTTTAAAGAATGTATTTCTAATGGAATGCTAGCTTTTATATTGCTTTTTGCGTTGGCTATGCCAATGATGTTCATATAATGCTGCTGAGGCCTCATGCCTAGCAGTTGCACAACCTTTGAGGTTACAAATGATGCCTGTGACCCACTGTCCAACAGAGCCCTTATATGGTATTCGGTGCCATCGCTTCCTAAAACCTTAATTCTGGCTGTGGGCAGAAGTACACTGTTATGATTATTGTTAAAATGCCCTGCCAGAGAGACAGGAGAGACAGATTGTTGTATGTTCTGATGTAGCAAAGTGTTGTGTGACCCTTTACACTCTAAGCACCGGAAGTGAAATTTACATTTTCCTGGGTGCATGTTCAAACATATATTGCACAGTTTATTTTCTTTTGCAAATTTTACCCTATTCTCTATTGGTTGCATTTGAAATGAATGGCAAGAAAATAATTTGTGAGTTTTAGCATTGCAAAACTTACATGTTGAAGTCGCTACCCCGATGAGAGAAGCTGCCTTGCTGTTGGGACGAACTGGTGGTTGCCCATGGCATTGTTCAACGTTTTCCAACGCCAGTGCCCTCTTTTCCAGGAATTTCAAGAAGTCTTCCAACTTAGGCTCGGCTTCAAAATCCTTCTCGAGCTGATATGAGCGTGCCGTGAAGGCATCTAATTTACGGGTTAAAATACATATTATAATAACATCCCAGTAAATAAAATTGGAATTGTGATTTTTAATTGCAGCTAATTGTTGTTTTATTGTGGCTATAAAATGCCTAAGGTTTTCAGCAGTAGATCTAGATAAAGGTTTTAAATCTAATAAATTACCTATATGCTCAGACACAATTCTGTTTTTGTTATCATATCTATTCTTTAAAATTAACAATGCTTCATTATAACTGTCAGCACACAATGGCAAATTTTTTATTAGGTCAAAAGGTTCACCACGCAAAAATGATCTTAAATAATATAGCTTTTGAACTAAATCTATCGTTCTGTCTTTGTGAATCATTGATTCAAATAAATTTATAAAAGGAGAATAATCAGTAAACTTACCATCAAAGTTTTGTATGGAAATAGCTGGCAATTTTAAAGAACCATTGGTGGTCCTATTTACACTTGCGACAGGCTGGCTATTAACGGAAGTATTACTTGGAGGAGCTTTCTCCTTTATTGCCTCATCTATAGCAGTGAGGATAGTGAAAAATTGGTTTTCCACTACTTCCGCGTCCTCGCCATCATCAGAGTTTAGAGCCAAAATTTCTTGACAAATACTTTCATATTGATTAAAAACTTGCAGTAGGCGATCGCGTTTGGCCATACATGTGGCATAAGTATGCATCGGTAATTCTGTAACAGCATTTACCATGCGTGTTAAAGCGCCCTTTAGGTAGCCACGCGCTGCAACCTTTTTGTTGAGTTCAGCTTCGCTTACATCGCCGGGCTTAGGGTTAGACATCGTTTACGCTTAACACTTAGCACTAAGTAAACCAATTTAAAACGCCGATAGTAAAGTAAAATTACAAAATAAAATCGGAACAACTAAAATTGACAAAGCGAATGAAGATGCGACACAAAATGGCCGAACGAACGAAGCTACGTTGGTTGGCGTCTCGGTCGGTGTTGCCCTGCGCAGCGCACAGTGCATGCAGCACACGCACGAGCCGAGATGAACCGACGGGCACCGAAGGTCGACGAATCTCGCGCCGAACACCGCGAAGCCAATATCTTGCGTCCTGCTCACACTCGTACCCCGTGTATCTCCGCTTTCTTGTTTTTCGCGATGACCGCTGCTGACCATAGACAATGTATGAAAAATTGCGTTTGTTGGTGCTCTTCTTCTTGCGCGTTTTCTCGCTCGCACAACGACGACGAATTCGAAGACGATAGTGTTGCGTCCTGCTTGCGCCGTTGCTGCGTGATTGCGTTGCGTTTTACAAAATGGCGATTGCGGTGTAGAAAATTGCCCAAATCTTATTTGGTTTGCCTGACCTTGCTCGCTCCAAATCTTCAACTCTTCTTTTCCATTCGAAGGACCATGTTCGGCAGCTGCCTGGATGCTGGTTATTTTAGGGCTGGTAAATAAATGTTGCAATTACAAATTAAGTTTAATTATCCAACAAGCCTGGAGGCTTCCAAGAAGTTTTGAATACTCCTAGCTTTATGAGTTTTAATCTCCTCCGGACGCATAATGTGTCGACCCAGATGGATTACTGTGTTTGTGGACAAGGGGCCCGCAGTTACACAAATGGTGCCTGGGCGTTTCCCACTGTACGTTTACTGTAACGTACAGTTGGAGCACGTGTGTTCAGTGTCACTCAATTTCATGTGAAATTGGCGATCAACAATAGCTCCTAGAAAATTGGTGCCTTTTAGTTTGCAGTAGCCGGTCAAGGCGCGGACTATCGCACAGATGTTCCTGTGAATTCCAGGAGTTCGGCTTTGCAAGCAGCCTTCTATAAGGGATTGGGCGTGTAGTAGTCCTGGTTGTATCAGCTAGTACTTTTTTGATTCGCCAAATAGGTTGCCCTTGAGAAGTTGCATAGCCTGGTTCTTTGAGATACCGCAGTCCTGTCTGATGGCCTTGAGCTCCAGTCCTTGCAAGTTCATCGGCTTTTTCGTTGCCAATGATTCCCAAATGACCCGGATTAAAGTTAATCTGAAATCCTTTGGCCCAGATCATTTAGTTTATTTATGCAGTCTTTTACCAATTCCGTATTTATGATATTCGAAATTGAGGCGTTAAGAGCTGCTTGGCTATCTGAGAAAATCAGATTTGATTGATATAGGTAGTTTCGTTGACGGTTGGCTTCCGCGCATTCTATGATGGCGTACACCTCCGCTTAGAATATAGTGGCATAATTTCCTAAATTCATGCTCTTGCTGAATTTCGGACTGACGCCAAATATTCCAAATCCTACATTGTCACCCATTTTGGAGCCGTCTCTAAACCAGATCAGGATCCCAGCCTTGCAGGTAATGAGATTGTCTGAGCAATCCTTTCTGCTCGGCAGTTCGATAACTGAGTACGATAACTACTAGAAGCCACTAAAACGACCTAATATTTCTCATGTTGATTGACTGCTGTCAAAGTGCTGCTGTCAAATAACTACTTATTGAAGTTTAATTCCAGCGATAGAAAGAAGTGCTGCTCTGTGTTTCGAAGGTTTTTATCATAATAATAATAAGGTCATACAACACTTTACTTCACAAAATAAACCGTTTTTTTCCGTACATATGAATAACTTTGGGACACTTAAGAATAAAAATAGCTAAGATGTAATTTAATTTTAATTAGTTTCTAATATTGAATTTTATGTACCTACTGTATATTCAAAACAGTGGCTGATTTACACATTTGCCGCATTTAGGTATAATTATCCCCATAGTGAAATGATTAAAGTCTTCATCATAAACTTATTTATACGTATAATAAGTAACGAAAATATTGACGATTTTATGAATAGTCAATATTTTCGTTACATGACACCCTCGGTACCGTTGGAAGGACGCGGTGAAGGCTGGCCTTCATGATGTCTGGCTCGTTATCCAAACACTCACTGTACTCCAAGTTCTAGGATTATGGTACGTTTGAGATGGTAGTTATTTTGAATAACGAGCGGTTATTTTGATTTGAATAACTGCAGACATCGTGCAGGCCGGCCTTCACCGCGTCCTTCCAAAACGGTACCGAAGGTGTCCACAGAAGTGAGAATACATTATGTTATAGGAAAAATGTGATAGTAAAAAACCACGAGCCCTATAAGTAGCTTTTAGGCGGGATTCGAACCCGCGCCTCCCGGAATCCGGCCCGATGCTCTAACCAACTAAGCTACCGAAAGGCTTACACGACTCGTAGAATTTTGCTATCACTTGTTACGCTGTAGGCCAGCGTTGCTTCATCAATGTGAGGAAATCCTCGCATCCGAAGGGCGTTTGTGGACTACACTGAATTTTACCGATCCGGAAAAAACGGATGCTTGTATTTTAATAATTAATTATTATAAATAATAGAATTTATTTATTTTGTGTAGTTTAGGGTTTGAAACATTGAAACTACACGAAATAAATAAATTCTTACTATTATAAATGATTAAATTATTAAAATACAAGCATCCGTTTTTTTCCGGATCGGTAAAATTCAGTGTAGTGCACAAACGCCCAAAAGAAACATTTTTACAAATGTTTAACAATGTAAATGTTAATGTAAAGATGTAAGTCGTGTAAGCCTTTCGGTAGCTTAGTTGGTCAGAGCATCGGGCCGGATTCCCGGAGGCGCGGGTTCGATTCCCGCCTGAAAGCTACTTATAGGGCTCGTGGTTTTTTTCTATCAAATTTTTCCTATACTTACAAAATTGCATTGTAAATGTATAAAAATAATATAAAATACCTCATGTTACGAAAAGGAAGTTTGTTAGCCTTGTTTGTTTTCACTCTCCGGTATTAAACTATATTGTGATAATTGTATTTTTTCTTGATTGTAGTTGTTGTATGATTGATTGATGATTGATTACTGAAAATTAGTGTTATAGTGATTTTTCAATTCTTTTTATTTCAGATGTTGCTTGCTTTTCGATATCACGCCGTGGCTCGCGTGTGCTGCATTTAAATGGATACACCTATGGGGTTAAGAAAAATAGTGGTTCTAAAGTGTTGTGGAGATGCTCTTCCCACAATCATAAAAGATGCTCCGCGTACCTTCACACAATAGATAATACAATCGTCAAAATAAAGAATTTTCATAATCACCAGGTTAAACGATTGGCCTAACAACGCATGTAAAAACCTCTTGTTCTTCTCGAAGGACTATGTAAGACTAGAACAAAAGACGTACGTACGTAGTAGGACGTGGTAAAGCTCCAAGCACACCCGCAAAAGCTGTAGAGCCTGCCTCCTTACCTTGGATGAGATCATCATCGCAATAAATAACTTACATAATCATGTGCCTGTGATATGAACAGTTACAGACAACTTACTTTTACTTTTTTGCATTCACAATGCAATTTTTATTATTGAAAATGAAGTATTAGAAAAAAAAGGTTCGATTCTCATTTTTTTCTAATACTTACTTCATTGTCAAAAGTACAGACAACGTCTGAAATTTGTGGACTGGTGTCAGTAACTTTAAAACAATACAAGCATTTTTATTGTTGAGAACGTTTACAACTTATTAAAACATTACATGCTTGATTGCCTATTTTTGTTAATAATTACAAAATAATAATGGTTGTTTTCTTTAGTGTAAACAATGCCTCCTTTATTTGAAAAGGAAGTCGTGAATAAGTTGTCATGTTTTGAAAATAGAGAAGATAGATTAAGTTGTTTTTTTTTATTAGTGACCCTTTTTTAATAACGTTGATGTGTTGAAGGACAACAACAACATGGTGCAATAAAGAACTTTGAACTTTAAAGGGACATTCAAAATGACTAAAGGCGCGTTAAAACTGCGCAATTCTTGTCAAACCCCGCCGAGTATGACGTCACGACCACATAAAGCAATTAAAGGCAGGATCTTCGAAATTAACGAAATTAACCTTTTTTAGATTCACAAGTAAACAATCAAATATCCTTTATTTTGAGCAGATAAAAATATATGATGAATTTTCATAAACGATCTTGATTATTTTGTGGCTAGAAACACGATATTCGTATCTTCCCTCGACTATAAAATTTTTCAAAAACAAAGAAAATTTTCATTATTTAATATTTTTTGGATAATAAACTTAGATTATTAATCTCTAATTCACGAATAATATATAGAAAAATAGAAAATGACATATAGAAGATTATTCTCAGGGTCACTGTCGCGGCTACTGCATGCAACGAAACAAGGCGGATGACGGCTGACGGCTGCGGCAACGTGATTGGCTGGCGGCGAGAAGCGGTCAAATTTCAAATTCAAAGGATGTATAAAAGCATCCTTTTGAAGTCAACGAAGAACACTCTCTCTCTTTTTTCGCATCTTAACGCATATTTTCCCCCATCGCATTTTATTTTCTATATTTCTATTTTGTATACCACTGTAACACAAGTAAAGCCTTTTTATCTATTTGCCTCCTCTCATTTATCACTTCCCGACGACCTACGCACGAACATCTGGACCTTCTGAGCCGCATTCTGGAAATTCTGACGAAGAATTTGGAGCAGCGATCTATAGAAAAAAGGAGAATAACTGAGGATCAAGCTGAGAACAAAGCGCAAAAGGTACGACCATCAGTTATCATTTCCTTCCTAATCCAGTGCTTAAACTTGTGTCTATTACTGTGGTAAATTATTTCATTGTACTAGTGATTGATACGCAGGGATCTTTATTACCAGTTGTTTGTCAGACCGTGCCGTTTGCTAGCACTAACTGCCACTGTTTAATACAATCCAACTTTCACTAGTCACCAAAATGGGTAACGAAAATGATCTGTCTCGTTCAAAATCCCCAGTTAAAATAACGGTCACTGACGATTACAGCACAAATCAATTAATTCGTGATCTAGTTAAAAAACGCGCCATTGTCAAGAGTAGATTAACTAGGTTTTCCAATTTCATTACAAATCTAGAGTGTGAAAAACCATTGTCTTCACAATTGATGGCAGATTTAAAGTTGCGAATTCAAAGCGTCAAAAGCCTTCACTTTGAATTTAACGGTCTTCAAAGTAAACTAGAAGAATCGGTTTTAGAAATTGATTTGGAAGAACAATTAAATCAACGCGATCAGTTTGAGAACAGTTACTTCGAAGTGATGGCTCAAGCTGAATGTATGTTGACCGTAGAGAGTGATATTTCTAGTTCCAAAGACTGCTCTTATAACTCGGTTAAGTTACCTACCATATCTGTACCGACCTTCGATGGTTCGAGTGAACACTGGCTGGAATTCAGGGACACATTTTTATCCCTTGTGCACAATTCCACACAGATAACTAACATTCAAAAGTTCCATTATTTAAAATCCTCATTAAAAAGTACCGCAGCCCTAGTAATAGATTCATTAGAATTCTGTGCCGATAACTATTTTGTAGCATGGGATTTATTATTGAACCGTTATAACAATTGCGGCTTGTTAGTACACAATCACGTCAAAGCGTTATTTAATATTCAAGCCCTGACTAAAGAGGAACCGGATTTATTGCGTAACCTAATAGATACGATTTTAAAAAAATTGCGAGCCCTCAAGATCCTAGGTGAACCGGTAGACACTTGGGACACACTTATTATTTATATTGTTGTTTCTAAATTAGATAAAATTACGGAACGCGAATGGGAACAACATAAAACGACAATATTAAAACAATCCGATAACTCCAAGTCAAAACTGAAGGTAGATAAATTATTGTCTTTTCTAAAGGA
Organism: Crambus lathoniellus; assembly: GCA_949710035.1. Classification (NCBI taxonomy): domain Eukaryota; kingdom Metazoa; phylum Arthropoda; class Insecta; order Lepidoptera; family Crambidae; genus Crambus; species Crambus lathoniellus. The sequence goes on along the minus strand of OX453307.1, from coordinate 7,340,896 downwards.
TCGCGCGGATATGCTGGAGACGCTGCAGTTATCTAACGGTAGTAGCACTTCAAATTTTAACACCAAGAACAGAAAACAATCACATTCACACTACCCGAAGATTCACTGCAACGTTTCCGCTAATAAGCCGCAAAAGCATTTCACTAGCAAGTCGTGTTCCTTTTGTAATAACGGTATGCATCCACTTTACGCGTGTCAACTATTTTTATCTACTGATTTGAATACTAAACTTAAACACGTAAGCGCTAAGAAACTTTGCGAGAACTGTTTACGCCCGGGTCATACTATAAATGCATGCAGGTTCGGTCCATGTAGACAATGCAACGAAAGGCATAACACAATACTGCACAAAGGCAGTAACGATGTTAGCCCGGCGGTGACAGCGCGAGTATGCGGCGATAACAAACAAGTTGTATCTATGCACACTGCCCTCTCCAAGCGCGGGGCTCCGCCGCCGCCCGCGCCGCCGCTGGTGCAGCAACCGGTTTCGAGCCCGTCCGCTGCCGCCTTATTCAGCGCACACATCGAATCAGACATTCATTTATCACAAACAAAATTAGTTTTGCTATCTACAGCAATAGTTGAAGTTAGTGATAGTCAAAACAATTTTCATTTGGCGCGCGCGCTTTTAGATTCGGGCAGTGAACGTTGCTTTATATCAAGTTCATTATGCAAACTATTACAATTACCAATTTTACAGTCCACAAATGAAATACGCGGAGTTGGCAATTCAACCACACAGTCTACGCAAATGTGTGATATTGAAATAAATTCCTGCACCAGTACATACGCGACGCGACTTCAATGTATTGTGTTACCGCAGCTAACGTATACATTGCCAGCTATATCTAAGCACTATACCGAGTTCAAAATACCTGAACATATTCAATTAGCGGATCCATCATTTTACGAATCTCATAACATTGATATTTTAATAGGCGCAGATAAGTTTTGGGATTTGTTAAATAGTGGTAGAATGCGATTACCTAATGGACCGTTCCTTCAAAATACGCGTTTAGGATGGATTGTTTCAGGTCCCATACATCTAAATAAGCGCAGTATGGGTATGGGTAGTGTACAATGCAACTTTTCTCAAAATATAGATTTGCAATTACGACAATTTTGGGAGCTTGAGGAAATTATAAAACCATGTAAGACGTATACAGATGAAGAACAGGAATGCGAAAATATTTTCGTTAATACAACGATGCGCGACGAAAACGGTAGATTTTCTGTAAACATTCCACTTAAAGCATCACTACATGAGTTAGGCGATTTTTATCTTTGGAACGGCGACTTCAAGCTAATCCCGAGTATAAAAAATTATACAGCGATTTTATGAATGAGTACATACAATTAGGTCATATGACGCAAGTCGACGAGTATGGTACCCCTAACTATGTAATACCACATCACGGTGTGCTCCGCGAGCAAAGCACAACCACTAAGCTACGAGTGGTATTCGACGCTAGTGCGAAGTCGAGTTCCGGGCAGTCTCTCAACGATCTTCAACTTGTAGGACCTCCGATACAAGGTGATTTGTTTGCCATCTTATTGCGAATGCGTCAATACAAATATATAGCGTGTGCTGACATCGAAAAAATGTATCGGCAGGTCTTAATTAACGAAAATCAACGTGATCTTCAGCTTATCTTGTGGCGTGACGATCCAACAAAACCAATTAAGGTTTACAAATTACTTACCGTTTCCTATGGCCAATCTTCAGCGCCATTCTTGGCTGTACGGTGTTTAAAACAATTAGCTTTGGATTGTCCTGATCCCGACGTAAAAAGAACAATAGCTGAATCATTTTTTGTTGATGATCTGGTCACTGGGTCTAATGACAAAACCGAGTTATTACAATTATGCGAAAATGTATCAAATACTTTAAAGGCGGGATGTTTTAAATTAAGGAAATGGATATTTAATTTTCGATGCGATCTAGCTTTCGATTGTTTTGATTACGCTAAAGATTTAAATATCAATGACAGTCACAATTGTAAAACTTTAGGTATGTCTTGGGATTTTAATTTGGATAAATTTTATTTTGATACCAAACTTGAGAATGATATCACTATTTCTAAACGCACGATTTTGTCTCACATATCGCAAATATTCGATCCATTAGGATTATTGAGCCCTACAATAATGGTAGCAAAGGTTTTATTGCAAAAACTTTGGCTTCTCAAGTTAGACTGGGACGACGCACTGCCGCGCGACGTCACAGCTGAATGGAACCGGTTTGCTAGCGACTTATCGGCGCTAAAAAACATTCGCATTCCGCGACACGTAATAGCAAATGAGCCTATAGAACTCGAGCTACATATTTTTACTGATGCGTCTCAAACGGCATACGGAGCGTGTATTTATGTCCGATCGGTTATCGGTGGGATTAATCCTGCAGCAACCATGCATTTATTATGTTCAAAAGGCAAGGTTGCGCCATTAAAGCCTGTTAGCATACCGAGACTCGAACTGTGTGGGGCGTTACTTGGAGCGCGACTTTATTCATTAGTTCAAAATTCGCTTAAATGTCAGTTTAATCGCGTAATATTCTGGACAGATTCTACTATTGTCTTGGGATGGCTGCGCATGGCTCCCACTTTATTGAAAACTTTTGTTCAAAATAGAGTAGCCGAGATACATGAACTGACAGAAGGGAAACCATGGCGACATATTAGTGGTAAAAATAACCCCGCAGATTTAGTATCTCGAGGCGTGCACCTGCCTGACCTAACCACTTCACACTTATGGTGGAATGGTCCGTCTTTTTTACATGACGTTAATTTTGATGGCACTAATTTAGATACTAACGTACAAGATTCGGTAATAAACGATTTACCCGAGGTCAAGGCGAGTGTCGTTCATACGTTCAATTGTAATCAGAATGTGAGTGTTGTTCCCTTTGCTAGGTTTTCTCGCTTCGATCGACTAACTCGTACGTTCGCTTATGTATTACGGTTTATTCATAATATACGGAAATCAAAGAATCGATCAAAGTTAAGCGGTGATATTAGTGTTGACGAGTTTAGACGTTCTGAGCTGATTCTAGCTAAATTGGCTCAATCGGAATCATTTAATGATGAACACACAAAATTGTCGAATGGATTATCACTAAAACATAATCCTAGTTTACAGAAATTAAATTTATTTTTAGACACATCAAATATTATACGCGTTGGCGGTCGAATTAGCAATTCTGAAGAATTTAATTATGATAAGAAACATCCAATTTTACTATCATCGAAACATCCATTTGCTGTACTATTGTTTCGTCATAAACATAAGTCCCTTCTTCACGTAGCCCCTCAGGCACTTCTATATGAAGTACGTGAGCAATGGTGGGTGATTGGCGGAAGGAACCTTGCTAGAAAAACAGTACAGGATTGCGTGGTTTGCAAAAAACTAGTAGGCAAAACGTTACATCCGCTTATGGGTAACTTGCCTAAGGAACGTTTGAGTGCAACTTATCCATTTTTATATTGTGGCGTCGATTACGCTGGGCCAGTGTACACTTTAAATCGCAAAGGGAGGGGCGCGAAAACGGTTAAATCGTACATTTGTTTATTTATCTGTTTTATAACACGTGCAGTACATTTGGAGCTAGTTAGCGATCTCTCATCAGAAGCATATATTCTAGCTCTCAAACGTTTTATTTCACGCTATGGAAAACCAGTTGAAATATTCTCTGACAATGGTAGAAATTTTGTAGGAGCTATGAAAGAATTTTCAAATTATATCATTAATTGTTCAGCGGATATATCTCAATTTGCAGCAGGTCAGTCTATAAAATTTAGCTTTATTCCCCCTTACGCTCCCCATTTTGGTGGTTTGTGGGAGGCTGGAATACGGTCATGCAAAAAACATCTGACGCGGGTCATTGGAAACGCGCATTTAACGTTTGAGGAATTTACCACAGTACTAGCACAGGTAGCGGCTATCCTCAACTCACGTCCACTTTCACCTATGTCCTCAGACCCTAATGATCTCCTACCCTTAAGTCCAGCCCACTTCCTGATTGGTCGTACACTCACAGCGCCAGTATATGATGACATGCGATCTGATCCAGGAAACATACTCAATCGCTACAAGAAGTTGGAGCAGATTCGTCACCACTTTTGGACACGATGGGCGAAAGAATATGTCTCTGAGCTGCAAACTAGATGCAAATGGATTGAAGGATTGAAGGCGGTGACTCGTTGCAAGCTGGAACTCTCGTCGTCATCAAAGACGATAACCTGCCTCCTCTTAAATGGCATTTGGGGCGCATCATAACTACAGTTCCTGGAAACGATGGCATATCTCGGGTGGCAGACATACGCACGGCAACAGGCACTGTGAGGAGGGCATTTTCGAAAATTTGCCCATTATTCCAAGAAGACAACGACAAAGAAGAAGAAGAATCAAACTAATTTGAAGCAACCTGGTGCTTCCAAGGCCGGGGGCATGTCGCGGCTAATGCATGCAACGAAACAAGGCGGATGACGGCTGACGGCTGCGGCAACGTGATTTGCTGGCGGCGAGAAGCGGTCAAATTTCAAATTCAAAGGATGTATAAAAGCATCCTTTTGAAGTCAACGAAGAACACTCTCTCTCTTTTTTCGCATCTTAACGCATATTTTCCCCCATCGCATTTTATTTTCTATATTTCTATTTTGTATACCACTGTAACACAAGTAAAGCCTTTTTATCTATTTGCCTCCTCTCATTTATCACTTCCCGACGACCTACGCACGAACAGTCACTTTTTCAAGAAGTGAATTTATACACACAATAACAACAGAAACATTGAAAAAAATAAAAAGTGAGGTTATTTTCATTACTCATAAAGACAAAGGCAGAGTTCCTGCCCTGATCCTGCCCTTAAGGGCGATGGAAAAACATAAAATGTAGGAACCTGTTGTTGAGATACGGCCACACAATACCATGAAATATGAAGCAACATCGCTCCACTTAATTGCTCCACCGGCCTAGTATGAGCGGTTTTTATCACGCGATATGATATAGCATGGCATGTTGTCTTGCTTACCCCACTAAGGTGTAAGCAAGACAGCATGACCGCTAAGGAATGGAACTCCTTGCCTGAGTCTGTATTTCCCGGTAGGTACAATCTGGGGGTCTTCAAGTCGCGAGTGAACCGGTACCTTCTAGGCAAGCGCGATTCATCGTAGATCGCATCAACGCTTAACATCAGGCGTGATAGCGGACAAGCGTCTGCCTATCAACTAATAAAAAAAAAAAAGACAGCATGACGGCAGATTGATTCTTGCAGTTGCCAGGCAATTATTTCAAAAAATATTGTCCGTGTACGCGCGCCTTTATGATGATGACTTCAGTTGCATTAATGATATAATATGTTTCAGGTGGCCTGAAGTTCACATACAATAGGAGGGGAAATCCCGTCATTGCAATAGACGGCTTCTTATTCACCAAACATACAATACAGATGTACGGTAATAATAATCATAAGGTCCGATGGCGATGTTTGACGAACTATAAGAAGGGTTGTCCAGCAGCAGTTTACACTGTAAATGGAGAAATAACTGATATTAAGAAGAATCATAATCATGAACTTTAATAAATAAACGGCATAAGACTGATCAATATCTATAGGATCTTCTCGTTACATTAGCTCGCTACTTCTTTGTAGGAGCGAAATGACTAAGTTACCTAGTCTCATTCACTAATAGGGGATCGGACTGTTATTGATAATGTAAATATTTAATAGTAACATTCAAAAATATAACATTGAAGAATAACAAAAGTGAAAAAAAAAACAAAATGTTGATTAATAAGCAAGTAATGAGCTGCTAAATTGTGAAAAACTGTGTCTCTGGCTATCTCTTTCTAAAACGAAATTTTATATGGCGGGAGTATGGCACTAAGCACATCTGCCCTCTGATTCACGAACCATCGGAAACGCTCCCGACAGCGGAATGTAATGCACTGTCTCTGTCACTCACTGTAGAATAGACAAAGACAAACCATAGAATTCGAATCCGATTCTGTTTCCGACGGTTTGTGAATCAGGGTGCTGACGTCATCTGTGGCTAGCGCTGTCCTTGTCTAATATGGAAGTTTGATGAGCTATATCTCCGAAAATATGGATTTTTTTGAAAATAAATACCTGTGTCGTGTTTCTGATATTAATAAAAACATTTTAACAAATAAAAAAAAACATTCCGATCCCCTATTGGATGACCGAGCAATTCTAGTTATTGCAGTAGAATACTTTTAGGTATAAATCGTATAATAAGTGTTTCTATCAATGTCTAGAACTAGTGTAATCACTCAAACAATGAATACTCACTTGTTTCTACTTATTTAAAATATACGTAATCTAATTTATTTTCGTCTCTATGTCTGTCCTTAATGTCAGCCCTTTCTCTTTTTATGCTTTTTATTTATTTTAATTTCAAACAACCATTTACCTAGGTCATTAGTGTGTAAAACATTCTGATAGAAAACTAATAATAAAATGTACGTGAGAAAGCGCGTGTGAAGTATTCTTATTGTGTTGTATTAATTTGATTAGCAATATGTGCTGTTATCTAAATATAAGTTAGTAGCAACCCTAGCTTTAGTTAGTTAATAACCCGCCTGGCGGGCTAGCTACCACCATCTTATCTAACTCTGACGCCATAACAATGATGTTTTCAGCATTATTGTGTTCCGGCAGTTAGAGATATGATAGCCAGTCCCTCAGTTATTGAGGATTCCGGGAGTAGTGCGCTTCCACCTTCAGCCTTATCACCACTTATCATCAGGTGTGATGAAGGCTAAGTGCTACCCCGTTGTGAATAAATAAATAAATAATAAATATTTTTTTTAAGCTTTTAGGCACTCCTAATACGTATTATAATTTAGATCAGTACCTTTTTTACTCATGTTTGTAAGCATTTTGATTGTATTCTGTTTTGTGTGCTAATAAATAAAAAATAAAAATATACAGGGCGTCCCAAAATTAACTCACATGGAGGGAAAGTAACTTAAATACTGAAGATATAAAATTTTACTGAAAGGAGACTTCATTTTTATTTTAAAAAGAAAACGAACTGCATTCAAAGAATTTTAAGTAATCAACTGTCTGAACTGGGAATCGAACCCGCCGAATGTAAAAAAAAAAAACTCTAATTTAATTGTACCGATCGAAAGGCTCGATCATACCTTATCATTTTTTCTTAATAACATAGCATCTTAAATAAAAGGAAGACTACGAAATTTAACATTTAATGTTGAATAACAAGTTTGTGTAGCGTTATGGATAGCCTTTCCTGTGACTGTCGTGCTCAAAACTTTAACATTTCAATGTATTACTAATGAGTGAAGATTGGAGCAATTATCATAAAGTGTTTGATAAAGTTATAATGTGTTAAGTAACACCAGCTCGATTGGTTTAAAAATGTTTGAATAGTTACTTTGGTGCGGTCTATTCCAACATATGGCATAGTCGTGGGACGCCCCCAGGGCTTCCAATGACTACAATGAAGTACATTGAAATGTTAAAGTCTGTATTGAGCACGACAGTCACAGAAAAGGCTATTCATAACGCTGCACAAACTTGTTATTCAACATTAAATGTTAAATTTCGTAGTCTTCCTTTTATCTAAGATGCTATGTTATTAAGAAAAAATGATAAGGTATGATCGAGCCATTCGATCGGTACAATTAAATTAGAGAAATATTTTTTTTACATTCGGCGGGTTCGATTCCCAATTCAGACAGTTGATTACTTAAAATTCTTCGAATGCAGTACGTTTTCTTTTTAAAATAAAAATGAAGTCTCCTTTCAGTAAAATTTTATATCTTCAGTATTTAAGGTACTTTCCCTCCATGTGAGTTAATTTTGGGACGCTCTGTATATATATAACCTAACCTAAGCAACAAAAATACGCATTTCAGTGTTTTAGTTGCGAAACTCCGTATTTTTTGTAATTCAATTTAATTTTCCGCATTCATATTAATAAATGATATAATTTTAGGCAATCAAAAAAATATTATTTCTGATGTTTCCATCTCTACCACCAACTCAAAAGGGAATCCCATCATGAAATTGCATGATTATTATTTTACAAAACATAATTTCAAAAATAATTTCATTTGAGTTTACCAACATACGATGGAGATGTTTAACCGATTGCGTGAAAGGCTGTAGTGCTGTCATCCACATTTTGAACGAGACTATGTTGTTTGTCAGCTAAAATTATTCACAATCATGGTCCTACAGAATAACCAGAATGAAAGCAAAAGTTTCTCTATAGATAAAAAATGAATGAACATTGCATATGTGTATGAAAACAAAATGTTGCATTAGGAAAAGAAAGGTTCTTTAAGTTTCAGTTATTGTTATATTTTTATTTAAAACTTTTTAAATTTAAAACTACTTTTATTTACGGTCCTGCTTTTTCATACAGTCTCTAATTGATGACTATGTTACCTACAAGCAAAAATACAAATCTCTTCTCTTTATAATATTATTACGGATACTTCCATTACACTACAGCTACGCACCTACATGTTTGACTTATTTATTTAGACACGTACTTAAATTGTATTTAATGTTCCCATTGTATCTTACAAATGAACTTACTACCTACAGAAAGTTACAGAGTACAAGTCTATTTTCAGCTACCGACAAGCCTCGTTTCGAAACACACAGAAATGGTAAACAGTACCTCTTCATAAGCGGCTATAAGTTTTACACGCTGGCCTGCTACCATGGCAAGGAACTCAAGAAGTGGCGATGCACCAGCCAAAACTCAAGACGCTGCTCTGTCAGGATAAATACCGTGGAAGACCAGATCCTGAAGATCCGCGGAGAGCACAACCACGTCCCTACAGTTCAGCGTATTCGTAGTCTTAAACCGCAAAATAAGAAGGAAACAACTCAGTTTTATAATCAGAACTAGGCATTTAAGTTAAGAGCAGCTCTAAAGCTGATCTCGGTTAAAAGTGCCAATACTTATTAGTTATTACTTTCATTACGTAGTATTGTAACCGGCTGGCCATTAAAGACAAAATATGTGTATATCTCAAACTTACACATACTATGTGTTTAATTATTAATATTAAAAAATATATCTAGTTGCGACTTCTTAATGTGAATTTATTTATTGAAATGGATGGTAATAAATAACAATAGTTCAAAATTGTTTATGTAACATGTGTAGGTACATACAATTGTGGAAGAAATATTTTGAATTCAAGGTAACTCGTAGAATTAGGTAATTAGAATTAAGATTGCGATAGATTTTGTTAAAATTTTAATTATTGAATTTCACAATATATTTTTTGTTGGACAGCCTTCTTGACAATAAGCAACGGCAGACGGTATCTCTTCCTCAGCGGCTACAAGTACTCCTTCAGGGCAAATTCAGGCAGCAGCAACGGGATGGAGAACTGGAGATGCACCTGCTGCACTTCAAGAGGGTGCAAAGTCTTCGTGAAGACCCGGAGCAGTAGAATCGTAAAGATCTCCGGAGAACATAATCATACTCCAACACCGCAGCGCACTCGTAAAAATTAATTTTATTCTTACTAACAACTTTTTAATACATACCTACACTTTAATTGGCTTGCAAATTTGGGTAATTGGTAAATAAATTAAGTTAATAATATCTACTTGTCTGAATTTTTTATTTTCTCTTTTAATATGACGAGAATGCTTTCAGTTTTGCCGAACTTTCTATTAGCTATCGGAAAATGTAACCTGAGTTATAATAAATATTTTAATACACCGCAGATAAAAAGTAGATAAAAAACTTTGATCAACAATAGTAATAAATGAAGGCTCACGAACTAAATCAAAACTTTATATGGCCCGACTGACTTTGCTTTTAAACGGAGAAAAAAGGTTACGAATGTTACGATCTTACATTATAAATGGGCGTATAACGCTCGGCAATGTTTGGCACTCAACTATGTATCTAGAACTAGGTTTTATTGTTGATCGAAGCTAAAAAACAGCACATTTTGTAGTTGTTAACGGTAATGCTTAATTGAGTATGCTAATTTCCTAGTGATAATAATGTGTTAATGTCAATAAATCAATATAAACTAAATATAAATATCATACATACCTACATACATACATAATCTCACGCCCATTTCCCACGGGGGTAGGCAGAGACTATGGATCGCCACCTGCTACGATCCTTGCACACTTCTTTCGCTTCATTCACATCCATCAATCTTTTCATACATGCCCGGCGATTTTTGTCACTGCGTACACCAGCCTTCTGTAATCAAATTATAAATATCAAACTAAGTATTTATCATACCATTATCATTATAACATATAAAAAGACTGCAATGTTTCTGACACAGATGTGTCGAATAGTGAAAAAAGAAAAATAATGTAGCTTACTTCCACTAACTAGTAAGCTACATATTTTTCTTTTTCACAAATGGTTAGGGACAACCGCCAGGTGACGCCTGATTCAATCAATTAGATAAGCTATCATTATAGCATATGATTATATTCTCTTTAAAATCATCTTCGCTTTCCCGAGCGAATGATGAAGTTCCAATGATAGGAATAAATATACTAATAAATATATTGTTACAGGTTCACATAAATTCGAAAATCTAGAGAATGGTTTGCGGTACCTCTATTTGGATGGTTTCAAGTATTCCATTAATCCTCCCTACAAAGGAAAAATAATTCAGAGATGGCGCTGCACCACTCACCACTCCAGGGGCTGTAAAATAGCCATAAAGACTGTAAATGACCAGATCATAAAGGTATCTGGTGAACATAGCCATGAGCTTAAGGCACAGCGTAACCGAACTGTTAAATAGTAACGCGTATGTTTTTCTCAGGATATTTCAAATAATACTCGCACTTATAAAGAATAGAATAGAAGAAATAGAAGAATAAAGTAACATAGCATATAAGCATTTAAGGTTGTGTGAGACTGATGCCAGGTCATCAGGCCCTAATGAATAATTAAGTGAAAGAATACTTACAAAATAATCTGTTTTAATAAGGGATAATTGTATAACAAATATATAACTTATTACAACATATATCTAGGTTAAACAATTTATAATCATACGTTAACAATGAGATGGTAATCTCATTGTTAACGTTAACAATTTATAATCGTAGAAAGGCTGGTAGAAATTTCAATTTGAAATAAGCCGTGCCCCTGTACAATACTTTTTTATTTCTTTCTTTTCTGTTTTACTCTTATGTGTGTGTACTAAATATGTAAATAAATAAATAATAACACAATATGTCTTATTATTGGTTCCTGTTATCTTTCTCAAACAAACCTAATCTGCAAATGAAATTACCACTTACAAATCACTTAGTTACCGCAATATTAAAGTTATGTAAAATGTAAGACAGTATTAGGAGTGCGATAGCACTGCAGGCTGCGTCCAGTGCCATCTTACTCGTAATATTATTCCATATTGTTTACAGTTCTAAGTTAGGTCCCAGAACCCTGAGTTTTCACTATAGAGAAAATTGTTAAGCCTTATCAAATGCAATATCCAAAGTAGCTGTAGACTCGTTTGAAATAAACCTGTTTTTTTTTTCAGAAACAAAATATGGAATGTTTGGCACAAGTGACGATTATTTCGAAGTAATACAATCTGAAAGAGGTGGCGATATCTTACTGCGCAACGGCTACAGGTTCACGACGAAACGCATAAACACAAATGGGAGTAAAGCCTGGAGATGTGTCAAGAGAAAAATATGCCAAGCCGCTATAGTCACACACGAAGGGAAGATCAAAAGAGAAGAGAAACACTCGTGCCTCCCAAACTATGTAGAGAACGAAATCAAGAAGCTCAAGAGGAGATGCATAGAGAGAGCAGAAAGCGAAGATACGCCGATAAGTGAAATCTATATGGAGGCTGTTCATGAGCTGAGAAGTACTGGTTTTGATTTCCTTGACGCAATTCCTGATTTTAACAATATTAAAACTGCTCTGTTTAGCCATAGGTCTAAAGCTAAGAAAATTAAGCAAGTAATCGTAGAGAAACCGAGGGATGAAGATGAACAGTCATCGTAGTATGAGTAAATGTAACACGTCATTTAAACTGCCGATGTGAGTAAACGGGACAGACCATACTTCTCAGGCCCCATTTGGGGATGAAGTAAAGGCATACCGCGAACAGCTATTTTTAAACGCGATTTGGTAACATAGAATAATATGAAGTAAAATAACGTGCAAAAATAACTGTGTGTGGAATGCCTCAGCGAAAAGTAGTTTTCATCTCTCAGATTCGGAAAGTGATGTATATTTAAACTGAGCAGCGGGTCCAAAACTATCCGTTTCACCCTAGGGTGGAAATGAATTTTAAGAATAGACCTGAATTTGGTTCCAGTCAACCATAGAATCACCTCATCGGCAATGAAAAAGTTTTCAACTAATTTTGTATGGGGACGGGACTTGCCAAATAAAAAAAAATAAAAAATATAAAAACGAGAATATCTCAAAAACGGTGCGTCTCGTAGCGTAGCTAAAATGTAACAAAATTTTCAACCCCCTATGGTACTCCGGAGATAGTTAGGAGGCATCCGATAGGCATATGAAAATAAATTTTTGTTCAAAAAATTTTTTTTGGTCTAAAATTTTTTTTTGTTATTTAAAAACTTAAATTTTTTTATATATCTATTATAGAAAAAACAGAGAAACCGAAGACCCCCGCCACCTTTCTTTTATTTTTCTAGATAGTTTCAGTTGTCTTTATTGCTTTTCTTATAGAGGGGGATGAAAAGCAGAGTGTATTTACTTTCCTTATATTCAAAATGGTTGTGTAGTGTAGTGGGCAGCGTTTGGGAAGCTCCGACATATATTCGCGTCCGAAATACCTCAATGTCTCAAGACGAAAGTCTTTGACCAGTGTGTGTTGCCAGTAATGACCTATGGAAGTGAGACGTGGTCTTTTACTATGGGTCTCATAAGAAGGCTCAAAGTCACCCAGCGAGTAATGGAGAGAGCGATGCTTGGTATTTCCCTGCTCGATCGAATCAGAAATGATGAGATCCGCAGGAGAACTAAAACAACCGACATAGCTCGAAGGATTGCATCATTGAAGTGGCAGTGGGCGGGACACATAGCGCGGAGAACCGATGGCCGTTGGGGCGGAAAGGTTCTCGAATGGCGACCGCGTACCGGACGACGTTCCGTGGGCAGGCCCCCTACAAGGTGGACCGACGATCTGGTCAAGATCGCGGGAAGCCGCTGGATGCGGGCAGCGCAGGACCGATCGTTGTGGAGATCCTTGGGGGAGGCCTATGCCCAGCAGTGGGCGTCGTTCGGCTGACATGATGATGATGATATTCAAAATGAAAAGTAGAGTGTATTACTCGGCCGCAAAATTATTTTCATCTCGGGCGACGTATATTGAATCCCTCGCTGCGTTCAGGATTCTACTTTAGAATCCCTCACTGCGCTCGGGATTCTACTCTAGAATCCTTCACTGCGCTCTGGATTCAAAATAGCGCCCTCGCCGTAAATATGTTATTTTGCTCCCTTGTAATACAATCTACTATTGTTGGGCGTCTTTTTTTACTCAGGTTCAAACCGCATAACTACCATATTTTAGTTCAGAAGTATGCCTGAGCAAAACTAGCTTATTGTTTTGCTTAGTTAGGTACTCTTAGCGGGAATTCTGTTCAACTGTTACTAGAGATATGAATGCACGTGTTTAAGATTTGATTGTTTTAGCGTAGGAACCTACAATTATATTTTATTATTGATAAATATTGAAAATCATACGAAAAGTAGCAATGACCTTTATTACATAATAAGCTTACATTATACCTAAATAATAGATACCTATTTAATTCTTGACCACATCTAGCTATGAATAATAGGTATATGTACTTATAGGATAAGTACCTACTTGTTATGATTTATTTAATTATTAATAAATATCCTACCCTAATTAGTTACATAGTAACATTATTGATTTACAGTATTGTACGCTACACTTATTTTAAGTCAGCAATAAATAATAAGAACTTCTTTGTATCTGCTTCATAACCGGGTTTATTTCACCTCATTTCAATTATTATGAGAAATCATTTTATTTTTATTTTTAACATGTGTTTAGATTTGAAGTCATTTAGCTAGGGTTATTTGCTTTGGGTTATCCCGCAAACAAGAGAGGCTATGCAATCATTTAGTCTTGAATAAAGTTTGGAATAAAAAAACAAACACGTTTCTAAGGAACCCTTAGAAAACCCTTTCACTCAAGCGATATCTCGGCGGGGCGAGATCGCGGCGTTTGCGCTCGGCAGGCTTATTACCAAAACAAGCAACCTGTTGCTAATTGTACAATTGCAACGCGACTGCTACTAGTTGCGGTTGGTTTGCAATCGGTACAGTACGGTACGGTACCTTTCATGCAATTTTAGTTTACAAATCGCTCGCTTGTGGCGCTAATCGCAACGATCTACGTTCCGTAATACGAATATGTGTTTTGGGAGCGATTAATTGTTAGTTGTCGCGATTGCGACTGTCACTTTAAGATCGGTAATAAGCCTGCCGATTTCTTAGCTCATTTCTGCTTACGCTGCGTTCACGTCGTAATATGGGTGCGAAGCGAGCACGCTGCAATGATGCCGCGATCGTGCTCCGCCGAGATATAGCGAGTGTGAAAGAGCCCTAAATGTATGGACTTGGGGGTATTTTGTGCAACGGGGGTTCCACGCACGCTTGCGCACTTAGTACTAAACCTCTTTCTTGTTTTCTGTGGGTCCTCCTGTTTTTTCGGTTATGAGGCTGTGATCAGTGGTTGAATAGTTTGTTAAATGATTAACTAATATAAGTTCCTACTTTACAGCCTGCTACGTCCTCTCGCAGCGAGGAAGGAAGATGATCAGAATGAACGGATTCACTTTCTCAGCAATGGTTTTCAAAGGTGACAAAGGTCGCTGGAGGTGTTCCACCAACTCCAATGTGGGCTGCAATGCTACCCTTCACACTGTCGGGAATATTGTAGTAAAAGTAAAAAATTTACATAATCATCCTCCAGCCATACACATAAAGTTGCTGCAGCCGTTAAGCGAAAAGCTTTGTATTATTGAACTTAAGAAATTCTAGGAAAAATAAATTAGCTATACCTAAATGTAATTTAAGCCTATTTCAAAGAAATTGTTATTATATGGCTATCAAAATATTTAATAAGCTACCGCTGGACATTACTGATCAGCCACTTGATAAAAATATATTTAAAAAGAAATTGGTACAATGGCTCCTACAGCATAACTTCTACTCCATTATCATTAATGGAGTAGAAGTTATGCTGTACTTGGAGAGAAAATGACATTCTATAATAATTAATGTAGGTATTGACCATATTTTGACATTTTGTAATTTTTATTAGCCACTGACATTAGGACTCATAATGGTTTATCAGAGATTTTTAATTATTTTTAATTTTTGTTAATCTTATATTGAGATATCATAATTACATTCCCTTAATATATAATTGACATTTGCATGCCCACATAATTAGGGTAGAACATTGTTGTTCGTCTTAATATCATTGTTGACCACCCCAATGTACTACACGATGTCAAGCAAATAAACGTTTTGAGTTTTTTTTTTTGAGTTATTAACCAATGAGAGCTTTTTTATTAACAGATATTTATAAGATCTGCGCAAATAAGGTCTATTTAATATTTAGGTAAATGTGAAAATATATGAATTTAGCCCTTTTGTAGCGCATCAGCGATGTTTGCTATTGCGGGCGTGGATAGTTTTAAAACTATTAGGCGAAAAAAGACCGCGTCTTGCACAGAATGCGCGGCAGCAGTCACAGCGTCCTGAAAGAGATAGTCGACAGTGGGGATTGCCGCTGATTGACTTTATGATAAGAAAAATAACATCTTTCCTTGAAATATACTAACATAGTTAAAAAATGGAAAGTTAAGTATTTAGAAAAAATCGACCCGTCTCACAACAATGCTATTTTTTTCAACCATAAAAATAGCATTGTGAATGCAAAAAAAGTAAAAATTTAAATAACATATACTAACATAGTTAATAGAATTTTCATTTACTAACACATTATGGATTTATGTTGTCCGAAATAAATAGTTTTGATTTTTAATTTATTTTTATTTTACCGACGACCGATTTGGCGCCAAGCTACGGATACCTGTCTTCTGCACCAGAGGTCCCCGCTTTGATTGATCTATTTATAATTATCCGTTATTAAGTTTTCCTAACACTGTTTCGTAACTTTTGGGCTAAGATAAATTGGTGTGATTGTAAAAAGATATACTTACATATTTATTCATTTATTATTTATCATTATCACCATTGTTAAATAGCGTCAAAACAATAGTACATTACAGCCGAGGACAGGTAAGTAAGAAATTACATTGTCGAGGATGGTTTGAAGCACGAGCCGCAGGCGAGGGCTTTAATCATTCGAGGCAAGGTAATTTGCTTACCGTACAAGGCTTGTATAGTGCTTTTCTCAAGAAATGCGAGGAAATAAAAAAACTGTTTAACTAAATAATATTTATTAAAATTTATATCACACATGTTCGGGCAATTATTAAATGTAAACGTTATTGTTTTCCCGGGCACACTTATGTATAAACCGCCCATAATAATATTTTTTTAATGATGTATCAATTAAAGACGCCAACAACACAGATTCCGAAAACGTATGCGCCTTTTTTTCACTTTTCCAAATCAGATCGTAGGTTTTTATATATCTTTCTTTTGATTTTGATGGCAGTAAGTTTTCTGTTATTAATTTTGCTTCTGCTCTCAAATTTGGTGAAGTAGGTACATACAATGTCTGTATATGTTTCATTGGCAGAACTCATTTTGATAATTTATTACACAATATAAACTGTATTGATATTTAATTAATCGCTGAAAATCATTCCCGCCGTTTTTTTAATATTGGTTTGTGAGGCCATGTCGAACGGTCATACAGCCTAGTGATACTTACTACTTGCTACTAAAATGCGCAACTTCAATACCCGCTTCTGGGCGGTAGATGGCGCTGTATATATTATTTCCCATACAAAATTACTCGTAAAGGATATTTTGTCTATGATAAATCTCATTTTGTTTTTTCGATTGATGTTCGTGCTAAGCATGAAGCTCGACTTAATACTGAGGTAACTGGAGTTCTCACCCTGAATAAAAAAGTGAACACCAGCAAATTTGACATTTAGTATGTAGTGGCTGTCAGTTGTCTCATATGACCATACGTATTTTTTTAAAGTGTAGGTGAGACGGAAGACAGCCACTGTGTAATTTGTGGTCACAAAAAATTTATCGTACTGCACTCTCCAGTTACCTCAGTATTAAGTCGAGCTTCATGGTGCTAAGGGTACATAGCGCTTGTGGTACAATACGAAGTAATATACTCTGTGCGCACCGTATTTAAAAAAAAGTTAACCTAATATGATAAAATAATAATGTGGCTGTATGGTGCAAATGTCCCTTTGCTTTTTCTGTTTTTATACACAGGAATACCTAAAGAAAAAGTAAAGAAAAAAAGTTGGTAGTACCATAGAAAATCACTGCAGTAATGAAGTTCAGTACTTACTTACTGCACTAAAATCAGTGCAGTAAGTAAGTACTGAAATTCATTACTGCAGTGATTTTCAAATTTAGAATGTTTACCTCGGAAAAGTGCCACGTACTGCATTCTTTTCTCAAATATAATATTAACATTTCAGAGCATAAGTGTGAAATAGTACATTACAGCCGAGGACAGGTAAGTAAGAAATTACATTGTCGTGCGGCTCGTGCTTTAATCATTCAAGGCAAGGTAATTTGCTTACCGTACAAGGCTTGTATAGTGCTTTTCTCAAAAAATGCGAGGAAATAAAAAAAACTGTTTAACTAAATAATATTTATTAAAATTTATATCACACATGTTCGGGCAATTATTAAATGTAAATGTTATTGTTTTCCCGGGCACACTTATGTATAAATCGCCCATAATAATATTATTTTAATGATGTATCATAAAAATACGCCAACAAACACAGATTCCGAAAACGTATGCGCCTTTTTTTCACTTTTCCAAATTAGATCGTAGGTTTTCATATAAGTATCTTTCTTTTGATTTTGCTGGCAGTAAGTTTTCTGTTATTAATTTTGCTTCTGCTCTCAAATTTGGTGGAGTAGGTACATATAATGTCTGTAAGTATATGTTTCATTGGCAGAACTCATTTTGATAATTTATTACACAATATAAACTGTATTGATATTTAATCAACCGCTGAAAATTATTCCCGCCGTTTTTTTAATATTGGTTAGTGAGGCCATGTCGAACGGTCATACAGCCTAGTGATACTTACTACTTGCTACTAAAACGCGCAACTTCAATACCCGCTTCTGGGCGGTAGATGGCGCTGTATATATTTCCCATACAAAATTACTCGTAAAGGATTTGGTTTTTTCGATTGATGTTCGTGCTAAGCATGAAGCTCGACTTAATACTGAGGTAACTGGAGTTCTCACCCTGAATAAAAAAGTGAACACCAGCAAATTTGACATTTAGTATGTAGTGGCTGTCAGTTGTCTCATATGACCATACGTATTTTTTTAAAGTGTAGTTGAGACGGAAGACAGCCACTGTGTAATTTGTGGTCACAAAAAATTGTTCGTACTGCACTCTCCAGTTACCTCAGTATTAAGTCGAGCTTCATGGTGCTAAGGGTACATAGCGCTTGTGGTACAATACGAAGTAATATACTCTGTGCGCAACGTATTTAAAAAAAAGTTAACCTTATTATGATATAATAATAATGTGGCTGTATGGTGCAAATGTCCCTTTGCTTTTTCTGTTTTTATACACAGGAATAACTAAAGAAAAAATAAAGAAAAAAGTTGGTAGTACCATAGAAAATCACTGCAGTAATGAATTTCAGTACTTACTTACTGCACTAAAATCAGTGCAGTAAGTAAGTACTGAAATTCATTACTGCAGTGATTTTCAAAGTTAGAATGTTTACCTCGGAAAAGTGCCACGTACTGCATTCTTTTCTCAAATATAATATTAACATTTCAGAGCATAAGTGTGAAAAAACAATTTACCTAATACCTCTAAGCACCTTGCAACTTGCGCCGCCATACGTCTCCGCCCGAAACAGATCCATAGGATTGGTATGAAATTATAGTATAGTTCAGATACCAATCTGTTATAAGAATACTCTATCACACCAAAAACATTTTTGTGTAAGGTGTTGCCAAGACGACACTGTATGAAAGTACTGTATTAGATCCCTTGTGGAACCAAGCTTCTTACTCTACAGTTCTACTCGGTATCCTAACTTCACAAACTACACCTTTGTCAAAATATTAAGATTCTTCCTTGTTCTTCTTGGCACTGTCTGACAAATCTGGAGGCATGAGATTGCTCCAGTTCTAGGAGATTCAATTGTTGTGTGCAACAATATAACTGAAACGTTTTTTATTTCAGATTCTTTAGTACTATTGCCAAGCACAAGGGGGGCACCATATGTAACGTACAAAAACTACTGTTTTACATTCATTAACTCTGGAGGACGGCAACTTCTCTGCTCGAGCAGGCGCAGCCAGAAATGCAAGGCAAAGCTGAAGGTAGACGGCTCCGGCACGAGGGTTATAGACGAATATAACGTCCACACCCACCCTCCATCAAAATTCCATAAAACTTCACAAGGAACTTATATCAAAATTTAGTAGTTCGACATAGTAACAATAATAATTATAATTCTTAAGAATATCTTATCATGGTATGAACTGTAAATAATAGCTATTGTAAATCATGGTTTTTAATTATTTCTTTACTTGACAACATGTATTTTGCGGGGTGATTCCGAGTTCGATTCCGAGCAAGACTATTGATGAAACGTTTTCCATGTATAACAGTTTTGAATTAAACTTATAGGCTAGATACATTGGTGTGATTATAAATTGGAAACTTACTATCAGACTAATTTATGATTGAAGGCCATAGTTAAATGTGATGGGTAGTTGCGCGAAGTGGTTGAAGGTTTGAAGGGGTGTGTAATATATGATATAACAACATTTTGTATAATACTCACAAAATATAACAACACATTACATAAAATCATTTCATATAACGTTCATTTCGTATAATCAACGAATAGCTATTTCTGGCGCTTCGCCGGCCGCTGCCGCGGCACGCTCGCGCTTTAGTGTAGGCAATGAACAGATTCTTTGTATGGAGACCCATACACTAATTCCTCAGTCGATGAAACTTTGCTGGGTTATAAAATAGCATGAGCCATAAACTTTTAAATGATTATCCAAAAAAAAACTCACACGGAATTTAGGTATTTATACCTAAATAAACAAATCTGTTTATATATTGAACCGAGTAATTTCTCAGTCCAAATTTATTTTACCAAATCAGTTATTTATACTATTATGTGATACTTGATAAAAATCCAAAACTTTTTTCAAGCATGAGTATGCTTGGCAAAATGGTATAATTCCGTTAAAAAATTCGACAGAGACATTTTTCAGTTCAAGTCACCCCAATTCTTTTATTAAAATTTGGTGTTTCTGCTGGGATATTTTTTTGGATATTTCATATTATTGTTTTTATACGTTACATGAATATGTCCGGTGAAGAAAGTTTAGACGGAACATTTTTCCTAAAAAAGATATCAATGAAATAAGACTTTCATTAAAAAATACCTAACCTTCTATTATTATTATTTTTTGGAAATTTATACCATACTTTTAGTTTATTGACACTTTATCATGCTGTAAAGTTTTTTGTGACTGAGGAATTACTGTGGGGGTCAACTAGCTTCATTGACTACACTACTTTGTTTTGTTCACAGTTCTTACCTAACCTAACCTATCATCAATTGTTTTGTCACCGTTGTGGCTTTTTATAGCGGGGGGCTGCGCCCCCCGAGCCCTCCTTTCGCGGGCACTGTACACCCCGTGCCCCCTGCTCTTTTGTCTTCAATCATATTACATAAAATCATTTCATAATTATAACGTTCATTTCGTATAATCAACGAATAACTATTTCTGGCGCTTCGCCGGCCGCTCCCGTGGCACGCTCGCTTTGCTCGCTCGGCAACGCTTTGTTTTGGTCACAGTTCTAACCTAATCTAACCTATCATCAGTTGTTTTGTCACCGTTGTAGCTTTTTATGGCGGGGGTTTTCGCCCCCCGAGCCCCCCATACGAGGCCCTGTGCCCCCGTACCCCCTGCTCCTTTGCCTTCCCTATAAATTTAAATGACTTATTGATGATTATACGAAACAAAATTATATCAAATGAAATTATTACATATTATGATGGTTATATGAAACTAAATTATATCAAATGACCGTTATAGCAAGTAAGTTTTATATAAAATATGTTCATATAAAATGAGAGTTATATTAAATGATATTATATAAAATGATGATTATATGAAATGAACATTTTGTAAAATAAAATTAGTTGAAGTGTTGTTATGACTAACGTTTATTATGGCATATGAACGTTATTGAAATGAAATTATACCAAATGAAATTATATCATTCATTACGCACCCGGTTTGAAGTGGTGGTGTGAGACGGGTAATTTTTTTCTGATACTATATTTTCAATGTTTTCAAAATAATTTAAAATTATTTTAGTAATTAGGTTAATCTTAACATATTTACTCAATTTATTAGTTTTTGTCAACAAATCTGGGGGCCAAGCCTGCTAACGTTAATGCACAATCATCTATGGAATTGCGTAAAGTCAATCGTATTCATTTGACAGATCATATTGTATCATATTAAATGTCATTCTATACAAATTGCAGCCGATTGAATACGATATGAACTGTCAAATGAATACGATTAGCTTACGCAATTGCCCCCCATGTCTCAATCGTGTTTCAATTGTAGTTCAGTTGTAGTGCTTTTTTTAAACACTAGTTACAAGAATTATGACAGTATGATGTGATGTGAATGTAGTGTGTGGTGTGACCATCAATAGTATTGTGAAAAAAGTACATTTTTCTTGTAACTACGACGACCGATTTGGCGCAGGGGTAGGTTACCCACCTTCTGCGCCAGTGGTCTCGGGTACGATTCCCGAACAAGACAAATATTTGTGTGCATGAACATGTCTATTTGTCTTGGTCTGGGTGTTTACTATGTATATTAAGTATGTATTTACAAACAAAAAGTATTTAAGTATATATTTATTCGTTATCAAGTTTTCCATGATACAGTTTCATAATGAAATTAAAATGGGCTTAGATAATTGGTGTGAATGTAAGAAGTTAGGTATTTATTTATTATTATTATTTAACTAGTGTGGAAAAAAGGACTACAACTGAACTACAATCGAAACGCGATTAAGACACGATTGTGACTCAACGTTAGCAGACTTGGCCCCCTGGTAAAGCACATAAAATACTGGCAGTAACAAGCTCTCGTTACTTGCCGTACGTTGATTACCGAAGAAGAAAAATATTTGTGTGCAGGAACATGTCTATTTGTCTGTGTCTGGGTGTCTTCTATGTATATAAAGTATGTATTTACAAACAAAAAAGTATTTAAGTAGATATTTATCCTTTATCAAGTTCACGTAGACACAGTTAAGAAATTTACTATAATCATAATCATAATCATAATCATTTATTGCACAATCACATGGTAAAAAGTTGACAATGTAAGATAATAGTACATGTGATACCCTGTAAGGGTGTCGGCATTTCTTATGTCTAGTGCAGAATTATTAATTGCAATTTATTTAAATGAGTAGGTACTTAAATCAAATAATGCATAATCTATGTAGGTATAACAAAATAATGAATTTAAAGCTTTTTTCTTTTATAAAATTAATTTCAATGCCTAGTCTTACTTAAATTAAATTATAGTATTTAAAAGTCAATTTTATCAAACAATCACATGCACATAAAACAAACAGAAGGTATTCATGAGTAATAAATGTCGTTTAGGTATTTTGGCTACGATATTGTCAATTTGATAGAAGATATTCTTTATAAATATTGATTTCAATGTCTAGTCTATAAGTAATATTATATTATTTTTATGTCAAATAATTAGACAACACACACATGCACGTAAAACACACAGATGGTATTCATAAATAATACTTCATATATACTATGGGCTTAGATTGGTGTGATTTGTGGAAAAAAATATTTATTATTTAATATAAATTTACCTGTGTTTCTCATAATAATAAGATTTTTGATATCTATAAAGAAGATTTGTACCATCGATAACAGCGAGACTGGAAGGAGAGATGTAGGGTACTTGTAGTGAAGTCTGCAAATCACAATACAAATGTAATTGAGATACCATCTCCAAGTCTGGCATAGGAAACTAAGGCCCCGATCGCGGTAATCCTATGATGCATTAGTCAAGTGTACGTGCAGTTGACGTGCAAAATCGTTTTTGATAACGCGCGGCTTTGACAGTGCGACAATGTTTCTGTTCCGGTCATGAAGCTCGACTTAATACTGAGGTAACTGGAGCGTGCAGTACGAACAATTTTTTGAATACCACAAATAACACAGTGGCTGTCTTCCGTCTCACCTACACTTTAAAAAAATACGTATGGTCATATGAGACAACTGACAGCCACTACCTGCCACTACATACATAAATGTCAAATTTGCTGGCGACACTTTTTTATTCAGGGTGAGAGCTCCAGTTACCTCAGAGTATTAAGTCAAACTTCATGGTTCCGGTGATAATTATTATACTCTTTATTATTATTATACTCTTTATTGCACTCAATAAACACAGTAAAAATACAATTTTAGAAATGGAGTATGCAAGGGAGAGCTTATCTCTAAAAGAGATCTCTTCCAGCCAACCCAGGACGTGTGAGAGAATGAAAGTAGGAGATGCAAAGTGCAAAAAAAAAAAATTGAAAAGAAAGACAAAAACTTACTAAAATAAAAAATTCATATACCTACATACATAATACAATAGTAAAATATACCTACATACATAAAATTATAAAATACATACTTATATAAAATATATATTTTATATAATCCATATCCATACTAATATTATAAATGTGAAAGTGTGTTTGTTTGTTTGTTTGTTTGTTTGTTTGTTTGTTTGTCCGTCTTTCACGTCAAAACGGAGCAACGGATCGACTCGAGTTTTGGTATGGGGATAGTTTGGGAGCTGGAGAGTAATATAGGCTACTTTTTATTCCGGAAAATTATAAAATAAAAATTATTATTTTGTATAGAAAATCGATAAACTGTCGTACTATACAAAACTGTCATTTCTTCCATAGCCGCTTCCAAAGAGGTATGTCAAAGAGTATTGTAATCACTGACGTTTTAGCCGCTTTGGATTACCTACTTTTTAATAAGTGACATTTGTTGCAGGCAGTGTATAAAACTTCTTCGCGATCATTTATTTTCATATGTCTATCTATAATAGATGTTAGTGATAAGAAATTTACCGGGTCCACTATAATTAATATGGCAAAACAACGTTTGCCGGGTCAGCTAGTACATATATAAAATATGATTTTAAATGTTATCAAATGATTTCTATACATTTGACAACTGTGCTAGAAAGTGTTTTTTTAATTTCCATTTAAACGAGTTGGAACTCGGAGAGGTCTGAATGTTTGACGGGAGTTTGTTCCAGAGCATTGCAGCTCTAACGGAAAAGGAGTTATGGAGGAAGTTGGTGTTGCTTCTAGGTAGCTCAAGCATCTTGGTGATACAAGGCCGCCTAGAGCGAGAGGGAGGAGGAAGCATAATCTTTGGAACTAAAACAGTTTTCATACGACAGTCTATTATGACAGCTAATTTCGTATTGCAAGTGGTTCCTCTGTCACGGATGTCACCGGATCAGACAGGATTGTATAGGTTTGCGTGACGTGTGCGTCGTTGTGTCATTACGGCAATACGAAGTTAAACGTCAAGACGCAAACGTGATCAAGACGCGCTGCATAGAATTACAGCGATCGGCCCGCTGTTGTCTGTAAGTATGGTAATATCACAGTTTAAGCAATCTTTCTATACAGTTGGACGACGCCCTTGAAGTTGGGCGATGCCGACGCCTGTATAGGTATTTACGTAAGTACGTAAGGGTTGTCACTTTAAAATGTGACGGTGGACCTTTTACGACCCCGGGTGGGTACATTGGTATTGCGATATTAAATTAATAAAATAATTTAATAATGCAAATGCAATGTCAAAATTATTAAAAAATTCAAGATGGCGGCCGACTTTTTTGTTTGTATGCTGATTTCGATGAAACTCGGTTTTTGGTACTATTTTGACAAGAAAACAGCAACGCAATGTTAAAAATATAAAGAAATCCAAGATGGCGGCCAACTTTCTTGTTTGTAAGCCGATTTGTTTCTGGTACTATTTTGACAAGAAAACAGCAACGCAGTGTTAAAAATATTAAAAAAATCGAAGATGGCCGCCAACTTTTTTGTTTGCAGGCCGATTTCGATGAAACTCAGTTTCAGGTTCTATTTTGACAAGAAAACAGCAACGCAATGTTAAAAATAAAAAAAATCCAAGATGGTGGCCAACTTTTTTGTTTGTAAGCCGATTTTGATGAAACTTAGTTTCAGGTACTCTATTTTGACAAGAAAACAGCAACGCAATGATAAAAGTATTAAAAAATCAAAGATGGCGGCCAACTTTTTTGTTAGCAGGCCGATTTCAATGAAACTCAGTTTCTGATTCTATTTTGACAAGAAAACAGCAACGCAATGTTTAAAATATAAAAATTCAAGATGGCGGCCAAGTTTTTTGTTTATAATATATTTAACATTTCGTTGCTGTTTTCTTGTCAAAATAGTACCAGAAACTGAATTTCATCGAAATCGGCCAGCAAACAAAAAATTTGGCCGCCATCTTGAATTTTTATATTTTTAACATTGCGTTGCTGTTTTCTTGTCAAAATAGAACCAGAAACTGAGTTTCATTGAAATCGGCCTGCAAACAAAAAAGTTGGCCGCCATCTTGAATTTTTTAATACTTTTAACATTGTGTTGTTGTTTTCTTGTCAAAATTGTACTAAAAACCAAGTTTCATCAAAATCGGTTCACAAACAAAAAGTTGGCCGCCATCTTGGATTTTTTATACTTTTAACATTGCGTTGTTGTTTTCTTGTCAAAATAGTACCAGAAACTAAGGTTCATCAAAATCGGCTTACAAAAAAAAGTTGGCCGCCATCTTGTTTTTTTTTTTATTTTTGACATTGCGTTGTTGTTTTCTCGTCAAAATTGTACTAAAAACCAAGTTTCATCAAAATCGGCTCACAAAAAAAAAATGGCCGCCATCTTAGATTTTCAATATTTTTAACATTGCGTTGCTGTTTTCTTGTCAAAATGGTACCAGAAACTGAGTTTCATCGAAATCGGCCTGCCAACAAAAAAGTTGGCCGCCATCTTGGATTTTTTATACTTTTAACATTGCGTTGTTGTTTTCGTGTCAAAATAGTGACAGAAACTAAATTTCATCAAAATCGGCTTACAAAAAAAAAGTTGGCCGCCTTCTTGTTTTTTTTTATTTTTGACATTGTGTTGTTGTTTTCTTGTCAAAATTGTACCGAAAACCAAGATTTATCAAAGTCGGCCCGCAAACAAAAAAGTTCGCCGCCATCTTGGATTTTGGAAATTGCCTTTTTTTTAATAAGCGAGATGAAGATTTGCACGCACTCACTCTACATGTCGTATGTACCATAATATTAATTTAAAAATAAATTATAACGATTAAGACTTGATAGCCCTGGAAGACTTGTCCCGAGTTACTATGAACGGCCGGCGTTGTATGTAACTCGGGACAACCACTCCCCCGTCTCACCCCGCAAGCCCCGCACGATTGACCTGTCTAGACGTCTCCGTCGCCCAACTAGCAAAATACGGTTTTATAATTATCCTAGAACCATATTTTATCAGGACTATAAAGGATTTATAACCAGGTATAAGTCCGGAAAAGTGCCCACTTTATAAGTCTATCTGCACTTGTAGGGTATTTATAATGGTCCGTGAATATGCCATTTACGCCAACAGTGATCCTAGTTAAGAGCCACATCAACCCAAACAGACTTGCGGTATCTACTATTAGTGTCTTACAGCATAAAATGAGACTATTAAGCTCTCGGCAAATTCTTTTGTAAGTTTATTTCTGGCAAGTCGCGAGATGCAAACTAAATCGTCACGAAGTGGTTCTGTTTAATTAAAACAGGTTGAAAAATAAGTAATGGGGAGAGTAATACATTATCTCTTCTAGAGGAGGTGACCTATAAATTAGTGTGTTGTTGAACTACGTACCATGTTTTCGTCGGGAAACTTGAATTTTGTGTGAAACCCTATCACGTTTACACAGTTAAAATTTTAACGCGCCACATAAATTTTGCAATTTGACATATTAATATTTATTAATTATTTTAAGAAATACCCGAGTCAGCTGTCATTTTTGCAGCTGTCATTTAGAAATGCTTTATAATACTGTTATAGGATATTTAGTTTTATAAAGGCATGTGTCAAAACCGAAGAAATCGCCATGTTTTTTTTACTTATAATGGCCATTTAATGTTATCCTATAATCGCTTTTAAGCCTAAGTTATAGGTGTAATTAGGCCTGAGTGTATTTACTCCTAACACTAGCTCTTATAAGAGCAGTGAGACTATAACAGCACGCAGATGTTCTCTTTTAAACGCCTACAAGTCAAAGTAATCGGAGTAATTACTCCTCAGTTTTATAGGAGTATATACTCCTAGTATAGGCTCTTATAGGAGTCTACGAGTATAATGGCATGAATATGTCCTCTTATAGGCACTTATAAGTCTATATTACTAAACTAATTACTCCTCAGTGCAATTACTCTTGAATTATGCTTGTATAGGAGTCTTGAGCCTGTAATGGTCAGGGAAAATGATCTTATAGTCGTTTACAAGGTAAAATTATAGTAGTAAATGTACTCCAGTAAAAACAGCATTTGCTTAAATGCTGTTACAAGCGCAGTCGGTAAATTTAGAGCCACTTTAGGTGGCTTACAAGTCCACATAGACTTATAAAAACGCGTTCCAGGATAATTTTGCTTGCCTACTGTATGAAAAGTTGCTTATACTGTGGTAATATCTAATATCCTGCTTGTATTTTATTCAAATGTTGTAAAATTTGTAAGTTATGAAATAAATAAAATGTCCTTATTAACTTCAAATATTTTAATTTACTTCTGGTTATATGTTTATGTTTAACTCTAATGTTTTGGCGCACCAATTTGAAACAATTCCTCAATTTATTTACTCACTAACTTCAACATATTGTTTTTATTTAGCACATAGCCTCTATCACACCTGGTGTAAAGAAAATGAAAGCGCACTACTCTCGGAAATCTCAATACGAAATAATATATTTTTTTTATCTTCGTTGAAATCGCACGAACTTCACTATCAAACAAAATATGTATGTACTCGTAGTTAAAAAAGTCTGTTTAAAAATGAAAGACTTCTGGTCTTTAATTTTTAAAGGGATTTTCGCAAAAGTAATTTAGAAACAAGATCCTCCTTCTTTGAAAAAGGTACTACCTACTTATTATATCTATTTCAGGAATCCCATACGAATTAGTAAAATCCCGAAATGGCAAGAACCTCGTTTTTGTCGGCGGCTACACCTACGCGGCGAGAGACAAGCGAGGCTACGGCTACATCTGCTCGTCAGGCCGCTGCAACCAGCCCAGGTGCACCGCGCACCTCACGCTGAGGGGCGGAGTTATAACGGCCATTAATGACAACCACTGCCACGAGCCGAGGCTGTATAAGAGAATAGATGGAAACGTCTTATTTTTTTAAGCTGTAGAAAGTTGCTTTGTTACCATTACTTCATAAGCTGTATTTACTACATACTTAGATGTATTTCTATCAGATTTATCAAATTGTTTGAATTATTTAGGTTGTTGTAAAATTAGAAGTAGCAGTAAGTAGTAGTAAGTAGGTATGTTGATAATAATAAAGAAATGCGGACTGTATAGTATGTGTTTATTCTTTTTCGCTGATAATAAATTCTTCTTTTTTGAAGTGCAAATATTGAAATGGAAGTAGAAGGTCAATATTGGAATAGAGTTTGTTATTGATTTTTTAATACCTACATGTTGTTTATTTTGTTCTATACCTAAATTAAAATATACTTTATTGAACTAGTTTCTAAAATATATAATCTCTGTTGTTTTAGATCCCCTGATTATTCTAAGCGTTAAAGAAGGTACTTTATAACATCGTTGTTGTATATAAAGTTCTTTCTTTACCAGCGTATTTCTATAAAGTCCGCTCTTTACTGATAGTACTTATATTGTTTTCATTTTTAAAAATGTAAGTTCTGTACCTTGTGGGAGGCCTATGCCCAGCTGTGGGCGTCGGTCGGCTGACATGATGATGATGATGAATGTAAAAAACCGCATCGGAATCGTTTGAATAGTTTCTGAGAAGCCATCAGATTAGCAGCTGTCATGCAAAACCTCATCTAAAACCTATTCTGAAATGAGACCTGTTGAATAGAATTAAGTATGTGAATAGAATTTTTAATAATTGTACATACTGACATAGATATCGAATACAAAAAGAGGCATCGAAACGGTTTATTACTTTTAAGAACTCTTCAAGTATCAACTTATCTGGTTGCTGCTGGCCACCAGGGTACCACCTGGTACCACCAAGGACTACTACCTACTATGAACATGCCTAATAACCTGCTCCGAAATGAAATCTTTTGAATGCAAAAAACCACACCGATATCTGTTTATAACCTCTTAAAGTGCCAAGTGGTTGCTGCGCCCCCCTGGTGGTCTATCATCGTGAAATATGTCTAAGAACCTGCTCTGAAATGAAACCTTTTGAATGCATGAAAAAAACCGCACCAAAATCGGGTTAGTAGTTTTTGAGAACGTTTCAAGTGCCAACTTATCTGGTTGCTGCTGCGCCCCCTGGCATTCTACCACCATGAAACATCTAAGAACCTGCTCTGAAATGAAACCTTTTGAATGCAAAAAACCGCATCGAAATCGGCCCAATCGTTTCTGAGAGAAATGGCAACAGACATACAAACAAACAACCTCTCACCCCAAATGCGTATACCGCCTTCGGTCCGTTCCGTCCGTCTCATGCGTAATTAATGAAATTAATATTCAGTGTCATGCAATCATTAATTATTTTTATAAGGTGTTTCTCTGGCGGTGCTATGAACCAAACTATCCTCTTCTTTTTATAAAAATAAAGAAAATAATAAAGTTTATTTTAATATTTATTATTTTTATTAAAAAAAACTAAATTTATATAAAATTTACAGAAAAAACCTACGCATCCGTTGCTGGCCCGAGTCGAAGAACTGTCCAGCCAGTACATGAAATTACTAAAATAACAGAAAAAAACTCAAAGGGTATTTTGCAACGTAAGAAGTGCCGTCAGTGCTCTAAATCAAAAAAACGCAAAGACTCGCTTTGGCATTGCGAAATGTGTGAAAACAAACCGGGCCTATGCTTTCAGTGTTTTGATATATATCATTCATAATTATACTTTTTCACTTCTCATGCTCGTAAAGTTCGTGTATAAGTTGGGTATGGGCTGCATAAAATCGCTTTTTATGCTTTAGTGCTTAAAGTAAAATCTTCGTGTTAGTCTCAGACTCTTAAGGCGATACTCGGAAAAACTATGCTAAAGCGAGATAGTAATGAGAAAACGACGCGCGCGGGAGCGAGACCGATTTTGCCGATTACGCAAAAAAAACACAAAATCACTTTGTATTCAAAAACTATAGTGATTGTTAAAAAATGCTTCTATACGATCCTAAATATTATTGGTGTCCACTAGTTAAACCAATTTTCAATAGTATATGTATCCCCATTTAAGAATACTCTTGATATTTCTTATTTTTTAGAGGTATTTCCGAAAATAAAAAGTATCGAGCCAAAATCATATAATCATAAAAAGGTATGAAGAAATATATATCTTATTTCCAGATTTATAACAACTCTAACCGTCCTATAGTTTAAATCAAAGAGTCCATACTTTTTCCGAGTAGCGCCTTTAGGCGCTTTAGACCTTTGTCTTTAGACAAAGGTCGTCACGTAAACAGTCACACACGCAATTAAACTTCGTTAAATAAACTTGTTATTTCATTCTGTTTCTTCAATTTTGTACATAACCCATGTTATATTACTAAATTAATAAAACTAGGCAAAATTAATGAGTTTTCTAAGAAATAAGTAAGTATATCAAGAGCATTGTGGGCTACGATCTATGCTAAAATCTCTGTGCTGCCACTGCCACGTATAAAAAATAAGAAAAAGAAATATGACGAAGTCTTTATCTTTTCTTATTTGCAATATAGCTATTAATTTTCCTCACAATCGATGTGAAAAGCAGAGTGTATAACTCGTACATAAATAGTAGATTTCATAACAAGTGCGGAAAGTCTGTCATTGCAAAGAGTTCCGACAAATGTCTACCCGAGCCGAGGCGCAGCCGAAGGTGAGGGTTGACAGTCGGAACAAGTTGCAATGACGGTTCCGCACGTGTACTGAACAACTATTTTTAATACAGTTGCGAAAAAATTAAGCAATTTAATAAAATAATAAAACACAATAAACTCAACTAACTAATCGTAAAAGAATATAAGCAGAGACTTTTTTTTGTTTTCTTCACCCATTCTGGGTTGGCAAAGGAAACTATGATCATACAGCCAAGGCTTCAGTAGAATTTTTTTATTGATATGAAATGAAAATTAAATTAAATGAGATGAAATGAAATGAAACCTAACAAAAGCAATCCGAATCCTACAGGAGCGCCTTTCCTTATTTCTCTCTTTTACCACATCGTTTTCCATTAAAGCACTAATTCCACCATACTAAGTACCTACCACAATAAAAACCAGAAAAAACTAATTTAGATAATTAAGAAATAAGGTCCCTCATTTTCTTTTCACTTACTTGCGCAAACTCCTATAAGCAGATACTATGGTAAATAGTGCACGTCATACCATAATATTTAGTAATCTGTGGTCATACAGCCAATTTTATGTATTTTTTATATTCATAAATTTAATTTGGCCGATACTAATATTAATTTAATGTATAATTAAAATTACTTTTAAATCTGATATTGAAACAAATTAGTAGCTTCTTTTTAGAAATATTTGCATGAATCATAAAAACTTCTATGATTTTTTTTCGTAAAAACTTCGTGGTTGGTTTTTTCTTTATAATACAATATTTTGACAGTTGGGAAAGAAAACGCACGAGTTCGGGAAAGGTAAAGAAAAGGTTCGAGTGTGTAATAGCCCGCATCCCGAACGCTATACGTCCCTGCAATACGCCACTTTTTGAGCAACTGTATTAAAAACCCTTTTTCACCACTCCAGCTCGAAAAGCGCGCTTTTGGCGCCTAAAAACTCGCAGCAAAATCGATTTTTGCTGCGAGCGTGAGGCAAAGTGCTTTTTTAATTTCTTACACCAAATTTTGAAATAATTAAGAAAAAGAAATAGAGTGACAAGGATAAAACTTATAAAATTAATATGAGCAAAAAGGATAGATAGATAGCTTTATGTCGATGGACATGAAATATAAAGCTTAAAAAAGAAATACACGAATACCAAAGGTTCGAATAAAGAGTATGGACGAAATGAGGTCGCATGCATGATATAAATATAAAATAAGAAAAATTAATGAATTCTAATAACAAATTATATAAATACGATTGTACTACTATTGCTTTTCATTAAACATGCAATATTTAATAGTAGATTGTACAACAAGTGCATAAAACATACCATTTTACCCGAGATGTATATATCCACCCGAGCCGTAGGCGAGGATGGATAGTCAATTCGAGGGTAAAATGGGTTTTATGTACGAGTTATACACTCTGCTTTTCACTTCAAGTGTGAGGAAAATAAATTACAATATTGCAAAAAAGAAAAAATAAAGACTTCGCCATATTGGCGGGAAAACTTTCTTTTTCTTTTTTTATACGTGGAAGTGGCAGCACAGTGACTTAGCATAGATCGTTATTCCATAATGCTCTTGAAATACTTATTTCTTACAAAACTCATTAATTTTGCCTAGTTTTATTTATTTATCAGTAATTTAACATGGATTATGTACAAAATTTAAGAAACAAAATGAAACACAAGTTTATTTAACGAATTTAATTGCGTGTGTGACTGTTTACCTGACGACCTTTGTCTTAGAGTCTGTGACATAGACGAAGATTTTACTTTATGCACTAGAGCATAAAAAGCGATTTTATGCAGCCTATACCCAACATAAACACGAACTTTACGAGCATGAGAAGTGAAAAATAAATAATATGAAGTGAACATTAATATCGCTTACTAATATCATGTTTGGTTTTCATAAAAACTACATGCAGTGCAGTTTTTGAACGCAATGCAAACAGTTACTTTCAACTTGCATAATTGCACCAATTTTACTCTTAATTATTAATTTTGATGTTTTCTTTATTGTTAAATGTTGCCTTCAATGTTGTTTTTCTGACCTGTAACACTTTTCTCGCTGGTAGAGGTGAAAAGTTGTATGTTTAACACGAGAGCAAAATTTTCTGATGTCTCGTGCCTTTAAATCACTCACTGTGCTCAGTAGTCTATATTTGAATCACTCGCTACGCTCGTGATTCAATTTTAGACTACTTCGCTAGTTCGTGATTTAAATTCAGCACTCGCAGCGAAAAATGATTTTGCTCTCTTGTATAACAAATAACTATTTACCCTCGACTTGACTATTGGATATATACGTCTGGGGTAAAATGGTACGTTTTATGCACTTGTTGTACAATCTACTATAAGTTTTTATTTATTGATATTTTCTATAAGTAAGTATTTTCTTTATTTAGATCTTATATCAACCCAATAAATGTGTTATTTACGATGATTCTTAAGAGCTCTATCTCATTGGGAGGACATGCCAGCAATGCCAGCAGCATTTACTTGACTTTTGGCGTCACACCCAAGCCACCGCTAAGTGTGGCATGACAAATAAACACAATAAATAATCTATCTATCTTCTATCTTCTATCTATACTTATAATAAATCTGTAGAGAGGTCAATTCTGTACATGAAATATATTTCCAAAATAACTATCAGGATGTGATTAGGGATCGATATTGATGCCAAAAATGCAATCAGTAAAATTTTTGTCTGTCTGTCTGTCTCTCTGTCTGTCTGTCTGTCTGTGTGCATAACCGTTATAGAAACAAAAACTACTCGACGGATTTTAACGAAACTTGGTACAGTTATTTTTCACACTCCTGAGCTGGTTATAGTGTACTTTTCATCACGCTACAATCAATAGGAGCAGAGCAGTGAAGGGAAATGTTGAGAAAGCGGGAGCGGGTTACTCCATTTTTTAAGCTTCCGTCGCGTGTGCAACCTTCATGGTTAAAGCTACACAGAAATCATGTATGACGGAAATGTTCTCCTTAAAATTATATAAAAAATATCCCATGACAGCATATGTCTATCTTTTATGGTAGACTCACAACAACACGTGTAACTCCCGATAGGTTAGCAGTTCGCTCAACGCGTCTCGCGGCCGAAGGTATAGAAAGGCGGGGCGTCCGAGCGCGAGCTTCATACAATTATACCTAATAAAAGGAACCTTCAATTTTATTGTTACCACTTGCAAGTGAGAAGGAATAGATTTGTATGCTTTCAACGTTTTCGTTGCTTATTCAATCAGTTTATTGTTGACATGTACGCAAAAATTTAAACCGAAAGATTAGTTTAAAATACAATCTAATCAAAGGCAATTGCGCGCTGAAGAATACGTGCACCTTCGCGACGCCATAATCAATGATAGATCTACTTACCAAAGATAACATTTTTAGAGAAGTATTGTGTTATATGTATAGTGTTGAGTGGCAAAAACGCGGCTTACCTCACGCACATATCCTGCTATGCAATTCTCTAAGCAACACATCGACGCTGCACGCAGCGCTGAGATCATGGATGTTACATCGGTCACATCGTTCGCTGCAATCATGACGTTTCATTTTGGTATTCTGTAAGCTCTACTAGCTCGCCGACGATCTCTCGGCTGCATGAACGCAAGGCTGTTCGCAAGGATGTACCATAGAGTAAGTATAACTACTTTAAGTCTATTCTCTGGCCCTTTGAGTATTCAAAATCTGGCCTCATGTCACTGACCTCTATTATTACACACTGGACTGGCTGCTGTCATATTATTTTTGTGGTTATTTGAGTATCGCCATTTTGGCGCTGTAGACTAACTAAGCTGTAGACAGATACGAGTGTCCATGTAACTAAAAATAGTGATGTTCCTATGTCAACTCTGTGACTGTCTGTAGTAATGATTATGTCAAAATTAGTTCTCGGGACACTCGTAGTGGCGCTGCAAATTGCCACACAAAATTAGCTGTCATTTGTATGGAGACAGCCTGTCCAGTGTGTAATAATAGAGGTCAGTGCCACTAGTACATTTTAGATGTTTCTTTGTAATAAAAAATAATTATTTCATCGAAGTGTATGTATATATTATTTAATTTTATGCCTTTGAGTTCATTGCCTTTGCGACGACTTGGAAAAGAAAGCAATACCTTCACTGTCTGTCACTTTGTTCGGCTAAATTTTATCCTCGAGTCAGTGTCAGATACAGTGCCACAAAATTTTCTGTTCCGGTGGCCAAAATGAGAAACTATCATGTTTTTTTAAATGAGGAATTTTCCAAAAGGTATCGTA
This sequence comes from Crambus lathoniellus, assembly GCA_949710035.1. Classification (NCBI taxonomy): domain Eukaryota; kingdom Metazoa; phylum Arthropoda; class Insecta; order Lepidoptera; family Crambidae; genus Crambus; species Crambus lathoniellus. The sequence goes on along the minus strand of OX453307.1, from coordinate 7,305,208 downwards.
AGCTTATTTCAAATAGGTGCAAGAGATGGCGCTAGCGAAACTTTTTTTTTTTTTTTTATAACAATACCTTGGACGTTTGTCAGCCTACGCAAAACAAAATTTTCCAATAGGTATCGTAAGCTTATTTCAAATAGGTGCAAGAGATGGCGCCAGCAAAACTTTTTTTTTTTAATAACAATACCTTGGACGTTTTTCAGCCTACGCAAAACAAAATAAAATTTTAAAATGTAAATAAATATGTTAATAATCTTGATATATAAGGTTTTATTTCTAAATTACTATCTACTTTTAGGATATGACTTAAAGTTCAACCGTAGGTTTTTATCAATACTTCGCTATTTTTGTTGTACCTATAAAAAAACTACAACTTTGTACAATAACTGTCAATTGAAAAGTTTTGAAAAGTTTGTTCAAGTTTGTTTTTGCATCTAGAGAATGAAAATTCAGTACCTACATAGGTACTAACTTCTTAATTAATTTGAGCTATTAATTTCAACTTTTTCATGAAAATACCACTTTGTGCTGTTCATACGTGCAAATCAGGTAAAATAAGAAAAAAACGATAACTCATTAATATATACGCAACAAAATTCGTGAAACAATACATTCAACTTTCCCGTAAACTTTGGAACGCAAAAAAACATCATACATGAAAATTAAGAAAAAAAAGAAAAGTGGTCGCAGCGGCATCTATTGAGCATTATAAAACCTACTGGAAAACATCTCATTGCTACAAAAAAAAGAAAAACGTACATAGCGCCGCTGTCACCGGAACAGAAAAGTTTGTGCCACTGTAACTGCGCGCGACTGGGGCGTTTTTGGCGCTAGTTACAGTACATTTTTTTCTAAAGCCCCCAGTACAGGTTAGTCGACCATGGTCGGCGACCATGACCAATACATCGTACATTGACACTTTTGAACGAACAAGTTTAAAAAGGTTCTTTCAAAAGTGTCAATGTACGATGTATTGGTCGTGGTCGCCGACCATGATCGGCCATCCTGTACTGGGGGCTTAAGGTTAAGGCTTCGATCAACAATAACACTTAAGGTACCTAATAGATTATTAGCAATATTGAGCAGCGGGAGTTATTCTGTCCCAGCCGATATCTCGGATACACAATTTGTGCAACGTTATCGACTCTCAAAGGCGGCCTTTACATTTCTATGTAGCGTAGCACATTAAGGAGTTACAGCGACCTTCGGAGCCCACAAAGAATGACTTTCTTCTTGGCTACTATAGGCAAAATAGGTCTTACAGAAAAATGGAAAATGAAGTATTTAGAAAAAATCGACCCGTCTCACAACTTTTTCTAAATACTTCATTTTCCATTTTTCTGTAATAAAAATTGCATTGTGAATGCAAAAAACTAAAAATTAAAATAAAATAGGTCTTACCTAGGTATTACATTATTTTGAATTTTGCTTTTTAGGTGCTGTGTGCGTTATTGTTTTATGCAAACGGAGACTACCAACGGCTGGTTCGGGTATCCAACCGCTTTACGCTAGAAGCTATGCTACAAGTCGATTTATCTATCAGCGAGGTAACTACAGCCCGTACCCACCCATTTAGTATTCTGTGCCCATTCAAGTCATTACATAAAATTTCCCAATACAGGACAAGCAAGGGGGAATATCAAACAAAGGTAAATTTAAAAACTTATAAACTTTGTTTAATTTATGTTTTTATACTTATAGACAACAAACTTAGTTCCTAATCTTCTTTATTTCAGATTTCTTAATTCATATGGTATTCCTTGCTTCGTAGGTTCTGAAGATGCCTGCCATGCCACTACCCTGTTCCACTGATAGAGCGGTGGATTTTGGCTGCCTTCCATTTTGTATTTCCACACCTTTACATGCAAACAGAAAAACTTATAAATAATTAAACAAACTTTTTAACATGCAATGATGTTTGTTTTTGGACATAAAAACCATACATAGATATACCTTTTTCCACTTTTCAACCGGCTTGGAACTGCCGGTTGTGTCCAAATTAAGGAAACTTACGAGTTCTACCCACTTGTTGTGGGCCGTTACTCATCCATGGGGGCCCTCACAAAATAGATTTAAGTCACCATTTCTGAAAAATTTAGCAATGAAAAATGGAAAATGAAGTATTTAGAAAAAATCGACCCGTCTCACAACTAGCTCCGATGGGACTCGAACCCACGACCTTTCGCTAAAGCGAGTAGCAGTAATAAAAATTGCATTGTGAATGCAAAAAACTAAAAATTAAAATAAATTTAGCAATATTGTAAACCGCTTTCATAAACAAATGTTTCAAGATATTTCATATTTAAACAATATTGCATTAGCGCGAGCCGCGCGAGCGAAGTGCCAGAGTATATTACCGCACGAAGCCTCTCAGCCTGTTACTCAAAAACTATACATTTCCTAGAGTTGGGGTTTGGACAGGGGGTAGCCTCCTCCCCCTCCCTCTTTCTACTCCTCTCCCTTTCCCCCTCCGAGTGGCCCATAATTGTACTTACTAAAAGTTTTATAACCCAAACTACGCACTTAACTTTTATTGACTCGTAACACAGACCATCTAAGCTCAAGCAGAGAAGTTGGCAGGGCTGCTGGGAGAACAAACTCGCATCTTGCCACCTGGACATGCTCGCACAGCCAATGCCAGGACCCGAATGCGTAATGGATGGACAGAAATTGCTAGGGTCCGAACAGGAAGGCATCGGGTGTGTCATAGCTATTAGCAGTGGGAAAGCAGTGGGCTAAGGTACAAACCTATGAAAAATTTGTAAAATAATAGATTTTATCACAAGTCAACAGTATGCGGCGGATACTTACAGATTTTTAATCCTATATTACTACTTGAATTTTCACTATTACTATTAGAAATCCTTGACAACATCCACAAAATATAAGCTTTTACGTTTGACAATGGTTTGACATTAGAAATCGTGGCTGTACGTCGATGGCAAAGCCATCTTCTATCTCGCTCGTTTCACCGGAGCGCAAGCAGCCGAGAAATAATAGCGGGCCATGTCGATTGTCGATGCTGCGGTCGAAGCTGAGGCTGTTTCACTTAGAGAATACCAATTTCATACAAAAAATTGAAAATAATTAATTACTTATCACGCCGCTTACAGCCGTGAGGCGCTAGTGTCGAACAGCGTTGAAAATTATTTTAAAGAGTACCAATGTACAAGTTCACCGCTGTTGCAGCCGCTGCCCCCAAGGCTGTACGATGTTTGCGCTTAGAGAATCGCACTGCTGCTTTGGTTAAAAGATAAGGTTCGACCTAAGTTTGTTATAATTTTAGACGACGTTTGCACAACTGTTTTGCTGATAAGAGAGAAATAAAAATATTTATATTTTTGAAAAATGGAAAATGAAGTATTTAGAAAAAATCGACCCTCTCACAACCAGCTCCGATGGGACTCGAACCCACGACGATTGTGAATGCAAAAAAGTAAAAATTTAAATAATTTAATTTTTTTTTGCAATAGGGGCGGAAAGGGGGTCTTAAAAATTTGAAGAGGGGCTACTAGGGCATATAGGGTATCATATAAAAAAGCGCTGCTTGCACACTCTCAAACAATTTTTTGTTTTAGGCCGCATAGTTTTTGACTTATGATGAAAAATGTAAAAAAAAAATACCCCCCCCCCCCCCCCCCCTTATCTCCGAAGTTTGCCAAGATAAATTATTTTAGGTGATAGAAGTTTATGTAAAGATTACGGAAAAAATTAAACGATGTCTCTAAATAGTAAACTTTTTCAGAAATCATCAACAAAAATTACATTAGTTCCATTATCGGTCAAGAGATGGCGCTGACCAAAAACTGCAAAATTCTACATCGCAAATTCTTGGAAGAATATATGCCTCGCCGATGAAAACATTTTTACGTTTTATTTACAACCAAAATATCCTCCTTCCTACCTACTCGCAGGTTGCTTTGTTTGGGTGAAGCGCAGTTGTAGTTTTTTCTATTTATTTATGATGGTACGGTACTGAACCCTCAGTGCGCGAGTCCGATTTGCTCTTGACTGGTTTTTTTACTGTCCTACGTTTGAGATATAGTACAAAAATTTCTAAATTGGCCGTAGTGAATTTGGATGCAGTATGAAAAATTCGTTTTGGCTACATAAACAATTGACTTTTGTTACTTTTTTACGTAATACTTATGATAATCCTTTGTATGACTGAAAGGAATCCTACTAATATTATAAATGTGAAAGCTCTAAGCTTTTTGCTACTCAATCACGCCAAAACGGCTGAACGGATTTGGCTGTTTGGGATACAGATACTTTTGTAGCTTGGAGAGGAACATAGGCTTTTTAACCCTGAAAAATATCACATTCCCGCGGAATAACGTCGTGTAGTCCACGCAGGCGAAGCCGCGGGCGGAAAGCTAGTAATACAATAATAACACAATTTGTCATGTTTTGATTCGCATTGGCAGCCGGCGTCGCTGCAACGTCCTTTAAACTTATACTTACCTAAGTCTTATTTTGCTAACAGCGCATTTATTAAATTTCTGAATGAATCCTACTTATAAATTTGAAAGTTTAGATGTTTGGATGTTTAGATGTTTGGATGTTTGAATGTTTGTTACTCAATCACGCCAAAACGTCTAAACGGATTTTTTTTGAAATTAAAGACACAGATACTTTTTAGCCTGGAGAGGAACATAGGCTACTTTTTATCCCGGAAAAATATCACATTCCCGCGGGATAACGTCGTGTAGTCCACGCAGGCGAAGCCGCGGTCTGAAGGCTAGTTAGAATATAATTAATTAACTAGTAAGTCATGACGACCGATTTGGCGCAGGGGTAGGATACCCGCCTCCTGCGCCGGAGGTCTTGGGTTCGATTCCCGAACAAGACAAATATTCATGTGCATGAACATGTCTATTTGTCTTGGTCTGGGTGTTATATAGTATATTAAGTATGTATTTACAAAAAAAAAGTATAAGTATATATTTATCCGTTATCTAGTATCCATAACACATTTTCATTGTAATATTATAGTATTCTTTGGTTTCATAATGAAATTCTACTTATGAGCTAGATAATTGGTGTGATTGTAAGAGTTTATTTATTTATATATTTATTTATTTGTTATTTGCAATTGAATAAATAACTTCGCAGAGGGGAAAGACTATGATTTAATGGTCTTACATACTACTGTGGCTACAGAAATAAATCGAAAAGAAGGTGGGCCTGCTCGTCGTATTTTGCAAAGGGTTGTCCCGCCGCCCTTCACACCAAGGTGTCCAATCAAGGTGTCCATCCAAGGATGACGTTATTGTCAGCATATACACATCATATAATCACGACAAGCCGTGAAACTTTTGCAGTGACTGTCTGTGATCCACAAAACACAAGGAAGAAGGAGCATGTTATGTAAGTAGCACGCGTGGAAAACCCTTTTTAAACAACAGCGAACCCTCCATGTAGTCTATCTTTGTACAATTTCGAATCTCTTCAAGTTGTACAAAATTGGTTTGAGCAAGCTACATCAATTTTTCGATTCTAGACTACTCTATAAATAATGATGGCGTAAGGTATAACTTGATATTTTTTTATTTGTAGTGGAATGCATAACTTCTCGTAAGGGTAAGACTATGATACGAATTGATGGTTTCACCTACAGCTGTACCTACAAACATCAGTCTACAAGGAGGTGGGTCTGCTCAACGCATAACAATAAGGGGTGCCGCGCTGCCATCCGCACTTTCAACGATGAGATTATTAACATCAATGCTTCACACAATCACGATAAGAAGTAGATGCATCATGCTAGATCAGTTTTGGAGTGAATTTCAATTGAGAGCTTTTATTACATTTTATTGTATTATTAAAACCACATCAATAGGCATGACAAAATCAAACCGTTTATTTGCAAAACATGTTCTTTCTTTCTATTATTTATTTATAAAGTTTGTGTTTTGTTGCTGCCCTAAAAATAAATATTGTTTAGATAACTAAAATATCTAAACATTGTTTTCTTTTTTACTTTATAATTATATTCTACAACTTCCCTTTCCACCTTCGTCCTTTTTAGACAAGTTCACCGCTTCAAGTGTTAATTTTAATTTACAGTGGAATACATAACCTCTCAAAGGGGGAAGACATTGATACAGTTTGATGGGTACACATACTACTGTAAACAAGAATTTAATTCAAAAAGGAGGTGGGCCTGCTCGACGAATGAGAACAAGGGGTGTCGCGCCATCATTCGCACCGTCAACGACGTTATTATTAGCATCAAATCCTCACACAATCATGACAAGAAGTAGACGCGAGGAGTTCCTTTGTGGCATATTTTGATTGGAAGAATATTTTGTTATCTACACCCTCACCATAAATCCACACACACACACCGTTTGTCCGTCTTTCACGTCAAAACGGAGCAACAGAATGACGTGATTTTTTATATGGAGACAGTTTGGAGGCGAAGCCGTGAGCGGAAAGCTAGTTTACAATAAACCCTTTCCCCTCCCTCTGTCCAAAAGAATATTCCGAATCAGATGTACCCTTTTTTCCCTATTCAACCCTAATCCCATTATAATTAAAATTATATAATTACTGTTCCCAGCCCTTTTCTTATTATGTTATAAATAAACTCAATTCGAGTGAGTAATCCAAACATCTAATTTTATCATCTATATATTCATATCTATATTTATTTATTAGCAGGAGTAGGATTAATTTCTTTGTTTTTTTAATAAATAATTTTAATATGAAAAATAATTGCCCTTTTCATTTAGAAAGATACATAAGTACCCCACATTTCCTTTCAGCAGTTTTGTCATTAGATGGTCACGTCCAGATTATTTCCACACTAACTTATATTTCAAGAGCTGACGAACGTAGTTCTTTATCTATCTTTTTTCGGCGTGTGTTCTCCTTTGAAAGCAGACGTGCCGCTAGTGATTTTAAACTATTTTAAATAAAGTTTTTAATTGTGTTGGAGCGCCGGGCTTCGCCCCTGCTGGTGTCAAGACTTCGCCGAGTCTCATCCGAAGTCCTAACTAAACCAAGAAAACCGAAAATAAATTCGCGGCCGGCTGGGTTTGAACTCCGGATCTTAGGCGTAAGTGTGCAGCTTTATACCAATCGGCTACACACGCTAGGTGCCTTCCGCGCGAAATTACGGACTACTATCTACGTGTGGTGCGACGGCTTGCTACTACATAACTATTGTGTACTACCACAGCCGTCTCTATCGTCTTCTACAAGCCATGCTATGATACGGAACGGCAACATTGCTGTGAACCGGTTTGCTCCTCTGAGTACTAAATCCTATGGAGGTGGCATACCTACGAAAAAGTGAGGTGTAACTATGTCACAATGTAAGAAAATCTTGGAATTCAATTTTAAACCACTTCTAATTGTTGTATTAATCGGTCCGTCAAAATCGGTCCAGCCGTTTCAGAGATTAACCGGAACAAACAGACAGACAGACAAAAATTGTAAAACATGTCATTTTGGTATATGTACCGTATATTTAATAATATGCACGTAGTAAAAAGCGGTTATTTAATGTTACAAACAGACACTCCAATTTTATTTATTTGTATAGATGTATAGAAGATATGCCATCTCCATAGGATTCAGTACTCGAGGTTTACTCGCTGTTTACCTGTCAAACGGTGCAAACGGTGTCAAATCGGTTCACTTAAAACTACGTTGCCAACTTTATGCGCATGGCTTGTAGAAGACGATAGAGATGGCTGTGGTACTACTTATTACATCTTCACTGAACTGGATTGCCCGAACTTTGCACTCTATCCATAATGTTTTGCGCGGCCTGTCAGGAACCCATGGAGACCGAGGATGAACACTTGCGATGTGTTCTAGAGAGTTGTAGCAAAAACTACCATATTGGCTGTGCCGGTGGCAATGTGTTTGAGTTGGATAGTGCATGGATTTGTCCGGAATGCCGCTGTGCTAATAAGAAAGGGGGTGACAATAGCTATACTCCGGTGGGCTCCGCCAAGAAAATTACTGAGAATGTCACCATACGAAAAAAACCTCACCTAGTGTACTCAGCAGAAGAAAGCTTCATGGCCCAAAAATGTGAGTGCTCAATCGAGGACGTTCGAGGACTGCGAGAGGATATGCAAACGCTGAAATCGCAAATATGTCGAGCGATTGATTTGATCATCAGCTATGAATCAAAGATGGCGGATTATGCACTAGAGGTCAAGGTATTAAACAGTAAACTTGAGTCAACCACGTCTATTATTGCTCATCTAACATCCACTGATAAAACCACGGCCCTCAACAACGCCGATGTTGGACTCTCCTCAATGGTGGTGCCTATGCCTACTCAGCCAGCTGCGGCTGGACCTACCCCCGAGGCTACAACGGCGACAAATTCAGGACCTGAAAAGGGCAAGAAGAAGCAAGAAAGGGTGGTTAATGAAAATAAACAAGCTAATCTGTCTAAATATCCTAATGACGCTGATATCAGAAATATGTCACCAAATCCATCACGTGTTTCATCCGATACCCGGCTAGAACCGGCTGTGTTGGTGGATGAAAATCCTGTCGCAGTGACCAGACAACGGGATACTGATGAACAATGGACGGAAGTAAAGTACTATTTGAAACTGCTGTGTCCTACTGAAAAATGTACGGTACAGGAACTAGCGGCGAGAGGTGACTATAAATCCTTTAAGATTGGTGTACCTATCGCGTCCTATGGCCTTTGTTTTAGTACTGAAGTGTGGCCGGTAAATGCCAGAATAAAAGCCTGGATTTCTTATCAAAGGTCACCCAATACGTCAAAGACGAGCAAAGTTTTGATGACATCCGGAAACGAGTCCTTTCGTGAGCAAACAAATAGGCAAACGACCAGTAGGCGATAGGCAGCTCAATCTGTTTTATCAGAATGTTCGTGGCCTCAAAACCAAACTTAGAACATGGCGTAATAATTTGCTTTTATCAGATCATGATATCGTGGCAGTAACTGAAACATTTTTGGATAGCTCGGTTGAAGACTCAGAACTTCTGAGTGGGGACTGGAGTGTGCTGCGACGCGACAGGAGTACACCGTGCGGTGGTGTCGCGCTGGCGGCGCGAGCGCCAATTGTCCTGCTCCGATGCCGGGAATTGGAAACTGAAACTGGTGAGGATCTTTGGTGTTGTGTTGACTGGCATGGACGGCAGTTTTACATCTGTGTTGTTTATATAAAGCCCACAGCTAGTGACAGTGAGTACATGCAATGGTTTTATTCTATTGAACATTCTATAGACATGTTAAAAGCACCGGTCTTAATCATGGGTGATCTTAATCTGAATAGTGCTTCCTTAGCTGTTTCTAATTACTACTGCTATTTTCTATCATACTGTAATTTGTTAGATAAGAATAATATTGTCAACTCTCATGGGGGGATATTAGACGTAGTCATTGTTAGGGAGAGCAATGATTTGTGTGAGGTTGGTGTCACTGCTACTGAGGGGTTGGTCTTTCCCGATAAATATCATCCGCCTTTAGACGTGGTAGTTAAAATCAGTGTCGCTCATCATCTTGACCGCTTAAAACCATCAAATATTGATCCATCTAAAGACTGGAACTTTAACAGGTGCAATTATGAACATTTATTTGAGCTGCTTTCCGATTGTTCCTGGGAAAATGTCCTTAACAAAAAAGATGTTTACGCTGCTACTAACTCTTTCTATGAAATTATTTACGGATACTTTGACGAGTGCGTACCAAAAAAATCGCGCAAACATATAGCCAAGCGTTATCCCGTCTGGTTCTCCAGTGATATTATAAGTGATGTAAAGCGGAAAACTAAATTGCACGCCCAATGGAAAAGAGATAAGAGTAATGAGACATACAAGTTATTCTCTCAGCTTAGGGCCGATCTGAAATGTCGCACTGAAGCCGCTTACAGTCACCACATGAGCCGGATTGAAAACATTATAAAATCCAATCCACGAGAGTTTTGGCAGCACGTCTCTAGTCTACGCTCAAAGGGTGGTTTTGAGCCAAATGTAACCTACAATGGCATAGCGTATTCAGGCATAGAGGCAGCACAGGCCTTTGCAAATTTTTTTGCAAGTGTTTTCTTAACTGATATTCCCTACTTGAATGCAGACAATGTATCTAGCTCTGAGATGAACGGCAACGCCAATTATGTCAATATAAGTCGAATTACTCCAACTGACGTCTTACAGGGTATAAACAAATTAAAGCCACAAAGTTCTATGGGACCTGACTCCATCCCCCCTGCACTACTCAAACAGGTAAATAACTCCATCTGTAAACCGCTGTGTCATATCTTCAATGTAGCCCTGGAGACTGGGAAATATCCCCCTCAATGGAAACTGTCTAGAGTCAGCCCGATACCTAAAACCTCGAATAAGTCTAAGGTAGAAGAACACAGGCCGGTTGCGGTTCTCTCTTCCCCAGCAAAGGTACTTGAGAACGTATTGCACAAACATATATATTCACAGGTGGACAAGTATCTTTGCAATGAACAACACGGGTTCAGAGCTAAAAGATCAGTGGAGACGAATTTGTTGACTTTGGTCGAGTACATTTCTGCTAAATTAGACGGTTGCTCCCAGGTTGATGTACTCTATTTTGATTTCCGCAAGGCATTCGACCGGGTAAACAACGATGTTTTACTAACAAAACTCTGTGCTTTAGGTTTTTCCCCAAAACTGCTTCGCCTTATTGCGGACTATCTTCGAGACAGACAGCAGTTTGTCAGACTTGGCTTGTACGAATCTAATCCGTACCATACACGTTCCGGAGTAAGCCAGGGCTCTATACTTGGACCCCTTCTATTTTTGCTTATGGTGAATGATCTCCCTGAGGTTTTGAGCAACGCACGATGTCTAATGTATGCAGATGACTTAAAACTCTTTAAAGAAATAAGATCAAATGAGGACTGCAGCGATCTACAGAGTGAGGTAGATGCAATTAGCCCTTGGGCTAAGCAGAACGGATTGGAGTTTAATACTGCCAAATGCTCAGCCATGACGTTTACTCGACAGAGAATACCAATAGAGTATAGTTATAAACTGAACGGCCAATTACTGCCCAGGGAATTTAGCGTGCGGGATTTAGGAGTCACGTTTGATCGAAACCTGACATTTCATGATCATATTATTACACTTGCCAAAGAGTCCTTTATGCGATTGGGTTTCGTTCTACGAAATTCCCGTGACTTCCAAAATCACAATGTGATACGCCTTGTATTTGCTGCATTGGTCCGATCAAAACTGGAATGTGCCATGTGCGTGTGGAATCCTCACGAAAGTAAATATGCACTATTACTTGAAAAGGTGCAAAAAGCCTTCCTCAGGTATCTGTACAAGCGCATTTATGGATACTATCCGTACATGTATCCCACTAAATTTCTTCTTGGTTGCCTAGGATACAACTCGCTGGAGGTTAGACGGGAGAAGCACCAAATGGTTGTAATGTGCAAAATACTTAGCGGCAAAATTGATGCTTCGGATCTACACGCTGACTTGTCTCGTTTCTTCGTCCCAAACAGATACAATCGAAGCAGAAGGCATAATTTGTTTGCGGTTCCGTCGAGTCGCACAGTAGCCCGTGCTCAGTCGCTGATACCGCGCAGCCTTTCATCACTCAATGCTCTCCTTAATAATAATCCTGAGTGCGATCTGTTTGCGGATTCATGGTCGAAGATATTGTCCGAGTGTTTGCGTTTTTGTGAGAGGATATGTTGAATGCAAGGGAATGTAGATTAATATATTAATTTTGTGTGTTTTTTTTTTATTATTATTGTAATAGTAACGCCTAATTGAATTGAATGATGTCTTTAATTAATGTTATTGGTGTATGTAACCGTCTTAATTAAAGTAAATAAATAAATAATAATTTATTAAAGTCTAAGTAGTGAGCCGCGCATCTGATAATTAAGGCAAACACGATTTGTTTCCTTTACCAATGCGGACAACAAGACCTTAAAAATATGAGTCTGAGTATCGGGCAGCTATGTCTGACATGGCCCGTGTGGGAAAGGTTAGTGTTCGGTGCTGGTTGTCGCACGATCTAACTCCTGAAGATGCCCCGGGTTAGAGCGAAACACATGTACTTAGAGTATTCTAATCGGTGAAGATGCAGGGTGTATTGCTGTCTTGCTAAATGCAGGTATTAAGCACTGATATTTTCGTGGTGTGCATGTGCATTTTTTTGCGGGCGTTGCATCTTTCATGTTGTGTTTTTCGCGGAAGTAAGCTACAGATATTTAGTTTTTTTAGGGTTTACTATTGGCTATCATCGCCAAGCGCGATCCTATGCAAGCCAAAATATTAACGCATGCACCTGCACCTGCTCTAACATTCTTTTCAAATTTCAGTTCAGTTCGTTACGTCGAGAAGAGGTCGGAAACTAATCAGATACTATGGATACACGTTCTACTTCCAAACATATCTTGCACAACAAAAAAAGCGGTGGCTCTGCTCCACCAGCGGCGGCTGCAAAGCGAAGATCCACACAATCGGTGACGTCATCGTGGCAGTGAAGGGGGAACATAATCACCGAAAAGACTAGTTCCTGTAAGCAGATACTGCACTCGTCGCTGGTTTTCATTTGTGTCCAGATTCCCATTCAGAATTTCCGTACTCAATTTACGTTAGTTCAATTTACCCCCTAACCTGCTAACCGGTCATGATATAACCGCAAATTGCAAGTCGACGTTTGATGAGTGGTCATTATTATAAACCGCTCATCGAGCTCGGATTACAAGTTTCAAGTCTGATTTCTTAAACCAATTGATGTTTTGGAACGTTTGGGTAGGGCAGGATGTCTCTCTAGACTGTGCTTATATATAATTCAATGAGAACAGACTTCCTTTATGAAAAATCTTACAGGAATTTCGTTTTTCTCAAGTGTTTTTTTATTGCTTGAGTAATTGATGCCTTATTGCTTTTCATTAAGGTTGAAATTAAGTTTTATTGCACCTGTAATGCACCTGTAAATAAATAAATAAATTGCACCGCACAATTAAAATAGTTTTTAATGAAAATACTATTAAATTGGCTCTGGTTTTGCTAGCCTAAAATTAGAGACGACAAGTTTATCTTTATTTCTTGTGTTAAAGCGATGAATATCACTGTGCTTTACAAATATATTAATACTTTTTTACATAAATTATATTTTCATAGAATATGTAGGTATTGTCCTGCAACAGTTCAAATGTTTATTTATTTAAATAGATGTAAGATTTTAAATTATTTTTATGCATTCACAATGCAATTCTGTAAGTACTTATAGGAAAAATGTGATAGTAAAAAACCACGAGCCCTATAAGTAGCTTTCAGGCGGGATTCGAACCCGCGCCTCCGGGAATCCGGCCCGTTGCTCTGACCAACTAAGCTACCGAAAGGCTTACACGACTCGTCGAATTTTGCTATCACTTGTTACGCTGTAGGTCAGCGTTGCTTCATCAATGTGAGGAAACCCTCGCATCCGAAAGAAACATTTTTACAAATGTTTAACAGTCGATTAAGATGAAACAGCCATTAAATTAAGATTTTAAATTATTTTTATGCATTCACAATGCAATTCTGTAAGTATAGGAAAAATGTGATAGTAAAAAACCACGAGCCCTATAAGTATTCTTTCTTTTCGCAGATATTAAATACATCATCTCTAAACGTGGAAAAGTACTGCTAATGTTGGCTGGCTATAAATATTGTAAACACTCCACAATTGGTGATAAAGTGAGGTGGAGGTGTGTTCACCATTACAGAAAACACTGCAAAGCCTGTATTCATACTTATGAAAGCGACATAATAAAGGTCAAGAGTAACCATAGCCACTTACCTAAGTTCTAAAGAGGACTTTATAGCACACATATCTACTCGAAAAGATATCATCACCATCGATGATGCAAGGAAAGAAAGAAAGAAAAGTAATTTATTTCAAGGCGGTAATTTATGTCTACCTCTAGTGGTACTCATGAGATTCAGAAGTGCAACAACTTTCACAACGATCATGGATGGATTTCAGAATTTTCTTAATTTTAAGTTTGTACACAGCAGGGCAAGATAACTTTAAGTTATGTTTAAAAAAAAGGAATTATGTTAAAAAGGTAACTATATTTTGTTTGTCTCACTAATTAGTAATTAGAGGTAAGTATTTATGATTAAAAATGAAATTATATTGAATAACAGCATTGTTTTCTTATTTACGTAGCTACTAATAGGTATTTCTATTTCCTGTGATGGTATCTATTAAAAAAATAAAGCTGGTGAATGTGAATACTTCTTGAGCTAACGTAACATTTACATAATGTTAATTGCTCTTTTAAACTTTCCTTTACTGTTCTATTACGTTAAAGCCTCATAAGAAGCGTTCAACAATCAACAACAAAGGTTCACGCTTGCCACTACTGCTAGGGACTAGGGTACCAGTACCGGTACTCTGCAACACAAATCCGAAACTTCGGATAGCCCCGCCTCTTTCACTCAATTCTGTCATGACTGGAGAGTGAGAGGGACGGGTATAACGAAGTTTCGGGTTTTGCGTTTCAGAGTAGGCCCTCAGCTCCGTGGGCGAACAATAGATGCGTGCGCGTCCATCAAGAAGGAGGCGGGAGTGGCTAAAAAATACTTCCATGCTAAAAACACGTGCGCCTGGTATCAGCTACTAGTTTGGAGGCGTGTTGGCGTTGTCATGTCACCGATAACAACACCACATCGTTACGGCTCGTTCACACGGGATCAACAACAACGGGTTCACAGTGACATTTCGTCAAAAGACTTGAATGTCAAAAGTATAGAATAGTACGACATTACAGCCAAGAACGGGAAGTTAGACATTACACTATTGAGGATGGTATAGACCTACTAAAACTACAAAGTGTCTTCTGTTTCTTTTCTTTACAATATTCTTTTTAAAAACGTCCATTCCAGTCGATTCTATAAAAGCCATATTTCTTCCAGGTGCTTTCTTCCAGACCACTGCCAGAGGAGCTACCGTCATATGCCTCAAGGGTTTCAAGTTCTTTTGCCACAGAAAAACTGGTGTCAAGACCAGATGGTTTTGTGCCACCCACCACAGCAAAGGCTGTAAAGCTGTCATCTACACTCTTGACGACAACTCTATCATTAAGTGCAACAATAATCATGACCATGATTGACACACAAATATTTAACACAGAAATTAGTAATACACGTGCATCTATGTCCTATGGCCTATCTAGGTAATATTTTATCAGCATCATCTTTCATTGGCCAGATCAAATTAAAGTTATTATTCTCGTACGATTTAAGGCAGGATTTTTGGGTACCCGACCACTCTACTTTTGAACGGTAGGTAACACCATATTGTACTTATATACACAGTAACAAAAAAGTCTCTCCACTTTTGTCTTTACTGTTTATAATAGTAGGTTTAAATGCAAACTAGCCTTACTACTTATTACTAGCCTTCCGCCCGCGGCTTCGCCCGTGTACACTGCACGACGTTATCCCGCGGGAATCTGATTTTGTTCCGAATAAAAAGTAGCCTATGCTACTCTCCAGTTCCCAAATTATTTCCATACCAAAAATCACGTGAATCCGACGGACAAACAAACAAATACATCTTCACATTTAAAATTTAAAAATGGATTCACACCGCAAAATAAAACTTGTCTAGACTACCAAGTCTCCAACACAACATAAGAAAGAAGTAAGAAGTAGTAAGTTGGCTGTTGTTACACATCGTTACCATTTTGTGCAAAACCACAGATGATAGGCAACACAAACAAAGAAAGGCACTAATACAATAAATAATAAAAAGAAAGAAAGAAAAATCTTTATTTGGTGCACACAAACAAAATATTTACTATTAAAAATATTATGTTACTATCTACTATTTCTATTAATATTAAAGTAAATAATAGAATCTACCTATCCACTTTAAGTATTTAATATTTTTTCATCACAAGGGCTTGGTAAGTGCTTGGTTTTACTAATGATTTCTTGGTTTAAAGTATTGTGATGAACATGTAGCAAAATAATACCTCTCTAACATAAGTCCAGTTATAAAGTCACTATTGGGTTAGTACTATTATATATTCTGTGCTATTGGCCCTTTCACGTCTAAATATTAACAATCTTCCAGGGTTCTCCTTCGAATACATTGAGTCTCCTAAGCACAAAAAGCCTCTCCTGATGCTGAGAAACTACACCTTCTCCCAAACCACCAGCGACCGTCGCTACTGGAACTGCTCCCAGAAGTCCTCCTCCAGTTGTCCCGCCAAGCTCAGGTTTAATGGAGATGGAGAACTGGTCCAGCACAACTTGAGCCACAACCACAGCCCTCCTAACTACATCGTAACTAAAGATGGAAAATATGTAAAAATTTAATTTATGAATTCTGAATACTGGCCTAGTTCATAAAAAAACTATTTAGGAAAACTATGATCTAAGGAAGGTTGACCATATTGCCTGAATTTTCATACGCCTAGACATTAAGATCAGATTACTATCAAAATAATTCTAACCTCAAGAGACAAGTTGCATTCCACTTAATAAAGCAACTGTAAGGGCCCTTTTACATTGCGGCTTTTTGCATCGATACAAACGCACGTTCGGCAGCTGCGTGACTGAATCGTGATGGCATCACCAAAGGCTCACTAAAGGCTCTTTCTTTTTTTAAGATTACTATAAATAGTTTGTAAAATTAATTTTTTTGTTGCTATATAGAAAATACATTATTACACTTAAAACCGTAATGACGTGGTAATGCACTGGAAGGGTTAACTACTGAGGCTCTAAAATACATGTCAATATTTATAGCATGTATGATAATTCTTTGTAAACAAATTTTAATTTGAATTAATGCTTTTTTTATGCTTATTGCCATTATGAATAAAATTACAATTTATAGTACTTACTTAGCTGTGATTTTTGTTTTATTTCTAGTTCCTTTTGATAACCGATTGATCATGTCAGTACACTCTTATGAGCGTTATCACACTAGCGAGTTGCGAACGAATGGAAAGCAGGGCCCCGATCGCGGTAATTCTATGACGCATTAGTCAAGTGTACGTGCAGTTGAAGTGCAGTTGACGTGCATAACCGTTTTTGATAACGCGCGGCTTTGACAGTGCGACAACGTTTTCTGTTCCGGTGATAATCTTTGGAACTAAAACAGTTTTCATACGACAGTCTATTTTGACAGCTAGTTTCGTATTGCAAGTGGTTCCTCTGTCACGGATGTCACCGGATCAGACAGGATTGTAGGACTATAGGTTTGCGTGACGGGTGCGTCGTTATGTCATTACGGCAATACGAAGTCAAACGTCAAGACCCAAACGCGATGAAGACGCGCTGCATAGAATTACGGCGATTGGCCCGCAGGGCGAGTGCGCAGCGTCCTCGCCGCGGGTGAGCAGTGAGCTCGCCGCGACGATGACGCAGGCGGGCAGCGAGTTCGTAATTTCCATTATAAATAACTCTAGACCCATTATCATCATCAAAGTTTTAGCCTTATAATAACGCTGCGTCCGCACACAATCGTGTCCAAAGACACGAAATTATGTACATTAGCTCGCGTTCAGTTAACTAGTATCAAAATAGAAGAGCGAATGTACAAAGTGGCATCGACAGCGCTGTTCACAGCTCACAACCCGCTAGTGTGGTAAGACCCTAAGTGAAGTAGGTTGAAGTTATGCCGTTTTTGTATTTTAATCCATACTAAGCTAATTCTACAACATCCTAGCTAATTCTAAGCTTGCATGTTGTACACACACATACACTCACAAACTTATTTTACAGTAACAATTTTGTTTACCTGCGTCTCAAGGGTGATGGCTGAAAATCAGTGTTTTTGCCTCCGGGCAAAAAACTACACTGAGCCTTGGCCCAATTTTGCTGCTGCATATACGTACAATTCTTTATGTAGTACCCCGTTCTAATTATTATTAAGTTTTCTGTGTCTCCCTTGCCTTGCCTTTTTTGCTTTTATGTTTACCATGTTTATAATTGTATGCGTGTGATGTAGCAAATAAACGATCTATCTATCTATCTATCTACTATCTTTAATAACTAACTAGTACGATTTAATTAAAAGGCTCTTGGCAAATTAGAATAAGAACATTTTTATCGGTTATTTAATTTCAGAATACATTAAAATGAAGTCGGCGCGAGGTGCAGACATCATCTGCTACAAGGGCTACAAGTTTATTAAGCACCGGGCCACAAACTCGACCGTCAGATGGCGCTGCGCCGCTTACAACAGCAGTAAATGCAGCTCAGGCATCTACACCCTTGACGATAAAATCATCCAGACAATTATCACACATGATCACTCACCGCCAGATAAATTATAGACATCTTTGACATAAAACTCATAACCGGCAAACACAACACGAGAAAGATGACAAAAGTAGTAAGTGCCGCGTGTGGAACTTGTGGACTCAGGGGGGCTACCGGCTAAGAAATATGGATATGGGTATGGGCTTCAACTGTCATTTGAATTCCTTATTTTGATAGATATATTTGCTGCTTTGTTCTGATGAACGTTGCTAGCTAGTTATCGTTATACCCGATGTCACAAAACAAGGAACTGATAGCGGCTATTTTATTTATAAAATTGACTTAAAGTTTCCAAAAACGTATGAAGTTCATACCCATAAAGTTACGGGGTAGCCCCCCTGGTCTGAATTTCATTGCTTTTGCTTGAGAGAGCTACATTAATATTGGTTTCAGAGCTCGTGATTATATTCATTTGTATTTTTTAACCTCATTACTGGCATTGATATATATACCTAGATAGAATAAAGCATTTTACAATAACGATAAGCGTTTACAATTTTATTAATTTGATGGCACTATTAGGAGCCTCGACAGGAATTGGTTTTTAAAAAAGATGCGATTTTAATTATGATAAGACAGCCGACTCGTAAGGAGGATGGATCGAGACTGAGGTGCGACTGGAGTTAGGATGCGTGGGAGTACAGGCTATGGTGAAGGAGTGCTGAGTGTGCAAGGTGAGGATGCGTGGATAGCTAGTATGGGTACATATTCTATCTATAACACCTCCCGGGGTTAGACTAAACATCGGGGTTAAAATTTCGATGTTTAGGAAGAGAGTAACGGAGAAAAGGTAAGATTATTATGGTATATAAATATTTATTTATTTGTTATTTATTTATAAATATATATTCATATGTATATATATTATAGATTCCTACGGATACTAGGAGATGGGAGGTTTTCTATTTCGGGGCTATGTTTTATGACCTTCATAGGGATAGCTGGTTCAGAAGCTGGAGTAGGATCAGAGGGAAGGTCTATTGGAACGGCTGGAGTGGATCTAGGGAGGAGGTAGGTAAGACGGCTGTGCGATTTAATACATAAAAACATCTTAAAAATACAGAATCCAGAAATTACACATATTACAATAATAAGCAGAACTGAGTAATGAGTCCCGTATTTTAAAATTTGGTGCTGTTCGATGATTGAATCTGCTTGGCTGGATAATGATTTAAATTTTGATTTAGTTTCTAAGGTAAAAATATCGAGATTAAAGTTTTGTAATTTAAGAGGGGGCTCGTTACTCATAACTGTTTTGAACTTATCTAAATTGCAGCAAGAGTCATTTATTATATTGAAATCGGAGTAAATTACAGTTGTGTTGATTTTGACATTATCATATCTAGGTATTAACTTGGTGCTTTTACAATAAGATATACAGTTTTTAGGGATAGACAATATTCCTGTACCAATAATATTTATTTCGACATTTCTTTGATGTGGACATTCGATATATAATTTGTTACTTTGAGATTGTACATAAATCCAATTATTATTGTGTAGCGGTTCCCACAAATCTATATGTCCGTGAACAAAATCGGTTTTGCACTGCACTGGTAACACTTTGATCACATTTGTAATTAATTCACTTTCACAACTTGGGTTTGCACTAGTGGGAAAAACTGTCATGACGTCACAAACGTATGCGCGGGAGTTTATCGCTATGCATTCGTTTAACGAGTTTAGGTTACAATATTCTGACTTATCCTTGGTCATTGCTATATATTTATTGCTAGGTATTATATAGGAGAAAGAATTTGGTTTCAAATTATCGTGTGGAGTAAGTAAAGCTATACTATGGAAAAGGTCGAACTCTTTCGAGGACACTAAAGGTATTCTCAGAATGAATACAATCTTATTGCTTACACTATAACAAACTATTCTAGATACATTCATCAATGTATGAATATTATTTAACGCTAAGCTTACAGGTAACTTAAAGTCTACGGGTAAATATCTATAGTTATCGACGATTTCTTGGTATAACTGTCTGGGAGATAACACGGCCGGGTGCAGGATGTTTTGGCTACTAAGTATAATAGCGTTAGTTATGTCTTCTAGTCGAAACGATAGAGTTAATAATGATGCTTCTAAGCTGTTCAGAATGGAATTAATGTTTGACTTCACAATAAGCTCATTGGAAATAATAGTTAAATTTTTTAACTTTAATGTAAAATCGTCGATAGCTTGGTTAAGGCTAGCTTCATTTAATTTAATGATGTGTAAAGTTTCATTAAATTTAGATAAAGTCGAAGTCGTTATTAAAATATTTTGTTTCATTAATGAGGCTAACCTTTTTTCATTACTTTGCATATCTTGGATGGCGTTATCATATTTGATACCTTCATCTTCATCCAGAGTTCCGAATATAGTTTTAGAAAGAGAGCCAATACCACCTATCCATGCCCCTCGCCTGAACCTTCTGTCTACTAAATGAGAGATGGAGGAATACTCTGCAACTATGTCATGATATCGAACAGTTAATGGTTGTAGTATATTATTGCATTCTAAATTGTTCGCCGTTTCAATATTTATTTGATTGCATACTAGACGCAATGTACCTAATATTGAGTTAATGTTTTTAATGTGGGGTTCAATGTACGAGATGTCTATTGGGGTTACTATGTCTAAGTGGCTTACGCGAATTTTGAGTTCACCAATCGGGTCAAAGTATATACCGGAACTCGAGCTGATTTCCCGGACAAAATCCGGATGACCTTGAGCCAGTATACTGTAAGAGAAAGAGGTATTTTGTATATAAACCATTATTATATTTCATTATGTGAGAGTAACGTAACGTAAAATGTAACTTATATAAATATATATATTTTATATATATAATATATAAGTATATAAAAAAACAAAATGTTAAACTTTAAGTATATTACATTCTAAGCGTCATAAAAGGTATAACGCAGAAACATCTAATATAATAGCGGTAAGGACATAAAATCTATGTTAGACCTAACTATCGTAACTAACTAACACATACTCAAATGCTAAAGTTAAAATAAAATTCTTAGCTTGTAGGAGGCAACTGTGACGCCTCTACGTGTTTGACTTCATCGAAATGATGTCGTACATGTCGTCTATTTATTAATAAAGACAACGTATGATTACCATGAACTTTTACGATTTTGTATGGACCTTTCCACAATGGGGATAAGGCTTTACGTTGTCTGACATGGTTTTTTAATAGGACGTAATCGCCAACTTTATATGTCACAGCACGAGTATGAGAATCATAATAATTTTTTGAATTAAACTTGGATTTTTGGATATATTCTATGGCTCTATCTCGAGTGTATTTCATTCGGTGTTGTAACATTTTGACATATTCGGGATACGTAGTGTTAGAATTGTCATTGTAAATTGAGTCTGGAATATGAGGTTTATATCCGAATAGTAATTCGTAAGGTGAGTAGTGAGTAGTGGAGTGTACAGCAGTATTGTATGCTAGCATGGCTGTATAAACATATCGGGGCCAATTATTCTGATCTTCATTGACGTAGTGTTTCAAGAATTCTTTGAGAGTGGAATGTGATCTTTCCAGAGCACCCTGCGTCTGGGGATGATAGGGCGTGGACCAAAGTTGTTTAGTCTTTAAAAGTTCACATGTTTTCTTGAACACTTCAGCTGTAAAATTGGTGCCCTGATCGGTAAGTATATATTTTGGTATTCCAAACAATGAAATAAAATGAAGCAGACATTCAGAACATTCCTCAGCAGTAATACTGCGAATCGGGTAGGCTAATGAAAATTTTGTGAGGTCGTCTTGCATGGTCAGGATATATTTAAGTTTGGCTGTGCCAGATTCTGGCAAAGGGCCTACTATGTCGATAGAAAGTCTCTCGAATGGAGCTGTTGAAGTGGACGTTATTATCATAGGTGCTCTATTGACCTTACGCAAAGCTTTGTTAGTTTGACACGATGTACATTTTTTTATATAGGTTTCAATATCACTACGCATATTCTTCCAATAAAATCTTTCTTTTATACGGTTTAACATTCTGACGGTCCCTAGGTGTCCGGCAATGGGAAGGTCATGGTTTTCTTTCAGGATTTTTGGAATTTCGCTCAATGAAGGATATATAATGTCATTATGATAAATGTGTACAAGTATATTAGTTCCATTGAATAAATAATTAAACATATTATAAATTTTGACAAAAGAGTGTCTATCGAAGGGGTTTTTAAAATCTGATGTACTGATCTCATTTACAGTAGGATATGACATCATTATCTCGTCTCGAGCATATTTCAAAGATTTGAATATATCTGGGTATGAGCAATCATCAAAATGGTGTACCTTAATAAATAAGAACAGGTAAGTTTTATTTTCAATTGTTAGAGCTAAGAAGGTATACAATGTTCTTTCTTCTTTCAGAAATTCGTTCCGGTCGGTTTCTGGAGAGTTATTTAAAATTTCTTGTATGTATGGCATGGACTCGTCCATGTCTATGGAAGTAGGTACTATTATTAATTTCTGTGAGCTTTTGAGAAGATTTTCATTATGTTCTATAATTTGTGTGTCATATGATTTTGTAGGTGATTTTAGAAATTTATTGTAGGTTTCATCGGAAACAGGTACATTTTCAGGTGTTGGAGACGAAGTTTCAGTGTGGGGAGCACCAGGAACAGGTATGATTTCAGATGTTGGAGATGGAGTTATACGAGCTACAGGAGGAGGTTGATCAAGGTTCTGGGAGCTAGTTGAAGGTTGAGGTTCAGATACCCTTTCAGGGCTGTATGCAGTGAGGGATAGATCGTCATCTTCTAGAAGTGGGATAGAGGGTAAGTTGCTATTTGACCCGAGGAGACTAGAAGGAATGCGGATTTCGAGATCTTCTAAGGTTATGGGGCTGAAGGCCGGAGAGTCGTTGGATGTGACAACAGGATCTTGATTCTCGGGGATGTTTGGTAAATTGTCATTTGTTTCGTTAGGTGTGCTTTCAGGCGGTGATGTTTGCAGTGGAAGTTCTTCGTCAGGGTAAGTGTTCGCGTTAGGATTTAGGGAGTCTCTTTTTGTTGGATATATAGGATTTACTGGATATCTAGAAAGAGCGTCAGCGGCAGAGTTTAGTTTGCCTTTACGGTAAACTATCTCGTAATCAAATTCTTCTAGTTTCAACCTCCATCTTTGAAGTTTACTGCTGGGATCCTTATGGTTGAATAACCATTTCAAAGGTCTATGATCGGTAACGATGAGGAATTTATGCCCATACAGATAAGGACGGAAGGTTTTGCAGCCATACAGGATAGATAGCAACTCTTTTTCAGTGGTGCTGTAATGGGATTCACTTTTATTGAGAGTACGCGAGGCGAAAGCTACTGGTTGGTCTCTGCCGATGATCCCTTGGGAAAGTACAGCACCTACAGCGTAGTTTGAAGCATCACAAGTCAGTATAAAGGGTTTTGAGAAATCGGGATAAATTAGTAGAGGAGCTGTAGTTAATTTATGTTTTAGTGTATCAAAAGCAAGTTGTTGCTGGTTTTCCCAATTGAATGGCGTGTCCTTTTTAAGGAGGCTGGTAAGGGCTTTGGCTGTCTTTGAAAAATCTGGGATAAAGCGGCGGTAGTATGAGACAAGCCCAAGAAACGATTTGATATCCTTAGGGGTCTTTGGAGTTGGAAATTCTGCCACGGCTTTAACTTTTTCAGGGTTAGGTTTTACACCTTGTTCGGTAATTACGTGCCCTAGATAGCAGACTTCTCGTCGTAAGAACTCACATTTGTCTGGTTGCAGTTTTAATTTATACTGACGAATTCTCCGGAAAATTGCTGTTAAATTGCTGATGCAGCCTTGCAAATCATGGCCGTACGAAACCACATCGTCCAAATATACGAAGCATCGAATACCTTGAAGGCCCGATAGGACAGAGTTCATGAGACGCTGAAAAGATGCAGGGGCATTTTTGAGCCCAAATGGCATTCTTGTGAATTGGAAATGCCCTTCAGGGACGGTGAAGGCTGTTTTGGGTTTATCAGCTTCGTTTAACTCTATCTGATGGAATCCAGAAGCTAGGTCTAGAGTGGAAAAGTACTTACTGTTGCCAAGTTGGTCTAAGATTTCAGTAATTTGTGGAATGGGGTACGTGTCACCGATGGTAATATCATTCAACTTGCGGTAGTCTATCACTACGCGCCATTTTTGGATATTAGAAGCATCTAGTTTCTTCGGTACTACCCAAATTGGGGATGACCAAGGGGAATCAGAGGGCTCTATGATATTTTGTTCTAACATCTTATTCATTTGTTTGTGGACTTCGGTTTTATGAATTTCAAGAAATCTATAGGATTTTGTATGGATTGGGACATCTGTTGTGGTTTTGATTTCATGTTTGAAAGCGTTAGTATGTGTTAAACTTTCTCCAGGTAAATGGAAAATATCGGAAAAATCAGAACAAAGTTGTAAGAGAGCATCCTTTTCTTCTTCATTGAGGTGCGAAGTGCGGAGCTGTTTTAATACTTCTCTCGTTCGTTTAACACTATCGTTCGAAATATTTATGTGATTGATTGGAAACGAAGGTTGCGCTTCTTCATTGAATTTTGAAGGATCAAAGAGGTCAAGTTTGAGATTGAGATTTGATTTTATAGTAGCTGGTGTATCAGAAGTATTTAAAATTGATATATTTATTCTATTATTTCTTTTAACTCGCACTAGACAGTTTGCGATTAGTAGTTTTTCTGAAAGTTTTTGATCAAGAATTAACCCTTCTTTTATTTCTGGGTTTGAAACAGAGCACTCAATAATTGTTTCGGTTCTAGCTGGAATTATGTAAGCGGGATCATGGAAATATAGTTTTTCTATTGCGTTGCCCAGGTGAAGAAGATTGTCGTTATAGTTTATACTGCAATTATGTGCGTTAAGCATGTCGGAACCAATTATGCCATCATATGGTAAGTGAATTGCGTCAATAACGTGGAATGAATGGGACAATTTGGATTTAGAAAATTGTAGTTTTAATTGAAAGTGACCCCTGGTGCAAATTGTCTCTTCAGCCGGGTCTATACCTTTTAACTGAATAGATTCTTTAATGAGTTTAGGATGTTTTTCTATGCTTGAATATTTTAGTAGGCTTACAGAGGATCCTGAGTCGACTAACAAGGACAATGGAATATCGGATACAGATGATTTCACGAGGACATGAGGTAATAATGTTTTCGTAGGATTATTAGTTATTTCGAAAACTTTGGATTTTGCGCGATTTGGAAGGTCAACTTTATTGGGTTGCTGTTCGGATACAGTGGATTTTGGCAGGTCAACTTTATTGAGTTGCTGCACGGATACAGTGGATTTTGGCAGGTCAACTTTATTGAGTTGCTGCACGGATACAGTGGATTTTGGCAGGTCAACTTTATTGAGTTGCTGCACGGATACAGTGGATTTTGGCAAGTGATCATGTAGCGATACTTGCGGGGAATTGGATTTAGGAATTGATTTTATCGCGTCGGTTTTTGAATCGCGAGGTCCCGCACGACACTGGGACGAGACGATTATTCGTTTTTTGGGTTGGAGTCGCAGGTATCATAACCCTCGACAGGGTTAGTTGGATAATCGTCATCATTAGTATCGTCAGATATGAAATGCATACGTTGAGGCATAGAAACCCTTGCCTGGTTTTGGTCAAGGTTTTTGAATCGGTTGTTATTGAATTCTCTCTTGCGACATTGCTCTAGGACGTGACCAGGAGTTTTGCAGTATCTGCAGAAAGGAGTTGTAGGAGGGTTATTTGTATACGATCGATTAGGGTTGAAGTTCGGTCTGAAATTTGATTGGTTAGGGAAGGATTGTTGACCTTGGTTACGACGGACAAATTGACCATTAGGTCTTGACGAATAAGGTCTATCTTGACGCGAGTATTGATTGCTGGACTGGCTCGGGTTATGCTTGGATAACGCTTGTTGGATTCTTTCCTCAGATATTGCTATGTTTATGGCATCGTTCAAGGATCTGGCTGATTTACATCGAACAATATTGGAAATGTGGGGTTTCAGCCCCATTTGGAAATGATGAAGGGCTAATTCCTCCATCGCGGCCGATCTTCCTAACATTTCCCTACTTTTATGCCCATGTGAAATGGATATCTCGGAAAGTAACTCGGATAGACATGTCTCGACTCTTAAAGCATACTGACTAACAGGCTCATTAGGTTGCTGTTTGCATTCTTGTAAATCTGTGAGTAGATAGGCATAATGCTTCCTCTCGCTAAATTGGGTTTTGAGAAATTCTTTGAGTTGTAACCAATTGGTGAATTCTTTGATGGAGCAGGCGGTCTCCGCCTTGCCCTCTAATTGACAGAGAATATATTTAAAGAGTGTGTCTTTTTGGGAGTCGGAAGCCAAATCATATGCATTGTTGCAGTTAACTAAAAACGAGTTGAGCTTTTCTCTACAACCATCATATGGTTTTATGAATTTTAAAAGTGTGGAAAGTTCGATTTCTGACTTTGGTGTTGCTATTCTCCTTTTTGAAGTGGATCTGGTAGACATTCCTTGAGGGGGAGGACATTGGTTTTGACTGTCTTCTTCTGTATCAGTGACCGCAATTTCAGGTCGGTCAAATTTTGGGCTATTAGGTCTATCATTTGCCATTTTGGTAAAATAGAATTGAATTTAAGTAAAAGTAAAACAAATCTAAGTTGGTGTAAGTCACGGGGAATAAGTTGTATAATAAGATTGGGAATTAGCAATGACCAATATAATAAGTCACTTACATTGACGTGGATATCGCGATAAGGATGAGCTGCATTTCTCGTAACTGGAGCGTGGGCGACGCGTCTCGGTGTGTCGATAAGCCGCTGTTGATTCGTCGCGTCGCAGAGTTAGGGTTGCCGATCGCAACCGGTGGATATTTTGTGAAGGCCGGCTGCAGAACCAAAAGCACGCAGCAGTGGGCCTTTCTGGAACTTCACCTCGAACACTGGATACACAGGGGCCGGGCCGTAACTCGGTGCAATAACACTTTGCACAGTGGAGTTGGCACTTACACTCGCACACACACTTGCGCGTTTGCGGTTTAGAAATAGGAGTCGTACCGGGGACACATATACACTTGCCCGGGATTGATTTAGAATTCGAAGAAGTACCGGGGCACATATACACTTGCCCGGGATTGATTTGGAATTCGAAGACGTACCGGGGATTCTTTACTGAATCCCACCGCTGCCACCATATATTAGGAGCCTCGACAGGAATTGGTTTTTAAAAAAAGATGCGATTTTAATTATGATAAGACAGCCGACTCGTAAGGAGGATGGATCGAGACTGAGGTGCGACTGGAGTTAGGATGCGTGGGAGTACAGGCTATGGTGAAGGAGTGCTGAGTGTGCAAGGTGAGGATGCGTGGATAGCTAGTATGGGTACATATTCTATCTATAACAGCACCATGGTTTAATTTGGCCTATGTCCAGCAGTGGACGTTAATAGGCTGATGATTATGATGATGATGGTTTAATTTTGACTTGTTCTAAGTTAGTTATGGTCAAGGTTATTTCATCAGTTTTTGTTTTGTTTCAGGTAGATACATAGTAGGCACTTTATGGCACGGTGTAAGTAATCACAAAATTTAGTAAATTAAAGATTTGTCTTATCTTGTTATTTTAAAAAAGTGTTAAATTATTAAAATTGCGATTGTTTTTTTTTATATAATTCCTACTATCTTGTGTGCAATAAAGCTTATTTTTTTATTATTATTATAAATATTTACTCAAAATAGATAGACCAATATGCAACACATAGTATTTTATTAATAATTATAGTAGACTAGCTTTCCGTCCGCGGCTTCGCCCGCTGGACTACACGACGTTATCCCGCGGGAGTGTGATATTTTTTGGGGAAAAAAAGTAGCTTATGTTCCTCTCCAGGCTCCAAAGTATCTGTGACCCAAATTTCAGCCAAATTTGTTCAGCCGTTTTGGCGTGATTGAGTAACAAACATCCAAACATCTATTTATAATATTAGTAATAGGATAGAGCTGCATAGGTACCTACTCTGAGATATTTTGTGTAATTTAAATAAAAGCTGTTAGTGAAATGACACCAGAACAGAAAGAAAAAATAAGGCAGATGAGGAGGAATGCTCAATTTTACTACTTAGAAGAAAAAACAAGGAAGAAACTAAACTAAAGCCTTGATATTAGCAAAAAGATACTTAACTTGAAATAGAGTGAAAGAAAGAAAGAGACTTTTTTATTAAATAGAATTGCATACCTATATAAATAAATACATTTACTTTGTACTCCATGTTTATTTTGTATCTTTGACGATTTTTTTAAAACCATATTAGTAACTTACTAGAACATGATAACAATTTTTTTTCTACATTTAAGTACTTTTCGTCGAGTAACTAACACTTAAGTTTTTTGTTTAACCAGGTCGCCGCCTCCGTAAACGGAAACAAACAATAGCAGAGCAGTTGGAGAGGAAAAGATTAGCATAGAGAAGGAGAAAGGCAAAAATAAAAAGCGATCCCGTGCTTTACGAGCAAATGCGAATTAAGGATAGGAACAGATACCTTGAAAAGAAAAGAAAACGGAAAGGTGACACCCATTAGCGAAATGTCACCAGCACTGCAGAAAAAAATAGGACAGTTAAGGAGGGAAGCGGGATCTAAATATTATCATAAGAAGAAATTAATAAAAGACATTGCAAACAGTAGTATTTAACTATAATAAATATTTGTCACATTTTTTTATTTTTCAAATATTGTCTCGTTGTTTTGCGCGTTAGATAGTAACTAGTTTATATAATCATCATTATCATGTCAGCCGAACGACGCCCGCTGCTGGGCATAGGCCTCTCCCAACGACCTCCACACGGCAAACCTGGGGGGCTACCGCCTAAGCACCGTCGTCGGCTTGAATACGATTACGACGCATCGTGCCATACTTGTCATGTCGTTACACATTTGGCATGGCATGACAAGGATGGCCCGATGCGTCGTAATCGGCTTCAAGCCGACGCGACGGTGCATAGGCGGTAGGAGGGTTGTAATACAACTTCACCTAGCGCATGTTTTCCATTTCAGGCCCCATCTTCCAAATTTCTCCGCGTGGAGCAAAGTTAATTTTATTCAACGGGTACAAATTTCTAATGCACCGTAGTAGTGGACTCAAAACACGTTGGCTGTGTGGGACGCACCAAAGGAAAGGATGCTGCGCTTCTCTATACACTATTGATGATCAAATTGTAGTCAACAGGAATGAACATAATCATCCGCCTCCATTAGATTCTTTGGAATACAATTATTAAACACTTGCTTTCAAAGATTGTCTTCAAATGAAGTTACCTAATCTTGTTGAGTTGACTGTTTTATGTGGATAATAATAAACGTTATCTACATTATTAAGGATAACAAAATCTATGCTTAATGGAATGCTTACTCTTAAACTATTTACTCCTGTTACTGATTTATTTATGATATACTTACAAACTTATTTTTACGCTCATTTTATGTTATTATCTTATTATATTCCTCAAGAATCAAGTACCCGTAGCTTAATCTGGCCCGACTAACCAAAAATGTAATTTCAAATTCCATCTCTGACCTCGTCTAGATACAAGGACGTTCCTCCTTACTGTTTTGAGTTTGTTTCTCATTCATTATGATGGCGCGGCCACGCTATTGAATTTTAACAAATTAAAACAAATACAACACTTCAGAAATATTAAACACAAAAGTAAGATTAAAATGTGGCAATTTCAACTGATATTTTGTTTAGATTTTCATATAAAACAAGATACTTCTTAGAAACGCGTTCTTAATCCGCAAGTGTGGATATTCAGGGTGAAACCAACCCCACCGTTAGATGGCGCAGCGCCGCTCACAATAGCCACAAATGCAGCTCAGTCATCTACATCCTTGACGATGAAATCATCAAGGCAATTCCCACACATAATCACCCACTACCAGATAAATTATAGCCATCTTGCTGGATGTTGCGCAAAGCGGTTAACTTGACGACAGCCAGATTGCGCCCTCGGGAGATGTGATGCAATATACTATGCGTGGTTTGGACTGAAACAACTCTTGAGTTTGCTTGTTTTATCGAAATCCATGTATATGTCGCAGGCAACTAGTTAAATCCGCCATTTAATTAAACGCCTAGGCCGATCATTTTTCCCGTAAGCTATTTTATCTTCCCATATCTCTTGATCACAGCACTTAACTGAATTAACCTAATTTTAACCTAACATAAACGAATAAACTCAATTTTTCAAATTGTTGCTGCCGTACTTAACTATTCGGCGGATTCAACTATCCGCCTGCGACATATTCTTTTTTTTATAATGAAACTTTATTTGGTTTTGAAATTGCATTAATTTTATCAAAATTAATACTTGAATGTTGCTTACTCAAAAAAGCTACATAATTATTGGTTTCATAGTTCAGAATAATATTTGTGTTGTATTTTTTTTCTTTTGGAGTCATTACTAACATTGTTTTAGATAATAATAATAAAGTTTTGCTTTACAAAACGACACAACAACTTTTCTTATTCGATGGCACCATGGTTGGTTGCGTCTTAATCTAGTTAATTATGTTCAAGGTTATTTATTCAGTTTTTTTTTGTTTCAGGTACAATAGTATTCATTATCAGGTAGAATAGAATTCATAGTTCATAAGTAGTTCCCCGCCCGGCCGGTATAATCCCGCCAGGAAAGTCCCTATGTCGCCTATTTTATTTTAAAATCAACATTTAATTAGAACATACAGGGTGAATGAAAAATAAAACCGCCTTCAAAAAACCACATCAAAAAAGTAAGAAATAATTCCTCACCAAATAAATAAAGTAAGTACTTTGAAGTTTTTGTTGTTTTTGTTAAAACCCGCCCAACTTTAAAGTACTTACGTTATTTATTTGGTGAGGAATTATTTCTTACTTTTTTGATGTGGTTTTTTAAAGGCGGTTTTATTTTTTTATAAAAATAATTTTTATTTCACTCTTTTTAGTGCATCGTGCAGGCAATTTACGTGTTTTCTGGTAAATAGGTATGTGATCAAACTGAAAACCTCCTTTTTCGAAGTCGGTTAAAATACCTTGAGGTATCCCCTTTTTAACAAAACAAGAACCATCTAAATCGGTTTATAAACAAAGGAGTTATGCCTAAAGATACGTATTAAATTCACATAAAGTGGTAACGAAAACGACAGTATTTTCAAGATTTCCTGAAAACTACTGAACCGATTTCAAAATTACAAAAAATGAGACCAACTTGGAAACCAACCTGGTGTAATAACGTTTGAACCATTTCAATCGGTTCAGCCGTCTTCGAGTAATCGGTGGACATACACAAAAGAAAAAAAAGAAAAACCATACATACAAACGAATAGAGAACCTCCTCCTTTTTGATTTGGAAGTCGGTTAAAAAGCTTTTAGTATTGATTAGAGATACGCAACATAAAATAAATGTTTATCCATTGATCGTTTTTGTAAATATTTAATTTACTATGGCGAATTTAAAAAGATCTAGTCTAGAACTGAAATTTTATAGGTACAATTAATTTGAAATAATGGCCTAAACTAAAAATAACAAAATAACAAATACAATACCTACTTGTTTAAAACAATTTGAACTGTTTGTTTTATAAAATTAAAAAAAGAATTGTTTTTTTCAACCCCGCTTCTAGTAAGTACCTACTATCTTTATGTGCTTTTAATTTTAATTCTCATGCACGAATTCTATCTTTATTTTAGGAATGCATTACACAACGTCAAGAACTGGGTCTAAAATAATCGCTTGGGATGGATACAAGTTCTTCAAGCACAGCACAAGGGGTATCAAGACCCGTTGGTTCTGCTCCGGTCGAAATCGGTTTAAGTGCAAAGCTACAATCTTCACCATCGAAGACACGGATATTATTATTACACATAGTAACAAACACAACCACCCACCAGATCCATCTCAAGTAATACCATAAGAATATGTACAACAATATTATGTTAAATGATATAGACAGACATATTTGCTGAAAAAAGAAATGAGTTTAAAGCTTTGTTATTAAAAATAATAATTTACTGATTTTAGTATATTATGTCGCAGGCGGATGGTTCAATCCGCCGGATGGTGAAGTATGACAGCATGTATCCCTCGGAAGTCCTGTAGAACACGTGATTGGTTAGAAATTTCGTGGTTATTTCTTATTTGTGACTCCGCCAACTTATGGGAAGATAAAATAGCTTACGGAAAAAATGATCGGCCTAGGCGTTTAATTGAATGGCGGATTCAACCAGTTGGCTGCGACATATATATTATGCGCAAATGTTCATCTTAAACAGTTTCCCCATTAACAGATACTGTAAGTTATTGTAAGTAACATAAAAAAGTAATAAATCTCAACATTTATATACCTATGTAATTTGTGGCTTTCGCTGTTGGTTTTGCAATTATGATATAATTTTTAGTAATAGTGTAGCTTATATTTATTGCAAAACTGTTTGTTTGCCCTAAAATACAAAATAAAATAAGATTAGTTTAAGCGTCACAATAAGATGGATAGAAAGAGCTGGTTACGCATTAAGTACTGAAGGTACCTTACATACAGGTTTGTGCGTTGGCAATTTGAATAAAATAAAATAATATTACCAATTTTGCTTTTCGCGCAAAAGAATGGCGGCGTGGCCCGCCAACTAACTAATTCTAGTAATTTTAATGTATATAATTTTCAAATAAATTACTATAAATACTGCCAGCCTAACCTAAGCGACTTTTATCGCGCGATATGATATGGTACGGCAAGTTGTCTTGCTTTCCCCACTAAGGTGTAAGCTTGACGGCACGCTGTACCATATCATATCGCGTGATACAAGCCGCTCATGCTAGGCCGGCTGATCCCTAATTTCCAGTGAAAACCATATGCGATAATTAATAATTATTTACTAATAAAATTTTCAATCTCAAGTGTACAGTTATTAATTTTGTTTGTAATACTTATGTTTACGTCAAAAATGAGCCTGTAATTTGATACCCCTTGAAAGGTTCATAGAATTAACTACAGTTGCCAGGGTGTTGCTAGGTGTTGCCTAGCAACTAATCTGGATCGCACCTATCCCTATCTGTGGATAGGTTATTAATTGCTCACCTTGTATTTTTGTCGGTAAAAACTGTTTTAGTCGACTCAAGGACGCCGGACCGGCCGAAAAGGGCCAGAGAATTATATAGTAATTTCTATAAGAAATAAGGCAGCATTCTTTAATTATTTTTTCAGTTTGTCCCCATTCAGCCCCGCGGGCGTCGAAGAGATTACTAACCGATAAATATTGATACCTACCTAGATACAGTCGACCGCATGTGAACTTAAACATTTGTGTAGCAAAACGAATTCTATTACGAGCGTAATAAGACGGCCTTTTTAGGTGACATGCGGTCGACAATGCTAATTTGTTAGGTACCTACCCATTCACGGGTCCACAGACTGGGGATCCAGTCCTTCAGAAGTCATTCTTGAGGCCGAAGCCAGAAAACAAAAGAAATAATTACCTTTATATGCATTTTATATACATCAGCCGAAAGACGTCCAATTTTTTTTAAGTGGTGAAAAGGCTTAAGGTAGCAGCGCACTACTCCCGGAATACTCAATCACTGAGGAACTGGCTATCTTATCTTTAACTGCCGGAACACAACAATGCTGAAAACATCATTGTTATGGCGACAGACTTAGATAAGATGGTGGTAGCTAGCCAGGCGGACCATGAACAAGTCCTACCACCAACCAAACCGAATACAATATGTACCCCCACTGTAGACCACAGAGGCGGTTAAATAAACTTTCAGCCAAAGAACTCCATCACGACGTTAGATCCCGCGAAGCTTTATTCTTAGTAGGTTCTTAGTACCTAGTAGGTATAGGTCAATCCAGTGCCAAGAGAAGTTTAAAAACCCCGTAAACTAAATTCAGCATTTTAGAACAAAATTGTAGATCCTAGTTTCTGGCGAACCGAGAACGATATAAAGTAATAGATGTAGATTGCTTGGGTTCAAAATCATGTGTAATCTAGTAGGTAAGCCTTCATCAAGAAAATTGCAATTCTTAACATTGAAAATGTTTTTTCGCTCCGGTAGGGCCCCATTTTCGCTGGAAGTGTGTTTGCCTCGTGGTATATAGTGGTTTAGGGCCATGAGGACGTATGAGGGCTCAAAAGACGTAGAATTTGAATGGCTTTCAAATGGTGAAAAAAAAATTGTAAAAGTCAAAAACTTTTTTCGAATATTGAAAAAAATACCTTGATTTTTTTCAAACCTTCCCTCGGAATATCTTCGATATCTCGTGACCGAGATCGTAAATCGAAAGAGAAGAGAAGAGAGAAGCCTAGAGATATTGAGACGGGGAACATTTTATGTCTTATACTTTTTTTTGTGGGAGTGATAGGGGGGGCGGTATATAGCCCGAGAGCCAAACTAATTCGCTCTATGGAGACTCAACAATAATTCTATATCAGTAATTTCTTAACATTGAAAATTAGATTATCTAGTTTAATAAATAATTCATTAGTAATCCACCAATATTTATGACAGCGACATTAAAAAAAAACAAATACAAAGCTTTAAAAAATCTATAAAAAATAGGCAAAAATGGTATAAGTGTTATTCACTTTACATTTGAATACATTTATTATTATCTTTCGTAAAAGTATATAATCCCCCTATATTTGTAAATGAAAAACAAATAAACTTTAAAAAAAACTCTCTACGTAAACTCAAATTGGCATTACACCTATGTTAAAAATGCTATCAGAAACAACCGACTTCTTCCTAAAGTATTAGTTTCCCGTTTTATATCTTTATGGATTTCGACTTTGGTGCTTAGATATGGTTAACATAAACACATGTTAACGATAAAATTGGTGATAGCATATTTGCTGAAAGAATTGCACCATTTTCGGGGTATAACTTTTTTTTTATACCTTCCAATGCGATATTATGTTGGATTCCAAAATATAGTCTCTTAAAATTATATTTAAGGGCCGTTTACAAAAATTTGGCCTGTTATTGAATTTTTTACAAAAATATCAGATAGCTCTTGGGGTAATACTCCCATTAGCGGCGCGTGAAGTGTGGCCGTGCGGTATTACTCGGGCGTCAAAGCCCTGTGGAACTTCGCAGCTTTGAGATACGAAGATTTCGACTTCTTCTTCTTCTTCTTCTTAACATTACGGGCGGTTTCCGCAACTCGACGTCTATTGCGCCTATTTTGCGTCCGGAGGGTGCGCGGCCAGATCACTCCAGCCAGCCCAGCTCAGCCAAGAACGCTCCAAGAGCTTTCACATTCGTGATTGCTTCCTGGACGCTGCCCGGCGAGCCGAGGTACCTCGCCCGGTAGGGGGGGATTAAGATTAGGACTTAATAGACGCGGAAAATTAAGGGCTTTAGGATAGTATATAATCTATAATAGCGAGGTTCATTTTCAATGTCCTTTGAAGTCGTGTAGAGCACGAGATCTGTGTTTTTTTAACTCAAATCAAAGGGCGGAAATGGCCTAGCAACGCACTTAAATATACATAGTTATGAGGTTTTTTCTACCTTCTATCGTAGCAAAAAAGTGCTCACTTAAATCAGCGCCGCAGTGAGCGTGTTAAATAATGAATTAAAAGTATTTTTCTATAGTCAATTTAATGGACGTCGTATATATTTAGTGTTTAAGTTTAATTTGGAAAGCCTTGATATTAGGAAAATGATAACTTTGAATAGAGTGACAGACCGTTTTTTTTTATATATATACTTACTGTTTTATGCATAGATACAAATACATAGATTTACATTTTTTTTTATTCCTTGGCAAGTTTTTGAAAACAATACACTGAACATAAGAACCTTTTTTTTCAATCAAGTTACTTTTTGTCGAGTTACTAACACTCAAATTTTTTTGTTTAACCAGGTCGCCGCCGCCGCCGTAAATGGAAACCAACAACAGCAGAGCAGTTGGAGAGGAAACGATTAGCAGAGAGAAGGAGAAAGGCAAGAATAAAAACTGATCCCGTGCTTTATGAGCAAATGCTAATTAAGGAAAGGAACAGATACCTTGAAAATAAAAGAAAAGGAAAGGTGACCCCCATTAGCGAAGTGTCACCAGCACTGCAGAAAAAAATAAGACAGCTATGGAGGGAAGCGGGATCTAAATATTATCATAAGAAGAAATTAATAAAAGACATTGCAAACAGTAGTATTTAACTTTAATATATATTTGTCACATTTTTTTTTATTTTTTAAATATTGTCTTGTCTGATAGTAGTTTATGATCATGTTTCATTAAAAAGTAAAACATTTTTGAAGTTCATTCAAATAAAAATCTTTTTTTTTTTTACACCTTCATGAGAGCTCGCGACGGCAAAAATGTAACTTAGATAATTTCACATAGCGCATGTTTTCCATTTCTCCATGGCCCCATCTTCAAAATATCTCCGCGTGGAGCAAAGTCAATTTTGTTCAACGTCTCCAAGGCCATCGGTTCTCCGTGCTATTATGTGTCCTGCCATTTCTGCTGGCTGGCTGCACTGCCACTTCAACGATGCAATCCTTCGAGTGATGTCGGTTGTTTTACGGCTAGAATTAATAATCTATTCACAGATAGGGATAGGCATGATCCAGATCAGTTGCTAGGCAACACCTAGCAACATCCAGACAACTGTCGTTAATTCTATGTTAATATCAAACGTTGCATAGCAACTAATCTGGATCATGCCTATCCCTATCTGTGTGTGGCGGGGCATCGAATTAATAAAGCAGTCCGTCCACATTCAGCCAGAATGACTGTACAGAATTTCCTACAAGTAAATTTAATATCGTTGTGTGTTGTTTCCAGATAAATTTGTGTGTAAATATTTCTATTTGGGTTTTATAAAGATATTACTAGCGCTTCCCTCGCGACTTTGTCTGCGTGGACCCCCTCTTTTATCGGTAAAAAGTCCCTGAGAGGGGGAATTCCAAACAACCTCTCTTATTGCTCCTACATGCCAATTTCAGCTTCTTATGGCGTACATTAGACGGTCACGCAACCATCAGTCAATTCCATCACTCAAGACTAGCTAACCAATCGGTATAGAGGAACTTCGGGCAGCGTTATGAATGGTTCATTTTGATTGGCTTAAAAGAATCGTGTCTGATAGCAAACTGACAGCAAAACCTACCGTCTAATAGCTCGCTAAGCCCAGTAGTTTCGGCTGTGCATTGTACTTGTACGTCAGTCAGTCAGTAACGCAAGAGCATTATAATTATTATAACATGCATATTTATTCTAAAGCACGTGTACTCGAAAAATAAATAAATTTATATTTTAATTTAATTTAATTTTTAAACTTTTTATTCTGAATAAAATAAAATACATAGGAACACAACTTCTTTATGGGATTTTTTATTCACTTTGTTCGGAAAAGATCGACGTTTCTGAACGCAACTCTAATGTCACGTCAAATTGACATTAGCTGTCACTTGAAGTTGACAGGGACACTTGATTGAAATTCTTGTAGAAAATGTCGGATTAATTTTGCTGAATTTGTTAAAAATCGCTCGCGTTGAATGTGCCTGGCATATCGAGTTTGAAAAATCTTAAATTATCCTGCCGATCCCGTGTTGTACGACCACGATTTTGATGCCATCCTGATGAGTGGCCGGTCGCGATGCTTTGAAGGATAATCATCCACCACACGTGTTGTTGCAGGGGCAATATATATCTTGACAAAAGGCTCCTCCGTGTGTTATTGTGTATCTATTGTTGAAACGCCCAGTGTCTTGTGAACGCTGTTATTTGTGTTGTGAGTAATGTGACTAATGGGTAAGGTCTGCAGAAGAAGACGAAGAAAGGACCCCAGGGGCGCGCGCGCCCCCTTACACCACTTCTGCCTTGGAGACGGTCGACCCACAGACCCGTATGTAACCTTACCTTACTTAAAAGTCTCTCCGCTGTGTATCGCAGTCCAATTGTTCAGTTACATCCCGGCTGAAACCAAGTTCTTGTCCGGAGTCTATATTAGTAATACCAGCTTCCACTGCGCTAGCTGACTCCGCGGTATAGGCAGGGGTGTACTGAACATTTCTTGGTAGCAAGAGCGTAGCTTGAAGGCCTGAGAGGCCCACGCCAAAAGTTTGTCTATTAATCAGTGCCGTTTGATGACCATCTGGTCCGGACTAGATTAATTTGTACTTGTAAATGGTAATTAACTTGCATTTGAAAAGTAAAGAGCATTCCTTTGTTATTGGTTCCATGTCTTGTAATTAATTGTCATGTATTGAGGTTCCAAAATGTAAACAGATGCCTTTCTTTGCTCATAATAATTATTATTCAGTTTTGTTAGCAAATTTGAGTTGTGAATATTGACAAGTTTGTTGCTAAAATAATAGCTAATAAAAGGTTAGCTAATAAGTTTGCACTCAATACTTAGTGAAACTTAAATGATTTGGGACATTGTTTACACATTGAAACTCATTGAAACTTGTGCTTTGAAATAATTAAAATTAACTTGTTGTTGTGTAACAGTATGTTGTGTTGATATCCAAGTGAATTTCAATAGTCAGTGATTTTGAGTGAATTTCAATAGTCAGTGAGTTTTGTTGTTTTCTGATAACCTCCAGATATTTAAGAGTTTGTGTCATTATAAATACTTTGTTGTTGTAATATTGGAATTTTGTGGTTAGTAATAACCTCCAAATATTGGAGATTTTGTGTTATAGTGAATATTTTGAATTTGTTGGTTTTGTTGATAAATTTGTGACGTTACAATGACGGCCTCCTCTGCTAAAGCCAAAATACGTTCTGAGTTACGGTGGTTAGCGTCTGCGGTTGCGTTGTTGGATCGACCGGATAGAACGGAGGCCTTGTTGAACAGATACGTAGATCTGCCCGTACGTTTGGCTGTTGTTGATGAGCAGTATGCCTTATTTTTGGAAAGGACTGTTGAGGCCGAGGTGGAAATGCGACAAGAAGTCGGTTTGGATGTGGACCAGTGTTATGATTTTGCGGACAGAATTACCCAGGTGGCTCGACCTTTGCAAGTGGCAAGAGAGAATGAACCGAGCCCGTCCCCGGTCACATCTAAGAGTATGCCCCCTCTCTTTGCTAGATTGGCCCCCTTAGACTTAAGGCGCTTTGCTGGTCGTCTAGAGGACTGGGAGGGCTTTATTAATATTTTTGATAGTCTGGTACATGCCCGGGATGATTTGACCCAGGGCCAGAAGTTAGCTTATTTATTATCCGTGTTGGAAGGGGAGGCCCTTGAATCGGTTCAACATTTGGCCCCCTCGGATGAAAACTACCCTATTGCTAGGGATTTGATTGCCCGTCGGTACCAGAACGTACGACGTCTGGCGGACAACCATGTGGCCGCCATTTTGAATTTACCCCGCGTTGCCAGCGTGATGCACTTGAGAGTGGCTTTGTTGAATCCGCTGTTGGTTGCCTACAACGCATTAAAAAACTTAAAACTCCCAGTGGAGCAGTGGTCGTTTTTGTTACTGCACATTGTCCTGGGAAAGTTGCCGGACTCTGTTAAGGTCCGTTTTGAGCAGCAGTATGGTGGGGATAGTGCGACTTATCTGCCACCCTTCTCGGACCTCTTGACGTTCCTGGAAGGAGAAAGTAGACTGGCAGATAATTCCTCTCTGGCCGGTCCTATGGGACCCGAACGACCTGTGCCACAGAGTAGATCCCCCACCGGACCCCCCCGTAGGGGGCGTATGGCCCCTCGCTCGCCCGGCCGCTATGCCGCCGTCCAGGAGACCGCCCGCTGCTTGTACTGTCGGGAACCGGGTCACAGCACGACCCGTTGTGATAAGTTCCTCGACCAGCGCGTCCAAGGCCGTCGAGCGATCGCGCGACAACGGACATGGTGCTACTCGTGCTTGGGCCTGCACATGCAGCGCGAATGTACCCAAGCGCACCCATGCCGATTTTGTAAGGGCAACCACCATCCCCTCCTCTGCATGAACAGCCCAGAGGGCGGCGGAGCGCCGCAGCGCGTCGCTGCAGGATCACCTCGTATGGGTGGGGGGCTCGGACCCCCCGCGGTGTTTGCATCCCGCAGCAGTTCTAGTGGCCACCAGAGTGGCCCCAGACGCTCTCCGCCACGAATGGAGCCTCAAACGGGCGGGGGTCCCAGGGACCCCCCCATGGGAAACCGATCCCCGAGGATGGGGATGAGTTATGCGGGCGTTGCCGGAGGTCGTAGAGGCCCCCCGCGACGTTTTGAGCCTCGCACGGGCGGGGGTCCCACGGACCCCCCCATGGGAAATCGATCCCCAACTAGGGGGTTCGATTTTGCGAGCGATGCGGGAGGTCGTAGAAGCCCCCCGCGACGTTTTGAGCCTCGCACGGGCGGGGGTCCCCGGGACCCCCCTTCTGAAAATCGGTCACCGTGCCCCCGCGACTATGGGGCGACGTACACGGTGGATGATAGGCACCGATTCTCGCCGCCGCTCGCCGAATACCCGCGTTTGGAGCGGCGCCCGCCCCGTCTTCAAGGGGCCGGGAGATATAACCCGCCTGGTACCGGGCGAATTGGACGTAGGCAGTATGTGGGAGATTGGGACCCACTGGATCGCTATGAGCGACCCCCTTACCATGGGGGGACGTCTGGGGACCCCACATACTAGCAATCAACGTGTTTACGGTCGA
The DNA here is from genome assembly GCA_949710035.1 of Crambus lathoniellus. Classification (NCBI taxonomy): domain Eukaryota; kingdom Metazoa; phylum Arthropoda; class Insecta; order Lepidoptera; family Crambidae; genus Crambus; species Crambus lathoniellus. The sequence goes on along the minus strand of OX453307.1, from coordinate 7,264,339 downwards.
TTGTAGCCACCCCTCCAGAGACCGTTTTGTTGCCCACGGCCTCTGTACTTGTCAGGGGATTGAATGGCGACCTTGTGGAAGTTCGCGCCTTGTTGGATTCCGGTGCTCAGGGGTGTGTTGTGTCATCTTGGTTAGTTAGGCGGTTGGGCCTCAAGGTGCACCCCCACACGGAAGGCGTGAGAGGTGTTGGCGATGTGAAAGTCCCCGGGTTGTTAGGGCATGTTGACTTCACATTTACCTCACGTAATAAGTCCACGCCAGGCATTAAGACCTCGGCGATTGTGTTGGACACAGTTGTTGGCCGTCAACCTTCAGTTGACTTGGGACCGAGTATGTTGTCTTTGGTGTCTGATTCCCCACTCGCCGATCCAAATTTCTTCCGCCCAGGCCCGGTTGATGCTCTCCTTGGAGCCGATGTCCTGGGGCGAGTTTTGTTGACGGGGAAGCGAGTTTTGCAGCCAGATGGCTTGGTAGCTCTGCAGACGACACTCGGTACAGTTGTGATGGGCCCTGCTCGCCGCGTTTTGGATTCCCTTGATGAGGATCGCGGTCTTGTTTTTAATGTGTCTCTCTCCGAAGTGGTGCAGAAGTTTTGGGAGGTTGAGGAACCTCCACCAGCCCCGCGGGTAGACCCAGTAGCGGATGAATGCGAGTTGTATTACCAGAATAACACTGGTCGCCTCCGCTCTGGTCGTTTGATCACCCGTCTCCCCTTTCGTGCCGGCCGACCTCCTCTGGGCGAATCCCGACCGCTAGCGGAACGTAGGCTAGTGGCGATGGAGCGTCGCATGAGCAAGGATCCGGTCTTCCGCCAGAAGTATGTTGAATTCATGCGGGAGTATGAGGAGTTAGGGCACATGTGTGTGTAACTTCTGAAACAGAGTAGGAGAAATATAAGAACGATTGTAGGTGTACTCACTGGGCACTGCCCACTAAACAGACACCTATCAGTGATTAAACGGACAGAAGACTCTATCTGTCCGCAATGCAAAGAAAGAGAAGAAACAAGCTACCACTTCATGGCAGAGTGCCCGATGTACGCATCACTGCGTTGGGAGCTCTTTGGAACGGACAAGCTTAAGGAAGAGGATCTAAAGAAGTTAACGATAAGTCAACTCAACAGGTACTGTAAGCGCACAGGTAGGTTCGAGGGTCCGACGCCGGTGGGGTAAATGATAACCCGCCTCCCCCCTGATTTTTCAGCTTTTAGGGGACTTGGGGAACTGGGTGAAATGGTCCCGACCTGGGTGACTGATCACCCGTCCGGCTTCGCTGGCGTCCCCCCTATAAATAATAATAATAATAATAATAGGGCACATGTCCGTGAGCGATTTGGATTGGCGCTCCGTTGAGCACTTCTTTCTGCCGCACCACGCCGTTTTGAAATCCGGAAAGATTCGGGTGGTCTTTGACGGTTCGGCTCCCACCTCTACTGGAGCGTCCTTGAACCAGTGTCTGCATGTAGGTCCCAAGCTGCACACGGAGATCTCAGACATTTTGACCAACTTCCGGCGGCACCAAATTGTATTTATGACTGACATCCGGATGATGTTCAGACAAACGGTCATCCATCCCGAGGATAGGAGGTACCAATTGATTTTGTGGAGAGAGAGTCCTAGGGACCCCTTGTTGATTTATGAATTGAATACGAATACGTACGGTTTGGCTTCGAGCCCGTTTGTTGCGATTCGTTCTTTGTTGGAGTTGGCCGAGAAGGAGCGCTTGAGATACCCTCGCGCCTCCGCCATTTTGGCCAGTGACGTCTATGTGGATGACATTTGCACGGGCGCCTCATCTGTCTCAGAGGCGATTGTCCTGAGAGACGAACTCACCGCCCTTTTGAAGTCGGGAGGTTACGAGTTGAGGAAATGGATATCCAACTCGCCTGATGTACTGGTAGGTTTGCCCGAAGAGCACCAGCAGGACCCCCACCTATTCGAAAATGTTGATAATCCCCATGTGGTGACCGTCCTTGGCGTACAGTACAAACCGGTCTCTGACACTTTCACGTATTGTGTGGATTTACGACCACCGAAAGTCTGGACCAAGCGTTTAGTATTGTCTACTGTCGCACGTACCTTTGACCCCAATGGGTGGATTTGCCCCGTGCTGTTTATGGCCAAGTGTTTCTTGCAACGGTTATGGGCTTCGGGTGTGTCGTGGGATGAACCCCTCTCGGACGAGTTACTCCGAGATTGGTCGAGCTTCGTTTCATCCCTCCCCGAGATTAATGAAGTGCATTTGCCGAGGCTATTCCTCCCTTCTGAAAATTGTAAAGTTACTCTTCACGGCTTTTCCGATGCCTCCGAACGTGGATTTGCTGCGGCCGTGTACCTCCGCACCGTTACGGTTGACGGAGTTGTTGCTGTGCATCTGGTGATAGCGAAAAGCAAAGTCGCTCCCCTTCGGACTCGTCATACGATCCCGAGGTTGGAATTGTGTGGAGCTGCCCTCCTAATGCGTTTGTTGAACCACGTATGGCTCACATTAGGTCGATCTATTAAGATACAAGAGGTTTATGCTTGGACGGACAGTCAGGTCGTCCTTTGTTGGTTGAAGGCTCCGGCGCACACCTTGGACGTGTTTGTGGCCAATCGAGTGTCGCAGATTTGTAATTCCGACATCGAGTTGATTTGGAGACACGTGCCGGGAACCATGAATCCCGCGGATTGTGCGTCTCGGGGTTGTGTAGCCCCAACCCTAATTAACCACCCCCTCTGGTGGGGCCCACAGTGGTTGATGCGGCCTGAGTCGGAGTGGCCGCCCTCTCCAGCGTTGTCGAACGTAGCCGTTCCTGATATGCGGGCATGCGTCCTGGAGACTAACCCCGCCGGGGAAAAGGATTTGTTGTTGGATCGGTACAGCTCCTTACAGAAGCTGCTTGGTGTTACCGCTTGGATCAGACGTTTTGTGTACAATTGCAGAAACCCACGCGCGAGGCGTGATTCGTCGGTTCTCACTCCGGACGAGCGTAGGGACGCGCTCTTGTTTTGGGTCCGGAGAGTACAAGCTGATAGTTTTGAGTCCGAGATTGAAATTTTGCGTTTAGGCCGTCGCAAGTTGAAGGGCGCGGTATCGCGATTGAATCCCTTCCTGGACGAGAGTGGGCTTTTGCGAGTCGGCGGAAGACTTCGAAATGCGAACCTGCCGTATGGAGCTCGTCACCCCCTTTTGTTACCTAAAGCCGGACATTTGACTCAACTGATAATAACAGATCGCCATGTGAATGCACAACATGCTGGCTGTAATGCTTTGTTGGCCATTTTGCAGCGTGAATTTTGGATTTTGTCTGCTCGTCGAGCCATTCGCACTGTGGTTTTCCGTTGCCTGCCTTGTTATCGATTGAAGGCCGCGACCATGCAGCCCCAGATGGGTGATTTGCCTGCTGATCGCGTCACGGAATGTAGAGCTTTTGCCGGAGTCGCCACCGACTTCGCCGGTCCCTTTACTGTAAAGGCTTCGAGACTGCGTAATGCTAAAACCTATAAGGCGTACTTGTGCGTGTTTGTGTGTTTGTCCACCAAGGCTGTCCACTTGGAAATTGTCTCGGAATTGTCTACCGAAGCCTTTGTCGCCGCCTTGAGCAGATTTGTTTCCCGTAGAGGACTGCCGTCATTGATACGTTCCGATTGTGGTACTAATTATAAGGGAACGTGTAATTATCTTAAGGAAGTAGTTAAGTTTTTTGTTGATAATAAAATAGACATTGGAACCACCCTCTCCCGGCGTGGGATAATCTGGAAGTTTAGCCCTCCAGCTTGTCCGACCTGGGGAGGAATTTTTGAAGCTTGTGTAAAGGCTGCCAAGACACACTTGCGTCGCGTGATTGGAGAAACTATTCTCACGTTTGAGGAACTTGATACGGTATTTTGTAAAATTGAGGCCGTCCTCAACTCGCGACCCTTGTGCCCGTTGTCTTCGGACCCGAATGACCTGGAAGCGTTGACCCCAGGTCATTTCTTGATCGGACAGCCCCTTTTGGCGTTGCCTGAATATCCGATTCAGGATGTAGGATCCCATCGTTTGTCGCGATACCAACTTTTGAAACAGATGTCCCAAAACTTCTGGGCACGTTGGTCGATGGAGTATTTGCATATCCTACAACAGCGCGTGAAGTGGACAGATAAAACCACCCCACCCCAGACTGGCGACCTCGTGTTGATTAAGGATGCTAACCTGCCGCCCCTATGTTGGCGAAGGGGGCGCATTGTTAAACTCTACCCCGGAACTGACGGAGTTCCTCGTTTTGCTGAGGTTTTGGTTCGAGATTCGGTTTTGAAGAGAGCAGTTAGTGGGCTCTCCCGATTACCCGTAGATTGACGTACCGTTCTTAACGGTCCGGGGCGGGGGGATGTTCGGAAAAGATCGACGTTTCTGAACGCAACTCTAATGTCACGTCAAATTGACATTAGCTGTCACTTGAAGTTGACAGGGACACTTGATTGAAATTCTTGTAGAAAATGTCGGATTAATTTTGCTGAATTTGTTAAAAATCGCTCGCGTTGAATGTGCCTGGCATATCGAGTTTGAAAAATCTTAAATTATCCTGCCGATCCCGTGTTGTACGACCACGATTTTGATGCCATCCTGATGAGTGGCCGGTCGCGATGCTTTGAAGGATAATCATCCACCACACGTGTTGTTGCAGGGGCAATATATATCTTGACAAAAGGCTCCTCCGTGTGTTATTGTGTATCTATTGTTGAAACGCCCAGTGTCTTGTGAACGCTGTTATTTGTGTTGTGAGTAATGTGACTAATGGGTAAGGTCTGCAGAAGAAGACGAAGAAAGGACCCCAGGGGCGCGCGCGCCCCCTTACACCACTTCTGCCTTGGAGACGGTCGACCCACAGACCCGTATGTAACCTTACCTTACTTAAAAGTCTCTCCGCTGTGTATCGCAGTCCAATTGTTCAGTTACATCCCGGCTGAAACCAAGTTCTTGTCCGGAGTCTATATTAGTAATACCAGCTTCCACTGCGCTAGCTGACTCCGCGGTATAGGCAGGGGTGTACTGAACACACTTCTTACTAGTTAGCAGAAGATAATGTTACTTATACTGGCCGACGCTATGGATGTGTTCAGTAGAAATAAAACTAGGTACTTATTGCATGCATTTTCTGGCTTTCTATAAAGAACTATATTTCAGGTGACGCCTTCTTTGTGGATTCAGATAAAGGAGTGAAGTACATTATACTTGAGGGGTATAAATTCGGTCTGCAATTCCTGAACAAAGGAAAGGGAAGATGGAGGTGTGTGAAGCAAAGAAAGGGATGCAAAGCTATGCTTCTCACCATCGATGATATTATAATGACTGTCAAGAATGTGCATAATCACTAAATATGTAAAATTAATACCTACTTTATATCACAAGGGTATATTATGTGTTGAAAACAAAATTAGTACAGAAAAAGATTCCCGTTCTGTTTATGTTTTAACTTTCAAAATGCCATTTTAGAGCAGTTATATCACCATTTTAAAAGCTTTACTGTTACATTGTTTTTGATTTCTCTCTTCTTTAGAGCCTACGGCAACGATTTAGGCCTACTGTCCACGCAAAGCGCACGTCATGCGCACGCTTTCGTCAATTGACTATTGCAAGACGAATGCTTGCATCTTAAGTGCCCCGGTAACGATCATTCGCAATTGACAATGTTTACGTCATTGAAGGACCAAATGATCGTCTACAGAGGCCATTGAAGCGATTGTCATTCGAAACTACGTGATTGATGCGAATGATAGAAAGCCCATTGACAATCGCGAATGACGCTACCAATTGATCGTCTCGTTGTGCGTTTGACAGGTTTTTCGATGAGAAACATGGCGCGAGCAATTGAAGCATCGAATGAAGCTCCATCATTCGCACCTTCAATTAAAAACGGTCAATCACGTAACAATTGACGAATGACGATTGATCGTTACCGGGGCACTTTACGTAGAAACAATCAAAACTGTGTCCACGGTGCGGCAGCAGCCTCTCGACGTGTGGTGCGCGCGGCTCCGTGGACACAGTTTTGTTTGTTTCTACCTTCGAGTTTCTACGCAAGATGCAAGCATTCGTCATTCAATCTTCATGCGTTCGTCAATTGACGAAAGCGTGCGCATGACGTGCGGTTACGTGGACAGTAGGCCTTACTTTTTTGTCCAAGACCATCTTGATGACATAACGCATAGGTAAGATTCTTTTTATTAAAACTTCAACTTCACTCCCAAGATCTGCCCCCTGATTCGCGAACCGTCGGAAACGCTCCCGACAGCGGAATGTATGCCATGTCTCTGTCACTCTATAGAATAGACAAAGACAAAGCACAGAGTTCCAATCCGATTCCGTTTCCGACGATTCGTGAATCAGGGGACAGGGACCGTACTCTGAAACGCAAATCCGAAACTTCGGCTAGCCCCGCCCCTTTCACTTGATTGTGACATGACCGGAGAGTAAGAGGGACGGGTATAACGAACTTTCGGGTTTTGCGTTTCGGAGTAGGCCCTCAGGCGCGGATAAGTCCGTCGCCCATTAAGTTATTAAGATCTTATGTATTTGGGTCACAGGAATTTATTACTGATCTAACGCATTTGACGCAAGTCCAATATCTGTTAACCTTGCTTTGTCTTACTTCCAGAGAGCGAATTTCAAGTATTCCTTAATAAATCAGTGAATTATACAGTCGTCGGGGGGTACAAGTTCAGTCAGCAGCGGATCAGCTATGGCAAAGTCAGGTGGCGGTGCGTCAAACAGAGGAACGGCTGTAAGGCCTCCTTCACGACGGCAGATAACGTCATACTTAGAATCAACAACGTCCACAATCATGAACCTCCTCCATTATTTTAATTAAAAACACTAAAACTGCAAACTGTAATCTTTATGCCCCGTAGCAGAAAGAAGGTAAAATGTGCGCACAGTTTTATTTCCACATGAGCTCTATATACAACCCCCGTCTTATAGGATATAGGACTATAGGACTGTTAAAGTTGTTACAAATCTGGTAATCTATATATATAAAATTCAAAGTCCTGACTGACTGACTGACTGACTGACTGACTGAGATATCAACGCAGAGCCCAAACCGCTGAACTTAGAGACTTAAAATTTTGCACATAGATACGTTATATAGTGTAGGCATCCACTAAGAAAGGATTTTTGGAAATTCCACCCCTAAGGGGGTGAAATAGGGGATAAATGTTTGTATGAAAGTCCGTCAGTTTTGAAGTTACGATCTTTAAATTTTGTATTTAGGCTGGAAATTGAAAATTAATGTTTACCTGTGTCAGCGTTTTTGACAATTCCACCCCCGAAGGGGTGAAAAAGGGAATGAAATGTTGTATCTGGAAAGTTCTTCATTAAATTTATTATTTAGGCTTATGCTCGAATAGTAAAACCAATAAGCAAACACATATTTCGCATTTTTTCGAAAATCAACCCCTTAGGGGTTAAATGGGATAAATAAACCTAAAAATCGATATGGATGTCGTTATTGAGGTTTTATGGGATGACGATTGCAAAACTGGCATTTATTTTGATGTTTAACACGCTGAACATGATTCAACCCCAAAAAGGTTGAAATAGGGGTGAAATTTGGATGAAAAATCAGGGGCTAAAATAGACATATCAAACTGGAAACTTTGAAGGCTTACTTCTTAAAACAAATAGGCAACCCATTTCGTAATTTTCATAAAATCTAATCCAGGGGGTAAAATAGGGGATGAATATTATGTGTCTGAAAGTCCGTCAGTTTTGAAGTTAGCATCTTCAAATTTTGTATTTAGGCTGGCAATTGAAAATTAAAATCTTCCTGTGTCAGCGTTTTTGACAATTCTACCCCCGAAGGGGTGAAAAGGGAGAGGAAATGATGTATCTGGAAAGTCCTTCATTAAATTTATTTTTTAGGCTTATGGTCGGAAAGTAAAACCAATAAGCAAACACATATTTCGTATTTTTTCGAAAATCAACCCCTTAGAGGTTAAATGGGATAAATAAACCTAAAAATCGAGATGGATGTCGTTATTGAGGTTTTATGGGATAACGATTGCAAAAATGGCATTTATTTTGATGTTTAACACGCTGAACATGATTCAACCCCCAAAAGGTTAAAATAGGGGTGAAATTTGGATGAAAAATCAGGGGCTAAAATAGACATTTCAAACTGGAAACTTTGAAGGCTTACTTCTTAAAACAAATAGGCAACCTATTTCGTAGTTTTCCGAAAATTTAACCTAGGGGGTACATAAGGTATAGAAACATAAATCATCTTGTACCCTAAAAGTTCTTGGTACCTAACAAGTTCTTGGTACCTTTGCTACTCAGAACTAACTTTTGATTGTGAAGCAGACACTTATTATTTACTAGCTTCCGCCCGCGACTTCGTCCGCGTGGACATTCGAGAAAATACTTAGGGGACCAATAACCAGGATATATAGTATTCTATGTTTTAATTTCATAAAAATCCGATCAGCCGTTTTTACTTGATTAGGCGGGTCCTCCCTCACCAAGTGAGCAGCCTCGTGCGAGGCCCGCCGCACGTGGCAAACGTTCTGCGTCGCGTGAGGCTGCTCGCTTGGTGAGGGAGGACCCGCCTAAACAAGTAAAAACGGCTGATCGGATTTTTATGAAATTAAAACATAGAATACTATTTATCCTGGTTATTGGTCCCCTAAGTATTTTCTCGAATGTCCACGCGGTAGAAGTCGCGGGCGGAAGCTAGTAAGGTATAATATATTTCTTCATTCCTTTATCTAGAATCGTATAGTTTCAAAAATACGATTTTATGATTTTGCCTCGACACTTTTTCTTTTCGAAAAGACCTCTAAAAAATACGAAAATTCAAGATTATTCTTAAATGGGGTTACTGTTAACTTACACTATTGGAAATTGGTTTAATTAGTGGACACCAATAATATTTAGGATCGTATAGAAGCATTTTTTTTAAATCGCTGTAGTTTTTTAATACGAAGTGGTTTTGTGTTTTTTTTGCCTAATCTGCAAAATCAGTCTCGCTCCCGCGCGCGTCGTTTTCTCATTGCTATCTCGCTTCAGCATAATTTTTCCGAGTATCGCCTTAATAAGCAAAGTCATAACGCTAAGGGAAGCTACAGAAATGTTTGCTATCATAAACCATCCAAAAAAGTAGATTTGGATATTATCAAAACTAAGTGTTATTGGGAATTAAGTTATTTCACTGTTAAAATGAGTAAGATTTCTTTGCAATGCGCACACAATATCATCACAAAAGGAAGAGAAAATTTGACACAGATTAAGCATACGTAGAATAGCGGCATTAGCAGGGCACACTAGCGCCACCTACGGCAACAAAACGAAATTACTTAAACTGTTTAAAAAGACATCTTTATATTTAAATTTAAAACTCCCACTTAAATTTAAAGGTGTCATTTTAATAGTTATACTTCAATCAACAATAACACCTAGTGTTATGACAACCTATTAGTTCATCTTAAATCTATTCTATAATCAATCATACAAAGAAACCTAAATGTTTACTTATCGCTTAAAAAAATATATTATTTCAACTCTCTCAACAATGAACTATTCTTAGTTACATTTTATTTTATTTTATCCACAACGGTGTAGCACTTAGCCTTCATCACACCTGATGATAAGTGGTGATAAGGCTGAATGTGAAAGCGCACTACACCCGGAATCCTCCATCACTGAGGAACTGGCTATCTTATCTCTAACTGCCGGAACACAATAATGCTGAAACATCATTGTTATGGCGTCAGACTTAGATAAGATGGTGGTAGCTAGCCAGGCGGACTAAGAACAAGTCCTACCACCAACCAAACCGAATACAATATGTACCCCCCACTGGGAATCGAACCCGCGACCTCTTGGCCTGAAATCGGTGGTGTGAACCACTAGACCACAGAACACATACACAGTGGCATAGCGTGGACTATTATAGACGTGGGCGAAGTCGCATCAGCGAGACCCCTTTTTTTTGTACCCAAGAGACCTATACCCACTGATATTGAAAAAAAATCGGCAAAATGTGATTCAGACTTGTCCATAAAGGGGTTCAACGAACCAAAAATACCGCTCTCATTTTTCGCAAGCAAAAAATAACTTTGTTTTTCAATGTTTGTATAAATGATAAACGTACATTTGCGGTTTTTGAAAATGTGTTAACTACTTAAATAAATTTCAAAAACTGCTGACTCTCGTTCAAACCAATTTTAATTTAAAGTGTTTATTGAGATCTACAGCATTATATTATTTGTTTTTGATTTTTCACTCTCTTATTTTAATTGTAAGGGGAGGGTGTATAGTATGAAACCCCGTTATTTACCAAAAAGAAACTCGGTTAATTTCACATAGAATGCAGTAAATAATGGTTAGATTATCCGACTTTGAACTAAAAAGAGGTTGCAGTTTTACTAATTTTGTTCAGTTATGTTATGTGCCCTCCCCTGTGGCCCCACTTGTTTTTTCCATTTATACAAAGCTCTAACAGAGTTACAAAGTTATAAGGTAGCGCTAGCGCCATCTAGCAGTGGTTTTTAGCTTAAAAGCCCAAAATAGCAGTAAATAGCCGTTAATAACGACAAATACCGTTAATAACGCTTGGTTATTTTCGTTAATAACCGGCGTCACATCTATTGGTGTGACAGACATTTTACCACTTTGGAAGTGAAACTTTGAGAAAAAATGGTTCAAAAAACCTAAATATCATTTTTAAAGACCGAGGTAGGTATCTAAAAACACCCCACACAAATAGGTTAGATGACAAAATTTATTTTAGATTTAGCTCCTTGTATGGAAAGGCCCTTGAATCTTTATTTTATTATTTTTGTATAAAAATCGTAAAACGGTTCACAGAATTCACAGAATACTGGCCTACAAGGGGCCTCGCGCGCGAGGCCCCTTGAAATGCGAGGCCGTGGGCGTGGGGCCGCTTCGACCACGCCTAGCTACGCCGCATACATAACATTATCTTATTTCTAATATTATTAAATTGACTTACAGTAACACCATAAAGTTAATATACCTATCGGATATTAACTTTATGGGTAACACTGGTTGGTTGCATATACCAGAACTAATCGCTGACTAATCGCTAAGTCATCGATTACTTGTCTGATTACTATTTTCGATAGATTCTGCTGAACGCGCTTTAGCGTTTTTCTGGTTTTGACATGACGAATGACAGCAACAAACACAAAATCACTACGTTTGACAGCTACTTGCAACTAATCGCTGCTTCTCATCGAAAATCAAATGCGATGGAAAAAATGGCGTCCGATTGCTGTAAATCGCTGTCAGTCATCGCAGTTTTGTGTGCGTTCAGCAGATTATTTGTAATCGATTAGTCAGCGATTAGTTCTGGTAAATGCAACCACTGACAAATGTGATCGATGAAACCATGAAGCTCGACTTAGAGTATTAAGTCAAACTTCATGGATGAAACGAAACGCACTTTTTGACAGAAAAGTGTTGCAAAATTGAGAAATTCCCCTTGAGTTCAGGGAGTTTTTGGATCTTTTAGAGAATTTTGGGGGAAAATATTTTCGATGGGATTTTTGTCTATGGACAATGGGTAAACAGCGTACCCAACCCAGATACGAAAATAGTTGTAGCATTATGAGTTATAGCGGGTTTTGCTGCCCTCAAAAAGTACTTTCATAAAACTATCATTATTAAACTTACGCTTTCCGTGGCAGCCTTTAAGTGAGGCAGCACCTTTTCAGGATAATTTATGAATGCAATGTTAGCAAGTAAGGTGTATGTACTCGTTGGTTGTCCAAATAAATAAAAAAAAAAAAAAAAAAAAAAAGTAAGGCCGCACTCACTTGGAGAAAAAAAGAAATATTCATTGAAAGTTCGATAAAAACATATTATTTTCATAATTTTTTTACATATATTTTTTTCTCAAAAAATAATGTTATTGCTATTAAAAATCATCCTAATATTAATACTAAGAGGACGTTCATTAAGGTATAGCGGTTTTGGCGATTTTTAGGGTTCCGTAGCCTAAAAAATAGTATTTATAGATTTGTAATATCTGATTGTCTGTCTGTCCGTCTGTCTGTCCGTCTGTCTGTCTGTCTGTCTGTCTGTCCATCGGTCCATTTGTCAGAGCAACTTCCAAAACTAATATGACTACACAATTGAAAATAATATAATAATTATTAATAAAATATTAAGAGGGCTCCCCATACCAGGATCAAAAATATTTTTTTAGTAGGTAAATACTTTGAAGTCAGGCGGGTTTAAGCAAAAACTAAAACTTGTACTTACATATTTCACGCCCGACTTCCAAGTACCTACGTTATTGGGTGTGAATACAGTATTAGAGATATTATTTCTTACTTTTTTGAAGGCGCTTTTATTTATTTGTAACAAAAAATTTATTTCACTCTTTTTAGTGCATCATGCAGGCAATTTTCATGTATCCTGGTAAATAGGTAGGTATGTTAGGATGTACATAAACCGCATCAATCTAAAATACTCGTCTGATGAAAACCGTATCAAATCTGTTCAGCCAAACGTGAGGAAATCACGGACAAACATACGGTACGTATAAATACGGGTTAAGCCCGGTTCCCACGGCCTGTCTTTTCACAGGCCAGATCGCGCCAGGGCAGGCCGACAGGCCGTGGGAACGCTCGCATCCGGTGAGGCCTGTGGTCGCGTGTCGTCGCCTGCCCGATCCGTCGGGAGTCGGTAAGTTCAAAGGCGTGGCGCGGCGCGGCGCGGCGCGGTGGTGCCTGTCGCGGCCTGTAGGGGCGCGTCTGCGTCGGTTAATTTCACCTGAAATAGCGCGCGCGCGTACACTCACACATTATGGAGTGGACGAAAAATCTAATATTCGAGTTTTTAAATCTCTACGAAAATGAACCAGTGATTGAAATAGTTCGTATAAAAACAAGAACGATGTCCATAATGCGTGGTTACGGATAAACACTAATTTAAAAGGTGGAACTATACCAACCACGGAGTTATAAAAGGAAAAAGAAAATTCATCAAATGTTGACCACTTAATAAAACCACAGCGGCTGCACACGCAGCAATGCGCTCCGTTATATCACACATGTTGGACTGGCGGTGACGACAGGCGGGTACAGGCCGACACAGGCCGTGGGAATGGCTCGGCACTAGACGCACAGGCCTGCACAGGCATCCACAGGCGTGGCGCGATCCGGCCTGGCCTGTGATAACACGGGCCGTGGGAACCCACCTTTATACTGCGAACCTCCATTTTGAATTCTGTTGTAATAACAAAACCTTTTCCTAAATGTAACAAATACTTTTCTAAAAACCGCATCTCGCGGACAAACGGACATACATACATGCAGTTCAAACTGAGAACCTCCTTTTTTGAAGTCGGTTAAAATACCAAAACCTTCTCCTAAATGTAACAAAATAAAACACTTTTCTGAAAACCATACCAGCGAACAACTTATGTACATACTTACATACGAAATATGGATCAAACTGGAAACCTCCTTTTTTGAAGTCGCTTAAGTTTTTTTAAAGTTCTCAAGGATTGCTCTTTAGCAATATGAATGAATGAAAAATTATTTATATTATTTTTTTATTTATTTATTTACTTTAGCCTTTTTTCTCAAAGTCAATATTTTTAAATATTCCACAGATTGACCACTATCAAAGTGGTAAAGTAGGAATGTGTACCCACCCCCTCTTACTTTAAAGATATGAAAGTGAAAAATCTAAAAATAAAATACCTATATTCTGTAGGTCATAATACACAGTTCCAACGAAAACGGCGGTACAGGGTCCATACAAAACTTTATTACCCATTTTGTCATTTGACGTTGTGGGGATTTGGGGGTATTTTTCAATATATAAAGTGTTTAGTAAGCTTACGCGCTCGGAATAATGCTAAAAAGTTAAGTGATATACTCTGCAACGTCCTCCAAACAATTTTATCAAGGCCTGGGGGCAAAGTCTGCTAATGTTAAGTCACAATCGTGTCTCAATCGTGCTTCAATTGTAGTTCAGTTGTAGTGCTTTTTTACACACTAGTTACAAGAAATATGTACTTTTTTCACAATACTATTAATGGTCACACCACCCAATACATTCGCATCACATCATACTGTCCTAATTCTTGTAACTAGTGTTTAAAAAGCACTACCACTGAAATACAAATTGAAACACGATTGAGACACGATTGTGTTGTGACTTAACGTTAGCAGATTTGGCCCACTGGTGACTTGGATGAGCTAAAAAGTCGCAGCTTTAAATTTTATTACTTTGCCTTCGGATTTTTTTCTTCAAACCAGTGTTTTGGGAGGATTTCGCACCAGACCAACGAGTAAAATAATTCTTTGAGGGAATTCAAGACTAGCATCTGGCAACACTGAAAAGTGTCAAACAAACAAACGTCAATCAACCACCAATCAACGGTCAACCGAACTAACTTCAAGCATGTTTTGTTTACAAAAGTATAAAATCGTGATTAAGTTGAATTTATTGATTGAATTGTAATAATATAACTCATATCGAACTTATCATGCACAGGTAACCGCCATAACCGAACAAGAAATAGGTACTTACCTTTGACAAAACGCCGGGAAATAGCGAACAGGTAAAACAAAGTGGAACTTAAAGTAAATATAGGTTAACCTCAACTTTTCTTAGGGATTGCAGCTTTTATTTTGATCAAGAGGAAACCCAAAAATTGATGATGCTGCTCACGGATGAGCCTATGATAACAGAAAAAAAGCGGATGATGTCAACAAACAGCAAAAGGTACTTGAAAAACTACTTTCAAACAAATTTTGTTCAGATGCAAGTAAGATCCATACTTAACTTACCCTTACCTATTTATAGTTTATAATATTCATGAAATGGCTGCTGAAAAATATGACAAATACAAACTGAAGGTGTGTACTGCTGCCGCCTTAAACTCATCAAAATGGCTATATAACATCATGCGGTAGTCTATATGTGGTCTTCCATCATTATTGACAGTGTTGCTATTGGTATGTAATATAAAAAAAATATATTAAGTGCGTAAGAAGCTAGACAGGTGATCAGTAACTTAGGTCTAACCATTTCACTCAGTTCCCCAAGTCCCCTGATAGCTGAACGCATAGGGAGGCGGTTAACCCCACTGGCATTGGACCCTCGAACCTGCTGAGTTGACTTATCATTAACTGCTTTAGATCCTCTTCCTTAAGCTTGTCTGTTCCAAAGAGCTCCTAGCGTAGTGATGTGTACACACACACAATGTACCTAGGTACATAAGTCATACACATATTATATCTATCTATGTACACAGTATTGGCAATAAACGATATTCTATTCTATTCTATTCTATTCTATTACACATATACCTATAATTGTGTTTTATTTCAGATAACACGGAAAACATAATACCAAATGCATACAACGTTGATTTAACTGCCACTATTGAGGATGATTGTGCAGTAACCTATGAATGAAAATGTACATAACATCAAAATTTTTCCAAAGATTTTCTTGCCAAAATCAATGCTGGGACTGGGACCATCAGTGTTGAAAGAGTTTTGTAAGTGAATGACCAAATTATTAAGTATTATTTTGTTATCTGAATGTATTATAGACAAAATGTTTATGTTAAACTGTGTTACAGAATTCAGCAAGGAAATAAAGACTGCTTTTACTCCACTGGAAACACAGATACATATATTGCACACGAAGCCACAGAATATATAATAGTACTTACTAAGGTACAGAAGGCGCACTCTGCAAACTCATTCAAATAAAAACAAATCTTTCTGCATGAAAATAAAGTCCAATTCCGGTTGCTTTGTCATCGCTTGCCATGCAAGCAAAACTGTATCCAACAGTTACGCGCGAGAGTTTCTATTTCTACGAAAGTCTCAAGTCAGCTTGCTCGCTGGTTACGGTTGCCAGCGACTTGAGAGTTCGGTTTTGTTCTTTCTTTTGTTCTTTCTTTTCTGTAGACACCCGTAAACACAACAGTATCTGTATCTGGATACAGTATCAGTAACAGTATCAGTATTATACGGACTATAAGAATGTTTAGTAGTCATTGTTCGGTGCATAAAAATCACAAAAATGATTGATCGTTTTACGCGCAACGTGGAGCATACAAGCCGGCTGAACGTACCTAAACTGCGGAGTGACACCCCCTGACCAAGCAAAAGATAAATTGAGTAAATAAAGAATGAGAACAAGATTTAGCCCAATATGCAATAAATAAGAAAACTTAAAGCATATAAACGAGAGCTTCATGAACTTCAGTTATCATAAATATCATAGATCTGGCCTCAAGCCAAGCATTATGATTTGACTTGGGACCGTTTTGGGACAAACCATAGGTTTCATATGTGTTTCAGTGTTTATATTATTTTGTTGTGACATCCAAATAAATGTTTTTCTTTCTTTCTTTCTTTTTTTTCATAATTAAGAATAATGTGAGTGATTTGACAGATGTGTTAATTGAAATTTTTCAAGCAGAAAGGGCTAAATTAAAATTCAAAAAGTACCTATTTGAATCTTAAAATAAAATGTTTTTCCTTTCACTCTTATTTCTTGTTTTATTCTATTACTCTTGTAACAAATTTCAAACTAATTGAAATTAACCATTTTAGCCGACCACACGGTTAGGTTTGTCTACGAGGAAATGTCATTTTTGATGTTCCGATATAGAGACAAAATCTTTCTCTCTTTACCCAAAGATTTTTAATGAATAGCTTGTAAATCGACTGCTAAATATTGTTCAAAGCTCGCATTTTTTGAGATATTTGACTATTACTAACTTTCTCTAATAAATTAGTTCAGACAAAAACCGACCCAGAGGTAGAGTTATGTAACCGAAATATGACGAGTTAATTAAGTTATTTATTGTTATAGGTGGATTATTAGAACTCACCGTTAAACAACAAAAGCAAAGTGCCATATACAGATAATTCTATTAACTTAAAAGAACAATCGAGTCGGTTGTTATCTCTTGTCTTTACTATTTTGTGTTATGTTATGTTTCGATTTTTTTTTCATACTTTCTTTCTACATTTGGTCCCGAAAAACATTGTTATTCGTAAAAGATTTATTTGAATGAATAGTGCACCCGAAAATGTAGGAAGGTTTATGATTTAATAAGGGTTTGTGTACAGTATTAGGAGTTAGATAAAATCTCCTTCCATTGCAGGGTTGTGTCACATAGAGGTGTTCCTGAATAGCAACGGGCGCACGTATTCTTTCCACGACCTGGAGATGGCGCTGCACCACTGCTCTAACGACTAGCTGGGCTGAGGGAATGGACAAGCTCACACCACATAGGGCAGGCCCAATGCAGATTGGAGGCAAAAGACTGCAAATCTAGCTGAGACCAACAGCTAAACATGCCTTACGACGCACGGAGGAGAAAATTGCCTAAACCTCAACGAAAGCAGACCGAGCGCACTACTGCGCCACGGGTTCCTACAGACATGGTATATTCGATTACTTTTATAGATTTTGAAAATCAAACTTATATAGATAATGGTTCACGATCACGATGGGTATTTAGGGCTCTTATTCCATTGGCTATGATCCCTAGTCTTAAGGTGTATCGATGAGCTCAGTGGCGCCGCCAATGGAAATAAATCAATTGCATTTTATTAAAGGCTTGGATTAAAAGTTTCGGTTATTTCGCGCAAATAGAAGAGCAAAATGCAATTTTTTATAGTTTTTTCATGGCCTCAAATATGAGCACCAAGTTATGGATCTCGATATTGCCAAATGGGGCCACTTTTGGCACTATTGAGATTCACGACTTATTGCGTAAGTTTGAGTTCTCAAAAGTATATTTAAAAAATGCATTCCACTCTTTCACCTGCGCGAAATAAGCGAAACTTTTAATACAAGCCTTTAATAAAATGCAATTGATTTATTTCCATTGGCGGCGTCACTGAGCTCATCGATACACCTTACTGCTTGCTGTGCAGACTGCTCACTAGCGCCGCCATTGAAAAAATATAGTGCATAAATAAAGACGAAATTGTAAATTATCTCTCTGCAGTACACTCCGAAGAAGCTTTGTGGTACTTTCTATTTATTTATTTATATTTTCTAGCTTGTCGTTTAATTTAAATAGAGTTTTATTGCTAAAAGTGGCCACTTTTCGCAAAAAAACTGAATTAAACTAAACGACAGGCTAACAAATATTCTGTATGCGATAAAAAGTACCACAAAGCTTATTCGGAGTGCACTGCAGAGAGATAATTTACAATTTCATCTTTAATTAAGCACTTTTTTTTTCAATGGCGGCGCTAGTGTGCAGAGTGCACAGCCTTAACACGTCCAAACCAAGCCAACGGTTTCCTTTTAACTTTTCTGCCGCTTTCAAACTTCCTCTTACATACTCATTCATAATCGACTGTAGTAAGGGCCTAAACTGCGTCACGCGGACGCCCGCGCGGTTCCATACAAAAGTGCTCCGTCGCGGGCACCCGCGCGGGCAACCGTCGCGGGGAGGCGGGCCCCGCGCCCGAATGAGGGGGCAGCACTTGCCACTTAAGTTGAAGGGCTAATTCTATAATTCAATGATAAAACCAGTATTCATTATGGACCGAAATGTTGGGCATTGAAAAAGACGGATGATTAGGAAATTATTGATCAATAATGTTGTTTCAGTGTTGGTGGAGAAAGTAACTATATAATTATGTGTGCTTATTCTATAGGTAATGGCTGTAACGAAAGACAATAAATATTATGTGCTTCAATCTAAGTCAAAATACTCTTGTAAGTACTTATTAGTTAAGATCGAGTAAGAAACCTATTTAAGATTAGGCTATAAAAATTGCCTGTTTTAAAATCTACCAAAGGCACAGAATAAATAATCCAAAGGTTATACTTTTGCCATAAATAATGATTTAGAAATAAAGTTTGCTTCCTTACTAGCATTTAAATGTTTATTTGCAAGTTATTATGTATAAAATTTGATCGTCTATTCTATCACTTATTTATGAAACTTGTCCACGTTGAGGAAGTTATCATTATGAATTAGGTGTTAAAGGCTTTAAGCTGACAGAATATTATGGTTAGTTGTATTTATGCTCAAATTTATATATAACTTATCTTTTCTTATAAACGGTAGGTATGTTATGTCTTCCTGAGTTGCCCAACATAATTTAGTTTTACGCACCATGTTGTACTTGTTAAGATTACCTACCTGTATTACGTTCCTGTATGTAAGTACTAGCCATTATCAATTTATACCAATAAATATTTCATTAACTTATGATTTTAAATTATTTTTATACTGTCACAATGCTATTATTTTTTTTTCTCTAAGTAAAGTACCTACCTACTTATGAATTGTGTTATTAAAAAAATGTAAACCTTTCGGTAGCTTATAGTTGGTCAGATGGGTTCGAATCCCGCCGGACAGTTACTGACAGGGCAGATTTTTAATATCACAATTCTTGAAAAATGGAAAATGAAGTATTTAGAAAAAATCGACCCGTCCCACAATTAGCTCCGATGGGATGATTGTGGGACGGGTTGATTTTTTCTAAATACTTCATTTTCCATTTTTCAGTAATAAAAATTGCATTGTGAATGCAAAA
The DNA here is from genome assembly GCA_949710035.1 of Crambus lathoniellus. Classification (NCBI taxonomy): domain Eukaryota; kingdom Metazoa; phylum Arthropoda; class Insecta; order Lepidoptera; family Crambidae; genus Crambus; species Crambus lathoniellus. The sequence continues at coordinate 7,244,804 of OX453307.1, read as the reverse complement.
AAAAACTTAAAATTAAAATCACAATTCTTGTTAAATTTCATTAACTCGTTGTTCTTTTTGTTACCTTCCAACGATACGTAAGTACCTAACCTACTCTAGAGGGGCCGACGATACATATTCGATCTCTACAGTACCTACCTCAACATGGTATCCAAGACCAAAAAGACTGTCCTGCCATACCACACTCTTAAATTTTAATTTTCTTTTATCATGTCATTTGATGGTCAAAATTATATACCTACTTTCCTAAATATATTGTCTTAAATGTTTCTTCTAATTTACCTATAGGTACCTAACCACAAATTCGGTGAGCCACCTTTTACTTCTTTTCGTGTGGCTAAGTTCGGGGCATTTCAACGTTCACTGCATTCCCTATCAGTTATTGCTGTTACTACCCTAGCTTAATAAGTACATAACCAAATACCAAAGGATCTGCACCAGCCACACGAATAGAAGTAAGCGGTGGTTCACCGAATTTGTCCCTGATTGTACTTAGTTGACCTAAAAATCACAGATCTAGATTATAAAGATAAAAGAAGAAGAAAGTGGCATGGCAATTGAATAGACTAGGATTGAAATTGTGTTATTTAATTTTAGCTGGCGATACACCGATAAATTCCGACACCGCCATAATGATGAACAAAAGCGGCAAGAAATGTCTGATGTTGAAGAGATACACGTATTCCCAGGTTAACTACTCGACGTGCTGGGTTTGCTTGTCCTGGGCGCAGGGCTGCCGCGCGCACCTGCGCCTAGACCCAGACGGGACCTTAACGAAACTGCACGATGAGCACAAACATCCTCCTCCTATGTATAATTATGTTCCGGAGAGGTGCATATTACAAATTATAAACAGCCAAATATTGTAGATCCGTAACTGCTAGTTATACCTACTATTGCACTGGGTTTGCTCCTTCCAGGCGTGTCTTCATTTTCTGAAGAGACACGCACAAGATCACAAATTTGTGATCTTGTGCGTAGGTACAGTCGAGTTCAATAATATCTGTGCACTTTTGAACTTTGTCGCATTAATTATTGTGACAATTCGTACAGAAATCAAAGACGACGTTAAAAAAACTTAATGGGACAAAGTGCAAAAATGCACAGATATGATTGAACTACCTACTGAAAATTTAACATGAAATAGAAAAATATGTAGGTATATACATATAGTATATACAATAAGTATCTTTTGTGCGAAATGTTTTCTATCCAAGAACATTTTACAATTTTACATATATATCAAATTTTACACGATAACGTTTAAAGCCTACCAGCAAGCATGTATAAATCGGAAAATGGACGCTGCTGCAGGACTATTTGGCCTGCTACAAAACATATAAAGTCGTAGTAAGATTCAAGATTCAAGAGTCAAATTTGTTTATTCAATTTAGATTGTTATTTACAATACTTGTGGACGTCATAGAAGCTACGCCATCGGTTCGCAAACCCTACAGCGGGAGGCCTTGGAGAAGAACCGGCAAGAAACTCCAAGGGTTGTTTTTTTCTCCCTGTTTTATTTCATACAAAGTCGTCAAATTGAAAAATGACCTCAACATGGTATGACTAAGTTCAGTTTCCATCACAATTACACAATGGGTTATGATAAATACAGTTAAGTATAGGCGAACTAATGATCATAGCGGTGAACAATTTTCAATTACTTAGGAACTCTACTTAAGGTGTATCGATGAGCTCAGTGGCGCCGCCAATGGAAATAAATCAATCGCATTTTATTAAAGGCTTGGAATAAAAGTTTCGGTTATTTCGCGCAGGTGAAAGAGTGGAATGCATTTTATAAATATACTTTTGAAAACTCAAACTTACGCAATAAGTCGTGAATCTCAATAGTGCCAAAAGTGGCCACATTTGGCAATATCGAGATCCATAACTTAATGCTCATATTTGAGGCCATGAAAAAACAATTAAAAATTGCATTTTGCTCTTCTATTTGCGCGAAATAACCGAAACTTTTAATCCAAGCCTTTAATAAAATGCAATTGATTTATTTCCATTGGCGGCGCCACTGAGCTCATCGATACACCTTAAAGCTTTAATATTAGTTAAAAACAAAAGACAATTCTACTATATACTTACTGCAAGTTGCGCCATACATGTTTCAAATGTAATTCTTAATAAAATGAATAAAAACAAAAGAAAACACATTAATTCCAAGTAGTAATTCCAAGAGCCTATATATTTGTAGAGACAGAATGTAAGATATTGGAAATAGGTATACCTACCTAACATGGATATGGATAGCCTCCCCGTTTTAAAATTAACAAATAGTACCATATCTCACCAACAGATAGCGCTACTGGTATTGTAAATTCTGAAAATCCATCAAAACATTTTCACTAAATTATGAAGAAGTGGTTGGTAATGTTTGTTAGTTTGAGGTAGGTATTCTCTGGAATGACTGAACTGATTTAGAAGATTCTTTCACCAGCAGAAAGCTTTAATGTCCAAATGACAGAATTATATTAGATATAGGCTACATTTTATCCCGATATACCTACTTAGGCTACTTACGTTTTTTAACGGTTATTATTACGCTTTTTTTTATTCCCAGCCGCTTCCCGACCCCTCATCCAGTCGCAAGGACTCGATGGGGGGTCGGGAGGGGGAATACCCACTAAACCTCTCACCACTTAATAGGTATTCATTCAGTTACCTATTTAAACTACTTACATAAAGTATTAGTTTTTGTATCGCTCCTCAGCTGAGCCTAAAATTGTATCATTAACTCTTATTACTTACCTACTGCATATTAATTGTTGTGTTGTGAATTTTTACTTTTTTGCATTCACAATGCAATTTTTATAATAGAAAAATGGAAAATGAAGTATTTTAGAAAAAATCTACCCGTCTCACATCGGAGCTAGTTGTGAGACGGGTCGATTTTTTTCAAAAATACTTCATTTTCCATTTTTCCACCTAAGTAGTTAATACTTCCCAAATAATATTGTAGGTACCTACCTAACTAGACCGGCGTCGATTCTGCTAACGTTAAGTCATAATCGTGTCTCAATCGTGTTTTAAATTGTAGTTCAATTATAGTGCTTTTTTACACACTAGTTAGGTACAAGAATTATGACAGTATTATGTGATCTGAATGTAGTGTGTGGTCCGACTGGTGTGATGTGACCATCAGCAGTATTGTGAAAAACTACACTTTTCTTGTAGTTACCTAGTTAGGTAGTGTGTAAAAAGCACTAAGTACAATTAGCAGAATCGACCACGCCCAGATATAAAATGATGATATGAATCCTCCATAAAAGGTTCTTTTTTATAATTCTTGAAATATACTATAATATAGGTACTAATATAAATATACTAATTAGGGCTACTGGGTATAGGGTATCGTATGAAAGAGCGCTGCTTGCACATTCTCAAACAACTTTTCTTTTAATTTTAAAGCACATAGTTTTTGAGTTTTGATGAAAAATGAATTATGAGAAAAATCTGAATTAGTTCCACTATCGGTCAAGAGATGGCGCTGACCTAAAACTGCAATATTCTACACCGCAAATGCTCTGACTATAATATTTCTCGCTGATGAAAACATTTTCACGTTTTATTTGGCTCTGGCTCAAGAGTTAAAAAAATAATTTCATAATAAAAACATTTGAATATTTTTTTTAACAAAATTTTGAAATGAGTTGCCTAATGAAATTTAGTAGGTACAGTGCGACAACGTTTTCTGTTCCGCAGCACACAATATATATTAGTACCTTATCCGCGGGCTTATTACCAAAAACAAGCAACCAGTAGCTAATTTGTACAATGAGGGCTACCGTTTTTTTGCTCACCAGTTGGCGCCACTGTCGCGAGAGGTTCTGTTAAAGTCTTTAAATGACTCAAAACCGCCAAGAGTAGCGTAAACATATCAGGGGGGCCGACCTCGAATAGGGACAAGGCGAGGAGAGAAGAGAAGAAGATCCAGCATGCCGCAATGTTGTGCAGTCCCGGTCCTGAAAAACCTCTTTTTTCTTAGCTCCCTTCACTAACGCACATTGACCCGTAATTCATATTTGCCTTTTTGAATCTCGTATTGCAAAATAAGTACTCACAACATTTTATTTATTTTAGAAATAAACGCGCGCAGCTGCTCACACACAAAGTATGACATTTGACGTTTCGAAGACCTCACGCGACACCAGCGCCTCTAGCGGCGAATTCATACGCGTTAGCCCTCATTGCAACGCGACTGCTACTAGTTGCGGTTGCTAGCTTGCGGTTTGCAATCGGCAGGGTTATTACCGATCTTAAAGTGACAGTCGCAATCGCAACAATTAACAACTAATGGCTCCCAAAACACATCTTCGTAAGTATTACGGAACGTAGGTAGATCGCTACAATAGCGCCACAAGCGAGAGATTTGTGAACTAAAATTGCATGAAAACGCTCGTACCGCAGGCTTATTACCGATCTTAAAGTGACAGTTGCAATCGCGAAAATTAACAATTAATCGCTCCCAAAACACATATTCGTATTACGGAACGAAGATCGCTACGATAGCGCCACAAGCGAGCGATTTGTGAATTAAAATTGCATGAAAGCGCTCGTACCGTACTGTACCGATTGCAAACTAACCGCAACTAGTAGCAGTCGCGTTGCAATTGTACAATTAGCAACTGGTTGCTTATTTTGGTAATAAGCCTGCCGTACTGTACCGATTGCAAACCGCAAGCTAGCACCCGCAACTAGTAGCAGTCGCGTTGCAATTGGACAATTAGCAACGGTTGCTTGTTTTTGGTAATAAGCCTGCCGTACAGTACTTCGAGCGCTTTCATGCAATTTTCTTCTTTTTTCTAGAAATGGTAGAATTTAAAACGACAGGTAAAGGAAAATTGGCGGTGATACACAGGGGATATACTTATCACAAGAATTACGTTGGATCCAACGATACTATATCCTGGACATGTAGCAACATGAAGTGCAGTACAAGGATCAAGACTTATGTGCCTCTCCTCGTAGCTTACTCCAATGATCATAACCATTGAACAAAAAAGGCTAGCATAAGGTCTCTCCCTCACTCCCCTAGGACTTATTATTCCCATCTGATAGAGGGGTCCGCTTTCCTCGTTCTTCTCTTCCAGTATGCTCTACTGGACGCATCGTTATAGAAACATTGCAAGGACTTTGACAATAATACCTATCTAGGAGCGAGGATGAGCAACAACCATAAATTGGAATAGGTAGCAGAACATAGAATCAGCAATACATTATATTAAGCCAGATCAAAAATTAGTTCATATAAATTCTTAAATGAGTTGTGTGAAACTGGAATATCCTTCTTCTTCAACGTGTCAATGACAAGTACAAATTCATATATTATGTTGTTGGCCCAAAACTGTGCCACTCTCACGGCGTTATCTGCAGCCAACACGAGGTCCTCTCGCGTGCAGGTGTCCGGGCATGCAGAGCAATCAATGAGGTGGGCCATGGTCTGTGGAGTGTAACCACACCTGCACGCGAGATCCGTGCTACTGGTGAATTATTTATTATTATTTATTTATTTATTATTTATTATTGTAATTAAATATGTCATCTTGGTTTTAACCCACTATAGCGTGTCATAAAAATATAATTAGTAATTGTGTTTCACAATGCTAATTAATTTTTAAGTTATGAAGGTAATTCATTTAGATGATCCTTTGAACCTACTTGAAAAAAGTTATTTTGTCGCTACTGCAACTTCATTTTGTAAAATATGTACCTACCTACCTAGTTAAGACAATGTGTGATTTTTTTAAAGAGAGGTTTAAAATTAGAAACATGACAAAAGTTCATGCCTTAAAACCCACATAGTCATAAAGATAACTAGTTAAAGCTATGTTGGTGTTAGGATATAAACTATTATTCTTTCTGGGTGGTGAATAATATAAAAATTAAACCCTGTGTCCGCAATTTGAAGCACTCTTGCAATACTGGCAGCTGCATGATATCATCATCATCGTCATTATCGACCTTCTACCGAGTCCTCAGACCTGCGCAAGCCTGGGCAACGTGCACTCCACGGTCTTGACAATATCGTAGATAGGTACGTCTTGCTGGTGGACGTTCCATATTTCTGTATCTGTGTTTCGGTGTCAGAAAATCTGATATAGGTACCTAAGTAATGATTTGTTGTTCATTCATAGTTCTCATGTTTTTCCGTTTCTTTAAAACCAAAGATTCGATTTTTATCATTGGTAATTTTTTTCTAGCTTATCTGCAATTTATTCCAACTGGCAAAGGAACTACGATGCTGCTATACAACGGGTACAGATTCTCCAGAAACTACCATAACGGGGACAAGGTGTCCTGGAAGTGCAACAAGGCCGGATGCATCGCGCGCATCATCACCATGGGGACTGACAGCGATGCCCAGATCATCGCCTTAAAGAACGACCACTACCATCGGCAATTGGTTTAAATCCCAGTATAGTCTGTGATATGATGCAACATGCAACTGATACGTACGCGAGATACGTAGAGTACGCGCTATATTAGAATTCTCGCAAAAATTTGATACCTAGGTCTTTTAGCTTTGTATTTAGGTATGTGGGAAGAAGGTTATTAAAAAAAAACCTACGACATAACACACGTTGAATTGAACTTCTTTCGTGGTGGTCACTCAGCCTATTTTTTTTTCAAACTACTTATTAAAAACTATTAAATGCTTCTGTATCTCTTAGTTCATGAATGTTAATGTTGATTCTAGTCAATATTTGAGTAATACCTAAGATATAATTTTAATGAAATTTAGTTAAGTTTTTTTGACATACTTAACTGTAATAATAATTATACCATAGGAAGATGCTTTTTCCTTGAAGTATTCCTAGTTTAATTAAATAACAGAGTTGTTTTGCAGGTGTTCATGCGCACAAGTTGCGCAAAACATTTTTATGCCATATTTTTGTGGGATACCTACCTAATCAATCAAAATCTTATTATAAAGCTACTCAAAATGCTTACATAATGGGTACTTACTTATGTTTTGAGATTGACAGGTAGGTTTTTTTTAAATTTATCATAATAGAAAACAAATGTTTTGACATTCAACGAAAACAAAATCTACGATTGTATGAAATAAAGAGATCAAGTAAGTTTTTTCTCACTCATACCTACTCTGAAATTTTATGATTTCCTCGCATTTCGTGGGAAAAGTTTTATACAAGCCTCGTAGTGGCAGCTAGTTTGCATTGCCTCGAATGATTAAAGCCCTCGCCTGCGGCTTGGGCTTCGCACCATACTCGACAATGCAAATGCTAGCTTCCCGTTTTCGGTTGTAGGTACCAAGTATGTACTATTTCACATTCGATTACGATTTCGATTACCCAATTTATAGATCACGCAAATCTCACCTAAAGTAAGAAATTATATTATAGCCGTAAGAATTTCGCCGGGTTGTACTAAATCTCAATATTATCCAGCCGGTTATACCTAATGAGATTCAGTACTTACCATATATGACTAGCTGGTTAGTAATGAGATTTGAATTCGTATGAAAAATTATTCCATAGAGACCTACAACAGAACTTATTTGAAAATCGAACCCAAGACCCAAACGTGTCTGTTCTCTGCCAAAAGGAGTAATTTCGACTTGACTCCTACTTTCCGAGGTGTATCCGTGCCGATTACTGAAGATCTAGAGCTTCTCGGCATGTCTTTGACTCCATCTCTCAATTTTGGCTCTTTCATTGAGAGTAAATCTCAATTAGCGTCTAAAAAGCTTAGTTCTGGCAAAGATGAGAAAGTAGGTTCCTACCTACAGCTGCTCAATCTATACCAAGCGCAAATTCGATCGTGTATGTAGTACTGGAGGCCAAGCCTGCTAACGTTAAGTCACAATCGTGTCTCAATCGTCTTTCAATTGTAGTTCAATTGTAGTGCTTTTTTACACACTAGTTACAAGAATTATGACAATATGATGTGATGTAAATGTAGTGTGTGGTGTGACCATCAGTAGTATGGTGAAAAAAGTACACATTTCTTGTAACTAGTGTGTAAAAAGCACTACAACTGAACTACAATTGAAACACGATTGAGACACGATTGTGACTTAACGTTAGCAGGCTTGGCCCCCAGTTCTAATCTCTGGGATGGTTCCGCCAAATACCAGCTCCCGACACTTGAAGCTATTGAGCGGAGGACCAGAAAGCTCATGGGCAACGACTATCTTTTCGATAAAACGCTCAAAAGCCTCGAGTCCCTCATTTGTTCAGGATTCAATATCGCGCCCGTGACGTAAAACAGCGCTTTGTCCCCTTGGTGTGTGATCTACTATTATTTTTTATATTATTTTCTTTTTTGGTAACCCACCTTACGGTATACTACGCTTTCATGAGCTTGTACCGGTGCCTACCCATCATCAACACCAGCTTCTAAAAAGTGAGTTTTAGTAGTTAAAACCTAATATATAGGGTTAAGGGGCTGACATGAGCTAAGTAGTTAGCGCCGCCAATCGATTTTATTTTATTTCTTCTAAATATGCCCAATTACCAAAAAAGTAGGTAATCAGTCAAGTTCTTCTAAATTAGGTCTTATTTTTATTGAAAAACTAGGTACACAATTTTTAAAGCATTCAAACAGTTTTAATACGGGATTTTGTTAAAAGAGGCTACTTTTGGTTCAAATAGTGTATAGTTATTTAACAAATAAGTATTAGACGGACGACGACCAGACGACGTTCCGTGGGCAGGCCCCCTACAAGGTGGACCGACGATAATCTAGTCAAGGTCGCGGGAAGCCCCTGGATTCGGGCAGCGCAGGACCAATTGTTGTGTAGATCCTTGGGGAAAGGCTTATGCCCAGAATAATGACCATAATTAAATGATGAATCACCCATAATGACGATATCCTAAAGATGAGCGACACTCATATAGCCATTGACGTTATATTTCATTTTTGTTGTCACGGGTATTACTTATCTATAAAGATATTTAATATGAGTTTTGGAAGAGATCAAATATGAGTTTTTGTAACAAATCTCATATTTAATTTCTCTCATATGCATGCATGCAGTAATGCATGCATGCTTTTAATTTATTAAACACAATAATAATGTCTACTACATCGATAGTTCCAGGTTTATCCCAAAGTTTATCACCTAACTTATAAAAATTGTTGACAGAATGAAACTAGTTAAGGCTTTATATTCATGCGTTCCTCCGTTCGCAGTGTCAGCAACAAACAAAATTCAGTTCGAGGTGACGAGATTTGGTAACCCCATCATAACTTGGGGAAGCCACCGGTTTGTCAAGAAGCTGTCGCGACGCGTGAAGACCTGGTGGGAGTGCACGGGCAGGAAGAGGTTCGGCTGCAAATGCATCGTGGTCACTGTTAACGATAGGCTTGTCAAGATGAATGGGTGGCACAATCATTAGAGGAGTTAAGTCAGCTGTTATATGAGAAAAATACATTTTGTTGTCCCAGTTACAATTGTATGGTTATGTTTTTAAGATGAATTTGTATTAGTAAACAATGTAAATTTAGGATTTTATTAATGAAAGTAAATTAAGGAATTGTAGTAGGTACAGATATCTACTAGCTGTAAACCTAAATATCGCTTGGTAGGATAACGACAAGAGATTAAATTTTCTTTTCATGACTGTAAATCTTTATTTGAAGCGAAGCTAGGCGTTTACTATTGTTAAATACCAATTACCTGTAAGTAGGTAATTATTGTTAATTTTAAAATTACTTAATCATGATTTTGGGTGAAACAGTGTCGTTTATTTGATGTTGATTTATAAATGACATTGTTTTATTTTGAAATTTTATTGTGGTTTTAACTTTTGTCATCATCGAATAATATCATATAAAAAAAAACTTTTTTTGTTTGATTTCCAGTGGTTCATTATAGGTAATCTCTGATCTGCCTTCTAATTCACAAACAAACAGAAACGCTCCCGACAGCGGAATGTATGTACGTCTACTGTCTCTGTCACTCACTGTAAAATAGACAAAGCACACCTAATTCGAATCCGATTCCGTTTCTGACGCTCTGTGAGTCAGGGGGCTGATGGACTGTAAAGTGACTTGTCGTTCTCTAAATTACTGACTGCATTATCTATTTTATTACAGAATGATTATAAATAAATTTTGATCTTAATGCGTCTTTACCTTATAATGCTATGAAAATTATACGACACGGTTGTTTAAGGCAGTTAATAATTATTAACTACCTAACTGGCGTACTTACCTACTATGTTCTAAATATTTTGAGACATAGACTAAGAATAGAAAGAAAACTGATAAGAATTTGTAAATTAAAATGTACGGATAGGTTGTAAGCATCATTTTGCAAATCTTGAAGTAATGACATTACCATCTCTATACTTTATATATAAAGTATTTGTATTTGTTAAATTTAGTATAAATCAGTTTCAACAGTTTTGAAGCTTGAGGAAAAGGAACGATATTTGTTTCCCCCCTAGTAGAACTGCTCTGCTCAATAAAAGTATCTTTGGCATGGCGCCGCAACTGTATAACCAGCTGACAGAAAGTTTGAAAGAGACAAATGAAATAGAAACTTTTAAAACCAGCATTGAGAAGCTACTAGTTGATAAGGCATACTATATGGTTGACGAATATTTGGAAGATAAAGTGAAATAATTACTTAGATTTGGTTTTGTGACTTTAAGTAATTTGTTTGTGACAGTATAAAAATATTTTGTATTTTATTGTGTTCTTAACATTCATCTTATAATTTGACATCATCAATAATTGTACTTCGACATGTTGCTTTTTTTATATAAGTAATTTATAATTTGTGCTAACTGATAAGTACTTAGATGTGGCATTATACCTAATTCAATTACTGTTATTTTAATTATTGCATGTCAGAAAAGCACAATATGGCTGAACTAATTTGCTGCCTTTGTGAAATCTCTTACCACCAGTATTTACAATAAACATACTTATTTTGATTTGAATTACTTATTCGTTATTTTCGTTCCAGAACCAAAGTTCGAATTATCACAAAGAGGCAACTTGGTCGTCCAAATAGGCGAGTGGCGCTTCAACAAGCACTCTTTCTGGGGGTCCAAGGTTCGCTGGACGTGCATCAAGAAGACGACCGGCTGCACCGCCTCCATCACCACTGTCGACAACGTCATCGTCAAGACTCTTGGGAAACATAACCATTAGACGACACTAGTCTAAACTAATGAATTATAGTTTCAGTTATAACACGTCTAAAATACTAATATTGGAATAGTAAAGTTTTATATAGTTGATAAGTAAAATTTACCATCTAAAACTGATGGATATTTTGAAACGCTTGCTATTTTTTAGTACGTGTTTTAAAAAACGCAAGCTTTTGTCGTATGTGAGTGATCATGTTAAGACACATCTTTCCGTTTACTTATTTACATATTATGTAAAGATAGGTAGTTAACTTCTTATTTTTGTAGTTTGCCTTACCAAAATTATTTATGTAGGTAGGTATTTACCTACCTACAATCTATATAAAAAAATGGATCGCTGAAATGTATGTACCTAAGCGCGTAACTTTAGAACGACTGCATCAAATTAGATATTTTTTTTGTTGTGTTTGTTATATCGGGACAAGGTTTGTATTAAAGAAAATTTTCAAAAAGAAAAACGAAGTTTGCCGGTTCCACTATCCTAATATTATAAATGTGTAAGTTTAGATGTTTGGATGTTTGGATGTTTGGATGTTTGTATGTTTGTTACTAAATCACGCCAAAACGGCCGAACGGATTTGCCTGAAATTTGGGACACAGATACTTTGTAGCCTGGAGAGGAACATAGGCTACTTTTTATCCCGGAAAAATATCACATTCCCGCGGTATAACGTCGTGTAGTCAACGCGGGCGAAGCCGCGGGCGGAAAGCTAGTAATTCATATGGCAAAACTACGTCTGCCGAGTCAGCTAGTTGAATATAAATATAAGCCTTTAAAGTGGGATAGGGAATTCTATTTAATATAGTAGCTAATTTTCTTATTATTTCTTACTTAGCCTGTAAATTAATCCTAGGTTAGGTACGTTAAATTTACCGTCTGTATTAAAATAGTAGATTATACACCGAGGGGATAAAGCACTGTTTTATGTCACGGGCGCGATATTGAATCCTGAGCAAATGAAGGACTCCAGATCTAACTCCCGAGCGTAGCGAGGGTGTTACGAGTTAATTCCTGGGCGAATTGAGGGAATTATAACGGAGTCCTGAGTGCAGCGAGGGATTCAAGCTCGCCCAAGACTTAAACAGCTTTATCCCAAAGGAGAATACTTTACTTTTCTCACCTTTCGCTAGAATATAAAAAACAAGGCTACTTACTAGAATCAATGTTTTATTAAAACCTAAAGTACCTACCTTATATAAAAAACTTACAAATTCACTTTCGTTTCGTCTTTAGACATTTTTATTCAAAAATCTATTTTTTACAGACTTAGAAAAAACACAACGGATTTTCGTGAAAAAGTTCAGCAAGAAAAAAATAAGTGTTACTTTACGATCTGCTGAACCTCAAGAAGGAGATGCATCTAAGCTAATGAAAAGAAAAACGTGTTTCTTTTGTCCCTCAAAAATGAAAAGACAGACAAGGTTTGCTTGTTACAAGTGCAGGAACCCTATTTGTGGAGAGCACCAGACATACACATGCCCCGATTGCCTTTGGCGCCTAAACAAGTAAAATACCTCAGTGATTGAGGAAAATATTCAGAAACCAGGGTACTGCGAAACGTTGATTTAATAGTATAACTAGATGGACAAACCCGATTTTGTGTACTTTTAATAGGTATTTGAGTTCTCAGTCATCACTCCTGCGCCAGCCTTAGCCACGTCCAAGTGCATCCCATGATCTTGAGCACAGAACACGGTTTTTTTTCTTTCCATGTTCTGTGATCTTTAGATTATCACCGACACATCTTGATGGTGGACGACCCCTATTTCTGTAGGTATACAATATGTTTTCATTAACGCCATCTTACATTGCAATATACTTAATTTCGAACTGAGTCAATGTAATTTTGCCCTACTATACCTATTTTTACTATAAAACGTTGTGTTTCAATTGAGCCATCAACTCCAGAAAACAATGCCGCACCAATAGTTCTACTGTTTCTATTTTTCTTTAAAACTGAAGATACGATTTCTATCATCATTTATTCTTTTCTAACTGGTCTGCATTTCATTTCAAGTGGTAAGAGAACCGCAATGCTGACCTTAAGTTGTGAGAAGTGGGGGCTTTGCCCCATGGCAAAAAACTACCTCAGTGATTCAAGGTACGACCAAGTCGGTCGCCTTATAATCTATATTAACACGTTTTGTTTTTATTGCAGATCTTAATCCAGTGTTTGCGCAGTCTCAGAGAGGGAATCCTGTCATAATGATCGGGCAGTACCGGTTCAACCGCGTCAACAAGTATGGCAGCAGAACGAGATGGGTATGCGTGAAGGTCAAGGCCGGCTGCCGGGCCTCCCTGCACACCATAGACAATGCCGTCGTCCGCGTCTGGGGCTTCCACGATCCTCTCGCTCACAAAAGCGCCAACCGCTTCTGAATCTACCAAGTATATTTTTCCAATGTTGCCAATAAACTAATAAAGATATTTGTTTCCTCCACAGAACACAAGAAAGACGTTAAAGTCAGTGTGCGGGGTACGCGTGCCAACACCGTACCCGAGCATGAAAAACTATCATTAAGTGCCGCCAACCCGACTTACTTTTCATACAAACGCTCTTACGTGATTATGGCGTTGTAACAGATCTTTCTTTGAAACTTTTAAACTAATAGGTATCTTATGCACTATCTAGGTTTCTATCGAAAAAAATAAATAAATTTTTAAGAAACAAATTCAGTATAAGCCTCAAAAAAATCTGTTTTTTTGCACAATTTTTACCTGAACTTTGGGCGTTCATCACTACTTATAAATTTTAAAAGCAAAGAAAATATTCTGATAGAAACCTTGCAAATGCAATGGAGATTCTAAATGACAAACACATGACGGGAAGGGCCCTCTTAAGGTAATTGAATAGTCAACTTGAACGTCCTTCAAAAGATGTCCAAGTTGAATTTCAGTTCCTTACACGACCGGAAGAGGTGGTTTCCATACAAAATAATATGATCGCGATAACGGTTACCATAGCGACAGTTTTTCGTGCTCGAGCACAAAAAACGTGCGTTTCGTGCTCAAACCAACAAACACGTCATTTGTACGATTTTGAATTTTTTCAAGTTGTCAACTACATAAATAATTGCTTGTTTTTTTATCACACTTCATTCATTACGAATGCGTGTAATGCTATTTCTACCTCTTGTATTCTGTGGTCTTCTTCCTTCGATCAACAACAGTACTAGAACTACTAGATGAAGGCTCACGAACTAAATGAAAACTTTATATGGCACAGACTGACTTTTTTTAAACGGAGAAAAAAGGTTACGAATGTTACAATCTTACATTATAAATGACAGGAAGCGTTCCAAGTTTGAAATACCTTAGTATTATTGACACTGTCAAAATAATCTACTTATAATTATACTCTCAAGTGGGCGTATAACGCTCGGCCATGTCTGTCATTCCAACTATGTATCAAGAACTAGGTGTTATTGTTGATCGAAGTCTTCTTCATGAATAAATGACTTATTAATCAAAATTACAAAGCGGATAATTTTGTTAATCTTGCATTTATGAAATATTTAGATGATTAGACGATTTATTTATGAAATTTTGTGATAAGTATGTGTATTGTTTTAAGCAATGAATTTAAATTATTTTTATCAATGAATTGTTAAAATCATGGTAGGTTTTTTACAAGCCCTTCAATGTTCCTTGAAATTGCAAGATCTAAGAATTACGGATCGGTGCAATATCCTGTTAAAACGGTGCTTTTTTTCAATGACATTCTTTACTATTCTTCGAGCCTCATTTATATCATGAGTTAAATTAAGGCTAGAAGCTTCAGAAATATTTATTATTGATAGTAGTTAAAGATGTATTTCTAACGGTTTTAGGGACGATGATAAAAGCAAGTGTTGTAATCTAGCTAATAGGTAGGTAAGTTGAACGTCAATAAAATCTTTCATCAATTATTATTATTAATTATAGCACTTTATGCACTTACAAAATATCTTAAATATATTTTATGTTTTTAATGATGGACAAAATAAATAAAATGCTTTTATTCAGTATTGAATCATGAGTAATAGATAACTTAACCAAATATACATATATTATATTACAACTGTTTAAAAGATGATTTGGCATTTAATAATACTTATATTTTTTATAATAATTGTTTTATTAAACTTTAATCCCACCCTTATTTGCCGAGAACACTAACAAACTTATTAATAAACAAAGAGTACCTAAGTTTACACCTAGGTTTAACCAAAAATATTGCTTAGCAATATTAGTCCTTACGATTGACGTATCAAAGCGTCATATTCCTAAGCAAACTTTTTGGTTAAAGCGCTACTTGGAAAAAGTATGGACTTTTTGATTTAAAACTATAGGACGGTTACAGTTGTTACAAATCTGGTAATAAGATATATATTTCTTCATACCTTTATCTAGAATCGTATAGTTTCAGAAACACTATTTTATGATATTGGCTCGACACTTTTTACTTTCGAAAATACCTCTAAAAATTATTTTTATAAAAAAATAAAACCGCCTTCTAAAAACCACATCAAAAAATTAAGAAATAATTCCTCACCAAATAAATAACGTAAGTACTTTGAAGTCGGGCGTGAAACATGTACAATTTTTTGTTGTTTTTGTTAAAACCCGCCCGACTTCAAAGTACTTACGTTATTTATTTGGTGAGGAATTATTTCTTACTTTTTTGATGTGGTTTTTTAGAAGGCGGTTTTATTTTTTTATAAAAATAATTTTTATTTCACTCTTTTTAGTGCATCGTGCAGGCAATTTGCATGTTTTCTGGTAAATAGGTATGTGATCAAACTCAAAACCTCCTTTTTCGAAGTCGGTTAAAATACCTTGAGGTATCCCCTTTTTAACAAAACAAGAATCATCTAAATCGGTTTATAAACAAAGGAGTTATGCCTAAAGATACGTATTAAATTCACATAAAGTGGTAACGAAAACGACAGTATTTTCAAGATTTCCTGAAAACTACTGAACCGATTTCAAAATTTCAAAAAATGGGACCAACTTGGAAACCAACCTGATGTAATAATGTTTTAACCATTTCAATCGGTTCAGCCGTCTTCGAGTAATCGGTGGACATACACAAAAAAAAAAAAACATACATACAGACGAATAGAGAACCTCCTCCTTTTTGATTTAGAAGTCGGTTAAAAAATAAGAAATAATTATCAAGATTATTCTTAAATGGGGATACATATACTATTGAAAATTGGTATAATTAGTGGACACCAATAATATTTAGAATCGTATAGAAGCATTTTTTTAAACTCGCTATAGTTTTTGAATACGAAGTGATTTTGTGTTTTTTTTGCGTAATCGGCAAAATCGGTCTCGCTCCCGTGCGCGTCGTTTTCTCATTGCTATTTCGCTTTAGCATAATTTTTCCGAGTATCGCCTTAAACCTAGGTGTAAACATACTCTTCGTTTATTAATAAGGGGGTAACAGAATAAGTCTATTCATTAACATTATAGATATAATTTGGTATTTTTTTAGTTATTCAAGTTTGGACGAAAAGAGGTACCATGATGCTGGAGGTGGCAGGATATCGATTTACTAAAGACAGAACTAAGGCTATAATAACAAGATGGCGATGCACTTCTAGATCTCGGACGAAATGCAAGGCTTCAATATGGACTCACAAAAGCGGGGTGGTATCAAAAACCAACTTAAGTCCCAACCACCCTCTTAGGTACCAGTATCTATAAATAATGTTCTTCTTGTTGTGTAATTTGCTATTACCTACTTAAAACGTAAAAAAGTGTGCTTAGTACAGAAATTAGTGCAAATACCTTTTTTCCATAAAAAGTGTGGGTTTTATGCACAGGTACGATTAGGTACATGATGTACCTATTAAAACAAACCTATATTTTAATACATTTCTAAATATACCCAAGGATGGTTTGCAAATGATGAAGTTAGCTTAAATTAATAATTAAATCACATTTTTGAATTAATGGTTTTAAGACAAAATATGATACATATTAATCTTTAGTGAAAACTAGCGGCCGCCCGCGGTTTCACCCGCGTGGTTCCCGTTCCCGAATATCGGGATAAAAAGTATCCTAAGTGACTCCTTATAACATCAGCTACCTACAAGTGAAAGTCCCGTCAAAATCGGTCCAGCCGTTTCAGAGATTAGCCGGAACAAACAGACAGACAGACAGACAGAAAGACAGACAGACAGACAAAAATTTAAAAAAATGTTATTTGGGTATATGTACCGTATAAATAATCATATGCATGTAGTAAAAAGCGGTTATTTTAATATTACAAACAGACACTCCAATTTTATTTATTTGTATAGATAATACAAATAGTTAAGTATAATTTTGACGTGTGATAACGTGTGTATGTGTCCCTGTGTGTATGTGTTCGTATGTACTGCGTGTGTGTTAATGCGGAATTTGAATTTAAATTACCTAATTATGTAGTACATATATTATAGGTTTATTGGACACAAGCGGATCCTTGCGGTTTTTCTCCCGTGGGAATATCGAGATAAAATATAGCCTATGTTAATCAGAGATAATGTAGCGTTCGAACAGTGAAAGAGTTTTTGAAATCGGTTCAGTAGTTTTGACTTTATGCATTAGGTACATACATACAAATGTTTTCTCTTTGTAATATTAGTATAGAGTATAGATGACAATTAATGTGTAGTTACACTAATTTATACAATGAGTCACACCAACACATCAAAATATGACTATAAAAATTACTGCGTTTAATGCGCGTACTCGTGCAAGTAATAACAGTTTTTGTTTCATCGAAATCTGTCCAGGATTTCCAAAGTTACAGCGTTGCAAAGTTTCACCAGCTTTTGTAAATTTGCTTTCCTTGCGCGCTATTGCGATGACGTCATGTCGCAGTGACATCTCGGATTGCGGCTGCTGCGGGTGATTTCTGTCCAACTGTACCTACATAGAGTCCGTCTATGCGCAATCTTCGCGCAACTGGTGCGTTTTTGGCGCTAGTTTTAGTACATTTTCTTCGTTCTAAGGTTGTGGTAAATGATTAGTATTCGATTTCGACGGCGCGCAGCCGCACTCTAAAACTGTCACCTACTGTCCATTTGACGGCTTCGTGTTATCGTTGATCGAAGTTTGACGGTTGCTATTTATATTGACAGAATACCGCCCGCCATTACGAAACTTGATTTAATTTTTTGATCACGAAAATACATCTTATGTATTTGAAGGTGTTTTTTCACATGGGCTCAATACAAAATTGATCATTGATCAACTATAAGAAACTTTATAGCCAAAGGAGAATATGAAGGGCCAACTCGCGATGTGACGTCACACGTTAATGCCATTGGTTCACCCGAATTTTCCTCGGAGGCCGTACTTTAACGTTCAATATCTCAGTCATTTTTGAAGATAGGAAAAAATAAAAACATAGTCGTTTTTCTCGAGTAACATATTTTTTAGATATGCTGATAACAAAAATCATTGGTGTGACTCATTGTCATGATTATTTTTTGTCAGTTAAGTATTAATAAGGTATGTCGTGTCATGAGTAAGGATATTTTCGAGTCGTGATTCCGTACTTTTGTTTGACCTGTGTGAAGTTACAACGGGGCGCAGGCGCCGCCTGGCGGTGTTGTACTGGTCCTAGGAGTGGCGCGGTGGCTGGCGGAGAAGATCACTTTACTTTACTGTTCACGCACCGGCACTGCGTGAACAAGTCTTCGAGGAACTGTACCGCATTCTCTTTCATACTAGATGTTATTCCTTCAGATTGTTCTTTTATAATGTTCCTTTGTAAATAAATCGAGAGTTGTTAATCCTTGTTACTATCTTCTTTTATTTCCGTCCATATACGCGCCCTGCCTGACTATGTCTGAGACCGGCCTCTGACAACCTTTGAGTCGACATATTTTTTAACTTCGTTCTTGTTCTATTCAGGAAATTTTGTTTTTAACTTTACTTGATTTATTTTTTGATTATGTTTCTGTTAACGTACCTAGTATATAGGTAAGTATTTAAAATGTGATTTACATTTGACAGTTTTTTCCAGTGATCCATTTGTCTACGTCTCGTGGAACCCACATGCTGGTCTGCGCAGGCCACAAGTTCTCCAAGGGGTACGCGCGGGGGAATCGTATCAGGTGGACTTGCTCCAAGAAGAGGTACACCAAGTGCAAGGCCTTCATCACTACCCTCAAGGGCCTCATTGTCAGAAAAAGCCTCAACCACAACCACAACCACTGAATCGGCCTTTTTAAGTATTCTAACTTGATTAAGCTAAGCTAACAAGGGCCGTATGATTTGGCAACCAACAATTAATCCATGATCGATTATGATAGACTAACCGCCGGTTTCCGAAACGCCAATTAAAATTAAATTACCTAATTCCCAATTAATCTCCAATTAATTGTAATTTGGGTTTCTGAAAGAAAAATGTGACAGACTGTCAACAGTCTGTTAACAGTCTGTCAGTTCCCATACAAATCTCAAACCATTTCAAGATTTGGGTTTCCGAAAGCATAATCACATGATTTACAAATTGTCAACGCTTGAAAAATTAATTGAAGAAATTGGGCCAATTAACTGAGAATCAAATCAATTTTACAAAGTATACATTATTCCAGTCAATTGAGTTAAATGTTCCCTTAAATTATGATTTTTAAAAGTGATAATTCATAATATTTCGCTCGCCGTGCGATTTCTTTTGCTTCTTTCGCAATTCGTTCCGTGGTTCTTTACGGTGTCAAAAACATTATCTAGAGCTACACGTTAGGTGGCGCTAGGGATCAAATAATTTTGTTGATTTGTCCAGCAATAAGTACCAACAAAAAAAACAGTCAGAGATAATGGATACAATAATTATGTATGATGAGTACTAATTCGATTGACTTCAGTCAGGGTGGCCAAACTAATAATACACCAATAATTAGCAGTCAATTACCTAATTGTGAGATAATTTTCGTTTCAGAAACACAATGTGCTTTTAATTGAGAATTAATTGTGACAGTCTGTTAGCTAATTTTAATTTTGATTGGTGTTTCAGAAACCGGAGGTAAGATAATTATGTAAGCTCTTAATTTGCATGAAATGACATAAGCCTTTGCTTTTTCTTAATTATTTGTGGGCTCAGTGTCTTTTGTTTGAATTTAGTTGACGCACTGCGGACGTAAACTTGTTTAGTTAATATTTCATGACGTGCTAATTATACAGGGTTAAAGGTTAAGTCGACCTATTCCCGTTAATGGCGTGTAGTTTACATCGTTTCTGACTGATTTGACCATGAACATCTCTATATTAAATCTAACGGTTTTCGAGATATTTGAACTTTATTCTTTTTTATATAAAATACCCAATTTTTGGCTATCAGCTTAGATATTTTGAAATCTGTAAGTCTTGTTATTACTATTATTTGATTTTTTACATGTAAAATAAGATGCTTCATGACCTCAATAAGCAATATTGTACGTAAAATTAATAAATAAGTCGTTGTGGACGATTAAAACTTAAGAAAACTAATTCAAATTTAAAAAGTTTATTTTGCTTTAGAGGATATTTGAAAAAATAAAATGGCGCTTGTTTTGCAGATGTGCCTTAAATCATTTTTATCTACGTTTCATTAGCTATCCAACGAGGTATAACAATCTAGGGTTTTAATAAAAAATAAAAAAAAAAATAAGAAAATTTAAAAAATTTAAGTTCAGTTCCAACAGTTCCTCGCCAATTGTCCTTTAAAGATAATACCGCGTGAGAGCAAGACACCTTACGATTTATACAGGTATAAGAGATAAAAATAATGTGCAGAAACCGGTTTGGAAATACAACATGTTTTGTGTTTGGTTATTAACTTGTTATTGTTTTCCAAACATTTATTTTCTCGATGACAGTTAAGTACAGTGAAGTACAGTTAAGTACAGCTGAGTACAGCTGAGTACAGTTAAGTTCAGCTAAGTACAGTTAAGTTTAGCTAAGTTCAGCTAAGTACAGCTTACTACGTTAAGTTCAGCTAAGTACAACTAAGTGCAGCTAAGTACAGCTAAGTATTTTGCAGATGTGCCTAAAAATATCTACGTTTTATCAGCTATTAACGATTTAGGATAGAGTTGTTCATTTGACGCCCTTAACGGGAATAAGATAGGAATAGACTTAACCTTTAACCCTGTATAATAATTGTTTATTATAAGTCTTTTTTATTAATATTGTCGATATTATCATGTTTTTTGCCGGCACAGTATATCAAGTCAGCACAAACTGTCAAATTACTTCCATCGAAGTTTCTTTTTGTTGCTTAACATAACGCTAAGACTTAGCATTAACTGATTTTAGGAAATATGAAATGTGGCAAACCAGATAGCGTGAGGCTGTTTTTTTAGGTTAGAAAAGGGGATCAGACTGTTATTAATAAGTAAATATTTAATAGTAACAAAAATATAACATCGAAGAATAACAAAAGTGAAAAAAATATTCAAAATGTTGATTAATAAGCAAGTAATGAGCTGTTGAATTGTGAAAAACTGTGTCTCTAGCTATCTCTTTCTAAAACGAAATTTTATATGGCGGGCGTATGGCGCTAAGCACATCTGACGTCACATGTGTCTAGCGCTGTCCTTGTCTAATAAGGAAGTTGGATGAGCTATATCTCCGAAAATATGGAAAATATTTGAAAATAAATACCTGTGTCGTGTTTCTGATATTAATAAAAACATTCTAAACAAATAAATAAAAATCAGTCCGATCCCCTATTAGTGGTGTCGGTATAATATTGTTAGCAGTAGTTTAATTTTTTTTGTCTTTTTTGTAATTTTTTGCATACATTTTCTAATAAATGATTCTAATCCATTTTTGCGTTTTACTTTAAACATAAACCAAAATGTTATGTAATAAATTTTTATCTTCAAGGCGTTAGGAAACCTGAGGCAATCTGAATAAATCATTTCAATGATGAAGATACTCACATACCTTACAGTAACAAAGTTGAAGTTACTATGGGGCACACTGAAAGTTCTGCGCTCCTGGCCGCTCATAAATGTTTAAATTTAGAATGTTAGTTACGCAAAACTTTCAGTTTACCCCTCGTATTGATGTAAAGGATCGCGGTTTCGTTGCTCTATTAAGAACACAGTTAAGTATGAAAATATTTTGTATTTTCAGAACCTATTTTTACACTATCGCTTCGAGTAAACTCTGTTATCCAGATTGGGCACTACAGATTTAACTAATGGAGCGGCAGTAGGTGCCCAAGGCTAGGTTATAGTCCATTCGCTTAGATAGTGTCGCTCTGCCACAATGCCGTGCGGGTGTACCGACACTATCTAACCGAACGGACTATAATTTGCACTAAGAACCACAGCGGGTGCCGCGCCACGCTGGTCACACTCAATGAGGTCTCGTTAGATATGTCAACAAATATAATCACTAAACAACTTTTTTAATTATCGATGTATGCACTGTACATTTAGGTAGCGTTGAATAATAGGGTAATTCTGGGGTAGATGGCCATACGGTAGAGAAGGTTTATCGAATTATTTCTAAAACTATTCACTGGACGGCACCTCTTACTACTTAGTTAGCTTGGTATAATATTGTGTACAAGTACAGATACACGATCAAAAATTTGATTAAAATAGAAGCAAAAGTGGCTAACGCCCCTATAATTGTTTCAGACTAATGAAAAAATAATATTGTGTGTGCAGGTTTCAACATATGAACAAATTATTTTGTAATTTAAACAGATACTTTTAATTTTGTTATGAGTTTATGAGTAGAGCTCTGTTAAAACTTCAAAACTGCGCACAAATCATGGCAAAATTTTAATATTATGTGTGGCCATCTCCTCCAAAATATTAGGAGAGATGGCCATGTGCATTCAGTGTACCTACGAAGCCATAATGGCAGCTTTATCAGAAAATGCAATATCAGGGTACAAAGTTATGGAAGTTTATCCCTTTAATCCAGCAGAAGTACCAGACTATGTTTTATTCAAGAATCTGCAGTTCGCCGTAAAGGGTAAACCGAATAACCAACAGAAAATATAAAAAAATCTTAATAAAATAAAAAATACGGATTACTGGCTTGAGACGAAAACTAAGCAAAAATGATCAACAATTAAACCATAAACCCAAAACATAACGTACCATCAAGTGCTTCCTCTTTATTCCTATGGTCGTCTCACCCGGGCACTAGAGGAGAGATAGCCAATCAATTTACAAAGAAACCGATTTTAAGGTTGATCCCATTGAAAAATCTTTAAAATTTGTTATTAAATTGTTTAATAATTAAAGTGTTATTATATAAGAAAAAAAATATGGCTAACTACCTCGGACTTATCCTAATAGTATCTGGCGTTACAACCGGTCAATATCCTAATCAAGCAGAAACTTCGATATCATTGAAAACTAAGCTAATGGCAAATGTTAACACGAGAAATTATTGTAAATTTTCTTCCAGCTCCCGTGTTTTTGCAGTCCCGGAGCGGCCGGTATCCGGTCATTCAGATCGGGCAGTACCGGTTCAACAGATGGGCCGGGAGCCAGGGGCCCCGCGCGCGCTGGATCTGCGTCAAGAGCCGCTCTGGCTGCCGAGCTACCATCGTCACCGTCGACAACGTCATAGTCAAGCAGAATCCTCATAATCATTGAAGATTAGAAAAGGCAAATGTTTAGCTTGAGGACTTGTAAATGGCTATAGGTCAAATACCTAATTGAGATATAGTTAATTATTTTCAATATAAGTAATATGTGGCTGATGTGCTTATGTGATACTTGCTTTAACTCAAACAATAAATGTCAATAAATAACATAAATGAATCGGTTGTTTTCAAAACAGCACTTGTCTAAAATTACAATTTATTTTTTAACAGCAACACTCTTTTCTTGCAGTTAAAAAAAATTTGTTGCTTCGAACAGATTTTTTTTATCTAAGGCAGTTTTTAAATGAGAAAGCAATAGTTAAATTAACTTTTAGTAAAACCAAACTATACTATGTACTATATAGGGATACCTACTTATTATGTAAACCTATGAAAATGCAATATGCCTTAGAAGCCCCACTCCAAATTTTTAAGACCCCCTTTCAGTCTCTGTTGCAAAAAAAAGTATATTTTTTATTGCTCTTTTATTTGCAAAATAGTAAGGCTAACGTCATCTAAAACTATTCCAAATTTCAAGTTGATAGCATTAGTAGTTCTCGAGATGTCCAGCTGTGACAGACATACCTACTGAGTCTCACCATAAGGGTTTCTTTTAACCATTTTGGTACGGAAACCCTAATGAAAAGTAGAGTGTTTACTTCGGGTGTATGGACCCATAACAGTCTCGAATGTATGATGTATCCCTTGCTAAACAATCTACTATTGTAATGTTCCTTTGTAAATAAATCGAGAGTTGTTAATCCTTGTGACTATCTTCTTTTATTTCTGTCCATATACGCGCCCTGCCTGACTATGTCTGAGACTGGCCTCTGACAACCTTTGAGTCGACATTTTTTTATGTATTAATTACACTTCGTTCTTGTTTTATTCAGGAAATTTAGTTTTTAAGTTTTTTTGTTTTTTTTTTTTGATTATGATTCTGTTAACGTAGTGTTTCTAAGGTACTTATATAAAATGTGATTTACATGACAGTTTATTTTCCAGTGATCCATTTGTCTACGTCTCGTGGAACCCACATGCTGGTCTGCGCAGGCCACAAGTTCTCCAAGGGGTACGCGCGGGGGAATCGTATCAGGTGGACTTGCTCCAAGAAGAGGTACACCAAGTGTAAGGCCTTCATCACTACCCTCAAGGGCCTCATTGTCAGAAAAAGCCTCAACCACAACCACAACCACAACCACTGAATCGGCCTTTTTAAGTATTGATTTTAGGAAATATAAAATGTCGCAAACCAGATAGCGTGAGGCTGTTTTTTTTAGATTAGAATAGGGGATCAGACTGCTATTAATATGTAAATAATTAATAGTAACATTGAAAAATATAAAATTGAGAATAACAAAAGTGAAAAAAATATTCAAAATGTTGATTAATAAGCAAGTAATGAGCTGCTGGATTGTGAAAAACTGTGTCTCTAGCTATCTCTTTCTAAAACGAAATTTTATATGGCGGGCGTATGGCGCTAAGCACATCTGACGTCACAAGTGTCTAGCGCTGTCCTTGTCTAATAAGGAAGTTGGATGAGCTATATCTCCGAAAATATGGAAAATATTTGAAAATAAATACCTGTGTCGTGTTTCTGATATTAATAAAAACATTTTAAACACATAGAAAAAGTCAGTCCGATCCCCTATTGGTGACGGTATAATATTGTTAGCAGTAGTTTTATTTTTTTTTGTCTTTTTTGGCAATTATTGCATGCATTTTTCTAATAAATGATTCTAATCTATTTTTGCGTTTTACTTAAAACAGAAACAGAAATGTTATGTGGTCAATTTTTATCTTCAAGGCGTTAGGAAACCTGAGGCAATCTGAATAAATCATTTCAATGTTGAAGATACATACCTTAATAATTCAGCCGAAGATAACAAAATTTTACATCCACCGTTGAAAAGTTACACCGCTTTAAAAATTTCGGCATACGATGGGATGGTCGACCGTCGACCCACTTCCACACAGTCCGTACTGTTGACCTTTGTGAAGTTACAACGGGGCGCAGGCGCCGCCTGGCGGTATTGTCCTGGTCCTAGGAGTGGCACGGTGGCTGGCGGTCACTCACTTTACTGTTCACGCACTGTCACTGCGTGAACAAGTCTTCATACCAGTACCCCTAGTGTAAGTTTTTATGTCAAGCAAACGCAAACTATTTCGATTCCGTTTTATGTCAATTTGTATGAAAACTATATAAGCGCGCTACTCGCCGCTAGAGGCGCTGATACAGTTTTCATACAAATTGACATAAATACGGAATCGAAATAGTTTGCGTTTGCTTGACATAAAAACTTACACTACGGGCACTGATGTTATTCCTTTAGATTGTTCTTTTTTAATGTTCCTTTGTATATAAATCGAGAGTTGTTTAATCCTTGTTATTTCTGTCCATATACACGCCCTGACTATGTCTGAGACCGGCTTCTGACAACTTTTGACTCGACAATTTTTTTATGAATTACCTACACTTCGTTCTCGTTTTATTCAGGCAATTTTGTTTCTAAGTTTACTAGATTTATTTTTTGATTATGTTCGCGTCAATGTAGTACATATTTTTAAGGTAAATGAAATGACATATACATTTGAGAGTTTATCTTCCAGTGATCCATTTGGGTATGTCACGTGGAACCCACATGCTGGTCTGGGCAGGTTACACTTTCTGGAAGGGGTACGTGTGGAAGGTCCGCATCAGGTGGCATTGCACCAAGAAGTCGAACACCAAGTGCAAGGCCTTCATCACTACCATCAAGGGCCTCATCGTCAGAAAAAGCCTCGACCACAACCACTGAATCAGCCTTTTTAAGTACTCTAACTTGATTAAGCTTAGCTAACAAGGGTCTTGTGATTTGGCAAGCAACAATTAGTATGATCGATTGTATAACTAGTAGCTCTAGCACGAAAAAAACTGTCGTTATGGTAATCGTATAGTAAATTATATCTTCCGTCAATAGCTGTCAAATATCGATTGATACGACCGATAGAGACGCCTCTCTGGCTTTCATACAAAATAATACGATCACGGTAAGGATTACGATAACGAGTTTTTCATGCTAAAGATACAGTTGTGATAAAATTAATAATGGGCTATGAGAAAAGGAAATTCACTTAAATTCTTGCAAAACGATTACCTATGTCTTACTCAAGCTAGAGCGCTGCTCCTAATATAATAGAGATGTAATAAATTAATTGAAGTAGACTGAGATTTTATTACATAGGTAATAGATCAATCTCCTGACATATTTCTACCTATTATAAAATTAATGGTGTATATTTTTATGGATTACACTTCGTCCCTTTTTCATTCAGTAAATTTTGTATTAAGTTATGCTTAACTTTACACATTTAATTAAACATCCACAAGCTTGAAGACGTATAATGGCTGATTTTTTGTAGTTATTGTGGATACTGTTATTGTCAGTAGTCTTTTTCACTCATATCGCATACAATTGGGAGTATTATCTTCCAGTGACCCAGTTGGTGACTGTCGGTGATTAAGTCGATTAATATGAAACTTAGCCGTATTATGTAAAGAGGTTGAAGCTCAAAATGTATTATTACATTACAGGGCCGGAGTTCTTCAAGATCAAAACCGGCAATCGTGTGATGGTGCTGGGGCGGCACCGGTACAACCGGGTGACCGCGTGCACGGGGCCAGCTGAGCGCTGGACCTGCGTCAAGTACTGCGTCGGTTGCCGCGCCACCATCAAAACCGTAGATAACGTCATTATTAAGACTTTGAACCAACATAATCATTGATTCACTTTTTTCATTTAGAATTACATCAATATCATTTGGCCTCGTTTAGTTATACCACTTTAGTTATAAGAAGGAGCCGGTATTATATTTTCTGTCATAGATTATATTAAACAAAGCAGGTGCACTGTGACTTATTATTTCCACACCTTTTTTTCCCCGCGGGAAATGCCTTCGCCTTCCCCTCGCCCGGGGAGACGAGGGGGTTATATGGGGCTTGGACCCACTAAAACCCCCGGGATGCCTCCTTAGCACATGGGGCGGAGATTGCCACGCCGTGCCTGCGTCCCCTTGACGCTTTCTCCTCGTCTCCTCCGGTGTGGCGTGCCGGGGGCACCTGGCACGCCTTTCCACCACGGGGGCCCTGGATGGACGAAGGAATTCCCCGTTCCGCCGCCCGGCCCCCATATTTTTTACATCTGTGTTATGCTAAACAAATATACGAAGGTGTCTTGTTTAACCACTCGATAACCTGAGTTTAGTTGAAAGCACTTTGTTTTGCTCCGCCTTGATGTAGCACCAATTATGGAAAAAAAACAGCTTTCCGTTACCTATGATGGTATTCAGTAATAAAATTAAGTTTTAAAAGTTCTGCAAATATATTTATTTATTGTTATTTTGTTGACAGCTCAAAGAGAAGACCATAATTTGAATAGTTTTTATTTCAAATGTTACCTCATACTAATTACTTAAATAGTTTTAGTTTTAATTTATTTGTCGCTAAATGTTATTCTTCCAATCTATAAGCGGATAAATCTTGCTAGGTACTGCATAAGTTTTTTTTCAACTTTTTTGTGGAATGATATAAATATTTTTTTCCGTGACTTTATGTTCATTTTACATTATAGTTTGTCTATGATAGACCTCAAAGCAGAGTGAAGAAGTATCCCCTTTTTAATTTTTTAAAGGAGGAGGTTATCAATTCGACTGTATGTTTTTTTATTCTTTACTAGCTGCCTAGCTCCGGCTTTGCACGGGTGGAGACATCTATTTTTTGATAAATTTCTTTTATACAAACCTTGGCCAAACAATAACAAACACAACAAAAAAGAATTATAAAATTTAGTGCAGTCGTTTTAAAGTTATGCTAACATACATTTCGGCGTTTATATTATTATTTATTATTATTAAATAATAGGTCTTTACATATGAAATTGCCGTCTTTTTCTCACATGTTTATTGGTCTCTAATTTTTTTATTAATATCAATATGTCAAAATTAATAGTCAGTTTCGAAAATAGAGTATGTCGTCATGTTAAACATCTAAGACAAAAATAATTAAACACGCGTCCAAATTTTTTAAAACTGCTTCAAAGTACCGCTCTTTGGTTGTCGTCAATTTACAGCTTTGAACAGATATTTTTTTATTCTAAGACAGTTTATTAAATGAGATTATAGGCAATAGTTAGATTAATTTTGTCTGATCATATCTCGAAAGTTTCGTTGAATTCGGAGTTCACATGTCCAAGAAATCCCCAAATATCTTTGTATGCTAATTCCAACTTCCTACAATTTCCCCATAGAAAACGGCAATTTCATAGGTAAAGACCAAGATATAGATTACATCAATTGCGAGCTAACAGCGTCTTCTCTTTTACTGTTTTAAGTAGGTAACCATTAGATAACATTATCGCTAGTATGGTTTAGTTTATGTTGCATATAATATGTTTGGTACAGGTATACTTGAGTAGTTTTTTTTTAAATAATTATCACCAGCCTCTGCTTTCCTTGACGAGAGACTAATGCGGTTTGGTGCGTGTTAACCTCTGCAAATTCAGCCGCAGCAAGCTTTTAATGTGCTCACCGAAACACCAAGGAGCTCGAGATACTAATTTGTTGGGCAACCATTGCAAAAGTAGCCTAACCTCAAAGATCCTAGTCCAAACGAATTGAACAATCCGCCACGGGCCATCCATCTCTAATATTATTTTGTTTAACAACAAATATAATCCTGTTTTAGGAAATAGATTTTCATCAAATACATCCATTTCAGAATCACGAGCCAGTCCCACAAGTTCTCTTGGAAACGAATGTGAAATACTCACATCTAAACGAGGACAACCATTACTGGTTCGCGCAGGCTATACATATAACGTACATCGGAAAAATAAGAATTACTGTCGTTGGCGATGTTCGAAGAGAAAGTTGTGCAATGCGATGTTATTTAGAACTTGTGATAATCGCATCATACGAGAGGACACACACTTCTGCAATAAATAAATTTATGTGAAGCCGTCTTTACATTTCAATAAATCGGATTAAGTTTAACCAAACAATAATTAATTGGTCTGTGTACATAAAGAAATTCATTTCAATACAAACAAGGGACCGTGAGATTTTTATCAGTCTGTTTAACCAGTTGGAGAAGAAGTTCAGATCCATGTTTGACCCAATGGGACGGAATAAACCATTTCAACAATATTGAACAAAATTTACAGGTATTAGAAATTTTTGAATGAGATAATTAATGCGTATCAGAAAATAACATTAATGACGATATTTGATTTATAAAAGATATATCGTTTTTGAACTTTTTTCGATCAATAATGCCACTAGATGACGCCCCACGAATTAAAACACAACGCAAATAACTGAACTAAACGATTTTTTTCAAACCGAGAAAAGTCACGAAATGACAGGAAATAATAGTGCACCTAAGAACTGCGATCTTATTCGCTCGGACATTTTTGACACTTCAACCGATTATCTAGTGATAATGTTGATCGAACACTTTAAATTTATTATTTTTATTTTGTACTCAAGCTATGTTGTCTGTGTTTAAAAATAGCCAAGAATATATAAAAAAGCTAAATAGCTGATGACCTTGAAACATCCGAACAGATATTCAGACATATTGTAGCTATGAACGATATCGATAAGATAAGCCCAGTACATTGTTTAGTAGCTACGATGACGTAGACAGACACACAGTACCCAGACTCCTCAAACTTATAACACTCCTCTTTTTCCAGACTGGTGTTAAAAATGTTGGCTATATCATATTTTCTTGCAAAGTTTCTTTAAAATGTTATCAAAACAACTGGTCATAACATGTAAGTCCTCAGTTTCAGGTCTAATTTTCGAGACAACCAGGAGTGGTAACCCTGTGATCCAAATGGGCCCGTACCGCTTCAACTGCGTGAACAGGTGTAAAGGGCCCAAGGTGAGATGGACCTGCATAAAGACCCCGGCTGGGTGTCGGGCTTCCATAACCACCCTGGAGGACGTTATCATCAAAACGCAAAACAATCACAATCATTAGCGTTTACCGTCTGTCAGCTAGTAGATTAGAAAGCTTTAGGTTTTAGAAATGGACTTATTATAGGAAAAGATTTTATATTATTTTTATGCATTCGCAATGTAATTTTGTAAGTATAGGAAAAATGTGATAGTAAAAAACCACGAGCCCTTTATGTAGCTTTCAGGCGGGATTCGAACCCGCGCCTCCGGGAATCCGGCCCGATGCTCTGACCAACTAAGCTACCGAAAGGCTTACACGACTCGTCGAATTTTGCTATCACTTGTTACGCTGTAGGCCAGCGTTGCTTCATCAATGTGAGGAAACCCTCGCATCCGAAAGAAACATTTTTACAAATGTTTAACAATCGATTAAGATGAAACAGCCATATTGAGATTTTATATTATTTTTATGCATTCGCAATGCAATTTTGTAAGTATAGGAAAAATGTGATAGTATAAAACCACGAGCCCTATAAGCAGCTTTCAGGCGGGATTCGAACCCGCGCCTCCGGGAATCCGGCCCGATGCTCTGACTAACTAAGCTACCGAAAGGCTTACACGACTCGTCAAATTTTGCTATCACTTGTTACGCTGTAGGCCAGCGTTGCTTCATTAATGTGAGGAAACCCTCGCATCGGAAAGAAACATTTTTACAAATGTTTAACAATCGATTAAGATGAAACAGCCATATTGAGATTTTATATTATTTTTATGCATTCGCAATGCAATTTTGTAAGTATAGGAAAAATGTGATAGTAAAAATTGATGATAGTAAAAATGGACTTATTGTAAAATATACAGTGTTAATTTTTGAACACCATCCAAATTTTTAAGCTTGTCTCAGAATCTGTAAGTGAACAATTTTCTCCTAGTAGCATGGGTCGAAATATGACATAAAATTTTTGACTCTTCATACAAATCAGACTGATCACGCGATCGATTTAGTATGGGAAGTCCAAAAATTTTTGTCGTCTTTCGACCCATGTTTCTAAAAGAAAGTTAGTCACTTACCGATTCTGAGACGAGCTTAAAAATTTGGATGGTGTTCAAAAATTAACCCTGTATATTCAAATAGTATAAGTACAGTAAACATTCGCTTGATCAGTCCTTTCTCCAGCAGGTTGTGCGAAAATTTCTGTTTTCATTTACAGCTGTTAACTTTTAAAGTGTTGGGTGTGGGCGATCCATTGCTTGAGATCTTATATGTTAATTAAAAGTAACACTCGAGAGTCTTGAGTCAAGACCCTACCTGAATTTTATTGATTGTAAACTTTAATATTTTTTATTCAAGTTTAGTCATAGTCAAGTTGATGCTGTTGATTGTTGATTGGCTGCGTCGTTTTTGTTGGTTGTGCTTGATGTTACATTTGTGTCACGCACGCTTACCCACTAGAATGATAATTTCTCACTTGTTTTTATTATGATCCTCACTATTCTTTCTTGCAATAATAATAATTATAATTCCTATTAAATATTACTAAAACAGTACACGTGTCTCGTCTCTTTTAAAGTAAGTGCTAAAACTAATTAACTCCAGTTACTCATAATTTGTCACTTCTTTCTTTAAATCCGATCGTATCTGCCATTTGGTACTATGTGTGTATTTCCTTGCTAGCGAAACTAATAATACAATTAGATTTTATTTGAATATATTCTTTCATCGCGTGACTCCTGATACTTGTGTGTTTGTTTTCACAGAAGTGATCCAGCTGAGTGCGAGCAAAATAATGTTCGGCGTCAACAAGTATTACCTTCACAGCAGTCACGGGCCGAAGTGCAGCTGGCGGTGTTCGGTCCGTAAGACCAGGTGTCGCGCGCTGGTGTACACGGTTGACGGATTCTTCGTCAGCTCCAAGAACGAGCATAATCATTGGTTGTGAATTCTCACTTGCACCAGAACGGGCAGTGGTGTAGCTGGCGATGCTCAGATCAGAAATTAGGGTATCGCGCATTTCTTCCAGTAAAAAGCCATAAGAGGCCTAAATAATTAATAAAATAAATTAATTATCTGAAATTAAAAAATAATTTATTTCGATTAAAATTCTGATAAAGGTTTGTAGTGTGGATGATGCGTTTACGCATACCCCGCCCGCACGGTACGGTACAATGTGCACTTCCTGATATATAGGGGCATCCCAAAACTATGCCACATGGAGGGAAAGTACCTTAAATACTGAAGATATAAAATTTTACTGAAAGGAGACTTCATTTTTATTTTAAAAGAAAAACAACTGCATTCAAAGAATTTTAAATTATCGCCTGTCTGAACTGGGAATCGAACCCGCTGAATGTAAAAAAAAACTTTAAGTAATCTTATTTTTTAATACAGTTGCTCAAAAAGTGGCGTATTGCAGGGACGTATAGCGTTCGGGATGCGGGCTATTACACACTCGAACTTTTTCTTTACCTTTCCCGAACTCGTGCGTTTTCTTTCCCAACTGTCAAAATATTGTCTAAAAAAGAAAAAACCAACCACGAAGTTTTTACTAAAAAAAAAAATCATAGAAGTTTTTATGATGCATGCAAATATTTCTAAAAAGAAGCTACTAATTTGTTTCAATATCAGATTTAAAAGTAATTTTAATTATACATTAAATTAATATTAGTATCGGCCAAATTAAATTTATGAATATAAAAAATACATAAAATTGGCTGTATGACCACAGATTACTAAATATGGTATGACGTGCACTATTTACCATAGTATCTGCTTATTGAATATCAAACGAACTTACCAAGTGAAGTTCGATCACAATTATGTGAACGGCTTCATTCGACGCGATTTTGTTTACAAATGTAGTTGCGCCCCCAAGCGACAGCCTTGCACGGTAGTTTAAAGTTTTTTTTTTTTTTTTTGTATTGGCAACACTGATTTCCCGCCAATTTATACATTCCTCTACTCTGTGGTCCCTAACTTACCTGTTTGGTTACCTGTCACATTCGAATCATTATGTTTAAAGCACTTTTTATAGATTTTTATCAAATAGAGGGAAGGGTAAGTAATAAATACTTGATATTATTAATTATAGAATAGGGAGGGTGTATATAAATCGCGTCGAATGAAGCCGTTCACATAATTGTGATCGAACTTCACTTGGTAAGTTCGTTTGATATTCAATTATGTTTCACGGCTTCATTCTCTGCGATTTTGTTTACAAATGTAGGATGTTTAGAGAAAGTGATAAAAATTTGTAAAAAGATAAGTATGTAATGACATTGTTTTAAGAAAATATTGTCATAACATCAAGTTTCTTATGATCTTTGGTTTTTAATCATCAACGTGGGTACTACATTATTATCTTAAATTATTGTATTTTTCTTACAGAATAATTCACAAATCAAATAAAAACAATACTGATCTACCAAATTGATCAGTGCTTTAGATAATTACTCTATTGTAAACATAGGCGAAAAAGCGGATGAAGGTTCGCTCCATCCAGCATGGAGCGGCATTCCTATCACTTAAATTAATATTAACACCAGCCCTGTTGGTAGTGGAAGTCGCCGCATGGCGTTTGCTATGTGCAGTGCAGATGTGCAGTAAATACAGGAAGACTATTACAACGAAGAATATTTTTTAGTCAGGTAGGTACTATTGTTTGCTTGTGAATTTTCCTATAAATGAGGACGTTTCCAACATTGTTTGTAACGAATAAAAATAGTGTAACTGGTGTTTTATTTAAATATTCCTCAATGCACTTTGCTTGACAGAAATCAGAGTGTGTTATAAAAAGGTCTTTTTATCATGGTTGGAATGAATT
This sequence comes from Crambus lathoniellus, assembly GCA_949710035.1. Lineage (NCBI taxonomy): Eukaryota > Metazoa > Arthropoda > Insecta > Lepidoptera > Crambidae > Crambus > Crambus lathoniellus. The sequence continues at coordinate 7,210,319 of OX453307.1, read as the reverse complement.
AGGTCTGGATTTGTATTACAATTTCTGTTTGTGCTATGGTATAGATTATTTATTCTTTCACAAAGAAATGATTGCTTGAAATGAGCAGTAAACAAAGCCATCAGAGTTAACGACCTTTATTGACAGAAAGTTTAATATTATATTTTTTGACTTCCAAGATAACATCAAGTTTCTTATGATCTTTGGTTTTTAATCATCAACGTGGGTACTACATTATTATCTTAAATTATTGTATTTTTCTTACAGAATAATTCACAAATCAAATAAAAACAATACTGATCTACCAAATTGATCAGTGCTTTAGATAATTACTCTATTGTAAACATATTCTTCATTTGGAACCTTTTGTGCCAATTAGTTAAGTAATGTATTTAGTATCTCAGTTAAGTTGTAGGTACTTAGGCCTTGTGGGTCTATCTGAATATTCCTTTCATAAATAGCTCGATTCAGTGATCTGATCATCATAAGTATTATTTAACATTAAAATTGAGTATAATAATATTAGATTAGATTTAAAATTATTGTACCATATTTGAATTGATTGACAAAATTGTGTGTTCAAAATAAATATTTTGTTCATTTCATCTCATTTAATTTAATTTTCATTTCATATCAATAAAAAAATTCTACTGAAGCCTTGGCTGTATGATCATAGTTTCCTTTGCCAACCCAGAATGGGTGAAGAAAACAAAAAAAAAGTCTCTGCTTATATTCTTTTACGATTAGTTAGTTGAGTTTATTGTGTTTTATTATTTTATTAAATTGCTTAATTTTTTCGCAACTGTATTAAAAATAGTTGTTCAGTACACGTGCGGAACCGTCATTGCTACTTGTTCCGACTGTCAACCCTCACCTTCGGCTGCGCCTCGGCTCGGGTAGACATTTGTCGGAACTCTTTGCAATGACAGACTTTTCGCACTTGTAATGAAATATACTATTTTCGATCAAAAAGCTCCATTAAGTATAATCGTTTATTTCTTCTAAGTAACATAGCATCTTAAATAAAAGGAAGACTACGAAATTTAACATTTGTTGAATAATAAGTTTGTGCAGCATAATTATGATTAGTTTTTTCTGTGATGTCGTGCTGACAAAAATATTTCAATGTTATGACTAATGTTGGATAGTTTCCAAAGGACGTCGCGGTGCAAATCAAATTAAATAAATAATAAATCATTTATTTATCATCACACAATAGGTTACTTAACTCTAAAACATATTTAAGTGTAATACTATTTAACCTATGACCTGAAGTGTGTGAAGCTGGTGCCCGCAATGGGTTTTAAAAGAAAACTGGTTACACAGGTCACCAGGCCACCCCCGCATTTCTTCGCAATTTGACTCCAGTAACCGTAGAATGAAAACTGTCGTTATTAATAATAGTAATAGTAAACTATATTCCGTCAAAAGCTATCAAAGTTCTGTTATCATTTTAGTACCCGATCGTTGTGGAGATCCTTGGGGGAGGCCTATGCCCAGCAGTGGGCGTCGTTCGGCTGACATGATGATGATGATGATATGACCAAAAGATGTTGCTGCTCTGGTTTTCATACAATATAATACTATCATTATAACGATAACGAGAGTTTTACGTGCTAGTTGTAGCTATAGATGTAAAACAACATACAATATATTAACATTCTCTTTATAAACATTGTCATAATGTAGTGCAACCTTTAACTCAAGTTCATTCTTAAACAACTTACAGTAAAAGAGGTTGTGGTTTTAGAGACATCTTTTTCGACGACCCGTTTCGGCAATCCCGTTGTCACAGTGGGCAACTACCGGTACAATAAGTGGAGCGGCAGCAGGGGGCCCCTAATCAGGTGGACATGCGTGAGGAACAAGCAGGGCTGCCGGGCCACCATCACCACTCTTGACAATGTCATCATCAAATCCAAAAACCTACACATACACCCGTGATTATTAAAATATCTAGTTAAGATTCTCTTAAATCCTAAGCTTGCAATTCATGAATATTAATTTAATATAAGTAGTATTGTTTGTCGTGATTATCATTATACTCGTATAAATTATAATTAAATTAATTTTCTTTTTAATCTTTTTATTAGATATTGTAGATGTAAGTATCTAAATCTAAGTTACCCAAGAATTCCATCACGCGTCAATATGTTGATCGACTTTTATTCAAATTTTTTTTTCTATTAGGAATAAATAAAAAAATAAAACCGCCTTCAAAAAACCACATCAAAAAAGTAAGAAATAATTCCTCACCAAATAAATAACGTAAGTACTTTGAAGTCGGGCGTGAAACATGTACAATTTTTTGTTGTTTTTGTTAAAACCCGCCCGACTTCAAAGTACTTACGTTATTTATTTGGTGAGGAATTATTTCTTACTTTTTTGATGTGGTTTTTTTGAAGGCGGTTTTATTTTTTTATTAAAATAATTTTTATTTCACTCTTTTTAGTGCACCGTGCAGGCAATTTACGTGTTTTCTGGTAAATAAGTATGTGATCAAACTGAAAACCTCCTTTTTCGAAGTCGGTTAAAATACCTTGAGGTATCCCCTTTTTAACAAAACAAGAATCATCTAAATCGGTTTATAAACAAAGGAGTTACGCCTAAAGATACGTATTAAATTCACATAAAGTGGTAACGAAAACGACAGTATTTTCAAGATTTCCTGAAAACTACTGAACCGATTTCAAAATTTCAAAAAACGGGACCAACTTGGAAACCAACCTGATGTAATAACGTTTGAACCATTTCAATCGGTTCAGCCGTCTTCGAGTAATCGGTGGACATACACAAAAAAAAAAAAAACATACATACAGACGAATAGAGAACCTCCTCCTTTTTGATTTAGAAGTCGGTTAAAAACAAGAAAGCATCTTATAAAAGAAAATCTCAATGAAGCTGTATTCACAACATCGCGTAATGGAAAACCGGTGATACAGCTGGGCCAATACCGGTTCAACAAGATTTCGCGGTGCAAGGGGTCGCGAGCGAGATGGGTGTGCGGGAAGACCAACTACGGATACCGCGCGAAGCTCATCACCTTCAATAACGAGATAGTGGAGGCAAACTGTAACCATAGTCATTAGTTTACTTGTTAAATCTCTGATCATGGTGGTATCGTTACCCAAAAAATAATAATATTATGTTTTAGGGTAAAGAAAGGTATATTGGTGATATAAGTAATTTGGTGATAGTTTTGTAAACGGATTACCTACCACAAAGCTCATTCATGAGACAGCGCTAGCGAGTTCCTACGAGTGTGAGTCAAGAGTCAAGAGTCAAGAGTCAAATTTGTTTATTAAATTTAGATTGTTATTTACAATACTTGTGAACGTCATAGAAGCTACGCCATCGGTCCAACCCTACAGCCGAAGACCTTGGAGAAGAACCGGCAAGTAACTCCAAGGGTTGTTTTTTTCTCCGTTTTATTTCATACAGAGTCGTTAGTGAGGAAGATAGACATATACCACGTGCTACGCTTCAACGTTTATGTGTTTAGTAAACAATCTTTATATAAAATATCACCAAATTACTTATACCATCAATATACCTTTCTTTACCCCATTGGGCTTACAAATTATGGAATGGTATTTTGTAAGTACCTACCTATCTAACAGTGTGATACTTGAAAATATTGAAAATTAAGTTATAAAAAAAAATCAGCCTGTCTCACAACTAGCTCCGTTGGGACTCGAACCCAAGCATTTTTTTCCAATACTTCATATTCAATTATAAAAATTGTCCAGCGATAATGTTTCATATTATTACATGGTTTACAAAATAAAAGTGTTTTTACTTAATTAATTGTATTTTTAGAGATAATGCAGTTTTCCGTTTGTACATTCTTTAAGTAAAATGCACATTGAGTTAACTGCCACATAACTTTGTATGCTTCAAACTGCAAAGGTCCTAAAACAAAGAATATACGGAGATGGGAGAAAGTTTGATGAAGTTAAAGTATTTCAATGGATTACATCACTATTGATGTACTTAATTAATTCATTAAAATACTTGGATGGTTCTTTGATGATTATTATTATGATGATTTGATGATAATTATGAATTCCTATTAAATTAATTAAAAGCGTTGTTGTCAATATTTTATTTTCGCATTATAACTCCGCCGCCGCCGGTGAAATTAAAGACAGTACTTTGTAGTATTTGTATTGTAGTATTTCATAGATGATATGAACAAAGCAATTATTAACATTGCATGCATATCAAAGGAACCTCTGAAATTTAAATTAAAAAGTACTTTCCTTATGTAGATAAGGTCTCCTTCACCACTTCTCTTAATGGCAACGTGATGCTCCGTTACGGGAACAACAACTACAGCCTCAACGGCCCCCCCTCAGGGCGCCCCAAGCGCTGGCTCTGCACCAGGTGGGCGTCTGGCTGCAGGGCTTCCATTGTCACCTACATTAACGACATCATGAAGCACAAGAACAAACACAAGCATAAGAACTGATGCCGGTATCGTGACGTGACAATCCTGAAGTTTTATGCCTAGTATAAACTTAATTTTACACACTAATTTGGAAAGAAATGGGCACTTTCTTTATTTTTCAGGTTCCTCTGTATTTATAACTTCAATTCAAGGCAACGTAAAGCTTCGTTGGGGCAAACAACCACAGCTGTAAGGACAGAAACTCGACGAATCTCATTAAAAGATGGATGTACACCAAGTGGGTCTTGGGCTGTAGGGCTTACCTCTACATCATCAACGAAGACATCATCAAAACCAATACTGAGCACAAGCTAATAACATATTTCTTTATTTCTTTGAAGAGCCGACATAACAATATGGCCGTGGACAGCTTGCTTTAGCTCAAACGAATCAATTACTTACAATTAACGCAAAAAGAAGTACAGGTTTATTTTTTTTTATATTTTTATTATGATGTGATTCCAGTTTTTTATAAAGCTTTCGATTATCAGTAAATCTGGCAGGGAGTTTCCTTGTATTGAAAATATTATTACTTTCAATATGATTGATGCAATGACTTGCATTGACTAGTAAACCTACTCGTAAAAGTAGAGAAGATTTAAACAATACAACAGTTTTTCTATTATACCTATCCATGAATTAACATTTTTAGGTTTCAGTAGTATTGTTACTTAGTAACGATGCTGTCACTCACATCTTTCAATTTACAGGTCGTTTTACATACGTGCAGTCTCAGCGAGGGCGCGTCATGACCTCTTGCAGAGGACACCGGTACCACAGATTACTAAATAGTTTCTGTACTCCGCTGAGTCATTTAAATAAATAGCAACTCTAACCGTAACGCAATAACGTGGAATTCAGCTTGTACGGCGCAAATTACGAACGGCCACTCGTTGCATCTCATTCTATCGCATATATTCTAGCTATTGATGGGATTTTATCCGGATAAATATTCAAAATGGATAAATACTCATAAATATCCATTTTATGGTTAAAAAATATTTATTTCTCATACGAAATACAAATTTCACTTACTGAGAAACATATATTTATTCTTTATTGCATGAAAATAAAAAACATACAAAAGGCGGACTTAATGCCCTTAGGCATTCTCTACCAGTCAACCGGAAAGAAAGTGACAAAAGGCTGTGGCGGCAATAAAAAGAAGAATAACAGTTTTTTTAAAGAAACCGTATTAGTTAAGTAAACACATAATAAAGCTAAATTATACATACAATCTTATAAATAAATAATACATATATACTGATACGATAATATACATACATATACTTATACATACATACAATACAATACTTAACATACCATGACATGTGTCAGAGATGACGAGACTAATGTAGAGAATTTAAGTAATGCTCTCGCACCAACCGCTTAAATACGAACTTGCTGGGGGCACTGCGAATTTTCAGGGGCAAAACGTTCCAGAGGCGAACTGCCGAAAGGGAGAAGGAATGGGAGACGAAGCCAGAAGAATGGGAAGGAGTTTTTAGAAGAAGATTCGAACTGGAGCGAAGATCACGATGATGGGAGTCGCCCAGAAACTGAAACCTGACTTTCAGGTATTCTGGGGTAAGTGGATCGAAAAGAAGGTTGAAGAGAAAACACATAACTCTAAGGTTCCTACGCTCACGGATAGGAAGCCATTTGAGTTTCTGTCGGTAGTGAGAGATATGGTCGTATTTACGTAACCCATATATGAAGCGGATACAGTTGTTGAGAAGACGATCCAACTTACTGAGAAGATTCTCGTTAAGATCAGTGCTGCAAATATCAGCGTAATCGATTATGGGAAGGACTAGAGCCTGTATTAACGCGATCTTAGTGCTCGAAGGGAGAAAAAACTTAAACCTATACAGAGATCTAAGGGCGTTGGTTACCTTCAAGGAAACGTCATCAATATAAGCTGTCCAGGAGAGACACGAGTCAATTGTTAAGCCCAGGTCTTTGACTTGATGCGAGTAGGGTATTACATCACTATTATATTTTAAAGGAGTAACATCGCTCAAGTTAAGACTTGCTATTCGCCGTGAACTGCCAACAATGATAGCCTGGCATTTACCTGAGTTCACGGAGATACCGTAGTTGGACGACCATTTGGAAATCCATTCAAGATCACGGTTGAGTAACGCAACTGCATCATTCAAACAGTGAGCATAGTGTTGTGCGTAAATTTGTAAGTCGTCGGCATACAAATGGAAAGAAGAGGTTAAATGGACAGTAAGAGAATTTATAAATAATGAGAAGAGAAGAGGAGAGAGAATACCGCCTTGCGGTACACCAGCCTCCAAGTCGCACCACTCGGACAATGTCTGATCAACACGGACGGCTTGCTGGCATCCGCGAAGGTAAGAGGAAAACCATGATAAAACAGTAGATGAAAGGCTTAATTGGGAGAGCATGGTGAGAAGTAACTCGTGGTCAACTGCGTTAAAAGCGTTAGAGAAATCTATCAAAACTAGCACAGTCAGTCGCGAGGCCTCACACCCGTCTCTCACGTCTTCTAATACTTTAGTGAGTGCTGAAGTGGTACTGTGACCAGGTCTAAAGCCAGACTGGAAGGGGCTGAGGAGATTATTGGATAGGACAAAGGATGAGAACTGTTTGTGTACAGCAGCTTCAAGGATCTTCGAGAGGAAGGGAAGGATTGAAATAGGTCTGTACTGGTTTAGGGAATTAGGGCTTTGGGTTTTAGGTAAAGGGATAACGATAGCTTTACGCCACGGGGTTGGAAAAGTTCCTGAGGAAAGGGAGTGATTGATGATGAAAGTTAAAACGGGAATTAAGCAGTCAAGCAAGAGGGTTATCATAAGTCTACTTACATCATCACAGCTTACAGCATTAGACTTGATGGAATGGACAATCTTGCGGACCTAATCCTCAGATAAAGGTGTAAAAGAGAATTCAGGTGCAGAACATGAAGTCGCAGCAGAGATGTTGGAAAGAGTAGCAAGTCTAACGTTGCTTGCGAGGGGGTTGACGAATGAGAAATGTTTGTTCAGTTCACTTGAAGTGGACGAGGGCTTGTGTGGAGCACGAGATTTTCCAATCCCAAGCGTGCGCAAAAACTTCCAAATATTGACAGGAGTAGATTCGTGGACGTTATTGTGTATGTATCGGCGTTTGGCCCTTCGAACCATCTGGTTGCACTTGTTTCGGGCAGATTTGAAAGATTCCCAAAAGTCGTCAGTACGGTGCTTTTTATAAGTACGGAAAGCTCGGTCGCGCCTTCTCATTGCCATACGCACGGCAGGAGTTATCCACGGCGCAGGGGGCCGTTTGACCTTAACATTCTTACACATAAACAACTTAAATAAACTTAAATAGGTACAAACGCACAAACTTATATTACGCTATTATTGTACTCGAGTATTTATCCAAAAAGGCGGATAAATACTTTTTGACCATTTTTATTTCTATTTAACGTAAATTTTGAAATTAGAATGTAGGTAAGTAATTAGTATTTTGAAGATAAAATATGTGTTTCTGCGTTTTTAAATTACAAATAATGAATAATAGCAAAAGAACTATCTAATAGAAAAATGGAAAATAAAGTATTTAGAAAAAATCGACCCGTCTCACAACACTACTTCCATTTTTCTATGATAAAAATTGCATTGTGAATGCAAAAAAGTAAAAATTTAAATAACTATCTAATATTTCAAGTTATTTATATTTTTTCTTCTTGCATTCACAATGCAATTTTTATTATTGAAAAATCGAAAATAAAGGACACTATGAAAACAAAGTTATTTTTCGCTGGTTAAAAATAATAGTGGTATACCCGACTCTATTACGACAAGATTTTGGTACTTTGGTTTTGGATTTTGGTAATCAATGGCAATTTCAAAAATATTAAAAAATCCAAGATGGCAGCTAAATTCTTTGTTTGTGGGCTGATTTTGATGAAACTCGACTTTTTGTCATTTTTGACATTGCGTTGCTGTTTTCTTGTCAAAATAGTACCTAAAACCGAGTTTCATCAAAATCAGCCCACTAACAAAAAAGTAGGCTGCCATCTTGGATTATTTAATATTTTAACATTGCCGTTGCTGTTTTCTTGTCAAAATAGTTTCAAAAACCGAGTTCCATAAAAAGCGGCCCACATTCGTCAAATATAGTCCAGCAAAACAAAAGTTGTGCGTGGATACAGCTAAAAAGATATTTATCCGTGATTTTGAGTAAATATCAGATAAAAACGGATAAAAACGAGTATTTATCCATTTTCGATAAATATCCGAGTATTTACTCTTTGAGTATTTATCCACTGCCCATCACTAATTCTAGCTTAATATCTATGGATTTGCACCGCCCCGGCGGCCGCCGGCCGGCGCGCGGTGCGGGCGAGAGTTGCGCGCAAGTACAACGAGTGACAGACGCCTGCCGGTACAGTCTGCAGTCAACCAACAACAGGACTGGCAGGAATAGTTGGAGGGACATCAAATGGCATCTGGTCTGTCGCCCTGCCATGCCCACCTTAGACCACCAAATGAAGCACTTCAATGCCAGTCACAATCATGCATGAATATTTAGTATATATATTTAATATTTTGGGACATTCAACACTTAGCACAGCTTGTACCATGGGAACTAGATAAGGGATATACATAATATAGGTACCTACTATTTTTGTTTGCGGTTGTCGTTGATATAGTAGAAATATACTCATACCTGTGCTCGTACTTATCTTGAGGCATTTGCCGACTCCTTTACACAAACTAAAACAAACTTGTAATATTTCCACAGTTTTTTTCACAACTTCTCGGTATGGAAACCCCGTGCTGAATATAAGCGGCTACAAGTTCGCCATGAATAAGCAGAATGGTTCCAAAAGGCATTGGCGCTGTATCAGGTGGAACAGGCGCTGCAGGGCCTCTGTAATCACCTTTGGCTACGAAGTTATGAGGGCTACGAATGAACATTTACACTAAGTGCTAGTTGCATGAGTTTACTTTGCTACCTGTAAAAATACATCGGCGAGAAATATTAAGGCGCTACTCGGAAAAATATGGACTTTTTGATTTAAAACTATAGGACGGATACAGTTGTTACAAATCTGGTAATAAGATATATATTTCTTCATACCTTTATCTAGATTCGTATAGTTTCAAAAACACGATTTTATGATTTTGCCTCGACACTTTTTCTTTTCGAAAAGACCTCTAAAAATACGAAAAGTAAAGATTATTCTTAAATGTGGTTACTTACACTATTGGAAATTGGTTTAATTAGTGGACACCAATAATATTGAGGATCGTATAGAAGCATTTTTTTTAATCGCTGTAGTTTTTTAATACGAAGTGATTTTGTGTTTTTTTGCCCAATCTGCAAAATCGGTCTCGCTCTCGCGCGCGTCGTTTTCTCATTGCTATCTCGCTTCAGTACATTTTTTCCGAGTATCGCCTTAATACAGTCGTCTGTGTACAATAGCAATATGCAAAATGTTTACTACCTAGCAAGTACGCTCGCGAGTATTGTTATATTTGCAAGTTACTATTAGACAGGCATTCCGACATTTTTCGCAGAAGTTTTCTTGCTGGGCGTAAACGTGGCCGAACAATTTCATTGCTAGCATGCCGTTCCTCACTGTAATAATTAAGCAATGGAGTATTTCGATCAACTTGTTGATTTAGTTTGTGTAATTATGAGCTTTAACTTTGATATTTTTGAAACAAATTACATTCATTTATCTACTTATGATATTATATCTGTGCACATCCGTATCATAATAATCTTTTTTTTTCATGGAGATAATTTTGTTAAAATAAGTCACAGTCACACTCTAGTTACTATTGAAAATAAGTTTGTGAAAAGTTTTATAGAAATAATAATTGTTACTTAAAACGGCGTTATTTACTTATTAAAAATAATTTTTATTTCTGTTTATTCGATGAAAACTTTGTATGTATTTATATAGGTATTATATATATACTATAATTACAAAGATTTTTTGATGGCGAATATATAACATACAGAGATTGTAGCGCGTTGCCCTCTTATTGTAAGGAAAAGTGCTGTAGTACTGTCCATTACACAAACCACTGACCATAGTCGAGGTTTCGACCCCGGGACGAACCTTAATGTTATAAACACTAATTATGTTTGCTCGGTATGTAGAAATATCTGTAGGGAAATTTCTCGAAATAATAGAGATAGCAAATTCCACTAAAACGAAATGTTCCTTTATTTTTGAAAAGAAACCAAACTGCATACATTTATTTATTAATAATAAATTAAATAAATTAGACTTTATTAAAGGTGATTCTGTACTTTTTTTTGTTAAGAAATACCTTGTTTATCGTTATGAATAAGTACCTTATTTATCGATCTACTTCTGTCTATAATAAATACTAACTGTCCAGTTTGTAAAATGTTTCCTATTTAATATTTTACATCTGATTATGGCGGGTGTCTTCTGAACATAGGTAATCCCCCTTATTTCAAAACGCGGACTAAAATAGTCCTGGTTAAAGCTGGTTCTAAACTGCTGCTATCACTTTCATTTTCCAAATGAAAGACAGAATTAGCATCAGTTTTAAACCAGGTCTAACTTAAGTCCACGTTTTGGAATAAGGGGGAATTGGTTTGATTATTAAGCCTGGTTAAATTTACACTTGGTTAAAAACTGAGCTGTCATTGAAAAATGGAAAATGAAGTATTTAGAAAAAATCGACCCGTCTCACAACTAGCTCCGATGGGACTCGAACCCACGACCTTTCGCTTTCCGGGCGACTGCTCTAACCACTGAGCTACGGAGTCGTTACGAGAAGCGTCGAATTTATCCAATACTTCTTACTCGCTGTATAGTCAGCGTTAATTTCATCAATGTGAAGATATTACTACCCTCACACGCGAAAGAAATACCTTTCCATGTATTTGGCAATCGCTAAAGATGAAATTACTATTGCAAGTTATTTTAATTTTTAGTTTTTTGCATTCACAATGCAATTTTTATTACAGAAAAATGGAAAACGAAGTATTTAGAAAAAATCGACCCGTCTCACAACTAGCTCCGATGGGACTCGAACCCACGACCTTTCGCTTTCCGGGCGACTGCTCTAACCACTGAGCTACGGAGTCGTTACGAGAAGCGTCGAATTTATCCAATACTTCTTACTCGCTGTATAGTCAGCGTTAATTTCATCAATGTGGAGATATTACTACCCTCACACGCGAAAGAAATACCTTTCCAGGTATTTGGCAATCGCTAAAGATGAAATAACTATTGCAACTTATTTTAATTTTTTAGTTTTTTGCATTCACAATGCAATTTTTATTACAGAAAAATGGAAAATGAAGTATTTAGAAAAAATCGACCCGTCTCACAACTAGCTCCGATGGGACTCGAACCCACGACCTTTCGCTTTCCGGGCGACTGCTCTAACCACTGAGCTACGGAGTCGTTACGAGAAGCGTCGAATTTATCCAATACTTCTGACTCGCTGTATAGTCAGCGTTAATTTCATCAATGTGGAGATATTACTACCCTCACACGCGAAAATCTTTTCGGGCGTGAAACCTGTAATTTTTTTTGTTTTTTTGTGTTGTTGTTTAGACCCGCCCGACTTCAAAGTACTTACGTTATTAGAGGTATTATTTCTTACTTTTAGGTGGATTTTTTGAAGGCGCTTTAATTTTTTTAGTGCAACTTTCTCTTTTCTTTATAGTGCAACATGCAGGCAATTTTCGTATATCCTGGTAAATAGTTATGATAGTTGAACATCTGTCTTAAATTCATATGAAGTGGTAACGAAAACGACAGTATTTTCAAGATTTCCTGAAAACTACTGAACCGATTTCAAAATTTCGAAAAATGGGACCAACTTGGGAAAATACCTGATGTTATAACCTTTGAATCATTTCAATCGGTTCAACCGTCTTCGAGTAATCGGTGTACATACATATAAAAAAAGAAATAAATGCGGCGAATAGAAAACCTCCTCCTTTTTAATTTTTGAAGTCGGTTAAAAAGAGATTGACATAAACAAAAGTGGTGATCAGCGGGCCAATCGCCGTAATTCTATGCAGCGCGTCTTCATCGCGTTTGGGTTTTGACGTTTGACTTCGTATTGCCGTAATGACATAACGACGCACACGTCACGCAAACATATAGTCGTACAATCCTGTCTGATCCGGTGACATCCGTGGCAGAGGAACCACTTGCAATACGAAATTAGCTGTCAAAATAGACTGTCGTATGAATACTGTTTTAGTTCCAAGGATTATCACCGGAACAGAAAACGTCGCACTGTCAAAGCCGCGCGTTATCAAAAACGGTTTTGCACGTCAACTGCACGTACACTTGACTAATGCGTCATAGAATTACCGCGATCGAGGCCCTGCATGTAACCGTCCCCGCACAAGAGCCACAAGCGCCGCCACATGAAGCTAGAAGAAGAAACAAGTGTCGTCACTTGTTTCTTCTTCTATACCGGCGTCGGCGTTCATATAAAATGTATGAAAACTACAGAAAAGTGATCGGTAGTGACGTTTTTTAGTGGCCCGTGTGCGGCGACGCTTAGTGGGCAATCAGATCTGTAGCCCTAGTACGAAAAACTGTCGTTTTCGTAATCGTATACCGTAGAACCGGGCTACTTTGGCCCTAGGGGGTAACTTTGACTCACATTTGAAAACAGTTTAAACATAGCATCCTGTGGTATAAACTTTCATCTATCAACTGCTGGCCATTGTCGAAGGATTAAGAGAAGTATTATTATGTTCAGTTGATTATTATATTGCAGAACAAAAAGTAAAAAAAAAATCTAATATGGGTCAAAGTAACACGGTCTTACGGTACTAAACTATACCATCCATCAAAAGCTGTCAAAGTACTCTATACGACCGATAGAGGCGACGCTCTGGTTTTCATACAAAATAATACGATCACGATAACGATAGTTTTTCGTGCTAGGAGTACTGTACCTCTAGGTCGAAAAAGTATCGTATTATTTCGTATGAAAACCAACATCACCTATTTCGGACGTTAAAATTTTTTATAAAAAAAATAAACCGCCTTCAAAAAAACTGCAAACAAATTTCGCTTCCCAAAAACACGTAAAAATTAAAAATAAGTTAAATCATTCAATTCAAAGGACGAAAGTCCGGGAATTTTTTAAATTAATCTTGGAACTTACTCATCTGATTGAAGTCGGTGCCAAGCCATGTAATATTATGTATTTGATAGGTTACAATTCACACCACTCCGCGCATGAGTAGGTTTTGTGTGTTATTCTTTAACTAAGTATTTATTCTTGTTACTTTGGGCTTGTCACCGACTTCAATCAGATCAGTAAGTTCCAAGATTAATTTAAAAAATTCCCGGTCTTTCGTCCTTTGAAATGAATGATTTAACTTATTTTTAATTTTTACGTGTTTTTGGGAAGCGAAATTTGTTTGCAGTTTTTTTGAAGGCGGTTTATTTTTTTTATAAAAATTTTTATTTTTCCATTTTTAGTATAAGAACGCTACCAAAAGAAACCGCAAAATGAGCAAGCGTAGCGCAATGAGCAGCTACTAAAACCCATATCTCGGACAAGAATCACCACAGAACACGGAAACATTTTCTCTCTACTACCTAGGTATGTTCTGTGAGAATCACCATCTCTAACTCTGTTATAACCAAAGAATTTATAACGTAGTACTTATAAATTCCTTGGTTATAACTGTTATGCACACAGAACACAAAATTATTTTTTCTTTTAATGTTCTGTTGTTTGTTATGCACCATCCACCATCATCTAACCTAAAAGACTTGAAAGAATACAACTTAAGGTCTCGGTGGTACGTAACCAAACATGCTTAACTCCTAAGGAGTTTTACCTTCCATCATCAGCTCACCTAAATAACCTGAAAGATTACAACTATATTTTTTTACGTATCAACAATAATTCAAGAATTATCCTCCAACTCCTAACCATTGAGGAGTTGTATCTTCCATCACCAGCTCATGATGATGAGCTGATGGCTATCAGATGCATATGCTTGAAATTTTTTAGAAAATACACAAAACACCCTAATCTATCTTCGGGTTTACCTTGTTCCCCTGGATTCTACCATCAGATCCTGACTTGGTTATAATGAGACCAAAACAGGAGTATAATCTTTTAAATAAAAAAAAATATTGAAATTGGTAAATAGTATAGATAGTAATTTTTCATTTAATCCTACTACCAGCCCTTGCAAACGTTGCTTAACCGCAACGATCGCAAAACGCGGTGATAACCCACATCACCAATCGAGGTCCTGGAAGTGAAACCCATATACCCATTATACTATGACATAATTAGTATATAAATAGTTTCCGCGTGTGACTTTATTGACGCTATTTTGAAGAACAAACTATTCAGCTAGAACAAAAACCTAACGTTTACTTACATGGATGACATTATACTTTCTGCTAATAATTCATGACTCCCATGATATCAGGCCCCATATCTCCGAAGATTGTTATCGGATCAAAATGAAACTTATATGGGACCAAATCGAAAGTATACCCAATCGAACAAAAAAACAACTATTAAAATCGGATCACTAACGCCAGAGTAATCGGTATACATACATCAAACAAAAAAAAAATACGGGTTGAATTGAGTACCTCCCTCCTTTTTTTGGAAGTCGGTAAAAAACAAAAAAATACTTACTAGATATTAATTTGACATCAGCACTTCGACATCTTTAATTTGACATCAGCACTTCGACGTCTTTTGACGGATGGTTTATAGGTATTACGATTACCGTAACGTTTTTATTTACTTCTGTGCCGCAAAGACAGTTTTCGTATTGTTAATGTTGACGATGAAACAATCCTAGTCTTTAGTATTGTGAATTTATTGTTTTAATTAAAGAAATTTACCTTCCGTTTTACTATCTTGACTTAAATGTAAGTATTAAGTATCTTGTGATTCAAATATTGAATAAACCCAAGGCAACATTCGTCAGTTTATTAAGAATTCATGTGGTGATGATACTTAATACCTACCTACATAAAAAAATATTCAATTAATGATAAGCTATGTAATTGTACAAATTTTGTGTGTCGTATTTGAACTATGATTTATCTTATAAATCTGTTTTTTTTAAAAGGTTATTTTCCTCAAGATATTTTTAAATTAGTGAAACTTTAGGTAGTGTACGTATTGCATGCATATACTAAGAATCATAACTATATTATAGTGGCTATACATGATCAGTATAAACTGACAGTGAAAACTGAGTATGTGAACGATGAAAAGTGACAGTTTTTTTATATTATCAGATTTATCAGTTACAACTGATTATATAATTGTAGTGACATATTTTTAAATGAACTGACCGAATTGAGCGTAGTCGTCCAATGCCATTTTTAAACTAAATTTTAACTTTAAACTACTTAGTTTTAGCTTTGAACTAGGGACGTGAGTTTTAAGTGACGGCTTAAAATGTTCAGTGAAAAGTGACACTTGTTTACAAATTAAATATATAATACTCGTATCTTCAATGTTTAATAAAGTAATTTTTATATTTAATGGGAAGTATTCTTAGTATATATTAAAAACAAGTGTTGTTTTATTACAGGACACAACTATTTCTTCTCGACGTCTAAGCGAGGGAACTCACTGATTTATGTGGATAATTTCAAATATTATAAACAGATAGTGAGCGGACCAAGAGTGCGATGGGTTTGCGGAACCCACAACGCTAAAGGATGTAAGGCCGTCGGTCGTCCACACTATCGATGATATGGTTGTTAGTGTGACGGGTCAACACAACCACCCAGAAAATATATTTCATGGCAGGAAAAGGATAATATTAAGGTTAGAAGCGTTTATAGAATCGTTGAAGAGTTCACTAAATTCAGTATACGATTCAGCGAATACCAATTAGTTAGGCCAGAAAAAACCAGAGCCTCATTTCTGGGGAAAAGCATAGTCTTTTTTAATAAAGTTCCACAGCATATAATTGAACTACCTTTCCATAAATTTAAATGTTAAATTAGAGAGTCGCTGATGAGCAAAGAATAAAGTAGACGATTATTTGAATGACCGCAATGCATGGTCCTGATGTAACACATAACATAAGCACTTGAATATGATGTATTTTTATACTATATACAATTGTTGTATTAGTAACGATATGTATTTTTTTTAAATGTCGTTACCTAAGAAACGCTGGCAAGTTTATTGCGCCTGTTCTTCTTGTCAGTTTAAAAATTCTTGAACGGGCAGGTAGAAAAATGTCTACGATTCATAAGTACATATTTTTTATGTCTAAGTGAATAATTTTTTTTATTTTTATTTATTTAGTAACAAACAAGTTGAATAAATAAGCCTACGTTATATTAAATTAAAATATGATAAGTATGTGATGTTGTTTTTTTGTTTAAAATTCCTAATCATCGATCTACTTGTGTTTATAAAAATTGCTACTTTTGAGTGTTAAAATATTTCCAATTTAATATTTTTCACCATGATTATGGCGGTGTCTTCCGGACATTATGAGTTTTATATTATTAAGCGTTGTTAAAGTTACACTTGTTGAAAACTGAACTGTCACATCCATTCAATAATATGGAAACAGAAACAGCATCAGTCAGTCACGGACTGTAATAACATCATTTACGTCCATCTTTTCCTACATATCTTTGTCTGTAATGTATATTCATCGTTTTTATAAGTATTTGCACAAGTTTTATATCTGTTGCATGCTTAACTCTCAAATATACTAATTCAAACTTTGTTGTTTCTTTTCAGATATAGCAACGATGCGACCGACCTTCATAATGTCTCGCAGAGGCAGGAAAAACATTGCCATCGGGAGATATAGGTTCTACAAGAACGCCTCCCTTGGGAACACGGGCTACTGGTTTTGCAACCGCTGGACGCAGAGCTGCCGGTGCAAAGTGGTCACAGAAAACAACGTGATCACCATGGTGAAGAATAAACACAACCACTGAATTTTCACATCATAACTTAGTATCGTAGCATCATTCTTAGAATATGGTAGTATTTACTTACTAGCTAGTATCATGTCAACATTAACAATAAGTTTAAACTACAAAAATAAGTGAAAAGCTCATCTGGTTTTGCAACCGCTGGACGCAGAGCTGCCGATGCAAAGTGGTCACAGAAAACAACGTGATCACCATGGTGAAGAATAAACACAACCACTGAATTTTCACATCATAACTTAGTATCGTAGCATCATTCTTAGAATATGGTAGTATTTACTTACTAGCTAGTATCATGTCAACATTAACGATAAGTTTAAACTACAAAAATAAGTGAAAAGCTCATCTGGTTTTGCAACCGCTGGACGCAGAGCTGCCGGTGCAAAGTGGTCACAGAAAACAACGTGATCACCATGGTAAAGAATAAACACAATCATTGAGTTTTCACATTAAAAATTAGTACCGTAGCATCATTTTTAGAATATGGTAGTATTTACTTATTAGCTAGTATCATGTCAACATTAACAATAAGTTTAAACAACAAAAATAAGTGAAAAGCTCATCTGGTTTTGCAACCGCTAGACGCAGAGCTGCCGGTGCAAAGTGGTCACAGAAAACAACGTGATCACCATGGTGAAGAATAAACATTATAACTTAGTATCGTGGCATCATTTTTAGAATATGGTAGTATTTACTTACTAGCTAGTATCATGTCAACATTAACAATAAGTTTAAACAACAAAAATAAGTGAAAAGCTCATCTGGTTTTGCAACCGCTGGACGCAGAGTTGCCGGTGCAAAGTGGTCACAGAAAACAACGTGATCACCATGGTGAAGAATAAACACAATCATTGAGTTTTCACATTAAAAATTTGTATCGTTATCGTAGCATCATTTTTAGAATATGGTAGTATTTACTTATTAGCAAGTATCATGTCAACATTAACAATAAGTTTAAACAACAAAAATAAGTGAAAAGCTCATCTGGTTTTGCAACCGCTGGACGCAGAGCTGCGCTTGCAAAGTGGTCACAGGAAACAACGTGATCACCATGGTGAAGAATAAACACAATCATTGAGTTTTCACGTTATAACTTAGTATCGTAGCATCATTTTTAGAATATGGTAGTATTTACTTACTAGCTAGTATCATGTCAACATTAACAATAAGATTAAACAACAAAAATAAGTGAAAAGCTCATCTGGTTTTGCAACCGCTGGACGCAGAGCTGCCGGTGCAAAGTGGTCACAGAAAACAACGTGATCACCATGGTGAAGAATAAACACAATCATAGAGTTTTCACATTAAAAATTAGTATCGTTATCGTAGCATCATTTTTAGAATATGGTAGTATTTACTTATTAGCAAGTATCATGTCAACATTAACAATAAGTTAAAACAACAAAAATAAGTGAAAAGCTCATCTGGTTTTGCAACCGCTGGACGCAGAGCTGCGCTTGCAAAGTGGTCACAGAAAACAACGTGATCACCATGGTGAAGAATAAACACAATCATTGAGTTTTCACGTTATAACTTAGTATCGTAGCATCATTTTTAGAATATGGTAGTATTTACTTACTAGCTAGTATCATGTCAACATTAACAATAAGTTTAAACAACAAAAATAAGTGAAAAGCTCATCTGGTTTTGCAACCGCTGGACGCAGAGCTGCCGGTGCAAAGTGGTCACAGAAAACAACGTGATCACCATGGTGAAGAATAAACACAATCATTGAGTTTTCACATTAAAAATTTGTATCGTTATCGTAGCATCATTTTTAGAATATGGTAGTATTTACTTATTAGCTAGTATCATGTCAACATTAACAATAAGTTTAAACAACAAAAATAAGTGAAAAGCTCATCTGGTTTTGCAACCGCTGGACGCAGAGCTGCCGGTGCAAAGTGGTCACAGAAAACAACGTGATCACCATGGTGAAGAATAAACACAATCATTGAGTTCTCACATTATAACTTAGTATCGTAGCATCATTTTTAGAATATGGTAGTATTTACTTACTAGCTAGTATCATGTCAACCTTAATAATAAGTTTAAACAACAAAAATAAGTGAAAAGCTAGAGCTCTTGATAAAAAGGTTATTTACCTCAAGATGTTTTTATTTTAAGTTAGTGAATGTTTACGTATTGCATGCCTATGTATACTTTATGATAGTGGTTACACACGATCACTAACAGTCAATTTAAACCGTTAAAAGAACAGTTAATTGTGACTGTGAAAACTGAGTGTGTGTACGATGAAAACTGTCAGTTTTTACAACATTGATAGCATATTAGTTGCATAGCAGTAGCATATATGATAGCATAGTCGACCAATGAAATCTTTTAAAATAAAATGGTGCTTTAGTTTTGCCCCGCAGTGAGTTTTTGTTGGCAGTTTTTGTTTTTACAAATAATGTTAACAATAGAAATAGTTAGTGTGCTTTCTTTCTGTGCCGAATCTACATAGGTATTAATAAATCTCTGTAGGTAATTGTCTTCCCCTTGTGCCATTCCCGTAAGAGCTGCAGTACGGTCGCATAGAGCTCTCATAAAGAGTTGCATAGGCTGAGGCCACACTGCGAAGGCGACTGGTGGACGCAATGGTGATTTAGTGAAAACAAACTCAAATAAACATACTATGTCAGTGGCCTCACTGCAGAAATGACAAGTGACATCTATTTGTTCTTAAAATCGAGACGTTGCGTCGCGTCACAGTCACCGTACAGTGGGACCTCAGCCTTACAATCAAGTTATCTTTTAAGAAAGTCAAATGTAATATTGTACTAGTTTTTATATGTACTTACAAATAAATATTTACTTTAATAAAATTGTCTGTCTTGTTTTACCCACATTGTACTTAAAAAATAACGAAAAGAAAATGTTGGAAAATCGTTTATTGACTATCCAAGTAAAAGCTCATATTTATTACGTCAAACCAACAACAGGAGAATATTTAACTAATTTGTGGTTTCAAATGGTTTTCTATATTTACTTTACATAAATTTTATATGTTTATGCATGAATTTTCTTATTCGTTCCATTTTGCACAGTTCTATTAAATTTAGTTTTCCTTGCATTTTGCAAGTGTCCGTTCTTTCCAGAGCGGTCGGGTTCGGCTGTAACAGAGGGCCTACTCTGAAACGCAAAACGCGAAACTTCGGCATACCCGTCCCTCTCACGCTCCAGTCATGAAAGAATCGCATGAAAGGGGCGGGGCTAACCGAAGTTTCGGATTAGCGTTTCAGAGTAGGTACGGTCCCAGCGGACCAATCGCCATAATTCTATGCAGCGCGTCTTCATCGCGTTTGGGTCTTGACGTTTGACTTCGTATTGCCGAAATGACATAACGACGCACACGTCACGCAAACCTATAGTCCCACAATCCTGTCTGTTCTGGTGACATACGTGGCAGAGGAGCCACTTGCAATATGAAATTACCTGTCAAAATAGACTGTCGTATGAAAACTGTTTTAGTTCCAAAGATTATCACCGGAACAGAAAACGTTGTCGCACTGTCAAAGCCGCGCGTTCACAAAAACGGTTTTGCACGTCAACTGCACGTACTAATGCGTCATAGAATTACAGCGATCGGGGCCCTGCCCGGAGGCGCGGAGTATTCATAAATTGTTTTGTTTGAATCTTGAATCCGATCGCCTAATTGCCATAAGGTACAGCCACGACCACGAGCAATAATAATGAATACACCTTAGAACTTTGTCACATTGAAGCGTTCCGAAACAAAACTATCTGTTATTAAAATTTTTACTTTTTTGCATTCACAAAGCGATTTTTAGTATTGAAAAATTTTAAATGAAGTATTTAGAAAAAATTAACCCGTCTCACAACCAGCTTCTATGGGACTCGAACCCACGACCTTTTGCTATCCGGGCGAAAGCTCTATTCTCTAAGCTACGGAGTCGTTAAGAGAAGCGTCGAATTTATCCAATACTTCTTACGCGCTGTATAGCCAGCGTTAATTTCACCAATGTGAAGATATTACTACCCTCACACACGAAAGAAATACCTTTTTAGATATTTTTGACAATCGCTAAAGATGAAATTAAAGTATTATTGCAAGTTATTTTTAAATTTTTACTTTTTTGTAGGTATTCACAATGCAATTTTTATTATTGAAAAATTGAAAATGAAGTATTTAGAAAAAATCGACCAGTCTTATAACCAACTCCGATGGGCTCTGAGGGTAGTAATATCTTCACATTGATCAAATTAATGCTGGTTATACAGCGCGTAAGAAGTATTGGATAAATTCGACGCTTCTCGTAACGACTCCGTAGCTCAAAGGTTAGAGCAGTCGCCTGGATAGCGAAAGGTCGTGGGTTCGAGTCCCATCGGAGCTGGTTGTGAGACGGGTAAATTTTTTCTTAATACTTTATTTTAAATTTTTCAAAACTATCTATGTCACAGAGTTCATACAATATTGTACTACGATAATGAGGATAATGATCATCTGATGGTTACATATTATAGCTTGTGTCGTGATTATAAAATAATAAATAAATAAATAAATAAAAATTTATTTCAACAATACGATAACATTACAGGCAAACACTTAAGTGTACAATATTAGATACATTTGCGTTTACAAATCATCCCCCAACTCCCAAACTAGGACGTATCCTGTATCCTAGATTGAAGGTATTACGTAGTTACTAGCTAACAGACATGCGCAATATGCGCATGCATCTTATTCAACTTATGGTTGGTATTAATAATTCAATATGTAAATAAAATAAATATGCTTGGCTTCGCTAACCGCTTTTGCGAAACTTTTTAGATATTATGATTGAATATTGTTGTTTAGATAATACTACATTAAGTATTTGTATAATTTTCTCAGTAAGTGAATTATTTGTAATTCTTATGAGAAATAAAGTTCTTCTTTAACCATATTTTTTTCTATGTGTGGAAATTTTTTGTTAGACTTAGACTATTCATAGTACTGCATATCTAATTAAAATATGTCTGTAAATTTCCCAAACAAATAAAATAAAATAAATATTTACTTCCTCTGTTAGACTCCCGAGGCCTCACTATGAGCTGTTATTGCAAAAGATTATAAAAGCGATGTTGCTTAACGCAATCTTTTAATCAACATTACTCTTGTATAGCAACAACAGGTGTCGGTAGAGGTCCTGATGTTTTTGTATTTGTCCCACAGAAGTGCTCCAGCTGAGTGCGACCAAATTAATGTTTGGGGCCCACATGTATTACTTGCACCACAGCCACGGGCCGAAAAGCAGCTGGCGATGTTCGGTCCGGAAGACCAGGTGTCGCGCGCTGGTATACACGATTGGCGGATGCCTCGTCGACTCCAAAAACGAGCATAATCATTGATTGTGAAATCTCACTTGCACCAAAACGTTCAGCGATACAGCTGGAGGTGTTCAGTGCAGATTAGACGTTAAGATGTCGCGCGTTTTTCTTAGTAATTAGTTAAACTTGGCCTAAATAAATAATAATCTTCACCTTTATTTTTTGTTTTTGTGTTTCGTTTTCCTGATAACTAGGTATGATCTCTAGTTTGTTTTTATATCACAAAATATAAATATAATAGCTAAGGGTGGGTTGCACCATCTTACTTTAACCCTAACTATAACAGACACAAGCTTATCTTGAGTCAGTGGCCAAAAGTAGAACCAAACACTGTGGTAGAATTATGTGTTATTACATATTGTTACCTAGGTTACGCCATATACGACAGCGACGCAGTCACCGAGTCAGATAAGTTTGTATCTGTTAAAGTTAAGGTTGAATCAAGATGGTGCAACCCAACCTAAAATGCGTACGTTTATCTAATACCAATAAAAGCTACTAGATAAATAGCTCTGACTCAGCACATCCACAAACGCAATCATAAATAAAAGAAAATATACTTGTATTTTAAAAGATGAAGGTAAGTTTTCATTTATTTCATTTGAACAAAAGAAAAAGTAATATTCTACAAACCAGTATTTCTGACTACACAATTGTTTGATTGATGCTAAGTATGTCATGATTTTAGAAGGTTTTTCTTATTTTTTAATAGCAACACTGGTAATGCCGACTCTTGCCGCCATTTTGTTAAATTTAATAGGCTAATCTGTGGTAAAATTGGTGGGGGTAGCTAGACTTGAGCCCGATTAGCGAGCAAAGAGAGGGCATTCTTCAAACTAGCCTCGAGGGGATAAGTTCACTAAGAAGTCGACTGTATCTATATTGTTATACCTGTACCTACTATGCCTGTACCTGTAAGTTGGATCAATAATTATATGAGTGTTATCTGGAGTCCGCGTTTTCTTCATATTTCAGAAGCGGTAAAGTACCCACGCAAGTTTATTTCTAAAACCTGATAATAAGAATAATTTGCTTATTCTGTGCTATAGTAATGCCAAACGAGTTATTTTATTCTCTTCACGCAGAGAAAGGATAAATATTCCAGATTCCATGTTAATGCGTATTTTTTTTATCTAAATGACATTTTAAATACCTTTGCGGTGGATTGTGTTTTGTACATGGTCGGGGCTACTCTCCGACGGAACGGACATAAACTAAATCGCATTTGTGTTTTAATTGATTGTGTTCGTATACGGTCGGGGCTACCCTCCGACTATACTAACATAATTTAAAAAGTCTATATGCGTAGCTTAGTACGAAGATTTTACTAATTCGTGTTCGGGGCTACTCTCCGATCGTGTTAGTTAAGTCTAAAGCGTTAAAATTGGAATATTTGTGTGGCGGATTGTGTTCCGTACATGGTCGGGGCTACTCTCCGACGGAACGGACATAAACTAGATCACACTTTTATTTGAATTGATTAATTGTGTTCGTGTACGGTCGGGGCTACCCTCCGATTATACTTACATAATTTTAAACGCGGGTTTGTAGTAGATATTTTCGTATGGCACGATCATAGCGTACCATGAATCTGGCATAATATCTTGATTGTTGTTGTTTAATTTACATGATGTATTAAATGTAGATTGTACAGAATTAATGGAGATGATTGGCATTATTATATTATTAGAGTACTTGCTGTTTATGTTGTTTATTATCTTACACATGGAGCTAGGACTGGCAGTTTTGGCTGTGTACCTACATGTAATGTTTTAAGTAATTAGTGCTAGCACTAATTGGAGCTAATTTTGATAGCCTTTACTGTTGCACAGAGTAAAATCACTTATGGCTACTAAATCTTGCATACCATCCATGTTTTAACGTGGTATCATACCAACAGTGTATAAAAGAAAACTATAAGTTATGAAGCTAGTAAGAAGTAGTAAAGAGTAAGAATAATTTATGATTGGTTGCTTACATTTCATTTATCTTAATATTATTAAAATTAATTATTACCAATTTTCCTTTGTTTTTAATGTATTGAGCGAACGTGTTGTTCTCTGGGTTGAGTGAGTCATGTATGCTTACTGGTTACCTACGTTACCTAGTAAGATTGGTTTAATAGGTACGTATTACTTACTTACAATTGAATTCTGGCTTTCTATTTATTGATATATTAATTAATAGGTACAAATTTTGTGGATTCAATTAATATGAACACCGTGAATAGCAATATAAATTGCTTGAAATATGAATATGAGTTTAAATACGAATATTTTAATATGGTATCTTTAAATATTTAAACATGAAAGTCTTTATGTGAATTTGGATATCTCTAATGTGAATATTTTTAATTTTAATGATGAGCGAACAAATATAAGGTGTTCACTGGGTTGAGTGAGCAAGCTATGCATGCTTGTATTGTGCATGTATGTTGCATACACTCGTCGGATATTAGGGGACGATGTATGTTTGTGGCATGCACTCGTCGGAATTAAGGGGGCGGTATATGTTTGTGGCATACACTCGCCGGATTTTAGAGTACGAACGATGTATGTTGGTGGCATACATTCGTCTGAATATGTTTAAATGATAAGTGAGTACGTTTCTCACAGGCTGGTTAAATGAGTACCTACTTATATTTCATACTGGTTTACTACCCGTATGGCCACTTTTAAGATTATTAGATTTAAATGAAACTACAACAGAACAATGATAATTTCAAACGTTTTATTCTTGTTTTTACAATACTCATTTTACATTTTTGCACTAGATAAGTAGCTCTTAATAAAAGAAATGGTTTTTGTAAATAATAAAGGATGTAGGTAGCTACTGTAGCTAGTGAACAGTATAAATCATGAATAATCCTGAAGGGCATATTGTGTTGATAACCTAATGATTTTATTATAGAATGACACGGAACGATCTTTTGCCGATGAATAATGTATACATTCCAAGGTAAATAGCATCTGAGGACGAATACGGCCCGCGCCACCTGGTGCGCCGCTTGGTAGGCCTCCAGGGTGACGTGGCCGACCCAGGGGAGTCTTGAGCGAAGGAGGAATACCCTTTCTTCGTAGCTGAATCTGGTCAAAGAGGATTTGAGATGATGCAGAGCATTTTGTTTATGGGAAAGTATTGAAGTTGTTTTGATTAAAATGTTTCATGTTTATTTATTTGCATATCGAATAAAGCTATTTAAGATTTAATTTTCATCTCGCATA
This sequence comes from Crambus lathoniellus, assembly GCA_949710035.1. Taxonomy (NCBI): domain Eukaryota; kingdom Metazoa; phylum Arthropoda; class Insecta; order Lepidoptera; family Crambidae; genus Crambus; species Crambus lathoniellus. The sequence goes on along the minus strand of OX453307.1, from coordinate 7,184,392 downwards.
ACCGACTAAATTGATTGTAACACCCCCTTAAATAAAGTTTGTAAAGGTCTACCTAAAACAAAACAAAACTATAAAAACTTATCTTTTCATAGAATCATTTAGATGTTATCAAAATACCCTTAGGGAAGAATGAAAAGCCTTTTAAATCTACAGTTGCCTACGTGCTTGACATTGAGTATCTAGTAGGTACCACAGCTGTAGCAGTAGATACCTTTAAAGTATTATTGTCAATATGCGCTCTAATTATCGCAACATAGTACCTACTTACTTATAAGGATATTATTTTATATACTAAATTATGTTTGCATCATTTCTTTTTCCTTGCATAATAAGTATCCACATGCTCCATAATTTGAGCAGGGGTTATTGTCTTACCTAGTTAAGATTTTGATAATTACGTTAGTTTCCATTTATACGAAATCCATACCATATCCTGATTCTCATGAGTGGTCAATATCCATGAGCTAGGTTTGTTTTTCTATGCCTAGGTCTATGCCCAGGTGACCTTTACGCAGAACTGGATGTATTTCTGATCTTGATAAGATTGGACATGATGACTATTCACTTTTGAATAAGAGCACACTATTAAAGTCGCGAATTTAGTATTCCAAGATTGCGATTGGGTAATACTTTTATAAACTGTGATCTGTGTCACTTAGATTGTTATAGACCTTTTAACTATGGAAACAATATTAGTTTCTGGTATAAGCTTAACAACCTCCATAGCAGTGTTGTAGGTAGGTAGGTAGGTAGGTAGGTAAACGCTTTATTGCACACACAAAGAATTACAAAACAAAAAAAAATCATAAAAGATACATACAACACTTATGTGGGCAAAGGCGGTCTTATCGCTAAGAGCGATTTCTTCCAGACAACCTTTGAGGCATAGGAGAAACATAAAGAGAGCGAGAAGCAGTTTACCAGTAAAAAGGCAAAAACAATTTAGAATTTATCTACAAGTAAACAAATAAATATACATAAACTACATAAATAATTATGTTTATATATAATATTAAATATGTGTGATATAAATACTTATACATATATATATATATATATATATATATATATATATATATGCCCATATTTTTATATACAATATACATACTATATAATATTAAATACTACATAAACTTAAGGTAGTTGCAAGCTAGGATTTCATCAGTAGATGTGAATGCAGATTAGACTTGAAAGTGGCGAGTGACTTTGAATGACGGACCTCATACGGAAGGTTATTCCAGAGGCTGGCTGATTTAACCGTAAAGGACTCTTTGAAGTATCCAGAGCGGGTGAGGGAAAAAAGATAGATACGGTGTACGTACGCATAGGTTTTCGGGGTGCCGCTGTCTCTGAGGTACCTACCGGGTTCGATTCTCTGTCGGGTGAATGTTTAAAGTGGACTTTTCAACATTCTGCCCGATTGTATGTGGTAATCCCCGTCGTTGTTCCCAAATGCCATAACACAAGTGCTTGAGTTACTTAGTTCGGGATGGAAGCAATGTAGGCATGCAAAGATATCCAAAATTTACTATTTCCTATTATTTTATTTTTTTGTAGCTTTGTTCAAGTGGACATTTCGTCTATTATTTTTGTTATATGTAGCTTAATTTAAAAGAATTCACTATGCTTGACTTTTTAAATTTGAGTTTATTGGCAAACTAAAATCTCAAATTTAATTTAAATTCAAACTAAATTGTGGATGAGTGCTAGAGAAAGTTTATCAGGAACATACTTTTCTGAGTCTTCTACATAATTAGACAGTAAAGCCATAAGACTGATTAGAAATCATCATTCTTTACATTTTTCCGGGAACGTCGAAGATTCTTTATCTAAGTACCTAGTTTGATAGATACATAGATTAATTCTTTATTTGTACACAATATTACGAACGGAACAATCACACACGAAATAATAATAATAATACAAAGATAACAAATTGTAAACCAAATGGTGGCCTTATCGTCTTACTGCGGTTTCTTCCGGGCAACTCAGTTTTGGTTTAGACAGATGGAAAATTTTACAGCCAAAATCACTAGAAGCTATTTTGCTATTTGTGCGTACGGCATAGTGTTCTAGATCTCTCTTAATGATTTAGATGCAAGTCAAAAAGCAGAGATACTTAGTTGCTTAGACAGCACTGCAAGAAGCATTCACTGATATCTATTCTAGTTGTTTTCATTAACATAGTGATGAAATGATGTTTCTAATGCAAAAACATGTAAACAGTCCATAGTGCATTTAAGTTGATCGTGTTTATTACGCTGTCAAGTTGTAACTGATGTTTTCCTAATTAAGCAAAATAAAGTAAAACGATTATTGCTCAATCACACCTCTCAATTTATTAAAATGTTCTATACAGCTTCATGCAAACATTTTAATTCATGTTTTAAACTTGTTCTAACAAATAAAGCCACAAGTAACCACTGCTGTAGCATACCAAGTTAGTTTTGCCGTGTTTTTGTTGTTATTGGCGGTATGATTTAAAATTAGTTTTTGAGGATTTTAATACTACCGTCCTAGTGTACGTATTGACAAAATATGATTTCAAATTATGTGAATCTAATTTATTGTTATTTTAATGAGCATTAATATCTTTATTAAACCAAAAATCAAGTAGATCTGTCAAATTTACCGTCTCATTTGGTAGGCTCGTGATACTAAAATTCTTAGCAGTTTACCATTCTCACGGACCTTTAAAGTTCCTTCACATATTCTGTAGTAATCATTTCCATATTTTTTTAGATCTGGTCAGTTGAACATTTGTTTCTACTATGGTTGAAGGTACTAAGTACCTTACCTACTAATGTTTATAAAAGAATATGAGAATTCATATACTTACATTTATTTCTATTGATTCATTAGCAGATAAATCTATTTCTTTTGAATGATTAATAAAATTGATTTGGTTACTATGTGTGTTGCGAGTTTACTGCTTTCAGATGCCAATTGTAGCATCCAGTAGGTACTTATCATGAGCTAGCATCGAGTTAATATAATAATGAGGATCCCGCTACCCTTGAACGTACGAACCAACACAGCATACAAACTGGGGGCAGCAGAGTGTACGTGCTGTGGTAATGAGAGGAGATAATATGATACTGAAGGTGCAGATCACAGGGTGATCGTTGTTGTGATGATGATCATCGTGGGCTGTGGTTGAAGGTCGGAGATTGAGACGAGTGGATCGCTGATACTGAAGTTGACTTATATTGAAGTATATATTATCATGTCATGTATCTTATCTCATTTTACTAATATTATGATTGCAAAAGCTTGTATGTTTGTTCCCCAATCATGGCTACCGGCTGGACGAATCTTTGAAATCTTTTGTCTGTGGAATAGCATATAGGCTTCTTTTGACCCCGGGAGGATATTATATTCCCACGGGAAATCATCGTGTAGTTAATTCATTTGGGCGAAAAGCTGTTCATGATTTTACTTGTCCTATTTCTATCCATGGTAATATACTTCTTCATATCCCAATTATAATTATTAAATCTATTTACACTAATATTATTCATAGTAATATGAATATTTGTTGATAAGAATGCGGGTCATGCTCGTATGAGGATACCTTGTAGACATTTTTAAGTTTTGATATTAAATTGCGAACTTGTTTAAAATCATTAAATTATTCATTAGAAATGATAATAATATGATCTTTTGATTTTCATGTACGGAGTGGAACCATGTATTGTACTATTCTAACAGAGGCAGAGAATAGATGCATTTAAGATTTGGTGCTGGAGAAGAATGCTCTGGAAACCTTGGACAACTGGTTGACAAGTTGAAAAAGCAAATTGTTGCTGTGACGGTTCAAATTGTACCTGCGGCATCTTCATTACTAGTGTAACTTCCTTGTAAGAATATTTGAATTAATCGGTAATAATGCCTATTACGAACATGCCTTTAAATAATTCCTTTAGTTGTCCTAATTCATATCTTGATTTAATACAAATTGTGCACTATGGTAAATACGTATCTATAACTTGGTTTGTTATTCATATCTGGGTAAAAGTTGGTAACTGTGCAGAGGCCTACAGTTGTTTTTGTAAGGACTAAACTAGGTCAAACTTAGCGATAGTTAAATTCATCTAATATTAGGTCTTTAATCCTTTCATGACTCGTAGTTGCTTTTTCCACTATTTAAGTGAAGCGATAAGGGTGTCTAGTTATCAGGTTAAAGTTAAATTCTGTACCTACCTATTCCTAATGTAACATTCTTAGGGATTTTGCTTCTGACACCATCTAATATTCTTGAATGTAGCTCCTGACAATGCATTGATGTAAACTAGTACCAAGCTAATCCATTTTTCTTTTATGACCCATAACTAATGCTTATAGATTATAACCAGACTTTACTTTAATCATCATATACTTACTTACACATGATTATATAACAAGTATAGTTTCAAAATAAGTTTTCTTAGTAATAATAGTCGCTTGTTAACGAATGTCATGATTATGTTAATTTATACATTGATTCAAATAGTTTTAGATTAGTTTGTTATTGATAATTTATTTTTTTTGATTATGTTTAAATTAAAATAATTTATAATAATTTATTATTATGCCTATGCCCAGCAGTGGGCGTCGTACGGCTGAAATGATGATTATGTATTACTTAACGATTTACTAAAACAATATTTTCACGATAATATCTATATTCTAAACAAGTCATCGGCTTCCTTAAAAGTTTATTGTTGAGCATTGTGTAATATAATGTATTTGTTTCAATTATGTTTTAAGTTTTAACTTAAGTTTTTTATCACTATAAGATTAACCTAAATAGGTACATAGTTGTAAGACTTTACTATTGGGAATAGTTGTGTATCAGTATCTTAGCTGTATACTTACCTAATTAATTGATTCTAAATAATTTTTATATGTGCGTCGGGAGACAGCACGTTATCAGATGGCCGAATGTCATGATTTTAGAAGGTTTTTCTTATTTTTTAATAGCAACACTGGTAATGCCGACTCTTGCCGCCATTTTGTTAAATTTAATAGGCTAATCTGTGGTAAAATTGGTGGGGGTAGCTAGACTTGAGCCCGATTAGCGAGCAAAGAGACGGCATTCTTCAAACTAGCCTCGAGGGGATAAGTTCACTAAGAAGTCGACTGTATCTATATTGTTATACCTGTACCTACTATGCCTGTACCTGTAAGTTGGATCAATAATTATATGAGTGTTATCTGGAGTCCGCGTTTTCTTCATAAGTATTTCTTCCAGATGTTTTCTTTGTAGAGAAGTCAGATGGTAGAACATTATTGTGTATGGATCATTACCGGTTCAGCAAGCACAGCTCCTCGAGGGGGCCCAAGGAGAGGTGGATCTGCACCAGCAAGACGAGGGGCTGCCGAGCGACTGTCATCATACTTGAAGACACCATCATCAAGATGTTCAATCCTCATAACCATTAGAAATGAGACTCAAATGCTCTAGAATAAGGATCAGATATTCAAACACAAATAATTTACAAAGACTAATGTATAGCAATGCCGCTTGTTGAGTCATAGATCAGAGGTTACAAGTTCAAGTTAAGCTTAAACGTCAGAGTTACCTGCAAAGAACATAATTATTTTGTGATCTACAAATAGCTCCACAGGCTTTGCAACAAAATTTACCCTTTTAGAACTAAATTATAATTTTATTGACATTTAATTTTACCTTGTCCATGATTAGAGTAGCCGCTGCAATTCCAGATTAGAAAATAAAAGTATTTACGGATCTATACTCCTTCATTTAATTAAATGATAATTAAATAATTAAATATACGAAAAAATCAGTTCCATTACATTTTGATTAGGTAAATATTTTTGCACTTTTGTATGGAACAGCTGATTTTTTTTCGCGATTTCAGTTTGGGTTCCATAATAAACGTTGTTTGTTTTCATGATTAGAAAATTTTCCTGAAATTATCCGGTATGATGCAAAAAAATACCGTGTAAGTATTGGTAAACTCAATGTTTTTTTTCTGTCTAGGTTAGTGTCGTGGTGACCTCTTCTTGGTATACAGAAATTTATATCTTACTGCTTTTACTTAAGGTGCATATTTCAAGAAGACTGGGCGTGGTTCGCTCGTGTTGCGCGTCGGCGAGTACCAGTATAACCGGCACAGCGCGAGCCGTGGGACTAAGACACGCTGGGTCTGCGCCAAGCTCAAGCAGGGCTGCATCGCTACCGTCGTCATGATCGAGAACGTCATCGTCAAGACTATGAATGACCACAATCATCAATAATGACTATAGAGATATAGAAGAACATCATTACAACCTGCTCGCTGGATATGCGTCAAACTTGATTGCATCATATATTTATCATTCTCTATGACTGCATCGCCAGGTCGACAACGTCATTTAGTAGTCAAGACTTTGAGTGAACACAATCATAAAATAATGTCTACATAAATAAGAGCAGTTAATTAAGAGGATAGAGAGCAGTCCAATAAACGTTTTTGATACTTTGGGAACCAATGTTTTGGTTTTGGGTTATCAACTATCACCGTAAAATTAGTAGTATGAAAATCCTGTTCCATTGAAAAATGACGATGTTCAAGTGCTGATTAATTTTAAAAACATTAAAAAACATGATTTAAATAAACAATAGTTCTGTATTAAAATACTTGCTTGAGACGATTCATTTTCCACTGCAACCATTCCATAAGCAAGATGTATTATTTCATAAGCAAGTAGGTACTTGCTTATGGAATAAAAGGTCTTGTTGTTTTCGATATATTTTTGAAGTGAAAACTTCTTAAGCGGCGTTGTGCCCTTTTTGTGATGGGTAAAAAATGTTAAACTCGTGTCAGGACAGAGTCTCAGATCGAAAATTCGTAAGACGACCACGTGACCTGATCGAAAAACTGTTACAATGTCATTAGAATACGAAGGCAAATTTCGCCACCGTTTCCAAAGTCGTAATTAGCTCATGTTAGAAAACGGACGTCATTGAAGCCGGAAGACCTCGGTTCAAATCCAGTCTGTATTTCTTTTTATTTTTTTTGTCAAATTCCTTTTTTTTAAAGCCTAGGGAGCCCTTTTCACTTCTGCCGGCACTCCCGGAGTGCAACCCATTGTTTTTTTTCCACGACCCGTTTCGGTAATCCCGTGATCATAGTGGGCACGTATCAGTACAACAAGTGCACTGGCAACAAGGGGCCGCACATCAGGGTGCCTACCATCAACTCTTATTGCGGTTTTGTTTAGGACCTAAACTGAACTGCTTCGCTTATTCGTACCACGACAACTTAATATCAATGACAGCGATTCAGTGATCATTCAATGACATTTCACAGCCGCTGAGCTGTCATCAACTCTTATTTGACTTATAACTCGGCCAAGCTAACATGACACCTGCAGGTTATACCCGTCCCTTTCACTTTCCGGGCATGACAGAATCGAGTGAAAGAGACGGGTAGAAGAAATAAAGACACAAATCGTTCGGTCATTCACATTAAGCAATTCATTTGCGATCCAGTTTTTAGAAGGTCATAGTACGAAAGAAAGCAATTAATTTTAGGCACCTATTCTGCATCGCGCTATTTTTGAATCGCTGTCTTAAAGTTGATGGTAGGCACCCAGGTGGGCGTGCGTGAGGACTAATCAGGGCTGCTGGGCCACTATCACTACGCTTGACAATGTCATCAACAAATCTAAGAACCAACACACACACCCGTAGTAACATCTAAATATGATTATTTTTTAATCTTAGGTTTGCAAGCTTGATTTGAGATTTGAGAAACCTAGGTAATTATTTTTTTCTAGATAAAGTTCCTATTTTCTTACCCTTTAATTTGATGTGGTTAAGAATACACATGTAGAATAAGATTAAAACATTATGGATTTGCATTTTTTCTGGGTTAAGTATAAAAATGTTTTTTTTTCATCAGCATAAATTGTACTAGACAATGTATGACTTTCATCAATAAATTTTTCTTTAAATTATTCTGGCGCATAATTTCAAAGTACCTTTAACTGATATTAGTTATGTATGCTCAATGGTAAGTACGCCTTTCATTTGGGACCATACAATATTGGCGAGTATACTGAACGCAATATTTTCAGGGAAATCTTCGTAATTAAGTATAATGATTTGTTTTCTTTTCTAATAGAAAAAAAACAAGCAAACTACAAGAATCTTGATGAAGCTGTATTCACAAAATCGCGTTATGGGAAACCGGTGATACAGATGGGTCAGTACCGGTTCAATAAATGTGTGGGTAAGGGACCACGAGCGAGATGGGTGTGCGTGAAGACCTGCTACGGATGCCGCGCTAAGCTCATCACTGTCAATGATGATATAGTGGAGGCATATTGCGATCATAACCATTAAGTTACTTATGAAATACTTTCCTTAGATCGTGGTGGTATCTACCAACCACTTTTTTTAGTTTTAACCAACTTGTATTTTTACCGTGATGTCATAACTGGACTCAGCAGAAAACCAACCAGTGCAACAGATCACATCTGAGTACACTGAGCTGAGGCCGGTTTTGATAACCGATGGCGTAGCTTCTATGACGTTCACAAGTATTGTAAAAAACAATCTAAATTGAATAAACAAATTTGAATCTTGAATCTTGAATTCTGACATCACATAACACCTGCATAGTCTTTTGTGTGTTTTTTTATTTTTAATTATTCTTTTTTGTAATTGTGTAAGTGTTATGTGTTGTCAAAATAATTGTTATTCTGTTCTATTCTATATAATGTTCAGTTTATCTATGCTTCTATACTTAGTCTTATAAAGAGGAAAGATTTAATTGTTTGTTTGAATTGGCTTCGAAACGACTGGACCGATTTAGAAAATACTTTGACCATTAGAAAGCTACATTCTTTTTTTATTTATAAGTGTAAATATGCTATATTTTATCCCGATATTCTCAGGATTCCCAGGATCTGCTAATACTTTTATAATATCATTCCTTAAAGTAACGTCGTTGGCAATTTGAAATTGAAATAAAACGTTGGATTCCTTTTGAAAACTTTTTATTTAGAAATGCCTGCGGTCGATCTTATTCTCAGTAAAGCACCATACTTTTACCTAAGTACGTATGTACCACTGTTTTGTTTGAGTTTTATTTATTAATTGATACACACACACAACAGTGCCATATATAGTTAGGTAAAAATATACACAAAGTAATTTTAACAAGGAACAGCGAACTGCGATAGGAAACACAACATCGCGTTATGAAAAACCGGTGATTCTGAATTCTAAATGGGTACCGGTTCAACAAGTGGTCGCATGCAAGGGGGTCGTGAGCGAAATGGGTGTGCGCGAAGACTTGCTACGGATTTTGATGAATGATACTTCGTCGTTAGATTCGTCTTGAAAGAGCGAGCTACATCAATATAAAAAAAAACAAAATGGCGGCTGTTAGGAGGGAAATTCAGTGAATTGAAAAAAAAATTTGGTTAAAAAACACAAAATTCATAGATTTCTAAGTGTAAAATATAATAATGATTGTTGAATTCCGTAAAAGTTAATTTATTTATTATATAGATTTACATAAATATATTGTTTCCAGTTCCTATATTCAGCACCTCCCGGTTCGGCAAGCCAGTGATTATACTAGGGGCCTACCGGTTCAACAAGTACTACAAGAGCCGAGGGCCGATCAGTTACTGGAACTGCTCCAAGAACCCAACCTGCAGGGCCACTCTGAAGACCGTGAATGATGAGATTGTGAAGATTACCAATGCACATACTCATTGATATATTGTTCAAAACCAGTAACCAAAACAGCAAAATAATTTAAAATAGCAATAATTTTATTTTTATCGATTATCAAAAGTGAACGAATATAACTTGCGTTCACTGTTGTCAAATATCTGAAAGGTATTTCTTTCGAGTGTCAAGGGTAGTAGTAAGATTTTACACTAGTGAATTAAACGCTATCTAATATCACATAAGTAGTATTGGATGAATTTGACATGTCTCATAACGACTCCGTAGCTCAGTGGTCAGGGCATTCGCCCGGACAGTGAAAGGTCGTGGGTTCGAGTCCCACCGGAACTAGTTGTGAGACGAGTCGAAAATAAAGTATTAGAAAAAATGGACCCGTCTCACTACCCTTTCCGATGTGATTCGAACCCACGACCTTAGTGAATTGAAGTGTATTTTCTGACTTATAATAATTAATTTTATAAATTTTAAATTAGTAAGTAACTTAAATTAACTTAGTAAAAAGAAAATTTTGTGACCTACAGTTAAAATAAAATTATGCATTCTTAGACAAATAAATGCAGTTTAATAAAATATATAAAATATCATCTAAACAATTCCGCGTTGGCGTCCGCACTTCTCTAATCGTGAGCGTGGGTTTCAAAAATATTTCCTCAGCTAATTTTCTTGTGCTATCTTTTTATGTTTGTTTGTATTCTTACCCAATACATTTGACCACCATCCAGCTTAGCAGACAGGATGCAGTCTAGGATATAGTACATAATGTAAATAACCATAATTGGAAAAATTTGTAACCTAATCGGAAAAATAAACAAAAACATTTTTAATATTTTTTGATTTTCTTTGTTTGTAATTCGTGTTGTTAATGCTGGTATTTCAGCTCTTTACAACATTTCTTATAATTAATTTGATTTGTAAAATGTGGTACTAAACAACTACACACATAGGTACTACACACTTATAAATTCAGAAATAAAATCTTATCCGACGGCTATCTTAGGGCATTTTGTACTGTTACTCCTGTGACTACGGACTACTCTCTCTTGTGAGTTTTATCCAAAAACCATGTGATAGAAAAGAACTTAACCGACGCAGTGCCCTTCTATTTAGGGCCTAGTTTTAGCCCAGAGTAGTTACCTACATATAATTACTACTGTACTACGGGTACCCATTTTAATTTATAATGTCGGAATTTCCCTTGTTTGTATAAGCATGGTGTATTACAGGTGCTCAACTTTAGCCGTTTGTCTTGTCGGAGTGGCGGGCTGTACTTTAAAGCCTATCTTACATCTAAAACGTTTAGCTGGCTACTCGGTCGGCCAGTTTTGAGTAAGCGTTAAGGTAGGTACTAATATATATTCTGTGTAAGCGTCTTACCCTTAACCCTTTTAACTAAGGATTCGTCATTCATGAAGTACCTCCCATATTTCTTATGTAATCGCATTACCTGTTAACTCAGGTTCGTAACGATGCGTTAATTGTGTTACAATGTTCCCTCAGGGTTAGTAATGTTAAAAGTCGGTAAGATTATGTTCTGAAATTTAAATAAATGTTTGTTGAAGTGCCACACTGAGTTTTGTTTTATTTAATTCACCTTGTTATTGTCCGGGGCATTTAACGTAAATATTTTTTATATTAACGGCGCGGTGCCGAAGGACAAATTTTCAGCCCCGGACGTCTGAGCCAGACAACCACACAACCCAATATCATCTCTGAGCTAACCGCAATTATAATTGCCTTCTGGGGTCAATCAGGGCGAATTTTCAAATCACCCCAGACTTCTCAATTCGCCCCAAAGAAAAATTCCCATTACAATATAATACTTGATCATGATTCATAAAGATTTATTTCTCATTACCTAGTAGTTACCAAAATCTTTGTTCGAAAGGCCATGTGACAGACGTACAAGATAATTTTAATGGGTTTTTATCTACAGAAGTCCCTCTCATCAAAGCCATCGTATTTTTTTTCTAGGTCGTATACACTAAGTCCAGTTTCGGCGGGCTGATCACCCTGTGCCTACGCCACATAACAGTAGAATAGAAAAGTATTAAAATCCTAACTAAGTATCCCTTTATTCTTCGTTTGTTTGTGCCTGCGCAAAAAACTAGTTGTGGAGATTCAAGGTTTTTAAATTCTCCTGCTTTAGACGTTACGTGGGCATTACTACTTTACACGAGTCTATCTCCTTATAAATAAAAAAGCTCCGTATTTTGTTCTCAGCTCCAGTATACACTACGTCCAGACGCGGAAGGCCAGTCCTCCTCGTCTCTGGACACAGATACAACCAATACAGCTCCAAGGAGCTAAGGGCGGTGTGGCGCTGCGTCAAGTGGCATGACGGGTGCCGCAGCTCCATCGTCACCTTCGACTCAATCATCGTCAAGATCTCCAATACACACAGCTTCCATAAAAAATATTATATCTAAACTATCACCAATCAAACGTCGGATCAGATATCTTTTTAATCTATTCGGTGGTAATTAAAAACGTAAACATAATAGGTCTTTACCTATGAAATTGCCGTTTTGTATGGAGATTTCTGTAATTATTTTTTTTCCATACTAACGTTTTTGTTATTATTTAACGACTAATATTATGTAAATTTACAAAATTTTACACACGTATTTATGGACATTTTAACTACTAAATGACACATTCGTAAAGAGAAAAAAAAATTTTTTTCACTAAGTTACAACTAATAAAGTACGAAATTCTGGAAACAAAAATAGTCGTAACTTTCGGAATAAGTTTTTTCTATGTAAATAATCATATATCGTGGTTATTAAATTATCAAAAGTTGCTCGATACGGTCTTAATGTAACGCAATATTAAAGAAATCATATATTTCTAATATTATAAAAGTTGTTAAGTTATATGTACAAAAGAAAAAAACGGCAATTTCATATGTAAAGACCTATTATAATATCTTAAATCAAATTTTCTTATATAGTACAGATAAGTATGAAGTCATTCGATTGATACCAGTTTTAAAATATATATTTTTTTCGAAATATTACTCGTTTACATTTAAACGATTTTGTTTACTTTTGTTAAGTATCAAAATGCTAAGCATACCTATATTTTTCAGTCGTTGGTTCCCGCAAGGTTCCCGCACATAAATACTGTTTATGGAGATCCTCTTTATGGTTCTTAACTCCAAGGAAGGCATTGATTTCTCTACATGAATCTCTTTATAAGCAATAAAAAAAATTCTCAGCACCGATATTTACTACGTCCAAACGCGGAAGACCGGTCCTCCTCTTTTCTGGGCACAGATACAACCAGTACAGTAATAGACATCTGAAAGCGGTGTGGCGCTGCGTCAAGTGGGGCGATGGGTGCCGTGCTTCAATCACAACCTTTGAGGAAACCATCTTCAAAATCGCTAATGAACACAGCCATCATGACAAAACACGCCAAATGTCAGCACTGAGATTCTTTCCGATCTAAATATAATTACATATTAATATCAAGTTCTTTGGTGCCTATGTTATTAGATTATATTTTTGCTCAACTCAGTATATAATACGGCTATTCCCAGTAGTCTTAAAGTAATAATTAAAGAATGTTCTTATAGATCGTTGTTTATTTGATAGCATATTTGAGTCTGCTGTATACGTATTTAATACAGCTATGTTTTAGTTACCAACTTGACTAGTCTTTGAGGTAATTTATGGGTACCCCTAAAATATTTTCTTTTCTTAAGAAATTCTGTTTGAAACATAGAAAGGCAAGCCGATGGTACTACCGGCACAGCAGAATCCTGTCTGCCTCTGGGTGTGCGTCAAGTAGAGCAGCGGTTGTCGCAGTTCTATTACTACTTTCGGCAGCGAAATCATTAAAATAAACGACAACCACATACAAGACAGATTTAGTTCTCAGTTAACATTTTTTATTAAAATAAAATTTAAATTCAAGAACAAGAAGACATCCTAGGTGGACAAGTTTTAATTTTTTGTTGTATCATTATGGACGGAGACACGAAACAAATTTCGGTTGAGTGGATTTCATCGTTTAAGTTTAAGTTTTAGATTAAGTCATTTATTGAATGGACAAAGAGTAGATCAAAAGTAAATGATGTGAATTTGAAATTTGAACGAGAACTTTAGTTAATTTTTTCGTTCCTGGTTAATGTTAGTCTAAACAGACATACGCGACCACGCATCTGCAGAGCGGGAGGTGGCGGGAGCGTGACGGTAAAATTGGTCGCGCGCTAGTCACCCGGCGGACGCTGTCACTTTAGCTAATACAACTGTTGTGCGATTATCTGATTCAATCAACGAACTCGACGTTCTTTTTCGCTTGACTTTCTCTTGTTTATTATTAATTTTGACATAAAGAATCGAAGTGAACGATGATGCGACGGTGAAACTTCGTTAGAGAATCGCACCCCTGAGCGACTACGACGCGAAAACTCCGTGTCGGCGTCCGTCGACTCCGCGACTGATGCTTCCTTGGTCGTGCCTGTTTGGTCAGAGCGAAAAGCTTAATAAACCACTTACTAAAAGACCAATTTTTGCTATTCAATTCACATCCATTAGGACTAGTATAAATATTTTTATTTCGTTTTTCGTTGATTACTTTTTAAGTGAGTCTAGAAAAGGCAAACAAATTATAGGAGTAGGCAACTATAGATACTATCAGCATAGCAACTTCAAGGAGGGGAACCCCAGATGCTTGTGGGTGTGTGTGAAGTGGTGTAGAGGCTGTCGCAGTGTAGAGGATGATGCAGCTTGGAAAGGAAGACTGATGTTGTGTCTTCCTTCCGGGCTAGGGTGTTGTTAGCCCGGGGACAACTGTCCGATGGTTGTGTATCGGAAATTCTATTTATGCTAAGTTGCGTGATGAACTTCGTGAGCGCGATGTAGGTTCTTCACTAAATCCGTCATTGACTGCCAGCGCCACCTATCACTACGATGGTTAAAGTTCCGTGCTCTGCGTCCATGTGCTCTGCGTCCACCTCACTCCCCTCCTAGACCAGAGGTCGATAAAATGATTGCTCAGCAGTCAGTGGGTGAGAGCTTGCAAGTGCAAGAGGGTGCTGCAGGATGCCCCAGTCTACGGTGAGTCGAGACTTCGTCTGCGGTGAGTCGGGACGGTTCGGGGTGGCTGCTGGTTGCTGCTCCTGTCCACGGTGAGTCGGGATGGAGTGTGCGTTGTGACGGTGGGTCCGAGCTGCTGGCGCACAGAACTGCATCACCACCTTTCAGGAACAGATCGTCAAGGTAAATAACCAGCATAATCATGACTGAGTTTAAAATATTAGATACATTTGAATAGGAAGTGCCCCTTAGAGTCAGCTACAGAAAACAAGAAACAGCAAGTAGCAGCTAGCAAAGTGCTTTTCTAAAGCCTAAGTTTGGCAAGCGTAGCAAAACCCTTTGCTTAGAACATCAGTCCCGCCATCGATTTTGTAAGAGTTTGAAATTCTTCAAGTTGTCATAGCAGCTACTTAGCTTGTTTTCGGCTCGCACTTCATTCAGTATTACAGATAGCCGTAGCACGAAAACTGTCGTTATGGTAATCGTCACAGATAAAGATTTAGAGAGAAGAAAGAAATAAAGAAAAAACGATTTGTATAAACCAAGCGTGCCAACTTTTTGACACCTACTGTGACGTCACAGCCGAAATTTAGTGACGGGAAATCCAAACCGAAACCATTTTTTAGGCTATTGCAGTTAGTTAATTATCATGCAACGAGGCATTTTTTTAGGTTTTTGTGGCCGTCGTCCGGCTAAAACAACAGACGCGCGCGGACTTAATTAACGGCGACCAACCTTGACGTTTGGTCGGGGTTCAGACACGCAAAGTACTTACATGCATTTGCGTTATCTAGTAAATTCTATACCTATCTGTGGCCCTACCATGAGTTGATGCAAACTGTTTACGTTACCGTAAACTATCGTTTTGTCTCCTTCACTCGCACTGACTGTAAGCAGTATATCCGATAGTTTACGGTAACGTAAAAAGTTTGCATCCACTCATGGTAGGGCCACTGTTCTGTGGTAATCGTATAGTTAACTATATCATCCATTAAGTTTGACTTAATACTCTGAGGTAACTGGAGCTCTCACCCTGAATAAAAAAGTGTCGCCAGCAAATTTGACATTTATGTATGTAGTGGCTGTCAGCTGTCTCATATGACCATACGTATTTTTTTAAAGTGTAGGTGAGACGGAAGACAAGCACTGTGTTATTTGTGGTATTCAAAAAATTGTTCGTACTGCACTCTCCAGTTACCTCAGTATTAAGTCGAGCTTCATGATATCATCCGTCATAAGCTGTCAAAGTGCTGATGTCAAAAATCAATAAAATTTTTGTTTCGACCACCGGAAGAGGTGCTTGTTCTGGTTTTTATAAACATGATTATAAACTAGGTACTTCTTTTATTATCATAAGTTTTTAGTAGCTTTTTATCGCATTCATGTTGATGGTAATAAAATGTTATAGGTATATCATATTATGTGAACTCAAAATCTGACTAAGTATATTTATTAGGATATAAACAATTGTTTCGTAAAAAAATTTAAATAAAGCTATTTTATCGCGGCCATTGTATTCAAATTACCCAATAAAAAAAGAAAAAAAAAGTTCTAAGATGTACTTATTCTTATTTTCTTTACGTTTTAATTAATATAGTTGGTTTTCAAACTTTGTGGATTTTTTGTTTACTGTGAGAAGCATTCGTAATTATTATAAGAGTAGTGGCGATAATTGGTGATTAATTTTAATTTAATCTGAAACATGCAATCGTTAAATTTTGGTAATAATTATTAATTTCGAAGTATTTGTGAAAGTAACTTCGTTTTTTGTGTAGGTACTTTAAAAACGTAAAATGTTAATTTTGTTGCAGATATGTTATTTTCGACGACTAAATTTGGAAAACCTTTACTGTTAATGAACGAGCATAGATTCAATTTGATACACAAAGCCGGTGTGAAATACTATTGGGCTTGCAACAAGGCCGGTAAAGGGTGCAAGATGAAAATATGCACCATTGACAATACGGTTGTAGAGGTTAAAAACGAACACAACCATTGAACTAGTCAACTATTATTAAAATTTTACGTAAAATTAGTTTGACGTAGTTTTTATTGTAGGAGAAAACGCTTTGCTTGATATTAGGTAAGTATGTATTTAAGTGTATACAGGGTGTTAGGGGCGCCTTTGCAAAAACTTTAACCTTGGCTTCAGACCATCATGCTGAACAACGTACAGCAAGAATTTTTTGTCGATAATGAAAAAAATTTACTAATCTAACTAATAATAAATCTAACTAATCGGGACATTTTGTATTATTTTAAAAAATCTTGCTGTGCGTTGTTCAGCATGATGGCCTGAAGCCATGGTTAAAGTTTTTGCAACGGTGCCCCTAACAACCTGTATATTTCGTCCTTACTCTTATTTGCATTTAGCAACGACTTGTTTATTATTCGTTAATGACGTTGCTTCTGTTGAAGCTGATGAGTTTTTTCGCCCGTTTTTCTTGTCAGCTAAAAGATGGCCATAACGGGTCGGTAGGAAAAAAAGTATTTCATTTTGTAAATTTATTTGAATAAAGAATTTTTTGACTTTGGCATTTGACAAGTGAGTTGAGTTACTATGCGATTATTATAAGAATAGGACGGGTTGTGTGATGGCAACCCCCCCGCCCTCTTTCTGACTTACTGTCGTTGCTGAAGCGACCCGCGTGTGCATGAGTTAGGGTTGAAGGGTACCTGGTAATGATCGTCTAGTTATAGGATTGATAGATAGGTGATTGTAATGGATTGGCAATCTACTATTAAACCGTGGGTTGTATTACCACAACAAAAGTCACTATTAATAGGGAAGGGCTCAGATGGACTGCGCCTGCGGCCTGTCTGTTGTGCCCCTCTACAGTATTTATTTGATCTCAGTATCTATTCCTAATTCTTAGCCCATGAACGGTTTATCGCGTCCCTGAGCGTAGCGACGGCCTTACGTCAGCTGTATTGTGCTCAGCGACAATGCGGACCTTCAAGCTGCGCGTAAGAGCTCTGCTTTCCTGTGTCAATTATATAATCTTTGATTTTGTTTATGTGTTGCGTCAGATCAGATCTGCGCAACGAGCCGTCCCTTTTTGTAATATTTTATGGATCCGTATATTATGTATTAAGGTTTTTTTTTATATTTGCAGGCCTGCTTAGGATCTGGCTCACCGGTATTTTAATGTAAGGATGAGAGGCTCTCACGGATTAGAAATAGAGGTCGGATCAGATAATACGAGCTATCCAAAACTTTAATATTAAATTACTAATAGGCGGACTTTGATCCGGGCTATAACCGATAGGTCTCAAACGGTCTTTGTGAACGTCTCGGTATCACTATAGCCAACAGATTATTCTATTAAAAAGTGGAATCAAATAAATGACTGACAGCAAAGTGGAATTAGATAATAGATTGCCAAAGTTACAATAAATTCTAGTGCTCAAAAATGGTTAATAAATAGGATAGAGAAAGTGGCTCAGCTTTATTGAGCTGTAATATTTACGTTAGATTATTTAGATTATTATAGAATGGGGATAAGCTCTGATGAATATTACTGAAATAGCAGTATTCGGAAAACAACTCGTCTCACAGTTGGCTCCGATGGGACTCGAACCCACGACCTTCGACTGTCCGGGTGACTGCTCTAACCACTGAGCTAAAGGCTCGTCAAATTAATTAGATGCTCTAGATTATTTAAGACAAGAAATGGAAAAGCAGAATAAAGAGGTAAAAGATAATTTATTTCTTTAAAATGATATGAGAAACTCTTTGATTATTTAAACTGAGAAATCCGTGTAACAGATTTCATAGTTCTCAGCACTGTTCCTAAGGCTATAAAGCTGAAGAGAAAACGTACTGAGAGACAAAAAACTCTTCAGAGCCGTAACACATAAAAATAATATATTATTAATATCTATAAATTAGAGTGGTCACTTCGCCAGGAACTCAACTACGGGTTTAAATCAGTATGTTATTAAAATACAGTATAACTACTATGTCAATATAAATATTGTGAGAAAATATGTCTGGGAAGTAACCACTTTGATACACTTAGCTGTATTTCCAGAATAGGTTTCCGCGGCTTCTTAATTTTATATCACTTTCACAATCAGAACAAAACTTGTGTGCGCTCCTCCGAGTCCCGCGATCAAGTGGCTAAGCTTCCATAGCTTCCTACGATCTAACCTTCTTACATCTAGATAATTATACAATACTAATCCCTATTCTAAAGACCGAAAGGTCGTAATTCTATAGGCGTGTTCCGCGTCGGCACGTCTCTCCGCTCGCTCCCCCGCGCTGTCCCGGTGGCTGGCGTCTCTGGGCTGCTTGGATGGGAAAAACCCGCGTGAGGCCAGCGGGACATTGTCCAAAAGGCTCCATTGTTCTGAAAAGCACGATAACTAAAGTCTTTGTTTTACAGGGATGTTCATATACATTAAGGTAGAAAACCGCCTGATAGAATAGGCCCATAAGGCCTATAATACTTTGATTGATCTGAGCTTGTGGCGAGTGGTAATTTCCAAACTAGAAAGTTGGGTAATGCACATCTGCACCTATTGTTTTCGAGTCTAAATAACAGGGTTGTTAGTTTTAAAGCTAATTGCTAGACTATTGTATTGCTTAGGTTTTTGCCTGTCGGCTGCGCATTTTTAAAGGTTTATTGTACGCTGGGTATTTTTAGGGTTTTTTATATTCTTGTTCATTACTTCTCACGTCTTGCATCGTCGTAAGATGCTTTTGTTTAATAGTAATAGGTACGAGCAGATGGCTTGCCATCTCATCTCTCTCCCTGTAGACAGTTGGAACTTTCTAACTTTCTACACCTTCTATACAATAAGTTACCCAAACGCAGCGCATCCCAAAAATAAATAGTATTCTCAAAATAATTTTAATTTACTCGTTATCCTCGCAGCAAACTCAGTCAAACTATCAGGGTTCTACGTTCATCGTTAGTAATATAATATCTAAACAAATGAATGGCGTTATAATTTTCTTTTGTCTTGTTAGAGTATGGACAAACTAAAATATACGTTGTTGTGCGGGTCAGCCGCTATTTTGAATGGTCCGATGTAAAGTCGGGTAAATTTCTTTGTTAACTTTTTACGATCATAACAATCTTCTATCTCCGGGACTCAGGCTACCTACGATCTATATGACCTATCGCAATAGGTACGGAACATATGACCTAGTTCTTTGTTCACGCGCTCGGTTGAATTTGGACGCGGGTGACGCACTGATGTGTGCGACAAATTTATTCCTAATCAAAACAAACCATCTTTCCGAGCCTTTGATATAAACTGAGCCCCGTTATCAGTAACGATATGTACGATGTTTATACACTCACTAAATTTCTCTATAAATTTAAAAACGACTCTACCTATCGCTTGTTTCAAAGCTACAGTTTTATAAATTTGCTAAATGCGTACTGAATGACAAAATAAATCTTTTCCCATATTTTTCGATCGGTAAAAGCTCGTATAAAGCAGCAAAATGATCTCGCCTACCTCTTTCGTTACGACCGGCTTACTAGGCGGTGAATGATTCGCAATCTTATGGTTTTTAATATGATTTCCTTACAATATTATGTTTCTTATAAGATTAATTGTTTTATACCAAGTACGTTCCTAATTTAACAAGATCACTTATGTAAAAAGTGTCAATTGTTTGCATAGTACCATTGTGATAATAATAGTTATAATAATAATTTATTTTAGGCATCTACAATGTTTGTGTTGATTGTTATGATTTAGCTAAGATTTTTAAACTTTAATTAAGTATTCACATTTGTTTTAGCGTATAAATGGATTCGTATCGGATTTTAATATTAACCAGAGACCTTCTTATCAATAGGTTATTTGCTATTGTTATAACTACACTTAACCACGCAACTTATCTGCCCTTTGTCCAGTCCCAAGTTTCAGGACGTTTGAACGTTTCCTCGGCACTGTAGTAGTAGTCAGTACCCACTCCGAAGTACTGGTGACCCGGCAATTGGCTAGTGCCCGCTCGTGTCACACCATATGAAATTGACATATTAAAAAAAAAATAAGTATGGCACCTGTATCCAATACATCAATAACCTCTCCCTCTTTCTTTTACTCTTCTGTGTACCATAGTCTTGGCATTTGGATGAAATTATTATTATATAATTAGTAGTAGGTTAGCCTAATTAATAATATCTTTACAAATATCAATATTTCTGATTTCTTCCTTTCCACAGAGGCAGTGATAATTACATTGCCTTCAAACTACCCTTTAGTTCTACATAATGCTTCAAATATCGCATTATGAGTTAATTGCACCAACACATTCAATTATCGAGCTGTATCGAAACAGACTCACACCACACTAAGTGTAAAGTTTAATCATAGTTAAAACTATTTTGCTCCAAATTAACATTTAACTGTGGGTGTTTCGTGCTAACCAATATAATTATCGAACTGTATCGAAACAGTTTCGTAGCACATTAAGTGCAATAGTTTAGTCATAGCTAAATCTATTTTGCTCCAACTTCGCCTTTGATTGTGGGTTTATTGTACCAACCAATTTAATTATCAAACTGTATCGAAACAGTTTCATACCACACTGTAAAAGTTTAATAGTAGTTAAACTATTTTGCTCCAAATTCACCTTTGATTGTTGGTTTATTGTACCAGTCAATTTAGTTATCGAACTGTATCGAAACAGTTTCATAGGACACTAAGTTTAATCGTAATTAAACCTATTTTGCTTCAAATTCGCATTTGATTGTGGTCGTATTGCACCAACCAATTAAATTATCGAACTGTATCGAAACAGTCTTACACCTTCGCTAAGTGTAATAGTTTAGCCGTAGCTAAATCTATTTTGCTTCAAACTCGCATTTGATTGTGGTCTTATTGCACCAACCAATTAAATTATCGAACTGTATCGAAACAGTCACACACCTTCAACCATAACATGTGTTGCTGGAATAGTATTATTTAAGCTAACTTAAAGAAGATAAGTACCTGTCTCATAATAGTAAATCGGAAACTTTAACCGCATGGATTTATTTCCAGTAAATGTAGAACTCCAAAACACAGCTGACATTGATCATAATCCTCATATAAAACAGATAATTGGTGTATAATAGCTTACTTTAAAATATCACAGTTAGCTATTTGCGAGGCTCGAACCCGCAGCTGTGGCTATTGTGTGTAGCAAACCACACGAAGCCTGTTCGTGATTATCATAATTCTAAAATGCTTTTCTATAAATCTATGTGATTTACACATTTTTTAATCATATTTAATGTGCCAAGATCTCTCCCCGTAGCTTCTATATCCAATCCTAGATATTATTCTAGATAATTGAAAAGTCGTTAACTTGTTTACTTAACCATTGTGGTCAAGCAATACTTATCGCAAACCTAATAAATTGAAATGTTTTCCTATTAAAGACAGGAGTAAAGTTAAACTATTTAATATAAATACTTAACTTAAGTATATCCGGCAATTTGCTCTGTCAACTTTCCACTGCTGGCCTTCCATCATTGGGATATCCCTTACTGGGTGCTGGTTTCTAGCTAGAGTGACAACGGGAAATCACACAGCGGAATCGGTGATTCGTTCTCGCAGCATCTCGGAGTCCCAGGTTCCGCAATATGGAATTGATAACATTGAAATTGAGATGTATGAACTAAGAATATCCTTACGATGTGTATTCTTTTCTTGAAGATTAATAGTAACCTATCAGCTAACTTATCCTCATAGTACCTTAAATTTTAAACTATACTCTAACTTAATCTTAGAACCACAGTTGTATCTATCAAAGCTATGTTTTAAAACCCACATGTTTTCGTCGGTCTCTTTTAACTCGTAAACGTATTTATTGTTAGCCCGAGCTTTTGTATAAAGACATCTATATTTTTTTGTAATACCGGTAACAATAGATCTTTTATGTTCCGCGCTTATTTGTAAAGAAGCAACAAAGTCTTTGACCGTCAATTCAGCTAGTTTACCACGGCCTATTGTCTTATTATAATTCCCACGTAAACCGAAGTCTCAACTTCCCTCTGTACGTTAGGTTCATTTTATTAGGTATTCTATTATTTCGATAGTTTAACATTCCTCGCACAATCCTTCAGTATCATTACAAGAACCGATTATTGTTTTTACTCCTAAGTGTTTAATGTTTCAGTTTTCAGTTTTCGTCAGGACAACATCTAATCACGCCTCTAACCCTCTCTAACCAATCAAAATTTAGTATTTATTAATCTTGGTAATTTCCGCAAAATTAGGACAAGCATTTCTATTTGGGCATCGACAATGCCTACGTCATTCCGAATTAATCGTTTTACGCCCTCACTTTTAGATCCGAACGCACTCTGTACATTGATGATAATTTAAATTAACCTGAGTTTTGAAATACTCGTATAATTCAGTCGCAATACCCGTTATTTGAATAGCCGGTGTCAATCAACGCTTATGCTTTCTAAAGATTTAGCTTTTTGGTTATCTGATCTTTTACTAATAATAATAATAATAATCTCTAAACAGACAAACGTTTGACTTGACGTATTTAAATCTACTTGATCTACACGCGACCTAGTGTTTTCCCGAACATTATTTCCTTGTAAATTATTATTTTAATTTGGACTTTTTTGCATTCACGATGCTATTTTTATTATTGCAAATATTGAAAATTAGGTATAAGAAAAAGTCAACCCGGCGCGTCACTATATAATCCGACATAATAATTGTTATTAGTAACTATACTATTTTCCCGTACGTAACTGTACGCGACTAACAAGACAAAAGTTAATTACAACCTGCAAAGTCACACAGTATATAAAATGTATATAAATTCAAGTAAGATAAGCAGCGACCTGTAAAATAACACAATTAATAAACAGCTACCACCTTTAAAACTAAAACCTTCTACCAATCCAATAAAAGAGTTAAGATTTTATTGTAAAACAAAATTCTCTCCCAGATATAAAGACTAGATCTATCTCTCCCAGATATTAAGATTTAATATGTATATGTATTTAATAAAATTACAGGTTCTACGTTGTGTATTAGTTATCTCTCCCAGATATTAAGATTTAATATTATTATGTATATTTAATTAATGAAATTAAAAGTTCTACGTTGTGTATTAAATTAAATGTAGTAAATAAAGTTCTTTGAATCTAGTTGTGTCTATTTTTATTGACACAAGATCTAGAATCCTGGTCACGCGCAGCACGTGTGATGGCAACCCCCCCGCCCTCTTTCTGACTTACTGTCGTTGCTGAAGCGACCCGCGTGTGCATGAGTTAGGGTTGAAGGGTACCTGGTAATGATCGTCTAGTTATAGGATTGATAGATAGGTGATTGTAATGGATTGGCAATCTACTATTAAACCGTGGGTTGTATTACCACAACAAAAGTCACTATTAATAGGGAAGGGCTCAGATGGACTGCGCCTGCGGCCTGTCTGTTGTGCCCCTCTACAGTATTTATTTGATCTCAGTATCTATTCCTAATTCTTAGCCCATGAACGGTTTATCGCGTCCCTGAGCGTAGCGACGGCCTTACGTCAGCTGTATTGTGCTCAGCGACAATGCGGACCTTCAAGCTGCGCGTAAGAGCTCTGCTTTCCTGTGTCAATTATATAATCTTTGATTTTGTTTATGTGTTGCGTCAGATCAGATCTGCGCAACGAGCCGTCCCTTTTTGTAATATTTTATGGATCCGTATATTATGTATTAAGGTTTTTTTTTATATTTGCAGGCCTGCTTAGGATCTGGCTCACCGGTATTTTAATGTAAGGATGAGAGGCTCTCACGGATTAGAAATAGAGGTCGGATCAGATAATACGAGCTATCCAAAACTTTAATATTAAATTACTAATAGGCGGACTTTGATCCGGGCTATAACCGATAGGTCTCAAACGGTCTTTGTGAACGTCTCGGTATCACTATAGCCAACAGATTATTCTATTAAAAAGTGGAATCAAATAAATGACTGACAGCAAAGTGGAATTAGATAATAGATTGCCAAAGTTACAATAAATTCTAGTGCTCAAAAATGGTTAATAAATAGGATAGAGAAAGTGGCTCAGCTTTATTGAGCTGTAATATTTACGTTAGATTATTTAGATTATTATAGAATGGGGATAAGCTCTGATGAATATTACTGAAATAGCAGTATTCGGAAAACAACTCGTCTCACAGTTGGCTCCGATGGGACTCGAACCCACGACCTTCGACTGTCCGGGTGACTGCTCTAACCACTGAGCTAAAGGCTCGTCAAATTAATTAGATGCTCTAGATTATTTAAGACAAGAAATGGAAAAGCAGAATAAAGAGGTAAAAGATAATTTATTTCTTTAAAATGATATGAGAAACTCTTTGATTATTTAAACTGAGAAATCCGTGTAACAGATTTCATAGTTCTCAGCACTGTTCCTAAGGCTATAAAGCTGAAGAGAAAACGTACTGAGAGACAAAAAACTCTTCAGAGCCGTAACACATAAAAATAATATATTATTAATATCTATAAATTAGAGTGGTCACTTCGCCAGGAACTCAACTACGGGTTTAAATCAGTATGTTATTAAAATACAGTATAACTACTATGTCAATATAAATATTGTGAGAAAATATGTCTGGGAAGTAACCACTTTGATACACTTAGCTGTATTTCCAGAATAGGTTTCCGCGGCTTCTTAATTTTATATCACTTTCACAATCAGAACAAAACTTGTGTGCGCTCCTCCGAGTCCCGCGATCAAGTGGCTAAGCTTCCATAGCTTCCTACGATCTAACCTTCTTACATCTAGATAATTATACAATACTAATCCCTATTCTAAAGACCGAAAGGTCGTAATTCTATAGGCGTGTTCCGCGTCGGCACGTCTCTCCGCTCGCTCCCCCGCGCTGTCCCGGTGGCTGGCGTCTCTGGGCTGCTTGGATGGGAAAAACCCGCGTGAGGCCAGCGGGACATTGTCCAAAAGGCTCCATTGTTCTGAAAAGCACGATAACTAAAGTCTTTGTTTTACAGGGATGTTCATATACATTAAGGTAGAAAACCGCCTGATAGAATAGGCCCATAAGGCCTATAATACTTTGATTGATCTGAGCTTGTGGCGAGTGGTAATTTCCAAACTAGAAAGTTGGGTAATGCACATCTGCACCTATTGTTTTCGAGTCTAAATAACAGGGTTGTTAGTTTTAAAGCTAATTGCTAGACTATTGTATTGCTTAGGTTTTTGCCTGTCGGCTGCGCATTTTTAAAGGTTTATTGTACGCTGGGTATTTTTAGGGTTTTTTATATTCTTGTTCATTACTTCTCACGTCTTGCATCGTCGTAAGATGCTTTTGTTTAATAGTAATAGGTACGAGCAGATGGCTTGCCATCTCAGTTGTTGACAAACTTCACTCTGAAAAGGTAGAGTTCGCAAGAAAGTGCAAACAAAATGTTTTTTTTTATTTTGGCAGAAGTTGGTTTGGGTATTGCCACTTTCAAAACGAAGTTTTTTATTTTTTAAATGCACAAACATTTGAACAAATGTTTGGACATAATATGTTTAGCGTAGCATGTACACCACCAATAGTACACCACGGGTATTTGAGTATTTGTTCAAAGCTTTGATAAAATACTAGAAGATATTTCTACAGTAGGTACTTTGCAATGTCAGAAGGAAAAGTCTTCAATGTCTTGATAGCAGAAGCAGCTGCAGTAGCAGCTCAGACCAGCGGGACGATGATTCTCAAATGAGTGGAATAGAAGAGGTGGAATAGCATTAGCAAGCATGTGTTTTGATTTACAATTGGCGGATTCACGAAAGGCGCCTCCCCGAGTGGCTTGATTGAATCGTTCCCTGTGATACCAATACCCGGCGCTGCCGAATCTAACTTCAATCAACGTGCAGAATCTAGCTGGCCAATCCTTTTACCATGATAGACCAATTCAATTTTTCACTAGACCCCTAATTTACCAATTTTATTGTAAAGTTGATTATTAAATTATTTTCATGACTTGAATTCCTGTTTTATTTAAATACTTAAACCAGTAAATAGAATCAAAATTTAATTTATTCTATGTTATTGAAGCAAAGTATTAAAGTAGGTACCCCGCAGAACAATGTATGAAAAAATGGTTTCAGTTAAATATTACAAAATTTTAATTTGATTGAGATTCAAATTACCTGATCATTTTCGTAAAAACATAAGTACTTTCATGAGTCCTTTACTGTCCGAAAAAATCAAGTTAATGATTTGTACCTATTTATCTGCAAATTATTCATATGTTTTGGTTTGCACAAACATCATTATTTATCGTAAGCTATGACATGAAGACATGACCCTGATTCACGATAAATTTCTTTTTTTGCACACCATACTGAAGTGAAGTGAAGTTAGTTTGACAGCACTTTGACAGCTTGACGTCACAACATTGACGGTGTCCCTATCCTATTCTTATAATAATCGCATAGTAAATCTTCCCATAAATTATGAATATTTTATATTATTTATTTTTCAAGACTCAGCTGATTGCCTTTGAAACCAGGGCTGGTATAAAACCTTCAAAAAAAGTTGCGCGGCATTTAATTTCAAAAAGACCGACAAGAAGAGACAACGCTATAGGTACGTTAAAAAGAAATGCATGATGGATGGTCAATCATTCAATCACTTGATTTTAATCAGAGTGCCGGGTGCCGGCCAATGGGTGGCCAAACATTAGTTTATATTAATAAATCACTAATTAATATTTTTAGACACTTTTCGTTTCAGAAATCCAAGGTGCCTTTAATTGAGAATTAATTGTGACAGTCTGTCAGCTAATTTTAGATGTGGTTTCAGATGGTCGTTTCAGAACCCGGGCGAGAGTCATATCAGAAAGATTCCGCCGTTTAATTACTTTTGTGAAGTATTTTTGAATAATTTAAGGTCAATAAATTGTATTTAATCTTTACTGTGTCTTTCTCTTAGGATCTATCAATATCGTTGCAATAATAAAATCGATAAAAAAATGAAAATACATACCTACCTATTGTCAATTAGTAACCAGTGTCTTTTATGACCTTTATTATATTCTTTTCAGAACCCATATTTACAGTATCCCGCTGGGGTCGACCAGTGATTGAAATAGGTCCCTACCGGTACAATCGGCAAAGCAGGTGCAAAGAGCCCAGAGTCAACTGGGTCTGCGTCAAGCACAGGTCCAAGGCCCAGTGCAAGGCCACCCTCACCACCATGTACAACGTCATCGTGAAGTTTAATAGGACCCACAGCCATGACTGATGATACCGATGACTATGACGTTATCAAATGAGCTCGATAGTTATCATCAACAGTCATTTCAATCTGCTGTGTATATGTCGCAGCCAAATGGTTGAATCCGCCATTTAATTAAACGCCTAGGCCAATCATTTTTTCCGTAAGCTATTTTATCGTCCCCTAAGTTGACGGAGTCACAAAAAAATAACCACGAAGTTAAAGACGATCGCTAAGCTGCACTTCGCGATCGCCTTAAATTTCTAACGTATCACGTGTTCTACAGGACTTCCGATGCGTACATGCTGCCATACTAACCATCCGCCTGCGACATATGCATGCTGGGTCTGGGTACACTTTCCTATAAAAGGATCGGACTGATTTAATTATAATGTTTAAAATGTTTATATTAATATCAGAAACAAGACACAGGTATTTATATTCAAATATTTTCCATATTTTTGGAGGTATAGCTCATCAAACTTTCTTATTAGACAAGGACAGCGCTAGACACAGATGACTTCAGATGTGCTTAGCGCCATACTCCCGCCATATAAAATTTCGTTTTAGAAAGAGATAGCTAGAGACACAGTTTTTCACAATTCAGCAGCTCATTACTTGCTTATTAATCAACATTTTGAATATTTTTTTTCACTGTTGTTATTCTTCAATGTTATATTTTTGAATGTTACTATTAAATATTTACATATCAATAACAGTCCGATCCCCTAATGGACGGAAATGAGTGTCTAAAAATCATTGATGGATAAGACCGCTCCTCAAGGTGGTTCGATGAGCTCAGTAGCGCCACTAATGGAACCGAAAAAATAGCATGCACATGTAGCTTTTGACCACGAGCAAATAACTTCAGCGTAATGCTTGCGCAAGTAACCCTCATCTTTACTAGCTTCAGCTACATGCACCGTGTACAAGCACACTTAAAAGTTCTATTATATTACGCTATGTAGTTAGTTAAGGTTAGCCTGAAAACAACATTACAAACCATACATTCGGTTCCAGATATCGAAATTGTAGAGCTGAAACCAAGTACCTTGATCTTGTACGTTGGAAACTACAGATACAACCTGAAGAGGCAAAACATTGATTCCAGTAAGTACTGGTCGTGCAGTCGCGCTAAGAAGGGATGTCGTGCCACTATCACCACCAAGGGCCGTGCTATCGTCAAACGAAACCACGACCACAACCACACTAGCTCAGGGCTACCGATGGTAGAGCCGTCATACCCTTGACGTTGAAGCAGCGGCAGCGGTCAAAAACTTTGGTAGGGATCACCAGGTGTCAGACTTCCTCTTTCGGCAAGTTATTTTAATCTTGTCAACTTTATGATGAACAGGAAAAAGTAATGTCATTTAATAAATACTAAATTTAAATATCTTCTTTTCTATAACACATTTTTGCAATTTGTGCCTATGCGGACCGCGTTTTCTGCACGCGCCGTGTGGTTGACGCGAGTTTATATCGATACTATGCTCGTCAACGCAGATTTTTTCTACTTCAGTTTCAATATTTTAGATTTATATTGTAAAAACATTTAGTGAAATAAAAAAAATTTTATTTCACTAAATGTTTCTACTCGTTTGCGTACCGGGTTGTTCATTATGTTTATAAACCGGTGGGACTCCCCATCAAAGTATCGTTGGGTGAAGTTCCATACCAGTCGCTGAATTGCTGAATTAAACCACTTAAAAATGTATTTGCTAGCCTTAGTTTTAAAGTTACTGATAGATATATTTTTTTAAACTAAGAACCAAGGTTTTTTAAACGGTGATTTGCAAACCAACTTACGTTATTTGTAATTATTATTTTCAGATTACATTCAAAACCAAACAATATCACCGCAAAGTTTAGAGGAAAGACGGGAGAAAAAACGACAAGCCGAGATAAGAAGAAGAGCAAAAATAAAAAGCGATACAAAATTATATAATGCATTAAAAATGAAGGCAAGAGAACGGTATCACAAAAGAAAAGCTGAACGGAAAATTGTACCAGTGAGTGAGATAAGTAGTGTAAGGAATAGGGCAGTGAGAGAGCAAAACCACATTAAAAGCCGACTTTCTCGCCAAAGAAACAAAGAGCGACAAAAACTTGCTTTTGAGGAAGTTATAATTGAGTGCCCTGAATCTTCGAACTTGCGTGCTACTCCGTTTTGAGAACAACGTGTTCCAAGAGTAGGACCTATACGAGTAGGGACAGCAAGAGCACCCATTGGACCTGCAAACTGAAGAAGACTACTGGCTGCATGGTTACTCACTGCCCTCACCAATGACAAAACAATGATCAAAGTTAAGGGGACACACAACTATAAACCTAGCGGCGTTTCTGCCCCTTTTTTTATCAACATACCACTTCACGAACTAAAACAAAACACATATATGGCGCCGATTAATTGATTTTTAAATAGAGAAAAGGTTACGACGAATACAATCTTACGTCATAAATTACAAGAAGCTATAAGAAATAAGACCGCACCTTTGAGGTGAAGCTCAAAGCTCAAGCTAAGTCTAGGAACTAATATGTTAATTTGAGATAGGATAGACGGACAAATCACTTCGTGGTTTAACAATTTATTTATACAGGTTATCTATACTAGAGATATTGTTGATTGAACATCTTTTTATAAATTAATAGTTATTTGTTATACAAGAGAGCAAAATCATTTTTCGCTACGAGTGCTGAATTTAAATCACGAACTAGCGAAGTAGTCTAAAATTGAATCACGAGCGTAGCGAGTGATTCAAATATAGACTACTGAGCATAGTGAGTGATTTAAAGGCACGAGACATCAGAAAATTTTGCTCTCGTGTTAAACATACAACTTTTCACCTCTACCAGCGAGAAAAGTGTTACAGGTCAGAAAAACAACATTGAAGGCAACATTTAACAATAAAGAAAACATCAAAATTACAAAATTAATAATTAAGAGTAAAATTGGTGCAATTATGGAAGTTGAAGGTAACTGTTTGCATTGCGTTCAAAAACTGCACTGCATGTAATTTTTATGAAAACCAAACATGATAATAATAAGCGATATAATGTTCACTTCATATTATTTATTTTAAATATTGCGTGTTTAATAAAAATCAATGGTAGTACAATCGTATTTATATAATTTGTTATTAGAATTCATTAATTTTTCTTATTTTATATTTATATCATGCATGCGACCTCATTTCGTACATACTCTTCATTTCGAACCTTTGGTATCCGTGTATTTATTTTTTAAGCTTTATATTTCATGTCCATCGACATAAAGCTATCTATCTATCCTTTTTGCTCATATTAATTTTAAAAGTCTCATCCTTGTCACTCTATTTCTTTTTTCTTAATTATTTCAAAAGTTGGTGTAAGAAATTAAAAAAGCTTTTTGCCTCACGCTCGCAGCAAAAATCGATTTTGCTGCGAGTTTTTAGGCGCCAAAAGCGCCCTTTTCGAACTGGAGAGGTGAAATAGTAGATTTCATTACAAGTGCGGAAAGCCTGTCATTGCAAAGAGTTCCGACAAATGTCTACCCGAGCCGAGGCGCAGCCGAAGGTGAGGGTTGACAGTCGGAACAAGTTGCAATGACGGTTCCGCACGTGTACTGAACAACTATTTTTAATACAGTTGCGAAAAAATTAAGCAATTTAATAAAATTATAAAACAAAATAAACTCAACTAACTAATCGTAAAAGAATATAAGCAGAGACTTTTTTTTGTTTTCTTCACCCATTCTGGGTTGGCAAAGGAAACTATGATCATACAGCCAAGGCTTCAGTAGAATTTTTTTATTGATATGAAATGAAAATTAAATAAAATGAGATGAAATGAAATGAAACCTAACAAAAGCAATCCGAATCCTACAGGAGCGCCTTTCCTTATTTCTCTCTTTTACCACATCGTTTTCCATTAAAGCCACATTATTGCACTAATTCCACCATACTAAGTACTTACCACAATAAAAACCAGAAAAAACTAATTTAGAAAATTAAGAAATAAGGTCCCTCATTTTCTTTTCACTTATTTGCGCAAACTCCTATAAGCAGATACTATGGTAAATAGTGCACGTCATACCATATTTAGTAATCTGTGGTCATACAGCCAATTTTATGTATTTTTTATATTCATAAATTTAATTTGGCCGATACTAATATTAATTTAATGTTTAATTAAAATTACTTTTAAATCTGATATTGAAACAAATTAGTAGCTTCTTTTTAGAAATATTTGCATGAATCATAAAAACTTCTATGATTTTTTTTTAGTAAAAACTTCGTGGTTGGTTTTTGACCGTTGATATGTTGATATTTTGACAGTTGGGAAAGAAAACGCACGAGTTCGGGAAAGGTAAAGAAAAAGTTCGAGTGTGTAATAGCCCACATCCCGAACGCTATACGTCCCTGCAATACGCCACTTTTTGAGCAACTGTATTAAAAAAGACTATTTCAATATTTCTTCAAGAAAAGACATCAACGAGTTATTGTAAGCTGTTACTTTAAAAAAAAAATACACAACATCTAGGTGTTTATCTGATTCAGAAATAATGGTAGCTTAAGCACTTATGTTACAGAAATCGGTTATAATGTTGGTATTGCAAATACTATTAATATATATTTATATAACACCCAGACCCGGGACAGAACAAACTTAATTGATCATCACATAAATGTTTGTCCCAGGTGGGAATTGAACCCAAGACCGCTGGCTCAGGAGTTATGATAAGTACCACTGCGCTAACGAGCCCGTCCTTTAGAAGTTAATGAATTTTAAAAGATAAGCCTTTTTATACATTGTTTTTATGATAAATGTTGTTCTAATCTAATTGATAAAAAACCACATCAAAAAAGTAAGAAATAATTCCTCACCAAATAAATAACGTAAGTACTTTGAAGTCGGGCGTGAAACATGTACAATTTTTTGTTGTTTTTGTTAAAACCCGCCCGACTTCAAAGTACTTACGTTATTTATTTGGTGAGGAATTATTTCTTACTTTTTTGATGTGGTTTATTAGAAGGCGGTTTTATTTTTTTATAAAAATAATTTTTATTTCACTCTTTTTAGTGCATCGTGCAGGAATTTACGTGTTTTCTGGTAAATAGATATGTGATCAAACTCAAAACCTCCTTTTTCGAAGTCGGTTAAAATACCTTGAGGTATCCCCTTTTTAACAAAACAAGAATCATCTAAATCGGTTTATAAACAAAGGAGTTATGCCTAAAGATACGTATTAAATTTACATAAAGTGGTAACGATAACGACAGTATTTTCAAGATTTCCTGAAAACTACTGAACCGATTTCAAAATTTCAAAAAATGGGACCAACTTGGAAACCAACCTGATGTAATAACGTTTGAACCATTTCAATCGGTTCAGCCGTCTTCGAGTAATCGGTGGACATACACAAAAAAAAAAAAAAAAAACATACATACAGACGAATGAAGAACCTCCTCCTTTTTGATTTAGAAGTCGGTTAAAAATATGATAATACAGCATTATTATTTGAATTTTATAAAAGTGCTTATTTTTAATTAGGAATGCAAAAATGTAGACCTCAGACTCAAAAAGTTGTTAACTTTACTGTACGAAAAAACACCTAAGTGTTTTTTAATTTAATTGCTGAACTCAGTCATGTTCAAATCCATCATTTGGGAACTGTATATTTTACACAGATCAGTTCGTAAAGTAATGGCTTAAGCCTATCTGGTATCCAACGACAAAACTATGAAATGTGGAAGGTACTTTCTTTTTTGGGAACTTTTCGTTTCAAGAGTTATGTTGCGTAAACACAAGTCCTCTCATTTTGACCTGGATTTATCTACGAACATAAGACTGTTCAATAGAATATTCAAAACTGAGAAATGTAGCACTGTGCTGGGAAGATATCATTACATACACTTTAGTTCAGCATTACACAACAAAATAAATCATAAATTACTCATTTACAATCTGCGCTTTTGCGAGGTTGAAAAACTGTCGAGCGAGTGGCTAAAAAGCCTTTCATATGATACTGTTGAATCTCTTGTTTAATAATATGCAAACAAAAACATATACACACACACACGCACACACACACACATGAACACACATGCACACACAAAAACACATACACACACGCACGTTAAATTTTTATAACCAAGTTAACTGGTAACTGTAATATAATGTAAGCATTTTTTTATTTATTAAATAAAAATTTATTATTAAATAAATTTTTAACAGTTCTTGACCTTATATGGCACAGTCTTGACTAGTACAACTACTACTAATGTCCGAGTGGTACTGGTAGTTACTCTAGTAGCAGTGTCCGCCGAAAATTATGGCGGTGTCACTGCTAGTCACATCGCCTGTTTTATATATTTCTTTTAGAAAACTTTTTTTACTGTATGGATAGTTTTATTGTTTTGCAATATGTTTTTCAGATATATCATTTAGTTCAGCAGTACTATTACCGACAACAAGGGGTGGTCAAAAGCTGATTCACCAAGATTGAGTCTAAAAGCTAACACACACCAAAAAGTATCGCAGACATGCATTGTGTCTGCTTGCGTCATGATTTTGTAATATTTGAACTTGTTCGCGTGGGTTCACACCGACCGACGGTTATTGCGAAGTAAATGTGATTGATAGGGAATTTGATTAAGATATTTTGAAATAATTCGATTAGCATTTAGAAGATATAATTGAAACTATTTTGGACGTTAAGCGTTTAGTTATGTGTCAACTGTGCCATTTAACAGTTCGAACATAAAACAGTGTTGAAACTATCAATAAATCAAAACTTTTTGTAGTTAAAAATGCAAATTAAACTGAAATTGAACCTTCACCTGTTTTGTTCCAGCTGTTTTCGGTGTCACTCGCTCAGGTACAAAATGTTTGCATTACGGCAATAACCAGTACACCGTACATCAGAAAGAGGGGACCAAGCTGCGCTGGCGCTGCGTCAGGAAGAACTTCGGCTGCCCCTCCTTCGTAGTTACTATGGACAACAATATCATCAGGGCCAGAGAAATTCATAATCATGATAGCTAAATTAGATATTGGTTTAATCAACTCTTGGTTACCGCTGTTCCAACATACGCAATTAAGGTTAATGGCCCCTTTTTCTGTCATGGATTGTTCCACCCGCACCTGCGGACCTGGGTGCCTACCATCAACTCTTATTGCGGTTTTGTTTAGGACCTAAACTGAGCTGCTTCGCTTATTCGTACCACGACAGCTTAATATCAATGACAGCGATTCAGTGATCATTCAATTACATTTCAAGCTATTATGACACCTGCAGGTTATACCCATTACCCGTCCTTTTCACTCTCCGGGCATGACCGAATCGAGTGAAACAGACGGGTAGAAGAAATAAGGACACAAATCGTTCGGTCATTCATATTTAGCAATTCATTTGCGATCCAATTTTTAGAAGGTCATAGTACGAAAGAAAGCAATTCATTTAAGGAACCTATTCTGCATCGCGCTATTTTTGAATCGCTGTCTTAAAGTTGATGGTATGCACCCAGTGGTGCGATTCTCTAAAATTCAATTAACAAACTCGACGTTCTTTTCGCTTGACATTCACTTGTTTATAATGAATTTTGACATAAAGAATCGAAGTGAACGACAATGCCGGTCTTCTTGCCGGTTCTTCTCCAAGGCCTCCCGCTGTAGGGTTTGCGAACCGATGGCGTAGCTTCTATGACGTTCACAAGTATTGTAAATAACAATCTAAATTGAATAAACAAATTTGAATCTTGAATCTTGAATGTGACGGTGAAACTTCGTTAAGGAATCGCACTCCTAACCTCTGAATCACAACCATTCGGAAAGGGAATTGGATTGGAATTTTATACTTTGTCTTCGTCTATTCTGAAGTGAGTGACAGAAACAATGCATAGGTAGGTACATTCGGCAATCGGTAATGTTTCCTATTGTTTGTGAAAGAGGTGGCCAGTTAAGATGTAGGCTGAGACGCGTGGGCGTAAACGGTAGATATGTCACATGTCGGTATTATAAATATCCTAAAAAAAATTACCACCAAGTTAAAGGCAATCGCTTCGCTGCGCTTCGCGATCGCCTTATATTTCTATCACGTATTCTACAGGACTTCCGTAAATTTATAAATTTCCTAGGAAATTTATTAATTTGCAGTTACTTGTTATTTTCCGGTGACAGATATAATATACACAATACTTATCCGTATCGCTATGAAACGATGTTTAGCGCCGCACGTGTCACATCGTTCCGGGAGCGGCCGTATAGGCCTCCCGGACAGATGTGAACCAGCATAAACTTCAAATACCGTTGACTGTACTTAAATACACTAATTATGTATAGCTGAGTACGATTGTATTTATATTTATTAAAGTATATACATTCAAGTCTGGTCAAACTACGATTGTTTGTGTAAAATTGTTAAACCTAGTCTTTATATTTAATCCTTGTAAATACATTAGGTATACAATAAATACTACAATTGGTGTTAGTTTTAGCACAGAATAAAATAATAGTATAAGTACAGAAGCTGCACTCCGCTAAACCATTTAAATAAATAGCAACTCTAACATCAACGCATTAAAGTGGAATTCAGCTTATACGGCGCTAATTACGAACGACCAGACGTTGCATCTCTTTCTAACGCATACATCTTAGCTCTTCTGCGGATCTAATTTCTTCGGATTTTGCACCAGGCGAGAGTAGCGCGCAAGTACGTCGAGCGACTGACATCTGGTTTTAGGCTAAGTTAGTAAATGGTTGTATTGTAATATTAAGCTAGCAATGTTAATAACGTCTTCAATAATAATGGTACACAGTATGTTTTTATTTCTTCTTTCTTGTTGCTAAATATTACGCTGCATTGCACCGGAAGCGTTATTTTCTTCATCTACAGCGGTTAAGCAGCGCTTCTCCCACAATCTTTAACCACTGAAGAGCTGTCGATCTTATCTCTAACTACCGGAATACAACAAAGCTATGAACTTTATTTAAGTCTAGGTCTTAACCAAACCTAAAATAATATTATGTATATCCACTGGAAATTGATACCCGGACCTCTGGGTCTGTTACCTGGCGATGCAGCAGACGCAACACGACAAAATGCAAGGTCATCACTACCACCATTTATGACATGAAGCTGGCATCTTTTTGCATTTAAGTAATGAACATAAGCACAAATACAAAGGCATAACCATTATCACATCTTATGCGTGACTCACATTATATTTACTTATAACTTCTTTAGTGTAATAAAGGACTCAATAAATATTTATTAGTTTCCTACTTTTAAGCACTTTTAAGTCATCATCATCATCATGTCAGCCGAACGACGCCCACTGCTGGGCATAGGCCTCCCCCAAGCATCTCCACAACGATCGGTCCTGCGCTGCCCGCATCCAGCGGCCTCCCGCGATTTTTAAGCGATTTTTAAGCGACTTTTAAGTAGTAGGTACCTAAATATGGGAACGTAGAAAGTAAAACTCACTTTTGTTATAAAATTTAGTTGTTCAAATTGCGAGAAATAAGCATGCGAAATATATCATTACCGTAAGACCGGGTTATTTTGACCCAAAATAGTTTTTTTTTATTTACTTTTTGTTCTGCAATATAATAATCAACTGAGCAAATTAATACTTCTCTTAATCCTTCGAATGACCTACAGCTGACAGATAAAAGTTTATACCACAGGACGGTATGTTTATACTGTTTTCAAATGTGAGCCAAAATTACCTTCGGTTCTACGGTATCAAAATATTTTTGTTTCAGATCTCCAAATTATTATCTCACGTAAAGGTTCCAATCCTGTTTTACTAGTGGACAACCGCTACCGCTTCAACTGGGCGAGGCAGCACTTGACCCGGGCGGTCTGGAGGTGCGTGAAGCGGAACGTGGGCTGTAAAGCCTCCGTCATTACGCATAACGACAAACTTGTCCTACAAAACAATTGCCATAATCATGTTTGATAATATAATACGAGTGTCTGGACACAGAACCCAAGAAAGATTTACAACTAATAAGTGGGAAGCGTGAGTGAAAACTGTTTGCTCCAACTGCAAGTCCCCTCACGTTTTACCTGTTTGATGTTTAATTTCTTCAAGTTGTCATGGCAACTAAATAGCTAGTTTGTGATTCACGCTTCATTCAGTAAAATATGTATAGCATGCTCCTTTGAAGCTTCTTCTAGTGTTCTGTGGCCAGGTCTCTATAGAAATGTTATATAATGTATTATAAATGATAAATATATGTAATATATGTAAAGTCTGAACTGCATTTATTTTTGAACTATTCAAGCTAAAGTTTGCGTAGGTACTGTTCTAACTAAATATATTCACAATAAATGCGTTTATTACAATTGGGTATTTGACAAAAAAAAAATTATTGACCTAAAATGTTCATTGAATTAGTAGCAACACAACATAGGTATTTATTTTCAAATATCTTGCATATTTTCAGCGAAACTTTTTAATTAGACATGGAGAGCGCTATAGAAATGTGACGTCACATTTCTACAGCGCCATACTCTCGCCATAGAAAATTTTGTTTTAGAAAGAGATAGCTAGTGTCACAATTAAGTAGCTGATAATTCGCTTGTATAATACAGATTGAATTTCTTTTTTCACATTTGTTATTCAATAATGTTATGTTTCTAAATGTCATATTTAAATATCTACATTTCAACAACAGTCAAATACCCAATTGTTATGAAAAACGGGAATTCTACCATAATGTTTTTTTTATTAGGACCCCTATTTTATTTGGAACAGTTGCATTTGCATGCGCCATGATCGCGGGAAGTAACAAACATAATAAAAATCTAGTTTTTCTTAATAGGCCCTTTTAGTAGAGAATAGGACTTCAAAAAGGGCGTTACCACGCGTACGAAGTCGCGGATATAATTCTTGACTTTTTATGTGTACTATATACAAAATTATTTTATTCATACTTTTTTTCTTTTCTAGTGTTTTTCACAACTTCGAATCGTGGCCACAATCTTTTAGTGGTAAATGGGCATCGTTTCAGCAAGCGCCGCGTATTTAAAGGCAAGACCACGTGGCGGTGCATCAAGAGGAACCGAGGCTGCAAGTCACATGTTGTCACCTTCGCAAACCACATATTTAAATATACCGAACATAACCATTAATTGCCTCCATTTCCCATAGAAGACCCCTATGCCTATGCATATGAATGACACATTTTAATAATTAAGTCGGATTTTCTGAAGGCAATTAACAGTCAGCGAAATATTCTATCTAGATTGTAACTCCAATCGACTTTTAGACTCAATCCGTTTGTCAAAGTGACTTAACAAGTATACTGATGTATGTATACTTAAAGCTTCACTAACTTTTTATGACTCTGACCAAGAATCTGTTGCTGGATTCGGTAATGTCGCTGATGCTATTTTAATAGTCAGCAAATAAAAAAGCTGGCCGAATGCGTAATAACCGACCACAGGCGATATTTTCTATCCTTACAATTTTCACTCAAAATATGATAAATGCGGAATTAAACAGATGCTTTTTGCAACTTTAAGCTATTGCTAAGTATTTTAAAATCGTTAGTTTCTTAATTTGACTGTAAATAGTGGCTTGTATTAAAATTTAATTAAAGGTATTATAAAAAACATGTGTTTTCTTCATTAATATAATAATAAATAAAAAAATAAATATTTATTTAAATTTTTACTTTTTTGCATTCACAATGCAATTTTTATGGTTGAAAAATGGAAAATGAAGTATTTTGAAAAAATCGACCCGTCTCACAACCCATCGGAGTCCCATCGTTGTCCCATCGGAGCTGGTTGTGAGATGGGTAAATTTTTTCTAAATACTTCGTTTTCCATTTTTCAAACATAAATATTTTCTTTATTGTGCATACAATCAGCAAAAACGTTTTATTTTGAGCCAACATTTTGTGTGGTATGGGACTGAAAATCTTTTTGTATTTTTTTTCATTTATAAGTCTGTTAATTTTCAAATCTCCCTTATTCTTTTGTAGTATTTTTCACAACTTCGATACGCGGCAAACCACTTTTGGTAATAGATGGGCATCGCTTCAGCAAAGTCTACGAAGTCAACGGGAAGACCTCGTGGCGGTGCATCAAGAAGAATGGAGGCTGCAGAGCAAGTGTCCTCACCTTGGCAAACGAAATATTTAAATTAACTGAACATAACCATTAAATTGTTTTACCAGTAGATAGCTACGTTATTACCGAGTGATATAGGCTATGATAATCACGATATTCCCTCGGGAATCATTCATTTCTAAGGCATTATCGGGTAAAGCCGCGCGGCGCTGCTAACGTCACGTAATTTTAATAAAATCATCATAATATACGGTCAAATTTTAGACTTGCGTTTCGTTTTGGCGACACTCTATAATCATTTAACGATTGATGTATTAATAAACATTGTAACGCTACTTTGATGGATTTTAATGGTTGATTCGCATCAGTTTTTGTTAATCAAACCCAGAACAATGGTTTCATAGGTTAGCAAGTAAGAGGATAATTTGGTTTTTCTCTGAACTATTAGCTTTTTCGCTGAGCCTATTTACCTATTTGCATCGCTGTGACACACAATCCACGCATCATATTAGTTTTTGTATAGGTACCTTAATTTTTCACTGTACTTTTTTGTGTGTTTGTGATGCAAATAAATCTTTTTCTTATCTTATCTTATATTTCCGCCCGCGGCTTCGTCCGTGTGGACTACAGGACGTTATCCTGCGGGAATGTGATACTTTGCCGGCATAAAAAGTAGCATATGTTCCTCTACAGGCTACAAAGTATGTATGTCCCAAATTTCAGCCAAATCCGTTCAGCTGTTTTGGCGTGATTGAGTAACAAACCTACAAACATCTAAACATCCAAACATCTCTGAACTTTCACGTTTATAATAATATTATATAGTAGGAAGTAGGATTATCTTATCTTATATTTCCGCCCGCGGCTTCGCCCGTTTGGACTACAGGACGTTATCCCGCGGGAATGTGATACTTTGCCGGGATAATAATAATAATTCTCATCACATGCATTTCATATACTAGGTAGTTTCATAGTTCATGGTCCAATAAATCCTACTAATATTATAAATGTGAAAGTTAAGAAGTTTGGATGTTTAGATGTTTGGATGTTTGAATGTTTGTTACTCAATCACGCCAGAACGGCTGATCGGATTTGGCTGAAATTTGGGACACACATACTTTGTAGCATGGAGAGGAACATAGGCTACTTTTTATCCCGGGAAAATATCACATTCCCGCGGGATAATGTCGTAAAGTCCACGCGGGTAAAGCCGCGGGCGGATAGCTAGTAGTCCATAAATAAATAGTCAGTAGCTCTTGTCAGTTAAACAAGTCTTGAATGGGCGGTACGAAAATAATGACGATTCATAAGTACGTATTTATTATGTCTAAGTTATTTTTTTTATTTTTTTTATTTTTAAGTCTATGTTTTTGTGGAAACCACTCTACCTTTATTTGCAATGAATGTTATCTTGAAGACACCGATTTGAAAGAAATCTAGTTATAAGATGATGGTTATTTTAATTATTTGATCTCATGAAGCCAACTGATCTTATAAGATATTTATATCAAAAAAGGTTTATTCGAATGAACGATACTATTTATCTTTATCTAAGTATTTTGAAATAATTCTAGTTCCGTAATTTATGTAACACCAATGGTGTTTATC
Organism: Crambus lathoniellus; assembly: GCA_949710035.1. NCBI lineage: Eukaryota > Metazoa > Arthropoda > Insecta > Lepidoptera > Crambidae > Crambus > Crambus lathoniellus. The sequence continues at coordinate 7,142,791 of OX453307.1, read as the reverse complement.
AAAATAAAGCTAAAGATAAAATAAAATACATGTTTTTTCTTTTTTCACTCATACCAAATGTCTATATTTCAAGCCAACATTTGTATAGGATGGGCTCTGAAAATCATTAAAAACAAGTGGTCTAATGGTGGTGAATCTGTAAACTCTATTTCAGTGATTCCAAAACTCTGTTGATGATCAACTCATATACATTCTCCGAATATTGCCTTGTACTAAAAAGAGGTTAGGTTGTTCAGCGAAGTCTCGCACGAACAGCCAGGGCAGCTGACTTCTCTATTTAAGAACCATAATCATGATAATAAATTCTATTTCATCTTTAAGTTAGGTGGGTCCAAAACTTAGTGAGTTTCGGACGGCAAGGATCTCCTCATTGTCAACGGATTCACCTTCTACTGTCAGCATCAACTGTTTAAAAATTATCGCTGTACTGGAAGTTCAACCTGCAGGGTGCCTACCATCAACTTTAAGAAAGCGATTCAAAACTGGTGCGTTTCAGAATAGGTTCCTCAAATGAATTGCTTTATTTCGTACCATGATCTTCTAAAACTTGAATCGCAAATGAATTGCTGAATGTCAATGACCGAACGATTTGTGTCCTTATTTCTTCTACCCATCTCTTTCACTCAATTCTGTCATACCCGGAGAGTGAGAGGGACGGGTATAACCTGCAGGTGTCATGTTAGATCGACCGAGTTATGAGTCAAATAAGAGTTCATGACAGCTAAGCGGCTGTGACATGTCGCTGAATCGCTTGTCATTGACGCCATAGAATCTCGATCGCAATTTAAGCTGTCGTGGTACGAATAAGCGAAGCAGTTCAGTTTAGGCTCTAAACAAAACCGCAATAAGAGTTGATGGTAGGCACCCAGGGTTCGAGTCATCGCCACTAAGGACGGGCATATAGTACGCGGTGCTTTTGAACATAATCATGAGCCGCGTAGATATTCTGTTACAAATGGAGTTTATATATAAAAATATAATAAATATGGCAGTTGTTTAATTGAAAGCTTCTAATTCATTTAATTTATTATAAAGAATTTTTTTTATTAAAAAATGTTTTTATTCAATTTGGTTTATTTTCTTAAAACGTAATTTGTAAGCCTTCGAAAAAGGACACTTAGCAGTTCTCGTCGGTCATTTTAAAAGGGATTATTTACACTGGACAAGAAATGTAAATGGTAAAGAAATTATAAATAGAAAAAATGTAGGTGTAATTTCTACTGCCAAAAGTAATGCTTAATTCAGGCCAGGGGAGAGTAGAATAAATTGTACCTACGTGTTTTCAGTTATTATGAATTAGAACTTTTCATATTAATCTAAAGTTACATTGACTTCCCAACAGGCGATTTCTCCGACATCGATTCCGGTGATGACATACCTGGTACCCGTACAAGTTCATCTGCGTCCAGTTGCTCCAGTATCAGTTCTAAAAAAAATGTTGCTAAGCGATTGAAAAATTCTGGTCAAGGTTATATCTCAGTAAAATCTAAAAAAGTAAATCCACGGAAAACAATGGGACCTACATGTACATCTAAATGTCGTTTGTCGTGTGCCGCAAAGTTTACTGTACATAGGAGGACGGAAATATTCGAGTCTTACTGGGAGTTGGGAAGTGTAGAAAGGCAACAGGATTTTTTAAATGCTTGTACAAGAACACTAAATTGTGCTTACCGCCGCATAAAGACCAACAAAATATACGACAGAAAAGAAAACACTGCATATTACTTGCTTAATGACAATAAAGATATCAGAGTCTGTAAAACTTTTCTGATCAACACTTTGGGTATCACGCAACGAATTTTAAGGACTGTGATCGAAGGCAAAGCACGGGTCAGTATAATGTAATCATAATTGTAATTTTCTTTTTGATAAGATATTTAGCGTGATAAAATTATCGGCGCGTGAGCACGTAAGTGACTTGACGTTTTTTAATGTCTATTTAATTTATAAAAGGTGTTTTTTTAACTACCTACTTATATATCTTTTTTTTTTATTTCCTTTTCTATTTCCAAAATGAACGACGCCGCCATGGAAACCATAGCAACCGTTTTTAAAGTAACAAATTAACATATTTTTGAAGTTGATTCGATCCTAATGTGAACTCGACTCCGTCAAGAGTACCTAAGGGGGCTGATTCATGGGCTGATTAATTTAGTCTACCTACCTACTCGTATATTTAGTGTTTTTTACTATGGTAATAGAACATAATGCTGTTGTATAATTTAATCAATAAAACAATATTAAAATCTAATCTTTCTTAAAATTACATCAAATTTTTCCATAAAAATTCATTCTTTAAAATTTGTTGCATTAAAGTGCAATAAATGACAGCAATGTAATACATTTTATTATCTCTATTTTATAAATGTCTTGTCACATGTTTTATTTGCAGTTAATTATTTCGAAATAATAGAACAAGAAAATGTGGACATACTTTGTACTTAGATTTTAGAAGCAAGTCTGTTAGCAGATGGCAGTGCACCAATATTGGCAAATGCAACTCCCGATTTTAAGGAAGGGGAGGTCAACGAACTTTGAGGAGCCCGTGGCGCAGTGGATAGCGCGCTTGGCCTGCGATCGTTGAAGTTAAGCAACGTTCGCAATGGTCGGTCACGGGGTGGGTGACCAAAAACTTTTCATCTCGAGCTCCTCCGTGCTTCGGAAGGCACGTTAAACCGTTGGTCCCGGCTGCACTTGCAGTCGTTAATACCCACCAATCCGCACTGAGCCCGCGTGGTGGGTCATGGCTCATTCTCCTTATCCATCCATAAGGAAGGCCAGTGCCCCAGCAGTGGGGACATTAAATGGCTGATGATGATGATGATGATGAGGTCAACGATACCGGCCTGATCACACGCAAAAACGGGATTTTTTACCATGTTTGTTTTCGAGTTCCCGATATTTCGGCGCAGTAGCACGTTGCACGCCATGATCACGGAGTGACGTCGGTCATTACGAATATCGTGAACTCAAAAACCTATTTAATCATGGTAAAAATCCCGTTTTAATGGGTACTGTTTGTGTCTGTTCTGAAGTGAATACCTGTATTAAAAATACATTAAGGAAACAGCTGTTTTAATATACTAATTCCGTGCAGTTGTTTCATTCCAACAGAAAAAAAATATAATTAATTGAGCCACAAAAATACTAAGTTATGTAAGCCCACCCCTATGCTAGGTTAGATTGGTGTCCAATTAATTACAACGCGTATTTAATTAGACAAAGTTAATATCATTACTAAGCTGAGGACTTGATCATTAATGAAAAATTAATAAATTTTTCAGAATGTTCATACATTCTGAAAAATAGATTAATTTTTCATCTATTTTTCAGAATGTATGAATGTTGTTGTTATTTTAACGATTTCCGTTGTCGAGTGGTGTACGCACCGGGTATCAGAGTGCCGCTATATTGGAGACCCCAGGTTTGATTCTCGGTCGGGACTGTTTGTACCTATATTTCCTCGTGTTCCTTTAATTGTTATGACAAAGGTGCTTAGCTACCTAATTTGGAAAGCACCGTTTGTTACCATTTGCTAGGATCTCTTAATCGTAGAAAAACACTTGTCAATGGAAACACAACTATATTTTATGTTAGTTATTAAGCTCTCTGTTTCAGGGTTAGCCATTGTCATCCTACTAATATTATAAATGTGAAAGTTTAGATGTTTGGATGTTTGGATGTTTAGATGTTTGGATGTTTGTTACTCAATCACGCCAAAACGGCTGAACGGATTTGGCTGAAATTTGGGATACAGATACTTTGTAGCCTGGAGAGGAACATAGGCTACTTTTTATCTCGAAAAAACGTCACATTCCTGCGGGATAACGTCGTGTAGTCCACGCGGGCGAAGCCGCGGGCGGAAAGCTAGTAAAAATATAAACAAAAATTAACTTTTTTTAGTTGCAGTTTATTACAGCGATTTCGTAAAACACATACTGTGTTTTTTTTAAATCGCTGATACACAAAGTGACAAATGTAATAGTTTTACTAAGCGGTCTAAGCAGCGTTGAATGCATCAAAGCGCAAGTAGCGCTTGCTTGCGATGCAAACAGTCGTCACCATCTCGCGCTAGATAGCCAAGCGGGTAGCAAGCGCTTGCGCAGTCAGTGCTTACGCAGGCCGCCACCATCTTGCGCTGCTCTGAGCGAAGCCAGCAGTTCGGGCGTTTAGTAAACTGAAATGTTTAAATAAGATTTCAAAGTTTTGCAATAAAAAACTGTAACATGCATAGTATATAAAACAACAATAATGTGATGTGATGAGAAAAGTGTCATTAAGAAGTACCTAGTTCTGGTGATTTTGAAAATTAAAGAATATTTCTTTAATTTTCACCACTCTACCTACTACCCACAATTTCATTTGCAATAAATTGTGTTACTAATAGTTGTTATTTATAAAGTTGTTTTTTGTTACAATTGAGTTGAATGTTCATGTTCAAGTGCTGAGTTCCGGTTGGGTGAGTCTTTGGGTCTATGTGTGTGTGTTTTTTATAAATAATATTAGCCGAGTAAACTTATATTGACGTGTTGTTTCTCAAAACTATTTGCATTTTAACTTAATTCACTGTTTACTCTGCAACATTTATGCATTATCTGCAACAAAATAACCAGTAAAAATAACAAAGCTGGTGAGCAGGATTAAAAAACGTCACCCTCGACTTTAACAACGCCATTTTTTTCATTGAAATTTAGTCCTTAAGCTGAAGGTATATGGTATGGTTTGTTGTCTTTAAGAAGTATAGTGCATGGCAGGTAAGTTGTATTGAGCAGCTGTGGGCCATATCTTGCTTAGGGTTGACACGGGACTCTTTATGTCTACTTTTATGAATGGACATACAGTTCATTTTACATTTTGTAAAACGTTTTTTACTTATGGCATTATGTATTTTGACATCAGTAAGAATTGCACTTCTTGCACTTTTTTAAACGAATGAAGCTAGAAATGACCGTTACTTTTTTCCATCCACAATGCAATTTCAGTTTTAAGAATATAGGTACACTGTGGACACTTTTTACGCTTGTTTTGACGCTCGTAGTTCATAGGTAAGTATGTTTTTTCGTTGTTGTTTTCTAGTAGATACAAGTTCTTAAAAGAATGAAATAATAATTAATTATTTTATTTTATTCTAGCAATGGAATTAGTTCACAAGGGTAGAGCCGGTAAGATCTATGCAAAAACGCTGAATATTCCTATTGCCAACAAACGAATACCAACTGAAGCCATTCGTTTTGATGGTGTAGGCCATCTTCCAGCACTACGAGGCCAAGGGAGGTGCCGAAACTGTAAGTACGGATACACGTCTGTTTCTTGTATGAAATGTGATGTACGTCTCTGCTTCGTTGCCAAAAGGAACTGTTTTGTAAACTTTCATAAAAAGTCATTGATTTAAATTTAACGCTGACAAAATTGTATGTTTATAGATTATAAAAACTTTTATAATGAATATAATTTGTTCTAACCTCAAAAAATCGATGTTGGTAGCATCATAAGTTTATTATCAGAGCGTCATTTTACACATAAAAAACATGATGGAATTAAATACGAATTTTTGGATATGATTCGTTTTTTTTTTATTATCCTTAATAGTTAATAAAGGAGTGCAGCAAAAACAATTATGTGTGTGTTAAATATTCGTACTTTAGAAATAAACCAATAGTAAAAAGAAAGTGAGATGTTTCCATCGAGTTTAAACCCAAATTCTAACATGTTGAAGTTTAAAGTCCACTGCAAATTATTTTACAGTTTTCTAGCCTGCCTATATTTTCAGAGTACGACTTGTAATACATTGTGAAAGGGGTGCATAATTTTGCGGGGAAACTTCTGGCTATAGTCAATAGTTATAACTTTTATTGTAACAATAACAAGGTAGAACCTGATAAGAAGAGGTATTATAGGTGCACCAAGGGTAACCCTTGCAAGGCCAGCTTGGTGGCCTATCCGGACAACTCCATCACAACCCTCAATAGCCACCATGTTCACATGCCTAGTCACAGTCATCAGCACTGATTATTAATAACAATATCTACACAAAAAATTGAAGTATTTTGTGATTTGACGTAGAAAAATCATTCTGATGCAGTCGTTTAATAGTCCACTTAACAAAGCAGGTGTAGAGTATGTGAGCTGGGACCTAAACAATTTCTTCAGAATTTGTTCAGGATGCTTAGTCGTGGGCCACACTGGAGCGACCGCGGGGCGCGGAGGCGACCTGCGGATCCGCAGGACGCGCGAACACGTACTATTCCCTCCGCCACCGGTCGCGGCGACCGCCGGACGCGCCAGTAGTGTGGCCCCTCCCGTCCGTCTCAATATATTTGTTTTTCCCGCTCAAAGCGGACGCAAGACGCGCCGCTCCAGTGTGGCCCACGACTTAGAAAGTAAACATACCAAAAATACCCGCCTCTTGGAGGGGCGCCGGAGTGGGGGCAGAGATTTAAAGTTCCAACTTTTGAGTTTTTCGCTAATATCTTTAAAACGGTGCTTCGTCGTAGAGAAAAAGTGTCTTCTACGTGAATTACTAAATGCCAAAAGGGCACATGTCCATTGGCCTAAAATGTCCAGGAAACCATAAATCGTAAATATCTTTCTTTAGAATTATAATTTTAGGTACCGTGTTTGTTTTCCTATGGATTTATATGACTTATAGTAATATCTAGTCACACAAATAAAGGTATACAATAGTTACAGTCTACAATTTATTAAGCTCTATATTTTATGGACATGAGCCCTTTTTACACTTAAACTAAGTAAATTTAAACAACGTTTTGTACTAGTTTTGTTCCCTTTTTGCAATGAACGCACTCTTATAACTCGAAAACTATGACGAGTTAATGTGCCATTTTTGCAGATATAACCTTAGAAAAGACAGTTAAGTCAAAAAACTGTTTTTGGTTGAATGTATGAAATGTGCCCTTTTTGCAATAGTGATTCACGTAATGAAAGCTCATATAGTAATTAAAGCCTAGTGGTAAGAAAGTTGTGTTGCCCTCTATCTATCACGATCGCTTTCTGTTTGAAATATATTTTTCACACTTATGCTCTGAAATGTTAATACTATATTTGAGAAAAGAATGCAGTACGTGGCACTTTTCCGAGGTAAACATTCTAAATTTGAAAATCACTGCAGTAATGAATTTCAGTACTTACTTACTGCACTAAAATCAGTGCAGTAAGTAAGTACTGAAATTCATTACTGCAGTGATTTTCAAATTTAGAATGTTTACTTCGGAAAAGGTACTACCCAAAGATATTATGACCAAATTTTTTTCTTTATTTTTTCTTTCGTTATTCCTGTGTATAAAAACAGAAAAAGCAAAGGGACATTTGCACCATACAGCCACATTATTATTAATATTATTTAAGTAATTATTTATCATAATTAGGTTAACTTTTTTTTAAATACGGTGCGCACAGAGTATATTACTTCGTATTGTACCACAAGCGCTATGTACCCTTAGCACGAACATCAATCGAAAAAACAAAATGAGATTTATCATAGACAAAATATCCTTTACTAGTAATTTTGTATGGGAAATATGTACAGCGCCATCTACCACCCAGAAGCGGGTATTGAAGTTGCGCATTTTAGTAGCAAGTAGTAAGTATCAATAGGTTGTATGACCGTTCCACTTGGCCTCACAAACCAATAATAAAAAAACGGCGGGAATGATTTTCAGCGGTTTTGATATCAATACAGTTTATTTATATTGTGTAATAAATTATCAAAATGAGTTCTGCCAATGAAACATATACAGACATTGTATGTACCTACTCCACCAAATTTGAGAGCAGAAGCAAAATGAATAACAGAAAACTTACTGCCAGCAAAATCAAAAGAAAGATACCTATATGAAAACCTACGATCTGATTTGGAAAAGTGAAAAAAGGCGCATACGTTTTCGGAATCTGTGTTGTTGGCGTATTTTAATGATACCTACATCATTAAAATAATATTATTATGGGCGATTTATACATAAGTGTGCCCGGGAAAACAATAACATTTACTTTTAATAATTGCCCGAACATGTGTGATATAAATTTTAATAAATATTATTTAGTTAAACAGTTTTTTTTATATCCTCGCAATTCTTGCGAAAAGCGCTATACAAGCCTTGTACGGTAAGCAAATTACCTTGCCTCGAATGATTAAAGCCCTCGCCTGCGGCTCGTGCTTCAAACCATCCTCGACAATGTAATTTCTTACTTACCTGTCCTCGGATGTAATGTACTATTTCACACTTATGCTCTGAAATGTTAATATTATATTTGAGAAAAGAATGCAGTACGTGGCACTTTTCCGAGGTAAACATTCTAAATTTAAAAATCACTGCAGTAATGAATTTCAGTACTTACTTACTGCACTGATTTTAGTGCAGTAAGTAAGTACTGAAATTCATTACTGCAGTGATCTGCAATGGTACTACCAACTTTTTTCTTTATTTTTTCTTTCGTTATTCCTCTGTATAAAAACAGAAAAAGCAAAGGGACATTTGCACCATACAGCCACATTATTATTATTATTATACTATAGGTAATTATTATATCATAATTAGGTTAAATATTTTTTTAAATACGTTGCGCACAGAGTATATTACTTCGTATTGTATGTACCACAAGCGCTATGTACCCTTAGCACCATGAAGCTCGACTTAATACTGAGAGTATTAAGTCGAGCTTCATGCTTAGCACGAACATCAATCGAAAAAACAAAATGAGATTTATCATAGACAAAATATCCTTTACGAGTAATTTTGTATGGGCAATATATACAGCGCCATCTACCGCCCAGAAGCGGGTATGAAGTTGCGCATTTTAGTAGCAAGTAGTAAGTATCACTAGGCTGTATGACCGTTCGACATGGCCTCACAAACCAATATTAAAAAAACGGCGGGAATGATTTTCAGCGGTTGATTTGATATCAATACAGTTTATATTGTGTAATAAATTATCAAAATGAGTTCTGCCAATGAAACATATACAGACATTGTATGTACCTACTCCACCAAATTTGAGAGCAGAAGCAAAATTAATAACACAAACATACTGCCAGCAAAATCAAAAGAAAGATATATGAAAACCTACGATCTGATTTGGAAAAGTGAAAAAAAGGCGCATACGTTTTCGGAATCTGTGTTGTTGGCGTATTTTAATGATAAATCATTAAAATAATATTATTATGGGCGATTTATACATAAGTGTGCCCGGGAAAACAATAACATTTACATTTAATAATTGCCCGAACATGTGTGATATAAATTTTAATAAATATTATTTAGTTAAACAGTTTTTTTTATTTCCTCGCATTTCTTGAGAAAAGCACTATACAAGCCTTGTACGGTAAGCAAATTACCTTACCTCGAATGATTAAAGCCTTCGCCTGCGGCTCGTGCTTCAAACCATCCTCGACAATGTAATTTCTTACTTACCTGTCCTCGGCTGTAATGTACTAATACGATCATTTCTGCAGTAACAAGTAATGAAAGTGATGGCTGACATTTTATATAAAACTAGCTTTCCGCCCGAAGCTTCTCCCGCGTGGACTACACGACGTTATCCCGCGGGAATGTGATGTTTTTCCGGGATTATTATTATTATTATTATTATTTATAGGGGGGACGCCAGCGAAGCCGGACGGGTGATCAGTCACCTAGGTCGGGACCATTTCACCCAGTTCCCCAAGTCCCCTAAAATCCTCTTCCGGGATAAAAAGTAGCCTATGTTTCTCTCCAGGCTACAAAGTATCTATGTCCCAAATTTCGGCCAAATCCGTTCATCTAAACATCCGAACATCTAAACTTTCACATTTATAATATTAGTAGGATTGTAAGCGATCCCAATTAGGTGGTTAAAAGGATTTCATTTCATTAACTTAAGTTTTACAATTTTACAGTAGAATGGTTAATGAGGCCTGGAGGTAAAAAGATTGGCTTTTTACATGGCTACTCCTTCTACATGCATCACAGGAGTGGCACGTCCGAGGAGTGGCGGTGCAGCAAGGGCAGAATGTGCAAAGTGCGCTTCAGGGCCACTATGGACGGCGAAAGTATCTTTCCGGTCACCCTGGACCATAACCATGACCCCCCGCGCTTCATGGTCCGCGATGGCGTTTATTACAAAATATAGATTGGTATTGTTAAGAGCAAATAAGTAAAGACTTGTTTTCGCAGTAAGTGAACCATGTAACTTTTTTATGATAAATAAAATACTAAAACGCCCCAGAAATGAGACAATAGATTTTTCATTGTTCTCCGGCCCTATTCAGCCGGTCCGGCGTCAATGGCACCCAAGGAAACCAGAGCGGCCGATTTAGGCAAGACGAATTATATAGTAATTGCTGCCTTATTTCTATAGAGATAAGGTAGCATTACAGTTTGGCCCCATTTGGCCGCCCGGGCGTTGAAGAGTAAAAATTAATTTAATAACAAAACCAAACGGTTAAAGATTTTTTTTTCATAACAACTTAACAGAATTGAAAATGAAACAATAGAAATTAGTTACCCATCTCAAAACTAGCTCCAGGCGAATGCTTTGACCACTGAGCTACGGAGTCGCTTAACTCAGTACCTAGTAAAATCATTTGCCCGGACAGTAGCTACAACCTTTGACCACCGCGCTACGGAGTCTTTTATGAAGAAAATTTAAATGTATTTTTGTTGCATTGAATAAGTTGCATAATCACCAATTAAAATCTCTTCATTTTCACTGCAATGTCACTTGTGCCTAAAACATGTTTTTCCCTTTTTTAGTTTTACGGGTCGTAAACCATGCTGGTAAACCTCTGATTCTTGTCGATGGCTTTCCCTTCGCCATGCATTCCAAGACCGCCAGCAGTGAAATATGGCGCTGTGTGAACCAAGGCAACCGACGGTGTAAAGCCCGCTTCTACGTCAACACTGATAACAAGATCCTGTATACGCCAATGGAACATAGCCACCCAAAGCCTAAATACCTTATCCGCAAAGGTGTTTATATTAGACTCTAAAAGTTTTAAATCTTTTTCTAAGCATAAAATCTAAAGTACTTAATGCTAGTTGTTATTTTAGTTTGAAAGTAGTGGTATTTCTTTAAGATAAACTGAAAAGCAACGGAACGGACTCGAAAATAACTTTGTATAAATATAAGGTTTGCTTAATTTAAAAAAAAAAATGAATTTCAAATAAACAACCTCTTAAACGTCAACGTATACGAGCATCTTGAAATTACTCAATGGATGAAAATTGTTTTTTATTTACGTGTGGCGTAAAATGACTAAGCTTATGCTAGGAGTTGTGTATTTTATATGCTCATTAAATGTGGATGTAAAAATAAAGATTCTTATTTTCATTATGACTCGCACAAGTCATTTATTGTAAGATGTTAAGACATAAGAGTACGCATATCACAAACTTTTAATTTAAAAAGACATTTTTTTTTTTCAGTAACATGGGCCAAAACTTCTACAGGCAAAGATATAGCCCTTATCGATGGATTCTGTTTCTTCGTGCACACCAGGAGTGGTGCGAAAGTGCGGTGGCGGTGCAGTAACCAGTCCCGAGGGTGCAAGGTTCGGTTCTTCGTTGAGCGAGACGGGCAGGTCGTCTACGCGCCCATGGAACATAATCACGAGAGAACACAGTTTGTCCTTCGGAATGGAATCTATTTTAAATTAGGGAGGTAAAAAGACATAAAGAGCAAGATACCTTGGCCACTAAAGTGCCAAGATAATATTAAGCGATCTAATTTTTCATTAGGTTTAACTTACTAGTGGATGCCCGCAACTTATAGGCGTTTAATTGTTACAGCAATGAATGTTTTTTTTATTTCAATGTTAAAGAGATTTCTTTATAAAACCACCGACACCGAAATTTGGTCAACCTACAATTTTCATACAACATGCTCACTTAACGTCTTATAGAGTAATATGATTTGCAAAAATGCAAAAAGTTTCCCATCTAAGAAAAACTCTAAAGTTAGCAAGTTTGTATAAAAATTGTACGTTGCCAAGTATAAGTGCCAGTGATAGTAGGTATTATAGTGTGACGGTACATAGGTACTAGAGATTTTACAAGGTCGGCGTCGATTTTCGTAGATTAAAATATCTATGTCCCTCTTTAGTTTTATTTCATTCATCAATTCTGTATTTTATTTAAAAAGAAGAAAAGATATTTTGAACACCTTGCGCGCTTACAACAATATGATGATTCGAACTGCTTAGATCAAATTGCGTTTATGTTTTTCAGATCTTTTTTACTACTCTAGACGCTTATATCAATTTGACGATGACTGTACCCATGCAGGATCGGTATAGATCCCGATAGGTAATCGAGATCTGCTAACCAGAAAATACCTATTAGCTGTGGTTAAAAAACCCGTTAAAATTACTTACGTTCTACTTACGTTAATATACAGAACCAAAGTATGATGTCGAGTAGGTACCTGTGCACCAGCTGCGGTATGTACAGGAGCGCGGCGGACGGCGGGTATGACGTCAGCGTGCTGACCGCCGCGCCGTCTGCGCGGAGAGCGGGTGAGGCGGGTATTGACGACTGAAGTAGGAGAATGCTTCTACGGGGCACACGCTGGCCCATGTCACCATGTGGACCAGCTGTTGGTTCATAGTATTTATTACCATATTGTAAAGCTATACCTAGTTGATGGCGTACAAATTAGGAATAGCAACACGAATTGCCTACCTCAGTGAAAATCTAATAAATTTGTAAAACCATTTTCCAGTGACATGGGTCAAAAATGATAAAGGAAAACGGCTAGCTCTTATCAATGGATTTTCATACAGCATGCACTCCAAGACCACAAAGAACGAGATATGGCGGTGCACCAGCCTCTCCAGCCGGAGCTGTAAAGCCCGCTTCAACGTTACTCAGGACAAAAGTATTGTCTACACTCACATGGAACATACACATGAAAAGCCCAAGTTCTTTATCCGTGATGGTGTTGCTTATAGGATAATAAAGTAATGACTTCGTACTAACGTTCTAATCTTGACTTTTGGTTTATCATTTTGTTTTACGTGCTTATACATATTTGAAGTGTATCTATGTAGATTTGTATGAGAGATAGGAAGAAATCTTTTACAATGAGTTAGGTAGGTACTACAAATATAAAACGATTATTAAAAAAGGTATAATGAATGCAGTATATATTTAATATTGAATGCATATAGTTACTGTACTAAGTTAAGTTAAGGTAGAAACATACTTCTACGTTGTGGTGTCTTGACGCGCGCCAGAAAATATTTATCGGTTTGAATAGGTTTCATACATTTAGTACGGTTAGAAACACATTATAACCTGTATTGTATTGCAGCGCTATCTGTCGTATATTGATGCATGCGTCAATACACCACGACCACAAAAGAGATAGGTAGGTACAGAAGTCAATCTACGTACAAAGTACGCTCGAGCAACGCACACATAGACACCCCGCTCACGGACACGATATACTATTATAATTATATATTTATTATTATACCATTGGATCAGTGCGAGCGCGATTGCCATCCGCTTGAGGCCTCATTTCCACCTGCAAAACACGTAGTTTACAGTTGCTATCGGACAGACTGTCGGACATTTATCGCAGAAGACTTACTTGCAGGTGGAAATGAGGCCTAGACACGCGTCTGTGAACTTTCTTGTGTAAAAATGGAGCAACAAAAAAGTTATTATAACTGTTGAGTGGACCGTTGTTACACGTTCACTGTCCAGGCCGTTTTGCCGAATCGTCTCGCCACGTCCAAAAATATATTGTATAAATTTTATTGTAATCGTTTAAAATGATTTATGTGATATATAAAAAAAGTCATTTAATATTTTTCAGGCTGTAATTTGCGTGTTTTCAGGATGCCCTACATATAGGGCACGGACGTACCACCTAATAGGATTTGCCCTAATATAGAGCACGGACGTACCAGCTAATAGTAAATGCTCTTTAATTAGGGCACGATTTTTTTATGTACTGGCAACACGGTTTTATAGTATGCAACACTGATCAGCTGTGAAATAAGTTTTATGGTTTTTTATTTTATTTTGCGTATTAATTTCCTTATTCCAACTTATTTCAAATTACCAGCTTTGTCCGAGAATCCCCACTCCGTGCCCTACATATAGAGCATGGATGAATTCACCAGCGAATCTCCACGAAGCGCATTAAAAAAAAACAACAAAAGTGCCAGACTGAATGTCTTCAATGTAATAAAGTTTTCTGTGTATCTTGTTTCCTTTTATGGTATTCATTTCTAAGATTACATAAATCCTTTTTTCATTACATTGTATCTCAAAGCCTAATCACATTTTCTCATATGTTCACGCGGTTTTTTTTTGCCTAATTCCTTGCTCATACGTCCACGAAATATCAAAGTCGCAGCTCTCACGTCCACTTAAAAAAATCACATATAGTCGAAACATAGCCATGCCCTATACTTAGGGCACGGACTCCATAGCCAACTGCTGAAAGGCCTACATTTAGGGCATGGACAGTGAACGTGTTAAATTTAACATTAAACGGGGAATTGACGTATTTTGACCATATGGTTCAGAGAGTTAGGCAGGTATTTTCTATATTACAAAGGTATTCCTTGTTTCATTCTCAACAATAAATTACTAGCCACTACCACGATACTTTTTGTGCGTAAGCCAAAGTTGGCCCTCGTGCGACCACCTAGCGTAGGCATGAAAAGTAAAATACGTATACATGTGATTGACTTCTGCACCTATCTGTTTTGTGACACAACACACAGGACATGGTTCATGGTTCATCATAATTGACCTTTGTTCGACAGTAGAATAAATCAAATTTCTTTAACGTTGTTTTTATTTTATGGCATAGTTTTAATGAATTTTAAGCAATAGTCTCACTTTGTTCACCATTACTCAGAGTTCATCGTCTGTTTAAATAATACAGGTAATCAATTATTTGAACAGTTAGCTCTAACTTAGCATTAACTTGTACACTAAAGTTATATTGCGCTTAATAAATAACCTGAGTCCCGTATTTGTTGCGTGGTTATTATAATTTACTATCACATACTAATTTGACAAAGCGTATACCTATCTTACACTTGTTGTCAATTTGACGATATAATTATGTACCCTACCTCCATTACAGATTCTCTCTTGACTTTCATTATTGTTAAAATTATACTGTTTCACAGTGAATTTTATTGCTTAAACGGATCTTGTCAGTATGAACAAAAGGCACGTTAAGATCCCAAGTTCACGTCGTCAAAATGCCTTTTTAATAAATTTTCGGTGACTTGGGTCAGAACAACTGCAGGTCAGGCCCTGATTTGCGGGTTTCCATTCAAAATGCAATCCAAGAATGAAAGGCAAGAAATATGGCGATGCACCGCCCAATGTAATAAACGGTGTAAATCACGCCTTTGTATTTACCCCGGAGGAAGAATGCATCTCACGACAGCTGCTCACACTCATGACAAACATAAGTACCTATTACATTTTCTCTGGTGTTTACTACACAGCACTTTTACGACTACAACATTTTGTAACTCTTGCGACTCGTTGTAGTCACGATGGATCAAATATCTACGAATAACACACAACCTCATAAAGTTTCAGCCAAACTTGTGATTCGAATTGCAGAGAGTACGGGCCAAAACACCAAACAAGGCTGAACGGAGTTGATTTCCCTTGCCTTCCCTAAAGTAGAGAATTTTTAAAGGAGTTTTTTTTTTGTAACATTTCTTACTAAATAAACTTTTTGAATACATATTCTGTTTGTTTTTACTTTCAATGTTACCCAAGTTATAGAACGGAATCTATAACGTGGCTAAGGTCCCGCCCGGTAGGTAAAATGTGTATATTTATATAATATATTATAATTATCTATCATACGTTTGATCAAATATGCATGGTTATATTTCTTTCTACCTTATCACAATACACTTTATATTGGACCAATCGCGAATTGGACCAACCGCGAATTGGACCAAACGCGAAGTGGACCAACTACGAATTGGCCCAACTGCAAATTGGACCAAGTGCAAATTAGGCCAACTGCGAATTGGACCAACTGAGAATTGGACCAACCGCGAATAATGTGAATTGGACCAATCGCGAATTAGGCCAAATGCGCCTAAAGGTCACCATACATCCCTTGACAAACGATCTACTATTATTTCATTAACTTAGTTTTACAACTTTACAGTGATATGGTTAAAGAAGTCTAGAGGTAAGAAGATCGGGTTGTTACATGGCTACTCTTTCTATATGCATCACAGAAGTGGCACGTCCGAGGAGTGGCGGTGCAGCAAGGGCGGAATGTGCAAAGTGCGCTTCAGGGCCACTATGGACGGCGAAAGTATCTTCCCGGTCACCCTTGACCATAACCATGACCCCCCGCGCTTCATGGTCCGCGATGGCGTTTATTACAAAATATAGGTTGGTATTATTGTTAAGTGCAAATACTTGTTTTCTCAGTAAGTGAACTACCTATGTACCTAATTATTTATAAGAAATAAAATTCTAAAAGCTTAATTTTTATTTAATTTTAGGTAAATTTAGAACAAAACCAAGTGGTTGAAGATTTTTTTTAATTACAATTTAGGATTGAAAATGAAACATTAGAAAAAAATTACTCGTCTCAAAACTAGCTTCGGGCGAATGCTTTGACCACTGAGCTACGGAGTCTCTTAACTCAGTAGTAAAATTATTCGCCCGGACAGTACAACCTTAAAGTTTTGATTTAGTTCGTGAGCCTTAATCTAGTACTATTGTTGATCGAAGAGAATAAATATAAAAAAAATATCCAACATTGAAACAAACGACGGTCGGAGGTAGAGGATGAAATTTAATATTGTGGTGATCATCTAGTCTTGTTTCAATGCATAATATTTTAGGTAGCTACTGCGTAAGCAATTTTATTGTGAACCATTTGCGAAACGCATTATGAAATTATTGAGCCTAGGATTAAGGTGATATTTTGGTTTGGTTTGGTGAGTTGAATTTTGGTGCGTTGTCATTACTTGTTTTATTGCTGTCCTATAAAATAAATTAAAAAATATTTAGTAATTGCAACAAACATACTAGGCCAGTCATATCGTACAACTAAAAAGGCTGAACAAAAAAAATAATTGCGGTAAACTTGCTCTTTTGGTATGTTGTTTGGGTCCACCTGGATAGTATTAATCCTGATTCGAATGTAACATATGACTGGTCTATACTGGCAACAAATCACATCTTCACATGGAGTTTGCTAGCATTAAGAAATTGGAATCTAGTCTGCTTAAATTTACTTTTCTTTTTTAATCCCAAGAGTTTCAGATACTTTTACGTCACAGGTCACAGAAGTTAAAGTTATTCTAACCGCCGGTTTCTGAAACGCCAATCAAAATTAAAATTAGCTAACAGACTGTCACAATTAATTCCCAATTAAAAGCACCTTGGGTTTCTGAAACGAAAATTATCTCACAATTAGGTAATTGACTGCTAATTATTGGTTTATTATTAGTTTGGCCACCCTGACTGAAGTCAATCGAATTAGTACCTACTCATCATACATATTGTATCCATTATCTCCGACTGTTTTTTTTGGTACTTATTGCAGGACAAATCAACAAAATTATTTGATCCCTAGCGCCACCTAACGTGTAGCTCTAGATAAAATGTTTTTGACACCGTAACGAACCACGGAACGAATTGCGAAAGTAGCAAAAGAAATCGCACGGCGAGCGAAATATTATGAATTATCACTTTTAAAAATCATAATTTAAGGGAACATTCAACTCAATTGACTGGAATAATGTAAATACTTGGTAAATGTATTTGATTCTCAGTTAATTGGCTGAATTTCTTCAATTATTTTTCAAGCGTTGACAGTTTGTAAATCATGTGATTATGCTTTCGGAAACCCAAATCTAGAAATGGTTTGAGATTTGTATGGGCACTGACAGACTGTTAACAGACTGTTGACCGTCTGTTACATTTTTCTTTCAGAAACCCAAACTACAATTAATTGGAGATTAATTGGGAATTAGGTAATTTAATTTTAATTAGCGTTTCGGAAACCGGTCATAAGTCTCGCAGTTTTATTAGTATACTAGCTGTGCTTGCGACTTTTTCCGCGTGGAATGGTAACTTTCGGCAGCATTTTTTATTTGTTAGGCTTATTATTTTGCAAATACACTTAGCCATATTCCCCCACCTAAGCCGCGCTGCTGCGCCCGCCGCCGCTCAATGGCGCGCGGCGTTTGGCAAGTTTCTTACTTGCGTTAATTTCAGTTTCACATTTTGTAATGACTACGTAATGCTCTGTATTTTTATTTTCTGGGGCGTAAGCTTTTTTGTCGACGTCATGACACAAAAGCTTTCGTCCCCTAGATTTACCACTTTTAGGATAATTTTTTTACAAACTTTGAATGTCGTATTTATTTGTATGTAATCAAAAGCCTAAATAATAAATTGCATGCTTCTAGCTTTCAAAATAACGTAATTTCTATACTAACTTTCACCCCCTAATTCAACCCCTTACAGCACTTTTTTCGCATTAAAAAGTAGCCTATGTCCTTTTTCAGGCTCTAAACTATCTGTACCAAAATTCATTTCAATCGGGTCAGTAGTTTAGGCGTGATTGCGTAACACACAGAGTTACTTTCGCGTTTATAATATAAATAAAAATAAAGTAAGGATTTATGAACGTGATTGCAAAGTATTTAATCATGTCCCTATTTTCTTTTCAGTTGTTTGGACACTGACAAAAGCCGGCAACCGCATCGCAATCATAAATGGATACTGTTTCTCTAAACACAAAACGAGCAGATCCACGGAATCTTGGAGGTGCAAAGTTAATAGGTTTGGAAATAATCGGTGCAAAGCTCGTTTTTTCACACGTATCCATGAGGGCCTAATTTTTAAAGCGAATTTGGAGCACACACACGAACCACGACATGTTGCCTACAAAGGCGTACTCATGAAATTGTAACAATCAAAAAGTTATTTTTCTCAGATTATACCTACCAGTACAAAATAAAAGGAACCTTTGGCTGTTTGTTTTAATCTATTTATTTAATTTAATTATATTTGATTGGCTCAGTAGCACAAATGTAATTACAAATACAAAGCTTGCAGCTTTGATGGCTTTTAGATCAATTGAATGCGGTTATTGTATTTTATATACATTTTATACCACATAAGTACCCCGTTTTAGAGGCATTTATAATGTAATTTCCATTTTTCACTTTCATTAGCCTATGTAAGACCAAGGTGAAATGAACTTTGTTGCGTTGAAGAAGTTGACTAGGAAATCACCAATTAAAATCTCTTGATTTTTAACTTCACTTGCAATTAAGTAAATGACGGAATTACTTTTAAATAATAAATGAAGTACCTACCTGTTGACTTTCTTGTTTTCATTTGACCGATATGGTACTGAGGGGTAGGATACCTGCCTGCTGCGCCAGAGGTCTTGAGTTCGATTTCATAACCCTAATTATTACTTAACATACTGACTGGCACCCCATGCTACACACAGGTGATCTGTTAGACTGGCTCCTTTTTTATATCGCCAGTAGAATACAAACAGAATGTATGGGATTGACATTAGCGGTCACGTGACATTTCAATCGCTAATGTGAATCTCATACAAGTGGCTTTCCATGATCGATATCGCCAGTAGAATAGAAAGACAAATGTATGAGATTCACATTAGCGATTGAAATGTCACGTGACCGCTAATGTCAATCCCATTCTGTTTGTATTCTACTGGCGATATCAATTATAGAAAACCACTTGTGTAGGCCCTCAGGCTTTGTAGCCCCCGTACCAGATGTATTGGAATACAATCTTAGTAAGACCCAGCGTGCCTACTATCAACTATAAGAAAGCGATTCAAAACTGGTGCATTCCAGAATAGGTTCCTAAAATGAATTACTTATTTCGTACCCTGACCATCTAAAAACTAAATCGCGAATTGTATTGCTGAATGTGAATGAACAAACGATTTGTGTCCTTATTTCATCTACCCGTCTCTTTCACTCGATTCTGTCATGTCCGGAGTGTGAGTGGGCCGTCCCACTCACACTCCGGACATGACAGAATCGAGTTACGCACTTATAACTCGGTCGAGCTGATATGACACCTGCAGGTTATAGCCGTCTATAACCTGCAGGTGTCATATTAGCTCGACCGAGTTATAAGTAAAATAAGAGTTCATGACAGCTTAGCAGCGCTGAATTGCTTGTAATTGACGCAATAGAATCTCGATCGCAATTAAGCTGTTGTTGTACGAATAAGCGAAGCAGATCAGGGGGGCTACCGCGTAACTTTATAGATATGAACTTCATACGTTTTTGGGAACTTTATGTCAATTTTATAAAGAAAATAGACGCTATCAGTTCCTTGTTTTGTGACGTCGGGTATAACGATAACTAGCTAGCAACGTTCAACAGAACAAAGCAGCAAAAATCTATCAGAATAAGGAATTCAAATGACAGTTGAAGCCCATACCCATATCCAGATTTCTTAGCCGGTAGCCCCCCAGTTTATGTCCTTAACAAATCCGCAATAAGAGTTGATGGTAGGTACCCAGTTTTAGAACCTGTACTCATTACTTTGGCTCGGATAGTATTTTTACGCCACTGGACGGAGCATGGTATTACTCAGTTCAGATAAAGACCTGACTAACATCGCAGTTTTCCCTAAAGAGTATCGACGTTGTTTCCCCAATAACTGACGGTAAAAAGTTTTCAATGTCCTGTTTTCATTTACTTTAAATGAAACCTTCGTAAGTTAGAAGCTTGGCTGTATATGAGGTCTGATAACTTTTTGACAGTGCGAGCCATATGGTCTCGTCTTGGCAGCATTTTACATGAAAATGTTTTGGCGGAATTTCACATCTTTTTGTAAGTTGCTTATGACAATATTAAAAGCGCCATAAATTATATTTGATTTATTTATCAATACAGTTTTGTTCGTCTCAATACGATGCGACAGTCGCCTAAAAAAATTTCCTGCTTTCAGTTTCACGCGTTGTCACGGCTGTCGGTAGACGTCTGATTCTGTTAGATGGTTTTCCCTTCGCCATGCACTCCAAAACCGCTCATAAAGAAATATGGCGGTGCGTCAGTCAAGGATATCGACGGTGTAAGGCCCGCTTCAACGTCAACACTGATGGCAAGATCCTGTATACGTCAAAAGAACATAACCACCCACAGCCTAAATACATTATCCGCAATGGTGTTTATTCTAAAATCAAAAAGTCTGAAGTCTTGTTCTAAGCGTAAAGTCTCAATAGTACCTACGCCAGCTATTCTTCTTAATTCTAACTAGCGGGTTTTATTTTTAAAGCTGGGAAGCACGATTTAACTGAACTAGTTCAATAACTCAATAAAACAAAATTTTCTAAAATTTAGGTTCTATTTTTTAGACGTTTAAATAAACTACCCCGAAAGTTCTTTCTACCTGAGCAGCTGAATCTAGCCTAAAACAGTAATAAATATAGTTTTGGTTCAACGTAATATGAGTACAGAAATACATCTAATTCTTTTTATTTTTTTTAGTAAGTAATAAGTAGATCTTTTTATTAAGTGTGGTGTAAACTAAAATTTGTACTTATATAATAAGAATGTGCGAATGTGTGTGAATGTGTGAGCGATTTGATAATGCTGATTAAACATAAATAGTAAGCAATGCCGATGTTATTTGTTTCTCAAATACTTAAGCCATCGTTCGATGTCAAATGATCATAAATCTTAGAACATAGAACAGCAAATGAAAAGTATTCTATAATTATTAAATTTAGTTTAACATTTATTTTTAGTAACATACGCCAATACTCAGGCAAAGAAATAGCCCTCATCGATGGATTCTCCTTCTTCATGCACACTAGGACTGGCGAGATGGTTCGGTGGCGGTGCAGCAGCCAGACCGCGAGGGTGCAAGGTTCTTCAATGAGCCAAACGGGCGGGTCGTCTGCACGCCCATGGTACATGATCAGGAGATACCACTTGTTGTCGTTCAAAATGATATCTTTATTAAATTAAGGAAGTTAAAAGCAAGGTTATTTGGCTTCCAGAGTGCTGAGACAAACTAAGCGATTCTATTTTTCTTTACTTTAATGCTTTAGGGCCTTAACATACTAGCGAGTGGCGAGCGAGTGGAAAGTGAGGCGAGTGCGTAGCAAGCTCGCTGCGAGTTCGCAACGTGTGCGCGGCGAGCGCGAACAGCGCTGTCGACTTCATTTTTTGTACAGTCGTTCGCGTTCATCATTTCAGCCGTATGACGCCCACTGCTGGGCATTGGCCTCCCCCAAGGATCTCCACAACGATCTGTGTTCAGTCGTATCAAAAACACGAGTGTGAGCGGAGATTATAGTCTAAAATAGTACTAATAAAAATTTTAATATCTTCACCAATTAATCCGATTAATTAATTTGAAAGTATGCTGCTGATATCAATACCATGTCCGAATAAAATTAAAGTGAACAACTTTAAAATTATGTGAACAAGGTATGTAAATGTGAAACCGTATAGGTACTTAATAAAATGTGTACTTACCTACATAAGAAACATAAGTATTGTGCTTCTAACACCAATATGAGCCATTTTTATTTTAATATGGGTACTGAAATCTATTACCGAAAGTAAGTTGTTGACAAGTCAATTTGTTGATTTTTTTGGTAGTAGTTCAATGATTTCATCCTACGAGAAAAGAATAGGACAAGCTTAGTTTAAGGCTAGATGGTGCTGTTTTTAAACATCCAAGTTGTTGATTATTTATGTCACGTGTAAGACATTGTTGGTGTCAATGAGCATCATATTACAAGTTTTTTACAAGCTTTTATTTAACTTGCAGTGTATGTATGTGTGTATGTCCGTTCGGGGCAAATCTTGCAAACTTAATTTGTCTCACTTCCCAGTGTCCGATTGAGCTGAAATTTTTCACACAGGTTTGGTTTGGATGACAATACAATATCAAAGTACGTACGGTTAGCAAAAAAGCTTGTCATAAAATGAAATTTTTACAAAAAACTTATTTATTATTTAACTTGCAGTGTATGTATGTATGTATATTATGATGTATAAATTTGACCCACTTTCCAGTGTCCGATTGAGCTGAAACTTTGCATACATGTTTGGTTTGGATGACAATACAATATTAAAGTACAGTCAGCGTCAAATTGATATAAGCGTCTAGAGTAGTCAAAAAGATCTGAAAAACATAAACGCAATTTGATCTAAGCAGTTCGAATCATCATATTGTTGTAATCGCTCAAGGTGTTCAAAATATCTAGGCACTCCTTGTTACATATTTATATGAGCAGTCAGAGTGTTCAAATTTATCTAAGCAAACAAAGCTATCAAAACATCTGTGCATTACATACAACACCATATTGCACAGATATTTTGAGAGCTTTGTTTGCTTAGATGATTTTGAACACTTTGACTGCTCATATAAATATGAAGCAATGAGTGCCTAGATATTTTGAACACCTTGCGCGCTTACAACAATTTGATGATTCGAACTGCCTAGATCAAATTGATTTTATGTTTTTCAGATCTTTTTGACTACTCTAGACGCTTATATCAATTTGACGCTGACTGTACAGTCAACAAAAAAGCTTGTCATAAAAACGAAGTTTTTACAAAAAACTTATTTCAGTTACCTTCGTTTCAACGGTAGGCGGCAGGCGCATTGCCGTGATCGATGGTTTCACATTCTTTAACCACAGCCGGAGTGCCCGGTCCCAGGTGTGGAGGTGCTCCAAGCAAGGATATAAGCATTGCAAAGCGAAATTTCATATCTCCAACCAGACACAAATGATTACTCATCTACACTTGGAACATACACACGAGAAGCCCGACTACTTTATCCGTGATGGTATAGTCTATAGGCTATAGTAATTGTTGAAATCGGACATAGAATCAGAGCAAATTTTAATCGGACTAACGGTCTAATCTTGACTTTTGACGCATAGTAATTCTATCTTTATTGTAATTTACAAAATGTATATACCTATGTAGATTTTTATCAGCCGGCCTAGCATGTGCTATATCATATTGCGTGATATAATGATGGTCATGCTAGGCAGGCAGGGATAGGTATAGACCGACCGACGTTTCCGTATTTTTCATTCTCATTATCATTCTCCACTTTTTACGTAGGTAAAATACTTTGACCAAAATGTTATGCTTTATTTATGATTTTTTTGTTATGACCAAAAGTGGTTTTGTTAAATATTTAATTTTGTGTGCTGAATGTGTAGAACAGACTGAATGTCAACTTTTTATTTTTACACATTATAAGACACCTTGTTAGTGCATTGATCAACTTACTGCCGCACTCAGAGACACCAAATAATTTTAATTGATAATTAAATCTGTATAGCTGTCTTTTTTTTATGTCCAGTACCTATTGAATAAAGTAGGAATGATAGTTTAATGCCAATTATATTTAATTGACGTCTCTGATTGCGGCAGTTAGTCCCTTTTTTAAAATAGGCTGCAGAATTATGTATTCATAATATCCGTAAAAGTATTAATATTTAAATTACTTATTCATATTTTTTTCATAATTATAAGGATAGCGAAAGATAAATGTTGAATGAGACTGTGCATTTTTATTATGTATGTAAATATGTAACTGAAAAATGGAAAATGAAGTATTTAGAAAAAATCGACCAGTCTCACAATCATTCATTTCCATTCCAATCATTTTCCATTTTTCAGTAATAAAAATTGCATTGTGAATGCAAAAAAAATAAAATAACATGTAAATATGTGTTTGATCTTAATCTAAACAGTGATCTACGATTTACCAAATTCTTTAAAAAATGCCTCATAACTCTAGACACAAAAAAGTCAGTTTAACTTAACATCAAATTAGAGAACCTATCGTTCTAGTTGAGTAGTTGTTATCGCAAGACATAGAAACAAGAATAAACTAGAAATATCTATTAATTAATAAAATCTATTTCCAGTGACATGGGTCCAAACTGCTAAAGGGAAGCGACTGGCTCTTATCGACGGGTTTTCATACACCATGCATTCCAAGAAGTCCAATAAAGAGATATGGCGTTGCACCAGCCAGACCCACCGTGCCTGTAAATCCCGCTTCTATATCAACTCCGAGGAAAACAGCATCCTCTACGCTCCCATGGAACATACCCATGAGAAGCCTAAGTACTTCATCCGCGATGGAGTTTTTATTAGAATTTAGACAATAAATGTTTTTTCGCGGTTGGCATGAAAATGTTATTTTTACTCCCGTAAGGTCAAATTATTTTATGTTCAGATTAAACGTGTTCCTTAGTCGATTCAAAACGAATCTCCGTTTTAAGTTTAAATTTCGTATAAATTCATACTAAGAACGGTCTAATTGTTCAAATCAGTTATCCCTATAAGGGGCTCTGTCGATATATTAAACACCATACTCTTTATTGATTTATTTTTTAAACCGCTCCGATCCGGTACCTACTGCGATAGTCAGTATTCGATTCGGACAGCTCATAGCAATAACGAAACCCAAAAAAAAAAAAGTATAGGCGACATTGACAGGACGATGAAATCTTGTGTCATAATTTGGCTATTTTCTCATGTGCCTAAACATCTAAGATAATCTTATCGTAAGTTTTCTTTTATGATTTGTTCTAAATATTATAACCAATGCATCTAACTCAGTATTTCTGAAATTATTACGTTTTTACATACTCATTCAACGAAAAATTATGATGTCGATTAAAGGACACAGCACATTACATCAACTCGGAAAGGGATCGACACCGTATGGCCTTCGCCTCGCCGTCAACCAGGCGTCAACCTAACGCAAGCACGCAACCAAACCGGATCAGCGTCGGTACGTCGGCGTCGGCTCGGCTACGGCTAGGCGACGCCGCGCTTACGGCTAGGCGAGACGCCGCGCTTACGGCTCGCCGCACAGTGATTCCATATATAAAAAAAGAATGTGAGAAAAAAATGATAAAAAAATAAAATAAAAAAAAGACAAAAAAATTAAAAAAAAAATAATAAAAAAAATATTTGATGTTAATTTTCATTTTCAGACAACTGTGCGTAGAGCCGTAAGCTCGGGTACGGAGAGCCGTGAGCGCGTGGACGACTAGCGGTAAGCGCGGGGATAGCAAGTTGAGCGACCCGCAAAGCGGTTCGTGAGCTGGTCCCGAGGCGAGGCGATTACGTTACGATTCCGATTAGTGTGCTTTGCAGTAGGGGGTTGCATACACAGAATACTGAACCGCTCGAGTTGATACGTTTACGATCCCTTTCCGAGTTGATGTTGCTGTGACCTTTAATCGACACTGCACGTTACGGGCTAATCTAAGGTTCATTCTAGTTCATAGATTTTTTAATTTTTTTATTCTTTATTGCGTTATAAAAGGAGAACTTATTTGCTTTTTTGCTTAAGTGATTCAATTGGAGCGGTTGGAGGATGTTCCAGGATGTTCAGCTCCAGGAAAAGGATTGTGGCACAATCACCCAACACTCAAAAACCAAAAAGCCCACCAAGCAGACAGAAGGCCATTTATGGAATACCTGATGAGTTGAGGTTGAATGATGTGGGGTCTCACATGCCATCGGTGCTACCCAAGTACAGACGGTGCAGAGCATGCAGTAACAAAAACCTCAGCAAAACATCTAAAATTCAGTGCACAAAATGCCAAGTTCCATTATGCATTGTACCACGCTTTGCTCGGTTTCATACACCCTGAAGGGCAGTGTCACACCGTGTTTTTTTTTTAAAGTAATTAAAAAAATTAAATTGCTACAATTAGTAAAAAAAACAGTTTTTACATAGGTACAAGTGTTACAAGTGACGCGCGGACATTCAAGCCTTTTGTGGCCAATCGTATTGGCGAGATTACAGAGCTTACCGATCACAAAAAATATGTGTAAGAATACGGCTTCGATAGCAAATTAATAAAAAGGAGAGTTAATTAAAGCAGCTCAATTCAGCATTGACACATAATTTTTAACGCATAACAATGACAGACAATACCACAATTAAAGATTAGAATAAAGGTTTATAAAAAGATAGTAAAACTATACAGATACAATAAAATTTTTCACCAATTTATAAGATTTTTTTCTTAAGAAAATGTCAATTATTCTTATCATCGAAAAACTCGTTAAATAATACAATATCAATATTATGAACCTTCCTCATTAGCGGCGTTTGTGGCTCGCGTGCGGCGACGCGGTTAGATTATTTGGATACTAGAGTGCCAAAGTTGTATCAAATCTTCGCCTTCGTTCCAAAAAACCAATTGGCACTATGCGCTCCACGTTAATTCACCAATCTAAACTTTCCCAACCATTAAAATCATCTTGTCTCCATCTTACCAAATTATAAAGGCACTTTTCCTTTGCATGCAGCTTCGGTCGCGTTTAATTCTGGGTGACTAATCCGAAAACCGAATTTTCACGACGTTACTATAGAACATCTTAATAAACAATTTATTTAATTTTTATTTTGTTAATTAAATTTACTTATTCTTATGAAGAAAACGCAGACTCCAGATAACACTCATATAATTATTGATCCAACTTACAGGTACAGGCATAGTACAGGTATAACAATATAGATACAGTCGACGTCTTAGTGAACTTATCGCCTCGAGGCTAGTTTGAAGAATGACCTCTCTTTGCTCGTTAATCGGGCTCAAGCCTAGCTACCCCCACCGATTTTACCACAGATTAGCCTATTAAATTTAACAAAATGGCGGCAAGAGACGGCATTACCAGTGTTGCTATTAAAAAATAAGAAAAACCTTCTAAAATCATGACATTCGGCCATCTGATAACGTGCTGTCTCCCGACGCACATATAAAAATTATTTAGAATCAATTAATTAGGTAAGTATACAGCTAATATACTGATACACAACTATTCTCAATAGTTAAGTCTTACAACTATGTACCTATTTAGGTTAATCTTATAGTGATAAAAACCTTAAGTTAAAACTTAAAACATAATTGAAACAAATACATTATATTACACAATGCTCAACAATAAACTTTTAAGGAAGCCGATGACTTGTTTAGAATATAGATATTATCGTGAAAATATTGTTTTAGTAAATCTCTAAGTAATACATAATCAAATAAAATAAATTATCAATAAAAAACTAATCTAAAACTATTTGAATCAATGTATAAATTAACATAATCATGACATTCGTTAACAAGCGACTATTATTACTTAGAAAACTTATTTTGAAACTATACTTGTTATATAATCATGTGTAAGTAAGTATATGGAATGATTAAAGTAAAGTCTGGTTATAATCTATAAGCATTAGTTATGGGTCATAAAAGAAAAATGGATTAGCTTGGTACTAGTTTACATCAATGCATTGTCAGGAGCTACATTCAAGAATATTAGATGGTGTCAGAAGCAAAATCCCTAAGAATGTTACATTACGAATAGGTAGGAACAGAATTTAACTTTAACCTGATAACTAGACACCCTTATCACTTCACTCAAATAGTGGAAAAAGCAACTACGAGTCATGAAAGGATTAAAGACCTAATATCAGATGAATTTAACTATCGCTAAGTTTGACCTAGTTTAGTCCTTACAAAAACAACTGTAGGCCTCTGCACAGTTACCAATTTTTACCCAGATATGATTAACAAACCAAGTTATAGATACGTATTTACCATAGTGCACAATTTGTATTAAATCAAGATATGAATTAGGACAACTAAAGGAATTATTTAAAGGCATGTTCGTAATAGGCATTATTACCGATTAATTTAAATATTCTTACAAGGAAGTTACACTAATAATGAAGATGGCGCAGATACAATTTGAACCGTCACAGCAACAATTTGCTTTTCCAACTTGTCAACCAGTTGTCCAAGGTTTCCAGAGCATTCTTCTCCAGCACCAAATCTTAAATGCATCTATTCTCTGCCTCTGTTAGAATAGTACAGTACATGGTTCCACTCCGTACATGAAAATCAAAAGATCAAATTATTATCATTTCTAATGAATAAGTTAATGATTTTAAACAAGTTCGCAATTTAATATCAAAACTTAAAAATGTCTACAAGGTATCCTCATACGAGCATGACCCGCATTCTTATCAACAAATATTCATATTACTATGAATAATATTAGTGTAAATAGATTTAATAATTATAATTGGGATATGAAGAAGTATATTACCATGGATAGAAATAGGACAAGTAAAATCATGAACAGCTTTTCGCCCAAATGAATTAACAACACGATGATTTCCCGTGGGAATAAAATATCCTCCCGGGGTCAAAAAAAACCGATATGTTATTCCACAGACAAAAGATTTCAAAGATCCGTCCCGCCGATAGCCGTGATTGGGGAACAAACATACAAGCTTTTGCAATCATAATATTAGTAAAATGAGATAAGATACATGACATGATAATATATACTTCAATATAATTCAACTTCAGTATCAGCGATCCACTCGTCTCAATATCCGACTTAAAACCACAGCCCACGATGATCACCATCATCACAACAACGATCACCCTGTGATCTGCACCTTCAGTATCATATTATCTCCTCTCATTACCACAGCACGTACACTCTGCTGCCTCCAGTTTGTATGCTGTGTTGGTTCGTACGTTCAAGGGTAGCGGGATCCTCATTATTATATTAACTCGATGCTAGCTCATGATAAGTACCTACTGGATGCTACAATTGTCATCTGAAAGCAGTAAACTCACAACACACATAGTAACCAAATCAATTTTATTAATCATTCAAAAGAAATAGATGTATCTGATAATGAATCAATAGAAATAAATGTAACTATATGAATTCTCATATTCTTTTATAAACATTAGTAGGTAAGGTACTTAGTACCTTCAACCATAGTAGAAACAAATGTTCAACTGACCAGATCTAAAAAAATATGGAAATGATTACTACAGAATATGTGAAGGAACTTCAAAGGTCCGTGAGGATGGTAAACTGCTAAGAATTTTAGTATCACGAGCCTACCAAATGAGACGGTAAATTTGACAGATCTACTTGATTTTTGGTTTAATAAAGATATTAATGCTCATTAAGATAACAATAAATTAGATTCACATAATTTGAAATCATATTTTGTCAATACGTACACTAGGACGGTAGTATTAAAATTCTCAAAAACTAATTTTAAATCATACCGCCAATAACAACAAAAACACGGCAAAACTAACTTGGTATGCTACAGCAGTGGTTACTTGTGGCTTTATTTGTTAGAACAAGTTTAAAACATGAATTAAAATATTTGCATGAAGATGTATAGAACATTTTAATAAATTGAGAGGTGTGATTGAGCAATAATCGTTTTACTTTATTTTGCTTAATTAGGAAAACATCAGTTACAACTTGACAGTGTAATAAACACGATCTACTTAAATGCACTATGGACTGTTTACAAGTTTTTGCATTAGAAACATCATTTCATCACTATGTTAATGAAAACAACTAGAATAGATATCAGTGAATGCTTCTTGCAGTGCTGTCTAAGCAACTAAGTATCTCTGCTTTTGACTTGCATCTAAATCATTAAGAGAGATCTAGAACACTACGCAGTACGCACAAATAGCAAAATAGCTTCTAGTGATTTTGGCTGTAAGATTTTCCATCTGTCTAAACCAAAACTGAGTTGCCCGGAAGAAACCGCAGTAAGACGATAAGGCCACCATTTGGTTTACAATTTGTTATCTTTGTATTATTATTATTATTTCGTATGTGATTGTTCCGTTCGTAATATTGTGTACAAATAAAGAATTAATCTATGTATCTATCAAACTAGGTACTTAGATAAAGAATCTTCGACGTTCCCGGAAAAATGTAAAGAATGATGATTTCTACTCAGTCTTATGGCTTTATTGTCTAATTATGTAGAAGACTCAGAAAAGTATGTTCCTGATAAACTTTCTCTAGCACTCATCCACAATTTAGTTTGAATTTAAATTAAATTTGAGATTTAAGTTTGCCACTAAACTCAAATTTAAAAAGTCAAGCATAGTGAATTCTTTTAAATTAAGCTACATGTAACAAAAATAATAGACGAAATTTCCACTTGAACAAAGCTACAAAAAATAAAATAAGTAATAGGAAATAGTAAATTTTGGATATCTTTGCATACCTACATTGCTTCCATCCCGAACTAAGTAACTCAAGCACTTGTGTTATGGCATTTGGGAACAACGACGGGGATTACCACATACAATCGGGCAGAATGTTGAAAAGTCCGCTTTAAACATACACCCGACAGGGAATCGAACCCGGTAGGTACCTCAGAGACAGCGGCACCCCGAAAACCTATGCGTACGTACACCGTATCTACAACACTGCTATGGAGGTTGTTAAGCTTATACCAGAAACTAATATTGTTTCCATAGTTAAAAGGTCTATAACAATCTAAGTGACACAGATCACAGTTTATAAAAGTATTACCCAATCGCAATCTTGGAATACTAAATTCGCGACTTTAATAGTGTGCTCTTATTCAAAAGTGAATCGTCATCATGTCTAATCTTATCAAGATCAGAAATACATCCAGTCCTGCGTAAAGGTCACCTGGGCATAGACCTAGGCATAGAAAAACAAACCTAGCTCATGGATATTGACCACTCATGAGAATCAAGATATGGTATGGATTTCGTATAAATGGAAACTAAGGTAATTATAAAAATCTTAACTAGGTAAGACAATAACCCCTACTCAAATTGTGGAGCATATGGATACTTATTATGCAAGGAAAAAGAAATGATGCAAACATAATTTAGTATATAAATATCCTTATAAGTAAGTAGGTACTATGTTGCGATAATTAGAGCGCATATTGATAATAATACTTTAAAGGTATCTACTGCTACAGCTGTGGTACCTACTAGATACTCAATGTCAAGCACGTAGGCAACTGTAGATTTAAAAGGCTTTTCATTCTTCCCTAAGGGTATTTTGATAACATCTAAATGATTCTATGAAAAGATAAGTTTTTATAGTTTTGTTTTGTTTTAGTTAGTTTTAGACCTTTACAAACTTTATTTCAGGGGGTGTTACAACCAATTTAGTCGGTTATGCGAGATGAAAATTAAATCTTAAATAGCTTTATTCGATATGCAAATAAATAAACATGAAACATTTTAATCAAAACAACTTCAATACTTTCCCATAAACAAAATGCTCTGCATCATCTCAAATCCTCTTTAACCAGATTCAGCTACGAAGAAGGGTATTCCTCCTTCGCTCAAGACTCCCCTGGGTCGGCCACGTCACCCTGGAGGCCTACCAAGCGGCGCACCAGGTGGCGCGGGCCGTATTCGTCCTCAGATGCTATTTACCTTGGAATGTATACATTATTCATCGGCAAAAGATCGTTCCGTGTCATTCTATAATAAAATCATTAGGTTATCAACACAATATGCCCTTCAGGAAAATTCATGATTTATACTGTTCACTAGCTACAGTAGCTACCTACATCCTTTATTATTTACAAAAACCATTTCTTTTATTAAGAGCTACTTATCTAGTGCAAAAATGTAAAATGAGTATTGTAAAAACAAGAATAAAACGTTTGAAATTATCTTTGTTCTGTTGTAGTTTTATTTAAATCTAATAATCTTTAAAGTGGCCATACGGGTAGTAACCAGTATGAAATATAAGTAGGTACTCATTTAACCAGCCTGTGAGAAACGTACTCACTTAACATTTGAACATATTCAGACGAATGTATGCCACCAACATACATCGTTCGTACTCTAAAATCCGGCGAGTGTATGCCACAAACATATACCGCCCCCTTAATTCCGACGAGTGCATGCCACAAACATACATCGTCCCCTAATATCCGACGAGTGTATGCAACATACATACATCGCCCTCTAATATCCGACGAGTGTATGCAACATACATACATCGCCCCCTAATATCAAATTCAATTTAATGCATTTCAACAAACTAATTCAATGTATCTCTTGTAACCAGTGAGCATGCATAGCTTGCTCACTCAACCCAGTGAACACGTTATATTTGTTCGCTCATCATTAAAAATTAAAAATATTCACATTAGAGATATCCAAATTCACATAAAGACTTTCATATTTAAATATTTAAAGATACCATATTAAAATATTCGTATTTAAACTCATATTCATAGTTCAAGCAATTTATATTGCTATTCACGGTGTTCATATTAAGTTAATACACAAAATTTGTACCTATTAATTAATATATCAATAAATAGAAAGCCAGAATTCAATTGTAAGCAAGTAATACGTACCTATTAAACCAATCTTACCAGGTAACGTAGGTAACCAGTAAGCATACATGACTCACTCAACCCAGAGAACAACACGTTCGCTCAATACATTAAAAAACAAAGGAAAATTTGTAATAATTAATTTTAATAATATTAAGATAAATGAAATGTAAGCAACCAATCATAAATTATTCTTACTCTTTACTACTTCTTACTAGCTTCATAACTTATAGTTTTCTTTTATTCACTGTTAGTATTAGATACCACGTTAAAACATGGATTGTATGCAAAATTTAGTAGCCATAAGTGATTTTACTCTGTGCAACAGTAAAGGCTATCAAAACTTAGCACTAATTACTTAAAACATTACATGTAGGTACACAGCCAAAACTGCCAGTCCTAGCTCCATGTGTAAGATTATAAACAACATAAACAGCAAGTACTCTAATAATATAATAATGCCAATCATCTCCATTAATTCTGTACAATCCACATTTAATACATCATGTAAATTAAACAACAACAATCAAGATATTATGCCAGATTCATGGTACGCTATGATCGTGCCATACGAAAATATCTACTACATACCCGCGTTTAAAATTATGTAAGTATAATCGGAGGGTAGCCCCTACCGTACACGAACACAATTAATCAATTCAAATAAAAGTGTGATCTAGTTTATGTCCGTTCCGTCGGAGAGTAGCCCCGACCATGTACGGAACACAATCCGCCACACAAATATTCCAATTTTAACGCTTTAGATTTAACCAACACGATCGGAGAGTAGCCCCGAACACAAATTAGTAAAATCTTAGTACTAAGCTACGCATATAGACTTTTTAAATTATGTTAGTATAGTCGGAGGATAGCCCCGACCGTATACGAACACAATCAATTAAAACACAAATGCGATTTAGTTTATGTCCGTTCCGTCGGAGAGTAGCCCCGACCATGTACGAAACACAATCCACCGCAAAGGTATTTAAAATGTCATTTAGATAAAAAAATACGCATTAACATGGAATCTGGAATATTTATCCTTTCTCTGCGTGAAGAGAATAAAATAACTCGTTTGGCATTACTATAGCACAGAATAAGCAAATTATTCTTATTATCAGGTTTAGAAATAAACTTACGTGGGTACTTTACCGCTTCTGAAATATGAAGAAAACGCAGACTCCAGATAACACTCATATAATTATTGATCCAACTTACAGGTACAGGCATAGTACAGGTATAACAATATAGATACAGTCGACGTCTTAGTGAACTTATCGCCTCGAGGCTAGTTTGAAGAATGACCTCTCTTTGCTCGTTAATCGGGCTCAAGCCTAGCTACCCCCACCGATTTTACCACAGATTAGCCTATTAAATTTAACAAAATGGCGGCAAGAGACGGCATTACCAGTGTTGCTATTAAAAAATAAGAAAAACCTTCTAAAATCATGACATTCTTGTTTACTATTTCTCGATAAAATTTTCGACCCCCGTATTTTCCACTAGAATTTTGGCTGAGTTTTACTGCAATTTAGTCAGTGGCTTAAGCTTGCATTATCAAAGAATGTGCATATGAGCTTGCAGAGGTACTTTCCCACCTAGTTAATTTATCCTTTTAACAAGGCTTTTTTCCAGAAAAGTTAAAGCTGTCAATAGTCAAGCCCCTTCACAAAAAGGCAACAAACAAGATCTATCGAACTATAGACCAATCACCTTAATATCTGTTTTTTCCAAAATTTTTGAGAAACTGATGCATCTGCGTCTAACGATTTTTTTGCAAAAAATTAATGTCATAGTTGAGGAACAGAATGGTTTCCAGAAACAAAAGTCAACCACACTTGCAGCGTTCTCACTATTAAAAAAGATTTTTGAACATGTTTATAATAAAACTCGCATCTCCACCATATTTTTCGACATGTCTAAGGCATTTGACCTCGTAAACCACCAAATTTTATTAAATAAATGCGAACGCTATGGCATAAGAGGAAACGCATTGAATTGGATTTCCAGTTACTTACATAATAGCATACAATGTGTTGAGATAACATGTGTAGATAAAAAGCATCTACAATACTCTGTGAGGTCTGATTACCAGACAAATAAAACTGGTGTTCCTCAAGGGAGTATACTAGGTCCTCTTTTGTTCCTAGTCTACATAAATGACATCCCAAAAATAACAAAACATTCCTGTGTCCTATTTGCTGATGATATTTCAGTGATTGTACCAGACACATGTAAAAGTGTAAGATACGAAGCAGTCGTAGACAACATAATAAAATCCGTATCACAGTGGCTACATGACAATAGGGTATTTTACTGTTGTTGAAATGTAGATATTTAATGATGACGTTAAAAAATATTGCAATTAAGAATACCAAATGTGAAAAAATGATTTGAATCTGTTTTATAATAAAAGAATTATAGTCTGTTTGATTTTGACTATAGCTGTCTCTTTCTAAAACGAAATCTTCTATGGCGTGACTATGACGCTACTAACCCACTGACGTCACTAAGATAGCGTCCTGTCCTTGTCTAATTATAAAGTTTGAAGTCCTATATCTTTGAAAATATTCAAGATAATTCAAAATGAAAACTTGTTTTGTGTAGCTAATACTTCGAAAAACATTTTAAAGAAATAAAAAAAAAATCAGTAAAATACCGTATTGTCTGAAGGTCAATTTAGCGAAAACCAAAATAGTCCAATTTTCGAACCACCAAAACAAACGACTACCTCTGAACATAAATTTTAACGGTGAACACATCGCGGAGGTGCCAGATACTAAATTTCTGGGTCGAATGCTTGATTCGCATTGCAATTGGAAAGCACATATAAATTTAGTTAGGACTCGCATTAATCGCTTTGTTTTTGCTCTTAGAAAATTGAGAAAAATTGCTGATGAAAAAACTGCACTTACTGCTTACCATGGCTATGTCGCATCAGTATTGAGGTATGGATTGATACTGTGGGGGAATTCGACTCTTATAAATAAAGTTAAATAAATAAGCATGCTACACCCTAGACTGCATCCTGTCTGTTTAGCAAGATGGCGGTCAAATGCTTAACCAGTTTTTATAAAAAAAAAAAAAAAAAAAGTCTTCTTAGCTCAAAAAAAGTGTGTCAGAGCGATATGCGGAGCAGGACCTCTGGATTCGTGTAAACCTCTTTTCAAAAAACTTGGACTCATGACACTTATATGCCTTTATATACAAGAAGTTGGTATTTTCGTTAGAAAGCATGCGGATCTTTTCCAAAAGGCCAACGGTCTGAGTAAGTATACCTCTAGGGATCCAACAAAACTAGAACTACTATGTCGAACCGATATCTTCAAAAGGAACTGTCCTTTTATGATAATACAAATTTTCAATAGATTTCCAAAAGATATAAGAGAACTACCATTTAATTCCTTCAAAACCAAGCTCACCAAATGGCTTTGTGACAAGTGTTTCTATACATTACAGGAGTTCATGAACTAAAGAATATTACAGACTGTTATTTTATCTTTGACGTACATACATATTTCGAAAAATTAATTATTATTTTGACATTTCCATTTAAGACAGAAGAAACACAGATTTATTTAAAAATGAATCTTTTTATCACAGATGACATGAAAGGGTTTTATCTGATGTTTTTTTTGATTGCTATATTTTTATTTATCACTAATTTACTTTCTTGATTATTGTTTTATTATGTATAATGAGATGAAAATTGAATTAATTGATATAGGTAATAATGTTTGACCAGACTTAAATAATTTGAATGTTTGACATTGAATTTCATTAATCTTATACTGTCTTATTAATTATTTTAAATTCTATCATTTTTGCATGCTGTTTATTCAGCGAAACATGCTGACCTATGTAATCCATTATGACAACAGAACTTTGTAACCATGTTTCTAGCAAAATAAATATTCTTCTTCTATTCTATTCTTGATAAAGAAACATGCTATTAAAAAGAACGCTAATTATTAATTATTCAGATACATTGAGATAAAATTGTAAAATCTTAATTATTTAAGAAGACTATACAAAATGTTATAGTTATGATATTTTATGTTATACTAGCTTCCGCCCGCGACTTCGTCCGCGTAGACATTCGAGAAAATACTTAGGGTACCAATAACCAGGATAAAAAGTATTCTATGTTTTAATTTCATAAAAATCCGATCAGCCGTTTTTAAATACTTTTTATCCTGGTTATTGGTCCCCTAAGTATTTTCTCGAATGTCTACGCGGACGAAGTCGCGGGCGGAAGCTAGTAAATAATAAGTGTCTGTTTCACACTCAAAAAGTTAGTTCTGAGTAGCTTAGGTACCAAGAACTTTTAGGGTACTTAAGATGATTTAGGTTTCTATACCCTATTTACCCCCTGGGTTTGATTTTCGGAAAACTACGAAATGGGTTGCCTATTTGTTTTAAGAAGTAAGCCTACAAAGTTTCAAGTTGAAATGTCAATTTTACCTCCTGATTTTTCATTCAAAACTTCACCCCTATTTCAACCTTTTAGGGGTTGAATCATGTTCAGCGTGTTAAACATCAAAATAAATGCCATTTTTGGAATCGTCATCCCATAAAACCTCAATAACGACATCCATATCGATTTTTAGGTTTATTTATCCCATTTAACCTCTAAGGGGTTGATTTTCGAAAAAATACGAAATATGTGTTTGCTTATTTGTTTTACTTTCCGACTATAAGCCTAAATAATAAATTAAATAAAGGACTTTCCAGATACAACATTTCATCCTCCTCTTCACCCCTTCAGGGGTGGAATTGTCAAAAACGCTGACACAGGTAAATATAAATTTTCAATTGCCAGTTTAAATACGATGTTTGAAGATCCTAACTTTAAAACTGACGGACTTTCATACAAACATTCATCCTCTATTTCACCCCGTTAGGGGTAGAATTTCCAAAAATCCTTTCTTAGTGGATGCCTACACTGTATAACGTATCTATGTGCAAAATTTGAAGTCTCTAGGTTCAGCGGTTTAGGCTGTGCGTTGATATCTCAGTCAGTCAGTCAGTCAGTCAGGACTTTGAATTTTATATATATAGATTAGCTGGACTAAACATGATCCATAATTTAAGTGCTGTAATATATTGACAGTTTCTAACAATTAACTTTTAAACAGCTATTTACTAAGTTCAGGAAAATGTGTGATAGTAAAAAACCACGAGCCATATAAGTAGCTTTCAGGTGGGAAAGCTACTTATGGTAACTTATGGCTCGTGTACTAAGTTACTTATGGCTCGTGGTTTTTTACTATCACACATTTTTCCTATACTTACAAAATTGCATTGTGAGTGCATAAAAAAATAATATAAAATCTCAGCTATTTCCTGTCACTATTTACTGGAGGTCTTATTTTTAACTGCCAAATACTGTAGCTTTTCCACAGCCCCTTCCATTATTGTTTTAAGGCATTTTCTTTCAAGGTGCTCAATGCACGAACAAAACTAAACCAAATATTTTCATTTCAGTAGTGATATTAGTCAAATCTCGGTACACCGGCAGGAACCTGGTCATTTACAATGATCACACGTATTATTGTAAGAGGGAGAATAAGAAGGCGAAGCATTTCATTTGGTCCTGTTCTACTCACAACTGGAAGGGATGCAACGCTAAGTTGAAGTTGGACGAGAACTTTGCTTTTATCGCACTTGAGGATAACCATACTCACCCGCCTGCTAAGTACTTTATTCACGATGGGCAGTATGTCAAGTATGATTGATAGAATGTTGTTATGATGTCAGGCAAGAGGTACATACTTTATGGTTGTACACAAATACTTTTGAATCTTAAAAGTATTCTACATCCGTAGACATATTACTCGTCTCTTTTATTTACTAATCCATAGATTTTATCAACTGGTATAATATGTACAGCAAAAGCTATTCGTAATTCGTTCTCAAACTATGTTGAAAAATATCACTTGTTAAGTAAATGTATCGTTGTATATCGCAAATATACGTTGTAAAATCACTGTACGCAATGGTATTATTGAAAAATAATAACGCATACTGCATAAAAATCTTGAATAAATGTTGTAAAATAGCGGTATGTCCACGCGCTTACTGAACAACGTAAACTATCAAAAAATATTTTTTTATTATGAATTAATATTAGTTAGTATACTTAGTTGAAAAGTGTATCAATTAAAAATTAAACTGATTTTTCCCAGAAGTGTCAATTATTTCATCATTTATTCAGCTACTGCCAAGACAGAATCAATTAGTGCAAAGCGCAAAAGATGAAATAAAGAATTGTTACTTTATCAAACGTACCTTTTCTATTTATTTATCGGTTTATTTCAGAAGACGCAAATCTGATCCCGTTGGAAAGTGGGGGCCACCTGCTCCGCATGGGCAACTACTCATACTCCACTAACAGGAAGTGTTTGGAAGGTCGCATTACCTGGTACTGCTCCAAGAGGGTCAGCAAGAAGTGCCCCGTGCGCGTAAAGATGTTCACTGGGACGGTCCTGGCCGTGGTCGGCGCCCACAGCCACATGGAGGACGGGGGTTAGGAGTCGCAGCCGTAACGGAGAATAGGTTCTAGAGAAAGTGCTTTGTGAAGCAGGAAAACGGTTAAATTGATGGCCGGCGAACTAGCGCTTAATAAACAATCTTGACCTAGAACTAAGAAAAAGTATAATTATAAAAATATAAAACTAAAATTAAAACAATACTTTTTGCATAAATTGTAACAGCCGGTATAGTAACTGTCTTTAGTCTATCTATAACATAATTATCACTATCTTTAGCGTTTGCGCCACTATAGCATGGCGGCGCTCATGTCACTCTTTGTTAATTGTTTTCTGCAGCCTTGCATTACATAAGTTAGTGAACTTGCTATTTGCTAGAATAACTTTTTACCTATGTAATAAGTTGTATTGTTTGTGTTAAGCCTAGCTTTGTTGTAATTAAGCGAATGATTGCCGAACAGCTCATTCCTAATGTAAACCTGTGTAGTTTTTTTGTGAATGTAGCAAACAACTTTAGTATTATATGTTTATTTGGTAATAAAATAAAAAATAAGAATGTGCTCACTCATAACAAGAGTCGCCTTGAATGTCTATTTATTTTATTTATTAATTCTTCATGCACAATGTACATAGGCGGACTTAATACCAGTCAACTTAGGGTGATATGGAGATAGTAATGTGGTAGGGTGCACAACCAGCATTATATAGACTTTAAAAAAAAAGGCAGGAGAAATATGATTATATACAACGTAATAAAACTTATATTTCTTATAATAAAAGTATAATAAATATTATATACTACACATATTTATATAATTATAATGAATATATAATATATAATAAATTATAATACATACAATATACATTATATATATATAAATATATATAGGTACAAATAAAAGATAACGACGATCAAGATTTAAGAGTTAGCTGCTTGCTCAGTGAGAAATTTTCGTAACTTAGTTTTAAACGAATACCGACTGGTGAACCTTCTGATGTCTAAAGGAAGCGCATTCCACAGAAGAATTGGGTAAATGAAGAAAGAAGAATGAATAATATCAGATTGATGAGAGGGACAGCTAAGTAACACATTAGACGAAGAACGAAGGCTTTTATCGTGAGTAGTACACAAGTACTGGAAATGTGAAGTTAGATAAGGGGGAGCATTAGGAGAGCTTAAGAGAGAATAAAGAGTGGTCAATGCCCGCATACTTCTGCGCTGTCTAATGGGCAACCATTTTTCAAGAAGGGATCGATGCGCGGACACGTGATCATACTTACGGAGATTGTAGACGAATCGAATGCAGTTATTCAGAAGACAGTCGAGCTTATTGAGTAGATCTGCATTCAGGTCGAGGTAGCACACATCACCATAGTCGGAAATATTAAGGTTTGCACAAGCATTGCTTTGATATTCGTCGGTAAAAAGTTTGTGAGGCGGTAAAGGTATCGCAATACTCCAGTAACCTTCCGACTAACACTAGATACTTGAGCTTGCCAGTTTAACCTGCAATCGACACATAAACCAAGAATGTTATACATA
This sequence comes from Crambus lathoniellus, assembly GCA_949710035.1. NCBI lineage: Eukaryota > Metazoa > Arthropoda > Insecta > Lepidoptera > Crambidae > Crambus > Crambus lathoniellus. The sequence continues at coordinate 7,101,545 of OX453307.1, read as the reverse complement.
TTGGCGCGCTAGTACTTGTAATGGTTTTGTAGTGTAACTGTTGATGTGTTGAAAAAATTAATTATTATTTTATGTTCTCTCGACTGCTAATAAATTACTATTTTAAGTAAGTATTTAATTGAATCAAGCGTCACTTGGCGGAAGTACCTAACCATTTTGAAAAAGAAATATATGCCTTTGTGTTTGTTGCATGTTGCATGCTTGCATGTTGTGTTATTTACTTCCGCAAAAACACAACATGTAGCATAAAAATGGTGCAACGTTTAAATAATATTTTTATTTATTCGGCACTATGACATGCTTGCCGTCGTAGCTCTTTCATCAAGAGGACAAACGGACTTAGGTTTGGTTATAACTTCTGAAATCTTGTTATTTTCAGAAAACACTGCAACGTTCGCTACGAATTTCCAGGGGAGGCGCGTATTAATAGTAGACGGATGCAAGTACCGTATTAACTGGGTCGGAAAGAACAAAATTATTTGGCGGTGCACAACCCACTCCCGATTCGGGTGTAAGGCAGCCGTGCACACTATCGATGACCAAATAGTCAAATACAAGAATGGGCATACAACTACGTACAGCCTACACACTATTGAACATATGAAAGTGAATCATCGTCAGTTGAATCTCTAAATAACCAATACAAAATATTGTTCGCGCCATCGACCCGGGACGACACGTGTTTCCTCTTCGCAGTTACGTCTATCTGGCATATGTCCGATGTTTAAGGTTCATTTGCAGCAAATTTACTAAGGGCCTCTTGGTTTTACTACAACTAGATTTAACCCATACAGGAGTGTCAAACTTTTTAACATTTAACATTTTGTAATTTTTTATGGATTAAATTTAATTTTCGTTAAACCAAGATTAAGAAAATTTGCTGCAAGTGGACCTAAAGGTAATAGCTCACTTCATCGCCCCGGCAACGCCTCAACTCGAAAAACAACGGAAAAACGTTCTAAAAGCGTTTGTGCACTATACTGAATTTTACCGATTCGGAAAAAAACGGATGCTTGTATTTTAATAATTTAATCATTTATAATACTAAGAATTTATTTATTTCGTGTAGTTTCAATGTTTCGAACCCTTAACTACACGAAATAAATAAATTATATTATTTATAATAATTAATTATTAAAATACAAGCATCAGCAAACAATGCCCTCAAAGTTATCTGTGCAATATGGTGTTGTACATTATGCACAGATATTTTGAGAGCTTTGTTTGCTTAGAAAATTTTGAACACTCTGACTGCTCATATAAATATGAAACAATGAGTGCCAAGATATTTTGAACACCTTGCGCACTTACAACAATATGATGATTCGGACTGCTTAGATCAAATTGCGTTTATGTTTTTCAGATCTTTTTGACTACTCCTTTCCTATTAGGTACAGTCAGCGTCAAATTGAGACGCTTATATCAATTTGACGCTGACTGTACCTAATAGGAAACTACAAGTTTTTAGTTCTGTCCGTGAGGCAGTCGTCTTGTATTCGGAGAATTCTGTAAATTAAACCATAACTTTGATTCATATGAATAACATACGGATTGACCATAAATGTTTCATCAGTAGGTATGATCTTTTTTTCTTGAGGATTTTAGAGTCAAATTTTCTTTGAGTGACTGAGAGAAAGAAACATAATAAAATATGTTTATTAAAATTTGTAATAAAACAATACGTGTACTATCCTTTTTCGTTCATTGGGTCACAAAAAAAATATTAAGAAAACGGTATTAAGGTAGACTTCCGAGCATCGCGGCCGATCGCAGCCGCGCGCGATCGATCGCGTGCGACTGACGCGCGCGGCTGATGCGACAATAGTCAGTGTATGAAAATGTATGGCGCCGCTTCCGAGGTATGCGACAGACGCGTGCGGCCGACGACAGACGTCGGCCGCACGCGGCCGTAACTATAATGAAAACCTCTTTGTATTGTATAGATACTCACTTATCAAGACTAAAATACATATTGTTTCTGACTTCACACTTAAAAAAAGGAATTGCAGTCTTTTGAATCTCGGTGGGGTCGAAAACGCTTGGTACCGCCACAATGTCTGGTTTAGTATGAGGTCTAAAACGCCGCGTACCGCACCAATAGAAAGAATAGCTAATTCAGTGCCGCAGTGAGTGTGTTACAGAAAGGGCGTTTGCGCACTACACTGAATTTTACCGTCCGGCGGTCCGTCTTTTTACGGACCGGCGGCGTGGCATGAAAAACACGGATGATTGGCTTGTGTAGTTGTCCGTCTTTTTACTCGCCGGGGCAGCGCAGTAATTACCCCCCCCGGCCCGGGGGCCCCGCCCGCTTATGAATATCACGTTTTCAGTTCAATATCACAGTTTCAATGTTTCAAACTACACGAAATAAATAAATTATTACTATGTATTATAAATAATTTATGATTAAAATACAACCATCCGTTTTTTTCCGGACGGTAAAATTCAGTGTAGTGCACAAGCGCCCATACGTATTCCATTGCTGTTATCTCGGAACGGAAAAAAACGGACCGGAATGGGGAAAAGTAAAATGTCGGACGGTAAAATTCCGTGTAGTGCACAAGCGCACATATACATTCTATGGCCTGCCATATCGGACCGTAAAAAATCGGACTGCCGGACGGTAAAATTCAGTGTAGTGCACAAACGCCCAAAAGGAGAGTTTATAAAAATCATCTGAATCCAGCGTTGACACATGAATTTTCTAACAGTGACAGAAAACCAAAAATTAGAGATTAAAATAAGGAAGATGACAGAAAAGTGAGTATCTATACAATACAAAGAAGTTTTCACCACTCCAGCTCGAAAAGGGCGCTTTTGGCGCCTAAAAACTCGCAGCAAAATCGTTTTTGCTGCGAGCGTGAGGCAAAGTGCTTTTTTAATTTCTTACACCAACTTTTAAAATAATTAAGACAAAAGAAATAGAGTGACAAGGATGAGACTTTTAAAATTAATATGAGCAAATAGGATAGATAGATAGCTTTATGTCGATGGACATGAAATATAAAGCTTAAAAAAGAAATACACGGATACCAAAGGTTCGAAATAAAGAGTATGGACGAAATGAGGTTGCATACATGATATAAATATAAAATAAGAAAAATTAATGAATTCTAATAACAAATTATATAAATACGATTGTAATACTATTGCTTTTTATTAAACACGCAATATTTAAATTAATAATATGAAGTGAACATTATATCGCTTACTAATATCATGTTTGGTTTTCATAAAAATTTAATGCAGTGCAGTTTTTGAACGCAATGCAAACAGTTACCTTCAACTTGCATAATTGCACCAATTTCACTCTTAATTATTAATTTTGATGTTTTCTTTATTGTTAAATGTTGCCTTCAATGTTGTTTTTCTGACCTGTAACACTTTTCTCGCTAGTAGAGGTGAAAAGTTGTATGTTTAACACGAGAGCAAAATTTTCTGATGTCTCGTGCCTTTAAATCACTCACTGTGCTCAGTAGTCTATATTTGAATCACTCGCTACGCTCGTGATTCAATTTTAGACTACTTCGCTAGTTCGTGATTTAAATTCAGCACTCGCAGCGAAAAATGATTTTGCTCTCTTGTATAACAAATAACTATTTTCTTATAGTTACGGCCGCGTGCGGCCGACGTCTGTCGTCGGCCGCACGCGTCTGTCGCATACCTCGGAAGCGGCGCCATACATTTTCATACACTGACTATTGTCGCATCAGCCGCGCGCGTCAGTCGCACGCGATCGATCGCGCGCGGCTGCGATCGGCCGCGATGCTCGGAAGTCTACCTTTAAGCGCGTTTTCTAAAATTTGTTAAATTTTTTTAGCTTATTTCCAGAATTTTTGAACTACTGTAACTTGAATTTTTTTTTACAACTGAACTTCATCGTCATATTATAAAATGTTGAAATTATTCACTAGTAGACGATATAATAGTCACTATCAAACACATTCACTGTCATCAATAATAATAAATGTATAATGTACTAGCTGACCCAGCGCGACTTCGTTCCCGTGGTCCTATTCCCTACCCCTACCCCTACCCCTACCCCTACCCCTACCCCTACCCCTACCCCTACCCCTACCCCTACCCCTACCCCTACCCCTCCCCCTACCCCTACCCCTACCCCTACCCCTACCTCTACCCCTACCCCTACCCCTACCCCTACCCCTACCCCTACCCCTACCCCTACCCCTACCCCTACCCCTACCCCTACCCCTACCCCTACCCTACCCCTAGCCCTACCCCTACCCCACCCCTACCCTACTTCTACTCTACCCCTTCTTACCCCTCTTTCCCCTATTTTCTCACCGTTAAAACCTTCCTTGGACCTCCACGAACATTTCAAGACCAAAATTAGCCAAATCGGTCCAGCCGTTCACGCGTGATGTCGTGACCAAGGGAAATAGGGATTCATTTTTATTATATACTAGCTGACCCAGCGCGACTTCGTTCCCGTGGCTCTACCCCCTACTCCACCCTACCCTACCCGTACTCTACCCCTGCCCTGCCCCTACCCTACCCTACCCCTACGCTACCCCTACCTTACCCCTACCCTACCCCTACCCAACCCTACCCTACCCCTACCCCTACCCTACCCTACCCCTACCCTACCCCTACCCTACCCCTACCCTACCCCTACCCTACCCCTACCCTACCCCTAACCTACCCCTACCCTACCCCTACCCTACCCCTACCCTACCCCTACCCTACCCCTACCCTACCCCTACCCTACCCCTACCCTACCCCTACCCCTACCCTACCCCTACCCCTACCCTACCCTAACCCTACCCTACCCCTATATCCTTCCTTGGACTTCCACGAACATTTCAAGACCAAAATTAGCCAAATCGGTCCAGCCGTTCACGCGTGATGTCGTGACCAAGGGAAATAGGGATTCATTTTTATATATATAGATATATATATAGATAAACGTATAGGTTCTATAAATACATACATTGTATTAGCTGGGTATCTCTATCTTGTATGAAACAAAGTTGCTTTCCGCCATCTGTACGCTCAGCTTATTTTTGACTCTGTGTTAAAATAATGAAAGTGTTATTAAGGCGAGGATTTCCGAAAATAGGGTATTTTAAATTATAGATTACTCGCAAATCACAAGTACTCAAAGTTTAGAAAAAATATGTTATTTTACAGTTACTTTTATCTAGTGAAATCCGGCCGTAAAATTTTCTATTAGTTATACTTATACTCCAACTCCAACAAATAAAATTTCAAACATCCCTCTAACCGTAAAGCCATAGCACAAACATCTGAACAAATATTTGAACAAATGTTTGGACACATGTGTAGCACGGGTATTTGAGTATTGTTCAAAGCTTTGATGAAATACTACAGTATTTTGCCATGTATTAAGGTAAAGTATTCAAATATTTGTTTGGCGCGGGCATAATACAAATATCCTATTCCAATATGTATCGCGCGCGGTCGAGCAAGCGAGCGTGCCTATTTCGGGCGGGAATCCTCGCCTTAATAGGTATGTTTAGTATTTTCTTCTAGACACGGAGTCCTCGAGTTGTTTCCTGCATTTACTTATTTTCATGTACTTATTTTCTAGTTGGTTTGTATGTCTTACACCTAAGTTATTGAAACTTATTTACTGCTATGATTACCGGGTTTTTATTTTGTTTTTATATTTAAGATTGTGATGAAAAGTGACCTTACTTATATTACGTTTAGGTAACTTTTCATTTTGACGACACGGTACGAAATAAGATAGAAATAAACAGACCTTGGCGAGTTTCTTAACCAAACTTACTATTATGTGAAGGTCATTTTTCATATTTGACGACTCTGTATAAGTTAAAACAGGGAGAAAAAAATAGCCCTTGGCGAGTTTCTTGCCGGTTCTGCTCGCTACAAGGTCTCCTGCCGTAGGATTTGCGAATCGATGGCGTAGCTTCATTGACGTTCATAAGTGTTGTTAAACAAACCTAAATTGAATAAACGAAATTGAATTTTGATTTTTTTTTTTATTTTGAATCGTTACTGCAAGTTGAATGTCTACTTGCTCAGTTAAGTCACACTACGCTTTAGCATACTCTCATATTATCATTATAATGTGCATTAAGGCTTTAAAATGTAAACTATAAAATTAATGAAACGTGATCTTATCATTTTGGTATTTTATTTCAAGTGGAAATAGTAGAAAGTCGGCGCGGTAAGATTTTGCTGAAGTACAAAGGCTTCACATTCAGCCAGCACAGTATTAATGGGCCCAGAACGAGGTGGGTCTGTTCCACACATAGCAGGCGAGGCTGCAGAGCAAATCTCCACACCGTTCATAATCAAGTCGTGAAGATCAAGAACATTCATATTCATTGAGTCTTCGATGTATTCACGGAACGATTATTTACCTAAACTAATTGTCGCCAAATTATCTCCTAAAATTATTAATAAATGATAGTTTTAACAATTTAAAAGTGTGTTAACAACTTGTTTCTCTATGAATAATAAAGCAATTTTATAACTTTTTATGAATAAACTTCTGTTTATTTATGATTACCATAAAGTAGTCTCGGTATGTTAGTGTTTTAGTACATATTGTAACATACAAGTAACCAAAAAAAATCTAGAATGTTCTAATAACTAGGTACGCAGCGCGTAGTTCCTCTTCACCTTGGCATTATTATAAAATAAAAACGTCACAATCTAAACCAACACCTATAAATTAGTACCTACCAGAACTAATTCACGTTTTCTTTTTAGTTAAATTTGTCAAGAGCCAGCGTGGGAAACTCCAGCTAAAAATCGGTGAGTTCACCTACTGCGTCCAGAATAGCAGCAGCGTAAAGACCAGGTGGGGCTGCTCCACACATAACAGCAAAGGATGCAAGGCACACGTCTACACGTTGAACGATACGGAGCATACAGTACTCAAGATAAACCATGAACATTTACATAGAATTAAAAAATAAGTTAAAAATAAAAATATCTTGTTTAAAAACGATAATATACTTATTGCCTGTTTCACACTGTCCGATTAGGAGATACTTTCAAGTTTAATTGAAAGATATGTATGGACTATCTGTCAAGTAACAGCTAATGAGAACTTACTTAGACATTGTGAAACAGGCCCTTAATGTTTTTTTATTACAATTAAAATGAAACATTTTCTCGATATATTTTTTGTGAATCAATGTTTTTAATTTATTTTTCATTTTTCATCTATAATAGAAAAGCAAATGATAGACTACATTTCTTTAGTCATTTTCAATGATGTTAGTTGCAAAACTTGAGTGAAAGTCTGACGCCCGAATTCTCGAACGCAAATCATCTTTGGGAGCGTCTCAAACATCATGGCATCTCTTTCATACGTTTGGCATTTAAAGTGACAGGGCGATGTTTGAGACGCTCCCAAAGATAAGTAGCGTACGAGTATTCCGGCATGAATCTCTTAGCAGTCTCTCAATTTAACTGATCACAAGGTTTTATTTCCAGTATTCTGTCAGTAGGTACCTTACGACAAGAAGTGGAAAGTTACAGATAAAAATTGTCAATTATCTCTAGATTAACTATTAACTCTAGATGCTTATCAATTTGACGCTGACAGTACCTGTGTTGACTACATCTTTTTATGGTGAAGGTGAAAGCTTTGTCTATAGATAAATATGAAGAACCAATTTTTTAAATGTTACTTGTTTGTATTTGAAATGCGGAATGAAAATAAAAATATGTTTGTATGTACAGTCAGCGTCAAATTGATATAAGCGTCTAAAGTACGTTTTATAATTCGGTGCAAAAAAACAGAAAACAGTATTACCACATTAAAACTCTATATTCACATTCTGTAGATTTCTTTATTTGTGAACGACATTGCCGTTAATTCAAAACATGCTTTGACTGGATAGATATTTGTTTAACATTATTAATAAAAGTAAAAAAATGGAAATTACTCTTACGTCAATAACAAAATAATTTTTCGAAGGGATGTTAGATGGATATTTTTTTCACGTACTGGCAACACGCAGGCACAAAATATTTGTGACGCAGGGTTGACAAACCTACTTTAAGATGTGTATGATTATTTTTGTAATTTTGATTTGTATTTTGATTCCTTTACGTGGGTTCCTATCTGCTTCGCGTACAGTGCTTCTTTTACATTATTTCGTAGATTTCTTGTTGTTTCTGTTATTATTTTTGTTTATTGTTAAGTTTAAACCGTTGTTACCTGTTACTATTGTGTCTGTGTGTGTACTATTACTATCTAACCCATTTTGCATTATCTTATGCGCTTTAACCCAAGATATAGTTCTTATTGTAGATTTTAACAAAATCTGTGAAACCAAAACCTCACAATAAATTTGGTTTAAAAAAGACACGAAGAAAAAGGTTGCCAAACTCAAATGTGAAAGTGACATATTTTTTTTTGCACCGAATTATAAAACGTACTTTAGAGTAGTCAAAAAGTTCTGAAAAACATAAACGCAATTTGATCTAAGCAGTTCGAATCATCATATTGGTGTAAGCACGCAAGGTGTTCAAAATATCTTGGCACTCATTGTTTCATATTTATATGAGCAGTTAAGGCTACTACACACACTTTTTGCCGAGCGGCTCTCGTTTGTGCGGCGGCGAGCCCGGCGGGCGGCTCGAATACCCGCCGGCATACCAACGGCAGTGTCGGCGGCTCGGCCGCCGGTATTGCCGCCGGCATTGTGTATAGTAATGTGTACAACACCATAATGCACAGATAACTTTGACAGCTTTGTTTGCTTAGATAATTTTGAACACTCTGACTGCTCATATAAATATGAAACCATGAGTGCCAAGATATTATAAACACTTTGCGTGCTTACAACAATATGATGATACAAACTGCTTAGATCAAATTGGTTTTATGTTTTTCAGATGATTTTGACTACTCTAGGCCTATATCAATTTGACGCTGACTGTAACAAGTGTTTGAAAATTATTTTAATACATAAACAAAATACAGACGGTTTATTTTGAAATTACATTTGAACTTGCAAGTTCCTAATTTAGAAACCATATCCTGCCAAAAGTAACTGATTTAGTTAGTAGGATATCCTACTTCCTACTTCCTACTTAATATTATAAATGTGAAAGTTTAGATGTTTGGATATTTGTATGTTTGTTACTCAATCACACCAAAACGGCTGAACGGATTTGGCTGAAATTTGGGACACAGATATTTTGTAGCTCGGAGAGGAACATAGGCTACTTTTTATCCCGGAAAAATATCACGTTCCCGCGGGATAACGTTGTGTAGTCCACGCGGGCGAAGCCGAGGGCGTAAAGCTAGTGGTTTCATAATTGCGAATATTTTATTTCAATTATTAGTTATAACTTCAATATAAGACAATGACAAAAACTGTAAAGAACACGATGTACTGATCAAATGATTTGTTTTCAGCAAAGCTTGCCATATCAAAACACGGGAAACCAATGATAATCTTAGGCAATTACAGCTACAGGAAGCACCAAGTGACCACAAGGGGCGTGAGGTGGGCCTGCTCCAGCCACAAGCACTGCACCGCCTGCGTGCACACGGTCGACGGCGTCATCGTCAGGGCCGGGGGGTTCCATTCACATTGACAATTACAGCTACAGGAAGCACCAAGTGACCACAAGGGGCGTGAGGTGGGCCTGCTCCAGCCACAAGCACTGCACCGCCTGCGTGCACACGGTCGACGGCGTCATCGTCAGGGCCGGGGGGTTCCATTCACATTGACAATTACAGCTACAGGAAGCACCAAGTGACCACAAGGGGCGTGAGGTGGGCCTGCTCCAGCCACAAGCACTGCACCGCCTGCGTGCACACGGTGGACGGCGTCATCGTCAGGGCCGGGGGGTTCCATTCACATTGACAATTAAGAGAAAAACATTTCATCTACACTCATGTTATAATATTCGAATTATGAAGTCATGCCTGTGATATACTTTATGGCATAGTCAACTCCGGTTGTATTATAATGGTCATTATGATATAACCGGATACAGCTGTCACTCATTATAGTACACTTATGCCCGAATACTCGTACGCTACTTATCTTTGCTGTTTCGCGCCAGTCCCCAGCATCGAGTTAACGTAGATCGGCCTCCACCACGTCTCTTCATCGGTATCGGGGGCGTCCGACTGGGCGTCGGCCAGTTGCTTGACCCAGATAGGCTCTTTTGGCGCTTCTCTCCAACCCCATTCTTTAGACGTGACCAAGCCATCGGAGTCTGTGTGCCTTCGTTTCTCCAATGATATTAGGCCCAGCCAGGAGACGTTCTACTTCAGCGTTTTTTAAGATCCTCCAACTTCCATCAGCATCATGTTTAGGACCAAAGATTTTACGAAGGTTTTCTCTTTCGGCGACCAGAAGTTTATTTTCTTCGCTAAGTGTTAATGTCGAGGCCTCACTTCTGTACATTAAAATAGGCCTGATGACGGTCTTGTAGATCCTGATTTTGGTGTTTCTACTGAGAAGCCTGGACACCAGCACTTTGTGTAGTGCTGCGCTGCATCGTAGGGCGTTCTGGATGCGGAGGTCTATCTCCTCATGACGAGTGTTGGTGTTGGAGATTGTGCAGCCCAAGTACTTGGAGTTAGCCACTCCTTTGTATGCAATATCTCCGACATGCAGATCTTTACGTTTTTCACGGAGGTTTCTGTAGCGTTTCATGTGGAGATATTCTGTTTTCTCGTAGCTAACCTCAAAACCAACTTTCAGAGCTTCTACTCGTAGGGTCACCGGCGCCGCTGAGTATTGCACCTCAGTATTATTTTCACCAAGCAGAGCTAGATCGTCCGCGTAACCTATCACCTTGTGCCTTCCGTTAAGTTCGATCCTGACGTCTAGTGATATCACCCGTCTTAGGACATATTCCAGAACCAAATTGAAGAGTATTGGTGACAGAGCATCGCCACCACCAATATGCCTGTAATATTACCGGCATATTGTTGGCTGAATAAGGGCTTGGAAGAGTTGGCAGGGCCGGTAAATCCTAAGGTTGCCATGGATATGGTAAAATTAAGAAAAATAACTGTACTATAATAAGTGACAGCTGTATCATAATGATCATTATGATACAGTTTTATTTTGTAAAAATTTCTATAAAGTTGACTCTGGCATACTCTGGCATAAAGAGTGTCATTATACGTTCGGGTACGAGTTCATAATTCGAATATGAGTGTAGATAAAACAGATTACAAATGGGAACATTACATATTAATCAGTTGATTCTGTGTGGTTCTTACATTTAATTTTCCTATAATATGTGTTTTAATCAAAGCAAGAGCATTTCTGCCTTCTGTCTGGTTAATTGTAATTAATTAAAGGACGTTTTAACAAAACTAGGGCCTTTTATACCGATTTATCGAAAAATTACAAATATTTTAAATTATATTTACTTTTTTGCATTTTTTGCATTCATTTTCAATAATAAAAATATTTTAAAGTTGTAATTTTCTTGTTATTTACATGTTATTTACCATATTTGTGCGGATGGTTAACAGTTTCGTTACCAATGCACATATTCTACTTATATCAAGTTCACTTAAGTATAACAGCATAATGCAAGAACACTGTAAAGAAAATATTTAACTGCAATAAATAAAATACTGAAAGCCTATTAGATTAATATTGTGTTTTTTCTTCTTCGTGTAGAAAAGAGGATAGTTTTATTTTGGTTTGTTTATAGTTTTAGTGTAGCCTTAGCTTGCCTTAAGTATATTATAAGAAACAAACAGTAAGGGTATTAGAGCACATTTATGTTTTAGAGGGAGGCAACGTAGATTCAACTGTGACAACGGAACCAATGGTATCAATAAAAATTGAACCAATGGGAATGGAATCAATAAAAATGGAACCAGTTTTTACAACATCTAAAAACGGTAATCCAGTTTTAACTCTTGATGGTTACAAGTTTTACTCACAACAAAGAAGCAATCTGGACAGAGAAAATAATGAAGTACGGTTTATATGCCTGAACGGCCTCAGCAAGGGCTGCAAAGCTTTCGTGGTCACCAGCAACGAACAAATTGTGGCTTGCATCAATGACCATACCCATGACCCGTATCGTCTTGGTCGGCCTTCAGATGATTAATATTGTAGTAAAGTATTCAAACTATTGCTTTGCTTGTTCGGCTATATTCAAACACTTTTGTTGTGTTTGTTGGAATAGGTAGATACTATTATTAAGAATAAACTTTTATCTGTAGTAATTAAGTTTTCATTGTATCACTAAATGCGTGGGCGCGGTTATGTTTTTTCAATAAAATTATTTTTCATATATTTTATGCCACCCTAATTTTGATGATGTCCTTCCTCTCATTGTATGAAATAATAGTGATAATGGAGTGGAAACAAAGTTTTTCTCCTTATAACGTTTAATGCCTTTATATTCTGAATAAATAATATTAATTGTTTATTCAAATATTTATTCTGATTTTAGGTTGGAAAATAACCAAAGCTGATAATGAAGTGGAAACAAAGTTTTTCTCCTTATAACGTTTAATGCCTTTATATTCTGAATAAATAATATTAATTGTTTATTTAAACATTTATTCTGATTTTAGATTGGAAAATAACCAAAGCTATCTTCACTATATCAAGAAGAGGCAACAAGAACGTTATTTTGAATGGCTACACGTACTACAGGAAAAATGATTCAAGAAGACCATTGAATACCGATAAAGTGAGATGGGTATGCGCGAAAGGGCTAAGGTTTGGTTGTACAGCAAAAGTTGTCACCTTGGATGACTTTATTATAGCTTGCCAGTTACACCACAACCATGCTCCTTGAAACAAAATTCAATACCTATCTATTTTAATAAGTTAACAGATTACCTTATCATTTACTGTGTAAATTTTTGACTAATGACGTTATGATCGTAACCAAATAAAATTTATCATGTTGTCAAATATATAAGAGACGTGGATCGTGAATTTGTGTTGTAAGGTGTTAAAATACCTACTTATCTCTAATGGAAATTGGTGCATTCCAAATTATAATTATTATTATAATACGTAATTTGACTAAAAAAAACATTAAGTACATGAAATTTGATTATTATTTTTACTTTTGGCATTTACAATGCAATTTTTATCATTGAAAGTATTGAAAATGAAGTACCTATTAGAAAATGACTCCGTAGCTCAGTGGTTAGAGCATTCGCGCGGACACTGATAGGTCGTTGGTTCGAGCCCCAATCGGAGCTAGTTGTAAGACGGGTCGATTTTTTCTAATATGAAGTATATAGTCTATACTAATATTATAAAGAGGAAAGATTTGATTGTTTGTTTGTTTGCATCGAATAGGCTCCGAAACAACTGGACCGATTTCTAAAATTCTTTGACCATTAGAAAGCTACGTTCGTCCCGAGTGACATAGGCTATATTTTATCCCGATATTCCCACAGAAACGGGTACCACGCAGGTGAAACCGCGAGGATCCGCTAGTATTCAATATTTTGAATTTTATTATGTTTATATAATGATTCTATCACTTTGGAGCTGCCGAAGTCAAATGTAATTTGCACAGAACACAAAAAGATTTTTCACTAATTTGTACTTAAAATAATTGCTTTTTATTATAAATAAATAAATAAATAAATATTTTCTTACAATCACACCAATTATCTAAGCCCGTAGTTAATTTCTTAAGAAACTGTGTCTACGTGAACTTGATAACGGATAAATATCTATTTATTTATTTATATATAAAATTGAGGGGACATAACTCACTCATCACGAAATCTCGAAAACTGCTGGACCAACGAAGATGTAATTTGGCAGGAAGGTAGATTATGCCTAGGAGACGACCGCTAAGAACGGATTTTAGGAAACTCCCCCCCTAAAGGGGTAAAATGGGGGGGTTAAGGTTATATGAAACTTCTTCATTAATGGATTTAGAAGCATGAAAATTGGTACGTTGGATACTGGTTATGACTGAAAATGATCTGGGTAAGCAAAGTAAAAAAATCTCCCCCTTAATAGGGTAAAATGGGGAGATAAAGTTTATATGGAACTTCTTAATTTCTGAACTTAGAAGTATGAAAATTGGTATGTTAAATACTGATCACGATTGAAAATTATCTGCGTAAGCGAAGTTAAAAAACTCCCCGATAATGGGGTAAAACGGGCGGATTAAGCTTATATGGAACTTCCTCATTTCTAAACTTAGAAGTATGAAAGTTGGTATGTTGGATACTGGTCACGATTGAAAATGATCTGCGTATGCGAAGTTATAAAAAACCCATAATAGGGTAGAAAGGAGGGATTAAGGCTTATATGAAAACTTCCTCATTTCTGGAGTTAGGAGTATGGAAATTGGTATAAAGAATACTAGGTCATCATTAAAAATGATCTGCGCAGGCAAAATAAAAAAACCCCTAATAGGGTAGAAAGGGGGGGGGGTCATTTTTATATAGGGTGGGTGGGGGTATTAAAGATACGGAGTTTGGATGTTTGTGGCTCAATCACAACACAACTAAACGGCTAAATCGATTGTGATAATTGAACTCTGGCCTGGAAAATTTCATTCATTCACTTTATTTTCGTGCAAAGCAATAAGTTCTTTATGCATTGGAATAAAACTCAAGAAAATCAGTATTACACATTTTTTAGGAAAGTATTGACTTGATTTTTTGCATTTTGGTAGTTCAAGAGTAGGAGAATGTTCGAATATTATTCATACGAAAGTAGCTCCTGTTTGTCTAGGTTATGCCTTTATATATACCACCGATCTGGCTTTCATGAAATTTGGTATATAGAGCAGTGGCTAGCGTGCTCGGCCTGCGATCGCCGAGGTTATCTGACTTTTGCAATGGTCTATCACGGGATTGCTGTTAAAAAATATATCGTGCTTCGGAAGAGACGATAAGCCTATGTTTCTGGCAGCATTTGGATTGGTTCATACACCATAACTTCAATGGGACCGTGTGGAAGGTCATGGACCATTCTCCTTATCCATCTATATGAAGGCCTGTGCCCAGCAGCAGAGACAATTAAAGGCCCTGGAATAGTATATTATGATACAAGTGAGCTTAGGTTGCTCATTATACACGAGGCTGTGGGTTGCAGCCCGAGCCGCAGGCGAGGGCGTAAATCAGCCGAGTGTCTAGTGAGTAAGTTGCTCACGAGTTTCATACGCACTTTTTCAACACACTTGCGAGGAAAAACAAACATTTATTGAATACATAACATAATTTGAATAACTTAATATTAGGTACGGGAAAAAGCGCGCAAGTTTTTTTTTCGCACGCGCCAAATGTAAGGTGATTGATTACATACAGCCATACAGCCTACTTCAAAATAATTATAATAATAGTGATAAAATGCAAATGTTTTATAACAAATTATTGTGAATTATAAATAATTTGATAACAATACACTTAATTATGTTTTTTTTGTCTTAATTATGGACATACTTATTTATTCTAAAAACGTAAATGGATTTTCAGCCGTATAAAACCTCTTTGTTGTTACAAAAAAAGAACTGTACCTATTACCCGGTGAAATTGAAAATGCTCTGTTTACTCGCATATACCTTGCAGTTAGGTACTAACTTAACTTTGTAGGGATACTGTATTACCCGGTTAAATTGAAAAGTCTCTGTTTACTCGCATATAATTTGCAGTTAGGTACTTACTTAACTTTGTAGGGATAATTCTATTACGCAACTAGTACTGTAATATTATTATGCACGCGTGTTTTATCGTTCGGTTTATGGCCCTAAAATCGATGTAATAAGGCTCACTTTATAAGCAAGTGTGTTGAAAAGGATATTTTACTTTTTACCGCGGGAAATCTCATTGCTATGAAAAATCACTTTAAGCGCGGGCTAATTTGGGGGCAGAAATTGGTATTTATGCAAGTAAATAATTTGGCAAGGATTATAATAAGCTACTTTTACTTTTTACCACAGGATAGTATCATATTCCCACGGGAAAATCAATAAGTAGGTATTATTTGTTTGTCCATCTTTCACGTCCAAACGGAGTAACGGATCAATGTGATTTTTGGTAGGTACGGGGGTAGATTGGGAGCTGGAGAGTGACATAGTTTATCCCGGAAAATATCACAGTCCATCTAGATAATGTTGTGTAGTACACGCGGGCGAAGCCGTGGGCGGAAAACTAGTATACTTATATACTTTTTGTTTGTAAATACATACTTAATATACATAGAAAACACCCAGACCAAGACAAATAGACATGTTCATGCACACAAATATTTGTCTTGTTCGGGAATCGAACCAGGGGCCTTAGCCAAAGTAACAATTCAAAAACGATAACGAAGTTCGAAAGAAATTCAAGGTATAGGATTGGCGGATTGGTATAAGCTGCGCTAAATCACGTGGTCTTGCCGCAAGTTGATTGGAGCATAAAGACGATAACGAATATATTTGTCGTTTCGCCACATAACGATGTTACTTTGGCTACAGGCCCAGAGACCTCTGGCGCAGAAGGCCGTTTACCCCTGCGCCAAATCGGTCGTCAAATATTAATACAAATATTATAATGTACACTATTTTGAATGAAGTGTACAATTGTTTTGGACAGGGATACGAATTTTCATAAATTATTATTTTTTATTATTTATTGTATAATATTATGTAACTGTTAACAAAATTATGTCCGAATCTAAAAGATTCTACGTATTATTTTTTAATATCCTATATGTAGATAATTAAAATACTGTTAAATGAAACTTTTAACTGATTTACAGTCTGTAACTATGTATTTTTTCAGATTTAGTTCCGCAGTTCACCGAATCAGCTAATGGAAATCCAGTTATAATTTTAGATGGGTATAAGTTCAGATTGAAAAGGGATTCGAGGGTGCAGAACAAATACAATATGCGTTGGGTCTGCTCGACCGAGAAGCATAGCTGTAAGGCCAAGCTTATGACGGTGGAGAAAATCGTGGTCTCCATCGACAATGTTCACAACCACCCGCGACCGAAGGCTAAGAAGAAGTCGAAAAAGAAAGAACAGAAGAAGAAAGAATCGGATTACAGCTCCGATTCTGAGTAGCACCTTATTATTTTCTTCAACTAAGATTTGACCAAATTAAATTTCAGTACCGTATTCTATCGTAATTACTAGCTTCTTCGATTGTTCAATACATTATAGCTTTGTAATCTGTTTTTTTTTTTCTCTTATTGTTAGCTGGTATAGGTAAGTATTTATAAGATTTGAGTAAAGTATACACATGTTATGATTCTTTATTAAATACTTAATAATAGAATTGTGTTTAATTATTCAATCACTTTTTTATATTCCCCCCCTCGAAACATATAGATTGACATTATTCCCAATTTTCTTATTTTGACTTTTGGGAGCAAAAGTACCTAAATACCAAGAACCGAGCTTGTAACTAAATATAAGAAACCGAATACTGGACCAATTTAACACGGTAGTAGGATTAAGGATTCACAATGAAGCCTCGATCATGAGTGGCGTAAATAATGATCATATGTTTCTAAAACGTACCGGTATCAAATATACCACAAAATTAATTGAATGTTAAGCATGTATGATAATTCAAACATGTACAACCATTATTGTTCAAAATTAAACTAACGTTACAAATAACGCTGTGCCTTTTAGGATGCTTGTTATAAGCGAGTAACTTACGAGTATGAAAATTCCAGATTTTCCACCATACGAGATCCGCCGTTCATTCAGAGGGAACCAGGTCCTACTCGTTCAAGGATATCGTTTCTCAATGGCCTCCAAGCCGGCTTTGGGTGCGAAACAAAGATGGCGATGCTCGGCGCACAGCAGCCAGAGATGCAATGCTTTTCTACACACGAGCGACAATGAGATTGTCAAGATGAGGCATGAGCATAATCACCCACCCTCACAATTTGAGGAAAGCAAACCTTGCAGTGTAGCAAATGACTGTTGTCTGGAAAATATTAAAATAATAAACGTATCTAAACGTAGTTGGTAACTTAAGAATATCAAAGTTTGAAGTGGCTACTAATAAAATATAAATAGTAGCCAGCCATTAATACGAGATAATGTTGCTCATGTTGATTTACCTGTACCTGCTACCTACCTTCTGCGCATAGGTGGTAGGTTCGATCCCCGCACAAGATAAATATTTGGGTGTATGAACGAACATGTTTATTTGAAAATATTGAAAATTAAGTATTAGAAAATGTCGACCAGTCTCCCAACTAGCTCCGATGGGCCTCGAACCCACTACCTTTTACTGTCCGGGCGAATGCTCTAACCACTAGGGAGCTAGGGAGTCGCTGGGACAAGAGCCGAATTTATCCAATACTTCTAACTCGCTGTTATTCATCGTTCATTTCATTAATATGAAGATACTAGCATCCGCCCGCGACTTCGTCCGCGTGGACCTTTGAGAAAATACTTAGGGGACCAATAACCAGGATAAAAAGTATTCTATGTTTTAATTTCATAAAAATCCGATCAGCCGTTTTTACGTGATTAGGTGGGTCCTCCCTCACCAAGCGAGCAGCCTCGCGCGAGGCATAACGTTTGCCACGTGCGGCGGGCCTAAAGTCCCCTAAGTATTTTCTCGAATGTCAACGCGGACGAAGTCGCGGGCAGAAGCTAGTAAATAATAAGTCTCTGTTTCACAATCAAAAAGTTACAATTGAGTAGCTTAGGTACCAAGACCTTGTTAGGTACCAAGAACTTTTAGGGTACTAAGATGATTTAGGTTTCTATACCCTATTTACCCCCTGGGTTTGATTTTCGGAAAACTACTAAATGGGTTGCCTATTTGTTTTAAAAAGTAAAACTACAAAGTTTCAAGTTGAAATGTATATTTTACCCCTGATTTTTCATTCAAAACTTCACCCCTATTTCAACCTTTTAGGGGTTGAATCATGTTCAGCGTGTTAAACATCAAAATAAATGCCATTTTTGCAATCGTCATCCCATAAAACCCCAATAACGACATCCATATCGATTTTTAGGTATATTTATCCCATTTAACCTATAAGGGGTTGATTTTCGAAAATATACGAAATATGTATTTGCTTATTTGTTTTACTTTCCGACCATAAGCCTAAATAATAAGTTTAATGAAGGACTTTCCAGATACAACATTTCATCCCCCTCTTCACCCCTTCGGGGGGGGAATTGTCAAAAACGCTGACACAGGAAAATATTAATTTTCAATTGCCAGTCTAAATACATTGTTTCAAGATCCTAACTTCAAAACTGACGAACTTTCATACAAACTTTCATCCTCTATTTCACCCCCTTAGGGGTGGAATTTCCAAAAATCCTTTCTTAGTGGATGCCTACACTGTATAACGTATCTATGTGCAAAATTTGAAGTCTCTAGGTTCAGCGGTTTGGGCTGTGCGTTGATATCTCAGTCAGTCAGTCAGTCAGGACTTTGAATTTTATATATATAGATTACTACCCTCGCACTCGGAAGAAATACCTTTCCAGATATTTCACAATCGATAAAGATGAAATAATTATTGCTATTTCAAATTATTTTTAATTTTTACTTTTTTGCATTCACAATGCAATTTTTATTGTTCTTAATCAGTGTGGTACCGTTTTATGCTTCTGCCTGATAAAATGTGACAATTTTATCAGGCCGGGTCGCAGTACCACCACTAATCTGCTAAATTTTATGGAGCTGGTAGTACCATCGATGGATGCTGTAGTACAAGTTGTCGCGGCGTACTTCGATTTTAAAAAAGCATTTGACACTGTGGATAACGATGTTTTGTTAAAAAAGCTAGCTAAAATTGGATGTACGCCGCATGTACTTCAGTTTTTCGCCAGCTACATGAAAGACCGACAACAGTATGTCGATTACAACGGGTGTGAATCAGAGCCGTACTCTACAAGGTCCGGTGTGAACCAGGGCAGCAATTTGGGACCCCTAAAATTTATTATAATGATAAACGACTTACCACAAGTGGTAAAAAATTGTGATTGTTTATTATTTGCCGACGACCTCAAGTTGCTGCTCGAGGTTAAAGACTCGGCAGATTGTGAGCGCCTGCAGGATGACATCGACAGAGTGGTAGAGTGGAGCCACGAGAATAAATTGTATTTTAATTTGTCGAAGTGCTCAGTTATGACATTCACACGCGCGCGGACCCCCGTGTGCGGCGACTACAGAATGGAAGCGACGCCGATGAAGCGAGTGTCTCAGGTACGGGACCTTGGGGTGCATCTAACACCAGATTTGAATTTTCGCGAACACATTATTAAAATATGCAAGAAAGCGTATAGAAATCTTGGGTTCGTTCTTAGACAGTCACGGGGTTTCACAAATATTACCACACTAAAGGTGTTATATGACGCTTTAGTGAGGAGTCATATGGAGTATGGGGCAGTCATATGGGCTCCACATGAAGAGAAATACAATGTAATGTTAGAACGCATCCAAAATAAATTCACAAGGCACTTGTACTTCAAGCTGTATGGTGTGTATCCGCTGTATCCGCTTATGTACCCCACACTGTTCGTACTTGGTATGGTTGGATACAACCAACTCAGAGTACGACGGGAGTTCTCGCTGGCCGCGTATGTGGTGAGGTTATTACGCGGTGTGGAACACAACCCGGGCGTGCTGAGCGCGCTGCGGCTGAGCGTGCCGGACCGGTACGTGTGGAGGCGGCGCCGCCCGCCACTACTGGCCGTGCCAGTTGCCAGGACCAATCTTTTGGCGAAAACACCTCTGGTCAGATCGATTCACATTGTCAACAAAGTGCACCAGAGGATTGATTTATTTTCTAGTAAATTGAGTGAACTCGCGAAGGTAGTTTTATATGTGGTTAGTTATAGTACCTAATTGAATAAAATTTTGTGTAAATAGATTTATAGATTATAATATTGTATTAATTAGTTTAAGTATTGTTAGTACATGATTTATATAAGGTTTGTATAAATATAAATAGGTTATAATTATGCACAACTATTGCATTGGAGTAGTCTGTAATAATAGTTGCTAAGAGTCAATAAATAAATAAATAAATAAATTTAACGCAACAATGTGCCCAAGCACAATAAACTGTCGTTATGGTAATCGTATAGTAAATAACCTCCTCCTTGTTTTGAAGTCGGTTAACAATACCATCTATCAAAATGCTACCAAAGCTGTCAAATAACTTGAACTTTAGTTCCTTATACGACATGCTCTTATTCTGGTCAATTTTATTATTGTCTAATTACTTAATAATAATAAAGATAAGATAAGTTATTTTCCGTTCGTTTAAATAAATTTTGTGACACTTAAGGAATAACAAATCAGATAAGATATTGTTAAAAGAGTAAGAGATGTTATTAGATTTATTTATAGTCACTAATGTGTACATTTTAAGTATTGTGCATTCCAAATAAATGATATCAATTAAGGTTTCAGCTCTTTTATTAATTTTAGCCATTACTGTATCCCGAATACCACGAGTATGGAATGTTTTGTTTGTAGTTCTTTCCAATAAAGCGCAAGCCATGGAAATTGTGGAGGTCATCCTTCACTGCGTCCTTCAAACGGTACCGGGGACGTCCACAAAAGTGGAAAAACAAATAGGTTACGACACGGAAGTTTCTAATCCTTGTGTGTTTTTACAAGCTTTTTATTAACTTGCCATGTTAGTTAGTTAGTAAGTAGGGGACAAATCCCACTTCCCAGTGTCCGTTGGAGCTGAAATTTTGTATAAGTACAGGTTTGGTTTAGATGACACTGTAATATTGCATTACTGCAAGTACCGCCAGCAAAAAAGCTTGTAATAAAAATGATATTTTCACTAAAAACTTATTACTTTTTTTTTTATTTTTTTTTTAAGAGGCTTTTAACACATAAAGGTTATGCCAGCCCCATCATAGCCTTATTACTTAGTTAACTAAATTATTCTATGAGAAATACTATTTAAGGCAAAACAATATAGTTTTCTGGCATCATCACTTGTGGGGGAGGATAGAGTGTCATGGAACATGTTTACATTCTACTTATTACTTAAAATGATAGTGTGGAACAGCATTTTTTTTTAAACTTACTTCGGAAACTGGGATGGGTACTGTAGGTTTGATGTAATTTTTAAACTAGGTAGGTACTTATATATTTTTCAGATGATGTTCGCTTTTCGATATCACGCCATGGCACACGACTGCTGCATTACAATGGGGAACACCTATGGGGCTAAACTTAAAACACATGGTACTTCTAAAGTAATCTGGAGATGTTCTACCCACACTTCTAGGGGGTGCAACGCGTACCTTCATACAATACATAATATAATCGTCAAGATAAAACATTCTCATAATCATCACCAGCTCTAACTGTTATAATTCTAAGATATTATGTTTATGAAAGTGTGTTTAAATAAGAATCAGTAGGTATTTATCAATTCAGTCCTGTGAAATTGCATTATGTAACTATATGTCTTTTTACCTACTTTCTTTTATTTTTGATGAGTTATATTATATTTAAATATATATTATAGTTAAATGTTTCATGTCATGTTTTTTTGCAATTTTGCATAGTTTATTATTAATGTCGTTCAAATGAATTTAATAAAGGTTTTAGCTCTTTTATTGGTTTAAGCTATAACTAAATCCTAAAATTCCAGGTTTATGGAAATAATTTAATCATCATCCTTGGAACAATAAACTTCATGTTATTCAATGTTTCAGATGTCCCCATATTTACCACCAACTTAAGGGGGAATCCCTTCATGAAATTGCATGGCTACTATTATACAAAACATATATCAAAAATAATTTCCTCGGACTTCACCAAAATACGATGGAGATGTTTATCTGACTACATGAAAGGCTGTAGTGCTGTCATATACACCTTAAATAATACCATAGTGTTAGCTAAAACTGTTTACAATCATGGTCCTAAAGAATTAACGGAACGAAAGTAAAGTTTTTCTATAAATAATAATAATAATATGCATGTTCTTCTCGTTACAAGGCCTCCCGCCGTAGGATTTGCGAACCGATAGCGTAGCTTCATTGACGTTCACAAGTGCTGTATCAGCCTAAAATGAATAAATGATTTTGATTCGATTAGAGATTAGACCGATCGTTGTGAATATCCAAGGGTCTTCAGTATTGCAGTGGACTTTATAAGTCTAATATTGAATGGGATTATAAAATTTTCTTTAAATGACTTCATTGTTTTCAACAAATATTACAAAACAAACAACACCTACAAACTTACATGTAACCAAAAACTTATTTGAATACTACTTTAACTATTCGATTTTAGTTAATTACTTAATGTAAGATGCAGTTATTATTTTGTTCCTTTATTAAAAAAAACAATAGTACTGGATGAAGGCTCACGAACTAAATGAAAACTTTATATGGCACAGACTGACTTTTTTAAGCAGAGAAAAAAGGTTACGAATGTTACGATCTTACATTATAAATGACAGGAAGCGTTCCAAGTTTGAAATACTTTAGTATTATTGACACTGTCAAAATTATCTATTTATAATTATACTCTCAAGTGGGCGTATAACGCTCGGCCATGACTGTCTCTCCAACTATGTATCTAGAACTAGGTGTTATTGTTGATCGAAGATTCTAATGGCTTTATTTTAATTGTTCCTGAATTCATTTTCAATGTACCCGAAGACCGTGGTTGACACGAGATCTGCGACTTCTAAAAAGTCACAGAGACAGATGCACGAATACTCATACGCTACTTATCTTTGGGAGCGTCTCAAACATCGCCCTGTCACTTCAAATGTCAAACGTATGAAAGAGATGCCATGATGTTTGAGACGCTCCCAAAGATGATTTTTGTACGAGAATTCGGGCGAGAGAGTCTAAGACCAACGTAAATAATTAGTATTCGATTTCGACCGCGCGCAGACTTATCTGGCGTGCACTCTAATACTTTAGTATTACACTAGACAACGTGATACACAAAGTATCGATTCAAAATATTGAAATATCAACTACTGACAAAGAGCAATATCCTACATGGAATAAATACTTTTTCTTTGTACCTACAGGTGCCGGATTTCCGAGAATCGAGACCCATAGCAACGGCAGGCGGTATCTCTTCCTCAGCGGCTACAAGTATAACATCCACGGTAGCAGCAGCGGGCTGGATAACTGGAGATGTACCTGCGCCTCATCTAGAGGGTGCAAGGTCTTCGTGAAGACCCTGGACAGAAGAATTATCAAGATTTCCGGAGAACATAATCATACTCCAACGCCGCAACGCACTCGTTATTAGATAAAAAAAATATTGTATCCTTACGTACTATGTTAAAATTAAAGTTAAGTTTGACTCTAAAACTGCTTAGATTCTATCTAGTTTTAGGTATTATCTGGTCAAGATTTAGTTTGCTTGTCCTGTAAGTAATTTCTTTTCACTTATTTAACTAAGTTGACAAGATAAAGTTTTAATTGAAATGTTGCGTTTGAATTGTAATAATAACTAACATAGTTTTTAGGGTTTCGTACCCAAGCGGTAAAAACGGGATCCTATTATTAAGTCTACGCTGTCCGTCTGTCTATCTGTCTGTCTGTCACCAGGCTGTATCTCATAAACCGTGATAGCTAGAGAGTTGAAATTTTCACAGATGATGTATTCCTGTTGCCGCTACAACAACAAATACTAAAAACACATTAAAATAAATATTAAGGGAGGCTCCTATACAACAAACGTTTTTTGCCGTTTTTTGCTCAATATTAATTACGGCAACAGGTAGACGTTTCAAATGTTCACAGATTATGAAGTTGTATATTCAATTTAAAAATAAATAATTAAATTAAAATAAAATAAGTATTTAAGGGGGCTCCCATACACTAAACGTGATTTTTGCTTTTTTTTGCTCGATATCAATAACAACGACGATATGTACGCTTGAAACATTCACAGAATATTTAGTTGTACTGATATTAACTTTAATAATAAATAATTAAATTAAAGTAAAATAAATATTAAAGGGGGCTCCCATACAACAAACGTAACTTTTTGCCGTTTTTTTCTCGATCTTAAATATAGTAATGTTATAGTATAGATAATGGTACGGAACCCCTCGTGCGCGAGTCCGACTCGCACTTGGCCGATTTTTTAAGTCATCTTCGTTACTAACCATTACATGTTTATACTATTCTCTGTTGTTACTTGAATAAACATTTTTTTTATTTGTTTTTTTTACTTAATTAATATTTAATATGCTAACAATTTAGACATTAAACACGCTACTGTGTAGTGATAACATGGTTATTTAATGTTTCCCTGAGTGATCAAAAGCCATAAATATCAAAAACTGTTCGATTTTATTTAGTTTATAAAGGGTGTCTCAAAAGTAGGTATAGGATTGGAATTTCGCGCTATTTCCGAAATATTCAAGATGGCGGGTTGAAATTTGACATACGTCATCTTGACACATGTAAAATTAATCGTGGAGCGTTTCACAATAAAACAGCGCATAGAAGTTATTCAAATATTTAACGAAAATTCACGATCAATTACAAACACTCGTCGAAAGGTCGAAAAATCTCGAAATTTCAAGAAGAGGTGATGTCAAATGGCCACCGAGATCTTGCCATCTGATGCCACTGGATTTCTTTCTTTGGGGCTACGTGAAAG
Organism: Crambus lathoniellus; assembly: GCA_949710035.1. Classification (NCBI taxonomy): domain Eukaryota; kingdom Metazoa; phylum Arthropoda; class Insecta; order Lepidoptera; family Crambidae; genus Crambus; species Crambus lathoniellus. Next base: position 7,076,005 of record OX453307.1, on the reverse strand, counting down.
ATAAAGTCTACGCCAACAATCCACAAAACATAGACAATATAGACAAAATATTCGCCGAGTTATCGGTGAAATAAGTAGCGAAATGTGCGAAATTAGCAGCGAAATGTGTGAAAGTGTCATGAAAAACTTGCACATAGCAAAAATGCCAGTGGCGGCTATTTAGCAGATATTCTATCACGTGCACGTCAACTGCACTTCAACTGCACGCACACTTGACTAATGCGTCATAGAATTACCGCGATCGGGGCCCTGCGCGTCGGCAAAGCGCTGTCAAAGACGCTGTCCGTTTGTCTTGTACAAGACCAAAAAGAAAAGCGACCACGCTTAGTAGTAGCACAAAGTAACTACGCGAGCGGTCGCCGGAGGTAGTAGTTAGGCATACCTTTTTTTTTGTTTATAGTGAGGGCAAATACAGAGAGACAGCGTCTCCGTCGTACGACTGGCGCTCCCGCTTAACAAACGCTTAGTTGCGTCATTCTGAAAGAAAAAAAATTTACTTATTTATCATTATAAACAACCTACTTTTCTTACAGGTGTTTGTTTCCAAATTACAAAACGAGGGAACCGTCGACTTATTCTACAAGGCTACACTTATTCGTTGAAGAAAAACGTATATAAAAACACACCGTTTCGGAGATGGTATTGTTCAAGTCACCATGCAAAAGGGTGCAATGCTTTCGTTAAAACCGCTTTGGATTTCGAGCAGATTTACGCAATCTGTGGAACTCACCACCACGTGCCTTCGTCACGGCGGTATTAATATCTGAGACACACAGCAGATTATACAACCAAGTAGTCCACCTCTGGCAATAAGTGTTGGAAAAGATATACGATCCCCAGTTAAAACCGTGAAACTTAAAAAAGCCGATGTCTTTCCTTTTCGTTCCCCCTTCTTGTTCTTGTTAACTTTGAAATGACAAAATTTTGTTCGTTCAATAATAAGAGAGACAGTTTAGTCGTTTAAATTATTTAAAGAACTACATAGCTTTGATTCTTCAATCTTGTACTATGTAGACGAAGCCAGAATAACTTACTAATTTACTATCCTGCCTCGAAAAATTTGCCTTGTGTATTGTGAGCAGCACTCGTATAACTTTTGATGAATTTAACTACGAACTTTAAATAAACAATGTGGATTTTATGTCAATAATGTATTGCTACAGTCATGTTTGTAATAAAAGAAATAATTATACAATAGGTAGGTCTTATTTTTATTACACGACTGCCCAAGAGTGTAATGTGTTTCGGGTTAATGTATATTTCTCAAACAAACATTAGCTGCAGATGAAACTACCACTTACCATCAACTGTTATCGCTATAGGTAACATATTAAAGTAAGATTTTAAACTTACATGGTCATTCTTATCTTACAAAAGGTCTTGAATGGGTGGTAGGAAAATATTGACGATTCATAAGTACATATTTATTATGTCTAAGTGAATAAAGAATATTTTTATCTTATCTTATCTTTTATCACTATAACTATTATGAAAGACGGGATTTTTACCATGTTTATTTCGTTTTTCGAGTTCTCGATATTTCGGCGCAATTGCACACGCCATGATCACGGAGTAACTGAATAAAGTTAAAGCGGGTGGATGGTATTAGAAGCAGATGAATCTGTCTACCCTCTTTCTTGTTCGTTTATTGCGCTTGATATCCGTACCACTGTTTTCGTTCTCGCACTCAAGTGTCGCGGACAAGTTCGAGTTGAGTGCGAGAACGAAAACAGTGGTTCAGATATCAAGCGCAATAAACGAACAAGAAAGAGGGTAGACAGATTCGTCTGCTCCTAATACCATCTACCCGCATTAACTTTATTCAGTTCCTCCGTGATAATTTTTATTCTTTTTCGGGTAAATGGGTTGTTGTTTTTAGGATGCAACATTTGCAACGGAATGGTTTTTTTTATTATTTTGTTTTAGTAAGTCTACCTAACCACCCTTGACTTCATATTCATATTCTTTAGTACATGTCACATTGTGTAGTACAGGTTACAATTTGTAACTAAATCTTACGTTGCATGTGACACCCCATTGTTATGCATTCCTTTTTGACATTTTTCTTTTAGGACCGCTTTTAATAATATTTTGTATTTATTTTAGATGCTACAGTAAAAGTTAAACCGAAAAGAAAAAAGAAGATCGTTAAAAACCGGGAACGGAAAAAGTATACGCAACAAGTATTGAATAATGCTGAAGAGGAAGTAAATCTTCGATGTTCCAAGAGAAACTATCAGAAACCGGTGTATAAATAAAAGCTGTAATGGTAAACGAGGTCCTTCTCCAATATTAGATAAAGAAGATGAAGATGCTTTTGTGATATGGCTCAATGAAGGAACTCTCAAACGAAAAAAAGATTTACAGATATATGTAGCAAATTATCTTAAAGAAAAAGGGCGCCAAAATCCATTTAGAAATGGAATGCCAACAATAACCTGGGTAGATAGTTTTGCACGACGTCATCCAGAAATTACTGAACCAGCCTTTAAAAAGGTTAATAGAAAAAAGAAAAAAACAGGAAAGTCCGAAGTAGAATCCGATCAATATTTATCCATATACAAATCGAATAGAGACCAAAACGTAACAGATTAAGAATTAATGTTCCCTTGAAACGCCATGTCAATGTAGTTTTCAATATTTTTTATTAATTAAATAATACGATACGGTTGCATTTTTTGCAAGTTTTCATTGTTAGCTGTGAAAGTTGCAGAGAATTGGTTATATTTAGTACCTATTATATACAATCTTAAAATTTTATATACATATAAATGTTTGTCATCTTTGATTTTAAGTTAGGAATAAGCTTAGAGACTTATTATATGTTTTAAAATAAATATCTCGTATATAATCACAATTTTTCACTCACTGTCTTGATATCATTAAATTAATTTATTAAATGGTTTTCTATCAGTCTTACTAATATAATATTATAAATATGAAAGTTTAGATGTTTGGATGTTTGGATGTTTAGATGTTTGGATGTTTGAATGTTTGTGACCCAATCAAGCCAAAACAGCTGAACGGATTTGGCTGAAATTTGGGACACAGATACTTTGTAGCCTGGAGAGGAGAACATAGGCTACTGTTTAATGTTTAAGAAGAAAAAGTAATATGCTGGTGGAACTAGCGATATTAAGAGTGTTAGGTAATACTTTGTTAACTGATTTGGCAACCGATATAACGCTGGGGTAGGATACCTACCTTCTGCGCCAGAGGTCTCGGGTTCGATTCCCGAACAAGACAAATATTTGTGTGCATGTTTGTCTTGGTCTTGGTGTTATCTATGTATATTAAGTCTGTATTTACAAAAAAAAACGTATATAAGTTTATATTTATTATCCGTTATCTAGTTTCCATCGCACAGTTTCTTAATGAAAACTACGAGCCAGACAATTGGTGTTATTGTAAGAAGCTATTTATTTATTTATTATCTATATACAGAGTATACATACATATTGATTTTTACTCATCTTTTTTGTTACTTTCAGGTATTCCATACCTACGATCCCTCCCTTTCGGCGGCCATGGCAACTGAGTTTCGCAACCAGTTGCGGAAAAGCAATTTTTATTCTTTCTTGGCAACTAGTTGCGATATCTCAAATATCTCATATGAAATTGCCATGCGTTTGTAGCAGGCTACACATACACTGCGAGATGGAAAAGTGACAATAGCTATGTTTGTACATCTGATCGAAACTTGGACTCGCCCATGAAGGGTTCCGTTACCCACATAACGTACCGATTGCCTATGCCTATCCAAAATTCCACTATAATTTTTCGTCAGCCAAATATAACTTTGTTTTTCATAATGTTTGTATGAATGACACTTAAATGACACTTACGGGGTACTACCACTCGTTGCGTTCGACTGGTTTTCGATCGAACTTTTTCGATTGTGACAATACTAGATTTTTTCTTTTTTATTTCAAAAGTTCGAGGGGGATGGGGGGGGGGGGGGAGACACACATTTTACCACTTTGGAAGGCTCTATCCTTCAAAATATAGACTTTGAGAAAAAAGGGTTTGAGAAACCTTTATGTCATTTAAAGACCTATCTATAGACACCTCACACGAATATGTTTGATTTAAAAAATATTTTTCAGTTTCAGTTCCATGTATGGGGAACCCCCCTTAATTTCTTATCGTTTTTTATTTTTATTTTAAAATCGTAAAGCGGTTCACAGAATACACCTACGTACCAAATTTTAACTGTGTAGTTTTTATAGTTTTCGAATAAAGTGGTTGTGACATACGGACGGACGGACGGACAGACAGACATGACGAATCTATAAGGGTTCCGTTTTTTGCCATTCGGCTACGGTACCCTAAAAACGAATATATACGTCGTACCTACTTAAAAATATAGATTAAACGCTCAAAAGCTGTTTATATACTTATACTTTTGTTGTAAGTGTTTAATACATTGCTGCTTTTACATGCGCTTCTTCACGCATTACGGCTCTCACACAAAACTGTGAATTCGCATCGCATCGCAAAAATCCGAAATGCGATGCGACGCATGTCAAGTATTTGACAGGCAATTTCTATTGGCATGGCGCGCCGCATAATTTTGCGCTGTTTTATGTGGAAGCCCTAAATCCACTTTTGCGCGGAAAAGATGTCAATCGGTCCTACTCATACTCGCTGGAGAAAGCAAGTGTCCTTTAAGGCGATACTCGGAAAAATTATGCTAAAGCGAGATAGCAATGAGAAAACGACGCGCGCGGGAGCGAGACCGATTTTGCCGATTACGCAAAAAAATCACAAAACCACTTCGTATTAAAAAAACTATAGAGATTTAAAAAAAATGCTTCTATACGATCCTAAATATTATTGGTGTCCACTAATTAAACCAATTTTCATTAGTATATGTAACCCCATTTAAGAATAATCTTGATATTTCGTATTTTTAGAGGTATTGTCGAAAAGAAAAAGTGTCGAGCACAAATCATAAAATCGTGTTTTTGAAACTATACGATTCTAGATAAAGGTATGAAGAAATATATATCTTATTACCAGATTTATAACAACTCTAACCGTCCTATAGTTTTATATCAAAGAGTCCATACTTTTTCCGAGTAGCGCCTTAAAAGCCGTTATTTGGCGGAGTAAATAAAAAAGGAAAAATGTTATAGATTATTTTTTACTTGCAGTGCAATACGTAACTTCGCAGAGGGGAAAGGAATTGATACTACTCGGTGGTTACAAACACCGCTGTATTTCTACAATTAATTCTAGAAGGAGGATGTGGGTCTGCTCTACACATGAAAGAAAGGGCTGCCGTGCCTCTCTTCTGACGTTCGATGACGTCATCATTCGCACCAATGGCGCCCACAACCATGACAAGCCGTAAACGTGCAACTTGGCTTGGCTGTAAAAATATCGGAGTGATCATCGATGATGATTTTTACCATAAGATTGTGAAAATAAATAGCTGCCGTTTAAAAGATTGGATGCCGTTCAAAACTTTAATAATCCTTTCTCGTTCCTTAAAATGTTATGAATAATAACGTCACAAGATAAGATTTTAGAATTTGAAATGCTTAGGTTAGTCCTTAAGAATCTAAGTAATGAATAATTGGTAACTAAGTAATTTTTTGCAGTGCAATATATAACTTCTCAAAGAGGAAAGCCTATGATAAGCTTGAATGGTTTCACATACTACTGTGGCTACAGAAATAAATCGAATAAATCGAAAAGAAGGTGGGCCTGCTCGACGCATTTTGCAAGGGGATGTCGCGCAGCCCTTCACACCTTGGATGACGTTCTTGTCAGCGCCAACACCTCACATAATCACGACAAGAAGGAGACGTGAAATCAGTTTCTGTCTGATATCCATAGAATATAATAAACATCTCGGAAGTAGTGAGATTGCGCGGCAAGCGTGGAAAACCCTTCTATCCCTACCTTTGTTTGAATTACTTCTTAGTTGTCATAACAACTTGCTTGTTTTAGATTCCACGCTACAGTCAGTACTAAACAAAGATATTATAAATGTGTGACATTCTTGTTAACTCTTTCTATTTGTAGTAGGTAGTAGTAATCTCTAGTTGTATCTTTTTTATGAGTAATTAACACCTTAAAAAATACCAGGTTTTATTTCAGTGTATGGTAATAAGTCCCTTGTCTTCTTATAGTCGTATTAAGATTATGAGTGTGTTTATTATTTGACAATAGGGTATTTTACTGTTGTTGAAATGAAGATATTTAATGATGACGTTAAAAAATATTGCAATTAAGAATACCAAATGTGAAAAAATAATTTGAATCTGTTTTATAATTAAAGAATTATAGTCTGTTTGATTTTGACTGTAGCTGTCTCTTTCTAAAACGAAATCTTCTATGGCGTGACTATGACGCTACTAACTCACTGACGTCACTAAGATAGCGTCCTGTCCTTGTCTAATTATAAAGTTTGAAGTCCTATATCTTTGAAAATATTCAAGATAATTCAAAATAAAAACTTGTTTTGTGTAGCTAATATTTCGAAAAACATTTTAAAGAAACAAAAAAAAACAGTAAAATACCGTATTCTAAACTTTAGCGTGCAACATCAAGTTTACGCTTCTCTGTTAGGTAGGTACGCGTTGGATCCTTGCTTTAAGTCGCGGCGTCATGTCATGTAATAAGTCGTTAAAATGTCACGAATTTACGAGATCTTTTTTTTTTATCCACGACGGGTTAGCACTTAGCTTTCATCACACCTGATGATAAGTGGTGATAAGGCTGAAGGTGGAAACGCACTACTCCCGGAATCCTCAATTACTGAGGAACTGGCTGTCTTATCTCTAACTGCCGGAACACAATAATGCTGAAAACATCATTGTTATGGCGTCAGACTTAGATAAGATGGTGGTAGCTAGCCAGGCGGACTAAGAATAAGTCCTACCACCAACCAAAATCGTACAAGTATAAAGTAAATCAATGCTTAATTACTTGAAATAAAGTCGATGTCGATACCGATACGTATTTGTTTTTATGTACTGCCTTATTTTGGGCGTTTGTGCACTACACTGAATTTTACCGATCCGGAAAAAACGGATGCATGTATTTTAATAATTAATCATTTATAATAGTAAGAATTTATTTATTTCGTGAAGTTTCAATGTTTCAACCCCTAAACTTTATGTGTGATGCGCGCGGTAGTGTCGCCACTGACGCTCGATACGAAAAGTATTTCATACAAATACATAGAAACCAGAGTGACGCGGCGACTCGACGCTTGCATTTACGGTTTGCGGTGCGGTTCAAAATCACACCTTTATAGACAACTGATATTTATTGTTTACTTAGGCATAACATTTTTTTTTTATTTGCAGTGGAATGCATAACTTCTCAAAGGGGTAAAACTATGATACGACTTGATGGTTTCACATACAACTGTGCTTCCAAAAATAAGGCTAAAAAGAGATGGACCTGCTCGACGCATTGGTCTAAAGGATGCCGTGCCACCATCGTCACATTGGACGACGAGATTATTAGCATCAATGCTTCACACAATCACGATAAAAAGTAAATGCTTTATGCTAAATACAGTTTGTGGATGACATCTTTTAATGAGAAAGTTTTGACGTTTCATCGCTAGTTTAATGTTTTGTACTAGGTGGGCGCTACCGAATTATAGTGACCTAACTTTTTGAGATTAATTCAGAGTATACAGTCTAGGCGCAATAATTCGCACCAAAAATGCCATTATCGGTATGATAAAAGATCTGAAGAAGTAAATGAACAAGTACCTAATAGAAAATAATAAAAAAAGAAAATAGTCTGACTTCACTATACTTACAAATATCGTTTCCGAATATCAAGTAGGTAATACAAAAAGTTGCACAGAGCGTATCCTCTGAACAGGAATCCTCCTGTTCTATATCACCTATCCAGGTGGGAGGTGATTTTAGGCTGAATGAACGAATCCTTTGCCATAATATACTGAAAAAGTAGGTTGTGTTACGGTTACAGCGCCATCTAGTGCATCGAAAAATTACTGTAGGGAACACTCCCATTGCAAGAAAAAAATGTTTTAATTAGAGAAAACGCATTATAAATAAACACGATTTTTAACTGAAACATACTCTAAGTTAAGTTACAAATTCTGAACAAAGTTATTATTAGGAACAAACATCAGATTGTGTGTGTTTTTACTATTAAAGTTGTCTTGTATGTGTATCTTATTCTGCGGATTGTACTTTTTTTTTCTTATATACAGTAAGAAGATATGTGCATTTGACCAATCTTTTATTTAAAAAATCTCAACTGGTGCTTGAGTCTGCAACATGAAAATTACGCTACTATATTTCTGCACAAACTTAAACTAAAACTCTAAAACTATATTTATTTAAATAGGTATATTAAACAAATAAAATTTTCTAAATCGTCCAAATTTATTTTCGTACCACCCCATAAGGACATCTTTTAACAAAATGATTATCTATAGGTTACTTCAAGAGCTAACCACTTCAAGTGTTAACTTTTAATTTACAGTGGAATACATTACATCTCAAAGGGGGAGGACTATGATACGCATAGATGGTTACACATACAGCTGTATCCACAAACAACAGTCAAATGGAGGTACCAAAGGGAGGTGGGTCTGCTCGACGCATAACATTAAGGGTTGCCGCGCCGCTATCCGCACTTTCGACGACGAGATTATTAGCATGAAAACGTCACACAATCACGAAAAGAAGTAGATGCGAAGCTTTAGCAGATTCGTGGTGACATGTTTGGATTGCGAGTAAAAAATGCGTTGTAACTAAAAACAGGTTTTGATTGTAGTAGCCCTGCAAGTAGCTTTGAGTAGTTTAGTAAGCTTATAAATAAGTACATAAAATAAAACTAAATTTATTTCCCAAAAAATACAAAAATGGTTTGAGGTGAGACAACGCCAGACAGTAATGGAATTCTTGTGTTAGGGTGTGCCTCGCTCTGTACTTTAGTGCCAGTAGTTATAAATGCTGTATATTTTTATTATTGTTATTTTAATTATTTTGATTGTAACAGTGTCTTAGAGAATAAAATAAGAAAATGTGTGCATTTGTCCAGCTCTTTATTTGAGAAATCTTAACTGGTGCTTGACCCTGCAGCATCAAGATGACGCTTCTATATTTCAGCGCTCAACGACTCTTAGACTAATGATGATTCGTTACTGTCAATTCAAATATTTTTACTATTAATTTGCAGTAAAATACATTACTTCCACAAAGGGGAAGACTTTGATACTACTTGATGGCTTTACATACCGCTTTCTCTACAAATTCAATTCGAAGAGGAGGTGGGTCTGCTCAACGGACTATGGTAAGGGGTGTCGTGCCGACATCCACACCATCGATTACGACGGCAAGATTATTAGCATCAATGATTCACACAACCACGATAAGAAGAAGTTGTGATGCTACAGCAGTTTCTGGGTGACTGTTCTCACCATTGCGAGAGCTATTCGTATTATTAATACCACATACATAGGCTAGAGTCTAGCCGCTAGACGCTTTTAAAAAGTGGTTCGTTCGTAATGTTTCTGCTAAATTAGGAATAAGAAATATCATTTCTATTACTCTGTTTGAGGCATATATAATTTGGGCTGGCTTCAGGTATAACATTAATTTTATAGCACAGTGTGACCGCACTTAGGTAACGCTCAGCCGTGATCTAAGTAGCCCTTTATTACACTGTATTTATGAAATTCAATCATAAATACTTAGATCACAGATCCGGAATATACTATAATAAAGACAAAAATAACACTCAAAATAATAGGCCAGGATAGGGTAGGATAAGCTAGGATAGGATACGATAGGATATGGTAGGATAGGATAGAGTAGGACAGGATATGGTAGGATAGAGTAGGATAGGACCTATCCTAGTACGATAGGGTTGGATAGAATAGGATAGTGTATAATAGAATAGGAAGGGGTAGGGTAGGATAGGATAGGATTTTTTTTTTTGTCTTTTATTATCCGTGTCGGTGGCATGACGGTTTTATGTCAGTCGTGCTACAAAATAGTATACGATACGCGTGACCTAAGTGGAACATAATTGCACGGGGCGTGACAGTATCACCCTCGCTATGCTCGGGCGCTAACTACGCGCCGTGCAATGAAGTGCCACTTAGGTCACTTGTATCGTACTATATTATTATTGTTAAAACCATTAAGAATAACAAAAAAAATCTTCACAAAATTTCGATCAACAATAACACCTAGTTCTAGATACATAGTTGGAGAGACAGACATGGCCGGGCGTATACTCCCACTTGAGAGTATAATAATTATAAGTAGATTATTTTGACAGTGTCAATAATACTAAGGTATTTCCATGGTATTTCAAACTTGGAACGGTTCCTGTCATTTATAATGTAAGATCGTAACACACGTAACCTTTTTTCTCCGTTTAAAAAAAAGTCAGTCTGTGCCATCTAAAGTTTTCATTTAGTTCGTGAGCCTTCATCTAGTACTATTGTTGATCGAAGCCCCCCTATAGTGTAATTTTGTCAATGTGCAAACGTAACGATCGCGTTTGCGGTAAGAATTCTATTCTAGAGCCACATCCAAATTCCAGTTAAATATTGTGCGCAGCTGTCATACAAATGCAATTTTGGAATTGTTTAGTTTTATAAGTTTGTCGTAAGTTTGTAACATTAGAGTTTCACTCAAATGATTTGTTATTTGTTGCTGCGCTTAAGAATAAATATTGAGATTTTTAAGCATTTGTATGCATTCACAATGCATGGTATGTAAGTATATGAAAAATGAGAATAAATCCATACTAATATTATAATTGTGAAAGTGTGTTTGTTTGTTTGTTTATTTGTTTGTTTGTTTGTTTGTTTGTCCTTCTTTCACGCCAAAACGGAGCAACGGATCGACGTGATATTTGGTATGGGGATAGTTTGGGAGCTGGAGAGTAACATAGGCTACTTATTATTCCGGAAAATTGAGTAAAAATTGTAATTTTCTATGAAAAATCGTTTAACTGTCGTACCTTCGATACAAAACTGTCATTTCTTCCATTGCCGTTTCCAAAGAGTATGTAATCACTGACGTCTGCGCGGTCAAAGTCGAATACTAATCTTTTCTATAAGCTTAGAATAAAAAAATGTACTGTAACTAGCGCCAAAAATGCCCCAGTCGCGCAGAGTTATCTGGGTCAGGCCGTAGATTTTGCCACATTCGAGGGTACAAAAGTCTCCGCCTCATATAATTTTAAATATAGTACTCTTAGAAATGTCTCAATCTTATCATCGTGTTTCCTAAGAAATAGCAAACCAAGGCAGATATAGATATTTGGATAAGTTTATATATTTGGAAAACTATTTAACATTTCCTTCCCAAAAGTGACGGATTTTTTATAAAAACCGCGAATCCGCAGTGGTAGGTGTACAGCTTAAACATCGATAAAATTATCATTTTTTAACTTATTGATGAGCTGTTTGATTTGACGTTATAAAATAATAATAAGGTTGCCATTCCTTTAATATCTTTGCGTCTTTCCTAAGAAAAAAGATAAATTTTCGGCAATAAGATTTTTTTTTTGAAAAACCATTTCTTTGCGCTACTTATATTGCGCAACCATTTTCACCCATTTTATGGTTTTAAAACATTTATTAAGATTTTGTTTGAGTGCTGGCATCACCAAAGTATCGTATTCTATGGTCAATGCAGCGTTGACGACCATATTTTTTGACATTTCGGTGTCAACTCCGATCAAAGTGAAAAGTGTCGCCTACTTTGCAGAGTGCATTTTTTGAGATTTCAAGGTAAGTTTTTGATTAAAACTTATAATTGTTGTTGCGCATGGTTTAATTAGATGTGTGTGATCTGTATATGTTAAACTAGCCTTGTTAAATAGTATATTTTAAGAGTTATAATCGATTTCATTTGCGCCTCGGTTCCGCAAAACTGTCTTTATGTCACTTTGCGATACCGGTTGCGTAGAAATTGCGCCACTTATTTTACGCTATTGAATAATAGTGCATGCACACAAGGTTTTCAAGTTTTTTATTATTTTGAAATTACTTTTAACTGTAATTCCGCTAAAAAACATGACTAGCATTACTATTAATTGATTTGTTAGATTTTATTAATATTCTATAAGTACAGGGTGTTCGGCAGAACGTTAAACATACGAAAATAGGGGTAGGTGCGGTGGTCTGCTACCTAACCAGCCTCAAAGATTTTACCTAGGTCCAAAGTTTTTTATTTTGTATTTTATAAGTTTTGGAATTTCGTCACTTTCATACTAACTTTTAAACCCATGTAACTTTTTTTTTATTGACAGATCTATTTTTTTATTTATTTTTGGCATCCTAATGGTTGGCAGGTCCTTTTAAAAGTGATACTTCAAGCAGGTTGTTGCTAGAGTCAAAGTAATGGACTCTCAAACATTGAAAAGAGTTGAAATAAATTTTAAAGTTGTATTATATTTATATAATTAATAATGAATAATACCAAATACCTCCATCTAACAAATTAAATGTATTTTTTTTGTAAATTGAACAAATCATACTTAGGTACTTACTAGTTTTTGTCATCCTGTTTAACTTTTCATTGTGCGCAATATATAAAAAAGAATTACTCATAGGTACATTATTGTTAATTATTAATTAAACATACTTACATACCAACATCGTGTTTCTTTTTCTAGTTTGATGCAATACCTCTTGTTAGTACATGTTTGTTAAATAAAATCACATTAATGTACGTGCTCCTTAATAATTTTGCGCTACCATTTTGCACCACTTTGTGCGACCGACTCGTAGAAAATTTTGCGTCACCATTCCGCTATTTGTGGCAAAATCTACGGCCTGACCCATCTGACACTCACTCTACTTCACAGAGTAATTTTTTATATGTAGGAAATAGAGACCAAGCTTGGGCCCCTTTATTGGTAGTGTGTAACTAGCGCTATCTGTTTTCTGGTGTAGGCAACTTTTGGTGTATAAACACACACACAAGATATTGGTGACCGGGTCCACTATTAATTGGCAAAACAACGTTTGCCGGGTCAGCTTGTATTGTATAAATAACTCAAAAACATAAACATTGTTTTCTATTTTTGAGTTATAAACATTCTACCACTTCCTTTTCTCTTTACGTCTTTTTTACGCTAATACATCACTTTAAGTTTTCATTTTTAATTTACATACATAACCTCTCAAAGGGGGAAGATATTGATACAGTTTGATGGCTAAACATAGGTACTACTGAAAAAAAGAATTCAAATCGAAAAAGAGGTGGGCCTGCTCAACACATGAAAATAAGGGTTGTTCCCTCTATGATGAAATTATTAGCATCAACTCATCACACAGTTATGTCAAAAAGTAGACTCAAGTGCATAGAAGTTCCTTTGTGGGGTATTATGATTGTAAGAATACTTGAGCGTCATTAAAATTTTCATTTATATAAGTACTGTGTATTCTATTTTTATTTTTCCTAACCCGATTCCTTTATATGTATCTTGTCCTAACTGTTATCCTTTTCTTATTGTCCTTTCTTTTTTAATTTTATAAGCCAGCAAGTGTATTTTAAGTAACTTTTTATTTGAAGAGATTAGCCAATTTGAGTAGGTTAATTTCAAATTGACGCTGCTTAGCCCTCAGGGACACCTCAGACACACCAATAACATCGTATTATTTTGCAGTGGAATACATTACTTCACGAAAGGGGAAGACCTTGATACGCCTCGATGGTTACAACTACCGATGTTCTAGAGTCCACCAATCCTCGGTGAGATGGGTCTGCTCCACTCACAACAGCCGAGGCTGCCGCGCCGCCATACGCACCGTCGGAGATGTGATCACCAACGTCAATACGATACATAATCATGTTATGAGGACGGACTTGAAGGATGAGGTACAGTTGTGTCATGTGGAAGTTGTGGATTCTAGTTCACTAACATAATTTACATACATTGCATTGTATACGGTTAACTGGGGTTACTTTGATTCGAGGGGGTGATTTTGTTGACAACACTTATTTGACCGAATTATTAACGTTTTCCATTTTTTTCTGTTATTTGGTAGCCTAAATATAGCTATAGAAAGCCCATGCCCATTTTTTACTTATTTACGGATATTACTGGTTTTATACTAAGTAGGAACATTATTATTACATTTTTATAAGTTATCAAAGAAGCCCCATTTTTTTCTAAAGTAACCCCGGTTTACTACAGGAGTAGGAGTGCAAATTCAGTCATGTCTAGGTATAAGTACAGAGCAAGTCATTATCCTCTATTGTATATTGGTTCTTTGGTAGATTTGTGCAGAGGCCGCTGTTAAAAAAAATCTGGTTCCCTATACGTAAAAAACTAATTAACATCTATAGTTAACATTAGTTTATAAGAATCTTATGTATTTGGGTTCAATGTTGTTTTTAGCAATAAAGACTTATTATTATTATCATTTTTATTACATTTTAAATACATACAAAATTATATTTCTAAATATTAAATTTTTACAATGTATAGCACCAAAAAATATAACATTTAAAAATACAAATCAATAAACTTGTATAGGGCTGAAGGTAGAGACACCATTTTTGGAGGGTAGATAGATAACTTTCATGGTGTAGGTATAAAAAATTCTTTACAAAAGTAAATACATAATATTATCTTAGTAGTAGTAGTAGTGTAGTCTCCTGTCAGTACGTAAACTTTTCATCCTGTATACGGTCTTAAAACTCCACAAGTCTCTTCCACTGAACACAAATAGTAAAAATAAGAGAAGAAGGCTATGTCCTGCACCAATAGTCTCGACAAAAACTACCTACGCCCAAAGACAATTTAAGGCAATATCAGCTAAAATATATAACCTAATTAATAAAACTTTAGATGTTCACACTTTTACACTACATAAATGTAAGTTTATAGTACAAAATTGGCTACATAGTAGAAGTTATATAGAGATTGAAAATATTATTAGCAACACAAATGTTTAAATCAAAGGCCATGAACAAAATCAAAAAAGGACAAGTGATATTATACTTTTATTTTATATAGATATTAAACTCAATATTGTATTAGACTGCGCTAAATATAATTATTTACATATTTTAATTACAGAGCATCAAAACATACAAAATTACATTATGCAAACATGACAAACACACACACACACACATACACACACACACACACACACAGAGACGCACCGAGACACGTACACACCCAAGTGAGTTATAATTATTATAATTATACATATTAAACTATTTAAGTATAAGTCTTAGTTAATTCGCTTACTGTTTTAATCATTTACTGTCAATTTCTTAATCTGTTTCCTAAATTGAAAATAGTTCTAAGATAATATAATAATCAAGTGTTTTTGAATTCAAATATTTAATTAATAATAGTAAAATCTTTTTTGTAACCGAAATTAAGAAAGAGCGGGGACTCCTAACACAGGTTTAACTTAAAAGGAGAACCCAGTGACTAATAAATGTAACACAAAAAAGATACTCAATAAATATTTTTCATTTTCATTTTCATTTTTCATCTTGCAACATATTATGTACCCCTCTAGTGTAATTTTGTCAATATCAATGTCAATGTTTCACAACTAGTTCCGATGGGACTCGAACCCACGACCTTTCACTGTCCGGGCGAATGCTCAAACGAGTCGTACTGACACTGAGCTAACTAAAAGTTGAATTTACAATATATTCAATAAAATTGCATTATGACTGCAGACAATGAAAAATAAACATGCAGCGACTAAGAGGTATTCGATGAATTCGACGCTTCTCATAGCGACTCCGTAGCTCAGTAGTAGACAGTGAAAGGTCGTGGGTTCGCGTCTCATTGGAGCTAGTTGTGAGACGGTTCGATTTTTCTAAAACTTTATTTTCAATATTTTCTGATGTGTGATATTTTACGAACCGTTCCCAAGCCCTAGTGTAAATATTAAGTATATTCTCGTAGTTTTAATGGTAAACAAATAGTAGGCTTAATTTGTAATGCTAAAATATATGGTTTTTTTATGTTTGCATGATAAATAAATATTCAAAAAACTAACCTTGTTTTCATTGAAAAGTAACTTTTTACTTTGTATCGAAACTTTGTGTTCTGACGGTGAATATACTTATATAGAACAGACTATGCACTGTATCAGTCACATCATCTGTCAGAAATGCTGTCAGAACAAAAGTGCCAGATATCTCTACGCGCGACTGGGGCGTTTTTGGCGCTAGTTACCGTACATATTTTTGATCTTAGGTAATGGAAAAGATTAGTTTTCAATTTTAACCGCGCGCAGACTTATCTGGAGCGCATTCTAATATATCCTCAAAACAAAAAAAACAAAGGCGCTTTCACATTCCTTGTTGCATTAACTATCGCACCTAGAATACTGTTACTATATTACAAGCTTTTAATTAACTTGCCATGTTAGATATAGTATGTTAGTTAGTTAGTGGGGGACAAATCTTGCAAGCTTAATTTGACCCACTTCCCAGTGTCCGATGGAGCTAAAATTTTGTATACAGGTTTGGTTCAGATGACAATACAATATTAAAGTACAGTTAGCAAAAAAGCTTGTCATAAAAATGAAATTTTTACTATAAACTTATTTTTCTTACCCTCCAATGAGATTTGTCACGTCCAAGCGTGGGAACCGCATGTTAATACTACATGAGTACCTGCCAAACCCTGCCAAATGCCATTACCCTGCCAAAGTTCAAAAGTTAGGCAAAACTAGGTAGAGATGTTCGACCAGGTACGGCTGCAGGGCCTCCGTCCTCACCGTCACTAACGCTATCACGAGAACAACGGCGAGCCACGACCATTCACCCCATATTATACCTTAGGTAGAACATGTATACCAATAAACTCATTGAGTTGATCTCCATATTAGATGTTAGAGTCCATAATAAATTTACCTATGTTATTCTGTAGTCTGCCTATTAGCTACCTATTTTTATGTGAGTGGAACGGGCTTTTGCGGACATCGTGAAACTAATAAACAAACTTTCGACTGACATACTGAACATCCTGTTTCGAAATAAATTATTCCTTTGAAAAGCTAAATAAATTATAAAAAAGACCCTGCCTATCATTATAATACCTTAACATTGAGAGAATTATAAACAGCATAATATTAAAAATAACTTAGCCATGATAAATTTTCCAAAAACTGTCTCACTTTGATCGATTTTATGTTCATTTCAGATACGATAACGAATACAAAATTTCATATTCTAGAAAGAACTACTAATCTACGAGCTTGTAAAGGTTGCTATAAGAAATTAAGACAATCCCTTACAAGTAAGGAGGCGGCAAAAAAAGTGAAGAAAATAAAGACCAAATGCATGCTGTGCGAGGAACATTTATGTTTGTTATGTTTTAATGAATTACACATGAAGTATTTTAAATAAAATAAGACTTATTAAGTTGTCCGTGTGATTTTTCAATTGCTCCTGCGAATTCTCTGATTAGTCAATTTGGTGCAGTCGAGCTCCAAAACTGTACTTACTGTCGATTGTCCCCAGCTTCCCTTTAACATCAATATCAAAGCCCCTCGCAAGCCACCACGATACCCAGCTCCATTATTTAGCAAACCATTAATGTTGCCTGCACTAATGTTCAGTCACACGCTGCAGCTTACCGCCTGCCTGACGCTTACAACAGACTAGGTGAGAGTGTTGATATCTATCTCTGTTGGTTCGTTTTATGCTCTTGATGTACAATCTAAGTACCTACTATATCTTACTAAAGTAATGTTGTTTGTTTCAGTGGCAATTTTCCAGCCGACCAGAAACGGCAGAGCGGTACTCTGTCTCAATGGCTTCAGATACAGCCGCCATTTAAAGAAAGGCATTAAAACAAGATGGCGGTGCACTAACTCTAGCACTGGCTGCAAGGCGTCCTTGTTCACTATTGACGACGATGTGATAAAATATTCGGAAAATCATAACCACCCCAAAAAGATGTAAATGTAGGTATTATGTGTTGTTCTGTTCGTACACAAAACTATACCTATATTTGTATATGTGTGTAATGGATGTGCTAATAAAACTGAACTGAAACATTGACTGAATTTGTACTTAACAAGTAGGCAAATTATAGTTTCCTTCACACTTCCGTGTTAGATAAGAGGTGTTGTTAACGAGAAGCTTTGTGCTTCAAAATGAAGTATTAATACCTATATGACTTACTGGTTTATTGAAAGAATTACAATAAAATTTAAGTACCTACATAAAATTCTGTGCATTGTCGGTAGCAGGTAAAAGCAGTGTGAGGCTGGCTTCTCCAAAGGCTTATTTCAACGACTTCCACACTTTCGCACGTTGCTTGATAAATAGAGCAGCCGCCACAGAAGGGGCTGCAAGGCTGCCGACGTCACATCACCGACACCGAGAGGATCCTGTGGACGAAACATATGCATAACCATTAACAGCTAAAGAATTGGCTTCGGTTGCCATTTTACCAGCTTTGTACTTGTTTTGAAGGCGTAAACAGGGCGGAGGCATTTGTGGACCATGTACGTACATTAAACATCAAGATTTCAATTTAAAAAGTCTTTATAATTTCAAAATTCAAAATCGAATAGAGAAATTGGTCCGTTCTGTAGGAATCCTCTAATGTTTGATCTTTTTTTGTTTTGTTTCTGACCCCATAGTAAAAGTTGTTCGTATTGATGGACAAAATCACCTGAAATGTTAGTTCTAACTAAAAATGTGTGGTTTGTAGGTAATTGAAACAAGTACAGAGTCCAATATTGTAATTTACATTTGGATTTGGATATTTTAATTTAAATTTATTGTAGATTACCACAATGTACTCATCATCATCATCATTGGCCACGACATCTTGACAGATGATTGTTGCAGTGTCATCAACTCTGTGTGGTGCTACACAATATTACCTAAGCAAATAAACGTTTGAGTTAAAATAGCCATATCTACGAGTATTAGGTAATTGATCCTCGTGTATAAATAGCTCTATGATACGTACCACCTTGCTTTACGGTCCCGAAAGTTCAGTTGTCCTTGTCCCCTCCCTAATTTGACTTTAACAAAACCCGGTTAATGCCATGCCCATAAGGTAAACTTTTATTTACTACTCGCTTAATAAGTAGTTTCAAAGACATTCTGAAATCAATTTATTTTTGATCGTCTTCGATAACATGGCTGTGTCGTTCATATTCAAAAATTGGTGTATAAAACTCGAAATTTTTGTTTTATTTTATATGTTCTTGAACACTGAAACTTTAACTCCTACTTACTTATTTAGAAATCGGTTCAATGTATGTGATGATTAGTGTTCTTTCATTTAACTATGTACGAGACCCCGCGTTCATCAGGTCTAGTCGTGGGTCAATCCTCCTTTGCTCAGACGGGTACATATTCAGCAGTTCTCCGTACAAGACTCGTTGGAACTGCTCCACACACTGCTACAAATGTTGCAAGGCTGTCTACCTTATACTAAACGGGTCTATTACGGTGATCAAAACAAATAGGGTTCTTAGTTATCCGAGGAAACCGAAGAATGAATGCGTCAATATTATAAGTCCGGAGGATGCCATTTAAATGCTTGAAGGGAATGGAGGTTGATGTGTTGTTTATTATGCAACTACGAGTGTTAATACACATACATATAAATTGTCGCCTTTATTGTTTTGCGTCATACCCTTTCATCTGTACTAAATATAACTTGTCTGTCCGGGTAACAAATGCTCTAACTGATTTCCATTCCTTTCTACATTAAAAATTAAAATGATTAAAATGTCAGATCAGTGTGAATTCCTCATGCATGCCTAATGTTAAATTTAATTGATTTTAAATTGCTGTGCTAAAATAAGAACAAATTAAAAACCTGTGCTTTTGTCAACCAACATTCTTCTGTGTTCCAGAGCCCGTGTTCATCGAATCATCCCGATCGCGCAGTGGAGTCGTCTTGCTGCTAGGGGGGTACAGGTTCAGCGTCCACCGCAAGACTACCCGCAACATCAGTTGGTACTGTGCCACTAACCACAGCAGAGGATGCAAGGCGAGGGTCATCACCTTGGGCACCCAATACATCATCAAAAGTTTCAACGTACATAATCATCGAAAATGGGATGAAACTATGGTTGATCAACCTTATTAATAAATTATATTTATTGTTACTTCGTTGGCTATGTTCAATTAAGTTTTCAATTAAAACAGCTGTATACTTATAAAAATATTATAGTCTAGTTTCAAGACAACTAAAAAAAATAAAGGTTGATTCAAACTGTGTGTTGTCTTTTGAGAGAAAACAAAGGACGTCGTCGACAGGCGCGTTTATATCGATATACATGCGCGTCGACGGCGGGGGGCGGCGCCCTTAGTACGCGGTGTGCATAGGGTCTTATGTGTCAGTTCAATGCATTTTCGAAGCTGCTGTTTTAAGGAAGCGCGGTATCTAGTCACAATCATTAAATCTATACTCCGGACATGTGCTAATTAGATATTTTTTTTAAGGTTTGAACATTAAACTCACGAGTAGGACTGGAGGGAGAGACATCATAATAGTGGATGATCACGCGTTTTCCCTGCACCAGACCTATGGAAGCAGCACGCGGTGGCGATGCACCAAGTACTGGAAGGGATGCAAGGCTTCTATCGTGACAGCCCATGGAGTCGTCACGAAGTCGAAATTGCTTCATAATCATGAGCATGAGTAGGTACAGAATGTGTAGGTACGCCGGGCCGATCGCCGTAATTCTATGCAGCGCGTCTTGATCACGTTCGCGTCTTGACGTTTGACTTCGTATTTCCGTAATGACATAAGGAAGCACACGTCACGCAAACCTATATTCCTACAATCCTGTCTGATCCAGTGACATCCGTGACAGAGGAACCACTTGCAATCAAAGATATTATAATATAACAAGATTGCGCACTCATGAGTTACATCCGAGCCGAGCGAGATAGCCCTATTATGGTGTGCGTCCCTCTCTAATGAGAGCGACGTGAGTGACTACACGATTTGGTTTTTTCGAGGACAATTTATAGTTAACCAGACTTGGCTCACGTAGGATTCGAACACCACGCTTCCTAGGGAGCTCTTGTAGCTAAAACAAACATACATCTAAATATCCGAACTCACTTTCTATTTATAATATTAGTTAAGATGAGGACTCCGCGAGGCAAAGCATAGAGGGTACTTTGCATCACTTATGAGGCAATAATGTGATAATCGACACATACACATATGCTTTATAAGCATACTTACTTTTGAACCGACTCCAAAAAAGGAGGTTGTCAGTTTGACCTGTATGTACTTATATGAAATGTATGTCTGTATTTCTGATAGGCGTATTTTGCTAAAATGGATAGAAATAAAAAGTCCACGTACAGTAATGAAAATCTGTTTATTAGTTAGACTATACATTGCTAAACAAAATTGTCTTGCGGATCTTTTGACGCATGGAGGCTTTGTGTCCAATTAATTTTAAAGATTCGTTTTTTGCGTACCTACTTTTTTAACCTTAAATTGAAATACAGATTTTATAATACATTTAATAAGTTCTGTTTCATGCATATTTTCTGATAAAGTTCTTCTTCTTTTTCTTCTTCTGCTGAGTATTGTGTAATTTTTTCAGGTATGACGTTAAGCCAACCTTTTTTAATTTCTTCATCTTTAGGAAATCTGAAACAATGACAATTTATGTTTGGGTTAAGTAAGAAAGTAAATTCCAGTCTATAGATTACAAACGAAATGGACACCCTACCATACGCAAGAATAAAACTTTGGCTAAATACTTACCTATGAAAAGATACACCGCTACGTTTATATGATGCGCTTTTGCATCCTTTCACACATCAAGTGAGAACCATTTTTATTGATTTAAACGTAATTTTAAAATGATAATTAAGATCCACACAATAACTTTACACACATAAATTAATTTGCCGACGCCATATTGATGATGTCTTTATTTTTATTAAAATTGTCCAGGCGCAAAGTGTTGCAAATTTATTATAATTAAAACTACCATAACACCGACTCTTACATTAAACAAGTAGTTTTTCAAGGTTTTAAATAATACAAATGATATGGACTTTAT
Organism: Crambus lathoniellus; assembly: GCA_949710035.1. Lineage (NCBI taxonomy): Eukaryota > Metazoa > Arthropoda > Insecta > Lepidoptera > Crambidae > Crambus > Crambus lathoniellus. The sequence goes on along the minus strand of OX453307.1, from coordinate 7,053,984 downwards.
TATTATCAGCTTAACATTCCTTTTAATTAATTAATATTTTGAAAATTCTCGAGAACAGGAAATATGAATTTGAATTAAGTTCTACTACAACCAAAAATATTTCATGGTGGCAGCCCAGTAGACAGGGATGCAATCCTATTTAGGAGCCTCTCGCTCGGCTCGTTTTTCCGTTTATCGTAATGTCATACGAAAATAAACCTTATTGTAACTGCATAGAATCGAATTGACATTGCTTTTATTTTCATAGTGCACAATCTTGTTATATTATAATATCTTTGCTTGCAATACGAAATTAGCTGTCAAAATAGACTGTCGTATGAAAACTGTTTTAGTTCCTGTTTTAGTTATTTAAGAAAAAGTTGTCGCACTGTCAAAGCCGCGCGTTATCAAAAACGGTTTTGCACGTCAACTGCACGTACACTTGAATAATGCGTCATAGGATTACCGCGATCGGGGCCCTGTAAGTACGTACAGTTGCGTATACTATTATGCGATGTAAGCACAAACAGAGTGTATCGGAGATAGCAAAAGATTTATGTAGTTTATTCATTAATCTTAGATAAGTCAGTTTTTATGTTTCAATTTTAACTTTTTAGTAAGTAAGTAATATATTAAGTTTGTGTCAAATGTTTTGGCTACGATGGGGTAGGCATATCCATAGTGATAAAACCCCTTAAAAAAAAGAAAAACAAAAGAGTGTATCAATGCTTAGGACAATATACAGACGACATCATGGCAAGTTCGAGAACCGCAAGTTTTTACAAGATAGAGACGCAATAAGAGCGCGCCTAAAATCACTGATGAGATGGACAGACCGGATCAGCTGTGACCATCTACATAATGTGCACTAGTAAATTATAAGGCAGCTACCAGGAAAGAATGAGAAGGAATAGTGAAGTGGGTGGCAATAAATACATAATGCGACCAACACGACCAAGAGTGTTACAACAATTAAGAAGAAGATCTACAACTTGATACGCTGTCAACTGTAATTTTCTCAACTTTGTAGTTATAGTCGGTCGAGCAGACACTTTTACTACTACTATTACTAGTAAAACTATAAAAATAATCTGCTGGGTAATTTATTTACACCTAGCCTTATGAATATAATATAATTTTTTTCTTTTATGACATCATTTTGTAGACGTGTAAGTGATTGAAGTTAACAATTTTATTCTTAGATCTATTTAATTTTCCTTGTTTTATGTGTGTGTAGTTTTTAGGTTTATGTATACGTGTAAAATATGTTATGTCGCAGCCAAATAGTTAAATCCGCCATTTAATTAAACGCATAGGTCGATAATTTTTTCGTAAGCTATTTTATCTTCCCATAAGTTGACCAAGCCCCGTTTTGCGGGGCTCCTCATCGCATGATCACTGCACTTACCTGACCTAACCAAATTTAAAAATAAACCTATTATTTCAAATTGTTGTCATCGTACTTAACTATCCGGCGGATTCAACTATCCGCCTGCGACATATATATTGTACTGAAACATAAAATACTATTTTCTTAATGTTGTGCTCCTTTTAACCAGTAACACTTGTTGTGGCAATAGCGGAGGTAGGAGCCATTTCTACTAAATATATCTAATATTTTGTTTATTTAGTGTGTGTTTTGTGTTCTTAACTTGTTTTCTTCTTGTATGAATAAATTATTATTCGCTTTTTCAGTCTTATGAATATTTCTAGTGAGTAGACCCAACCTTTACTAGAAAGAAATGCGTGAGTGTTATTACCTATTCATATGTCTATATTCATATAATATTTTATTATAACTAGTCGTAGGGTCATATTTTTTGTTAATACTATTTGCACTTGGGTATAATAGAGTTATAGAACGTTAACACAAAAAAAATGTTTTCTCAAGGTGGTTTGTCAATACCCTATGAAGGGCGTCACTCATCATCATCATCATAATGTCAGCCGAACGACGCCCACTGCTGGGCACAGGCCTCCCCCAAGGATCTACACAACGATCGGTCCTGCGCTGCCCGCATCCAGCGGCTTCCCGCGATCTTGACCAGATCGTCGGTCCACCTTGTGGGGGGCCTGCCCACGGAACGTCGTCCGGTACGCGGTCGCCATTCGAGAACCTTTCCGCCCCAACGGCCATCGGTTCTCCGCGCTATGTGTCCCGCCCACTGCCACTTCAATGATGCAATCCTTCGAGCGATGTCGGTTGTTTTAGTTCTCCTGTGGATCTCATCATTTCTGATTCCATCGAGCAGGGAAATACCAAGCATCGCTCTCTCCATTGCTCGCTGGGTGACTTTGAGCTTTCTTATGAGACCCATAGTAAAAGACCACGTCTCACTTCCATAGGTGGCAACAAACACTGGTCAAAGACTTTCGTTTTGAGACGTTGAGGTATTTCGGACGCGAATATATGTCGGAGCTTCCCAAACGCTGCCCATCCAAGCTGGATTCGACGAGTGCGTCACTACCACCGCAAAAAGATATATAAGAGTGGATGTGCATTCTATCAATGCGGTAATAAAGAGGGATGCAAGGGCAATATGACGTTGAGTACCTAATCGTAATGAAATTACGAAGATGAATAATATGTCAAACGATCCTGATTGCGAGGCTGACTTTGAGAAAAACGAAATACTAAAGACTCTATAGAAAAGTCGAAGCAATGACAAGGGTTACTTCATAATACTTCTTATTTTGTCATTTTAAATAAGTACTTATTAGGTACGTGAATAAAAAATGAAGGGTCAAAGCAAATATTTTCTTTATCTTTTCAATTTGCGATTAAGATTTTTGTCAAATTCAAGTTCACAACTATTTGTATTATGTATGCATTCAATTCATTAATTTTAAACAACATCAGTCATTAGTATAACAAAATATGTTTCCAGATTATGTTTCCATTTAGCCCTTTTCACCCCAGAGAAAAAAATCTGTAAAATACTGTTAAAAAGTTACTAGGTGCTTAATTTCTTTAGCGTCATATGTTAGTGTTATGTAAGACGAAAAAATATTATTAAAACACCTGATGTAGCTGGTCTCCAGCAATCAGACCCTCACGACGATCGCACGAGTTTCATTTCAAAGGATATCCTCGTTTAACTACTAATGTAATATAAAAAATCTCTTTCTAGCATTTGTACGAACTAATTAAAGAAACAATTAAAGCCATAAGTTATTGAAAAAGATCGTTTTCATAATTAAAATTTTAGGTAATTATTACTCGAGCGGGTACTGTTGTCAAAAACCGCAGCCATCCATGCCATATGAATAAATATCCCATGCCGCGTCCTTTCGATGACGCCAGGTTACAGCATACTTATCAACTCGTAAACGGAACGTAAACGTATCATCTCGAGCGGTTCAGTATTATTTGTATGAAACTCCCTACTGAAACGCACACTAATCGGAATCGTAACGTAATCGCCTCGCCTCGGGACCAGCGAGCCGTGCGCAGCGTTCGCCTAGCCGTAGGAGTCGACGTACCGACCGACGTCGCTGATCAGTGCCCCTAGTATGAGTTGATTTTAACTGTCAACGTTTACGAAAACTATCGGATGAACTGATCATGTCGGTAAAGCAGTCAAAGGACATGAATGAGATAGACCGATAATTTTCGATTACGAATACAGTTTGCCAAACTCATACTAGGGGTACCGGATTGGTTTTTGGTTACGTGCTTAGTGCTTAAGTTAGGTTGACGCCTGGTTAAAAGCGAGGCGAAAGGCGAAAGGCGATACGGTGTCGATCCCTTTCCGAGTTGATAAGTCTGCTGTTACCTTCTTCCGCGTCTTTTCGATGACTGACAAGTTCTAACTTGTTTCAATACCCATAAAGTATTATTTAGCGCGGTTTCAGATATAGACTCACTATCAATCGACATCGGTTGCGTTCCCAAAATAGTTTCGCGTAAGGTGGAGAATTTTATTAAAGTCAAAACTCACTATCGTTTAATTTCGGGTGCAAATGGCTTAACTAGTAACGACTTATTTTCTGTGGTGTAACTTCTAAACAGGACAGTCCTAAGTTTCTGTGAACCTACAAAAGCTTAAGTGTTAGATGCCTGTCGAGGACAGCAAAGGAAACGGCGGTTCGGGAAAGAAAGGAACATTTATTGACAGAAACTTAATTATTATGATACAGAACGGAAAGGTGAAGGAGCCAGCAAAGAATGACAGGCAAAGATCAGAGAGGGAAGTACATCTATCTATATATATAAAATTCAAAGTCCTGACTGACTGACTGACTGACTGACTGACTGACTGAGATATCAACGCACAGCCCAAACCGCTGAACCTAGAGACTTCAAATTTTGCACATAGATACGTTATACAGTGTAGGCATCCACTAAGAAAGGATTTTTGGAAATTCCACCCCTAAGGGGGTGAAATAGAGGATGAAAGTTTGTATGAAAGTCTGTCAGTTTCGAAGTTAGGATCTTTAAACAATGTATTTAGGCTGGCAATTGAAAATTAAGATTTACCTGTGTCAGCGTTTTTGACAATTCCACCCCAGAATGGGTGAAAAGGAGTATGAAATGTTGTATCTGGAAAGTCCTTCCTTAAATTTATTATTTAGGCTTATGGTCGGAAAGTTAAACAAATAAGCAAACACATATTTCGTATTTTTTCGAAAATCAACCCCTTAGAGGTTAAATGGGATAAATAAACCTAAAAATCGATATGGATGTCGTTATTGAGGTTTTATGAGATGACGATTGCAGAAATGGCATTTATTTTGATGTATAACACGCTGAACATAATTCAACCCCTAAAAGGTTGCAAAAGGGGTGAAATTTTGAATGAAAAATCAGGGGTAAAATAGACATTTCAACTTGAAACTTTGTAGGCTTACTTCTTAAAAAAATTGGCAACCCATTTCGTAGTTTTCCGAAAATCAAACCCAGGGGGTAAATAATAGGGTATAGAAACCTAAATCATCTTAAGTACCCTAAAAGTTCGTGGTACCTTAGCTACTCAGAACTAACTTTTTGGTTGTGAAACAGACACTTATTATTTACTAGCTTCCGCCCGCGACTTCGTCCGCGTGGACATTTGAGACAATACTTAGGGGACAAATAACCAGGATAAAAAGTATTATATGTTTTAATGTCATAAAAATCCGATTAGCCGTTTTTACGTGATTAGGCGGGTCCTCCCTCACCAAGTGAGCAGACTCGTGCGAGGCCCGCCGCACGTGGCAAACGTTCTGCCTCGCGCGAGGCTGCTCGCTTGGTGAGGGAGGACCCGCCTAATCACGTAAAAACGGCTGATCGGATTTTTATGAAATTAAAACAAAGAATACTTTTTATCCTGGTCGTTGGTACCCTAAGTATTTTTTCGAATGTCCACGCGGACGAAGTCGCGGGCGGAAGCTAGTAGCCTAATATTAGGTAAACCTACACTACAACACAGTACAAGAAGATTCTGTCCTTGACAACGCCTGTCTCTTTTCTTTACACTTCTTATACTATTTTAAACGTCCATTTCACAGAAGATATATTTTCTTCCAGGAGCTGTCTTCCGAACCACTGCCAGAGGAGCTACCGTCATATGCTTCGCTGGTTACAAGTTCTTTCGCCACATCAAATCTGGCATCAAGACCAGATGGTACTGCGCCACCCATCACAAAAAAGGCTGCAAAGCTGTCATCTACACTATTGATCACAACACCATCATTAAGTGCAACAATAATCACGACCATGGTGGTGATACCGAGATATTTAACAGAAATAATTATTAAACGCGTGTATCAGTGTCCTATGGTCAATTTAGGTAATATATCTGTCTTTATGATTTTATCCGGTCTGAAAAACTTCTATGGGGCTGTATGGTTTTTATTGTTTGTATTCTTACTATCTATGTTTTTTCAGTGAAAAGATTTTTTTGTTAGTTCGTAAAAAATATGTACGTATTTATAGTATCTAATGTAAAACTTTATATACTAGTGTGTAGTGTAAACAGCATAATAATCACACCGTTACAACAATGCATTCAACATGGTAGTTAACAAAAAAATATTGCTGAATTTTGCATTTCAAATGTTCGGTGACAGATTGAAATTGGCAGCAGTATTATACTCCTAGATAAAAATAATGTTGGTACCAAGAACTGACTCTCAATTTAAGCTGCTTTCTTTTATTTATAGGTTTATAGTGTCATAATGTTTTAATAATAGTAATCAATTAGTTTTATTTCATAGTAGTATATTATGATACAAGTGAGCTAAGTTGCTTATTATACACGAGGCTGTGGGTTGAAGCCAAGCCGCAGGCGAGGGCGTAAATCAGCCGAGTGTCTAGTGAGTAAGTTGCTCACGAGTTTCATACGCACTTTTTCAACACACTTGCGAGGAAAAACAAACATTTATTGCATACATATCATCATTTCAACCGTAAGACGCCCACTGCTGGGCATAGGCCTAGGCCATACATATAATAACCTAATATTAGCTAGTATTTTTTTCCACGCGCCAAATGTAACGTGATTGATTACATACAGCCATACAGCCTACTTCAAAATAATTATAATAATAGTGATAAAATACAAATGTTTTATAACAAATTATTGTGAATTATAAATAATTTAATAATAATATACTAAATTATGTTTTTTTTTCTTAATTAGGGTCATATTTATTTATTCTTAAAACTTAAATGGATTTTCAGTCGTATAAAACCTCTTTGTTGTGACAAAAAAAGAACTGTACCTATTACCCGGTGAATGCTCTGTTTACTCGCATATAACTTGCAGTTAGGTACTAACTTAACTTTGTAGGGATAATTCTATTACACACTAGTGTGTAATATTATTATGCACGTGTGTGTTATAGTTCGGTTTATGGCCCTAAGATCGATGTAATAAGGCTCACTTTATGAGCAAATGTGTTGAAAAATAATTATTGTAATGACAACATTTCAGATGTATCTTATAGGCTTTATTATTAATAAATTGAATTAAAATTGTATGAATGGTTTTCTGAACACTACATAGTGTATAAGCTGGGACTGTGTTGGTACTCCTTTATTCTGATTATAGTATGTACCTGCTGTAAAAACCTTACAATCTTTAAGAACTTGATCTAGACAAGGTACTGAGGAAAAGCAAGCACAACCATATAAAATACTAGCGGATCCTCGCGGTTTCACGAGCGTGGTACCCCGTTACCGTGGGAATATCGGGAAATAATATAGCCTATGTCACTCGGGAAGAATGTAGCTTTCTAATGGTGAAATAATTTTCTAAATCGGTCTAGTAGTTTCGGAGCCTATTCGATCCAAACAAACAAACAAAACAATCAAATCTTTCCTCTTTATAATATTCGTATAGACTAGTGTCCCTTTTTTCGCGTATAATTGGTTTAACCTTCCAGGGTGGTCCTTCGAATATATCGAGTCTCGCAAGCACAAAAAGCCTCTTCTGATGCTGAGGAACTACACCTTCGCCCAGACCACCTGCGACCGTCGCTACTGGAACTGCTCCAAGAAGTTCTCCACCAAATGCCCAGCCAAGCTCAGGTTTAATGGAGATGGAAAACTGGTCCAGTACGACTTGAGCCATAACCACAGCCCTCCCAACTACATTGTTACTAAAGATGGAAAATATGTCAAAATTTAATTTATATTTCTTTACTAGCTTTCCGCCCGCGGCTTTGCCCGCGTGGGCTACACGACGTTATCCTGCGGGATTGTGATATTTTTCCGGGATAAAAAGTAGCTTTATGATCCTCTCCAGGCTACAAAGTATATGTTTCCCAAATTTCAACCAAATCCGTTCAGCTGTTTTGGCGTGATTGAGTAACAAACATACAAGCATCCAAACATCTAAACATCCAAACATCTAAACTTTCACATTTATAATATTAGTAGGAAGTAGGATAAATACCTACTGATTATTTCACAAAAACTACTATGATCTTAGGTAGGTTGACAAAATAATTGACAAGTTCAGTATCTTTTAAAATATACTTCTATTTCTATTACACCTCAAAAGACAAGTTGCATTCGATTAAATAAAACGACAGTAATATACAATACATGTATGAAACTAACGTAAGATCACGTGTGTTGGTGCCGCCTCATACCTACGGAACTGCCCCTCGACATTATTGTGTTCCGGCAGTTAGAGATAAGATAGCCAGTTCCTCAGTTATTGAGGACTAGCTTTCCGCCCGCGGCTTCGCCCGCGTGTACTACACGATGTTATCCCGCAGGAATGTGTCATTTTTCCGGGATTAAAAGTAGCCTATGTTCCTCTCCAAGCTACAAAGTATCTGTGTCCCAAATTTCAGCCAAATCCGTTTAGCCGTTTTGGCGTGATTGAGTAACAAACATCCAAACATCTAAACATCCAAACATCTAAACTTTCACATTTATAATATTAGTAGGATTCCGGAAGTAGTGCGCTTCCGCCTTCAGCCTTATCACCACTTATCATCAGGTGTGATGAAGGCTAAGTGCTACCCCGTTGTGAATAAATGAATGAAATGAATGAGACGGCGCGGCGTCGTCATCGTTCCATATAGATTTCCAGCAGTGAGAGTCGTATGGCTGATGATGATGAAGATGATGAATGTTATACGCAATAACATTATTAAATTAGTCTCATAAACTTCTAACTAATACCTTCTGTAGTGAAATTAAACAGAAGAAAAAAAAACTTCACTTCATTTCTCACGATAAATTTATTTGTCCACAAAATAAATTAATAAACGAAAGAATAGACGCACGTGGAGGTAATTAAAGGGTAAAAATAAATAAATGAAATTTAATTAAAAATTAATTAAAACTAATAGAATTAAAGAAAAAAAGGTTATTGCAAGTTTATTGCTTGCGGCGTGGACGGGTGATGTTGATGGGTATGGGTGAAATGGGATGAGAGCCGAAGGTTTGTAAAAATGCAAATGAACCTTGGGGGCCCGACAGAGGGGTTTTTAGAATTTAGAGAATTCAATGGTGATCGATTGGATCATCAGTGAAATTAAAATTATTAAAAATACAATTTAAAAAATATACAATTTAAATAACCGGTAAAACAATAAACACTTGGAGGTTCTTAAAACGGAACTTAAATAAAAATTGGTTTCTAAAAAAAAGGAATCGCAACCGGGCTTAAGACTGCCGTGTAGCTCCACGTACCGCTTCTGCGATCGCTCCGAAGTCGATCCGGCTAGAAGCACGGGTAGCCTGGGCACCGACGACTGGTTTGACCGGACTCACTTTGTGTCCTACAGGCGTGGAGGAGCACCGGCGAGTTGACCGTCAGTCCCCAGCTCTCCGTATGCCGGACGGAAAGGTCCAAAGGTTGGGTATAACGGGAACCGCGGACGGCGGCAGGCATCGGCGAACGATTGTTGTTAGCCCGTAGGGTTTTGCTAAAACCAAACGCACCCAATCAATACTTCATCCACACGAAAGTATTAAGCAAAATTAAAACCCACCCCTTTGCATCGAAAATTCCCTCAACTTACCCAGTTAGCCTGGCTTTCAAATAAATATATAATGTAGCTAAGATAGCGGCTGTATCCCACAGCCGCCTCGTAAACAGCACTCAGCACTCAATAATACACCATCAATTCAATAATAACATAATATCTTCATAAGCCGCAATCAAAACAAACAATGATGACAAACTCAAAAAAATATCGCCTTGACAATGCAAAAAGGAAAAACCACATTTGAAATTCAAAAATGACGTTGCATACATAACATATAGCTGCCAGCAAACAACCATGGAGGTTTTGCATATCTAAGGTCAGAATACACAAAAAAGGAACTACGCTAACAAGTATTTTAGCCAAAAAATATTAATTGAAAGACAATTATTGGCGTCGTAAGACGACAATCTAGTAGCGTTTTTTTTAACGCTACAGCATCCTCTCACCAACAAAAAAAAGGACATAAACCCAACAAAAAAAAAACACCACCATCAAACCTCAACAAAATCCAACATCAACAACAACAACAACAGACAAAAACCAACATCAACAACAACAATAATCAATACCAACAAAAAAAAACAACATCAACAAACCAACAACAACATCCCAACATCAACAATGAAAACGTTAGCGAAAGGCTACCATGAGACCAAAATCGTCGTTTGAAAAAAAGGAAACTAGAGTATCATAGTAAAAGCTATGACAGAGATATAATGAACTGAGTGTACTATTCGAAAATCAAGACAGAAAGAGCGCGCTGCAGACAGGACCCAGGCGATCAATGCGTTGTACCCTCAGTAACGCTAAGGACGAGCAAAAAGCAACAATACAGCTACCACACCAGCAGCCAAGGATAAGTTTTTCAAAGAGGTGAAGGATACCACATACACAGTTACAAAAATTTTGCACAGAGTTAAACAGTCGCCACGATACGCACAATTACACAAACCAAAAGAAACTAGAACCAAAAAAACCTCAAGAGATTAGGGAACGGACAAACGCGCTTTTTTTGAATTTTGGGGAAATAGGAATTACCCTTATAGAAAAAGAGTGAATTCAAACAAAAGAAAGCTTAAATCGTAAACAAACAAAAAAACACAAATTACTTCAAAATATCTTTTATATGATATGTGCCCACGTGTTCCGAATCCGCATCGGCCAAAACGTAAACTTGTGGAGACACGCGATCAACAACCCGACACTGCACAAAGCGTGGCGCGAACTTGCCACCTCTGAATGCGTCAGAAGTTCCTCTCTGGAAATTTCTGCGCCAGACAACCTGTCCAACATCGATCCTAACTGACCTACGGTTCGCGTTGAATCTCCTAGCGTTACGATGGAAAGCTAGAACCATCGAATCCGCAACCCTCTCATAAACCTCACGAAGCGTAGAAAGATTAGAGGCGTGCTCGTCCCGGCTGTGTCCCACCTCTTGGTCCACAACCTGGCCATCCACACGTTGACGAATCATCGAAACTTCGCGTCCATACATAAGGAAATTCGGTGTATAAGAAGTAGCTAAATTAATGCAAGAATTTAGATAAAGAGCGACCCGGCGCAAATTATCCGCCCAACTGCGCTGATCGTTACCAGCCAAAATGCTTAGAGTGGTAACCACTACCTGGTTATACCTTTCCACAACGTTCGCTTGTGGAGAATAATAGGGAGTATAACACGGATTGGGAATATCGAAGCTCGATAAAAAATTTAAAAACTGAGCGCTGTGAAAAACAGTAGCGTTATCGCACAGAATGTTGGCCGGAACGCCGTAAAACAGGAAAACTTCAGTTTCCAACGCTGCAGAAATAGTTGCCGCGTTCACCCTTTTGAGTGGAGACAGCCACACAAACTTGGTAAACACGTCTACCATCGTAAGGATGTAACGGAAACCATTGCGAGTGTCAGGCAATGGACCTATCAAATCAATTGACAGCAGATCCATTGGGGCTACGACAGGGCGTGGATATAGCCGCTGACCGCGTGGCTGCGAATTAGCGATTTTATACGCTTTACAGACCTGACATTCGGAAAGGAATCTGGTGACATCTCGGAACATGTACGGCCAATAGTATAAGTCTCGAGCCTTTAGGTACGTTTTCATAACACCAGGGTGCACATTAGGGAAACCGTTATGGATTTCAGCGATGGCCTCTCTGATCTTTGACGCAGGCAAAACAATACGCCATGAGTTAGGTGCCAAAGGACTCTCAACAGCTACTTTACGCATTAAAACACCACTGCGCAAAGCAAACGATGAGAACATCTGGGGGGTCTCCCTTACGCCGTTAAAAACACGTTCGAACCAGGGGTCCCCAGAAGGTTCAACACCGCGTTCAAACGAAATAAGCCCTACCTGAGCACGGGATAAGGCGTCAGGAACAACATTTAAAACACCCTTCTTGTGTTCGACCTCAAAATTATATTGTGAAATCAAAGTTGCCCAGCGGGCCAAACGCCCTGTAGGATTATCGAGAGTGATCAACCATTTAAGAGCGATATGATCAGTCACAATTTTAAATTTCATCCCATCGAGGTATCCGCGAAAATGTTTAATGGAATCAATGACCGCGAGAAGCTCGTGTTCAGTTGTGCCATAATTACGTTCAGCCTTAGTGAACAAACGCGAATAATAAGCGATCGGGTGCTCGACGCCATCAAATTCCTGTGCAAGAACTGAACCAAGGCCGACTTGGCTAGCGTCGCACTGTAGAATAAAAGGCTTCGAGAAATCAGGGCAGGTCATAAGCGGTGAGTTCATTAAGGCATCCTTTAACTTCGCAAAGGCCGCCGCAGCGCTGTGATTCCAATCGATGGGATCACGTCCTTTCCTTTTACCTATCAACGCTGTAAGAGGTGCAATAATCGAAGAGAAACCATCAACGAACCGTCGGTAATATGAGCACATGCCAATAAAGGCACGGAGGGACTTGGCGCTTGTGGGTGTCGGATAATCACTTATCGCCTCAAGTTTCTTCGGATCAGTCTGAAGACCCCGCTCATTGACGATGTAGCCAAGGTATCTTAACTCCGATTTACAAAACTCGCACTTCTTTAGATTGACGGTAAGGCCAGCCTCCTTTAACCTATCACGAACCTTGCGGATAAGTTGAAGATGGCTGTCAAAATCCCGAGAAACCAGAATCAGATCATCCACATAACCAAAAACGAAGTCATTGGACTCTGGGGAAAATTCAAAGTTAACTATCATGTCGGTGAGCCTCTGCATTTCGGACGCTGCGTTCGTAAGGCCAAAAGGAAGGCGTACGAACTCAAACAGACCTCTTTGCGGCACGATAAAAGCTGTTTTCTCGCAACTAGCCTTGTCCGACAACGGGATTTGCCAAAAAGCACTCCTAAAATCCAGTGAAGTAAGATATTCAGCACCCCGAAGGTTATCTAAGATATCCTGGACGCGTGGGAGAGGATAGGAGTCTCGTACGGTCACGCTGTTTAACTTCCGACTGTCCACGCAAAATCGGACACTACCATCTTTCTTGGTAACCATCACAACGGGTGATGCCCAAGGAGACCGCGAAGGACGAATAACTCCTAACTCCAGCATCTTGTCAATCTCTTCGTTAAGAACCTTGAGCTTAACGGGCGACAACTGATAATAGCGTTGTCGAATGGGAGAACCAACAGTCTCAATCTTATGAGAAAGCCATGACGTACAGCCTAAACCGGCCTTCTCAGATGAAATCTCCTCGAACTCGCCGATCACAGCCTGAAGCCTAGCCTCTTGGACTGATGAAAGCACAGTGCGCGGGTGAACATATCGTACCTCGCTAACCACTGGAGGGTCCACTCCAGGACAACCAGGCGGCGGGATAAAAAGTTTCCCAGCCCGTCCAACCACGAATGCGCTTTTCACAATGTCCGTAAGACCAGATGCATTCCAAAATTCAATCCCTAAAATAAATGAAGTTGGTAAATTACAACTGACAAGGCATGAATGTAAAATACGGGTACCGTTAAAAAAAACAGGAATGTCCAATCCACCCAAAATATCGATAGGTGAATTATCGGCAGAAACAACCGACGGACGGATGTTGTTACAATACGCTAGACCGAGTTCCATCAAAAGGGAAACGTCGATCAGCGAAATTTGGGCACCTGAATCCAAAAGAGCCTTGACAGGGTAATTAGCAACACTAACTTCGACGAACAATCTATTGTCCTTCGAACTATTTACCACAACGGGCGACACCGATGGACCTCTCAGTGCGCCGATGACCCGTTTTTTTGATGATGTAGGGTTACACTGAGGACAATCGCGGGTAATCGCTCCGATCCGCTTACACCTAAAGCATACAGTTTCGATTATGTTGGGACAGTTGCGATAATTGTGTCCTGTCGCGTCACACTTCATACATATCACCGGTGGATGAGACCCGGACTCCTTATCAATATCGGCACTGACAGGCGCTATCGCCAAACGCGCCGGTAGTGAACTTTGAAAGGCTTCAAAATTCCTTGCAATCTCAAGCAAGCCGTCAATGTCTCTCACGATGTTCGTAGCGAGGCAAGGGTGGTACTTAGGATTCATGCCGTACTTCACGATGTTGAACAAACTCTCTTCCGATAATGGAGTGCAAAGTTTTGCGTTCAGATCGCGGGCCTGAATAACAAAGTCAACCACAGATTGATTGGCTTTCTGAGATAACGCACGGAGCTGGCTCTCTACTTTAAAATCGTAGTCCGTTACGTCAAAAATTTTGAAAAAGGCGGCTTTAAGCTCAGCGTATGAGAGTCCAGGATTCCTTATGGCTCTAAAAAATTTCAAAGCGCTACCCGACAATAATTCGTGGAAGCGCCTGACCACGTAAGACGGCCTGGCATCACGTGCGATTCCTTCTTCCTCAACTCGAAAAAAGAACTCGCGTACGCATGTCTCACCAGAAAAACTCAAGTTCCATTTGGTAAGGGACTCGCCTTTCAAAGGAACTGACGGATAGCATACGGGTCTGTAATCAGCTCGAGACCGTGATCCGGCATCAAAATTGTGCTCCACATCGCTTGCCTGTGGACTTAAATCTCGTGGAAAACGTGCATTAGATCCCGAGGGAGCAAAGGGCGTATCACGGATCTCGCGCATCTCGTCAGAAACGCAGGTGGTCATTGAACCCTCAAGGCTATGTTGCGACATAGTGCTAAAATCAACCGTAACGGGTTAAAAAAAAATAAGTACGTTAAAGTTGAACGAGACCAATGGCAAAATCAGAACTAAATCAAACTTCGAAGTCAAAGTTCGAAACCCCAAAATCAACGCGTTAAAATCAAAATATTGAAGAATAAAATAAAATAACAAAGACAAACACGGGTTGAGTTACGTACAGATACCGAATTAGAGTTATTTGACTTTCGATCGTAAATGTTAAGCAACTTTCCGAATGTCGATAACACGGATGGGTAACCGAATTTTGCCAAATAATTTACCTCGTCGTTTAGGTAGCTTGAGTGAATACCAATCAAGACAATAACAACGAGCAACAAAGTTAGAGCAAAAAAAAATTCACAAGTTCAAATCTCGGACGAATTACTCAAGAAAAGTGTAAAATTGAACGGTAGCGAGATCAAAACCGAAATCTAAAACACGATCAAGGCAACCGCAAATAAAGCACATCGACACCAAGAACAAAGGCGAAAGAAACCAAATAAAAAAGTAACATTAACTACACCGAGATAAATACAAACTACGGGAACTATTATACCAAAATAAATAACTCGGGTATGTTTGCGGGAATCAAAATAAAATAGCACAATATTTGGACAAACTTTCCATTTTTAAAACAATGCTTAAATTAATAAATGAAGATTTAAACTGTTCACTGTACTGAACGCCGAAAGCGAATCTTAACAAAAAGCATTTGAAATCCAGTCGTCGGTCGGTGACAGCGGTAATGTCAGTTGGAACGGGATTCTTCGTAGACCTTCAGGTGGCTAGAATTCAGATGAAATAATAATTATAACGCGACCGTTATCGGTCACCATCTCCCCACTAACAAAAAAAAATAAAAAAATATTTTACACAATTAAATATTACAATTTAAATCAAAACAAACAAGATTACTTACTTATTTGTTCGGGCGCCATTTTGTAGTGAAATTAAACAAAAGAAAAAAAAACTTCACTTCATTTTTCACGATAAATTTATTTGTCAACAAAATAAATTAATAAACGAAAGAATAGACGCACGTGGAGGTAATTAAAGGGTAAAAATAAGTAAAAGAAATTTAATTAAAAATTAATTAAAACTAATTAAAATCTATTTATTTAAAAGAAAAAAAGGTTATTGCAAGTTTATTGCTTGCGGCGTGGACGGGTGATGTTGATGGGTATGGGTGAAATGGGATGAGAGCCGAAGGTTTGTAAAAATGCAAATGAACCTTGGGGGCCCGACAGAGGGGTTTTTAGAATTTAGAGAATTCAATGGTGATCGATTGGATCATCAGTGAAATTAAAATTATTAAAAATACTTATAAAAAAACATACAATTTAAATAACCGGTAAAACAATAAACACTTGGAGGTTCTTAAAACGGAACTTAAATAAAAATTGGTTTGTGTCCTACAGGCGTGGAGGAGCACCGGCGAGTTGACCGTCAGTCCCCAGCTCTCCGTATGCCGGACGGAAAGGTCCAAAGGTTGGGTATAACGGGAACCGCGGACGGCGGCAGGCAACGGCGAACGATTGTTGTTAGCCCGTAGGGTTTTGCTAAAACCAAACGCACCCAATCAATACTTCATCCACACGAAAGTATTAAGCAAAATTAAAACCCACCCCTTTGCATCGAAAATTCCCTCAACTTACCCAGTTAGCCTGGCTTTCAAATAAATATATAATGTAGCTAAGATAGCGGCTGTATCCCACAGCCGCCTCGTAAACAGCACTCAGCACTCAATAATACACCATCAATTCAATAATAACATAATATCTTCATAAGCCGCAATCAAAACAAACAATGATGACAAACTCAAAAAAATATCGCCTTGACAATGCAAAAAGGAAAAACCACATTTGAAATTCAAAAATGACGTTGCATACATAACATATAGCTGCCAGCAAACAACCATGGAGGTTTTGCATATCTAAGGTCAGAATACACAAAAAAGGAACTACGCTAACAAGTATTTTAGCCAAAAAATATTAATTGAAAGACAATTATTGGCGTCGTAAGACGACAATCTAGTAGCGTTTTTTTTAACGCTACACTTCTTACTTACCTAGTCCTTACCTTAAGTATATAGGGTAGAGAAACCAAGGAATACGCAGTGCGTTTAATCATATGCATGAAGCTCGACTTAATACTGAGGTAACTGGAGAGTGCAGTACGAACAATTTTTTGTCCACCATAAATTACACAGTGGCTGTCTTCCGTCTCACCTACACTTTAAAAAAATACTTATGGTCATATGAGACAACTGACAGCCACTACATACATAAATGTCAAATTTGCTGGGGACACTTTTTTATTAATAAGGTCTAAAGCTCTTGGATAACATTGACAAGAGCGCTAGTTGACTGATTGAATAGCTAGAGAAGAGTTAGTTGCCATTTCGACCGCGTGTCAAAAGATCCGTGTCGCACAGTAAAACTACTAAACACACTGCGTACTCTTTAGTAGCGCGTACTCTTTGGTGTCTCTGTCGCAGCGAAATGGTTGAATCCGCCATTCAATTAAACGCCTAGGTCAATCATTTTTTCCGTAAGTTATTTTATCTTCCCATAAGTTGACGGAGTCACAAAAAAAAACACGAAATTTTAATTTATATTTCTAGCCTACCACGTGTTCTACAGGACTTCCGAGGGGTACATGCTGCCATACTTAACCATCCGGCGGATTCAACCATCCGCCTGCGACATCTCTACTATATTGTTCTTTGTTGTAGTAATAACTTCATTTCTACATAAATATATATCTACGCAATATCATTTTAGGGCTATAACTATAACTTACTTTTGCTTGTGATCGTTATTGGTAGGTATTGTTTTATAGTCTGTTATAAAATCCTATAAGTTTGTAAGATTACTTATAGATATTATATTAGCTCATTATTTTAAATATAAAGTTTTGTAGCTAAAACATTTTTGTAATTGTAACTATATCGCTCATAAATATTAATCAAGATTTAAAGATAGTGTGATAATGTGAATTAATCAAGATTTAAAGATAATGTTAATACATTTTTATTTCATTTAACGCTTATTTTAATCCTACTTGACCGATGAAAACAAAAGATATGTAAGCGACGGCCTCCATACAGTTTGCGATAATTAAGCACGAGGTACGGTGTTCGGAGACTTATCGTAATATTTATCAACTCTCCTTGAACAGAGTTTAGGTACTATTACGGTCATAGTTAGTTTAGTTCCCAACATAACATAATCCTCAAGCACTAAAGTACTTTTTTATAATTCGGTGCAAAAAAAATGTCACTTTCACATTTGAGTTTGGCAACAGGGTGTTGTAAAACTTTTTCTTCATTTATTGTGAGGTTTTGGTTTTACAGATTTTGTTAAAATCTACTTATATAAGAACTATATCTTGGGTTAAAGCGCATAAGATAATGCAAAATGGGTTAGATAGTAATAGTAGAGACACAAGTAATAATGGTTCAAACTTAACAATAAACAAAAACAATAACAGAAACAACAAGAAATCTACGAAATAATGTAAAAGAAGCACTGTACGCGAAGCAGATAGGTGCCTACGTAAAGTAAACAAAATACAAATCAAAATCAATCAAATAATCACACACATGTTAAAGTAGGTTTGTCACCCCTGCGTCACAAATATTTTGTGCCTGCGTGTTGCCAGTACGTGAAAAAAATATCCATCTAACATCCCTTCGAAAATTTACTTTGTTGTTTACGTAAGAGTCATTTCCATTTTTTTTTTATTAATAATGTTAAACAAATATCTATCCAGTCAAAGCAAGTTTTGCATTAACAGCAATGTCGTTCACAAATAAAGAAATCTACAGAATGTGAATATAGCGTTTTAATATGGTAATACTGTTTTCTTTTTTTTGCACCGAATTATTTGGCCTTCAGCGCAGCAATTGCCTGTGATTTGTCAGCATAGACTCGTGATTTCACGTAGCCTCACAGAAAGTAATCGAGCAGTGTTAGATCACACGATCTCGGTGGCCAGTTGATGTCACCACCACGCGAGATAACGAAGCCCTCAAACTTCTCATCCAATAAATTTAATGTTTCCCGTGCAGTATGGCAAGTGGCGCCGTCCTGTTGAAACCACATTTTCCATGGTGAAATGTCACGAATAAATATGTATTCCCGCCAAACTTGACAGCTGTCGCTTTTCCAAGATGGCCGCTATCAACTTTCAAAGTTCGAGCGTCCCTATTGAAAACCCTTTAGTTGTTGTGTTGCCTTTTCTTTTCCAATATTATTGGTCTTAGATTCAATTTGGCTTGAAGCTAGGTATGTAGTTATTAACTCGTATTTGTATTTTGACGTGTTATAAATATCTATTTTAAAAGGCCCATAGCTTGAACAATTTAATTTTGTGGTTTTAGGCAAACGTTTGTAATTAGTGATTTTATTTCAGAATACATAAAAATGAAGTAGGCTCAAGGTGCAGTCATCATCTGCTATGAGGGCTACAAGCTACAAATTAAACAAACACCGGGCTTCCAATACCACCGTCAGATTGCGCTGCGCCGCTTATAACAGCCACAAATGCAGCTCAGTCATTTACACCCTTAACGATGAAATCATCAAGACAATTTATAACACACAATCACCCTCCACCTTAAAGCCTTCTTTGATTTTTTCCTATCACAATTTTTTCATAGATAAAAAAAAATTGTTTATTTTCTCCCATTTGACACAGACAAGAACGTAATCTTATGTGAAAATAAAATAAAAAAATACACTATCGAAAGGGAGACTGGTGCTCAAACTAGGTAAACCCTGTATCTTGAGTACCAGGTCTCAACCCTGCCACATTGGCACATAAACATTTTACACACATCTATTTAGCACATTAACTTCGGAAAAAAACAAATTTAAAACATTAATAACTAAACATTATACTAAAGTAAGTAATTGTGTTTGTGTGTGTGTGCGTGAGAGAGAGAGAGAGAGAGAGAGAGTATGTGAGTGTGTTATTTGTGAGTGCGTTTGTGCATTAGAAGAAGTGTGTTTCTAAGTTTATTTAGCAATCATCTTTTCCGTTTCATCATAGTTTTTAGTTTGTAACCAATCATTAATAATAGTTTTACAATTAGCTTTTGTTTTGCAACAAATGTTCAGATGTTATTAATAAAGTTATACTGGCGACAACCCTGGTAGCAGAAGTAAATTGCATTGTGAGTGAATGCGTAAAAATAATTCAAAATCTTATTATTTATTTTACTCAAAACCACTAAACACAACCAAGACGTTAGAAGAAGCAACTGGGCGGGGCGTGCTTAGAAAACTTTACTCAGAACAGCAAACCTTCTACATTTTACCTTTTCTACCTTCTATAGGTTGCGAATTTCTTCACTACTACACTTTCTAGAAAGTTGTTCTTGAAAGAGGATGCTCCTTGTCAGAGCGAAAACCGTGTAGATGTTTAATGTGTTTTTAAATTAATTTGGGACGCTTATTGCGTGTTGCCTGTTGCATGTTTCTTGAGAAAACTACATAATTATTGGTTTGAAAATTAGGAAAAATATTCGTAATTTGTATTTTCCTTTCTTTCTTTTTTTATTATTTTGGACGGCATTACTGACATGGCTATAAAAAGAATGAAATATTATTTTACAATAACGATAATGTTTACGATTTCACTTATTTGATGGCACTATGGTTTAATTTTGTCGTATTCAAGTTGGTTTATTTAATATGTTTTTTTTTGTTTCAGGTACACTAGTATGCATGATTAGGTGCGGTAAGTATGAATTTAATTGATCTCAATAAATTTTTTTTCATGAAAAGTCTCCTAAAAATTTATGTTTTGCTGATTTCGAAAATGCGAAGTTTTTGATTGCATTATAATAAAAAAAACATTTTTTAAAAATATTTAGGTGACAATAAATAGTAGGTCTAATTATCTATTTTTTACATAAACACAACTAATAAAAGTTTTAAAGACATGCTTGCTCTAAAAGACGACTAAAGCAACCTTAAGATTAATTTCATTATTCACAATATGTATATGTATAGGTATGTGTTGTATATATAATTATGTATGTAAGTATGTATTCAAAGATATATATAGATTTAAACTCCTTATGGAAAGCATCATTCTTGCTCTTTACAATACAGAGTTTTCTCAAAAAGGTTTTTTTTATCAAAAAGTCGTAAGCAATAGTTAATATTGTTTTAAGTATAATCCTGTGTGAAATTGATTTTATTTCAGGGCTAAACTCATTGTCTGCAATTGATACAAGTTTGTTCTTCAAGCACCGCATTACCATCAAGGGCAGTTTATTTTGATCCCAAGATCAGAAGAGAACTACTGCTATCACCTTCGGCGATTGAGTTAATTAAAAAATATTTTTTTCCCCAAAAACGAGTCTCTAGTTATTTCAAGTCTAAATTTTATAACGGCAAGCTAATCCTCATTAGTTGAAGGTATTAAAATTATAGACAACACTACGATAAATGTGTTATAGCCTAATACTTTTCTACAGTTAAGGTACTTACACTCAAATAATTTTTATTAAACTAGGTCACCGCCGTAAACGGAAACTAACGCGAGCAGAAAAGTTGGAGAGGAAAAAAATTGCAGAGAGAAGGAGAAGGGAAAGAATAAAGCGCAACCCAGAGCTTTATGAGCAACTGTTAACTCACAAAAGGGAGAAATATCTTGACTACAAAAGAGAAGGAAAAGTAATCCCTGTTAGCGAAATGTCACCAGAGCAGAAGGAAAAAATAAGACAGATAAGGAGGAAAGCGTCATCTAAATATCGCGATAAGAAAAAAACTAAGAAAGAAACTGTGCGCGCCTCTGCAATACAGGTAGCGCAGTATTGGTCCGAAAAAATATAAACATATGATCGTTAAGAGAAGAAAAACTCACGCCTATTTCCCAAAATATAAACATATGATCGTTAAGGTGTATCGATGAGCTCAGTGGCGCCGCCAATGGAAATAAATCAATTGCATTTTATTAAAGGCTTGGATTAAAAGTTTCGGTTATTTCGCGCAAATAGAAGAGCAAAATGCAATTTTTAATTGTTTTTTCATGGCCTCAAATATGAGCATTAAGTTATGGATCTCGATATTGCCAAATGTGGCCACTTTTGGCACTATTGAGATTCATGACTTATTGCGTAAGTTTGAGTTTTCAAAAGTATATTTATAAAATGCATTCCACTCTTTCACCTGCGCGAAATACCCGAAACTTTTATTCCAAGCCTTTAATAAAATGCAATTGATTTATTTCCATTGGCGGCGCCACTGAGCTCATCGATACACCTTAAGAGAAGAAAAACTCACGCTTATTTCCCACGGGGGTAGGCAGAGACTATGGATCGCCACCTGCTACAATCCTTGCACACTTCTTTCGCTTCATTCACATCCATCAATCTTTTCATACAAATTGCAGATATTGGTGTTTTTAGTCTAATAAAGATAAGTTAGATTTAAAAGGTTATTTTATTTAAAAAAAAAATAACAAATTATTTGAAATAACGCGTTCGACAGTTGTTGCCGGTGCTATAATAAAAATATTTGCATTTTTAAAGGTCATTCAAATAAAAAATTTTTTTATTTATTCACCTTCATAAGAGCTATACCTGCCCAACACATGTTATAACAAGCATAACCATCCTCCATCTCCTCCATCCACCTTCATCAGATGTTTTTAAATACAATTATTAAACAAAAACAAATGTCAATCTCGTTAACGCAACTATTTTGAGTGAATCATAACGTAGCTACACTTGAGATTTTATATTATTTTTATGCATTTACAATGCAATTTTGTAAGTACAGGAAAAATGTGATAGCAAAAAACCACGAGCCCCATAAGTAGCTTTCAGGCGGGATTCGAACCCGCGCCTCCGGGAATATAAAATCTCAATATGGCTGTTTCATCTTAATCGATTGTTAAACATTTGTAAAAATGTTTCTTTCGGATGCGAGGGTTTCCTCACATTGATGAAGCGCTGGCCTACAGCGTAACAAGTGATAGCAAAGTTCGACGAGTCGTGTAGGCCTTTCGGTAGCTTAGTTGGTCAGAGCATCGGGCCGGATTCCCGGAGGCGCGGGTTCGAATCCCGCCTGAAAGCTACTTATGGGGCTCGTGGTTTTTTGCTATCACATTTTTCCTATACTTACAAAATTGCATTGTAAATGCATAAAAATAATATAAAATCTCAATATGGCTGTTTCATCTTAATCGATTGTTAAACATTTGTAAAAATGTTTCTTTCGGATGCGAGGGTTTCCTCACATTAATGAAGCAACGCTGGCCTACAGCGTAACAAGTGATAGCAAAGTTCGACGAGTCGTGTAGGCCTTTCGGTAGCTTAGTTGGTCAGAGCATCGGGCCGGATTCCCGGAGGCGCGGGTTCGAATCCCGCCTGAAAGCTACTTATGGGGCTCGTGGTTTTTTTGCTATCACATTTTTCCTGTAGCTACACTTTATAAGTAATGATAACAAAACCCACTGGTACGCTTTATAATGGAGTGCTTATTGTGAGAACCATTCCTTTAATGTATGTTTTCCATTTCAGGTCCCATCTTCAAGATCTCTCCTCGTGGAGCGAAGTGCATAATAAGCAATGGTTACAAATTCCTAAAACACTTTAGCAGGGGACCTAAAACTCGCTGGCTGTGTGGGACGCATAATAATCATGGATGTCGAGCTTCTCTGCACACTATTGATGATCAAATCGTAGTCCACAAGAACCATCACAATCATCCACCTCCATTAGATGCTTTTAAATACAATTAAGTACTAAATAATTATTGTCTTCAAAGATCGTCTCAAATGTAAATAAACTTGTTACCCTAAACATTAATCTTTACTTTAAATAAAAACAAAACAAAAATAATAAATAAAATTAATTAAATTTATTTCTTCTAACAAATATGACAAAACTTAGGGTAGGTACAGAAAGCTCTTTACACATAATTTATGTTTGTGAGGAGCTGGGTGCCTACCATCAACTCTTAATGCGGTTTTGTTTAGGACCTAAACTGATCTGCTTCGCTTATTCGTACCACGACAGCTTAATATCAATGACAGCGATTCAGTGATCATTCAATGACATTTCACAGCCGCTGAGCTGTCATCAACTCTTATTTGACTTATAACTCGGCCAAGCTAACATGACACCTGCCGGTTATACCCGTCCCTTTCACTCTCCGGGCATGACAGAATCGAGTGAAAGAGATGGGTAGAGGAAATAAGGACACAAATCGTTCGGTCATTCATATTTAGCAATTCATTTGCGATCCAGTTTTTAAAAGGTCATAGTACGAAAGAAAGCATTTCATTTTAGGAACCTATTCTGCATCGCGCTATTTTTGAATCGCTGTCTTAAAGTTGATGGTAGGCACCCTGGTGTTGGGAATGGGTTTAACCTGTATTACAAATCACCAGGTCACCCCCAAGCGCTGCACTCAATTGGAAATCTTATTTTACATGAATTGTTCTGTAAACAATAATTTGGAGAGAAGCTAAACAAAAAGAAAACAAAAAGTGGAAAGTGGAGTTTGTGAAAGAAAGAAAGTGAGTGTATGTGTATTGAAAGTATGTGTGTGTGTGTATGTTTTGTGTGTGTGTGTGTGTGTGTGTGTGTGTATGTGTGTGTGTGTGTGAGCGTGCATTTCTGTACTAGTTTTGCATCAGCTACATGCTCAGTTTTTTTTAATATGGCCTTTAGTTTTCTAACCCTTGAGGTGACTGTATCAATGTGTGACTGAAAATTAAGCTTGTCATCTATTATGATGCCCAAATATTTCACGTTAGTGGCTTTCTGCAATCTTGGGCATGAGCATAACGTGTCGTTGTAATTACTGCAGCTGTGAGAGATAAAGCTATGGCACATAATACTTAATAGTACAAGTACAGAAAGTTCACTCCGCAACACCAATCAAACAAATAGCTAGTCTTGCTATGACGCAATAAAGTGCAATTGACGTCGTACCGCGCTAAATGCCTAGCATTTCATTCACCAACTATTTGCGTCTCTTTCTATCGCATAACTCGTATTCTTTCTATGCTTAATATTCGATCGATTCAATCAACATTAAATGGCCAAGGTAAAGTACTTTATTGGATAAGGATTGATACTGATTAGGAAAAATTAGCTTTGCAAATAAAATAATATTATTAATTTAATTACTTAAAGATAAAAATGGTTACTGTAAGTCAACCTTAGGAAATAGATAACTGCTATGGCGAAATTTTTCGTTGTACGCCATTTTATGATATACCACTCCATAATACATTCCGGTTTAGTTCAGAAAGTTAGCTCTCAACCATTTCGTCACACGATTGAAACGTTTTGTGCGTGTGAAAAAACTTCTTCTCAAGTATCCCCACTGAAAAGTAATGCCTTATCGTTTGCTAAAGTAACTATTTTAGAGTTCGTCAAAAGTTGCTGGCACAGGTCATCAATATAGTCATCAAGAGATTTCCTCTTATTCTGTAGAGTTTACACTATTACAAATGAAGCTAAATCGAATGTCACAAAATATAGCAAAAGCAATTTTTACAACAAAACCATAAAAACAAGTGTTGTTGTTAATACAAACACGCCTCTATTTTAATTTAACAAAAGAATAGAAAAGGTTACCACTTAAACATTTTCATGATTGCCAAGAAAACAACACATGGCTCGCACTGTTAAGAATCAGAATCATATCTCAAGTAGAGCCAAGATTCCTGATCTACACGCCCGAAGCGCTCGTTCAAGGAGAGGAGGCGCGGCAGAATTTGGCATCAGTTTCACATTGACTTATTTGATTGGAGGTCTATCGCGAGCGCGCAATGATAACACAATTTGCCCGCGCCGCCTCTCCTTGAACGAGTGAGTCCTAACACAACAAACTCTTAACTTCACAAACTCTACCTACCTTAATCAAAATATTATGTGGCCGTTATGTCACTACCAGAAATATAGTATATCAGAAAAGTAATGATCAGTGAACAAATAAAAAAAATCCATTTCAGGCCCCATTTTCAAAATCTCTTCTCGAGGAGCGAAATACATATTACTCAACGGCTACAAACTTCTGAAACACCGTAGTAGAGGACTCAAAACACGATGGCTGTGTGGGACGCACCAAGGGAAAGGATGCCGAGCTTATCTGCACACGATCGATGATCAAATTGTGGTCAACAAGAATGAACATAGTCATCCACCTCCATTAGATGCTTTCGAATACACTTATTAAACGATTGCATTTAAATTTAGCCCTAAAATGTAGTTAGCCTTTATAAAGCAACTGTTTTAAGTGGGTCTGGCGCTACATCCGGCGCTCTGTCTGCTTTTTCAAGGTCAGGTGGTTGTGCACCGAGAGTCGTGACAGGGACTGCCACACTGTCGTCGTCACCATCGGGAACACGATCATCGACCGCCACAACAAGCATAACCATCCGCCTAAAGAATATTGCGCTATACCACTTCGCGATGAGTGCGAGGTGGTATGAAAACAATTGATCTCTGCTCTAGGATTTAACGCTATTGTTCAATCTTTACCACAAAGCTTTACGGTTATTAACGATATTATTTAATATTCTCAACTGAGTATTCATAATGAATAAAATATGTATGGTGCATGTTTATCTATTATTTACACGAATTCTGATATATCCATTAAAAAATAATTTTAACAGCAGTTTACAAAATTTCATGTTAAAAGCTTCGATCAACAATAACACCTGGTTCTAGGTACATAGTTGGAGTGACAGACATGGCCGAGCATTAGACGCCCACTTGAGAGTATAAATTTTATGTAGATTATTTTGACAGTGTCAATATGATCAGTGACTAAGATATTTCAAACTTAGAACGCTTCCTGGCATTTATAATGTAAGAACGTAACATTCATAACCTTTTTTCTCCGTTTAAAAAAAAGACAGTCTGTGCCATATAAAGTTCTCATTTAGTTCGTGAGCCTTCATCTAGTACTATTGTTGATCGAAGAAAATATGATAAAGAGGGCATGTAATTAGTTTAATCGATCTATAAGTAGAGAAAAACTTTATTGTATTTTTTCTGTTTGTAATGTTTAACTTTTCTCATCAGATGAGCCTGAGATCTTTATCTCAGAATCACGTGAAATAATTCGTGAGGTGTTGAGGTGGGGCGGAGAGATCTACGGTATCCACAGCAAGAGTTTAGGAGGTAGAATAAGATGGCGCTGCAATAAGCACTCTAGAGGATGCAAGGCTGTCGTGTTCACTGAAGACGGTGTGATCGTGAAGACGGTGGCTGAGCACAAGCATACCATTGGAGCCACAAAGATAACTTTGGACTAGTGAATGTTTTTTTTTTTTTTTTTTGCGCGCGCGCTGCGGTAATGGGCGCCTTCGTGCAACAGCGCCCCCGCACCCCTCCCCCGCGCCCGCGCTCACACCCGCCGCCCTCACCCTTCTATCACTCAGTCCAGGCTCCTCCCCAAAGCAGACCTCTGGCTTCGAACCCCCAACCCTGAACAGAAGAAAGGCCTATAATGTAGCATGTTTTTAGCAATATTATCATTATTATAGGAAAAGTTGACCTTTCAAAGAACTTAATTTAATTTTTTTACAAATTATTTTTTTCAAACGTTCCTAAGTACAAGACCCCTAGATATTTATCATTATACAATAATTTCAGCAGTTTGTAAACATGTACTTACAGTAAGTTAAGGTGTTATCGCAGTCAGTATTTCCGACCACATCCACAAAACATTACGGCATCATTACCATTCATTACCAATGCCAATCTAAAAAAAAGTTTAAATTAAAATATGTTAAATATTTTAATTTTTAGTTTTTTGCATTCACAATGCAATTTTTATTATTTTTAACGCTTATTTATTATTAACGCTTCACGCGTATATACGCTGCGTCGTTGGCCGCAATCAAATCTTTCTATCAGATTTGACATAACGCCTCGGCCGCGCGGCCTCGGCCGCGCGGCCCCCGCCGCGGCTGCCGCCTATATGCGGCCGCGGCCGCGCCGCAGAGCGACTCCTATACGCGTAGCGCCGCGTGTCCTTGAACGCGGCCAAAGGATTAAAGTAGTTTGAGATGTGAAGTTAAAAATAAAAAAAAACACATATTGTTGTCAGGCACCTACAACGCAATGAGGTTGGTAAAATTCTGATCACGTACCTATTTTATTTACAGAAATGATAGAATTCACAGTGACAAATAAAGGAAAAGTGGCTATGATACACCGAGGGTATACATACCACAAGAACTACGTTGGTTTCGACGATATTGTATCCTGGACGTGCAGCAACAGAAAGTGTAGGACCAGGATCAAGACTCGAGGGTCAGCCATCCTTCTTCACCCCAATCATCATAACCATTGCAACCGTGTTTGAATGGGGGGATAGAATAAATGTAGGCCGAATAAAATATTAAGTAAAATCTTTAGAACTCACACCCTTGTGCAAACTGTTTATTTTTTTTTACTTTTGTGCATTCACATTGGTTGTATTGGAGTCGTGGTACTGTTGATCTGTGTGAAGTTACAACAGGGCGCAGGCGCCGTCTGGCGGCGTTGTACTGGTCCTAGAAGTGGCGCGGTGGCTGGCGGAGATCACTTTAGTCGTGAAACGATCATTTTTGAGGCCCTAAAACTCATAAATTAGCCTACTGATGAATCCAGAATGAATATATATTAAATATTGATATATAAACTTCAATGAATCATTGAAATGAAGCTGTTTTGAACTTAAAATACGCTACTGCTTCTTGATATTTTCACGTTTCTTTTAGGAAAAGATTGCACTTGTTTAACTTAAAACTGAGCATTTTTCGTTCTTAAATAATACATAGTTTTGACGAAACGTGTGTTTAAGCTGTTTTGGTGCAGGTAGCGGGGCAGGAAAATTAGGCACCGCTTCTATGCCCAAGGTCGTTGGCGATACCACGGGCCTTAATGATCACGCACCGGCCAGTGCCGGTGCTTGCGTGCGTGCACAAGTCTTCATACCAGATGTTATTCATTTAGACTGTTCTTTAGTAATGTTCCTTTGTAAATAAATCGAGATTATAAAGAAAGAAAAAGAAATAAAATTTATTCGACTAAAAACACACTTATTTAACAAAAAATACAGTGAAACTAACAAATATATTTAGCCGAAATGTGGCCCCTACCTCAGCAAGTGTGACGCTGATTTTCACGTCAGATTTGTTAGTCCTTGTGACTTCTGTCCATATACACGCCCTGACTATTTAAGTCGACATATTTTTAATGAGTTATTTTCACTTCGTTCTTGTTTTTTTTTTCAGGAAACTATTTTTTGATTATGTTCTTGTCAATGTAGTATTTTTAAGGTAAATAAAATGTCATATACATGAGATTTTATATTATTTTTATGCATTCACAGTGCAATTTTGTAAGTATAGGAAAAATGTGATAGTAAAAGTATAGTATAAGTATAGGAAAAATGTGATGGTCAGAGCATTGGGCCGGATTCCCGGAGGCGCGGGTTCGAATCCCGCCTGAAAGCTACTTATAGGGCTCGTGGTTTTTTACTATCACATTGCTCCTATATTTACAAAATTGCATTGTGAATGCATAAAAATAATATAAAATCTCAATATGGCTGTTTCATCTTAATCGATTGTTAAACATTTGTAAAAATGTTTCTTTCGGATGCGAGGGTTTCCTCACATTGATGAAGCAACGCTGGCCTACAGCGTAACAAGTGATAGCAAAATTCGACGAGTCGTGTAAGCCTTTCGGTAGCTTAGTTGGTCAGAGCATCGGGCCGGATTCCCGGAGGCGCGGGTTTGAATCCCGCCTGAAAGCTACTTATAGGGCTCGTGGTTTTTTACTATCACATTTTTCCTATTTTTTTTTCTCTTTATTTATGGCAACAAACAGTCGTACATGGAAATAGTAGTATACAAAAAATAATATTGTTGATTGACCTATAGTGCCAGTAATGTGGTATTATTTACAATACATATTGAGATGTTTTAATGACATGAAAAAAGAAAAAATTAAAACAGTTTTACAGGTTCAGTTGGAAAAAATAGATAAAATATCAATTAATCAAATGGATATGTCATATACTTTTGAGAGTTTATCTTCCAGTGATCCATTTGGGTACGTCTCGTGGAACCCAAATGCTGGTCTGCGCTGGTTACAAGTTCTGGAAGGGGTACGTGTGGAGGGACCGCATCAGGTGGCATTGCTCTAAGAAGTTGACCACCAAGTGCAAGGCCTTCATCACTAGGTACTATCAAGGGCCTCATCGTCAGAAAAAACCACAACCACTGAATCGGCCCTTTTAAGTACTCTAACGTGATTAAGCTTAGCTTACTAGGGTCTTATGATTAGGCAACCAACAATTAGTCCATGATCGATTGCCTAGTAGCTCTAGCACAAAAAACTGTCGTTATGGTAATTGTATAGTAAACTATACCTTCCGTCAGTAGCTGTCAAATATCTATTGATATAGGCGCCGCTCTGGTTTTCATACAAACAATACGGTTACGATAACGAAAATTTTCCATGCTAGGGGTGCCTACAGTTGTTATAAAATTAATAATGGCCTATGAGTTATTATACATATTAGATAAAAATATTAATTTTATAATATTAATGGTGTGAGTATATTTTAATAAATTACATTTCGTCCCTTTTTCAAATTAGATTAGTAAGTGGCTGCCACATGACATTGTCTACAATACTTATTTTGACAGATATTTTTTTTCAGGGCCACAGTTTATCACAAATAAATCTGGAAGTTTAGTGTTGCAACTCGGCAGGCATCGCTTCAACCAGGCGACATTTAGCAAGGGACCCAAAAGGAGATGGACTTGTGTCAAGAAAAATAAAAAATGCCGTGTCGTCATAACCACTATCGATAATAATGTTGTCCAACAATCCAATGAACATAATCATTAATGAATGCAATCGCGCATTTCCACGGCGGAATTTTCTTTTTCAGCACTTATTAAATGCTATAATTAAGTTTAGATAATGTAAAAAGGGAAAACAAGCTTTTTAATTACTCATTGCAGTCAGGGGACCGTTCGGTGAAACACTTTATAATTTAAAAGGATCCCCTAAATTCAATCTATACTATTAATTATTAATCATTATTATTATTATAATAATATAAAGAGGAAAGATTTGTATTTTTGTATGTAACGAATAAACTCAAAAAGTACTGGACCGATTTAGAAAATTCTTTCACCGTTAGAAAGCTACAGTCTTCCCGAGTTACATAGGCTATATTTTATCCCGATATTCCCACGGGAACGGGTACCACGCGGGTGAAACCGCGGGCGGATGCTAGTAAGAATATAAAGAGCTTTATGCCCGAATACTCGTACGCTACTTATCTTTGGGAGCGTCTCACACATCGCCCTGTCACTTTAAATGTCAAACGTATGAAAGAGATGCCATGATGTTTGAGACGCTCCCAAAGATAAGTCGCGTACGAGTATTCGGGCATAAGTCCATTTGGTTAGGTTAGGTGAGAACTGTGATCTTTAAAACAAAAACAAAAATGCGGGCCAGTTGAATTCGGGCGAGATAATACCTTACCCTGATTTTCTGCAGTCGGGTTTTTTGTTTTTCATTTTTATTTTAGCCTTTTTAGTTCATTATCAATATATCACCATTCTTAAGTAAGATCTAACCAATTTTATATATAGTTATAAAAAGATAGTTAAAAGTGAAACTTGTTGTCACTAAATTGACAGTCAATTAATTAATATTATTCAATATATTGTATTAACTATTAGTTTAATAATAGGTTAGGTATTAGAATCGTTGATAAACTGGCTGATGTTTTTGAGTTTATTCTTGATTGAGTAGAACCTATGACCCGATACTACATTATATTTTCATAAATTTTGTACAATTAAAACGTTTGTGACTTGTAGTGAGTGCTCACAGTATTCTGTTAAAAGTAAGTACTTACCTATATATGTTGATACAATGTGCTATAAAATGCTACTCAAAATCGCTCTTTTTCTAAACATTGCCCAGATGTTCAATTAATTTATGAAGTATAAGGTTAGGTTTGTCGATCACAGATTAGGTTCCTAATATTAGTTTGAACAGGTATAAATTATTTTTCACTTCTCATGCTCGTAAAGTTCTTGTTTATGTTGGGTATAGGCTGCATAAAATCGCTTTTTATGCTCTAGTGCATAAAGTAAAATCTTCGTCTATGTCACAGACTCTAAGACAAAGGTCGTCAGGTAAACAGTCACACACGCAATTAAACTTCGTTAAATAAACTTGTTTTTTCATTCCGTTTCTTAAATTTTGTACATAATCCATGTTAAATTACTAAATAAATAAAACTAGGCAAAATTAGTTTGTAAGAAATAAGTATTTCAAGAGCATTATGGACTACGATCTATGCTTAGTAACTGTGCTGCCACTTCCACGTATAAAAAAAAGAAAAAGAAAGTTTTCCCGCCAATATGGCGAAGTCTTTATTTTTTGCAATATTGTAATTTATTTTCCTCATACTCGAAGTGAAAAGCAGAGTGTATAACTCGTACATAAAACCCATTTTAGCCTCGAATATATACGTCTCGGGTAAAATGGTATGTTTTATGCACTTGTTGTACAATCTACTATTTCTTCAGATATGCACATAATAATATCGAAAAATGGAAAATGAAGTATTTTGAAAAAAACCGACCCGTCTCACAACCGTTTTTTCAAAATACTTCATTTTCCATTTTTCAATAATAAAAATTGCATTGTGAATGCAAAAAAGTAAAAACTTAAATAACTATGCACATATCGTTTAGTTTTTCGCGCATACCGTTCATCATTAAAATAAAACATTTGTAACCACCGGCCCATACAAGAGATGCCCCAAAAACCTTAAAAAGCACAGAATTCATAAATTTTCTTAGTGTAAAATATAATAATGATTGTTGAAATCCGTAAAAGTTAATTTATTTATTCTATAGATTTTCATAAATATCTTGTTTCCAGTTCCTATATTCAGCACCTCACGGTTCGGCAAGCCAGTGATTATAATAGGGGCCTACCGGTTCAACAAGTACCACAAGAGCCGAGGGCCGATCAGTTACTGGAACTGCTCCAAAAACCGAAAATGCAGGGTCACTCTGAAGACCGTGAACAACGTGATTGTGAAGATTAACAATGTACATACTCATTGATATGCTGTTCAAAACCAGTAACCAAAAAAGTAAAAATAATTTTAAATACCTACCTACCAATCGATTGTCAAGAAAGGTATTTCTTTCTAGTGTCGAGGGCAGTAATGTCATCACACTGATGAAATAAAAGCTAAATAATAGCGTATAAGAAGTATTGGATAAAATTCGACACGTCTTTTAACAAATCTGCCGCGAGAAGACCCGCAGGCTTATTACCAAAACAAGTAACCAGTAGTTGCGGTTGGTTTGCAATCGGTACAGGGTGCGTACCATCAACTTTCGACAGCGATTCAAAAATAGCGCGATACAGAACACACTGATGAATTAAACGCTAGATAATAGCGTATAAGAAGTATTGGATGAAATTCGACACGTCTTTTAACGACTCTGCCGCGAGAAGACCCGCAGGCTTATTACTAAAACAAGCAACCAGTAGTTGCGGTTGGTTTGCAATCGGTACAGGGTGCGTATCATCAACTTTAGATAGCGATTCAAAAATAGCGCGATGCAGAACACACTGATGAAATAAACGCTAGATAATAGCGTATAAGAAGTATTGGATGAAATTCGACACGTCTTTTAACGACTCTGCCGCGAGAAGACCCGCAGGCTTATTACTAAAACAAGCAACCAGTAGTTGCGGTTGGTTTGCAATCGGTACAGGGTGCGTACCATCAACTTTAGATAGCGATTCAAAAATAGCGCGATGCAGAACACACTGATGAAATAAACGCTAGATAATAGTGTATAAGAAGTATTGGATGAAATTCGACACGTCTTTTAACGACTCTGCCGCGAGAAGACCCGCAGGCTTATTACTAAAACAAGCAACCAGTAATTGCGGTTGGTTTGCCATCGGTACAGGTCGGTATAGTACCTTTCATGCAATTTTAGTTCACAAATCGCTCGCTTGTGGCGCTATCGTAGCGATTTACGTTCCGTAATACGAATATGTGTTTTGGGAGCGATTAATTGTTAATTGTCGCAATTGCAACTGTCACATAGCGCCACAAGCGAGCGATTGATGAACTGAACTTGCATGAAAACGCTCGTACCGTACTGTACCGTTTGCAAACGGGTATAAGTTAGGACTTTACTCTTAAAGTGCTGATAATTGGGTACTTTACCCTATGTCAAATATATATTTTATGACTGCTTCCTTTGTGTGATGAGAAAATAAACGTTTTTTTTTTTTTTTTACCCGGCCTTTATGAGTACCTACTCTAATTTGAGTAACCATGGCTTGAGAAGTCATGAATTAGGTTCAAGATCAAATCACAATTATGATTTACTCACGTCGTCGATCGTGTTGTTACTAACATAAAATATATGTAATAAATTGATTCAAGAAACCAATTTATGTGTTATATAATTTTTATACCTTTTTTCAGTAAGTATTAAGAAGGTATATAGATGTCACATACAATAATTGAGAGTTTACTTTTCAGTGACCCAGTTGGTGAGCTCTCGTGGGATCCACATGCTGGCCTGCGCGGGCCACAAGTTCTCCAAGGCGTACGCGTTGGGGGACCGCACCCGGTGGCAGTGCACCACCAGGAAGAGCACCAAGTGCACAGCCTTCCTCCTCACCTTTAAGGAAACTATCCTTAGAAGCAACCTCTTCCACAACCACTAGGACAAATAAGCGTCGGTTATTTTATTGTGAACCATTACTTCTGTTATACCGTACCTAATATCTAAATGTAAACATTACTATTATATTTATGGTGGAATTCCAGAAGATTAAGATTTTTCTTGTTGACCACGCAAATAACAAGTATTTATTCTACATTAACCACTCGATAATCTGAGTTGAGTTAAAAAGGCACTAGATCAAAAATATACTTATCAATTTAGTCTACGACATAAGATTATTGAGGATGACTCGCAGCTACACTCAAAATGCTACACGCTGCTACATGGCTACATCGTAGCGACGCACCTGGGTGCTTACCATCAACTCTTATTACGGTTTTGTTTAGGAACCTAAACTGATCTGCTTCGCTTATTCGTACCACGACAGCTTAATATCAATGACAGCGATTCAGTGATCGATCAATGACATTTCACAGCCGCTAAGCTGTCAGAAACTCTTATTTGACTTATAACCCGGTCGATTTAACATGTCACCTGCAGGTTATTCCCGTCCCTCTCACTCTCCGGGCATGACAGAATCGAGTGAAAGAGACGGGTAGAAGAAAAAGGACACAAATCGTTCGGTCATTAACATTTAGCAATTCATTTGCGATCCAGTTTTTAGAAGGTCAGAGTACGAAAGAAAGCGATTCATTTTAGGAACCTATTCTGAATCGCGCTATTTTTGAATCGCTGTCATAAAGTTGATGGTAGGCACCCTGTACTTTGAAAAGACATCAACGACTATTCTTTGATGCGCAGTAAATAATTTTATTGTTATCCTATTTGAAAACTGTAATAAGTACGGTACCTACTAAGTTACGCTAGATGACGCTTCACAAATTTAAACACAACGCAAATATAGCATGGCACGATTATTATTAAACTGAGAAAAAATTACAAGAAATAAGATTGCACCTAGAATAAATATAGCTGAGATAGCTGATGACCTTGAATCGTCCGAACAGATCTTCAGACATATTGTAGCTAAGAACGATCTCGATAAGTCCAGTACATTGTTCAGCAGCTACGACGACATAGACAGACACACAGATACCCAGATTCATTAAACTTATAACACTCCTCTTTTTGCAGGCGGTAGTTAAAAATGATGGCTTTTCCAATGTCACTTGTTAATATTTATAATTATAATATTTATATCATATTTTTGTCGTATCAAAATTTGTTGCTATGCAATGTTAACAAAACTTCTGGTCATAACAATGTAAGTCCTCAGTTTCAGGTGCGATTTTCGGCACGACCAAGAGAGGTAACCCTGTGATCCAAATGGGCCCGTACCGCTTCAACCGCGTGAACAGGTGTAAGGGGCCCAACGTGCGCTGGACCTGCAACAAGAACCCAGCTGGGTGTCGGGCTTTCATAACCACCCTGGAGGACGCTATCATCAAAACTCACAACAACCACAATCATTAAGCATGTATTTCTGGATGGATGGACGCAATTATTGGTCGCCAAGTGATGCGTTACTGACATACCCAGGACAGATACTGTCACGTCATTGGGCTACTTAGCCACTCAGTTTGCTCAACGAGCAAGAAAACTACTCGTTCAATCACAATCATTAGCTGAAAATAAGGTTTACCGTCTGTAGGTCGTTAGCTAGTAGGTCAGAAAGCTATATATTTAAGAAATGGAATTATTGTGAAATATTTTCAGAAATAGTATAGTACAGTACACATTCGTATAACCAATCCTTTTTCCAGCAGGGTGGCGAAAATTCCTTTTTTCATTAGCTGCTGTTCATTTTGTAGTCGTAAAGCTATGTATTCACTAGGCACCAATCGACCCGCTACTTGTTGACTAAAGTTACACAGCAAAATGACCATCATGTTTGTGTCCAGAAAATATTGTGCAGTATTATGTTTACAGCAAATTATGTTCAATTGGTGGCTACATTAGGTGTTCTGGCGACAGTTTGTTAACGAGTGACAAATATTCCGCACAATCTTACAACATGACGAGCATAGAATAATGATTGGTCTCCGCGTTCCTTGTAACTGAATTCTGCGTTTCCATAAACCAACAGTTTGGAAAAATTGCAAACTCATTGCTTGGCACGGATCGGATTGTCTCGACACGTCTCGTCTCAGTAGGGCTAGCACAACTTAGCGCGACTCTTTGTCGCGCTCCTTCCAACCAATCAGAACGTCGCCCTAAGTCACGCGCACTATCTACGAGTGATCTGATTGGTCGAAAGTGCTCGCGACTCTGTCTCACTTGAGTCGCGAGCAAGTTGTGTTAGCACTACAGGTATGCTGGTTTTGGCATACCTAAATTGGATTGATAAAACACACCTTGCGAATGTGGAGACGAGTCATTCATCTACTTAACTTTGAAGAGTATTATTTGCCTAGTGGATAACTGTATAAAGGTGTCAATCATTAGTAATTACTACGGTTAGCAACCACTTCTCTCGTAAACGATTGCAGGATTGTCGTAAATACGTCATCTTCCCTTAGAATAATATTTACAGCATCCCGGTAGCTCTCTTATTGGAGAAAAGTAAGGAAGATCTCTTTCTATATCCACATTAATTTATAGAATATTTCCTACTCATACTTAGATTACCTAATTACTGTATTCCAATTAGTGGGTACAATTTTCTTAAAATTATAGACCGCTAAAGTATGTAGTAATAGTATAGGTATAGTTAGGATATTATTACAAACTAGCTTTCCGCCCGCGGCTTCGCCTGCGTGGACTACACGACGTTATTCCGCGGGAATGTGATATTTTTCAGGGATAAAAAGCCATGTTCCTCTCCAAGCTACAAAAGTATCTGTATCCAGAACAGCCAAATCCGTTCAGCCGTTTTGGCGTGATTGAGTAGCAAACATCTAAGCTTTCACATTTATAATATTAGTAGGATTCCTTTCAGTCATACAAAAGATTATCATAACTATTACGTAAAAAAGTAACAAAAGTCAATTGTTTATGTAGCCAAAACGAATTTTTCATACTGCATCCAAATTCGCTACGGCCAATTTAGAAATTTTTGTACTTTAATATATCAAACGTAGGACAGTAAAAAACCGGTCAAGAGCAAGTCGGACTCGCGCACCGAGGGTTCCGTACCGTACCATCATAAATAAATTGAAAAAACTACAACTATGCTTCACCCAAACAAAGCAACCTGCGAGTAGGTAGGAAGGAGGATATTTTGGTTGTAAATAAAACGTAAAAATTTTTTCATCGGCGAGGCATATTATATTCTTCCAAAAATTTGCGATGTAGAATTTTGCAGTTTTTGGTCAGCGCCATCTCTTGACCGATAATGGAACTAATGTAATTTTTGTTGATGATTTCTGAAAAAGTTTACTATTTAGAGACATCGTTTTATTTTTCCCGTAATCTTTACATAAACTTCTATCACCTAAAACAATTTATCTTTGCAAACTTCGGAGATAAGGG
The DNA here is from genome assembly GCA_949710035.1 of Crambus lathoniellus. NCBI lineage: Eukaryota > Metazoa > Arthropoda > Insecta > Lepidoptera > Crambidae > Crambus > Crambus lathoniellus. Next base: position 7,016,207 of record OX453307.1, on the reverse strand, counting down.
GGACGGTATTATTTTTACATTTTTCATCATAAGTCAAAAACTATGCGGCCTAAAACAAAAAGAAAAATTATTTGAGAGTGTGCAAGCAGCGCTCTTTTATATGATACCCCATATGCCCTAGTAGCCCCACTTCAAATTTTTTAAACCCCCTTTCCGCCCCTATTGCAAAAAAATATAAATTATTTAAATTTTTACTTTTTTGCATTCACAATCGTCGTGGGTTCGAGTCCCATCGGACCTGGTTGTGAGAGGGTCGATTTTTTCTAAATACTTCACTTTCCATTTTTCAACCATAAAAATTGCATTGTGAATGCAAAAATATAAATATTTTTATTTCTCTCTTATCAGCAAAATAGTTGTGCAAACGTCGTCTAAAATTATAACAAACTTAGGTCGAACCTTATCTTTTAACCAAAGCAGGATATGTGCGTGAGGCAAGCCGCGTTTTTGCCACTCAACTTTATACATATAACACAATACTTCTCCAAAAATGTTATCTTTGGTAAGTAGATCTATCATTGATTATGGCGTCGCGAAGGTGCACGTATCTTCAGCGCGCAGCTGCCTTTGATTAGATCGTATTTTAAACTAATCTTTCGGTTTAAATTTTTGCGTACATGTCAACAATAAACTGATTGAATAAGCAACGAAAACGTTGAAAGTATACAAATCTATTCCTTCTCACTTGCAAGTGGTAACAATAAAATTGAAGGTTCCTTTTTATTATAATTGTATGAAGCTCGCGCTCGGACGCCCCGCCTTTTTATACCTTCGGCCGCGAGACGCGTCGAGCGAAGCTTCGAACTGCTAAGCTATCGGGAGTTACACGTGTTGTTGTGAGTCTACCATAACAGATAGACATATGCTGTCGTAGGATATTTTTTATATAATTTTAAGGAGAACATTTCCGTCATACATGATTTCTGTGTAGCTTTAACCATGAAGGTTGCACACGCGACGGAAGCTTAAAAAATGGAGTAACCCGCTCCCGCTTTCCCAACATTTCCCTTCACTGCTCTGCTCCTATTGATTGTAGCGTGATGAAAAGTACACTATAACCAGCTCAGGAGTGTGAAAAATAACTGTACCAAATTTCGTTAAAATCCGTCGAGTAGTTTTTGTTTCTATAACGGTTATACACACAGACAGACAGACAGACAGACAGAGAGACAGACAGACAGACAAAAATTTTACTGATTGCATTTTTGGCATCAATATCGATCCCTAATCACATCCTGATAGTTATTTTGGAAATATATTTCATGTACAGAATTGACCTCTCTACAGATTTATTATAAGTATAGATAGATAGATAGAAGATAGAATAGATATAGTATAGATATTGATTAATGTCTCGTGCATACTACACATAATTAGTGCGAGACAGCTAGAGCACAAAACGGTGTTAAAACATCGTTTAATCTAAAATGGAATACTTAATTAATGTTTTTTATACATAAAAAATATTTTACATTTGATAGGCAGGTAATGAAATATTTTTCACACAGCTGTGCTAAATTGCAAAAAAATGCTAGTGTGCTTTTTGTATATATTCATATTCTGTATATTAAATACAGCGAATCTACTTAGAAATTTTGTACTAGTCTTCCCATTGCGCCATTTCCACATGTAAGATTCCACATTTAAGAGCTGCATTGCAGTACTTTCACACAAGAGCTCACATACCTACCTTTCATCCGTCCGTGCGCTAGGCAGTGAACCGGTCGTGTCCGCGTACGCGCTCTTCGTTGCTCCTTTATCGTGCGTTTGTGTGCGTTAGCTTACGTTGACGTTTACGAGACCCGTGCGCATCTTTAGCAACTGCGTGCACGTCCACAGAGTAATACTACGGTCAGAGACTACACCGTGTTTGGATATGAATAGTACATTTATTCAATCTAAGGATATTCAAGACGTTAGTATGACTTCACAAGATGGGGACAACATGGATCTACAGTCATCCTCGGAACATGTTACCACGCGTAAGAAAAATCTTGACGTGAGTGAGCAGTACCTTATCAAAGAAATCAGAGCCATTCAGGACTCCACTCGCTCAATGCTCGATAAGTGGTTTTCCAAGCAAGACGAGAAATTTAATCATTTTATGAAAGAATTTGCGGACTTAAAAACCTCCATTGAGTTCGTGAACAAACAATACGACGATCTTACCAAAAAGACTGACGACATGAACAACAGAATGTTGTCAATGACGGACAGAGTGGATAAAGTTGAGCAACAGAAGCTACAAATATCTCAGCTGGAAACGAGACTGGATTCAATGGAGCAACAAGCCCGCCAATCTAATATTGAAATCAACAATCTGCCGGAAAAAAAGAATGAAAATCTGACCAATATCGTCCTGTCGATCGCAAACATAATCAAACAACCTATTACACAACAGGATATTCTAGCAGTTCACCGTGTACCACATGCAAACCCAAAAACTACGAACCCAAAAAATGTGGTAGTCAAGTTCTCAACTCGGAACTTACGGGATAATTTTATTGCAGCGGCACGTTCTGCCAAGGGAATTACGACAGAACAAATAAATATTCCAGGACAAACAAAGGTATACATCAATGAGCACCTAACCCTGAAAAACAAGAAATTATTTCGAGAAACACGGGAATTCGCAAAACAAAAGGGACTTAAGTTTGTGTGGGTTAAGCACGGAACTATCCTCGTTCGGGCTTCGGAAACTACTCCCATTTTCGCAGTGCGTAATGAAGAAGACATCTCCAAAATCAAGACACGTTATAACTAGCAAGATTCTTGCATTATTATCTGACTACTTTTCACTATATTTTGGTCTTTATTTACATCTGCTAGTTATAAACTGCATAATTCGTGCTCACTTAATGGTTTGTCTCTTGAGCGTGCATTGCTCTGTGAATATGCATAGGAATATTCCGCGCTGTTTCGACGTTTGCCAATACTGTTTGTGTACCCACTTTGTTTCAATACTAAAATTAATTCATGTTAAAATGCTCGGGATTTTACAATTTTTTCAAATAAGTAAACTATTAGGATTATTAATTGGTGTGTATCACAGAATTAATAATATTTCATTGACTTGCGGTATCCGGAAACTAATATTATACACAATAATTATTCCGTGTTGTGTGATGAAGCATCTAGATTACTTTGCTTTAAAGTTGATTAGTGATTATTTTTATGCCATAAAAGTAATTGATGAAATAAATTGCTATTTAACCTTGTTGAATTTATGTGACTATATGAAAAAAAAATAGTGACTTAAGCACAAAATTTCATATCCATGTATTCGTTGTGTCTGTGCATCGGTTGTTAAAGGCAAAGTCGAGCACTTCTCACGTAAGTAATAACATTGTAATATTTTTAACAATCCAAAACTCCAACTCGCTCGTTAGTGACTGTCTTTGTTTTTTAAGTGTTATCAGAGGTGGCTATTACGTTCATCTTTTTTTAAATTACGTTTCCATTTTAATAGACCGCATTAATGTTTTTGAATCATATAATGGCTGCTCCAACGTATTAACTGAAATTCATAATAAAAAATTCATTACAATATATGCTAGACTCCTAAGTGCCTGTCACCTATCATTCTATTTGATTACTCTGCTGCAAATAAACAGTTTTCTAAATACAGATACTTGCTTTTGTTGGACTATACATATATTATTTATAATACATTTACTTAGGTACTCAAATATTTGTCAATTTAGTCTGAAGGTAATATGTATTTATTTTTTATCATTTTGCAATGGATGACAAATTTACATTTTATTATCAGAACTGCCGCGGCCTTAGAACCAAATTAAATACGTTATACATGAACATACTGGCAGAATGCTATGATATATTGGTCCTTACGGAGACATGGTTGATTCCTGACATCCCTGATAACTTATTTATCGATTCCCGATATACGGTATTCAGGTGTGATCGAGATCGTATTTTAACCGGGAAAAAAGACGGTGGCGGTGTATTAGTGGCAATTCGCCGCGGTTTGCCGGTGACTCGCCGCATGCTGCCCGCGCCCCGCGACTCGCGCGCCTCACCAACTGATAACGCGCCTATTGATCCCATCGTTGATTATGTATTAGTCGAAATTGCTCAAAACAATCACAAAAAACACTTGCTTTGTGCTGTTTATATACCGCCAAACCAGTCGTATGATACTTACAAAATATTCTTAAACTCATTACAAAATACTTTAACATTAAATGACATTTTAAATTTTTACATCGTTGGAGATTTTAACATACCATCGCTCGAATGGCACTCCGGTCACTCTGATACCTTAACCCCCCAACTGAGTAGGGGCAGTGGATACATTGATAGATACATGATTAATTTCTTGAGTTACCTAAATGCATATCAATTTAATTATTTGAAAAATGATAACGGCCGTACCCTAGACCTATTCATAACCAATTCTTTATCATGCATTTGCGAAGTTCCTTCCTATTGTCTTGTTCCACTGGATCCATCACACCCAGTATTTTTAGTTAACGTCTCACTTGATGTGGAATTAAAACCTATGTCACATAATTCTACACCTCGTTATCTGTTCACTGAAGGCAATTATGATTTGATAAACAAAGATATATCGGACATCGACTGGAAAAATATATTACAGAATTTACAAATAGAGGACGCAGTCAATATTTTTTATGAAAAGATTTATGAAATTATAAAAAAACACGTACCAGTACGTCCTATTAAAAGTAACAATTTCCCTATATGGTTCACAAAACCACTAATCCACATATTCAAAAATAAAAATGCAGCATGGATCAAGTGGAAAAAGTATCAAAATTATTCTGACTACGAAACTTTTTCAATGTACCGTCGAAGATTTAAATCATTATGCCCGAAATATTTTGATAGCTATATAAATTCCGTAGAAGAGGGTATCCGAGATGACTTGCGTGTATTCTGGTCGTACGTAAACAGCCGTAAATTAAAAAATGGCATACCAAGCGAAGTGAATTATTTAAATGATGTAACTAATAAGCCCAGTGAGGCTTGTGATTTGTTTTTAAGATTTTTTAATTCCGTTTATGAACCATCTGATCCTATTAATTCTACTATTGATCCTTCATGCAATGGTCACAGGAATGATGTTGATATTATATCAGATATTCACTTTCCTATTGATGCAATTATTACAGCCTTTAAATCGTTAGACATTACTAAGGGAGCTGGTCCAGACGGCATTTCGCCCCTTTTTATTAAGCTCACAAGAAATTCCATTTGCGTACCTCTTCACATACTTTTTAATCAAAGTATGAAAGAAGGGACCTTGCCGTCTATATGGAAGAGTGCAAACGTAGTTCCCATTCATAAAAGTGGTTCCAAGCACGATGTCCAGAACTACCGACCCATTTCTTTGTTGTCAACCTTGCCGAAAGTGCTTGAGAGACTAGTCCATGACGCAATATATCCTACTCTTCACGCTGTCATCATACCTGAGCAACACGGTTTTGTTAAACATCGATCTACCCTCACAAATTTGGTAACATATTCCACCTTTTTATTTGAATGTATGGACAACCGTAAACAAGTTGACTCGGTGTATACAGACTTCTGCAAGGCTTTCGACAAGGTTGACCACAAATTACTGCTACGTAAGATTGCGTTTAATGGAATTCGGGGCAATCTGTTTCGTTGGTTCCAATCCTACGTTACCAACCGGACACAGAAGGTTGTGGTGAATGGGTTCGCCTCCTCAACGATGCGGTTAACTTCAGGCGTAGCTCAGGGCTCAATTTTGGGTCCCTTATTATTTATTCTATTTGTTAATGACATTTCCGAATGTTTTATTAACAGCAACTTCCTTCTTTACGCAGACGATTTAAAAATATACCGCACGATCAGCAACCACGAGGACTGCGTTAAGCTTCAGCAAGACCTAGATCGCCTCTCTGTTTACTGTAATGATAACAAATTATATCTTAGTCTACCCAAGTGTAAACACATTACTTTCACTAAAAATAGAAATTCTATACATTACAAATATCATTTGAGTAACATTCCGTTAGAAACTGTTTCATTAATTCGTGATTTGGGAATTCTTTTAGACTCAAAGTTGCATTTGGATGCTCATATTGACCATATCACTAGCAAAGCTTACAAACTTTACGGTTTTATCACAAGGTCCTGTTCTGCCTTTAAACAACCCAGTACCTACCTTTATCTTTACAAATCTTTAATTAGATCGCAGCTTGAATATGCTGTAATCGTATGGAATCCTATCTATGATAAGTACCATAAACAGCTCGAATCTGTTCAGCGCAAATTCCTAAGATTTCTTAACTTTAAATGTTCTCGCCAAAGAGAATCTTACGATAACTTACTGGATAAATTCTCCGTTAATACGTTGGAGATGAGGCGGTCACTTTTGAGTTCTTGCTTTTTGTACAGCCTGTGTCACAATCGATTCGATTGCATTGATATGATCGGTAAAATTAATTATCAAGTGCCAAGTAGATCTAAGCGAATTCAACAAATGTATCCGCACCGTTTATTTTCACTCCCGATATGTAAAACTAACGCGGGTACTCGTGCTCCTTTATATAGAGTAATGAACCTATACAATGTAAGTCTTAACAACGTCGATATGTTTTGTCTGTCACCATCTCAATACAAAAAACAAGTCAACTTAGCCCTTACACATAAGTAGTCTTTCTGTGTCTTTGTCTTATTGCTTTTACATGAACCTTGGAGTTTTGGAAGAAGATATAACAGTATCTACTCTTTTTATTTTATTTATTTATTACTTTGCCTAGTTTATAATATAAGTAAGCACAAGATCAAAATTATTAATAAAATAAGTTAACTAGCTTTCTTGTGGATGTTTAAAATATCATTCATTATCTGATCGTATTTTTAATGTATCACCGCACTGTTGAAGTTCTATGTCTTAGCGCAATTGTTTAATTTATACGGTAATTAGTGGATAATGAGGTTGGCTGTACAATGACTTAAGACTATACTACATTTGAATTGTTAACCTTACACTTTATTGTACAACTGTTTTTTATCCTTAATAAAATAAAATAAAATAAAATAAAATAAAATAAAAATAAATACCTAAAGCGTTACGTTACAATCGAGTTTTTATTATCTCGAATACAACATTGTACTTATTTTATACATTTGTCTTTTGTTTTACTCTTTATTTTATACCCTTTGGTTTTTATTATTAATTTGACTTCAGATCCCGTTTATCTAAAACTCTCGTTATTGTAATCTAATTAATAAAATGAAATACTAGTATTGTTAGTATAGAAAAAACGTGATAGTAAAAAACCACGAGCCCTATAAGTAGCTTTCAGGCGGGATTCGAACCCGCGCCTCCGGGAATCCGGCTCGATGCTCTGATTGGTATCACTTTTTAGGCTGTAGGCCAGCGTTGTTTCATCAATGTAAGGAAACCCTCGCATCCGAAAGAAACATTTTCACAAATGTTTAACAGTCGATTAAGATAAAACAGCCATTAAATTGAGATTTTTAAATTTTTATGCATTCACAATGCAATTTTGTAAGTACCTATAGGAAAAAAATTAATGGCTGTTTCATCTTAATTAATTGGCTCGTGGTTTTTTACTATCACATTTTTCCTATACTTACAAAATTGCATTGGGAATGCATAAAAATAATTTAAAATCTCAATACTAGTATTGTTGATCAAAGAATAAAAAAAAATATTTTTCAAAAGCTCTCAAAGTGCTGCTGTCAAATATCTATTGCATTGAGGTTCCATAAATGATCAGTGCCCGTAGTGTAAGTTTTTATGTCAAAAAACGCAAACTATTTCGAATGCGTATTAATGTCAATTTGTATGAAAACTATATCAGCGCCTCTAGCGGCGAGTAGCGCGCTTATGCAGTTTTCATACAAATTGACATAAATACGTACTCGAAATAGTTTGCGTTTGCTTGACATAAAAACTTACACTCGGGGTACTGAAGAGGTGCTGCTTTGGTTTTCATCCATTATAATACGATCATGATAACGATCGAGAGTTTTTCGTGCTAGCTGTAGGTACAGATGAAAAACATAGACTATACTAACATTCTCCTTATGGGTAAATTCATTAAAATAACAGGGCGGCTGCTCGGATAGCGAAAGGTCGTGGGTTCGAGTACCATCGGAGCTGGTTGTGAGACGGATTTTTTAAATACTTCATTTTGAATTTTTCAATAATAAAAATTACATTGTGAATGCAAAAAGTAAAAATTTAGATATAATTAATTGTTTACTTTTATGAACTACTTACACTTCGTCCATGTTTGATTCAGGTTTTTTAAAGTTTTCTTGATAATTTTATACGTAAGTACCTACTCTTTTAAGGATTATATTCTGCTCAGTATAGTATTATTAAGGTATGTAAATGCCACATATAAATTGAGAGTTTACGTTACAGTGTCCCTTTTATGGATTGTATTCTGCTCAGTATAGTATTATTAAGGTATGTAAATGAATGTCGCATATAAATTGAAAGTTTATTTTATAGTGTCCCAGTTGGTGACCTATCGTGGTACCCATATGCTGGCCTGCGCGGGTCACAAGTACATCAAGATGTACACGTCTTCGGGGGGCCGCATCCGGTGGCAGTGCTCCCGGAAGACGCGCACCAAGTGCACGGCCTTCATCACCACCGTCGACGGCCACATCGTCCGGAACAAACTCAACCACAACCACCCGGACACGCAAGTCCACAACCACTAGGACATACTAGACGATTGTGCAGGTACAGTCAGCGTCAAATTGATATATGCGTCTAGAGTAGTAAAAAAATCTAAAAAACAGAAACACAATTAGATCTAAGCATTTCGAATCACCATATTGTTGTAACCGCGCAAGGTGTTCAAAATATCTTGGCACTCATTGTTTCATATTTATATGAGCAGTCAAAGTGTTCAAAATTATCAAAGCAAACGAAGCTCTTAAAATATCTGTGCATAATGTACAACACCATATTGCACAATGAGTGCTAAAATATTTTGAACACCTTGCGTGATAACAACAATATAATAATTCGAACTGCCTAGATCAAATTGGTTTTATGTTTTTCAGATGATTTTGACTACTCCAGACGCTTATATCAATTTGACGCTGAATGTACAATCTCACAATTGTTTTTTATGTTCTATTACCATTTATGGTTTATGTTGGAATTTCAGTAATTTTAGATTTTGAGCTTAGAATTGAATTTTAGATTTGAAAATATTTGTTATGAGATTGTTTACTGCAAAATTAGAATTTTGTAATAAAATATATAGAAACATCTCAATGTTTTTTTTATTTTCTACCTTGATTAGTTTGTGGTGAGTGAACCTCTTATATTTAATTATGATTACTAGTATAAGTAAATTAACATGTATAAGCCTTACCAACCTCTCCTTGGTATTCAGTAATCGAAAATGTCGATTTATATCTTATACTGATTTTATTTGTAGTATATTTCATGAAGAATACGCGCGGTACGCACACCTTATGCATCAATGAGCACCGGTACAACCGGCACAGCGCGAGCCGCGGCTCCAAGACACGCTGGGTTTGCGTCAAGCTGGGCTGCATCGCTACCGTCGTCATTGTCGACAACGTTATTGTCAGGACTATGAATAAGCACAATCACAAAGTGCTACACTGCACCGTTGTAAATAAAAAAAATAAAAAATAAATCATCATAATGAGTACCTTCGGCTCCAAGATCCACCAAAACTTTGAATGAGCACAACACAGACTGACTCCTGAGTGTAGATATCTGACTACAGAGATATAGAAAAGTATCAGTATGTCCCGCACAGCGCTAGCATCGGATTTAAAATGCATGATATGCGTCAAGCTCGGCCAAGCTCGACTGCATGGCCACGGTCGATAAAAACTATTATTTATGTCTTAAGATATCAGAGCAAATAGACGGTCGATAACGTCATTGTCAGGACTATGAATAAGCACAACCATAATGAGTACCTTCGGCTCAAAGATCCACCAAAACTTTGAATGAGCACCACCATCAATAGTGACTACAGAGATATAGAAAAGTATCAGTATACCGATTTTATTTGTAGTATATTTCATGAAAAATACGCGCGGTACGCACACGTTATGCATCGGCAAGCACCGTTTCAACCAGCACAGCGCGAGCCGCGGTTCCAAGACACGCTGGGTGTGCGTCAAGCCGGGCTGCATCGCCACCGTCGTCATGGTCGACAACGTCATTGTTAGGACTATGAATAAGCACAACCATCATAATGAGTGCCTTCGGCTCCAAGATCCGCCAAAACTGTGAATGAGCACCACCATTAATAGTGACTACAGAGATACAGAAAAGTATCAGTATACTGATTTTATTTGTAGTATATTTCATGAAGAATACGCGCGGTACGCACACGTTATGCATCGCCGAGCACCGTAACAACCGGCACAGCGCGAGCCGCGGCTCCAAGACACGCTGGGTGTGCGTCAAGCCGGGCTGCATCGCCACCGTCGTCATGGTCGACAACGTCATTGCCAGGACTATAAATAAGCACAACCATCATAATTAGTACCTTCGGCTCCAAGATCCGCCAAAACTTTCAATAGTGACTACAGTTATGTTAAGTGGTGGTAAGGCTGATGGTGGAAGCGCACTACTCCTGGAATCTCAATCACTGAGGAACTGGCTATCTTATCTCTAACTGCCGGAACACAATAATGCTGAAAACATCATTGCTATGGCGTCAGACTGTCCAATTCGCAAAATGTCCAGCGTTCGCAAAACGTCCAGTTTGCACAATGCCCAGTTCGCAGATTGTCCATTTAGCATAATGCCCAGTTCGCATAATGTCCAATTCGCACAATGACTAGTTCGCGAAAATGTCCAATATTCATCATAATGTCAAACCATCAATCAAAAATTTTTAACAGATCAGATAATGAGAAATAGTATGTATTTTAAAATAAAAATGTATATTTTTCAATATTTGATCTTTTAAAAATTACAATCACCGAAGGATTTTCTTATTTTTTTATGTTCATTTTATTATTTTATGATTTATGTTACTTAAATAAAAATAAATTAGGAATAACTTGACTAATCATGAAAACCTAACGCTAAACTAATCAATAAACGTACTGATTGATGGTGTGACGTTATGATGAATATTGGACATTTTCACGAACTGGACGTTTTGCGAACTGGACATTGTGCGAATTGGGCACTAAGCAAACTGGGCATTATGCGAAATGGACAATCTGCGAACTGGACATTGTGCGAACTGGACGTTTTGCGAACGCTGGACATTGTGTGAATTGAACATTATGCGCCTAAACGCATGATACACATCAAGCTCAGTCAAGCTCTACTGCATCGCCACGGTCGATCAAAACTATTAATTTTATGTCTCTAGATATACAGAGCAAATAAACGTATTTGATACACTGGGTGCTGTTTCAAAAGCATTTTTAGAATTTTTAACAGATTTTTCTTTGTATTGTTTCATTGAGCAGTTACTGTCTCTACTCGTCTGTATCTCGTTGCTTTTGTATTTCGCTATAATTATAATTCTGACTCAATGTTACTATTGAAAAATTGAAATTACTATTTTGAAGAATTAACGTTTTTTTTTCTTTTGTTTGAAATATATGATTACTGTAGTAATAGGGATGTTGTTTTATTTAAAATTACTAGTGTGTACTAGTTCCGGTTCCCGTGGATATGTCGGGGTAAAATAAAGCCTTTGTCACTCGGGATTGTTTCAGATATTTTTAAAATTGGGTAGGTTTTATATTTATCCATTACAAAAATACAAACAAAAAAATCTATTTTTTTTCTCTTTATAATATTAAGTATAAATATTTATGGTGCTCGTAAATTCTCAATTATTTCTTTGAATCGCATAAATTGTCAATAAGTACTACGTGTGCATTTACTTGCTAATGCCGATATTACACATCATCATCATCATCATCATATTACACGGTTCAACCATATTGATTCACTTGGGTGAAAGGCGCAGAAATGAAAGATACAGCTGTTTACACGTATCTTAAAAGTGAACTATCAAAATTATAAAGAGAACCAATCAATTCGCATTGCTTGAAAATTTCTACCAATCAGGTAGCACATTAAGAATAAACGTGTAAATCATTCAATTATGTTTACACGTTCAACTTTCAATTGCATTGAACGTTGAACGCAATAGTGAAAATATTGAGCAAGCTCAATTCTTTCAACAAGGTGGTTGAATATTGCCATTGAATGATTTACTTTTACGTTTACATTGATCAATTTGGTTGCTTCATCCAAATTGAAAGGCAGAAGTGAACCATGTAATACCGCCATAACGAACGTGCAGTGTATCTTGTAATTTTTTGCGAAAGTAAGCATAATAAAGTAGCTTTAATCAAATTATAGTTTAATATTTTGTTTAACAGTTAATGTTCAAGGAAAACTTTTTATTAGGGTCCCGTACCAAAATGGTAAAATCGGCCAAGTGCAAGTCGGACTCGCCCATGAAGGGTATATTATACGTTGGGGGTCCCCCGACCGAGAGAAAATTTATTTTCTGCCTTTTTTGAGGTTTTTTTTGTGTCGGGGGATTTTTTTTAAATAAAATAATCACTACCTAACCGTATCCCGTATCCTGTTTCCGAACGAAAAACAATGACAATTAAAGGGCAGTATCCGTGACTACGGCGCCCTGGAATGGTGCCATAGAAACATCGAAAAAAACTGAAAATGCTTTAAAAAACGTGACTAATAACTAAGTTCGTAAATGAGTTTAATAAAGCGTGGAAATATCCGTGGAAAAGTTGTTTTATTTAAATGAACAGTTCGCGCAGAAATCTATGATGTGCTTACATCGTAATTCCTTTGAACAAAGTCGATTAGTTCATTAATATTTTTTTTGTTTGTAAATAGGTTTCTTAGTTCTTAACAATATTAGCAAAACTTCTGGTCAATAACATGTAAGTCCACAGTTTCAGGTCTGATTTTCGGCACGACCAGGAAAGGCAACCCTGCGATCCAAGTGGGCCCGTACCGCTTCAACCGCTCGAGCAATTGTAAGGGCCCCAACGTGCGCTGGAGTTGTGTCAAGAACCCAGTTGGTTGTCGGGCTTCCATAACGACCCTGGATGACGTCATCATTAAAACGCTCAATGAACATAATCATTAGCTGGAGCAATGCGAACGCGAACGCAAGGATAAGTGTGTGGAAGGAGGCGCCATATAGCATGTTTACTCTTTTTCATACGGGTTTTTGCAAACGTTAAGCTATTTTGATTATACAAAATGCTTGGGTTATGTTCGTTAAGCTTGTCATTTCCTATTATTAGTTAAGGCGTGATTTTAATTATTACCTATGTAAAGTTTATAGTGTAAGATTAGTAGGCTATTCAAGTTTTTGTTTACATAAGAAAGTATATTAGTTTTTTTATATATAAAAGCAAAGAGGTGTTAGTTGGGAGCGATTCATTATTTGAGAACTTAGGTATTACGAGTAAGTAAGCTTTTTTTTTCACTCAAGCCTTTTTTTTATCCACAACGGCGCAGCACTTAGCCTTCTTCACATCTGATGTTAAGTAGTGATAAGGCTGAAGGTGGAAGCGCACTACTCCCGGAATCCTCAATCACTGAGGAACTGGTTATCTTATCTCTAACTGCCGGAACACAATAATGCTGAAAACATCATTGCTATGGCGTCAGATCGTCGGACTAAGAACAAGTCCTACCACCAACCAAACCGAATACAATATGTACCCCCACTGGGAATCGAACCCGGGACCTCTTGGTCTGAAATCGGTGGTGTGAACCACTAGACCACAGAGGCGGTAAATCCTTATCCGGAGGTGATCGCTTTATCGTACAAAATTGATTTTTTACTTTTTTTGTTTTATTTTAGTTTAGTTTAGTTATAGTTGATTCTGTTGATTAGCAGCGTTGTTGTTGTTGATTGTGCTTGATGTTACACTTTATGTCACGCTCGGGTGAGCCCACTGAAATGATAATTTCTCACATATCGTTCATATGAGTCGCACTATTCTTTCTTGCTTTAATTGTAATTCCTATCTTAAGTAATGTGTAATGTTCCTATTTACGATTCTTTTCTTTTGCAATAAATGCTAACAGTATTGATGGAAGTGTTGTTTTATTAGCTTATTGTGAAGAAAGAAAATTATGTAACTTTTTTTCTGCATAACAACACGGTACTTGCACATTCGTCGATGAGACTACTCTACACGTGTTTCACCCCAACCCGGGGCATCTTCAGAAGATGTTAGACCGTATGAATTCCAGCACTGAATCATCGCATCGGTGCTAAATTTCGCACCGGATATCCATTTGCGGAAGAAAGCTACATATATTTCTATTTTTATAATGGTTGGGGGCTTTTGCCACGTGACGCCTGATTCTATCAAATATTTTTACTTTACTCTATCTATATGTATAAAAATCCATTATGAAAAACGTGAATCTATAGATATAAAAAGAAAAACATGGTTTTTAATTTGTTGTCGCACGAAATGAAAACGTCTCTAAGTGATACAGTCACAGTCACTATCGAAAATGATGTTGTTAAACAATTCAATGAACTATACAACCCATTTTCTTTCGCGGAATTTCCTTTTTGAGCACTAATTAGGGTATAACACTAAATATTAAGTTTGTAGACAAAGTTAATATTAGGTACCTCCTGTAGCAACTCTTTTTTTTACTTTAGACTCGGGAACGTACCAGTGTTAAAACATAAATTTCCTTAGCCAGTTAAAAAGGGGACAGTGATATTTTGACTTTGTTTAAGTAACACAGTAGGTATATTGTCCTAAGAAGGAGCACTACCCGAATCCAAACTATTAGCGAAATCTTTTCGTTTTGATATCTCGTTGTAGGGATCAGACCTGAATTTCTTTTGCATTTTACTCCGCAATCTAATGCAACGGAGTATAACATCTGTGATCCAGGGTTTAAGCGTTCTTTTAGAGCCATGGGTGATTATGATGATTAGTGTTATCTGCTAGAAATTCTTTAATGTTACAGATCAAATAGTGAACTCATTATACGTATTTGGGTCGTGAGTTTGTATTAATTCTAGAGGATTTGTGTGTGTGTCAGCTTGTTCATTATCGATAATGGTTTTGGATCTAGTGATATTGGGGTTGGAGATTGGAGTTTTAGATTATGTTCAATGATACCATGGAATAGTCTGTCGACAGCTATAAACGCCTCATGTTTGTATTTATCCATTTTTAAATTGAAATGAACAAAACAATTATTTACTCGAGTTGGTAACAGATGCCCCGGCAAAATACCATGAGCTGATAGTATGTTTAGGTAGTATAACCTGGTTGTGATGTTCATAAGATGTTTCAACTTATTTCTGAATTATGTTAATGTTTATATCGCCCATGATCACTATATTTTTCTGAGTACTTAAGAAATCTAAGTGTATATTTAAAGAGTCTATGAATTGATCTGCCTTAGTACTTGATGGGGAGCGATAATTTCCTAGTATAACTAACCATCCCTTTACTCTTTATTCGTTCGTTTGCGCCTGCGACAAAAACGGATTGTGGAGATCTATCTTATGGTGTTTACTTCAAAGTTTTTAAATTGTCCTGCTTGAGACGTTACGTAGGCATTGACTACTTTACACGAGTCTATCTCCTTATATATAAATAAAAACTCCGTATTTTGTTCTCAGCTCCAGTGTACACTACGTCCAGACGCGGAAGGCCAGTCCTCCTCGTCTCTGGACATAGATACAACCAATACAGCAACAAGGAGCGAAGGGCGGTGTGGCGCTGTGTCAAGTGGCCCGATGGGTGCCGTAACTCCATCGTCACCTTCGACTCCGCCATCATCAAGATCTCCAATACACACAGTTTCCATAAAAACTATTATATCTAAACTATTACCAATCAAACGTCGTAACAGATATGATTTTAATCTATAGATACGGTGCTATATAAAAATGTAAAGTTATTTCTTATATCCTAAATCTTTAATATTGTACAGATAAGTATGAAACCATTCGACTAATACTAGTTTTGAATTGTAATAATATTTTTTCCCCGAAATCTTACTCGTTTACTTACAAACGATTTTTTGAACTTTTGTTAAGTGTGATGTGGTAGAGAGGTTGTCGTAGCTCCGTCACTACCTTTCAGGAACAGATCGTGAAGGTCAATAACCAGCATAATCAGGACTGAGTTTAAAATATTAGATAAATTGAATAAGAAGTGCCCCTTATAGTGCCAGCCACAGAAAACAAGAAAAGGTTAGAAATACCAAGTAGCAAGCAAACGTTTTTCTAAAGCCAAAGACTGGCAAGCGTAGCAAAACCCTTTGCTTAGAACAGCAAACCCGCCATCGATTTTGTAAGAGTTTGAGTTTTTTCAAGTTTTCATGGCAGCTACTTAGCTTGTTTTCAGAAAGCCGTATAGCCAGATAGCCTCAGATGGTATTACAGATAGTGCTAGCACAACAACTGTCGTTATGGTAATCGTAATACATCATCCGTCAAAAGCTGTTAAAATGCTGATGTCAAATATTAATTGAATTTTTGCTTCAATGACCGGAAGCGGCGCTGTACTGCTTTTTATACAAAATAATACGATCATGATTACTATAACGATAGTTTTTCGTGCTAAGGGTACTGCTCTTTTTTACTTTTTTATTTTGTGTTGTGTGGTGAAAGCTGTTGTTATAGTAATAGTGATATATCGTTGCCTAAATTATCGCCTAGAACGAATTCGTTTCCCTAGAACGAATCAGGGGAAACCTCGATGATACCTAACCACATTTTTTTTTACTTTAGTCAGAAAGCGAGAATTTTTGTCATCCCATCTGTGTCTAATACCGGTGGTGTGTATCACTAGACCACAGAGGCGGTTACTCCTCTAATCAATATTGCAACGCTGGGTGGTGGTAGGCTCCTAGGGAGTGTTGCTTATAATTACTAATTATTTGATTGTATTTGAATACGCTTCGATGTGTGGGAGCTATTAACAGTGCGTAGTGGTTGTAGTATGAGTGTTTGCACTCGATTATTTAGTAAAAACTTAAGATAAAATATTTTTTTAATAATAGTTTTTTAACGATTTGTTTTACAATAGGTACAATAAAACAGTAGTGAAATGTAAAATTTGTATCAAACAAAATTAAATCTGAATTCAAAAAGTGTACTTACTCATTTTGCGCATTTTCTTTTACCTACTTACCGCGTCCAGCTATTAGTAGCATATAATGGATAAATTAACTTTCTTTACAAACTATGCCACCGAATTCGAGCAGATCAGTAAGTTCCAAGATTAGTTAGAATAGGTCGCCCATTTTTACGTGTTTTGGGAAGTAAGTTATTGTTTGCAGTTTTTTTGTTTTGAAGACGGTTTTTTTTTTATTTTATGGCCTTGCTCTTGATTTCACATTTAACCTTAGAGTTGAGAAGAAGCCTAAGATTACTTACACTATAATTTGTCGCATCTGTTTACGGTGTACAGTCTGTAAATGGACCCATATTTATTATGAATTAAAACAACGCATTCTTTGTCGTACTTATAAATGTTTACTTATTATTTAGCTGTCAGTGAAGGCAATCCCTTTACAAGACATCGGTGGTGAAATTACTGCCTTGCAAAATTCTTTTAATCATCACTGAGGCACATGATTATGTAATATATGGTAAATACAGACTTCTAACCTAATTATTGTTGTGTGATTATTTGTAAAATCCCTTCTATCGCAACACCACCATCATTGAACAAATGTTTTGTGTCGATATGGGGTGACCAATTTGTTTCATTGCTTGATTTACAGTTGCTGAGCTTACGACATCACGGAACGGTAAACCTGTAATTCAAATGGGCAATTATCGATACTACCAGTACAACCCTTCGTATCGGAAGGCCAGCCGCAAAGTACAGTGGCCCTGCATCAAGTGGAGGTCTTTCGGCTGCAGAGCATCCTTGTTTACTATTGGCGAAGAGATCATTGGGCCAACCAAGGCTCATAATCATTGAAACAAATACAATCAACCGAACCTATGTAGGCATCCTATCTTACTGTGCTTAAGAATACCTAGTAGCAAACATGGTTAATATAAGTAATATTTATCAATGTGAGCAAGTAAGCGAGTCATCAAGAGATCGTAGATTTATTATTCCCTTTATTACATTTAAAATACTTACAAAATTATATTTCTAACATTAAATTTTTACAAGGTTTTTTTACAATTTTTAGAATGTTACTGATAGCTTTAAATATAATTGTCTATGATAATGAATTATGCGTTTCAGTAACTTTAGCTTTTCTCAATTGAATTTAATACTTAAAAATCGGCCAAGTGCGAGTCGGACTTGCCCATGAAAGGTTCCGTACCTTCTAGCAAAACTTTCGTATCATTTTTTGCCAGCAAAAATATCTTTGTTTTTCATAGTGTTTGTATGAATGTCAAAGTAACATTTGCGGTTATTTAAAATGTGATATAGCTCAAAAACTGTGGACGATAATAGTATCTCTTAGTCCGGTCTATCTAGTCATCCGAAGATACACTATTTCACAAGGAGCTGAAAGTTGGTAAAATTGTCAAAACATAATTATAAATGGTTGATGAATTATAATTTTAACATTTATAATTATGTTTTGACAATTTTACCAACTTTCAGGTTCTGGTAAATTGTTGTACATTCACTCATATTTTTCGGACTAATTTGACCTGACTATTATTAGATGGCTGAACGTTAATAAATAATAATAAATACCGGAATGTATGTACCAAGCAATATATTAGCCTTGCTCCTCTGGAATCGTCTCCCTGATGCTATCAGGAGGTCTCCTACCTTACGAATTCTCCTTTAAAAAGAATGCTCGTGCTTTTTTACAGGATTGCTTAAATTCGTAGATCGGATCTGATTCATTGACTGTCATTATCATCATCATTGACATAATATTTTATTAATGATAACTTTCCTTCAGTAGTATTGTATTTATATACTTATGTATAATATATTTATTTAAATAATGTATATATTTATGTATATGTGGCTTGTATATTTTGAATATATAATTATATAATTTGTACCGCTTTCGTTGTTTTCTGTTTCCCAAAGGTTGACTAGCAGATAATACTTTTAGTATTAAGTCCGCCTTGTATTGTATTACATTATGTATTTTGTACAAAAGTTTAATAAATAAAAATAAATAAATATATTACATTTCCTCGTATATTCAAGTTACCAAAGTCGGACTCTCTCTTCGCGATAATTGTCTGTCACGGCCAGCCTGCCGAGACCAGCGCAATTTGGCATTGTCACGGCTTCTTGTAGCGGTCACAGCACGTTAATGTACGATATATTATAATTGCGAAAGTTTGTGAGTATGGATGGAGATGTATGGAGTTTATAATAATGCAATTTTAATTTTTACAACTTTAATTCATTAATATAATAATATTGTTACAGATCGCCAGCATATAACCGTTAATAAATGGCCGAACGTTAATAAGCCTGATAAAGTAAAAAAGAGGGGTCGGCAACCTGTTGTTTACCTGGAAACGCAGAAAAAAATAATGCTACGGTATGCAGACCATTTTAAAGATCCCAATGGTAGTTCGACTGATCCAGTTTTCAAAATGATGTCTCAAGAATTACAATGCAAAATGTCACCAAGGGCGTTATACCTGTCTTTCCAACGTTACTTTACAAAACTCATCGAATAAAAGTAGTAGAAAGAATATTTAATACGAAAAATATTGAAAGATTCAAAGACAGTTTACGGAAAATAAAATGGGAAGAAAAATTAATACATACAAAAGATATTAATTAAAACTATCAGGCTTTTCATGAAATTCTAACAGTTCTACTTAAATTATGTTTTCCAATTCAACGTATTAAATTTAAAGCAAATATTAGAAAAAATGGCTTACAAAAGGTATTAAAACTTCATGTCTTAATAAAAGATTACTTATTAAAAAAATATATCAAAAACTGAAAAATAAAACATTTACAGAACAGTTACAGAAAAACTGTTAAAAAAAATTGTCATACATGCTAAAAAACCGAACAATATAAATGTAATAAAAACATCGTTAAATACAGTAAAAACAATGTTGCAAATTATAAATGAGAATAACAATAAACGTCAAAATACAGATAGATGTAATACAAAATTAAAATAAAATAATACAATATTATTTCTGATCCAAAACTAATCTCAAATATATTTAACTAGCTTCCGCCCGCGACTTCGTCCGCGTGGACATTCGAGAAAATACTTAGGGGACCAATAAACAGAATAAAAAGTATTCTATGTTATAATTTCATAAAAATCCGATCAGCCGTTTTTACGTGATTAGGCGGGTCCTCCGTCTTCAAGCGTGCAGCTTTGCGCGAGGCAGAACGTTTGCCACGTGCGGCGCGCCTCGCACGAGGCTGCTCACTTGGTGAGGGAGGACCCGCCTACTCACGTAAAAATGGCTGATCGGATTTTTATCAAATTAAAACATAGAATACTTTTTATCCTGGTTATTGGTCCCCTAAGTATTTTCTCGAATGTCACCGCGGACGAAGTCGCGGGCGGAAGCTAGTAAATAATAAGTGTCTGTTTCACAATCAAAAACTAAGTTCTGAGTAGCTTAGGTACTTACCAAGAACTTTTAGGGTAATTAAGATGATTTAGGTTTCCACACCCTATTTACCCCCTGGGTTTGATGGGTTGCCTATTTATTTTAAAAAGTAAAACTATAAAGTTTCAAGTTGAAATGTCTATTTACCCCCTGATTTTTCATTCAAAACTTTACCCCTATTTCAACCTTTTAGGGGTTGAATCATGTTGAATCATGTAATGCCATTTTTGCAATCTTCATCCCATAAAACCTCAATAACGACATCCATATCGATTTTTAGGTTTATTTATCCCATTTAACTTTCCGACCATAAGCCTAATTAATAAATTTAATGAAGGACTTTCCAGATACAACATTTCATCCCCCTCTTCACCCCTTCGGGGGTGGAATTGTCAAAAACGCTGACACAGGAAAATATTAATTTTCAATTGCCAGCCTAAATACAAAATTTGAAGATCCCAACTTCAAAACTGACGGACTTTTATACACATATTCATCCCCTATATTACCCCCTGGGTTTGATTTTGAGAAAATTAAATGGGTTGCCTATTTGTTTTAAGAAGTAAGCCTACAAAGTTTCAAGTTGAAATGTCTATTTTACCCCTGATTTTTCATTCAAGATTTCACCCCTATTGCAACCTTTTAGGGTTGAATCATGTTCAGCGTGTTAAACATCAAAATAAATGCCATTTTTGCAATCGTCATCCCATAAAACCTCAATAACGACATCCATATCGATTTTTAGGTTTATTTATCCCATTTAACCTCTAAGGGGTTGATTTCCGAAAAAATACGAAACATGTTTTTGCTTATTTCTTTTACTTTCCGACCATGAGTCTAAATAATAAATTAAATGAAGGACTTTCCAAATACAACATTTCATCCTCCTTTTCACCCCTTCGGGGGTGGAATTGTCAAAAACGCTGACACAGGTAAATATTAATTTTCAATTGCCAGCCTAAATACAATGTTTGAAGATCCTAACTTCAAAACTGACGGACTTTCATACAAACATTCATCCTCTATTTCACCCTCTTAGGGGTGGAATTTCCAAAAATCCTTTCTTAGTGGATGCCTACACTGTATAACGTATCTATGTGCAAAATTTGAAGTCTCTAGGTTCAGCGGTTTGGGCTGTGCGTTGATATCTCAGTCAGTCAATCAGTCAGTCAGTCAGTCAGTCAGTCAGTCAGTCAGGACTTTGAATTTTATATATATAGATAACCATTTTGCATCAAAAGGAGAGTGGCTACCAGGGTAACAATGCTGACTCGGCAGTGTCAAAGTGCTCAAACGAGTTGACTCTTCCTTTTAGGATATTAGTAAATCAATCATTTAATGAGGGCAGATTTCCGGATAAGTTAAAAGAAACAATTATAAAACCTGTTCTTAAAAAAGACGATAAGATGAATGTTAATAATTATAGACCCATAGCACTCTTGCCTGTAGCTTCGAAAATATTTGAAAAGGCAATGTGTGAGCGCCTCTATAAATTTTTTGAAAAATATGCTATATTGATGCACAAAACGGTTTTAGTAAAAAGCGTTCTCCGGTTCTGACTGTCTATAAACTTATGCAAGAGCATTATTAATAGACATGTCAAAAGCCTACGATATGGTTCAACACGACATCTTACTTAAAAAGTTATATAATATATAAATATAATATTATATAAATTTTGATTGCGTCATATTTCAAGGACAGAAAACAATTTGTTGATATCGAGTTCTGTGATGAAATCTAATCGCAGATCTTGAATATACGATCTGATGGTAAAGTAACAAATGCGTCAATACCTCAAGGTAGCGTAATAGGATGTCTTATATTTCTAGTGTACATAAATGACCTACCTAAGGTATTAGACGACCATTGTGTTCTATATGCGAATGACGTCTCGATACTGACCCCATGTAAAAGTAACTTAGAAATTAATGATAAACTAAAATTAATTATAGAAAAAATAACGACATGGATGAACAATAATAATCTAAAGATCAATCTGTCAAAAACAAAATTACTCCCTTTTTATCCCTAACAAAAAACCCATTCATATAGATTTTACTTTTCGTGGTAATCTTTTAGAGTCAGTGAAAGAAAGTACATTACTTACTGGGAATTATACTAGATACTTACATGAATTGAAAACGGCACCTTAATAATTTAGATATGAAACTCTTTAGATTTTCTTATGGCCTCCGTGAAGTAAAAAAATGCACTGACGAAAAAACCAGCCTTGACCGCATATTACGCGTACGCGAATGCATGGCTCAGTTACGGTATCAAATTATGGGGGAACAGTACAGACGGCTCAAATATTTTCATACAATAAAAGAAGCTAATACGTATTAAAACAAACGGACAGCTGTGAACCTGTTTTCCAATCGAAGGGTATTTTAACCGTACCATGCATGTACTTGCTTGAAATGTGCAAATTTGTGAAATTACATCCAGACTTTTTTACAACAAGTCAAGATTTACCATCTAAACACTATTTACGGCAAAGAACAAGAACTAGATTAATGCTGCCTGCATCCAAATTAGAACTACACTCAAACTGGGGGCCAAGCCTGCTAACGTTAAGTCATAATCGTGTCTCAATCGTGTTTCAATTGTAGTTCAATTGTAGTGCTTTTTTACACACTAGTTACAAGAATTATGACAATATGATGTGATGTAAATGTAGTGTGTGGTGTGACCATCAGTAGTATGGTGAAAAAAGTACACATTATACACAAGTAGATACGATTATTATTAGTGCATGTATAATTAGTGCATGCATATAATAAAATACCAAACTTGTAATCAATTCATTGTTATTAAATTAAATCAAATTTATTTATACTATCAAACAAAAAAAAACTTAATTTTAATTAAATACAAGTTACAAATATAATCTATAATAAAATTTATTTTCATACAGTTAAAATAAAATTAAATAATTAAATTCAACCTGTTATTATTATTTCTTAAAAATGAAATATATTGACAAGGTGTATCACATTAATTATAATTATACCACACATTAATTAATTATTATTATAATTATAATTATAATTTTTTATAAAATAATAAAATAAAGGGAATAATAATATTAATTATTATAATTATACCTCTCATTTGTTTAATTTAATAATTATTAAATTAAACAAATGAGAGGTAAAAAAGCCATACTTACCTAATAGTTAAAATATCCCTTAATCTTATAAAATAAAAATTTACAAAATTGATATAATATTAAAATAAAAGAGTACATACCTACCTAATTAATAAATATAATTTAATTAAAAATAAAAACAATTAGCCAATACTGAATACACACATATAGTTATTATAAACCTGTTATTATTTCATAAAACTGAAATATATATAAACAAGGAAATGAAAATGAGATACTAAATTGTGCCCTCCTCCCTTCCAATTTTGCTGTGCCCGACAGGGTCCATGATGTTCACGATTTGTTATTTTTAAGACCTTAAATCATTGTGGAATAGCAATAAAGAATTGAATTGAATCGTTTTTAACTAATTAAATCATACGTTTCAATAACTCCAGACTCTTCTCTGAATAAAATGTTTTAGTTTAAAAAATAGCGATGTATCTTATGCATTTTATACATGGTGGAATACCTGGGGGTGGGTATCCGAAATTATAAACATAGCACTGAAGGAACCATTCCTTTATTTATGACAAAAAATCAAACTACCTTCTAAGATGTTTTAAAGATTTACCCTTTTTTATACAAAAATACACATTGACTAGGCTCATTATCAAATCCCCGATGTCTTTAATAGTTTTCCTTTAATTTAATTTATCATGTTTCTAAAAGAGAATTAATTCGTAAAAGTCATAAAAGTCACTGAAATACATATATTTCCTTAGTGTTTAGTAAAACGGCCGTTTATATAAAAAAAACGTGTTTAATTTTTACCAGTGTTATCCTGATGATGAATTTAAAGCTTCTGTACATTTATTTCAGTAACGTACGACCCGATCACCGGCAGGGCGTGCCTTTGGTATAAAGGCTACAGGTTTTCCAAGAACAAAGAGCGAGGGTTGAGGATTTACTGGAGATGCTGCAAGAGGTGGTCCAAGGGATGTGCGGCCTCCATTCTCACCGTTGATGGAATTTTAGCGAAGAAATGCACGGTGCATTCTCATAAGGCAGAATAGTTATTAAGTATTTTTATTTATTGTATTTTATAGATGTAACAAAAATTCCCATTGAGATTCAAAATGGGTAGATTGTGCTACCCAAATACAGCTTATTGAATGTGATCTACATCGGAATATTTAAAGGAAATTAAACTTTGTCACTCAATATTAGAAAGTGGTGAGCATTTATGAGAAATCAAAAAAAATATTTCATACGTTATACCTAGATCAAAATAATTTGGGCGCCAATATTTAGTGTGTTTATGAATTGTTATCAATGGGTATAAGTGAAAGCTTAATACTTTGAATGTTATTTTTTAAACGTAAGCGCACACTCTGGCAACACAAAATGAAACGAGCTATGTTTTCCCTTGACATATTTTATTACTTCGCCAGATAAATTCACTTATGTACAGATAAGGTTGTCGTCGACTCGATAAGAAGAAGGAACAATACAAACCGTTTTTACAGAAGAAAACAATACTGATTATTAATTTTATAACATAAAGTGAAATTCAATAAAAAGTTATAAATTTTCTGCGTTTATTTTAAATGCTTCATTGTCATTTTCATTTGAAAACTGCACATTCATTCAGGAATCGCATGTTCACCTTCTGTTTTGAATTATTTTTTCATAAAATATGTTTTTGTTACCAGTTATGTTCAGCGTGTCTCAGCGAGGTAACCTCGTCGTGATGGTGAACGGTCAAAGGTTCAAGAAGATCTCTCACTACGGCGCCAAGTCCTGGTGGAACTGCATCAAGAGGAGTACCACTGGCTGCACTGCCAGGATAAGGCTCACCCACAATAAAGTGGAGAGGCTTAACCTCCACCATAATCACTAAAGTTCCTATCAATCTTACCTTTTTAACTTGAAGATCCAAAAAAAATATATTCAACTTCCAAACTGATATGTTAAAAAAGGCATTTAAAAAGTATTTCTTTTTTATATTTATTTAATATTTAACGCATAAAAATATAAGTACTAATTTGTGATTTAGAAATCACTTAGTGATATAATTACACGTTTATTCAATATCACTATAAACTATCATCAGATAATGACGAAGAAAACGTTTTGTCTTCCTATTTTAATTTAAATTTAAGTTTAATTAGTTATGTTACTTAAGGTAATTAATAACAAACTATTGAATCTCATACCGTTTGGTAACAATTTATTATTGGCTTGTATATTATTTGAACTAAGTTTATGTCAAAGAAATGCTGGGTTCAAAGAACCCGAAATTCGTCGAGCGTGTATGAAGAACGAGATGAGAGCAGAGTAAGCAAGAGAGATATTATTATTAAATGCAAGATCTCAGGAATAAAAAACACAGAATCTGCATCATCGGGGGTAAAATTAATAAAACGCAAGATTTACTTATAAAATATAGATTAGGTTGTAGCAGACGACGATAAAAAGGTTCTAAGATTCTAGGAACACGCCCTTATAAAGTCACTGCAAAAAACAGTGATGGCCTATTGTTGTGTTTTAATGTTTAAAAGGTTATTTACCTTTTATGTTTGACTTTTTATATAATTACAGTGTTATAATATTGTATTCTGGTAGTTTAGCTGATCTTATTGATGGTGTTGCTTTGGTATGGGGGAGTACAATTATTAGAATTATATTTTAAAATAAAATTGTTTCTTTTGTTTTCGCATCAGAAATATTTTTGTAGTTATAGTATACATATTAGATCTTTGAATTATGAAAATATGAAATTTGAACTCATGTAATATTAGTTTATTATTTTTTTATATGTAAAAAATCTATTTCTTATTTAAGTACGAATTAGCTGATTATGATCAAATTATGTAATAATGTTATTGACTAAAAACGTTGTTTCGTTATTGTATTTGATGTTATGAACGGAAATAATATTATGCAGTAGCATTTCTTTACAAGACGATTATACGCCTTGAGAATTTATGCTATGTTAACAATGTCCACTATTTTACGTTTATATTTTTAATTAATGATATCTTGGATGACTAAATATTTTCATAGTTAGCCAAAGAAGTTTATTTTTGGCTGCCTTTTATATTTTGAGACCGACCGCGATTTTGTCCTGGTGGTCTCTTATCCAGTTCCTCATAAAAAAATGGATCCCACATAATCTATATACATTTTATAACAATTTCAGGCGTGTTTTTTTGGTAGTTAGAATATTTCTCCGATGTAAAAAAATTGCTCGAAATGTAGGAACAGCTAGTTTTTTTTTTCTCTCTTTATTTTAATAAGGAACTTTGTTTTACAAAAAAACATGTCAGTTCCATCGAACCGAAGAACAGCTAAATTCTATTAAACTTATTTGACAACTACTTTTTAGAAATTCTTATCTTATTACGTAATGAGTTAGTTTAGGCAAGCGTAAACATCTCATGAAAAAATAAGTGCTTATATAATTTCATACATTTCTTTGCAAAAATTGTAGAGCTAAAACCAAATACATGAATCCTGTAAGCACATCGGACACTACAGATAGAAGCTAAAGAGGCAAAACATTGAAACTAAGTACTGGACCTGCAGTCGGGCCTAGAAGGGCTGCCGCGTCTCCGTCACCTCCAGGGGCCGCGCCCTCGTCAAGCGGAATCACGACCACAACCACCTCAGTAGTGCTAGGTAGCACGAAAAATTTAGGTTAGAGTAACCGTTATTGGGCGTTCACAATAACGGTTACTCTAACATAAATTTTATAATACGATAATACGATTATTATTTTGTTTTAAAACCAGAGCAGCTACTTTTTCGGTCGTACACGGAACTGAAATTCAATACATATTTGGCAGCGGCTATTTGACAGCAAAAACGGTATAGTTTGCTATTCGACTACATACCTTAGCGATAGTTTTTCATGCTAGGGGTACATGTTTGGCGATGACGGTGGAGTCATGCACTCACTCAACGTAATATTGCGTAGAAAAACGTAGCTAGAGCATACAAGTGCCAGACTGTTTGTATCGCTGTACTGCTATTGCAATGTAGTTTGTAAATGCATGTTTTTATTTTAATCGTCCTAAATAAGTCTTTTATTTCTGCGTTTCACGCTATTTAAAAAACCCGTGTTCAACTACAAACTTTAATAAAAAATTTAAGAAATGTTATCTTGTTTCTTGCAGAAATATATTTTCTTGACATCAATCGAGGCCGACGGATCTTTGAATACGATGGATACAGGTATAACCTGAAGCACACCACCCGCGCCGGTCCCATATACTGGTCCTGCAATCGCGCGCCCTCAGGCTGCAGGGCCGCCGTCGTCACACTCGAAGGGAAGGTTCTCAAGTGGAAAAATGCGCACACTCATCCCGCCAATAACTAGATTACCTCAGGTACCAGGTACTGATTCTGATATCACGCGTTCATTGGGTGCAATGTTGCTAAAGTCACGATCACCCATCGTGGTCACCAAGAGGAAGGATGAGCACACTCATTTCGCCAATAACATTACCTAAAGCAAATGAAGTCGGTCATAAATAAATATCTTGCTGTAACTGAATTGATTTTAATAAGCTTTAAATAGTTTTGAAACTAAAGTGTTATCTTTGAATGACTTAGGTGTTTCATTTTACAGGTTTGATTTTTGCCAACAAAGGAAAACGAAGAAATGTTTATTATCGCGGTTTCAAGTACACAAAGAATAATCAGAGTGGCGACAAGATCTGGTGGACTTGTAGCAAGAGAAAGAGCAGTAAGTGCTCCGCCTCTATGACCACTTTTGGAGCGGAAATTATCAAGATCCCCACGAAACACTCGCATTCGGCTAGTTATAAAATTTTGGTTTAACTTTAATCAACATATTCCTACATAACCATGATCCATCAAGTACTAGATTTAATTTTCTTCTTATTTACGATTTAAACTAAGTAATGTATTTACAATGCAATTATATTTCTAATCGTAAGTTTGTAAAAAAAATAACGGCTAAATAAAACTATCAGCCTCTGAAGTAGAATAGGGTATTTTACTGTTGTTGAAATGTAGATATTTAATGATGACGTTAAAAAATATTGCAATTAAGAATACCAAATGTGAAAAAATAATTTGAATCTGTTTTATAATAAAAGAATTATAGTCTGTTTGATTTTGACTATAGCTGTCTCTTTCTAAAACGAAATCTTCTATGGCGTGACTATGACGCTACTAACCCACTGACGTCACTAAGATAGCGTCCTGTCCTTGTCTAATTATAAAGTTTGAAGTCCTATATCTTTGAAAATATTCAAGATAATTCAAAATGAAAACTTGTTTTGTGTAGCTAATATTTCGAAAAACATTTTAAAGAAATAAAAAAATCAGTAAAATACCGTATTTTGTCCGAAATAATATATTTAATCCGAAATTATCTGTGAGATAAATGGTTTCTTTCAATCATTACTAGATTTAGTTGGTTTTTTCAGAAAAATATTGTTTCCATAATTTTGTAAAGCTTCTTCGATTGCTATTGTTTTGTAATAATAAATCGCGCTAGGCTTAAAAACGCTTGAAACTAACATAACTAATCGCTTGCGCAAATAGTACCTAAAAAAACATTTCTATGTATCTATGTGGCTGTATTCTCATTTTGCCACATAGATAGACACGTTTGCCTCATAAATAGACGTAAATGAACACAAATAAATACGCATATGGAAACACAAAGAATAAAGTCGGAAACACACTTCCGTGGTGTGGCGCGACGCCAGAATTTCTGATTCATTCACATAGTACCTATGGATACGACAGAGACAGAGAGAGTCGCGCCTCACTGCATAAGTGTGTGTTTCTAACCATACTAAATGTATGAAACTAGACAAGTGTGATTCTAGCTTAACTAATATTATGCAAGGCTTTTGTGTCACAGCGTTGCAACGAGGCAAAAGCTTATCGAAGTATTTACTGATGATAGCAGTGTAATATGATCCGCACTTACAGATTTGCCCGTCCCCATATTTTGCACGACTCGGTACGGGAACCCTTCTATGATCATCGACTGCTACCGGTACAATCGACGCAGTGACAGCAGGGGCCCCCTCACCAACTGGGTTTGCATCAAGAAGGATCGCCAGTGCCGCGCTACCGCCGTCACTTTGGGCACTACCATTATGAGGCTGAGGAATGACCACAACCATTGATATGTAGATAACGATGCCATGCTAATTACGCAAACAGTATGCCTACCTAGTCAGAAACTACATATAAATAGTTATTGAAATTTTTACTTTTTTGCATTCACAATGCAATTTTTATGGTTGAAAAATGGAAAATGAAGTATTTAGAAAAAATCGACCCGTCTCACAACCAGCTGGTCCCATCGGAGCTGGTTGTGAGACGGGTCGATTTTTTCTAAATACTTCATTTTCCATTTTACATATAAATAATTTGATGGATTACCAGTGCTGAAATGGTAATTTCAAATTAAAAGTAAAAGATTCTTAAAATCTGTTTACTGTCTATCAATTCGTTTGAATAAGTTTCAAGAATCTTCATGTCTGATGTTGTTATCTTCATTCAAATTTATAGTTTGTTATTTGGACAAACATACACTGTACCTACGTACATGAAGGCAAAGAAGCAAAACAGGCCGCAGAGCATTTTAAAACGTAATAAATATGCAATTATATTTTATTATAGATTATATTTTTGTTAATTATTTTGTGAGAAATTAAATGCAGCATAGCTTTAAGTAGAAACATTCTACAATCGAAAGCATTTTAATGCGCCATGATTCGTATGTTAACGTATGATTTAAAGATGTTTTTATTTATTCAAAAGCTTGACGTTCTTTAATTAGTGCAACGTTCTTTATGAGATTTATTAATGTACTAGCTGACCCGGCAAACGTTGTTTTGCCATATTAACTTATCAAAAAGTAGGTAATCCAAAGCGGTTAAAACGTCAGTGACTACAATACTCTTTGACATACCTCTTTGGAAGCGGCTATGGTAGAAATGACAGTTTTGTATAGTACGACAGTTTATCGATTTTCTATACACAATAATCTTTTTATATTTTATAATTTTCCGGAATAAAAAGTAGCCTATGTTAATCTCCAGCTCCCAAAATATCCCCATACCAAAAATCGAGTCAATCCGTGGCTCCGTTTTGACGTGAAAGACGGACAAACAAACAAACAAACAAACAAACAAACAAACAAACAAACAAACAAACACACTTTCACATTTATAATATTATATATAATATATAATATATAATATATATATATAATATATAATATATTATATATATATATATATATATATATATATATATTAGTATGGATAAAACGCGTGATGTATTTCTGTGAAGTATAAAACATTGAAGTCATTATTAGCATTAATAATTATTATTATAAGCAATATTATAAATTACTAAATGAAAATAATGATTATCATTATAGTCAAGTGGTTTTTTTTAAAGTTACCCATAAAATAACGACGTTAATTCAAGGCCAAAAACAATTTTTTATCAACCAACCTTATTGCTGTCTTAAATTAACAATTAAACAAAATCGGTACTAACTTACATTTTCTTTCAGAGTTTAAACCAATCTTTGGCAAGTCCAGACTCGGGAGACCCGTGATTGAGCTGGGAGGGTACCGATACAACAAGAGGACTGACAGGAATAGCCAGAGGGTCATCTGGCGCTGCATCAAGAGGAGTAGGTGGTCCTGCACCGCTCAGTTGGTGACTCTGAACAACGAAGTGGTTGCGATTAGGGATTACCATAATCACCCTTAGAAACTAAGCGTAACAGTCTTAGGACTATTTTTCATTGGCATGGTATTTCCAAAAATCTTTTTAGAAACTAACTGCCTATAAAGACCATAAAACATAAAAAATATAATCGTTTATTTAAATCAAAGGATAAAAATGTGCGACTTTTTCAAACTAGTCTCGGAACCTACTGATCTGTTTGAAGTCTGTATTATACCTGTCTCCTTTTTTTTTAATATGAATGTCGGTTAGAAATATTCCTAAGTTATTATAACTACAAATTTTCCTAGTTTTTTGCTCGTTATTGTCAAATACGGAAGAGGAAGTACTTATAATTTAACAAATGTACGAGTTCTGCTCAATGACAGATATTATAACAATATAATTTTATATTCTAGTATCTTTTGTATTATTTCTACATAAGAGAGTATGAATTTAATTTTAAAATGTAGCCACGTGTAGCACTATAAAGACCATAAAACAAAAAAAATATAATCGTTTATATAAATCAAAGGATAAAAATGTGCGACTTTTTCAAACTAGTCTCGGAACCTACTGATCTGTTTGAAGTCTGTATTATACCTGTCTCCTTTTTTTAAATATGAATGTCGGTTAGAAATATTCCTAAGTTATTATAACTACAAATTTTACTAGTTTTGTGCTCGTTATTGTCAAATACGGAAAAGGAAGTACTTATAATTTTACAAATGTACGAGCTTTGCTCAGCGAGAGATATTATTACAATATAATTTTATATTCTAGTATCTTTTGTATTATTTCTACATAAGAGAGTATGAATTTAATCTTAAAATGTAGCCACGTGTAGCATCTGACAGTATATTAGATGAAATAGATTAGTTCTATGGTAAAACGTGTTATCCGCTTGTTTACATTTTGTAGCCATTACTACTTTTTAATTTCAACTAATTTATTTTTCTGTTATTTCTGGTAAATTATTATCTTAAATTAATCATTTACATTAAATAGAACTACATATAGGTATAATATACACAGAACATCATCGGAAACTTTAAGCCTCACTACCTTGTATTCTTATGAGATGCATTAGAGAAGTAGAGTTTAGATATTGGCAAATTCCAAAAGGGCAACACAACACCACTACCTACATAAAGTAGAAGTTCATAAGAGAAGAAGTATAGCACCTATATTCGATTAACAAAATTATATTTACAGAGGCTTTGATCGTTCCGACCGCGCGAGGCAGCGTGCAACTCCATTTTAAGAACAACGTGTTCCATCATAATAGGACCGAGGGAGACGGCAAGATCTAATGGACCTGCAGAATGAAGAAGATTAGCTGCATAGTCACCGCCCGCACCATCGACAAAGCACTGATCAAAGTTAAGGGAACACACAACCATTAACATAGCGGCGGGCGGCGACGCTATCTAAATATTTCCTTAAGAAAAGACATCAACGCAATACCGGAAACTTACATTAAATAAATTGTTTAATTTACCATTTTGATTCCGATCTAATATTAGCTTAGCCCTTTGTAGCTCTAAAATACTAGATTTGTAAAATTCCCGATCATCGCTGCATTAATTTGGACTGACATTATGTGCCCCGATATATCACTAGGTACAGTCGTAGTGATACCAGCGAGGCGAGAAAAAGGGCACCTTTATTATTTTTAGTCTATATCAATAATATTAATGAGATAGGGCTTATAAGTGACGTTACCCTTTATGCTGATGACACATCTTTGTTATACTTTGGCGGTTCAATAGAGTCAACTATTGATGAAGCGCAATCTGACCAGCGCCCCGATCGCGGTAGTTCTATGCAACGCGTCTTGACCACGTTTGCGTCATGAAGTTTGACTTCGTAATGCCGTAATGACATAACGACGCACAAGTCACTCAAACCTATAGTCCCACAATCCTGCCTGTTACGGTGACATCCGTGACAGAGGAGCCACTTGCAATACGAAATTAGCTGTCAAAATAGACTGTCGTATGAAAACTGTTTTAGTTCCAAAGATTTTCACCGGAACAGTCGCACTGTCAACGCCGTGCGTTATCAAAGACGGTATTGCACGTCGCGTGAACGTCAACTGCACGTACACCCGACTAATGCATCATAAGATTACCGCGATCGGGGCGCTGAACGGACTAAATGAGTGGTTGCAGCATAATTTATTAATCATCAATATTTCAATAGGTGGTCAAAAGCTAATTTACCAAGACACCATTTGATAATATAGGTACTTATCATTACAGCCTGTCAACTTATCAAATTGGTCTCAAGGACTGAAATTCTTTTGTGGAACTATCATTCTTACAACCGGAAGCAGCTGAGTGGGAACAACTGGCTTCGCTGGCGCTGCTACAAGTATCACAACGGATGCAGGGCTACCCTCTTGACCAGCAAAAATCTTATCCCCGTCTTAGCCAGCGGCCAACACGACCACGAGCCTGCCAAGTATAAGAACTCCAAATCTACTGGGAGTTACTTTAGACTTAGGGAGTGAAATGTTAAACCGAAGTCTGTTAGACATGAATTGATTTGTGTCATACTGTGTATTTTGGAATTATAATAAATAAATAGAAAATTGGAAAGCAATATTGAATTTTAATATGCATGACGTCAATCATTTTGAGCGCCTAGCAATTGTTTCAATGTGAATTAAGAAATAAAACATAATGCCACTGTGCGATTCAATTTTAATATCGCTATTGTTTGCTACTACGCGCAGTAGAGATACCCCGCACCCTCACCTTTCCCACTCGCATACATGAAAATTGTATGCGAGGGGTACAGTAAATCTAAATAGTATACATCGCATCGTCTCACTGGATGTTCCGACAGGTCAAAAAATTTGAATTTACAAATAATAATATTAATTTTTTTTTACAAAGTAGTCAATTTTAAACACTGTGTAATCTTCGTAATCAAACAAAGGAGCTAGTACTTAACAGTAAATTGCATTTTTAAAGTCAATTTACTAACGCTGTATCATCCCTATAAGAAATACACGTTTTTCACAGTTTGCAAGGTAGTGAAAGTCTGCAATGGTTCTGAATTTTCTGGTTAAACTTAGCTAGAAATACTGGTTGTTATAACCGCCAACATCCAAGCAAATGCGTCTTGCATTGGACTTGCAGTAGTAGTATTATAGGATGGGCTCCTTAAACTTTTGAAACAGATGCTTTCGTTGATTAATCCTATCCTACTGATGATATTTTTCTGGGATAAAAGTAGCCTATGTTCCTCTCCAGGCTACAAAGTATATGTGTCCTAAATTTCAGCCAAATCCGTTCAGCCGTTTTGGCGTGATAGAGTTACCAACATCGAAACATCAGAACATCAAAACATAAACATCAAACATTCAAACAACACACACAAAAATTGAAACAACATTTTTTAAATAAACAAAAGGATTACCACTTACGCCATGTATTGTGAGGAAGGCGTGTTTCCCAAAAATTGTGGCGCCATCTATTTTAGCCCGCATCGATTTTTCTCACAGGTTATGTTTCTCATCAAAACTATTTGCAACTTACTTTATTCACTTTTTATTCTGCAAATTCTGTGTCAAAAAATACAAAGCTGGTGAACAGACAAAAACCACATTATATAATTTGACAACGCCAATTTTTTTATTGAAATCTAGCTCTAGGCAGGTAAGACGAATTGAGCAGCTGTGGCCTATTTTGTGTTATAGAGTTGGTATGGCACTAATGTCTATTTCTATGAATGGAATCATGATCATTTGCGATAGCACACATTGCCATTTTCATCAATTTACTAAACTTTTCTAACTTATGTATTATGACATCTGTAAGTTTTAAAACGAATGTAGGTACACTTTGGATATTGTGTTGGCAAAGGAATGAAACGCACCAGATGCCAATCCCGGTAATTAATTAATGAAACAAAGACAGTAATTTTAGTATAACGATATTAAACTTAATATAACTTCCACATTTATTCACTTATTTTACTAGTTCCTGTGTATCTTTACAGTTATAATCCGTTCTTAGTTACAACGCGTTTTCTCTAGTTAAAACTAGTTTTTACTGAATGCTTTTGTTACAACTAGAATAAACTGATGCTAAAAAATAATATCAGTTAAAACTAGTTCTAACTAGAGAAAATGCGTTGTAACTAAGAATGAGTTATAATAACGGTAACATATAGATTGCTCCAATCCCAAGCTTGCAAAGTTGGTTCATGTAAACCTATTAGCTGT
Source organism: Crambus lathoniellus (assembly GCA_949710035.1). Classification (NCBI taxonomy): domain Eukaryota; kingdom Metazoa; phylum Arthropoda; class Insecta; order Lepidoptera; family Crambidae; genus Crambus; species Crambus lathoniellus. The sequence continues at coordinate 6,980,539 of OX453307.1, read as the reverse complement.
AGGCGAGTCTACATTTTATACTATAACAAGCTTTCCGCCCGCGGCTTCGCCCGCGTGTACTACACGACGTTATCCCGCAGAAATGTGATGTGTTTCCGGGATAAAAAGTAGCCTTTGTTCCTCTCCAGGTTACAAATTATCTGTGTCCAAAATTTTAGCCATAGATTGAGTAACAACCAACCAATATTTACCTAATTAAGTACGTAGGTAAGTATGTTAGTATTTATCTATTGTTATTTTCTAGTATCAATAACACAAGAGTTGAAAGAACAAAATTTATTTTTATTATAGCAATGGAATTTGTGCGCAAGCGTAGAGCCGGTAAGATCTTTGCAGAAACGCTGAATATTCCCATTGCCAACAAAATCGTCGAACCTGTAATTGCTCCCCGACGAAAACGACCACCTGAAGCGATTCGTTTTGATGGTGTAGGCCATTTTCCGGCATTACGAGGCAAAGGGAGGTGCCGAAACTGTAAAGATGGACGAACGATTGTTTATTGTGTTAAATGTGATACAAGTCTCTGCTTTGTTGCCAACAGGAACTGTTTTCTAAACTTTCATAATAAGTAATGATTTAGTTTTGACACTGAATGATATGGTTTGGATTATAAAAGCCTAAATTAATAACTATTAGTTCCAATCTCCAAATACAATTTTTGTATTGTCAAAAGTTTATTATTTCACATAGACTTAATTCCAATTCCAAATTAAAAGATATGTATGGAATTTACTTCGTCGTTTATAGGACTTGAACCGACAACCTTTCGCTGTCCGGGCGACTGATCTACGGAGTCGTTACGAGAAGCTCCAGCTTCCGTAGCTCAGAGGTCAGAGAAGTCGCCCGGATATCGAAAGGTCGTGGGTTCGAGTCCCTCGGAGCTAGTTGTGAGACGGGTCGATTTTTTCTAAAATACTTCATTTACCATTTTTCAATAATAAAAATTACATTGTGAATGCAATAAAGTAAAATTTTTATTAACAGTACATATTTTTACCATCTAAACATAATTTTAATATTGCTTTATTTTTTAGAAGACCAATGGGTGCAAAACTATGCAGGGAAACAGCTTGCTTAAGTCAACGGATACACTTTCTATTCAAATACCAAGAAAAGTTCCATGAAAGCGCACCAATGGTGGGTCCTGCAAGGCCATGAAACATATGTTTCTGCGTCACCCAGGACAATCAGATTATTTTCTCGGGGCATCACCACGATCATGAGCCCGGGAAGTATATCATACGACAGGGCACTTATTATTAAGATTTGTAAAAATGATAAACTTTGCTAGTAGTCTAAAGGTGCTATTCCGAACCCGGCTGCAGGCTGCAGCTGCAAGCTAGCCTTAGCCTTAGCCTTCATCACACCTGATGATAAGTGGTGATAAGGCTGAAGATGGAAGCGCACTACTCCCGGAATCCTCAATAACTGAGGAACTGACTATCTTATCTCTAACTGCCGGAACACAATAATGCTGAAAATCATTGTTATGGCGTCAGACTTAGATAAGATGGTGGTAGCTAGCCAGGCGGACTAAGAACAAGTCCTACCACCAACCAAACCGAATACAATATGTACCCCCACTGGGAATCGAACCCGGGACCTCTGGGTCTGAAATCGGTGGTATAAACCACTAGACCACAGAGGCGGTTAAATTATCAAATATAACGATCCATTTTTTGAAATGATGTCTTTAGAACTGTAATTCTAGAGACATCATCTTTTTAAAAACTAGATGAAAATGAAACAAGTTAATTTATATAATTATTTCCAACGTACCTTTAAAAAACTATTTCAATAACAATACATTAAAATTGTATTTCTCATTGGCTATTAAGTAGGTATAATGATTTAGATGTTTTAATTATTATTCCAGCTTTGAAACATATACACATTTTGTTTTATTTGTCACAGATTTCGAAACTGATTTCTAGATTTCAATCATCATCATCATCTTCAGCCTACTAACGTCCACTGCTGGACATAGGCTTTTCCAAGAGTACGTCAGTAGTATTTAGACTGACGTCCGTATGTGGATCATATAACTTGAGATTGTAGTTGTTAAGCTACATTCTTTGAAGTCACCCAATGGAGGGGTGACCAGAAATGTAGGTATTGTTTAATGCTTCCTCGTATTGCGTAGACCTAAGCCCCGTTGCCGGATGCTAATAAACCCATCAATCCCCATTGGGCCTGGATGGTACTTATATTTCTTTTATCCATCCATAAGACAATGGACGCTCATAAAGGATGTATTTAAAAACAATAATAAATAATATAATAATATTGTTACAGCTCGCCGTCGGCTTAAAGCCGGTATTGGACGGCCGTACGTTAATAAACTAAATAAAGGAAAAAAACTGGGCCGGAAACCTGCTGTTGACCTGGAAACACAGAAAAAACTTATGCAACGGTATGCAGACCATTTAAATGATCCCAACGTTAGGTCGATCGATTCGGTTTTCAAAATAATGTCTGAAGAATTACAATTAAGAATGTCACCAAAGGCGTTATATCATTCATTCAAACGTAACTTTACAAAACTCTTCAATTAAAAATAAGTTTAATTCGTTTTAAGTGATTATGTTAAATCATACGTTTTAATAACTCCAGCTTCTATGACTTAATTAAAATTTGTAGTTTATTAAATAGCGATGTAAGGTATTATAAAAAAGGGTGAAATTATTTCACATTTCATGACACCGGTGGTGAGTACTCGAAATAATGAAGATAGCACTGAAAGGAATCATTGCGTAATTAATGGCAAAAACAAAACTGCATTCACAGTTTTTTTTTCCATACAAAAATACACGTTGACACAGCTCATCATCAAAATCCTGATGTCTTTTTATTGTTTTCGTTTCAATCCATTTATCATGTTTCTATGAGAGGTTGTTATTTTTTCGAATTTTAGCCTTATTTTTAACTTAAGTTTATTTTTAACCTTTAATTTTGCACTGTAGACAATAATAACTGTTTACATTGATTTCGAATAAATCTACAGCTCTAAGTAATTATTTAATTTGAAATCGATTGGTTTTACCTTCAAGCTAGTATAGGCACATCGCCAGGAAAAAGAAAATCGACTTAGTTTTCAACATTTCCCATCAGCAATTTTGACAAATAGCTGCCATGAAACGCAAAGGACACAACAAAACTGTTAATTTTGATGATTTTACCTATTTTATATTATCCTGGAGCCTATATTTAGCTTGAAATAATTAGGCGTGAATTAGACTAACGTTACAATCAAAACCCTCTCTTTGATGTGCGTTTTCCAACCCCTGATAATGTTCCTTATCTCAACGTAGATAAAAAGCAACATTTCCAAATATGCTATGATTAAAGTTTGTAACTGGAAACTTTTAGGATGAGTTCTTTGTTATTTTATGTTTATTAAGTAAATGCAAAGTTATATTTCGCTTTGTTTTTATTTGGTGCTACATTTGCTCATAGGTACTGCAACGAGCTAGAGTTAATAGTATATTAGCTGATGTTCCTGCTGAATATATGATGTTATTCTTGTGGTGATAATGTAAGCTAAATTATTTAGTTGTCATGCCGAGATATTCAAAGTTCATACTAAGGGGAGACCTCGTAGTAAAATAAAACTACATAGGAATTATTATTATCGACCTATTAATGTTACTTTAAGATTAGATCACTAAGAAGATAAACTTTAGGTATACGGTTTAAATCAACGTTGATCTTAATTATTCAGGGTTGGTCTTCGAAAGCGATCTACGGCACTTGTGGTATGGTGGATACAGGTTTACCAAGAATCAGGTGTCTGGAGACAGGGTGTGGTGGGTCTGCAGCCGAAGAGGCGCAATGAAGTGCACAATGTCCTTGACCACACTGGGTGGCCAGCTCCTCAAAACTCGAGGCTATCATACTCACTGAAACTGCTAGACAGATTATAAAACTCTATAAAAGATCTTTATGCAACGCGTCTGTAGAATAAGCGCCCAAAGAACAAGGAGTATGAGACCACAATATTTTGTTTTTTTTACATTTTTGGGTACTTAATACAGTTGTTACATAATACTATGTAGCTCTAGCAACTAGCTTAACTTATATGTTTCTTTGAATTATTATAATTCAAATAAACTAAAATATATTTCATTAACCTTAGGTAGGTACTCTAATTTCTGTTTTTACCTTTCAATATATTTTCATTTATTTCACAGAATTCTTAATCTTGTACTGTTGTATTTAAATGCAAGTACACCAAGAATAAGGAATCTGCGCTAAAGATGTTGCAGATATGCAGCCGAAGGAAGGCCACGAGGAGTGCGGCCTCTGCGGTCACCCAGGCTGGACAGCTGATCAGGAACTCTAGAACGCACACGCATCGATCCAGTTACTAAGTAATACAGTTTTGTTTGTTTGTTATATATTGTTGTTGTTTGAAGTAACTTGTTGTTTGTTAGTCCATACTTCCTGTTATAGATCTGTTCTTGTTACCAATTTACGAATTGTTTTTGATTACTTACATAAAATTGACTCTTAATAGATCTAACGTAAAATTTTTATGTTGATAAACAGGTATGCTTGTTGAATATTTTGTAATTATTTAAATCAAATAAAAATACAGTCGAAACCTTAAATATGAACAATTTTTTGCATTTCGTATGCTATTGAAGATGTTTTCGTATTAAATAATTTATGCTTGATGTGCTAACGACTGATATTTTATTACAGTATAATGAATCGTTAATACTTTGTATAAAAAAAACAAGTTCTAAATCTACTAGGCCAAATAAGTTTACAACATAAAAGTCAAATCAACATAATGCAAGTAACAGACATTACTGAATAAATAATATCATTACATTCACGTAGGTATTTTTTTAAACCGGACATTAATTCAAGGCACTCAAAAATTACTGTCTACATTTTTTTATTTGAATTTTAACGGTTTTGATGCTAACTGGAGATGGAGAGGAACGGCCAGAGGGTCACTGGCGATACGTCAAGAAGATGAGCCTGTCCTGCAGCGCCCAGGTGGTGACCCTCCGCAAGGATGTGGTGGAGATCAGTAATTGCCATAACCACTCTGAGGACTATTTTTCATAAAAATGGTATAATCTCAGGGTAGGGCAGAGGGGCCACTTTAAGGATTTTTTGACTTTTAAGCACTAAGTACTAAATGGTCTTAGGTATTTAAGACACACATTATATCTTAAATTTTAGATATATTATCTACCTTTAAAGGTACAATTTTTTAATTTAAAAAAGTAAAATAGTTTTTTTTTATATTACACACAATGTGTGAGAGGTGCCAAATGTACCGGTTTTGGCCACTTACTGATAGTTAAACTTTTGTAAGTATAGCGAAAAATCAAAACCAAACCCAGGTAAAATCAATATATTCGAATGCGCTAGAAACCAGTCAATTGCAAAACAACAATTTAATTGTAAAAAACAAAGGTTTATAAAGTACTAGCTTAACTACACGACGTTATCCCGCGGGAATGTGATGTTTTTCCGGGATAAAAAGTAGCCTATGTTCCTCTCCAGGCTACAAAGTATCTGTGTCCCAAATTTCAGCCAAATCCGTTCAGCTGTTTTGGCGTGATTGAGTAACAAACATCCAAACATCCAAACATCCAAACATCCAAACATCTAAACTTTCACATTTATAATATTAGTAGGATTTCATCCAAAACAAATTTCTTAAAATTTTCATACAAAACATTTTTTAAAACAGAAAATGGAATTTATTGAAAAAAAAATCTTATGACATATGGAATTGTAACGGTTGTTATTATTACCTTAAAATACTTTATTTTAATTGCCTTTATCAAAAATGGCTAAAAGTTGTTTAAAAAACTTTTAGAGCAAAAAGTGGCCAAAACCGGTACAGTGGCCAAAACCGGTACGCTTGCCCTACATGCGTAACTATATAAAAAGTTACGCATGAAAAAAGTATTCCAAGCGCGGCAATTAATATTATTATAGTATATCTACTGAGAACTTTATGGGGTTTGTTCAATGTGGAGATATTATAATTGATTAAGCTTTCAATTGCTTATGCCGCCGATCGTTGTGGACCGATTTAAATACCTAAAAGAAAACTTTAAAGTCTTGCAGCTAAGATAAGAAGAAGGTTGAGGACTTACAGGGTGCAGGGTGGTCCTGATCTTCGCGGAAATGGTCACCTTCAACACTTCACTGTATCGAAAGAGTTTTGGTATATCTTGGAGCGTGCGCGCACAATGATAATAATGCATATGATGCCCGTTCGATAGTTTTTGCAGGACTGGCGACGTCACCGATTATCGAGTGACGTATCGATTGCGTTTCACAAGACAGTTGGAGGGGAAAGGGTTATAGGATTAATCTAAGCTGCAACATTTCCCCCCACTTGAAATCGATAGATTTCACATGATATATTCCCGAACGCAACCTAGAGCGCTCCAACGTTTGCCTCTGGAGATGCATGTGAGATGTGACGCGTGAGATGTGCATACAAATTTGTAACTAAATAATTGTTATTAAAATGCTAGCTTAAGTTAGATAATAAGGTTTTGAGTTTTATTAAGTTAGTTAGTATCTGTTTTTAATAAGAGTTTATATATAATATTATTTGTTTTAGATAAGATAGTAGAGATAAGGTTTGGAAAATTTATTTAGATTAATGGTCCATAGGTAATGGACAAACCTTGACCACGGGTCGAACCAATATGCCTTTGAAGTATGATTGCAACATATTACACAAACAAGATGTTTGCATTATCGCGCATTTACAGAAAATTGGAACACACGCGTAGCATTCTCAGCAATCTAGAATAAGATCGCTTACTAAGATAATGTATCTTTAATTGTACTCAATATTATTATCTCAATATACATCTTGACACCGAACAAGTCACATCTCTTTTATTACCTTAGCCTCGGTAAAGCGTCATACCTCTTCATGGCGACCCTTTGCCAACCGAACTTATAAATTTTTGCGGAAAAATCATTACTACATGGAGCAGCAAAGCAAAATTTTCAACACCATACTAGCAGCAGTCTTCGTTGCGGTGCTATTTGGCTCTACACTTCTGTTCATCGCATTACTTGGGAAGACAAAACAATAATATGGGAGCACCACAAAGTAAAGAAGAAGTTATCATCGCACAAACCGCCAGCGGCGACGCCCAAGCAACGCAGAAAACTTCAAGCCAGCTCACTACAACAGAAATTTTACTATCCGTCATACTGCTTCTCATCGTTATACTCATCATTTACGCCTGCATCCGGAAAATTTGGGACCGAATTGTCAACCGACTCCGTAGAGAATTCAACAGCGCAGTTCTAAGAAACACAATATCTTCCGTGGAACTGGCAACGACGTCGACTCAACCATCAACGTAGACCAGGAGGTGTCCAGGGTAGAAACCCGGCCCATTGTACGAGGGGCAAGGGAAATCCCAGCCCGATCTTCAGTTAGCTGTTTCAAGCGGTCCAGGAACCCATCTTAGAAGTCTGAAGATCCTACACACTCAAGGAGCATGAGAAAACCCCCAGCCCGCAGCCCCAGCCCCCACACGCCACGCCGGTCACCACATACCTACTCATCGTGCAGAGACGTAATTATTTTATTCGCGCGCTATAATGCCACCGTAAGTCGTAAGTTATTTTATACCTAAACGTTTTAAATAATATGTAGGATTACATTTTTTTTTCTTATTAGATAATGTCATTTATTATTTCCGATTTAAATGAATTGCATAAGAAACTATTGTATATTAAAGATAATTTAGTTAAACTAGGACCAGATAGACGTCAAAAAGAGTTAGGTTTTACGAAATTTAATGAAGCGAAACTTGAATACGCGAAATTAGAGTATATTTTAACAAAATTATTTCTTTAGAGACTTTAAGTGTTAGTAGTATTTCAAAAATGGCAGAAAAAGATAAATTTGACTTGAAGACAGCCATTGCACTTTTACCAACGATGACAGGTCAAGAACACGTCACTAAATCTCTAATTGATGGTATACAATTATATAGTTCAATGATCAGCGATGCTACTCATGGGTTACTTATTGATTTTGTGATTAAAACTAGGCTCTCTCCTAGCGCAAAATTACGTTTAAAAAGTAGTTATCCAACTATTCAAGATTTAATTAGAGATATGAATACGCATTTGATTCAGAAAAAATCTGCTGTTGCTATCCAACACAAATTACAAAACTGTCGTCAAGGTCATAGGTCGATCGAGTCATTCGGCTCGGAACTAGAACAACTTTTTGTGAATTTAACCATAGCACAAGCGGATGACGACGCTACTAAGTTTGAAGTATTGCGTCCCATTAATGAAAAGGTTGCAATCAAGCGCTTTTCAGATGGATTAGTGAATCAAAAGCTTAGTACTATCATAGCATCACGTCACTTTGATTCTTTACCAGAGGCTATAAGAACTGCCCTAGACGAGCAGTCAATGTCTACCAGACACGAGGAAGTTATGAACATTAAAAAGTTTCATACTCGTAATTTCTCACGCACACCTACTAATTATCCGCGTCAGCCAAGTAATTATTCTAATAAATATAGTTACTATAATAGATTTAGCGCAAACAATAGGTACGCTGCCGGAAACACGAGACCACAACAAGGTAAGTACATGTCGCGAGACTCCCGCGCCGCGCAAGGAACACAATCACGTTCACGTGACCGCGGTCGGCCGAGCCCGCGCCCGCCGCGCTCAGCTGTGCCTTTTCAACGTGTGCAGTACGCTAGCCACGAGCAATCGACCAATAGTGAGTCACAAGCGCGTTCTGAGCCCCAGAACGATAATAATTTAGATTTTTTTCGTTCCTACTGAAAATTATGTTTTAAACTACAATAATAGTAGTACCGTAACTTTTAACGTAAGTAATAGCAATATCGATCTTTTAGTCGATAGCGGAGCAAGCCTTTGTGTTTTAAAATACGAATGGTTATGCGATTATCCGAAGTTATTGAATTTAATTACATTTGAGAAGTTAGTTATAAAAGGTGTTAGCGGTAAACTAGCATCTGAAGGATATATTTACTTAGATTTGTCTTATAATGGGTTAGTTTTTAGAGAAAAAATGTATGTGTTTAAAAATATGTCTTGTTCTGCAAATGGTATTTTAGGTGATAATTTTTTGAAACGCTATCAAGCTATAATTAACTATAAAGAAAATACTTTGCTTTTAACTAAAGATAGTAATTATGTGTCTATACCTATATTGAGTCACTATAGACATTTGATACCGCCACGATGTGAGGTAATAAAATATATACCTACATCGTTAGGCGACGATTGTGTTTGTTTATCTAAAGAGATACAGAAAGGAGTTTTTATAGGAAGTATAATAGCGAAACCTTGTAATGGTCGCATGCCAGTAAGGATATTAAACACCACTGAGAAAGAAGTTGATCTAGATCTTACCGATTTAGAGACTTTTTCATTGAATGATTTTGAAGTCTGTAATTTTGAAAAAGAGGAGGTTTCTGTCGATCGTGTAAAAACATTATTAGGATTATTAAATTTACCTGAACTGAATTTAGAAGAAAAACGAAGTATTGAGAGTATTTGCGCTAAGTACGCAGATGTTTTTCATCTGCCAGGCGACAAACTCTCTTGTACAAACCTAATGACCCATAATATAACTTTAAAACCTAATGTCTCGCCAGTTTATGTCAAGCCACATAGATTACCGTTCGCACTAAGGAAGGAAGTTCAGAAACAGATAGATATTATGCTCGAAAATGATATTATAGAAGAGGCTACGTCAGAGTGGTCTAGTCCCGTCTTGCTTGTACCGAAAAAAACAGATAGGTCAAACGAGAAACAATGGCGATTAGTTATAGATTACAGGCAGTTAAATAATCGTATTGAGGACGACAAATTCCCTTTGCCTAATATAACTGATATCTTAGATTCGCTTGCAAATAACATTTATTTTTCAAAATTAGACCTTTCGCAAAGCTATTATCAGTTATCTTTAAGCGAAGATTCACGAAAGTACACAGCTTTCACTGCTGGTGATAAAATTTTTCAGATGAAACGCTGTCCCATGGGTCTCCGGACATCTGCGAGTGTATTTTCACGTCTTATGACTATTGCAATGTCAGGCTTAAATTATAAAAAGGCTTTTATTTATTTAGATGATTGCGTAATTTTCGGGAAATCTATAGAAAACCACAATAAAAACTTAATTAGTATACTAGAGAGATTTAGAAAAGTTAACTTAAAATTAAATCCTATGAAGTGTGAATTTTTGCGAAACGAAATAATATATCTAGGACACAAAATAACTTCTGATGGAATTTTACCAGATGAAAGTAAAATTGCAACCATGCAAAACTATCCAGTGCCGATGAACTGCGACGATGTCAATCGTTTTGTCGCGTTTGCAAATTACTACAGACGATTCATACCGAACTTTGCAAACATTGTTTATCCTTTAAATCAATTAAGAAAAAAGAATGTACAGTTTCTATGGTCATCAGAGTGTCAAACGGCATTTGAAAAATTAAAATCAGCATTAATTCAACCCCCTATTTTATCTTATCCAGATTTTTCAGAAAGTAACATCTTTCGGCTACAAACAGATGCTTGTAAGACAGGTTTAGGATCTGTTTTATCTAACATGAACGGTCAAGTAGTCGCGTATGCGAGTAGAAACCTGAAACCCGCCGAGACGAGATATCCCATCATAGAATTAGAACTTTTAGCAATTGTTTGGTCTGTGAGACATTTTCGCCCTTATTTATATGGACGTAAATTTAAAATTATAACAGACCACAAACCGTTAATTTATTTATTTAACTTGAAAGACCCAACAAGCAGACTTACTAAATTCCGATTATTCCTAGAGGAGTATGATTTTGAAATAGAGTATGTTCCAGGACGAAACAATGCAGCTGCAGACGCATTGAGTCGCATACCTATTACATCTTCTACTTTAAAATCATTACATCAAAACACAGTATCAGTTTTAACTAGAGCACAAAGTAAAAAATTAAAAACCCCCACTGATTCTTCTTCAGAGAGCTCCACCAGCACTAGGCCTGATCAACCTATTGCGGTAGAACTTCTCAAGAAACCCGATGACGTAACTGAATTAAGTTTTAATCAATTAAAGTTTGACAATTATTCAAAGTCTAAAGATAGCATTATTTCTAATGCAAGTTGTTACGTTTACGTACCTTCGCAATCAGCGATATATCTGAGTACCCGATCGTCATCTACCCCAGAGGTGTTAGCGAGGGACTTAGAGTCATTATGTCAAAAAATAGGCATACATGAGGTACTTATTATTAAAGAAAAATGTAACGAGAGTAAAATCAAAAGTCTTGTACAAGCAACAAAAAGAATTAACTCTGTTACCCCGCGCTTTCTCATAACAAAAAATATATTAAGAATATATGATAGTGAACAAAAAAGAGTAATACTAAATGATTTCCATCTATTACCTACCAGCGGACACGCAGGAGTTAATAGAATGATGAACAACATTAAGCAATATTATTTTTGGCCAGGTTTGAGTAATGATGTAAAACTTTTTGTTAAAAATTGCCATCAATGTCAATATCATAAGCATAGTAATAAACATATTAAGCAGCCCTTAACCATAACATCAACAGCCCACTCATCATTCGAAAGAATTAGTTTGGATATAATGGGTCCACTCGATGTTGATGACTATAATAATAAATATGTATTGACATTACAATGCGATTTAACCAAATTCGTTGAAGCGTATCCATTACCTAGTAAAGACTCGGTCACAGTTGCTCAATCTTTTACCAATAATTTCATTTTACGTTATGGTATTCCTAGAGAAATATTGACTGACCAGGGAACCGAATTCATGTCATCAGTGATGTCCGAAACATGTTCTCTATTACATATTAAAAAATTAAATTCTACGGCGTACCATCACGAAACTGTAGGCGCTTTAGAAAATACTCATAAAACCCTAGGAGCTTTTCTGAGAATCCAGTGTAATAATTATAAACATAACTGGAGCACCTGGATTCCATATTGGTGTTTTTCTTTTAATACCACAGTGCATAGTGAAACTAAATATACGCCTTTCGAATTAGTTTTTGGAAAAATTTGTAACCTTCCAAATAATTTACAATCAGAAATCGACCCCTTATATAACTATGACAGTTATCCCCGAGAACTTAAGTATCGTTTACAACAAGCGCAATCCGACGCACGACGTAACTTGATACAATCTAAAGAGAAAAGAAAATTATTGTATGATAAAACTAGCAATAATGTTACCTATCAGTTAGGCGATTTGTTATTATTAAAGAACCAAGTAGGAAATAAATTAGATAGTATTTACAATGGCCCTTATAAAGTTTTAAGAGATATGACGTCTAATGTAGAAATTTTAAAAGAAAATAAAGCTATAATTGTGCATAAGAATAATACCAAACCATTCAATAAATAACTATTTTATTTGATACGTAATTATAAGTATAGGTACTTAATTACATACCATGTTACTTAACACTTTGTTATTGTTATGATTAAGTGTAAAATGTGAAGCTTCCGTTTTAATTCAATACCATTTCAATTCGATACCATTTTAATTAGATACAATTTTAATTAGGTATATTGTTTATATTGTAAAACGTTTTTGTATTAGTACGATTTAATAAATGAAATAGTTTTAACTTTGCTATGTTGATAATGTTTAAATTTTGTTTACTTATTTTACTTAAGTAATTAAATTTTGGTTAAGTTCGTTAAAGTCAATGTTACGAGTCTGTTCCTTTTTGCAGGGAGGGGATGATCCTTCCACTTTTTCAGGGGAGATGAAGTATGATTGCAACATATTACACAAACAAGATGTTTGCATTATCGCGCATTTACAGAAAATTGGAACACACGCGTAGCATTCTCAGCAATCTAGAATAAGATCGCTTACTAAGATAATGTATCTTTAATTGTACTCAATATTATTATCTCAATATACATCTTGACACCGAACAAGTCACATCTCTTTTATTACCTTAGCCTCGGTAAAGCGTCATACCTCTTCACCTTTGTGGGTTTTGACGGTGACAACCCTGACAGTTTGGTCTTGACCTGGGTGAACTTTTAATCTAAATAAATTTTCCAAACCTTATCTCTACTATCTTATCTAAAACAAATAATATTATATATAAACTCTTATTAAAAACAGATACTAACTAACTTAATAAAACTCAAAACCTTATTATCTAACTTAAGCTAGCATTTTAATAACAATTATTTAGTTACAAATTTGTATGCACATCTCACGCGTCACATCTCACATGCATCTCCAGAGGCAAACGTTGGAGCGCTCTGGGTTGCGTTCGGGAATATATCATGTGAAATCTATCGATTTCAAGTGGGGGGAAATGTTGCAGCTTAGATTAATCCTATAACCCTTTCCCCTCCAACTGTCTTGTGAAACGTAATCGATACGTCACTCGATAATCGAGTCGATCGATAACCAGCAGCAAGTCTTGCAGCTAAGATAAGAAGAAGGTTGAGGACTTACAGGGTGCAGGGTGGTCCTGATCTTCGCGGAAATGGTCACCTTCAACACTTCACTGTATCGAAAGAGTTTTGGTATATCTTGGAGCGTGCGCGCACAATGATAATAATGCATATGATGCCCGTTCGATAGTTTTTGCAGGACTGGCGACGTCACCGATTATCGAGTGACGTATCGATTGCGTTTCACAAGACAGTTGGAGGGGAAAGGGTTATAGGATTAATCTAAGCTGCAACAATAATAATACCTATAATTTACTAGCTTTCCGGCCGCGGCTTCGCACTCTAGCCTTCAGCCTCAGTATGAAATGGGTAGTAATTAACTGATCGACTAAAACACTTTTTTACCGACAAAAACACTAGGTAAGCGACTAAGTCGCCAATCTAACCTAACCTAAACCTATTTTTCCGCAACAAAACCTAGTACCTATTTTAGTCGGTAAATTAATTAATTTTAAGTCGGTCGGTTTATTATATTCCGTATGAAATCACGCGGTCCATGACTATATAAGCCTTAAAGAAGTAGAGTCTCAGAGAGACAAAAACCTTGACATGACGAAATCCAAAACTTTATACAACCACTGCCTTCATAAAAAGATGAAGGAGTATAGGTAGAATACTCTACTAAAATCTTGGCACGTGTTAGCGTGTCAAGCCAAGTTCAAGCTAACAGAACTGGCGAGCACCACCGTGTATATATTTACACGACCTATTTGGAGCCACTTTTGATAAACTCAAAAACTATTACAGATAAACATGTCAAATTTGGCTTATGTACTAAGACTTGCGAGATGAATATGTGCTCCAAATTTTATAAACACACCTCAAACGGTTATTTAGATATTAACGTGAAAAAAATCGTTATTTTTATCATTATTTTTACAGAAGCTTTGCTCGTCCCAACCGCGCGAGGCAGCGTGCGACTCCATTTTGAGGACAACGTGTTCCTCAAGAATAAAACCTGGGGAGACGGCAAGGGCACCCATTGGACCTGCAAAATGAAGAAGATTACTAGATGCATGGTCACCGTACTCACCAATTACAAAACAGTGATGAAAGTAAAAGGGAAACACAACCATAAACCTACCGTCGTCTCAGACTCAGATTAAATAGTCACAGTTTAACCTTTTGACCGCCATGGTCTTCTATAGAAAACCAACGTTTTTGTGTTCTAAACGCCACGACTTTATTAGACGACAATATCTAATAATTTATTTTGTTGTATTATTTTGTCTTCTATAGAAAACAACAAAATAAATTATTAGATAGGTATTGATGAGATATTCTCTTATAATAAAGTGGTGGCGTTTAGAACACAAACACGTTTGTTTTCTATAGAAGACCGTAGCGGTCAAAATGTTAACCAGGGTTAAGAACATTACCTTGAAAAGACATCAACGCGCTACCGTAAGCTGTAACATTAAAATAATTAAATATCACACAACATTTGGACGTTTATCTGATTCCAAAATAATAATAGCTTAAACACTTATGAATATCAGACATAACGATGGTATTATAAAATATATTAAAATATATTTATTTAACACCCAGACACGGAACAATAAAAAGTGATCATCACATAAATGTTTGTCCTATGTGGTTCTTGAACCCCAGATCCCTGGCTCAGGAGATATGATAAGTAACACAGCACGAACGTGCCCGTCCTTTTAACGTTAATAAATCAAAAAGATAAGTGTTACAATTTAGGTTTCCAACGTTCAAGATACTTGTTACATTACTTTCATTTTAATACGTTGTTCTATTCTATTTGATTACCTACATAATTAATAACAATGATTACTTTTATTTAAGAATGCAAACATTAAGGAATTTTATTGTACAAAAATACAAATAAGTGTTTATTTATCTGACGACTCTGTATGAAATAAAAAGGAGAGAAAAAAATATCCTTGACCAATTTCTTGCCGGTTCTTCTCCAAAGAATCCTACCGTAGGGTTTTCGAGCCGATGACGTAGCTTTTTTGACGTTCACAAGCGCTGTATCAGCCTTAACCAAATGAAAGTTATTCATTTTCATTTTCATCTAAACTCAATACATGCAACTTATTATCCTTCAACTAGGCCATCACTTCTTATTTACATTAAATGCACTTACTTAATTATGTATAAAATAAAATCACGTTTTTTTATTAACAGTTCTTGACCTTAAATGGCACAGCCTAGGCTATTGCAACTTTGCAACTAACATAATGTACGCATGGTACTTACTGCTACTAGATTGGTAACTAGGTACCTACTGTTTGTCTTTGGGTAGAATTATCCACAGAAAATTATGGCGGTGTCACTTATATTCATATCTAAAGCAGCATTATGCTGAGACGGGATTTTTGTTGTTTGTGCTCTCTTATCTTTTTTTTGTAAAAGTACCTAAGCAGTTTTTTTGTTTGATTGTATGTTTACATTTATCCAATAAATGTGATGGCACATCCGCATATATCAGTAGTTGATTCTACAGACTAACTAACGAACCCCAAGCACTGAACAGGCGGCCATCTTGTAGGAGTGTCAAAGTCAACTGACATGATGGCACATCCGCATATATCACCCATTTATAGTTGATTCTACAGACTAACTAACGAACACCAAGCACTGAACAGGCGGCCATCTTGTAGGAGTGTCAAAGTCAACTGACATTGACAAACGTTTGACAACCGGTCAATTGACTTTGACACTCCTACAAGATGGCCGCCTGTTCAGTGCTTGGTGTTTGTTAGTCTGTAGAATCAACTATAAATGGGTGATATATGCGGATGTGTCATCAAATGTTTTTCTTTCTTTCTTTCTTTTATATTGCCTGTCTTACATCTTAATTAAAATAAATAATGTTATTTACGGTATAAATATTTTTTTGTTTTGTCATATTTTTTTCAGATATATTATTCAGTGCAGCTGTAATATTACCGACAACAAGAGGTGGTCAAAAGCTGATTCACCAAGATAGAGTCTTCATCAGGAACAAGTGTTGGGCGGACGGGAAACGCGCCCACTGGGTGTGCCGCAGGAGAAACGCAGGGCCCGTACAGTGCAAGATGACCATTATGACTCATGATGGATACGTCATCAGAATTTCAGGAGAACATACTTGTTTTTCTCAGTAAAAATAGAACTATAGTGCAAAGAAAGAACCTTAGCTAAAATTGATCAACCTGATATAAGGAATATTGGTGTAGGTTGCTTTGAACAAATACGTACTTTGCATTCGAAAAGGCGATAACAACCTATTTTAAAAGTTTACGGTCTGGTTTTCATTACAATAAAATAGTTATTTAAATTTGTTTAGTGTATACTCTAGAAGCTAGAATATAATAACTTTTTCAATACTGTATCGGCGATATGAAAGATTACTTCATAAATGATGTTCGTTGTAATGTTGTTGTTGATGATTTGATGTTTGTTCTAATAATGCAAATGATTCTGAGAGTATACAGTTTTCAAAAAGAACTTTTTTGAAAACTGTCCTAAATAAATCCTGGGGTCGTAATGAACCAGTAAATGTTTGTTTAAATTCAAAGAAAGCAATAAAAATGTCTTATTTTTTTTTATTGATTATTCATTATTTGATCTCGTTGCCCCCATCATGGACCAACCGCATTGCACATATTTCGCGCGGTAACGCTGCCACGGTGTTTCGGCTTTTGACGTCACTTGATGAGTACCACTGAGAAATTAAAATAATGGCTTTTATTTATCTCAAATTATGCATCAGATAAATAAAAATAATAGTAACTAAATAAAGGTGTACCTACTAAATTTTATATATTTTATTTCTAGTATCTCGAGCTGACAGCGCCGAAGAAGCCGACAAGATGGCAGAAAAGCTGGAGATCACCGACCCCAAGCAATGAGAAGTTAATAGGCCCATAAGGTGGGCGGAGCTTAAAATCACAGACCTAGACGATACGGTGACGGTGGAAGACGTTGTAGTGGCCATTTCTAGGGTTGGAGGATGTTCTTCAAACGCGATCAAATGTTCAGAGGTGCGTCGCAATAGTGTCAGACTGGGGTACGTATTTGCTAAATGTCCAGTAGTTGCGGCTAAGAAGATTGTCAATAGTGGGAAGAAGTTATTAGTTGGATGGGTCTCGGCAGGCGTCAAACTTCTGCCGTCCAGGCCCATAAGATGCTTCAAGTGTCTGAATGTGGGGCATGTTCGGGAAGCCTGCTTAAGTAGCATCGATCGAAGCGCCTTGTGTTTCCGATGCGAGCAACCTGGGCACAAACAAAGCTAAGACCTGTGTAGCCACTCCGCACTGTGTGTTATGTGCGAAAGCGAAAAGAAAGGCCAACCACGTCCTCAACCAGAAAGAGACAACAGCCGCACCACCGCGCCGCCCTGAAGGGCAAGCCGCGGGTGCGCCGATGGATGTCAATGCTTTTAGTGCGTCACTGAACTTGTAAACTTAAATAGGGATGTTGACTGTATTTAAATAAAAAATATTATTTTGCTGCCAAAACGGTAGTGTCCATAAATGAAATTAAAAAAATAAAAGCATTAAGTATATTATTTTTTAAAGAACTTCATAATCAAAATGTAATATTTTTACTTTATTGCATTCACTGTGCAACTTTCACTATTGAAAATGAAGGCTACTCCGTAGCTTAGTAGTTAAAGCATTCGCCCGGATAGTGGAAGGTCGTGGATTTGAGTTGCAACGGAGCAAGTTATGAAACGGGTCGATTTTTTCTAATACTTCATATTAATCAAATGTAATTAAATCACCCTCAAGTCACGTGACCTAATAACTAATGTTGTCAACAGCTATCACATTCAAAGGCTGTGTTAAAGCTTTTTAACACCTCATCAGATAGCTAGTGTTTGAAAACATCCACAGGGAACATCTGACGTTACATAGCGGTCACGTGAGCAATATTGCCGTTTCGGCGCAAAATATGGAAGAAATTAAAAAAATAAATATATATTAATATTTTGGGCTACATTAGGTAATTAGTCATGGTTTTAAACAATTCGATTTCCCAAAACATGTCAATATCCCTTTTATAATACCTTGACGGCTAATGATGACCCACCGATTTTTTTTTTGTATTTTTTTTTTAATTTTTTTTTATTAATTGATAAAAAAATTTAAAAAAAAAATTCAAAATACCGGTTCACTCGCGACTTGAAGACCAATAAATATTGAAATAAAATGTAGTGACTCATAAATTTTATTACTTTCATTTAAGGAGTATTTAATTGTCTATTAAACACAATTTATTTCTTAGTTTCCGAGATTTATAGGTTTCTTTATTTTATTTTATTTTATTTTATTTTATTGGGGACAACAAACAGTTTACACAATATAGTATTACTTAAGTATACATTTTCATACAATTTTGTTTGGTTCATTGCGAAACCCACACCGTTATCTACGTATTAATTAAACCATATTACTCAATAATAAAAAAAATATTTTTTTTTGTGAATGGGATTCATTGCTATTAAGTGGGATTCATTGTTATTGCTTTATGGGATTCATTGCTATTAAGTGTATTACAATTTTTCTTATCCTCAATTTTAACCGAAATCTTAAACCATACCTACGTCGTTATACTAAATATAAAGTTTACAACAAGTCCTCTCTTCATACATCGCATCCACAGCATCTTCATCTTCACTTTCATCTGATGTGTCACAAGGAGTAATAATGAATCAGTCTGTTATATCATCACTAGCGGCGTCTCGATTACCCATTTTTAGGATTCCGTAGCCGAATGGCAAGAAACGAAACCGGAACACGTGGTAAGTAATTTAGAGTTATTTATCAAAATATAAGCGCTTTGGATTATCATTAATATGCTGTTTTATTTTGTATTTGAATTGTTTGATCACGTGTGCATGAATAACTGTGGAAATGTACATATAAAATACCATAGAATGTAATTAAATCTTCGTCTCGTCCCAATTACCATCGTAAGGTATAGTAGGCCAGTGTAATACCTGTATGGCATCAAAATGTTTTTTTATTAGATACTAGCGGCCGCCCGCGGTTTCACCCGCGTGGTTCCCGTTCCCGTGGGAATATCGGGATAAAAAGTACATATAAACCTTCCTCTTGAATCACTCTATCTATTTAAAAAAACGCATCAAAATCCATTGCGTAGTTTCAAAGATTTAAGCATACAAAGGGACATAGGGACAGAGAAAGCGACTTTGTTTTATACTATGTAGTGAAGCATATTTTAATATTGTTATTCATTTGTTTTTGTAGGTATTTGCGAACGTGAAATACTGAAAAATTTAGAAAACTCAGAAATCAA
This sequence comes from Crambus lathoniellus, assembly GCA_949710035.1. Classification (NCBI taxonomy): domain Eukaryota; kingdom Metazoa; phylum Arthropoda; class Insecta; order Lepidoptera; family Crambidae; genus Crambus; species Crambus lathoniellus. The sequence continues at coordinate 6,960,748 of OX453307.1, read as the reverse complement.
ATTAACTGAAGAAGACGACCCAGAAGTACGTCAAAATTATGGTGTCTCATATGATTATGGTTCAACGAGCTCATCGGATACTGATGAATCAAGTCCAGAACCTGAACTTTCTTTGAGCGCGTTTCTGTTGACAATCACTGGGGGTAGTGCTAGAATTCGCGGAGAAAGACCCAGAGGTCGTGTGAGGACAAGGGGTGGTCGAAATAATCGGTCATCCACTAGGGGTCGTGCTAGAACTCGCGGAGGAATACCCAGAGGTCGTGTGAGGACAAGGGGTGGTCGAAATAGTTGGTCATCCCTGTCAACAAATTACGATTGGAATGGAAATATTGTATCTGCATTAGACCAGCCATATTTTTAGCCAGGGTATAAATTAATTGTTGCTAGCACGTGGACTGCGGAAGACTTTTTCAAATAGTACATTAATGAAAATATTTTGAATCAGACGATAGACGCAACAAACCAAGTTTATCTAATGAAACATGGAAAATAATTGAAACTGAGATAAAAATAATTGAAAACTTATATTGGTATATCTTTAGTAATGGGATGTCTCAATTTCTCAAAAATGAAAATGTATTGGTCAAAGAAGTTTGGCGTTCTGACCATTAAAGGCACTGTGAATCGAGTTCGTTATTTTACCATTAGATCATTCTTTGAAGGTTGTAGTTGATGAAAAAGTGTCAGATAAACATAAAATAAATAAGATCTGGAAAGTTGCTCCGCTTTTTTATGCTGTATTGCGTGGCTATGACTATGACAGTCAACCAAGATCATGATGTCAGTATTGATGAAATGATTAACCCATTTAGTGGTAATGGCGGGGTAAGGCAATTTTGCCCCGGGAAACCGAATACACTTGGAATAAAAGTTTTTGTTTTAGCAAACCCCAATGGACTTGTTTTACCAGGGAGATACAACCTACCCGGAACTCAAAGCAGAAGGATTCACGTTAGGAGAAGCAGCTATTTGAAGCTTTGCGAAACACTTGTGCCAGGTCATTATACTTATTTTGACCGATATTTTACCACAGCCAAATTGGCTGATTTTTTATTGGAAAGAGGTTTTCATTGTACAGGCCCAATCCAAAGAAACCGGGTGCCCCGTACATGTGTTTTTTTTTCTAAAGTAGAATTTAAAAAGAAAGCTAGTGGCACCGCGGAGACTCTAGCTTGAGCTGACGGGAAAATTGCTATTACCAGATGCTTGGACAATAAGCCGGTGTTGATTGCTTCTACATATTATGCCGCGGATTCACCTGATCAATTTAGACGGTGGTACAAGCACCAGAAGAGATACCAAATGGTTAGTCGTTCAGAAGTTATCGAATACTACAATCAATTTATGGGCGGCGTAGATATGGCAGATAGAATGTTGTCCGTTTGTCCAGCTCGTTCGCGCACAAAAAATGGACTATTAGCTTCATCTCGTACATGATCGATTTGGCTGTCTGTAATGCCTGGTTTCAATTCAGGGACCATCAGAAACAATGTCTGTACCATCAAAAAACTTCCCCAACTTAGGGCTTTTAGACTAACCTTTGGAGAATCATTGATCACAGAGAGCACACATTGTCGTCAGATTCCGATTCTTGCAGCGACTTCGAAGAACTCAGAACGAAGACAGAAATAAAACCGGTACCTGATGAAAGATTCCGCCATCATAACGCCGCTTACTTAACTGTGCAAAACAGGTGCATAAAACCGTTGTGTTCGATGAATACTACGGCATTTTGCATCAAAATAATGTAACATTTATTTGTGCAGTATTAGAAAATGCCATTGCTTTCTAGAATTTAATCAATACTAAAAAGTTTATTCTTACCTTTTGATATTAAATTAATTATTATTCTGTATTTTTGTTAGAAATTTAAAGAGTTAAGTACCTTACTATTTTTCGAGATGAAAAAGCTAATCTGCTCACTGTGATAAAGTACAAAAAGTAATATGTAAGAAAAATTAAGCTAATCTGCTGACTGTGATTTATTTAATTAGAAAAACTAAAGAATAATTAAAAAAAATTTGATTATGAGAGTATTTTTATTTATACACACTTATATTTATAAAAATACATAAATTTAAACATTAATGCCACACCGCGGCGACTTGAGGTCTTCAAAACTTCAAAGGAACTTTGTTTTTAATAATTTACACCAGTTTGAAAGGTTGTAAGATTGGAAATTTGGAAACAATTTTAAAACGAAATGTCATCAAAATTTTAAATATTTCATTAAAGTAATAGTTCGTAAGCATTGCTGTTATTGTTAAAAATGTTTTTAACTACCTATATATAATGTGCCATAGCACTATTTTTCTACTCTTTACACTAGTAATGAATAACTTTAGACATACCAAAACATTACTGATAAATAAATGTAAAATGAAGTTTAACTAGTAAAATCGTAATGTGCGTATTCATATTTTTTTTCGTGTTTAAAGTACTGCAAAATCTCTCATACTTTAATACGTTTATTATTTAAGAACCGAAATATATTCTACGAATACTTTTTGTTGTCATTAAACATTATATTGACTACGCTAATTAAGAAAATGCAATTTTTTTTTTGCTAAATTCTTACATCCGAGACTTTTGGTTCAAAATAGTTTCGAAATAGTCACGTTACTATTGACAGTCTTATTGACAATTCAAAATCAAAGAAAAATTCTTTCTCCGCATTGACAAGTCTATAATCATTTCAGCCTGTCAACTTATCAAATTGTTGAAAGGGTCTGAAATCCTTATTTGGGACAACCATTCATACAACCGGAAACAGCCGAGCGGGAACAACCGGTGGCGCTGGCGCTGCTACCAGTACCACAAGGGTTGCCGGGCTACCCTCGTGACCAGCCAGGACATGGTGCCGGTCTCAGCCAGCGGACACCACGACCACGACCCCGTCGAGTACTACAAATGTTCTGGGGGTTACTGTAGAAAGTAAAATGTTAAGCTGCAGTGTAATGAATATGTCTCGATCTGTGTCGTATACTCGATCAACAATAACACCTAGTTCTAGATACATAGTCTGAGTGACAGACATGGCCGAGCGTAATACGCCTACTTGAGAGTATAATATTATAAGTAGATTATTTTGACAGTGTCAATAATTTAAATTTTTATTTTTTTTTCATTCACAATGCAATTTTTATGGTTGAAAAATGGAAAATGAAGTATTTAGAAAATATCGACCCGTCTCACAACCAGCTCCGATGGGACTCGAACCCACGACCTTTCGCTATCCGGGCGATTGCTTTGTGAGACGGGTCGATTTTTTCTAAATACTTACTTCATTTTCCATTTTTCAACCATAAAAATTGCATTGTGAATGCAAAAAAACAAAAATTTTAGTAACTTGCCATAGTAATTTCTTCTTTAGCGATTGTCAAATATCTGGAAAGGTATTTCTTTCGCGTGTGGGGGTAGTAATATCTTCACATTGATGAAATTAAGAAGTATTTGATAAATTCGACGCTTCTCGTAACGACTTCGTAGCTCAGTGGTTAGAGCAGTCGCCCGGATAGCGAAAGGACGTGGGTTCGAGTCCCATCGGAGCTGGTTGTGAGACGGTCTAGACGTCTAGTCATAGAACTATTTGTATGGTAGTTTACGCACTAGATCTGATTTCAGTTGTTCGTATTCTATCCAGAGTTTTTAAGATCCGTCATTTAACTGATAAGAATCGTATAAGAATCGGACGTAGTGCGCAACCGCTCTCACGCGATGTTCCGACACATCAAAAAGTTTGAATTATACTGTACAAAGTAGTACATCTTATACACTGTGTCATCTTGGTCATCAAACAAAGATGCTATAACATTAATTTAATTTAAAAAGTAATTGACTAACGCTATATAAGGACGTTAAATAATAAACGTTTTCTACAGTTTGCATGCTGATAAAAATATTTGGTCCACACCCAGCTGAGTTGTTTATTTTTTTCTTGTTTTGATCTTACAGTCTTGGTTATTAACGTTTTTAGATGTTTATTTTATTCCGAGAAATAAAGGAAGATGTAGGTATGCAAATATGCTGATATACCTACATACTTAAAAAAAAATATTTCTTATTGGAGTGAAAATAAGATGGCGATGTATCAAGAAATCAAGTATTGTGGTACCTACTGTTGTCTTCATATCGATGACTTTGTTGTTAAAACACAAGACCGATATAATCATGAATAATTTCTTGTGCAACTCTCTCGTGTACACAGAATACAAAACAAGACGTTATTCGAAGTGGTATGTGGACGGGGCGTGCGTGGAAAACCCTTTGCTCAAAACAGCAAACTTTCCATACGGGAGCGGATTACTGAACATAGCAGCACAATTTGTGTTTCAGTTTCCCGTCATAAATGTGTGAAAAGGCTTTCTTTCTAGGTTTTGTAAAAAATCTTCTATCTTTCTTTTAAGAAATTAAAAGGTCAGCATCTGTTTTAAACCTAGTTTGGTACTCAATATTTAAAATTATATACTTGTGTATAATAAATTAAAAAGAAATGAACAATTGAACTAGCTTCTCGCTATGCTTAGAGCAATTGTAACCAAGTAAGGAGGTATGATAGACCCTGTTAACATGCCCTAAGTTTCTATTACGAGTACACTTAAGGTTTTTATACCCAAAAATTAACACAACGATTATTAATTTCAGTGCAATTCGTATACACTAAAAAAGGCAAACGCCTCGCCTTGTTTGAAGGGTATACCTACTACCAGCACTGCACCAATAAGGACGCCGACGAGATCAGTATGTGGAGGTGCACCAGCGGCTACCCCTGCAAGGCCTGGTTTGAGGCTACCAGTTGCGGAGAAGTCGTCAAAATCACCACCTTAAACCACACCCATGGACCACCAGCTATAGCCTTCCAAGATGGGTATTTAGTGAGGGTCTCAAGAAAAGACTTTCCAGTTTTTTTTTAGTTGACCAGTTGAAGAAGTATTGTTGAGAATTTGCCAAATTCATAATGTGACAAATGTATCATGTGACTACGAGAAATTGCCCAATGTTAAAATTCTGGATACACAATAGATATTTAGATGAAATTTTCTGCTATCATTTTAATTATATTATTGTTCTTTGGTGTTTGTTCTAGAGCCATAAATGTTTTTTATTTTATTTACTAGTACAGTCATCGTCATTTTTTATGAGCGTCTAGAGTAGTCAAAATGATCTGAAAAACATAAAAAAGCAATTTGAAATACGCAGTACGAATCATCATATTGCTGTAAGCACACAAGGTGTTCAAAATATTTACTACTCATTATTTCATATTAAAATTTATATGACCAGTTAGGGTGTTCAAAATTATCTCGGCAAATAAAGCTCTTAAGGTGTATCGATGAGCTCAGTGGCGCCGCCAATGGAAATAAATCAATTGCATTTTATTAAAGGCTTGGATTAAAAGTTTCGGTTATTTCGCGCAAATAGAAGAGCAAAATGCAACTTTTAATTGTTTTTTCATGGCCTCAAATATGAGCACCAAGTTATGGATCTCGATATTGCCAAATGTGGCCACTTTTGGCACAATTGAGCTTCACGACTTATTGCGTAAGTTTGTGTTCTCAATAGTATATTTATAAAATGCATTCCACTCTTTCACCTGCGCGAAATAACCGAATCTTTTAATCCAAGCCTTTAATAAAATGCAATTGATTTATTTCTATTGGCGGCGCCACTGAGCTCATCGATACACCTTAAAGTTATCTGTGCATAATGTACAACATAAATAAATATGAAATGATGAGTAGTAAGATATTCTTCTCACTCATGCTCTGAAATGTTAATAATAAAAGGATTGATACTGTGAAAATTTAAATAAAAACTTCTAACTACTTACCTCTTTTAAATTTGCACCCGAGCGCAGCCAGGATTTGTCGCTGATTTCAATAAAGTTACTTTATTACCGAATATATTCGATATCTTATCATATTTGGTCTTTCAGTCAGGCGGGTCCGAAACTCACACGGCACGGATCTTCTCATCGTCAACGGATTCACCTTCAACTGTCACCATCAACTGTCTAAAACCATCAATTGGCGCTGTACAAGAAATACAAATTGCAGGGCTCGAGTCATCACCACTAAGGACGGGCGTATAGTACGTGGTGTTTTTGAACACAGTCATGAGTCGAGTAGATATATTGTTAGAAATGGAGTTTATATCAAAATATAACAAAAAATGCAGGATTTTAAAGAAAGCCTCTATTTTGTTTTAATTATTATATCGGAGCCCGATAGCCCGAGGGGCACGTGGCGCAGTGGTTAGCGCGCTCGGCCTGCGATCGTCGAAGAGTTAAGCAATTTACACAATGGTTGAGACCGGGATAGGTGACCAAAAATGTGTTATCTTGAACTCCTCCGTGCTTCGGAAGGCACGTTAAGCAGTTGGTCCGGGCTGCGTTTGCAGTTGTTTATACCCACCAACGGCCCGCGTTGTGGGTCCATTCTCCTTATCCATCTAAACGAAAGGTGCCCCAGCAGTGGGGACGTGTAATTGCTGAAAATGATGATTAATCTTCGACATCGGATCAAAATTAATTAAGACATCGGAACTTGATCGTTTATTGTAAATAAAAGTATACTGTGCTAAAATAATTTTTATGTCGTTTTTCTCGAACGAAATAATTACCTAGCCGTTCTCCTTAGTATTTTATTATTCATAATATTATGCAATTATTTTAATAGTACAGCATTTTAGCAACCTGGCAAAAATAACATTTTATAATTAAAACATTTTTGCTTTCAGTGCAATGGACAAGAAATATGAAAGGTAAAGAAATTTTGATAATAAATGGATACAGCTTCTACCGCCGAACGAAATATCTCAAGTCAGATCACTGGCACTGTACCTCAGGGTATCCTTGCAAAGCTCACGTAGTCATCGATAACAACGGAAAATTCAACAAGTCCTTTTTAGAACATTGTCATCTGCCTAAGAAATTCATTATACGCAATTCAGTTTTCTATAGAGTCTAATTAACAAATGAACATTAATGTTAAAATAGGATTTTAACATTATGATTATGATTATGATAAATTATTATGATAAAGTTCTTCGGTCGTTTTTCAAAATTAACAGCATTAGATTTATAAAAACTGAAGTTTAAAATTGATGTTTTTATTACATTTAGTGTGAACTGGCATTTAATGTAAAAGTGAGAATTTGTTTAGATATAAATGGATATTGCTTCTACCATGAACGCCTATAAGAGGCATATGTAAGTATATGATTTATACACCTAATATATTTATTGTGAATGTATTTATATGTATGCTGTTGGTGTTCCTATTTAAGAGGATAGGCTGCGAAGCTAACGGAGATTTATTAGTGTTATGCCAAAGTGGTCTTCATCTGCGCCAAGGAAGGTTGAGTTTCCGAATCTACTGCGTACTGATGCAGTGTATTCGGAAATTCAGCCGTCCGGACGCGCATATAAGGACAACTTTGGCATAACACTAATAAACCACGCTAAGAAGAGCTCTCGCTAGTTGCCACTAATTTTATTATTAAAAAAAAGTAAACATGTTAGCAAAAATCTGTTTCGTTCAGACTTTAATAAAGTTTATGCTGATTTTAATTCATAAATATTATGCATGGATTTTTGCACAAATAATCTTAAAACTCAACATGAAAAACTTTTTCAGACATATTCAGCTTATTTTTTATCTCAATTTTGGAATGACTTGTGATGATTATGTTACGATAGAACTGAGCATTATATTCTTGGCAGAAGAACTTATTTTTCTTAAACATGTGGTATAGCTACGTTCTTCTAACCAGTAAAAATAAATTTGGATTTATGCGCAGCATCCTCTGAAATAAATAAATACCGTTGGTTGCATAAAATATGACAAGTCAACCTACTGGATTTGTACCTCAGGGGTGCCTTTCAAAGCCCACGTTGTACTTAAATCAAAAGATCATTAAATCTAAACCCTTATTAGGTCAATGTCATCGGCCTAGAAGATTCCCTTTATATATATATATATATATATATATATATATTAAATTAAAACCGAAAATCTAGTTATTGCACTATTTTATTTCTTGATTAATTATTAAATAGATCTTTCTTTTGCTGCTTTTTATTTTAAGATTGCTCAACTGATTCACCTGATGATTCTTTATTATTAACTATTTTTTGTGTGACTTCTAGTCCTGTGGGTCCGTAACGTGCAAGGCAAGAATGTTCTCGTCGTTAACGGCTACACTTTCTATTGCCAGCACCAACAGAGTAAAACAAAAAAATTGGCCAAGTGCGAGTTGGCCTCGCCCATGAAGAGTTCCGTACCAACTTAACGTACCGATTGCCTATACCTAGCCAAAATACCACTATCATTTTTCGTCAGCAAAAATAACTTTGTTTTCCATAGTGTTTGTATGAACGACCAACTTTCAATTCCAATTTTCATTAAAAGCTTTTATTAAGATCTACAGCATATATTTTTTCTAGATATTTGACTTTCTTATTTTAATAGTTAGAGGGGGGGGGGGGGACGACACACATTTTACCACTTTGGAAGTGTATATGTTATGGACCAAGTGATAAATTGGGCAGTATACATAGTGCCCGGTCATTATGAAAAATGCGCAATATGAGAGGGCAAAAGCGAGTTTGCCTTGAAAGTCCTGTAGAACACGTGATAGGTTAGAAATACGCTACGCTCCGCTTCGCGATCGCCATAAATTTCGTGGTTATTTTTTTTTTTGCACCACAAAACCACTTCTTGTTTACAGAAAGAAGAAGAAGGAAAAAAGAAAAAAATACTCATATTGCGCATTTTTCATAATGACCGGGCACTATGTATACTGCCCAATTTATCACTTGGTCCATAACATATACACTATGTATATAGACACCCCAAATGAAAATGTTTTATGAAAATATATTTTTTTCAGTTTAGTTCTATGTATGGGGAGCCCCCCTCTTAATTTTTTTATTATTTTGATTTTTGTTACAAAATTCTAAAGCGGTTCACAGAATATATCTTCCTACTAAGTTTCAAGTATGTAGTCTTAATAGTTTTGGAATAAAGTGGCTGTGACATAGGGACAGACAGACAGACTTGACGAATCTATAAGGGTTCCGTTTTTTGCCATTTGGCTACGGAACCCTAAAAATGGTCCTGTACCAGACATACCACCTGTAAAGCTCGTGTGGTCACCACAAAGGCTGGAGAAATCGTTCGTGGCAATTTCCAACACAACCATGAAGCGAATCAATATACTATACAAAATGGATTTATTTGAAATTGTAAAAGTTAGCTATGGATGTTTTTTTCGTGTTTTGTTAACAGTGACAATTACGATCAATATTGTACTTCAAAAGTTACGCTAGTTACGTTAGTTAGTAAAGGAAGTTGTTTTTTTTCTCCGAATGTGGCAGCAGATTTATTATACAGGGTGGAGCGTGCAACACAATCAAAAAAATAAAACAGACAGTCCTTAGAGTATCCACAGTTATTATAAAGTCGGTATTTTACAGGCTGTACTTCGGTGAGTGTGCTTCTATGCGTACCAAGCGCTTTTCTTCATCCTTTGTGATGCGCACCGCCAAGGAATGGAATACCCTGCCTGCGTCTATATTCCCGAATGACTACAACCCTAAAATTTTTAAAGCTAGAGTGAATAGGCTGCTTCTGGGTAAGCTCGCTCCATCTTAGGCTTCTTCTCAACCCTAAGGTTCAGTGTGAAGCCAAGAGCAAGCCCATTATACATAAAAAAAATAAAAAAAAAGTGGTCAGAAAGTTTCAAAGATTTTAAGTTAGGAGGAAAAGTAATTCAAAGTTAATATTATTACAATCGATGAATTTTCATATGGCGATATTGTCACTTTACGGTCGTAAGCTGTCTTGGTACCGGGCACGCATTTTTGCCGATGCATTTTTTACCAATCCGGATCATTCACTTAAATATGTTTTACCTGTATTATAATTTCTCATTAGTCTAGTTTTGTCTTACGTTTTACTTTTTTTCATACAAAAATAGATTATTGAGACTTTATAATACTGGTAAAACAAATGTATGTGAATGATCTGGATTGGTAAAAATGCATAGGCAAAAGATGCGTGTAGCGAAATTAACGAGTAGAAATTAAATCGTGTGAGAAAGTTATCTATTGGTCGCAGTAGGTATCGTATGGAGAATATAGCAAATGCGGAAAAACGCGAATGGGGATTAGCGCGAACGGGAAGATAAGATAAGATGTGATTAAGTTCATTAAAAAATAAAGTAGTATTTTAAAACCAAACAGATTTTTAATAAAAACCACTTGCATACGATTACTGATGAGTTAACTTGTGTTTAAATTTTTTTTCGTGTTAATAGCTCCACACTGTATTGTTCATACACCTAGGTGTAGTTTATCAATGTTATAACTGATTTTTAACGACAATAACAAAGCTTAAAGAAATTACTTCTGCGTCTTCCAATACTAAAAACCAGAGAACTCCATAATTCACAATTATTTGTATAGATAAACGAGTACATTTCGCTCCCAATGCGGCCTCAGGTAATCACAAGATAAATCTTTTTTTGATTCAGATTTATTTCTTTGAACACTATAATTATCTAAACCACTATTGTTTTAAGCAATAGCGCAAGTAGCACTTGCTCGCTTGCTTGCCGTTCGTGTAGCGAGCAACAGCTCAGTCTTGCGCGGGCCGCCATTTTGTGCTGCTTTGAGCGAAGCGAGCAGTTCGGGCGTGTAGTAGTTGTACAATAAATAACTAAAAGAAACTGGGTAAATAAAACTACAATAACGTGATGTGACGAGATACAATATTAATAAAGTGCTTGTCATTTCGAAAATATAAGCAATGTTTAACTACCCACAATTTCAGTGTCAATGTGTTGTTATTTATTTTTATGTTGTTTTGTGTTTACACATTGTAGTGCGTGGTACTTTTAGAACGGCCGAGTTCCAGTCGGGTGAGTTTTTGCGTAATTCTATGTGTATATTTATTTGTCAGCCAAGTATATCAGAAATTTTAAATAATTTACAGGTTATGTTTCTCATCAAAACTATTAGCAGCTAACTTTATTCGCTGTTTACTCTGCAATAAGACGACCGATTTGGCGCAGGGGTAGGCTACCCACCTTCTGCGCCAGTAGTCTCGGGTTCGATTCCCGAACAAGACAAATATTTGTGTGCATGAACATGTCTTTTTGTCTTGGTCTGGGTGTTAACTATGTATATTAAGTATGTATTTACAAAAAAAAAGTATTTAAGTATTATATTTATCCATTATCAAAGTTTTCCATGATATCTACAGTTTCTTAATGAAATTAACATGGGCTTAGATAATTGGTGTGAATGTAAGAAGTTATTTATTATTATTTATTTATTTAATATTTTGTGTCAAGATAACTAAAGCTGGTGATCAGACAAAAAACGACACCCTTCACTTTAACAACGCCAATTTATAATTGAAATCTAGCTCTTAAGCTGTTAGTATAAGGTCCACTTTTGTTGTTTTGTGTCTTAAGCAAAGAGTATGGCAGGTAAGACGAATTGAGCAGCTGTGGTCCATTTCATGTTTAGGGTCGATAATGTCTATTCCTACGTATGAAATCATAGTCATTTGCGATTAAAACACATCACATTAATTTACTGGATATTTTGTACACTTGTATTAGCACAGGAATGAAACGCACCAGATGCCAATCACGGTTACTAAATAATGAAACGAAGACAGTAATTTTACTATTACAATATTGAACTGACATAATATAACTTCTAACTTTTTTACTGTATACTATTTTCTATGAATATTGTGTTGTACAGTACACATGCTATCAAAAAAATCGCACTACTAGGCCATTTTCATACAAAGGTGATTCTCTTTAGCGTCTCATAGATGGGAAACTATTTACATCTCTGCAATGATTTTTACCATTTTTGAGGGGCCATAATGCTCAATTGTAAAATCACAATTTCAAAGATTGCTCAATTTTCTCAAAAAGCCAAAACAATAAGTCAAACTTAATTTCCCATATAACGTAATATGGAGCGTAGAGTTTATTTAATTATTTTATCTACACTCATGTTATAATATTTGAATTATGAACTCTTGCCAGAACGTATAATGATACACTTTATGCTATAGTCAACTTAAAAAAATAAAACTGTTTAATAATGGTCATTATGATACAACCGGATACAGCTTTCATCACTACATAGTATAAAACAAAGTCGCTTTCTCTGTCCCTATGTCCCTTTGTATGCTTAAATCTTTGAAACTACGCAACGGATTTTGATGCGTTTTTTTTTAATTGATAGAGTGATTCAAGAGGAAGGTTTATATGTACTTTTTATCCCGATATTCCCACGGGAACGGGAACCACGCGGGTGAAACCGCGGGCGGCCGCTAGTTTATTATAAAACACTTATTTTTCTTAATTTTACAATCTCCATGGCAACCGTAGGATTTACCGGCCCTGACTTCCAACTCTTTCAAGCCCTTCTTTAGCCGGCAACAATAAGAAACTTTTTTAAAATTAGAATTTTGAATTTAGAAGGTATAGACTGTATAGACTCTTATCAGTGGGGTTTGGCGCCAATCCACATTTTATACTTAATGAATATTTTTTTTGCTTAATTTTTGAAATTGATAAATGTAATGAGTGTAGATAAAGTAGTGTATGAGACTGCACATAACTCGGTATTAAAACACTCGTGGAATACTATTAAAAAAACTCGCCAAGGCTCGTTTTTTAAACTCCCACTCGTGTTTTAATACCCCTCATTATGCGACACTCACATAAACTACTATTTTATTTTTGGAAAAAAAAATATTTATATGATTTTTTTGAAACTGTGATTCGACAATATTTAGACCTCTCCATTCACGATCATTGCAGAGATGCAAATAGTTTCCCATCTTTGAGAGCTAAAGTGATATATTTACATGAAAATGGCATGGAAGTGCGATTTTCTTCCTGGAAAGTGTATTTTTTACGTAGTCAAGTATGTTAGTATTTCTCAATTGTTATTATCTAGTATCCATAACACAAGTTTTGAAAGAACATAATTTATTTGTATTATAGCAATGGAATTACTTCACAAGAGTAAGATCTATGCAGAAACGCTGAATATCCCCATTGCCAACAAAATCATTAAACCTGTTGCTCCCCGATCAACTGAAGCGATTCGTTTTGATGGTGTAGGCCATCTTCCGGCATTAAGAAGCAAAGGGAGGTGCCGAAGCTGTAAAGGTGGACAAACGATTGTTTATTGTGTTAAATGTGATATACGTCTCTGCCTTGTTGCCACGAGGAACTGTTTTGTAAACTTTCATAATAAAGGCTTCAACACACAAAACGCAGGTCAGAAGCAGCGCTGTTTGAATGCGGGCCCGCGCAAGTTGTAAAACAAAAAAATCTATTAACTACGCCACACAAAAAACGCGGGCCTGCGTTCAAATTTTACATTTTACTAGCCTTCCGCCCGCGGTTACGCCTATGCAGAGTACTTGACACTAGTATCCCGCTGGAATGATATGTTTACGATATAAAAGGTAAGTAGCTTATGTAACCATCCCTTTACTTAAAATCATATTGCTCCGTTTTGACGTGAAAGACACATAAAAACACACTTTCACACTAATACATACTATTAACGCGAGGAATCCCGACTAGTGATGTGCCGTTCCCGGAAATATTGGAAACATTGGGAATATTCCCAGAAGCGTTCCCGGCAATATTCCCAAAAGTGGAAATATTGGGGAAAATTGCTTATAATGTAATTCAATCTTTTTTTGTTTTGTGCTAACCGTTCCATTGGCTAAAATTACACAGCAAAATGAATATGCCAAACCTAATATCACTTCTATGGCGAAAGTTTCCAATTTTCCCGGGAATATTCCCAGTAAATTTCCAATGTTTCCGAGAATATTCCCAATGCCTATTTAGTAAACAGATTTTTTAGTAATATTTTTCATAATAATCTATACTAATCACTACATAGTATAAAACAAAGTCGCTTTCTCTTTCCCTATGTCCCTTTGTATGCTTAAATCTTTGAAACTACGCAACGGATTTTGATGCGTTTTTTTTTAATAGATAGAGTGATTCAAGAGGAAGGTTTATATGTACTTTTTATCCCGATATTCCCACGGGAACGGGAACCACGCGGGTGAAACCGCGGGCGGCCGCTAGTATTATAAATAGGAAAGATTTGATTGTTTGTTTGTTTGTTTGTTCGCATCGAATAGGCTCCGAAACTACTGGACCAATTTTAAAAATTCTTTCACCATTATACAGTACATTTTTCCCGACTGACATAGGCTATATTTTATCCCGATATTCCCACGGAAACGGGTACTACGCGGGTAAAACCGCGAGGCTCCGCTAGTCATTTATTAAAATAACTTTAATCACAATAGTGTCGTATCATGATGTCGTAATACAGGAAAATTTTTTGACCAGTGCACAAATTTTTAGGATCAACTCAGAATCGGTAAGTGAACAACTTTCTCTTAAAAATTTGTGCACTGATTAAAAATTTACCCTGTATAATATTAAACTTTTATAAAAAATTACAGCTTCATTAACGTATATTCCCCACATGTGTATATTTTTTTTTCTCTTCATTTACTACATTTCATTATTTGTTTAAAAAAGAACAAGATAATAATCAGTCTCAACCGCAGACTTATTATTATGGCATATTCACACGGAAAAAAGTCTTTATCGGTCCTGCGTTGCCCGCATCCAGCGGCTTCCCGCGACCTTGACCAGATCGTCGGTCCATCTTGTAGGGGGCTTGCCCACGAAACGTCGTCCGGTTCGCGGTCACCATTCGAGAACCTTTCCGTCCCAACGGCCATCGGTTCTCCGCGCTATGTGCCCCCCCACTGCTACTTCAACTGAGCAATCCTTCGAGCGATGTCGGTCGTTTTAGTTCTCCTGCGGATCTCATCATTTCTGATTCGATCGAGCAGGGAAATACCAAGCATCGCTCTCTCCATTGCTCGCTTGGTGACCTTGAGCCTTCTTATGAGACCCATAGTAAAAGACCACGTCTCGCTTCCATAAGTCATAACTGGCAACACACACTGGTCAAAGACCTTAGTATTGAGACATTGAGGAATACTATCGGGTATACAGATGAAACTACCATCAGATATATCTCACTCAACTGTAAAGGCTACGAATGATGAAATTCAGTCTTTTCATAAATCATAAATAATTTATTGCTATTGTCGAGAATCCCTTGTTGAGCAAATTAATCTGCTACTTTCAATGCTACTCAAACACTGGTTTTTTTATTCACTGCAAAACGGAGTCCTTTCCAACTGACTCTAACTTTCCAGGGTGTATTCTTGCCGATAACTGAACATCTGCAACTTCTTGGCCTGAACTCACCACCCAACCTGAATTTTGGCGAGTACATCGATTCCATTGCAAAGTGTGCTGCTAAGAAACTGGGCGTCTTCTCTAGGGCTCTAAACGGTACTTCACGCCGGATGGACCAACTGCTTTTGATATACAAATCGCAGATTCGTCCGTGCATGGAGTACTGTTGTCACTTATGGAATGGTTCTGCTAAGTATCAGCTAGAACTTCTGGAATCGATTGAAAACTGTGTCAGGAGGTTCATTGGAAACTCAGCGTTGGCTACGGCGCCTGCGGAACTCCAGAATGTCAGTCACCAACCCAAAGATGCGTGTCTATCGGTATTTTTTGGAAAACGCTTTTGGGAGTGTGCGAGAGAACTGCCCGACCTTTTTCTTTCAGCCCCTTTCCACCATCGGAGAACCTGACGCTGGCTATCTTATTATTATTATATTGTTGACACTCTACTTGTCCGCACCAAGCGCTTCGCAGTTTCGTTTCTTATGCGAACCGCTAAAGAATGGAATGCGCTTCCTGCTTAAGTGATCCCCGATAAACTACAAGCTTGAAAACTTCAAGGCCAGAGTGAACAGGCATCCTGGGCAAACATCCAGCATCTTAAACCACATCCTATTATTAAACAAGATGGTGGTCAAATGCCTGCCCAGTTCCATATAAAAAAAGATCTTATCAAATATTCTATTATTAAATATCGAGGGTAGTAATATCTTCACATTGATGAAATGAACGCTGGCCAACAGCTTATAAGAAGTATTAAATAAATTCGATTCGCCCGTACAAAGGTCATGGGTTCCAGTCCCATCGGAGCTAGTTGTAAGACGGGACGACTCCAAATTCCACGTCTGCACTTGTAGTTTGATAAATCTTTAAGAAGTTAAAAGGTCTCGATTAACATTTTTAGTCACTTGGCATCCGTTAATATTTTCTTCGATGAGATATCTGCGCCCCTAGACAAGTGGCTTTCTATTAGCGAATTCGCCAGTCGAATAGAAAGAAAATGTATGGGGTCACGTGACAGCTAATGTCAATCCCATACATTTACTTTCTATTCGACTGTCGAATTCGCTAATAGAAAGCCACTTGTCTAGGGGGGCTGTTCCTTGATTTCCTTGGCTATGTGGATCTGTAATAATCAATGCTGCAAAGTATGTTGGCTTAAGACCGTTACTTTGCTCAGTTAACAAATTAAACTATGTAGTTTAACATTCAGTAATCTTGTTCTGTGTTTTAATAGAGCTTAAGAGAAGTATAATCGCAGGCAAAAACTAGTAAGTAGTTGCGCAACCATGGGAGTAAAAGGAAATATAAATATGACAGAAAATTTTGCCATACTTGAAATTAAATTAGTCTGGGAACATTGGGAATATTCCCGGGAACATTGGGAATATTCCCGTAAATTTACAAAGAGTAAATTACTTGGAAATGGGAATATTCCCAGCGGCACATCACTAATCCCGACCAAAATAGGCACGCTGACGCTTGCTCGGCCACGCTCTATACACTTCGCGCGGACCCAGCGGCAGCAGGCAGTGAACTGTGAACTCGCGAGCGCCCCGCGAATCGAAAATCACTTAAAATTCAATTAAAAATTAAATAATAAGAAAATTTAATTTATGACGGCCGGAATCCCTCGGCTATTCAAAGACAATTCTTTTCATATGTTTTTCATTAACTAAAACCATGTATACTGCAAGTAATATGATATTTGAATTATTATAAGACGGATGTTTGGGATTTTATTTGACACAGTAAAATATCACCAATCGAAAAAAACGGCCGGAAGCACTAGATAAATAACTGCAAAATAACATATATTTTTTCCAAATTTTAAGTACTTGTGATTTGCGAGTAATCCATAATTTAATATACCCTATTTTGGGGAATCGGCGCCTTAAGTAGAGATTTAAGAATACGGATTCTTAATATAAAATAATAGTAAGAACTAATAATTCTTTAAAACCAATAAATAACAGTCTAAAGAGGGATTTGATATTTTAATTTATTGGCCCTGGTTTGAAGTTACACATTTTTATGGATTATTCAACACAAATGTAGGTACATATTGTATTAAACATTTTAATTAGCATAGTTATCTAGATTTTTCTGAAACCCTTTTCATTTTCAGGTTTCAGCTGGATGAAATTGGCTGCTGGTACAAAAATAACTGAGTCTACATCGGGAAATCGACATCAGCAAAGTCACAAGTTGACTAAAATAATCAAAAAGACGGAGCGGACAATAAAATCCGGTTCAGAAAGAAAAGTGCGAGCAATCGCTAGAAAAGATTGCAGAAATTGCTACCGCAATAAAAAACGAGTACAGACTACAATGGAATGTAAGGTTTGCCCCGATAGTCCGCCGTTGTGCATGGACTGTTTCTTTATTTTACATGCTTGTACCAAAATCTAGTTTGCCAAATATTATTTTCCTTTTATACGTTTCGTTTAACTGACTCATTCAAAGGTTTTTCGTAATGTAAATTTGTGATGTAGGTTGATAAAAGATCTGACATAGAAATTTTACCATTCCATTCTTTAGTGAATAAATTGTTTGTATTTGGGTATGGGTCTTAAAAAATAAAGTATTTGTTGATTTTGTAATTCGTTTCATTTAATGCATTTATTTTATTTGTTTCTCAAAACTACTCGAATAATATAAGTCTTTTTTTTTACTATAAAGTAATTCATCTTGAGCGCGCTCTTATCGATCTAATGTTGACCACGATGTGCTGCCTACTGTGTACACACTGGACACTGATGATATTTCCATTCCATTCAATCCCAACAATCTTATTCAAGCAGAAAATACATAAAATGTTCCATCTTCCAGTGACTTGGGTGCATCATCGGAATGGCAAAATGGCCGTCATAGTTAACGGGTTTACTTACTACTGCAGCAAGCAAGGCCAAAAAACCGACATATGGCGGTGCACGAACGGATCCAACTGCAGATCGAGGTTCACCATGTCCAAAACTGACTGCAAAATAATTAGGGGAAAACTGGAGCACGACCACAAACCGCCGAACTTTGTTGTACAAGATGGCGTGTATTTTAAAATTTAAATGTAACGTCGGTTATAGAAAAACTGTTCAAAATTTACATTCCACTGTTTGATGTCTGTATTATAATTAAAGATCTCGCACAATTCAATCGTAATACAAAACTGTCAACGCTGTTTGGCAAGATTTCGCGATTCATAAGCATTAATTTTATTTAATCGATATGAATAAAAAAATTATGACTATGACTATTTATGAACAGAAAGTCGCTATAGAAATAGCGAAAAAAAGATTCCATAATTTATTTTATTATTATTTTATTTTATTTATTAACAACAAGAGTAACAAGGGTGTTTAGGTACATACAGTCCCACAAAACCGACTAGTCGGTTTGACTGTGGGGTCAGGAGTCTCTTACAGTAGGTAGTACTTACTTAAAAATTACGAGGTATAGGTACATTGTTATGCTATTTAAATGCTGTCTAATAATACTTTATTTAATGATGTTTTAAATTTATTCTTGTTTTCTTCTTGTCTTATGTTCATCGGCAAGCTGTTCAGTATATAGGGCAGGCGTTTCTTTAGGGTTCTGTCACCATAATAATTACTGACCCTTGGTACTTCGAACTTGCCGGCGGCTATAGACCTCGTATTATGGTTATGTTTAACCAAGGATGGGTTAAGCTCTTGATTGCCATGCAAATTAACTGCCAGTAAATATTTATGTTTTAAACTGGCCGGTAGAATTTTACATATTTTGAATAATTTCCAATAATTTTGTTTGCATTTATTTTTAGTTTTATGGTCTACTAATAATTTTAAGAATCTAATTTGTAATTTTTCTATTTTTTCTAAGTTTGTTTTGCATTTTAATCCATAGCAATCAAGAGCATAACTAACAACTGTATCGACTAAAGCAAGATAAAGGCACTTTAGTGTGCTTTTAGGTATTTTGAAACTAAGGTGATAAAATTTTCCTAAAAGTATTCTAAGTTTTGAACAAATGTGATTTATATGTGTCTTTCTTATATATAGGTCGGACTATTGCATTTTTTAATTCGCTCGGAAACTTAGAACATTTTACGGACAAATTAGTAAGCCTTGCTAATACGGGACTAACCTTATCAGCTATTGCTTTTACGTCAGACATGCGAATCTGATCACAGCCCGGAGATTTTTTTGAACTCATTTTCTTTAAGTATAGTGTTATAAACCTCTCTACTATTCACGGGCTGCCATCGAATACTCATATCTGATTCTTTTACATAATAATTCCTATACAACCATTTATCACTACAGTTATGTTTAATGAGATCAATTTCACTAGAAAATGTAGATGCAAAATTATTACATATAGTTTTAATACTACCTTGATTTTATAAATTATTTAATATTTGTGAATCTAATGACTTTTTATCTTTACCTAACATTATATTTATTTAATCCCAAATTTTTTTAATATTATTATTACAGTCTAATATGCTCTTCTTTTCATATACACTATTACTCTTAGATATAGCTTTATGACAATTATTCCTATATTTAGTATATGTAATTCTATTAACCATATTTTTCGAATCTTTACTCCAAATATCAAATAATCTATCTCTCTCTTTAATCATTAATTTTAGATTTTCAGTTATCCAGCTTTTTTTATTTCTATTGCTACTATTATTTCTCACGGTTATATAACACTCATTATATATATTTACAAATATGAGACAGAATTCCTTATATAATTTATCAGGACAATCATACAATAATAACTTGTCAAAGTCGGTAGCCAATAATTTATCTCGAACCATACCATTATCCAGTACACGACGCGTGCCGGGTGCAGGTGGCGAGGTAGCCCCGGTCCGGAGGGGCGGGAGGCCCGCGCCCGCGACTCGAGAGCGCGATCGAAAGCATTATTAAATGAGTGAGGTTGGTTCCACCGCGAGGTGCGTTTCCATTCCACCGCTGCCGCCACAAAATAATGATCCGAGATTTTATGTTTTATGACAGCAGACTGTATTTTAGCTAATGGGTCCCTGATATAGATGTGGTCTATGCATGATTCCACAATTTTACCATTTAGTACTTTTCTTCGTGTCACATCGTTAATACACTTTATATATCCGTATTCAGATAGCATATTTTCGTATGTTACTACGTGATTAGATTGCATATTAAACAAATTAATATTTATATCTCCACAAATAATAACTTTAGAGTTTTGAGGTATGCTGCTTAATAAATTATTGAATTCTCCCAAGAATTGAACTACTTTATCTTTTTTGTTAATTTGAGGCGGTCTATAAATTGAAAATAAATAAATTAATTCTCCATTATAGTTTAGCACAGTGGAAACACACTCCGCGGCTCGCATTTCCGGGAATCGCACGGGCAGCGCGTCCGCAGCGCCGCCGGAGCGCGCCTCCAGCCCATTTCGCACGTACACTAGGACCCCCCCGCCACTTCGCCCCTCTCGGCTGTACATTTGCATATTGAATCCTGCTATTTTATAAAATGATAAGGATGAATGGTTTATGTTACACTCAGTTAATACAATGATATCGATATGCTTTATTTTGTTATTGATCGTTACCAGGAATTCATTGAAATGTTTTTTTAAAGAACGAATATTAACATGTATTAATGAAATATGTTTATGGATAACAAATGAGTTTAACCAGCTTTCTATATTATCGACACAAGAATAATTTAAGTAACTTAAGTTTATGGAATCGATACAAACGATGTCATCTAGGGGTGTGAAATATTTTAATTATTTTAAAACACGATAAGGACACTGATAAGATTATGATAAAATTATTCACTTTACCTTTAGTCACTGATCTCACTTTCTCCTCTTACCCAAACAGATTTTTCACCGTCATCTCTTTTCACTAAAATTTTCCCATTAGATACCCATATGTACTTATAGGTTCCATGCAACTGTTTCTTTGCGTTACATAATAGTGCCCTCGAAGCTTTGGTCAGGTCTTCGTTCACGAAAACCTTGTTTACCTGCGACCCACCTGTGACCGTGCCGCTCGTAACTCCAGCCAGCTTACGCCTTTGAGCCAGCCACTTGTCTCGCGATTCGGTTCCGGAACTCTTGAATTCCACCATGATTGGTGCTGGCTTGTTACCCGGTTTTGTCAGCTTTATTCTTTTTACCGAAGCAATATCACCACAGGTAACATCCATTAATTCTCCTACCTTGGTAACAATACTCTTCAAGTCCTCATCTGGTAGTTGTTCTATACCCACAATTTCAAGGTTATTCTTTCGAGATACTTGCTCGAACTCGTGCATTTTTTGTTCCAGTGCGAGATTGCATTTTTCCAAGTAAGTGCATTTGTTGTTAGTGTTAATAATTTTTTTTTCAAGTTTTATTATTTTCTCCTTGTATTGCTCATATTCAATTAATAAATTATCGTATTTATCAGAGAGGACGCTCATACTTTCTTTTATAGATTCCAACTGCTTCTGCAATCCTGGTAAGGAGCTGACCTTGCGTTGAATATCTTTCAAGATCTTACTAAGATTTTGAGTATCCTCTTCCGACTCTACTTCCGATGCTTCATCGATTTCGCAATTGTTACAGCAAATGCGGTTTCTACCTGCTTTTAAATCCTCGGTTAATCCTTTTACACAGCCTCTATGAAAGGTTCCACCGCAAGGACCCTGACATATAAAATGCGATCCCCGTTTTGAGAGTACTTTTTTACACATTAAACACTCCATTTTAACTTTTTAATCGTAACTATTATTATAACGTTTTTCCGCGTACGCGCAGGGTAGGTACGGGTCAACGAACCGTTTAACATCCGGGCTTGGAATAAAATAAAATAGTCATTGAGTTTTGAATTGTTTTAAATTCATAAGATATACTTGAGTTTTTTCAAAGTGATAGGTTACAAATATTAACGATTTAGTTACGGTTTTGTCATTAAATACGAGCAGGTATAGCATGATTGGGTCTACAACGACCAGGGTGCCTACCATCAACTTTAAGACAGCGATTCAAAAATAGCGCGATGCAGAATAGGTTCCTAAAATGAATTGCTTTCTTTCGTACTCTGACCTTCTAAAAACTGGATCGCAAATGAATTGCTAAATGTTAATGACCGAACGATTTGTGTCCTTTTTCTTCTACCCGTCTCTTTCACTCGATTCTGTCATGCCCGGAGAGTGAGAGGGACGGGTATAACCTGCAGGTGACATGTTAAATCGACCGGGTTATAAGTCAAATAAGAGTTCCTGACAGCTTAGCGGCTGTGAAATGTCATTGATCGATCACTGAATCGCTGTCATTGATATTAAGCTGTCGTGGTACGAATAAGCGAAGCAGTTCAGTTTAGGTCCTAAACAAAACCGCAATAAGAGTTGATGGTAAGCACCCAGAATACTTTAACTTAAATTTCGAGACGAGATCTCTTAGCTATACTTTTTTCTAGTATAAGTCTGCAAAGAAAAACAAAAATCTTTACATTTTGCTACAGTATCATAAATTAATTTTTTATTTATTTTAACATACATTATATTTTCATATATTTCAATCAGTAGCATATAATAAGCGAATAAGGCAATGATCTAGTCCGTATATATTACGAAAAACAGCGATCTCTGTTGTATAAATTTATGTTAAGTACAATGTAAATAAAAAATAAAACTATTTTATAGTTTTTTTCCTAATACGACGACTTCAAATAAGTAAAAATATGCACTAGCTAAAATGTAATATCGATTTCAAAAAGTTAATCTCGTCGGGTTTTAAATCAAAGCCTTTAATTTATGGCATCATAAAAGGGTATCGTAATAAGTATAGGGCGGTGCAGTAAGGGCAGAATGTGCAAAGCTCGGTTCAGAACCACCACTTTTGGAGAAATTATTGTGGGCCACGACAAATTCCGGGCCAATCTGGACCACACCCAAAAGCCTCCAAGATTCGAGATAACTATTGTATTTTTTTATATTGATTAGTTTCGTATTCATAACTTTGTCTTTTGACAGTTTTCGTGATAGGGCTGGGCTACTGGGGTAAAAATGGACTTCATTTCATTTAGGTACATCAGTTTTAAAATTTTGCAGTGCTATGGTTAACGAAGCCTGGGGGTAAAAAGATCGGGTTGTTACATGGCTACCCATTCTATATGCATCAGAGGCGTGGCACGTCTGAGGAGTGGCGGTGCAGCAAGGGCAGACCGTGCAAAGCGCGCTTCAGGACCACTATGGACGGCGAAAGTATATTTATAGTCAACTTAGGCCATACCCACGACTCTCCGCGCTTCGTGATCCGCGAGGGCGTGTATTACAAAATATAGGTTGATTACGCATTAATAATTATTTCGATTATTGTTAAGTGTATATATTAGTTTTCTTTTAAACTTGCATTATCATTATTAAGCGAAAAGCGGGATTTTTACTATGTTTTGATTTATTGTCGAATACTTAAAAGTTAGAGTATGTAGTTAAGGTTAGAGCACGTTAATTAAAGGTTAAAGTTTTATGAATAGTGGAAGTCTCTTCTACTATGGCTAGTAACGCGTTACCCTCATCCTAACTAGTTAATTGCATTTAAAAGGGCTAATTGTTTCATTGACCATTGTTTTATTTTCAGTTATTTGGGCACTGACAAAAGCCGGCAACCGCATCGCAATGATTAACGGATATTGTTTCAATAAACACAAAACGGGTAGATCCACGGAGTCTTGGAGGTGCAAAGTCAATAGGTTTGGAGATAATCGGTGCAAAGCCCGCTTCTTCACCCATATCCATAACGGCAGAATTTATAGAGCGAATTTGGAGCACACACACGAACCACGACATGTAGTCCGCAATGGCGTACTAATCAAATTGTAACAATAATAAAGTTAAGATTTTAAATTATTTTTATGCATTCACATTGACATTCTGTAAGTACCTATAGGAAAAATTAAGGCTACTTGCAGGGCTCGTGATTTTTTATATTATCATATTTTTCCTACAATCATAAAGATACTTTTCTTAGATTAGACTGATACAAAATAAAAGTTACATTACAACTATCTTTGGCTGTCTGTTCCACTCTCCTATTCCAATTGATCACATTTAAACGGCTCAATAGCTCAAATGTACGGGTTATTGCAAATGCAAAGCTTGCGGCTAATATTCCTTTTAGAGTAGTTGAAAGTTGGTTATAGTCACATTGTATTTTAAAATAAATTTTACATCATATATGTTCCCTTTTTAGATACATTTATAATGTCATTCTTGTTGAACACTTTCATTAGACTAGGTATGTCTAGTCCAATGTATTTTTGTGCATTGAAGAAGTTGCATACAAAATCAACAATAATAGCTTTTGATTTTCACTGCAATGTCACACAAGTAACTGACGGAATACTGTACCTCGTTTACAAATAAACGCCTTAAGTATTTACATTCACCTTTTTTACAAAAAGATATAGTTCTATGGTATTTAATATTCTATTATCTATTTCATTGCAGTTACCAGAGGGGTGCGATTCTCTAACGAAGTTTCACCATCACTTCGTCGTTCACCTTCGATTCTTTATGTCAAATTCATAACAAACAAGTGAAAGTCAAGCGAAAAGGAACTTCGAGATTGTTGATTGAGTTTTAGAGAATCGCACAACGAAGGCTGGTGAAAATGTTGCTGTGATTGCCGGCTACACTTTCTACAACCACACCAAGTGTATCAGCACCGAAAGATGGCGTTGTACATATCAGTCAAAAAAGCATCACTGTAGAGCACGGTTCATTATTACTAGCGATAGTAAATATATTTTTAAGTCACACCTCGTACATACGCACGACCCTCCGAATTTTGTGGTTCATAATGAGGCCATGATTAGGTTGTAGGTTAGCACAGACTTACGGCCAGTCCCATTAACCTGACCTCAGTAATGCCGGGGCTTCACCTGCGTGACGCCTAACGGCGTTAATAACGGCATGCGCGTCTTAGCGCGCTCATTGTATCAAATTGGGGCGCTAAGATCCGGCTTCACCTGCGAATTATATTAAATAGCGCGCTAATCAATGGCATTAGACGCAGGTGAAGCTCGGGCATAAGAGATAAGCCTATATTTTTGAAGTTATTTAGAAACCGTTTAAGTTACTATTTTTTGTAAAATTTTAGGGATAATATGGAATACATTCGTTCGTTTTGGTGTTTTTATTTATAAAATTTATTTCAATCAAAGAGTTAAGTAATGTGATAATATTTTTGGCACTCTTTTTCATTTGACCAATTTACCATTAAAAACTGTAACATCTCAAATTAGTGGTAAAGTAAGGTTATTGGGAAAAAGTACTTATATGTTTGGGTAGATACCTAGTTCAACTTAAAATACGAAACATAAACTAAGTAAAATACCATTCCTGTGGATTGCTCTCCCTCTCTTTTCTTCTTCTCGGGCTCCGTCATGGGCTCCGTAGTCTACAATCCTATCCAAGAGTGAAGAAGAGGATATAATTGCATCAATCAAAGGGGTGGTTTGACCCTTATTTGTCACTAAAGATTTGTTAAATGTTCAGTTACATGGGTAAAGACAGCCACCGGCAAGACCCTCGCCTTAATCAACGGTTATTCCTTCTTCATGCACAGCAAAAGTCTAAAGGCCGAGGTGTGGAGGTGCAGCAGCCAGGCCAGTCACAGCTGTAGGGTCCGCTTCTACGTATCTATGTATGACCGTCGAATGATCAGCAACCAACACGGGCATACTCATGAACCCCCCAGATATGTCATAAACGATGGTGTTTTATCATTCAAAAGGAAATATTTTGGACGCTACCGAGAATACATGTAGCAAAGTACTAAGGTCCAAATGTTTTGATTATTAATGTAAGTTTATAATATAAATGTCGTTCAAAACAATGTTTGTCATGTGTCAAAATCATTGCAAAGCATACAAATACTATTTCTGTTTTGTAATATATTATGCTAGTTAATGACATGTATTACCTCAATATAAGAAAATCATGTTGTTTATGTCATTAATAAATGTCTCTAATAAAAAAAATTAAAAGCTGTTTACAATTTTCTGCCCTTAGATATAGGTAAGTATCTTATTATTAAATCATAAGTAATTTTATAATAAAAGCGATCACCTTATCATCAATACCGCTCTGTTCGTCTCAATACAACGTCGTCGCCTAGAACACCTTTTTCCCTTTTTCAGTTTCACGGGTCGTAACTCATGCTGGTAAACCTCTGATTCTGGTCGATGGCTTTCCCTTCGCCATGCAATCCAAGACCGCCCACAATGAAATATGGCGCTGTGTGAACCAAGGCAACCGAAGGTGTAAAGCCCGCTTCTACGTCAACACCGATGGCAAGATCCTGTATACAGTGATGGAACATAGCCATCCAAAGCCTAAATACCTTATCCGCAATGGTGTTTTTATTAGAATCTAAAAGTCTAAAATCTGTTATAAGCATTAAATCTAAGTAATAACGAAAATTAAATATTATAAAACTTACTCATCCTTCAATTAGCCTCGCTGAAAATCGAACACGGGACCTTTTTACTGTCATGGCGAATGCTCTAACCGCTGAGCTAATGAGTCCTTAGAGGAAGCTTCGAATTTTTCCAATAGGTACTTACTTCTTACGCGCTGTGAGCCGGCGTTTATTTCATCAATTTGAGCTACTTACGCCCGAATTCTCGAACGCAAATCATCTTTGGGAGCGTCTCAAACATCATGCCATCTCTTTCATACGTTTGACATTAAAAGTGACAGGGCGATGTTTGAGACGCTCCCAAAGATAAGTAGCGTACGAGTATTCGGGCATTAGAGTATGGGTCGTATTTTTCTTAAGATTCCTTCAAAGACGTGCATTAGAAGATGCAGTTAATAAAATGACGATTGTTAAATCTAATTTGCCTCTAGCATACTATTCAAAAGCATAATTTCCGAAATCCATATTTTCAGTTGTCACAATTTCGTAAAGCATAATTTTTCAAAATGCGTTAGTAATTAAGTATTTTGTTTTTTTATATAAAAATTACAATATCTCGAATCGTAGCTAAAATCTAACGATTTTTTACCATTAAATCAGAAGGTTTTTGGGAGCCACCTGATGTGAAAAGATTGTTTTTACCAGCCTAACCTCAAAATTATAAAAACGTCTTATGAATAATATGCCTTTTAAGATTTAAAATTATACCTTTTGATAGTTATGCATGGTTATGCTAATTATAATTATGCCTTTCGATGATTGTCTTTCAAATTTCAGCCAAATAAAGTATGCTTTATGAAAATGGTGTCTTTAAAAAAATGCCTTTATGCATAGAAAAACGTTATGCGTTTCATTAGGTAACCCTACATCACAGCCATGACTACTAAATTGATTAGTCAAACATAGTTTCTAAATAAGTCAATGCATTATTATAATTATTTACTAATTTTATTTATATTACTCATTTTATTTATTCCGAAAAGAAACAATATACTATTTAAAAGTTACATAGCTGTAAACCGTACGGTTTCAGATATTTAGGTTTACTATTAACATGAAAAAATATAATTTATGGTACCTATAGCGTGAAAAATGAAATGAAGTCTTGATACCTTATCAAACGTTTCCTTAACTTTTTATTTATCGGTTTATTTCAGACGTTCAGCTGATTCCATTGTCAAGTGGGGGCCACCTGCTCCGCATAGGAAACTACTCGTACTCCACCAAAATAAAGTGTATGGAAGGTTGCATCACCTGGTACTGCTCCAAGAGGGTCAGCAAGAAGTGTTCCGTGCGCGTGAAGACGTTCGCTGGGACGGTCCTGGCCGTGCTTGGTACCCACAGCCACATGGAGGACGGAGGTCGGAAGTAATTGGCCATAACGGAGAATATGTTCCAGGAGAAGTGCTTTGCGGAGGTGGCAAACGGTTAATTTTAAAGTTCTGAGTCCTAATATCTATATATATAAAATTCAAAGTCCTGACTGACTGACTGACTGACTGACTGACTGACTGACTGAGATATCAACGCACAGCCCAAACCACTGAACCTAGAGACTTCAAATTTTGCACATAGATACGTTATACAGTGTAGGCATCCACTAAGAAAGGATTTTTGGAAATTCTACCCCTAAGGGGGTGAAATAGAGGATGAATGTTTGTATGAAAGTCCGTCAGTTTTGAAGCTAGGATCTTCAAACATTGTATTTAGGCTGGCAGTTAAAAATTAATATTTACCTGTGTCAGCGTTTTTGACAATTCCACCCCCGAAGGGGTGAAGAGGGGGATGAAATGTTGTATCTGGAAAGTCTTTCATTAAATTTATTATTTAGGCTTATGGTCAGAAAGAAAAACAAATAAGCAAAAATATATTTCGTAGTTTTTCGAAAATCAACCCCTTAGAGGTTAAATGGGATAAATAAACCTAAAAATCGATATGGATGTCGTTATTGAGGTTTTATGGGATGACGATTGCAAAAATGGCATTTATTTTGATGTTTAACACGCTGAACATGATTCAACCCCTCAAAGGTTGAAATAGGGGTGAAGTTTTGAATGTAATGAAATGAAATGAATGAAAAATCAGGGGGTAAAATAGACATTTCAACTTGAAACTTTGTAGGCTTACTTCTTAAAACAAATAGGCAACCCATTTCGTAGTTTTCCGAAAATCAAACCCAGGGGGTAAATAGGGTATAGAAACCTAAATCATCTTAAGTACCCTAAAAGTTCGTGGTACCTAAGCTACTCAGAACTAACTTTTTGATCGTGAAACACACACTTATTATTTACTAGCTTCCGCCCGCGACTTCGTCCGCGTGGACATTGATGTGTTATCTGAATAAATAACTTATGTTCTGTCGACTGTAAATAAAATAATAATAGGGGTTAAAGAATGAAATTGCCGTTTTTTTCTTTTGTACATATAACTTTACAACTTTTATAATATGAGAAATACATAATTTCTTTAATATTGCGTTACATTAAGACCGTATCGAGCAGCTTCTGATAATTTAATAACCACGATATTTGATTATTTACATAAAAAAAACTTATCTCGAAAGTTACGACTATTTTTGTTTCCAGAATTTCGTACATTATTAGTTGTAACTTAGTGAAAATATTTTTTTGCTCTTAACGCAAATGTCATTTAGTAGTTAAAATGTCCATAAATACGTGTGTAAAGTTTTGTAAAGTTACATAATATTAGTAGTTGAATAAATTACAAAAACGTTAGTATGGGAAAAAAAATGTACAAAAATCTCCATACAAAACGGCAATTTGATACTTTAACCCCTAATATTTCAACTCGTAATGTTTAAGGCAATTTATTTGCAGACGATACCGATCATAAATTTGAATTTAGTTTTTAATACGAACCAATGTACGAAAAAACGTGTAAGAGGTGCAACTAAGAGAAAAAGAGCAAGAGGTGCTTACCTTGGATCGGTTTAATTTCGCTTCCAATATGGAGCTTGAAATAGATAATAATAAATTTATTTTAATCACACCAAATAACTAGCTGCTTATAAGAAAGTTTTTCATTTAGAAACTGTGTTACGGAAACTTTACAACGGATAAAGATAAAAGCTACTAAGTAATATACTTTTTTTCTAAATACATAATCGTTATCGTTTGTTCCTAATTTATATAAACGAATTGGCTAAACTAGAACTCTCCCACGGGAAAATTATTTCATCGCAGATGACACTGTGCTGATGTTCTCAGTCAACACCTGGGATGAGGTATTTCAAGATGCGCAAAAATAATTAAATTTAGTAACAATGTGGCTCCATAATAATATGCTAACCTTGTACACGGGGTAAACTAAGTTTATTAATTTTTCTATTTACAAAAGCAATCTAAGTAATGATCACAAAATTTTTGCCCATGACTGCTTGCTCTTTTTACCAAATTGCTCATGTGAATGTTTGGAAAACGTCAACACAATTAAGTACCTTGGGGTTTGTATTGACGAACATCTAGATTTCCGAAGTCAATGTTAATTTAATAGGCTCCCGAGTCCGGAAGTTGATGTTCGTTTTCAAAAACCTCAGACATGTATTGGAACCTCATCGGTTAAAACAAGTATACTACGCATTATGCCAGTGTCTGCTTTCATACTGCATTTTGTGTTGGGGATGTGCTTCCAAGTCCATTCTCCATACTTAAGGTTTGCACATTCAAGTCGTTACTACAGAGGAACTGTAAAGTAACTGTGACGTCCTCACCGTGCGTCAATTATTTATTCCAAGCATAATAACTAAACAACATGCTGCTTTAACTTATGATCCTAATGGTAACGAGAAGAAACTACGCGATTTGTAAGATTACTCACAAATTTAAAACTGCCTTCAGCTATAATTTTTAACATTCGTGGGCCCAATTTTATATAATAAAATTAATACAGAAAATAATATTTACCCACTGAATACAATTGGATGTAAAAAAGTAACCTATAAATGGTTAAAGTCACTCTCCTATGATAAAACAGGAAACTAACTTAAAGTTACAAATTAAATTAAAATGTAGATTGAAATATGAAAATTTTTAGTAAATTCACACAACCTCTCACACACACACTCACACACTTACACTCGTACATAAGATAAAAATTAACTTTACTTACTCATAAAAATATGTAAAAAAATTGTTTACTTTTGTTAAGTCAGAATAAGATGCAAATTTAAACTTAGAAAACTATTATGTTAGAATACTAATTCAGATTGTTCTTGCGGTTTTGGCTCTGTAGGCCGTATGTACAGACTCCGGTCTAGTATGGCTACAGATGCCTGAAATTAGTTTAATAAGTACATTAGTTAGACTTATTTAATTTAAGTTTTCATGTCGCTAAAAAAATATTTGAAAATAAACGTTATTATTATTAGCATAATCAATATACATACCTTATGTTATGTACTGGAAAATCTATACTCATCCACTTAGTATGTAGTGGATGAATATTAAATTTTTTTATTTCATAAACAAAGTTACAATTTACCCATACCTATAATATCTCTATCTAAGCAAAAAATACAATCACACGTTAAACGCCCGTAGCGTTAAATATGTAGTAAGGTACCTACAACTTGTAATTTTCTTACTTTAACTATTTGCAGACTTTCATGAGAAATCTTTAAATTAATAATCATTTATAAATTATTCTTATGATACTGATCTTATTTATAAACTATATTTTTTAAAGACAACTGTTAAATGATTTTTATACTAGCGGAACGGAGCAGAGAAAAGGAGCATGCATGATATTCTAAGTTAAACCGAATGAGGCAATTAACCTTACGTTAAATCTAAATTGTATATTGTAATCTAATTGTAATGCTTTCAGATTATCGCATTGTCAAGACGGCACGAGGAGGTTACTCGCTATTTCTGGGGTCTCACTCATATTGGCCAACCAGGAAGAACTTGACTGGTAGATTGACGTGGTACTGTTCCAAGAAGTCTAACCAGAAGTGCAGAGCCTCAGTCAGGACGTATAATCAGCAGATTATGTACAATTACGACGTACATAATCATAATTAATTTCATAACTCATTATTGGTCTTCGAGTTAGCCACGTTTAGATAGCGTACGGTCGGCACAAGGAATATGCTAAAATTAAGGCGATATTCGGAAAAATTATGCTGAAGCGAGATAGCAATGAGAAAAACGACGCGCGCGGGAGCGAGACCGATTTTGCAGATTAGGCAAAAAAAAACACAAAATCACTTCGTATTAAAAAACTACAGCGATTTTAAAGAAATGCTTCTATACGATCCTAAATATTATTGGTGTCCACTAATTAAACCAATTTCCAATAGTGTAAGTAACCCCATTTAAGAATAATCTTGAATTTTTATATTATATTTTTTCGAGGTCTTTTCGAAAAGAAAAAGTGTCGAGGCAAAATCATAAAATCGTGTTTTTGAAACTATACGAATCTAGATAAAGGTATGAAGAAATATATATCTTATTACCAGATTTTTAACAACTGTAACCGTCCTATAGTTTTAAATCAAAAAGTCCATATTTTTCCGAGTAGCGCCTTAATGTACGTCAAAACTGGCAATCTCGGGACGCCCTGAGAGCCGAGACCTCAAACACAAGAAACGTAGCAGACGCGAAGACCAATCATTAACCTAAGGCTTATTATAAAAGAGTAACTTATTCGGAACTTAATCTGCGTTCGAGAACGATACTTGTGTGAAAATTGCTTAGATAAAAATGTATCTGGTAATTTAGTTAGTCACTGTAAGAAGAGATTAAACAAGTGTTCGATGTTTGTCTAGCTAGACCATTAACACTGAGGTGATCGCCTTTCGTGGAGCCTATAAAGTCAAAGTCAAAGTTTATTCCATTTAGATTGTTATTTACAATACTTGTGAACGTCATAAAAGCTACGCCATCGGTTCGCAAACCCATTCTTACCCATACTCATATGTGTGCATAATAATGGGTGTTTACTATGTATAATAAATAAGTATGTATTTACAAACAAAAAGTATTTAAGTACCTATATATTTATCCGTTATCAAGTTTTCCATGATACAGTTTCTTAATGAAATTAAAATGGGCTTAGATAATTGGTGTGAATGTAAGAAGTTGATAGATATAAGGACGTTGGGCGCACAAGTGAAACGAGCCGATGCTAGTAACGCACTGGTTTATTTGACAGCTGATGTCACACAAGTTATACTTGGTGGTCGCAGCCACCTACATATGTATATACATACATAACAGAAGTAATTTATTTATTTATTATTAATAAAATAACTTCTCTATCTAAAATTTTATTGATTGCTTTACTTCATCTCCTTTACTATTTTTTCCTATCAATTATAGAAATACATCCGACCATAAACCGAGACCATAAAATCGTCTATAGCTCATGAACCTAAATTATAAGTTTTACACAGGTTTAGATTTATTGCTTTTGTTATACATATTCTATTGAAAGCGTTTAAAAACGAACTTATTTGTTTTTTGTAGTTCAGTTCCATATGACGGCCAAAGGCAACTATATCCTGCTGTATGAAGGCCATAAATTCTCTGTCATTAACAAGAATCCTCAGAACAAGCTCCTCCGTTGGAACTGCTCCGAAAAAAGAAGCCAAGGATGTTCTGCCTCCGTGAAGACCGTAGATAGGAGAATATTACCAGTTTTTTTTTTATTTATATAAAACTGGGCAGGCATTTGCCCACCATCTTGTTTGTTAACAGACAGGTATTTCTTTTTTTTGTAGCGGCTACTATTGCGGCAAATGAAATAGTCTTCTATGGTAACGTCATTGTTTTGATTTAATCTATCAAAATTACCACGATTAGGACCACTTTCTAATAAATCTTTTTCGTTCGTTGTAGCACTTCACATCGTGCAGTCACTGAGAGGGAATTACATGGTTTGTTACAATGGGCACACCTACTGGACCCAGAGTCGGCAACCTGACGTCCACAAGCTAAGACGCTGGTACTGCTCCAAGTACACTAGTAAGAAATGCCGCGTTACCATACAAACTTTGAATGGATCCGTAATGAGGATGTTCGGAGAGCACAACCATCCCAGGAACGACGATTTAGTTAAGTTTATGATACATAACCGAAAAGTAAATTTTTCGCATATGAACAAGCCTCAGTCACTGGGCAGAAGGTACTTTTGAACTTAGGAATGAATGTTCTCGTGATTTGTGTCTAGTCATTACTGTGTATGTTATCATTGGTAGGTAGGTAATATATAAATTATAGGTGTTTGTGAACGTCATATCTTCGTCAGTTTCTTTCCCTTTCATTGTTTTGTTATTACAGCTACTAAAGTTGGCATAACATCAATCATGATTTATATTATAAATCATGATTGATGTTGGTGTTTTCCTGGAAAACAAAGATTTAATGTAAATCATATTCTTTATTTTAGTGCCAGCACATTTTTATAAATAAAAGAGGTAGCCGGTATGTAGGTAGTAGGATGTTGTACATAGGAGACAACAAGTACAGATAATATTAAGACTTCTAGGAGTAAAGTGAGATCGAGTTGCGCCACTCACAGGAGGTTTGGCAGCCAGGCGATGGTGTAACCATTGATACCGGCATAGTCTACTTTAAAGGTGAACATACGATATTCGATCCGGCACGGAACTGGATGAATGAATGTGTATCGATGACCCATACATTTAATAATAATGTTCTTTCAAGTACTTTTCACTTTTGTTAAACCAAAAATCATGCACATGACATACATACATACATGACAACCTGCTGACCCGTTTTCTCTATCCTTACCAATATGCAGTGAAAATATGAAATACAGCGATTAACTGCAAAATTCGATTTATTTGTATTATTTCTATTAGAAAAATAAATAAGTTTAGCCGCCTCTGTGGACTAGTGGTTCACACCACCGACTTTAGACGCATAGGTCCCGTGTTCGATTCTCAGTAGGGGTACGTATTGTATTCGGTTTGGTTGGTGGTAGGACTTGATTTAGTCCGCCTGGCTAGCTATCACCATCTTATCAAGGTTTGACGCCATAACAATTATGTTTTCAGCATTATTGTGTTCCGGCAGTTAGAGATCCGATAGGGCGTTTGTGCACTACACTGAATTTTACCGATCCGGGAAAAAACGGATGCTTGTATTTTAATTATTAATCATTTATATTAGTAATTAATTAAATACAAGCATCAGTTTTTTTCCGGATCGGTAAAATTCAGTGGTAGTGCACAAACGCCCATAGCCAGTTTCTCAGTGATTGAAAATTATCTATCGTACCTCTAAGGCTATCGTATCTCTAACTGCCGGAACACAATAACGCTGGAAACATAATTGTTATGGCAACAAATTTAGATAAATCATAAATCTTTATTTTGCTTATTATAAGATGGTGATAACTAAGTAGCCAGGCGGACTAAGAACGGTCCTACAGCCAACCAAACCGAATACAAATATGTATCCCCACTGAGAATCGAACATCTGGCATTAAGACGTTGTACTATACAGGATTTCTCATTTAAGGAGATACCGCGGTGACGTATACGTCTGCGTGCAGCTGCGCTTCAATTGTAAATATATAAAAATTTAACTGCATTTAAAAGTGACTAGTGATCGTGAATTTTGAAATATCTACGCGAAAAGTTAATCAATATAGTACGCAGATACAAATATTTATACATCTTGAAAGGAAAAGTCAGCTGCGATCCGAAACGAACACTCGGCGTCGCAGATGCATAGCCATAGCAAAGCGCTGCGATGCGTATGCGACGCCGTGATGCCGGCCGGCTCATGTGGTGCCGGCACAGATTACTAAATAGTTACTAGTAACAAATGCTGCACTCCGCTAAGCCATTTAAATAAATAGCAACTCTAATGTTAACGCAATAAAGTGGAATTCAGCTTGTACGGCGCAAATTATGAACGGCCGCTCGTTGCATCTCTTTCTATCGCATATATTCTAGCTCTTTTGCGGACCTAATTTCTATGGATATTCACCTCCGGCTATTATATATTTATAATAGCCGGCCGGATATTTGCGCGCAAGTATATTGCGCGCGCAAGTGACAGACGCCCGGTGCCGGTGTGAATTGCTTTATGACGCAGCGTGCTGCAGATGCAACGCGTCGTGTTGCTCACACTTCCGGCGTGTGGTAGCTTAAAAAGAACCCTATAATTTCCCCACACCGGAAAAAGACAGAAACTTTGTTCACTTTCCATTTGTTGTTCTATGAAACTCAACAAATGTTTTGTATTTGTGGAAGTATGGGAATGTGAAAAAAATTTCATAGTTCTTTTAATGATAATCGGAAAATCATACATAAGGGTATGATACATTTGACACACAAACTATTGTAGATATATACTGTCAGTTTTATTTAAATGGCCATTAAGTGAGCATGTTCAAGTGTTAATTGGACGACTTTTAGCATACTCACTTACCGGCGTGGAATTTCGGCGCACTATTGCGACGACTGCTTTCGGCGCCAGTCATTGGTTTAATGTAAATCAGCCATTAATTTTTTTTCAGGACCGAAACCTATTTTCTTTGATGGCGGTGGAGGGAAAACAATTCTTTTCGTTGACGGCATTCGATTTCGCACATATAATAACACATAACTTCGAATTCTTGGTACTGATGTTGAGTGTGTTAAGCAAGCCAGGAACCTGGGTATACTATTTGACGATAGGTTGCGATTCGAGAATCATGTTTTGAATTTGGTCAGAAGCTGCTTTTATAGGTTGAAAATCCTCTATAGGATTCGGAATTATCTCTCCGAAAAATCACGTATCACCTTATGTGAGTCGCTGATTTTATCGGTACTCAATTATGGCGATTTAGTGTATGGCCCCCGTTTATTGTCCGGATCTAAAAGGATGATACAGCGTGTTCAGAATGCTTGTGGCCGATTTTGTTTTAACATCCCTCCTCGTACACACGTGTCACCCTTTTTAAATAAAGCCTCCATCCTTAACATGGAGTCACGCAGGCGAATGCATCTTGCAATATTAATGTTCGACCTCATGAAATTTAAGAACCCAGAGTATTTGTACAATAAGCTGAATTTTCGCACACTTCACACACAGTATGGGTCAGGCGTTGGCAGGTCAACTCGCCCTCTATTGGCATGTCACGTGCACAGGACTGTGGCTTTTACAGGTAGTTTCCGCTACCAGGCGACTAAGTGCTGGAACAATATACCCCCTCCAATGAGGCAATTGACATCAAAATTTACATTCAAAAATAATTTTAAAATGGCACTATTAGAACAACAAAGTTTAAGTACGCACAAATAGTCGTTTGGTTGCGGATTCTGGTGATTTTAATTTTAATTTGATTGAATTTATTTATATTTATTTTTATTTTTAATTTCAATTTTTCAATTATTTTTATTTATTTTTTTTAATTTAATTTGTAATTTTGAACTGATATTAATTTTATGATTTTATTTAGTTTTATGAATAAATGCAAGGCATGATAATATATTTTATTTATATTACACTAAATGGCTTATTATTATTTGATTTTTTTATTTTTTTTTTTTATTTAGAAATTTTACAGTTTTACTTACTAATTCAATTTCAATTTTATCAAATTTAATTACTTATATTTTATTATTTTTTAATCAATTTTGTTAAATAGAATTAATAAAAGGGCGTCCGATTTTGTTAATGCGTCCCCTCGCGTTTTTCTACGGGCGAAAGCTGAAAACCAGTGTTTTGTTCTTTCGGGGCAATATATACGCTGAGCTTTTGCCTCTTTGCGTCGCTGTGACAAACATGCACACATATACCTGCTTAATTATATACCTGCTTTGTTAGTCAGTAAGTAGTTGGTTTGCTTCTCCTTCCTTTTCTTTTGTTTATGTGCATGTTATGTTTGTGATGCAAATAAATGATTTTATCTATCTATCTATCTATCTATATAATGGCGGCACGACGGGAGCGGGCAAAACAAGATGGCGGTGCACGACGCATGCGCGGTACAGCTGCCGAGCGGTTGTACACACGCTGGGAAACGAGATTATATACTACAAGGGCGAGCACACCACGTCCTCTGATCGCTTTGATATATAACGACATACTTTTATTGATTAGTAATTTAGATTTTTCCGCAGTAGTAACATAAATGAAAATATTATTCATTATATTCATCATATATTGATAAATTCATTGCAAAATGTTACAAGTTTTACTGTCTTAATTAATAAATGTTCTAAATAAAGTTTAAAGTAACTGCTATTACTTTTTATTACCTACTAAGTGGCTCTCCGCAGTTTTGGGTCGCAGGGAACAAAATCACTTAGAGTTGCTCAACGCACACCCGATTTATGTGTAAGGGTGGTATTCCACTTATCAAAAATCTTTGTCCAATATGCATTTGACCAAAGAAATTATCAATGAAACCATGAATTCGTCCTCGTCCAATTTCTTTGATCCAATATTTGATAAGTGGAATACCACCCTAAGGCAGCCTTGCACACTATCGACGACC
This sequence comes from Crambus lathoniellus, assembly GCA_949710035.1. NCBI lineage: Eukaryota > Metazoa > Arthropoda > Insecta > Lepidoptera > Crambidae > Crambus > Crambus lathoniellus. Next base: position 6,922,465 of record OX453307.1, on the reverse strand, counting down.
ATCTAGTCAAGTACACAAATGAATATACCTACAACTACAGCTTAAGTACATAACCATTGAACATTTGAAAGTAAACCATTATCAGTTTAATCTCTAATATTTTTCGCGTGCCGCTTTCCCGCTTCGCTGTCGCGGCTGTCTGGCCGGTGTAATGGTTTAAAGAATGACTCACGCTACACACCGTGCTGGTTCCGAGCCGAGGGTATCGTCTGTGATATTTTGTATGGACACACATGGTATACCGAGCGACATACCAGTGTCCTCCGAGCAACGTAATTTTAAGTAATTAATTAAAAAATTCAACGTAATTTTTCTTTCGTTCAAAGCAGGCGGTAGTCAAAGAAGATTGCAGCTGTTCTATGTTCCTGTATGCAATAATAATGTGACTTTTAATGATCCCTTGTTTAGAATGTGTAGGTCTTATAATAATAATGTAAAAAAACTTAGATTTATTTTCTCAGAGTGTTTACTCGTTTAATAGGTCTACGAAAGAGCTTTGTGCAGAACATTAATTAATTGTGGTGTATTAATGTACAAAGACAAAGCTTTATTAATCTGTAGTGTTTTAAATGCTTCTAAATAGTCAGTTTAAGTAGAACTTTTTTTTCCTTCTTTGCATTGTATGTAAACGCTGTGTACAACTTTTATAGAAAATCAATTTAAATGTATTTTTTTTCTTATCTATAATCTTATGAAAACGAATGAAATTGTTTTTTGTAGTTGTGCCTTTATTAAATAAAATAAAATAAGGCTAGGATTCTCGACCGAAATAGGCACGCACACTTGCTCGGCCGCGCGCGATACACTTTGCGCGGACGCAGCGGCAGCTGGCAGTGAACTGTGAACTCGCGACCGCCTTGCGAATCGAAAATCACTTAAAATTCAATCAAAAACTAAATAATAAATAATTTACACTTATGACGGCCGGAATCCCTCGGCTATTCAAAGACAATTACTTTCGTATATTTTTCATTAACTAAAACCAAGTACCTATACAGCAAGTGATAGGGTATTTGGAATACGATTAGACGGATGTTTTATACAGAGTCATCAAATTTAAAAAATGACCATCATATAATAGTAAGGTTACTTTCCATCACAATACAGAATACCGCTTAAATTAAGTACAATTTTGCTTATTACCTAAAACAGTAAACAATTTTCAACTAAACAAGGAGTCAAATAGTTTAATGGATACACTAATCTTAATATTATTCACATTATATTAAAGGATGAATAAAAAGGAAACTGCAAGCTGCGCCGTATATTCAAATCTATAAGTATTAACAAATAAAAGGAATTTTTGAATAAATAATAAGTAAAACAAAAATTAGAAAAATTGCTGTTACTGTAAGACACGAGTTCCAAAATTACTATGAGACACACCAGCTCGCTCACAAAACTATATACTATTATAAACCATATCCCGAACACCTTTAACACAATTAGACATGAGCAGACCCACCCCACTGGCAGCACCCGTTCACGAGCATGACACATGAGCCAGCCATCTCGCTTCGCTCAACCATAATATTTTAGGGAACACAGACACCTAGCTCGGAAGAAGTAAGTACTTCCCTTTTCGCTGAATATCCGGCAAAGCATACTGCCTCCACAAACGAAAGGTCGTGGGTTCAAGTCCCATCGGAGCTGCTTGTGAGACGGGTCGATTTTTTCTTAATATAAGGTAGCTTCTTCATTTTTAGTTTTTCAGTAATCATGTGTTTTTGTTTCGCAGGCTTCTCCGAATGCAAAACTACTATATCTCACAAAGGGAAGCTGATGATAGAAATAGAAAACTTCAAGTTTTATAGAAAAAGCACCAGCGGATTGAGAACCAGATGGGTCTGTTCAACCCACCATGGGAAAGGCTGCAGTGCGTGCCTGTATACCGTCAATGGTGAAATTGACACCGTCAAAAACAACCACTGTCATGAACGTCCTTAGAGTCTAGACAAGGTGTGGCATTCGTTGAAATAAGAGGTTTTATGCATACCCCGCACAGCGATTTAAATCAGATCTGCTCGCGTGCGTAGATCTGGGTCCTTCTTTTTAATCAACTGGAACGCAATACTAGTGTTAAGGTGGTTTATTTTTAACTTGACTGTTTGATAAATAAGTTGCTTATGTATGACAAATAAAGCTTCTTTCATCGATACCTTAGTTCTGTTAACAAAAGCTCTTAGTAAAGCTTATCATGGATAGATAGTTTATTTAGTTAGATTTAATTGGTGTGATTGTACGTATTTAAAATTTAATTCCATCTTATAGTTACTTGGGCAGCGACGAGGGCTGGCAAACCTATAGCTTTCATCAACAGCTATACTTTTTACAGCGATGGCAGAAGCATCACCACCAATGGAAGGCGCTATACAAGCCACTTGTACAGGCAGCAGCCGTGTTATGCATATTGTGTATAACATTGTTGGTTTCAATGAATGGCCATCAATTTAATAATGTGATTGATTGATGAATCTAAACAGTGATTTATGATATAATATAAAAAAATGGGGTGTAGTGCACAGGTACATAGGTAGTAGTTTTTATTTACCCTATGGTAGTGTGGCTGTGTCATGGACACGGCGCGCGGCGGCCGTGTGTTGTACGTGAATAAGTTTACGTACGGATTCGAACCGATGCATGGCGTAGCTTCTATGACCTAATCGAAAAGTGCCTTATCGCCATGGCCTCAAAAAAAGTCAATTTACCTCATCTCCGAACTTGGGAACAAATTAATCAATATTAGTCATTATTGATGCTCTAGAGTAGATGTTGTCGCAAGACATAGAAACAGGAATAAACTAGAAACATATGTTAATAAATAAAATAAATTTTCAGTGACATGGGTTCAAACTGCTAAAGGGAAACGGCTGGCTCTTATCGACGGATTTTCATACGCCATGCATTCCAGGAAGTCCAAAAAAGAAATATGGCGGTGCACCAGTCGAACCAACTGGGCCTGTAAATCCCGCTTCTACATCAACCCCGAGGATCACAGCATCCTCTACACTCCCATGGAACATACCCATGAAAAGCCTAAGTACTTGATCCGCGATGGTGTTTTCATTAGACTTTAGACATTTAAATGTTTTTTGCGGTTAGCATGAGAAATTTTACTTGCACTTCCGAAAGGTCGAATTATTTTATGTTCAGATTAAACGTGTTTCTTAGTCGATTCAAAACTAATCCCCATTTTAAGTTAAATGTTCGTATAAATTCAAACTGAGAACGGTCTACTCGTTCAAATCAGCTATAGGTTAAACAGTCATCCTTACTGGGATTTATGGTTGGTCCATTATTAATTATGAGACGTTTTCTATGGTAAAGCACATTTCCTCAGACACGCAAAGATATTGCCGTTACCTGAAAGCCGTAATTTGTCACTTGCGTTTTATTAATTTATTATTCACAGTGATAAAGCGTTAACCACATAGCCGATGGTGAGCGAGCTAAGCAGAGCGATGTGACGTGTAACGCAACTCGCAAGGCTTATTTTCCTATAAAAATCCCTATCCCTCACTAACTTCTATTGGTGTTGTGCGGCTGACTATGTCTCGCTCTCTCTCAGGACGGACGGAACCAGGGTGCCTACCATCAACTCTTATTGCGGTTTTGTTGAGGACCTAAACTGATCTGCTTCGCTTATTCGTACCACGACAGCTTAATATCAATGACAGCGATTCAGTGATCATTCAATGATATTTCACAGTCGCTAAGCTGTCAAGAACTCTTATTTGACTTATAACCCGGTCGATTTAACATGACACCTGCAGGTTATACCCGCCCCTCTCACTCTCTGGGCATGACAGAGTCGAGTGAAAGAGACGGGTAGAAGAAATAAGGACACAAATCGTTCGGTCATTCACATTTAGCAATTCATTTGCGATCCAGTTTTTAGAAGGTCACAGTACGAAAGAAAGCAATTCATTTTAGTAACCTATTCTGCATCGCGCTATTTTTGAATCGCTGTCTTAAACTTGATGGTAGGCACCCAGGGCTTTGGAAGTGTATTTTTTTTGCGTTTAATATTATAAGTTTTCTAATAAAACAGTTTCTTTGATATTTTTTATTATTTTAGGAATAAGTTAAAATTAAACGTATGATATTTGTATGACTGAAACTACTTAATTGCATGAGAACACAATCAGCAAGATTATTTGGCTTGTTGATTGGGCATGTGATACAACTTTATTATCACGATTTACTGGAGGTTTTATTTTTAACTGCCAAATACTTTAGCTTTCCATACCTACCATATTGTTTTAATGCATTTTCTTTCAAGGTGCCCAATGAAAAAAAAAAATCCGAACCAAATATTTTCATTTCAGTAGTGACATTAGTCAAATCTCGGTACACCGGCAGGAACCTGGTTATTTACAATGATCACACATATTATTGTAAGCGGGAGAACAAGAAGTCGAATCATTTTATTTGGTCCTGTTCTACTCACAACTTGAAAGGGATGCAACGCATCAAGTTAAAGTTGGATGAGAACTTTGCTTTTATCGCACTTGAGGACAACCATACTCACCCGCCTGCTAAGTACTTTATTCACGATGGGCAGTATGTCAAGTATGATTGATAGAATATTGTTGTGATTATGCCTGCCTTAAGGCGAGGATTCCCGGCCGAAATAAGAACGCTAACGCTTGCTCACCCGCGCTCGATACACTTCACGCGGACGCAGCGGCAGCCGGCAATGAACTGTGAACTCGCGAGCGCCCCGCGAATCGAAAATCACTTAAAATTCAATTAAAAATTAAATAACAATAAATTTAAACTTATGACAGCTTTTCGGCTGATTCCCTCGGCTATTCAAAGACAATTATTTTCGTATATTTTTCATTAACTAAAACCAAGAATACTGCAAGTAATAGGATATTTGGATTACGATTAGACGGATGTTTGGGATTTTATTTGACACAGTTAAATATCACCAATCGAAAAAAAAACGGCCGGAAGCACTAGATAAAGAACTGTAAAATAACATATATTTTTTCCAAATTTTGAGTACTTGTGGTTTGCGAGTAATCCATAATTTAAAATACCCTATTTTCGGGAATCGGCGCCTTAATGTAAGGCAAGAGGTACAAACTTTATGATTGTTCACACATACTCCTTAATCCTAAAAATATTCTAGATACGTAGACAGATAGATTGATTATCATCTGTTTTATTTACTAATAGAGAGACTCAATTATGGCATAGCGCAAAAGATGAACTTAAGAATTGTTACTTAATTAAATAGGTAAGGTATGTTTAATAATCTGTTTATTTCAGAAGACGCTAAGCTGATCCCGTTGGAAAGTGGGGGCCACCTGCTTCGCATAGGCAACTACTCATACTCCACTAACAGGAAATGTTTAGAAGGTTGCATCACCTGGTACTGCTCCAAGAGGATCAGCAAGAAATGCCCCGTGCGCGTGAAGATGTTCGCTGGGACGGTCCTGGCCGTGGTCGGCGCCCACAGTCACACGGAGGACGGGGGTTAAAAGTCACAGCCGTGACGGAGAAATAAGTACAAGGGAAAGTGCTTTGTGGAGCAGACAAACGGTTGAATTGAATGTGCTCATTCATAACAAGAGTCGACTTGAATGTTATACATATTGGCGCGCACGTACCTACTTGTAATGGTGTTGTAGTGTAACTGTTGATTGTGTTGTCTGAATTACATAAAAAATAAAAATAAATAGTAATCTTATGTTCTGTCGACTGCTAATCACTATCACTACTTAGTATAAAACAAAGGCGCTCTCCGCCTATGTCTCTCAGTTTCTAAGTGTGACTCAGCCTCCAACCCAGGCCTTGTAAGTCGTCCCAATTTAAAGTTTTTTTTTTTATTTTAATTTGAAATGTTGTACCTACTAAAGCCTCCCCTTAAGTGGAAGGAGCTACGCTCCGCCCATTACAAGTCTAGAAATAGACTCCTAGTGCTCTTCAACGTCGTTTTATGATATTATTCGTCTCCTGACTTTATTTTCTCTACATTAGTACAACCATTATAAAAAATAAAAGAACTTGCGAAGATACAATGGCCATAATACTCCTTCTAACTGCCAATTTACTCCAAAATATGCCTTTGTAAAGTATGTGTTGATGAATGTTTTATGTCGTATGTGTTGGGCCCGACCCAATATTCTCTCCTTTCGCTAGACAGCAGGCAGAAGCGTCGGCACACCTTCTAGTCAATTTAACAATAGGAAAACCATTAAAGAAAAACTTAAGATTCATAAGTAACTCACCGGATTGCTAGGAAAAACATACTCACCGTTAATACACTCTATCACTCGAATTATTCATTGACCTAAGAACTGATTTAGTAGTGAGTTGGAGATCGAGAGGAGTTGATAAAGAGCGTCCTCTTTATCAACTCCCGAGCTATTAATATATCCTACTTTTATTTGGCGTCCACCCTTAGGCGCGCTCTAGACCCGAAACCCTAACCCACACTCCTCTTTCTTAGCGTCCTCGCCATCCCTTCCCAACCGTTTATTTCTTTATCTTTTACTATAAATCTTTGTTCCCTGAATTCAGAATTCAGACTCAAGTTTTGTACAATGACTCAAGGGCGTCTGTAACTTGATAAAAGCCACGCAAAAGCATCATAATCATCATGTCAGCCGAACGAAGCAAAAGCATTTATATTAAGAAATTTGTTATTTATTGCATTTTTCCAAATGAGTCTTTGTTCTCTAATTTACAAATGGCAGCCTATTTTGTTAGTCGTCAGGAACTTTCGAAGTCTTTGCTAGAGGAGTTTAAATTTTCTTCATTTGTTTTTTTTAATTCATCTAATAGTAATCTTATATTTGTCATAGTGCAGCTGACCATAAATGGATTCATTTATGCACCGTAGATAAGAGATCAGTATCGACAAAATAATAAATGATAGTTTTTCTTAACCAATCGTTACTTTAAGCGAAGCTGTGTGTGATTTATTTGACCAAGTTGAAGACAGTATTAATAGCATTGGCTGTAAAATCTGAACTATAAATTTAATGAAATGTGATCTTATCATTTTGGTATTTTATTTCAAGTGGAAATCGTAGAAAGTCGGCGCGGTAAGATTTTGCTGAAGTACAAAGGCTTCACATTCAGCCAGCACAGTATTAATGGGCCCAGAACGAGGTGGGTCTGTTCCACACATAGCAGGCGAGGCTGCAGAGCGAATCTCCACACCGTTCATAATCAAGTCGTGAAGATCAAGAACATTCATATTCATTGAGTCTTCGATGTATTTACGGAACGATTATTTACCTAAACTAATGGTCGCCAAATCATCTGCATTAAATAATAAATGATAGTTTTAACAATTAAAAGTGTTTTAACAACTTGTTTCTTTATGAATAATAAAGCAATTTTATATTTTTTAATGAAAAAACTTTCATTTTTGATTGATCCAAACAAGTTGAAGACAAATATATTTTCTAATAAAATGTAGTTGTTAATAAATTATAAATTATGAGTTGTTGTCTTTTTTTTAGTCGAATTCCTGCAAAGTCAGCGCGGGAAGCCATTGATTAAGTTCCGGGGCTTCACATTTTGCTACCATAGGACCACTGGGATAAAAACGAGGTAAATCTGTTCAACGCATTACCGGCAAGTTTTAAGGGCCACTTATTCGTAGTTGAGTACCATTTCTGTGTATTTATGATTCCCATAAAGTAGTTTCAGTATGTTAGTGTTTTAGCAGTATCGCGTTAGGTAACGGACAATTAAAAGTTAAAATAAGAGGAGAGTTAGTAAAGGAAAACAATTGAGTAGAAGTTAACAGCCAAATTTATTAAACGTAAACGGAGAATAGAATTAGTGGTACCGCGGTTAACGGAGGGACTCGCGGAAGGGATGAATATGACGCGAATATGGAGAGGTTCATGTTCGTGGAGACGGCATAATAGGGAACCGCCCCGCAGGTCACAACGCTCATCATTGGAAGCGCGCGTGGCAGGAGGCACATCAGTAGATGGCGATTCCGGAGGCACGTGGTAGGAGAAACATCCCGTGTAGTACGTGACGAAACGTAACTGCATCTGGGTAGGAAGACGTCGATAATGTCCTCGAGAATGGTAGACTGAGTGGAGATCACTTGTAGGCAGTTTATAGACTAACTGTATGTCACTTGTAAACCATTTGTGGACTGAAGCAATATTGTAGACTGTAGGAAGGCTAAGTATGGAATGATCAGTCATCTAGACTGGGGCCGTATTTATACCCGAGCTCAACTTGTTCTAGAGTTATCTGAAAACTTAATTAGATTTTGATTATAGAAGCTAATTTACAGAGTTTTTATTAGAAAAACTAACTCCTAAATATCCGTAGAGTATGTTTGACAGACGTATCAAAGAAAAATAAAAAAGTGACAGTGTCAAATAAAATATTTTATCAATAATAAATTAAAGTGTATTATAAGTGGAAAATCAAGCTAAAAGTTTTGCAGCAACGTCTAGGATCGCTGGAAAAATAGTAAGTTTCCATAATTACTACGCTTTGTAGTAGAAATAGTTGCTAACCGTCTGTCAACCTTACGCTACCAAAAACATATATTTTAGGTAATAATACGGTAAGAAAACGTAAGCAGGTAAAGATTTACGTTACAGGAGATATTGTAACATACCAGTCACCAAAAAAAAAATTTTGAATCTACTTATAAATGCTAGCTGCGCAGCGCGTATTTAACCACCGTTGGCGTTATCAAAAAACTAAAACATCACAACCTACACCTATAAAATAGTCAGTACCAGAACTAATTCATGTTTTCTTTTTAGTAAAATTTGTAAAGAGCCAGCGTGGGAAACTCCAGCTGAAAATCGGTGAGTTCACCTACTGCATACAGTCAAGCAGCAGCGTGAAGACCAGGTGGGTCTGCTCCACACATAACAGCAAAGGGTGCAAGGCACACGTCTACACGTTGAACGATATGGAGCATACTGTACTCAAGATAAACCATGAGCATTTACATAGAGATAAAAAATGAGAAGGTGATGTTCTGATGTCGACTGTGAATGATTATGTCAAAATAAGTTCTCGGGACACTCGTAGTGGCGCTTCAAATTGCCACACAAAATTAGCTGTCATTTGTATGGAGACAGCCTGTCCAGTGTGTAATAATAGAGGTCTGTGCATCCCCTGAAACAGTTGTAACGATGTCGATTCGTACCAGTTATTATGGGTGGTTAAAAACTCCATGATGGCTGGAAACTCCATCAAGTTCTACATACTGGCCATTAATTTTATCGAATCCTATCCTGTTCTTTCAATTCAAATTCAAAATCTTCGTTTCACGTGCCCTGTTCAGCATTTTTGATTGAGTTATACCAAAACCACCAAGCCGTACAGAGCTCGCGGAGCATTACCAGTTTTTTATATCAGTTTGAGCTGTTTGATTATATTAATATTAAAGTGGAACCCTTGACCCTTGGAAAGGGGTAAGTTTTCATAATCATACCCACTACTACCTACCTACCTACCTACTTTTTGTTATTCATGTATTTTTTTATCTTGTTGTTACAGTTCTTAATTCTACCCTTACAATAAAACAAATCAAGCCCCTATAAACATCTTTTTTATTCATATCTATCTAACTAAATACTGGGCGGCGACTTCCGACGTTCCGGCTAGTGTACCACTGGCCGACGAGGACGTCCCGTCACACAGTATGTAGAGCAGGTAGAGCAGTCCCATCGTTTATTCTCGCCTAGCGACGACGTTCTTTGAGAAAATAAGAATTATTGTCAAAGGACATCATCTTTTTTGGTCCAAAGAAAGTGCCGGCCAAAAATAAAAGGGTGTGATTCTGATAGATCTTGCGTCCCTTAACATTTATTGTTATGGCAACTTTTAATCGAAATTAGTTTTAGCTAATATAATTATCTTTATTTTAAGCGAATGAATGTAGAACTGCTCATTCCGTGCTAACCTATGTGTTTTTGTGAATGTTGTAATGTAAACTTTTTTGTTAAATGTGTAAATTGGTAATAAATAAAATAAAAAAACTTCATTTTTTTAAGTTAGAAAAGTCTGACATGGGGACTCGTATCTGCCTACATCTTGCCCTGCAACGCCAAAATGGCGATACTCAATACGCACAAAAATATTTTAGGACAGTCAGCCAGTAAAAGTCAGTGTTAGATAATACAATCATAAAACTACAAGGAGTACATAATCATAGAAATATTTTCTTTTTTGCCATAAAGAGTACGCAATTTGTGTAAGTGCACCAAGTTTCTTTTATTCGTATCAAATGATTAGTAAGCTATTACTTTGGTATGACGAGGTTTAGTGTTCAACAAACATCAATAAATTTAAAAACGGTTAAAACTCTGCAACTGTAAATGTTAATTATCTTTCATATCAAAGTATTGATGGATGATGACGGAACTATATTTTTAAAGAAGTCATTATCAGCGCCTCTAGCGGCGAGTAGCGCGCTTATACAGTTTTCATACAAATTGACATAAATACGGAATCGCGATAGTTTGCGTTTGCTTGACATAAAAACTTACACTAGGCGTACAGGGTGCCTACCATCAACTCTTATTGCGGTTTTGTTTAGGACCTAAGCTGATCTGCTTCGCTTATTATATTCGTACCACGACAGCTTAACATCAATGACAGCGATTCAGTGATCATTCAATGACATTTCACAGCCGCTGAGCTGTCATCAACTCTTATTTGACTTATAACTCGGCCAAGCTAACATGACACCTGCAGGTTATACCCGTCCCTTTCACTCTCCGGGCATGACAGAATCGAGTGAAAGAGACGGGTAGAAGAAATAAGGACACAAATCGTTCGGTCATTCACATTTAGCAATTCATTTGCGATCCAGTTTTTAAAGAAGGTACGGTAAGTAGGTACGAAAGAAACCAATTCATTTTAGGAACCTATTCTGCATCGCGCTATTTTTAGATCGCTGTCTTAAAGTTGATGGTAGGCACCCAGGCCTCTGCTGCACAGTGGTGTAGACAGTTAAAACTTCAACGAATTAGGTTCTGGTTTAATTTAATAATTTTATCTTTGGGTTGCAGTTTCCTTCATCCTATCGAAGCGAGGAAATACTCATCTAAAATACGAAGGCCACACGTACAGGAGAGCGTTCAAGCAACCCACAGGAGACAGGGTCAGGTGGATCTGTACTAAGAGGAAGAACTGTCCAGCAAGACTGTGGACCGTAGACGAAGATAATTCGATCATTTGTAAGGGTAAACATGACCACACGGCATCGTCCTAGTTTTAGATCGAGTTTAATATTCTCAGTGACAATCTTTAGCTAATTTGTGGTTAGTAAAAGGGTTAATAGTACTTTAATTTAATAAAAGCTCTTAAACTTTTAATGTAAATGGTCACGTGCCTTCGTGAGACCTATTAACGGTATCAGGGTATCACGAAGCGTAAAAAATGTTGTGACGAATAATTATTGTTGTAAATTGTTATTTAGTTTATCTACTCCCATGCTATAATTCCTCTAATGAAAAGTCTGGCACAGTTAGCTTATAGCCAACACCCAGTATCGTAACTACCTACTGGTTGCTATGGTAACCATTATATCATCCAAACGGGTGTTATAATGTTGTACTGAATAACATTCTTTTTCATTATGCAACTCATTTAAAAAAAAGGACATTGTCAGGCACACGCGTTTTACTACCACAGCGCCTTTGACAGATGGGATACATCCGCCATTTTGTCGAAAATCTCTGGGACAGACAAGAGTACCTATACGGTTTCAGAACCTTTTACGGAAGATTCATTGTCATGGATGTAGATAAAGTCTTGTATGCAATTGTACATAATTAGGTATTAAAACACTCGTATGATACTATTATCACACTCGGCGGGTATTACCCTTCAGTAATACAACAGTTGCATAAATAACTAAAATAACATTTAGTCGGGTATAAAAAATAGTTAATTATTCTACAAATTATTATTTTTAATTGTAAGTACCTGTGTTAACTTCATCTTTCTATGGTGAAGGTGAAAGCTATGTCTATAAATAAACAAGAAGAACCAATTTTTTTAATGTTATTTATGTTTGTATTTGAAATGCGGAATGAAAATAAATATTTTTGTAACAAGTGTTTGAAAATTATTTTAATACATAAACACATACAGACCGTTTATTTTGAACTTGCAAGTAATTTAGAAACCATATTCTGCCAAACGTAACTGATTTTGTTAGCAGGATATGGTTTCGTAATTGCGAATATTTTATTTTAATTAATAGCTACAACTCAATACAAGAAAATGACTGTGGCGACATCTAGACGATGCGCACATAATCATTATGCGCACCGCCCCGAATATAATGGAGAAACTAGATCGCGCTTACGAAGTTCTTCAAAAACAACTTTGTATAGTATAACGAATCTCCGACATACAACCGTTAGACAGTTGTCCCCGGGCTAACAACACCTAGCCCGGAAGGAAGACATTCCATCAGTCTTCCTTTCGCAGTTGCGCCATCCCCCACAATGACAAAAACTATATAGAATACGATGTACTGATCAAATGATTTGTTTTCAGCAAAGTTTGCCATATCAAAACATGGGAAACCAATGATTGTCTTAGGCAATTACAGCTATAGGAAGCACCAAGTGACCACAAGGGGCGTGAGGTGGGCCTGCTCCAGCCACAAGCACTGCACCGCCTGCGTGCACACGGTCGACGGCGTCATCGTCAGGGTCGGGGGGTTCCATTCACATTGACAATTATTAGATGAAAAATGGATATAAACATTTTATTAGCACCACACACCAACCATAATACTGATTACAAATGGGAACATTAAATATTACTCAGTTGATTGTGTGTGGTTTTTACATTTAATTTTCCTTTATTATGTGTTTTAATCAAAGCAAGAGCATTTTTGGCTTCATCTCCATCTCCGTCTGTCTCCATTTTCTTATTATTTACCATATTTGTGCAGATGGTATACAATTTATTTACCAATGCACATATTCAACTTATATCAAGTTCGCTTACGTATTTAGCATAATGCAAGAACATTGTGAATAAAATATTTAACTACAATAAATAAAATACTGAAAGCCTTATAGATTAATTCTGCGTTTTTTCTTCTTCGTGTAGAAAAGAGGATAGTTTTTTTTTGTTTGTTTATAGTTTTAGTGTAGCCTTCGTTTGGCTTAAGTACATAGGAAGTAAACAGGATGGGTATTAGAGTACATTTATCTTTCAGAGGGAGGCAATGTAGATTCTGAGACACTGTGACAAAAAAATCAATGACAACGGAACCAATAGGAAAAGAATCAATAAAAATGGAACCAATGGGAATGGAATCAATAAAAATGGAACCAGTTTTCACCACATCTAAATATGGAAATCCAGTTTTAACTCTTGGTGGTTACAAGTATTACTCAAAACCAAGAAGAAATCTGAACAAAGAAAATAATGAAGTACGGTGGATATGCCTGAAGGGCCTGCAGAGCCTTCGTGCTCACCAGCCACGAACAAATTGTGGCGTGCATCAATGACCATACCCATGATCCGTAATGTCTTGGTTCAGATGATTAATACTGTAGTGAAGTATTCAGACTATTGCTATGCTTATTCGACTATATTCAAACACCTTTGTTGTGATTTTATATTATTTTTATGCATTCACAATGCAATTTTGTAAGTATAGGAAAAATGTGATAGTAAAAAACCACGAGCCCCATAAGTAGCTTTCAGGCGGGATTCGAACCCGCGCCTCCGGGAATCCGGCCCGATGCTCTGACCAACTAAGCTACCGAAAGGCTTACACGACTCGTCGAATTTTGCTATCACTTGTTACGCTGTAGGCCAGCGTAGCTTCATCAATGTAAGGAAACCCTCGCATCCGAAAGAAACATTTTTACAAATGTTTAACAATCGATTAAGATGAAACAGCCATATTGAGATTTTATATTATTTTTATGCATTCACAATGCAATTTTGTAAGTATAGGAAAAATGTGATAGTAAAAAACCACGAGCCCCATAAGTAGCTTTCAGGCGGGATTCGAACCCGCGCCTCCGGGAATCCGGCCCGATGCTCTGACCAACTAAGCTACCGAAAGGCTTACACGACTCGTCGAATTTTGCTATCACTTGTTACGCTGTAGGCCAGCGTTGCTTCATCAATGTAAGGAAACCCTCGCATCCGAAAGAAACATTTTTACAAATGTTTAACAATCGATTAAGATGAAACAGCCATATTGAGATTTTATATTATTTTAATGCATTCACAATGCAATTTTGTAAGTATAGGAAAAATGTGATAGTAAAAAACCACGAGCCCCATAAGTAGCTTTCAGGCGGGATTCGAACCCGCGCCTCCGGGAATCCGGCCCGATGCTCTGACCAACTAAGCTACCGAAAGGCTTACACGACTCGTCGAATTTTGCTATCACTTGTTACGCTGTAGGCCAGCGTTGCTTCATCAATGTAAGGAAACCCTCGCATCCGAAAGAAACATTTTTACAAATGTTTAACAATCGATTAAGATGAAACAGCCATATTGAGATTTTATATTATTTTTATGCATTCACAATGCAATTTTGTAAGTATAGGAAAAATGTGATAGTAAAAAACGTGATAGTAAAAAACCACGAGCCCCATAAGTAGCTTTCAGGCGGGATTCGAACCCGCGCCTCCGGGAATCCGGCCCGATGCTCTGACCAACTAAGCTACCGAAAGGCTTACACGACTCGTCGAATTTTGCTATCACTTGTTACGCTGTAGGCCAGCGTTGCTTCATCAATGTAAGGAAACCCTCGCATCCGAAAGAAACTTTAGAGAGTTTTTTACTATCACATTTTTCCTATACCTTTGTTGTGTTTGTTGGGCTGTAGGTCCTATTATTAAGAATAAACTATTATCTGTAGCAATTAAGTTTTCATTGCATTATTCTAGACTAATGTTAAATTTGACTGGCAAATTAGGGTTTCACCTCAGAATGAGAGATAATAAGTTGCAAACTCACGTACACCTTCATTTTGGTGTTCTAAAAGCTGTCTTTAAATTCACATAAAATCTTGTGTCTGCGTCGTAAGTTATTCAAGGTTAAATGTCACAAAAATCTGTTTGTAGAACATAAAATTTGCGACAAATTTTGTATAATTTTTTTTTTATACGCCCAACCGTTTTTGAGATAGAGAGCGATGAGCCTATCTATAGTCATATAATAAAATCGTAACGAGGCCAATTCTGTTCATTTAATATATTTTTTTTAAAGAGTAATTGCTACATGTTATAGTACATTACAGCCGAGGACAGGTAAGTAAGAAATTACATTGTCGAGGATGGTTTGAAGCACGAGCCGCAGGCGAGGGCTTTAATCATTCGAGGCAAGGTAATTTGCCATTATACATTATTCTACACCCAAAACCATAGATTTTGGATTTTTTGTCTTTATTTGTTTATTTGTTTGTTTGTAAGTTTGTATGTTGTATGTGTATGTTGCTATTAATCTTAGATACAATTCATCACGCTTTCTCACAAAGGGGTTAGGCAGAAACTCTATATTAAATAAAATCGAAAGGTTTTATCAAAAGGAATTAACTTCAATGCCGCCCGTTTTCTAATCTGAGCTATCACAACTTTGGAAACGGTTGCGAAATTTGCCTTGGTATTCTAATGACATTGTAACAGTATCAGTCCGTCTTACGAATTTTCGATCTGACGGTCACGTGTCCTGATGACGCGAGCTTAACATTTTTTACCTATCACAAAAAGTGCACAACGCCGCTAAAGAAGTTTTCACTTCAAAAACAATAAATTAATTTAATTATTATTTTTACTTTTTGCATTCACAAAACGACTCAGTAGCTCAGTGGGTTCGAGTCCCATCAGAGCTAGTTGTGAGACGGGTCGATTTTTTCTAATACTATATTTTCAATATTTTGAATTTGATTGTTTTATAGAATAATTCTATCACTTTAGAGCTGCCCTAGTCAAATGTTATTTGTACTTAAAATAACTGCTGTAATAGAGACTATTTTAAATGAAGCGTACAAATTGTTTTAGACACCGATACGAATTTTCATAATTTTTTTTTTATTATTTATTGTTTAATATATGTACCTAATTGTTAACAAAATTATGTCCGAATCTAAAAAATTCTACGTATTTTTTTCGAAGTGTTAAATCCTATTCAATACAGTAAAGTCCTATTAAAGTACTATTCAATTAAACTTTTTAACTGATTTACAGTCTGTAACTATGTATTTTTGTTTTTTTTTTGCAGATTTAGTTCCGCAGTTCACCGAATCAGCTAAAGGAAATCCTGTTATAATTTTAGATGGGTATAAGTTCAGATTGAAAAGGGATTCGAGGGTGCAGAACAAATACAATGTGCGTTGGGTCTGCTCAACCGAGAAGCATGGCTGTAAGGCTAAGCTTATGACTGTGGAGAAAATCGTGGTCTCCATCGACAATGTTCACAACCACCCGCGACCCAAGACTAAGAAGAAGTCGAAAAATAAAGAACAGAAGAAGAAAGAATCGGATTACAGCTCCGATTCTGAGTAGCACCCTATTTTTTATTTTTTCAAATAATATACATTTTGTCCTTCTTTAAAAAACTTAAAATTCTAGTACTGTATTCTATCGTAGTAACTAGCTTCTGCGATAGTTTAATCAATGATAGTTTTGTATTCTGGTTATGTTTGACTAACTAACTAAAGTATACCTAGTCACGTCATGATTTTAATCTTTACTTTTTTGCATTCACAATGCAATTTTTATCATCGAAAAATTGTAAATGAAGTATTTTAGAAAAAATCAACCCGTCTTACAACCAACCAGCAGAGCAGTCGCCCGGATAGCGAAAGGTCGTGGGTTCGTGTTCCATCGGAGCTGGTTGTGAGAGGGTCGGATTTTTTCTAAAATACTTCATTTTCAATTTAAATTCTTAAATTCATTATATTCAACATTAATATTTAAAATATAAACTGGATGTCATAGTGATTTAGATATAGTTAATTTTTCGTCAGTAAATTTATTCCGTAATTATTCGTATTATCAGTAGATAACAATAATAGGTATACTTACAATAGAAAATTAGTGTTAGAAAAAAATCCGTATTAATTAAATCCTACCTAATAAATTGCAATATTGTTTTTCTCTATAATGTCTTTTATCCTACTTTTTTTAAATCTTGTCGAGTATTACAGTTATTCTTTAATGAGATATTATATTACACATATTATTATAGCAGATGTAATTATGTAATAATATTAATAATTAATTAATTGAAGTATCTATAATCTATATCACATGTACGAGCATGTACGTACACAATAATTTAATCAGTGTCTTCAATTAAATTTAAAAAGGTTTGAGCTCTTTTATTGATTTTAGCCATAGTTTTACCTGTACCTCGAATACCAGGGTTATTTAACGTGTTTACAAGTAATGACTTCCAATAACGAGCCAGCTATGGAAGTCATAGAAGTCGGCTTTCACCGCGTCCTTGAAACGGTGCCGAGGGCGTCCGCGGAAGTGGGAAAACAATAAGTTACGAAACGAAAGATTCTTAGCCTTGAAAAATGGAAAATGAAGTATTTAGAAAAAATCGACCCGTCTCACAACTAGCTCCGATGGGACATAGTTGTGAGACGGGTCGATTTTTTCTAAATACTTCATTTTCCATTTTTCAGTAATAAAAATTGCATTGTGAATGCAAAAAACAAAAAATTTAAATAAATTCTTAGCCTTGTTTGTTTAGACTTAAAATGATATTGTGGAACAGCATACAAATTTGCAATCGGTACAGTACGGTACGGTACCTTTCATGCATTTTTAGTTTACAAATCGCTCGCTTGTGGCGCTAATCGTAGCGATCTACGTTCCGTAATACGAATATGTGTTTTGGGAGCGATTAATTGTTAGTTGTCGCGATTGCAACTGTCACTTTAAGATCGGTAATAAGCATGCGGAAACTGTGATGTTGGTTTTAATCTCTGACTATGAATGTAAACAGTTTTTTAACGGGGTATATATTTTTCAGATGATGTTCACTTTTCGGTATCACGCCATGGCACGCGTCTGCTGCATTACAATGGGTACACATATGGGATTAAAGCATGTAGAGCTTCTAAAGTATTCTGGAGATGTTCTACCCACTCTTCTAGGGGATGCACCGCGTACCTTCATACAATAGATAATATAATCGTCAAGACAAAAGATTGTCATAATCATCATCAGCCGTACTAATTCTATTAAATATTGGTTAATTAAATTAATTTTTCGCTAATAATAATAATCCTACTAATCCTACTAATATTATAAATGTGAAAGTTTGGATGTTTGGATGTTTGGATGTTTGGATGTTTGTTACTCAATCACGCCAAAACGGCTGAACGGATTTGGCTGAAATTTGGAACACAGATACTTTGTAGCCTGGAGAGGAACATAGGCTACTTTTTATCCTGGAAAAATGTCACATTCCCGCGGGATAACGTCATGTAGTTCACGCGGGCGAAGCCGCGGGCGGAAAGCTAGTATTACATAATTATTCATGTTAGCTGGATGGGTATGTATTTAAATGTCTAAAATTAAAATACCTAAATCAAAATACCTATTTTTTTAAAATACCTATGCAAATAACACCTACTTAAGAAACACCTAAGTTCAAAATACCGATTGGACTAAATACCCAATGTTTAAAATGTCTAATAGCTATAACACCAAACTTTGATTCACACACATTTTAAATACCAAATGGTCAAAATACCTAAAATTAGCCTAATATTTGAGTGGCTCGGAAGTCCTGTAGAACACGTGATAGGTTAGAAATTTAAGGCGATCGCTTCGCTGCGCTTCGCGATCGCCTTAAATTTCGTGGTTATTTTTTTTATCAAAGCAACCTATGGATTGTATTGATACAAAACATTATATTATGTTGTGTTTTTTTTGTATCCATACAACAGGTATGGATTGTTTCACAAAAAAATAATAGCGACGAAATTTAAGGCGATCGCTTCGCGTGTCACGTGTTCTACAGGACTTCCGAGGAATACAGGACTTTTCTACTAAACGTTTGTAGGTATTTTGAATTTAAGTGAAACAACCATTAGGTATTATGATTTTAGGTATTTTGAACGTAGGTGTTTTAACGTTAGGTATTTTGATTTTAGGTATTTAGATACGTACCCATTTTAAACTTTAGGTATTTTGAATTTAAGTTAAACAATCATTAGGTATTTTAATTTTCGGTATTTTGAACGTAGGTATTTTAATTTTAGGTAATTAGATACGTAGGGTACGTATCTGGATATGATTATATTCTTGGTGTTGGTAGACAATAGAAGATGTTTAAGAATACATGTTTAAATAAGATGTATAGCATTTATCAATTCAGTCCAGCCTGTTTATTTACATTATTTAACTCTGTCTCTTTACCTACTATCTTTTAGTTTTGTTGAGTTATTCATATTCATATAATTAGTTAATATTAATGTTCATATAATAAATAATATTAATTTTACTCTATCGTAATTTTTATTTAAAATAAAATCAAATGTTTCTTCTCATAACATTATAGCTTTTTGCATAATATTATAGCGGAAATTAAATAAAAATTCACAGATCTCGTGCGTCTCACGACCTTCGGGTACATTGAAAATGAAAACGCATGTGAAACTTATTCTTCTTCTAAAAGGGTATCAGTACCCCTAGTGTAAGTTTTTATGTCAAAAAACGCAAACTATCGCGAGTCCGTATTTATGTCAATTTGTATGAAAACTGTATCAGCGCCTCTAGCGGCGAGTAGCGCGCTTATGCAGTTTTCATACAAATTGACATAAATACGTACTCGCGATAGTTTGCGTTTGCTTGACATAAAAACTTACACTAGGGGTACAGATATCATGTTGGACTAGTACAAAAGACGTACGTAGCAGGACGTACTGCTCCACGCATATCAGCAAAGGTTGGAGAGCCTGCCTTTTCACCTTGGATGAGATCATCATCGAGATAAATGGCTCACATAATGAGAGCCTGTGATGTGAACATGTACAGACAACGTTAGAAAGTAAACTGGTGAATAATTGACGTGTATTGAGAATAAAAAAGGTAGATGCTATGCACAATTTTTTTTTATTAGTGACCCTTTTTTATTTACCTTGATTTATAGGTACTTTAACAATATTGACATACAAAATGATTAATGATGATGACATCGGTTGCATTAATAAATTTTGTTTTAGGTGGCCTGGAGTTCACGTACACCAAGAGGGGAAATCCCGTAATTGCGATAGACGGCTTCTTATTCACCAAACATACAACGAAGATGTACGGTGATGTTCATAAGGTCCGGTGGCGATGTTTGACGAACTTTATGAAGGGTTGTCCAGCAGCATTTTACACTGTAAATGGAGAAATAACTGATATTAAGAAGAATCATAATCATGAACTTTAAATAAACGGAGAAAAATATTCAACGTCTATTGGTTAAGTGGAGTTGCTGCTTCTTGGTAGGAGTTCCTAGGACTTCGCAATGACTCTTAAATACTATTCTTATTCACTCATTGGATGACCGTGCATTCAAGTCATTGAAGTGAAACACTTTTACAGGTGTTAATTTAAATATCTAGAGCTATCGTAATGACTCGAACAAATAATACTCACTTATTTATACTTATTTAAAATATACCTATTCTTATTTATTAAAACCGTTCTCTGTCCTTAATGTCTGACCGCCCGCGACAGAAAGAGGGTTTTTTTTTTTTTTTTTTTTTTGCGTCGAACGACCGACCGTTTCCTATTGAAACAATCGCTCATCCGGCAACCTTCCGGACTGCGGGGGAAGGAGGCAGTGAATCCTCATGGATACCATTACAGCCGGCTGTAATGGTTATGTCGGACTCTTACCGACTAAACACTGCCTGGAAACAGCTGTTACCTGGACGGGTATTTCAGCTTATCTAAGGCGACCACGCCCCGCGAGGGGCGTGGCGCAGGGCGTCACTCACCTAAGTGAAGTGCGCACTGAAAATGACCGACAACCTGAAGGGCTGACCGGCCATATGTGAATTTAGTACGTCCGACGTCCAAAGTGGGCGTGGCCGGGAATGAATGAAATTAGTTCGACTGACTCCCAGAAGGGGTAGTCGCCGATTGAGAGGGCTGGGGCTGACCTGAAGGGTCCTGTGAAAGTGACTGGGCTTGACCGGAGGGGTCCTGGGCTAAGACGGCTTCCTGGGCCTCCAATAGGCGGCTCAGGTTGGCCGTGGAATGGTGGCGGAATATTAATAATAATAATAATAATTGAATGGGAGGAAGTATAGAAATACATGTGAAAGCCCTAGTGAAGTATTCTTAATATTTTCTCGTTTATACTGATCAAGGATAATAGATAGTCATCATCATGATCATGATAGTATAAATAGTGAAAAGTGTTAATCCTTGGAACAATAAACTTCATGTTATTCAATGTTTCAGATGTCCCCACATTTACCACCAACTTAAAGGGGAATCCCATCATGAAATTGCATGGCTACTATTATACAAAACATATATCAAAAATAATTTCCTCGGAGTTCACCAAAATACGATGGAGATGTTTATCTGACTACATGAAAGGCTGCAGTGCTGTCATATACACCTTAAATAATACCATATTGTTAGCTAAAACTGTTCACAGTCATGGTCCTAAAGAATTAACGGAACGAAAGTAAATGTTTTTCTATAATTATAATTAATTATAATAAAATAAATAATAAAAAAATAACAATATGGAACATTGCATGATTTGTATTCACGTTATAAACTTGCATTAGATATTGTAAGGTTATTTATTTATTCGTTATTTCAAAGTTCTCATTTACTCCCATATTATTTGGCTGCGCCAATGTTGTCATATATTTGATTCTATCAATTTTTTATTTATTTAAATAAATACGCACCTACACACAAAACGCATCCTATACACATTTTTACATGGCAACATTCTCCCTCCCTACCTCAACCTCAGTGCAAAGTTATCAATGGCCGCGCGCGCATAATACTCCTGAATAAACTTATTTAAAAATAATAAAAACCGCAAGTACTGTGCTTTCAAAAACTCCCAAGTGTCGTGAATAGCTGGAGACAGTGAATCCCAACAAAATCTATCGTGTGTGCTGGATAGAACCACGATCTCAATCCCTGGAACAGGGCAGGCGCTGAGTCACATCAACGAGGTTAGTCCCGCCCTTCCAAGTGTTTGGTCCTTACGATCCTGATCCTCCCTACATATTAATAAATTCCCACTCTCTCACATCCACTCAACATCACAGCAACTCAACTCATTTACGCAATTTACTCTCTTTCAACCACGCTTACGCACCGCCATTATAGGTATCTAACTGTATTTAATCGCTCACATATAACATTATTTTACAAAAAATAATTATAAAAACTCAATTATTAGAATCATTTTATAGGTCAGTGTATATATTTCTAGTATATCGTTAAATTTTTGCTAAATAAATTGTAAATTCATTTCGTCGTTCACGCGCTAAATACCTACCTACCCGCCATTACTTGTAATACGCGCTGTCTTAATTATTTATCGCCAGGTGAACTTTCATCTGTTTTGCTTTAAACATCATATTATTTTAGTGCATTATTAATAACCACGATGGGAAAAGATAGTAAACAGGACGATGAAAGTTCGTGTGACGACCACGTCATGATAACTTTTTTAGAACAGAAAAAACAATGTTTGTTCCAAATAATCCAGGATGTTTATAACTTAAGCCTAAAGGTTTCCGACGATGTAACACGCACACAATTTCTAGCTAGGGCTCAATCTGTTGATAAAACGCGGTCAGATTATGTAGACACCGTAGATAAACTAATGATTGAAAAGCTCAGGGTAGACCCGGAAGTTCAGCCGAGTTATAGTATTCTTAATACATTTGATGAGTTATATTGTTACATTAAACAGGCGGAAACTACTCTGAAACAAGAACTTGAGGATAAAAGAAAAAATGATAATTTTAACACTAAATTACCGCCCCTCAATCTCATAGGTTTAGATGGTACCCCTTCTAAATGGCCAATTTTCTATGAAAATTTCCGTAGTGTTATACACACTAATACTCGCCTCACAAACGCTGAAAAAATCCAGTACTTAATTGGTTGCCTCTCTGGCAAGGCACTAAATGTATGCTCTGGAATCACCGCTACCTCTGAAAATTATAACATTATTTGGCAGGCTCTTCTAGCAAAATACCAGGATACTAGGGTACAGGCTACTATTTATCTAGAGCAAATGTTACAACAAAAGTCTGGACAGTCAGCTGACAATATGCTTGACAACTTTTGCTCCGCTGAAGCAGCTTTGCAACGCTTAAAAATTGATAACTTGTCAGACTTCATTATAACTCACATTGCATTAAGCAAGCTAGAAAAACCTATGCTTGACTTATTTGAACAAGCTCATAGACATGTCAATATTCCAAAATTTAATGAACTGAAAAAATTCTTAACTGAACAAAGTAAACTCCAAGTCCTCCACGCGCCATCATCATCACGCTCTCAATCTAATAATAATACTCGCACTCAATTTATTAAACCCGCACCGCAATTTAACAAAACTAAAACGTTTTGTACTCAATTTACCGCACCTCAACCTCAGACTTCCTATAAGTCTGACAGATCTGACACTAGTTCTCAGTCTCGACCATGTAAAGTGTGTAATTCTCAACAAGCTCACCCTCTGTTCAAGTGTGAATATTTCCTAAATCAAAGCACGCAAAAGCGCAACGATATTGTACGTCAAAATGCATTCTGTATTAATTGTTTAGGTTTTCACCATATAAGTGCATGTAAATCGTCAAACAGATGCTCGATTTGCAATCGCAAGCATCACTCATTATTGCATTTCGATACTCATTCAAATGCATCCCAATTCCCGCGATCAGCTGATAACACTCATAGTGATAACGGTAACTCGAATCGAACCCCGAACCCTGCGCTTCGACATGCGGACGCTTGCGCAGTGCCTCCGCCGCCGCCGCCGGCGCCGCACGGTTCTCACTCGCACTCCCCATCGCCGTGCTCAACTTCGACGAGTACCGCCCGCACGCATAGCGGACCGCAGCCACATTATTCTGTACCGCCACTGTCTATGCAACGCGCTCACGCAAATAATGATAACAACTTCGCACTCTCTGTTACTGTTCCCGCGCGCATTTCAAATTGTGATACGACAGTATTATTGCCAACCGCGATTGTAAACGTTCATAACGATAACAAAACAAGTCTAATGCGTTTATTTCTCGACACGGGATCGATGAGTAACTTCGTTACAAAATCCTGCTGCGAACGTTTAAATTTAAAGATAGCGCCCGCGCCTTCTATCGTTAAAGGTATCGGTCAAATCGAAAACCATTCTCCCGGAGTAACGCAATTTAAAATATACTCTCGCTTCGACTCGCGCTGTGTCTATACAGTTTGCGCTCGAGTCATAGACACGATTACGGACTTTTTACCCAACGCCGAAGTTGATAGGACAGAATTAGTGCATTTGCAACATTTGCCGATGGCTGATGAACATTATTACTCACCAGGTGAAATAGATTGTCTGATTGGCAGCGAATTATTCCCGCTTTTACTCGGATCAAATAAATCGACCTCACCGAACTCGTCGGTCGTAGGTATCGAAACTACTCTCGGATATGTAGCTATGGGAAAAGCCCAATGTTTTCCGCGCTCGCTCAACGCTTATTGTCGCACTCTTGACGAACCCGCTACTCTCGCGCACAGCTGTCACAAGACCTTCTTTTGTCATACGCAAGATAACGCGCTCGATGAATTAACGCAACGATTTTGGGAAATAGAAAACGTTCCTGATAAGACGCATTTCAGTCCCGATGATGAGGCTTGTGAAAAAATATTCCAATCAACTTACGCACGTGATAACTCCGGCAGATACACTGTTAATCTCCCGTTCAAATACTCACCTGATGAATTAGGTTCTTCTTATTCTGCAGCAAAATACAGGCTGTTAAACCTAGAAAAGAAACTCGACTCACCCGATTTGCGCGCTGATTATAACGCAACTATTCAAACATATATTGACCAAGGATATTTATCCAAAATTTCAAATAATTTTCAAAACGCTCCCGCTCATTACCTATCGCACAGGGCCGTTTATCGTCCCGACAAAGAAACATCGAAAACTCGTATTGTCCTAGATGCTGGTTGCAAAACCACGTCGGGAAAATCTCTTAATGACTTACTTTATGTAGGGCCAATGTTACAAAATAATATTTTCGAATTACTTATCAAGCTTCGCATGTTCTCAACCGCGATAAGCGCAGACATTGAAAAAATGTATTTTCAAGTGAAACTTTCTCCAGATCATCACACGTTCCAACGAATCTTATTTAGATTCGATTCCTATTCACCGGTCGACATATATCAGTTCAATAGAGTCTGTTTTGGCGTGTCGAGTTCGCCTTATCTCGCAATGCGCGTCGTGCGTCAGCTCGCAGCTGACAGCCGCGGTTCGTACCCGCTCGCCGCTTATGAAGCCGAAAATCATATGTACGTCGATGATTATGTTAGCTCCGTTGATGGGGTAGACACCGCTGAAAAAACTTATAAAGAAATGGTCGCTATGTTTAAATCTGGAGGTTTTAATTTAGTTAAATGGATCTCAAATGATACCGAACTCATGTCGCGTATTCCATCCGCCTAGGGTTGCCAGGTATTTTTTTCAGAAATTCGGGACATGTACTTAAATTGAATAAAAAAATCGGGACAAATAATTTTGCCGCGGGACAACAAGAAATAAAAAGATAAAAAATTTAAAGTATATTTTAATGAATTATTGCTTTTATTGATAACGTTCCTTTTTTAAATAATATTGTTTGTCATATTTCAATTCACTTTTTGCTTTTTTCAGCAATTGTTCGTATTTTTTTCTTCTCAGAATTTTACAAGATAGTTGAAAATTGAATGTTACAGCAACTCCAATCGGATAAGTTTTTGTAAACTGCGATTTCGCACGTCTGTCCATTTAATATTCATTTGAGACAATACTCTCTACACAAAATAAAACTGAGAATAGGTACCTACTTAAAATGTTCAAAATTTTAAATTTCGTTAATTGTTTTTACCTACAGCATGGTCCACAGCTGCACACTGCTTAACCAAAAACACTGTGAACTACAATTAAAATAGGTATTCAAAATAATTGATTAAAATGTATATTCGGTTAAATATTACTCTGATTGTTTTGTTTTTTTGTCTAACTGAAAAATATCATAATGCGGGACACATACCTGTCCCGGCGGGACATTGTAAAAATCGGCTGTTTCGCGGGACGTCCCGCTAAAATCGGGACACTTGGCAACGCTAATCCGCACACAAAAGCCCGCTCGCTGTCAAGTTTGATGACGATCCAAATGCAGATACAAAAATAGTAGGTATGCAATGGCAACCTAATGATGACAATTTTCATTTTAAAACAAACATAGATTTTCCAGAGACTTGCACTAAACGTTCGATTCTCTCGGTCACTGCGCGTTTATTCGACCCGCTAGGTCTCATTAGCCCGGTCGTCGCTTATATGAAACTACTCATACAAGAATGTTGGAAATTACAGCTTTCTTGGGATGAAGAAGTCCCTGATTTCATTCTTTCCAAATGGAAACGATTCCACAAGGAACTTTCGCATTTATCGGAATTAAAAATACCGCGTCATATTGGCATAACGTCTACAGTTAGAATAACTTTGATTGGGTTCGCTGATGCCAGCCAGCAGTGCTACGGTGCTGCCATATATATACGCGTTGATACCAATGAAAACTCACCCGCACGCTCTGTGAAATTACTCACCGCTAAATCTAAAGTTTCCAATCCCAATAAGACACTCGCTCGCTTAGAACTCTGCTCCGCAGTATTGCTCGCAAAATTGATAAGTTATGTTCGCGATGTTCTCAATAAGCGCTGTAATATAAATAAAATTTACGCATTTTCTGACTCCACGGTGACACTTACCTGGATCCACTCGCCCGCTCATAAGTTTCATACTTTCGTAGCTAACCGCATCGCTCAAATAAACGAGTTTTTACCCGCAAGCCACTGGTTTCACGTTCGTGGTGTACAAAATCCCGCAGACATAGTTTCTCGCCCTGTAACGCCAACAGGATTATTAGATAACGCACTTTGGTTCCATGGTCCGCAGTGGTTGTCCGCTCCGGTCAACACGTGGCCTGTAAAAGAATATAAAATTAATAATAATGAAATATTAGAGTCACAGGAAACTAAAACTATATCACTTCACGCGCAAACTACATCTATGATGGAAAATACTCACCCAATACATTATCTCGCCGAACGATGCTCGAAATGGATTAAATTCATTCGCTCGTTCGTATACGTACTTCGCTTCTCAAAGTTAATCAAATCTCAAGGCGTGATAACATTAGACGATTTGGAAAACGCGGAACACTATGTGTTACGCTACGAACAGTCTTAATTTTTTTCTCACGAGCTCGACGCTCTTAATAATAATAAAATATGCCCAAACAAAACAATTTTAAAACTTCGCCCCTTTGTTGACGACAAAGGTATCATAAGAGTAGGCGGTAGACTTACCCATTCTCAATTGGACTTTAATCAAAAACATCCAATTTTAATGTCCGCTAAAAGTAAAATCGCGTCACTCTTGGTAGATCATTATCATACATCGAACTTACATACAGGTCCCGCTTTAGTACTAGCTCTGATTAGGCAGAAATATTGGATTCTCGCCGCTCGCAATCTGATCCGTCAAAGAGTACAAAAGTGTAACTCATGTTTCAAGCTTAAACCGCGTTCAACAAACCCACCAATGGGCGACCTTCCCTCCATTAGGGTTTCTCAAGTAAAGGCATTCGTACACACGGCTGTTGATTACGCCGGACCTTTTTATATTACGCATATACGCAAGCGAGGAGTTAAAAGCCATAAGGCTTATATCTGTTTATTTGTTTGTCTCACGACGAAAGCGCTTCACTTAGAGTTGGTCTCCGACCTAAGCACGGATCTATTTCTTGCCGCGTTCAAACGCTTCATTTCACGCAGAGGTCCTGTCTCTATTTTGTATAGTGACGGAGGTACCAATTTTATTGGTGCGAAACGCAAATTAAGCGAAATTTATCCCCTTATACAGTCCACCGATTATAATAAGTATATGAATCATTATCTCACCCAACATAAAATCAAATTTCAACACAGCCCGCCGTATGGCCCTCATTTTAACGGCTTGAGTGAGACTAATGTCAGATCAGTAAAAACTCACTTATTTAAAGCTATCGGAAGTCAAATTCTCACCTATGAGGAATTTAATACAATTTTGGTTCAAATTGAAGGATTGTTAAATAGCCGTCCAATTTGTGTCTTGTCGTCAGATCCCTCTGATCTGTCTGCATTATGTCCTAGCCATTTTTTAAATATTACGCCACTCAAATATTTACCCGCAGAATATATTGATCCCGCTATCTCAGATAATAGATTAACCCGTTACCAACTTCTAAATAAAATCGTTCAAAGTTATTGGAAACGCTGGAGTATGGAGTACCTAACTTCTCTCCAACAACGCGACAAATGGAATACACCTTCCAAACCTGTGAGTGTGGGAACGGTTGTCATTATCAAGGATAATAATTCTCATCCAATGTTTTGGCCTCTCGCTGTTGTCTCAGAGGTTTTCCCCGGAAAAGATAATATAATTCGCGTCGTTAAAGTTAAAACTTCCTCGGGAAATTATATACGACCTGTAACTCGGCTTTGTCCACTACCTACTCAATAATTACTCTCATTTGTATAAACTTAGTTTTAAGACATGTAATTTAACCTCATTAATTAGATTTAATTTCAAGTTCAACGCAATGTAGAGGAAACCTCTAGGCCCCCCGAAGTTGGCTGCGCCAATGTTGTCATATATTTAATTCTATCAATTTTTTATTTATTTAAATAAATACGCACCTACACACAAAACGCATCCTATACACATTTTTACATGGCAACATTCTCCCTCCCTACCTCAACCTCAGTGCAAAGTTATCAATGGCCGCGCGCGCATAATACTCCTGAATAAACTTATTTAAAAATAATAAAAACCGCAAGTACTGTGCTTTCAAAAACTCCCAAGTGTCGTGAATAGCTGGAGACAGTGAATCCCAACAAAATCTATCGTGTGTGCTGGATAGAACCACGATCTCAATCCCTGGAACAGGGCAGGCGCTGAGTCACATCAACGAGGTTAGTCCCGCCCTTCCACAATAATAAAGAAACCTTATTTAAAAACAATAATAAAGAAACGGTAACTGACACTTACACGAAGTAAATACTTACACTATACAATTCATTTTGAATTTTGTGTCACAATTAAAACCAGGGCCGGTAGTAAACAGTTGGTGCCTGTTAAAAATAAGTAAAAAGAAAATACGAGAATCAGATATGATATCAAGACTTGAAGACTATTAACACAAACAATACCAATACTTTACTAAAACTTTTTTGTGTTACAGGTAATTCATTGCTAACATTAAACAGGGACGGGACTGTCATGAAATACGGTGACTTCCTCAACGTGTCAAAGGAAAAAGTGCAATGGCTGTGTGTGAACTGCTGTCGAAAATGTCGAGCGTACCTTTACACACAGAATGATACGATCGTTTACACCTACTTGACTCACAATCACCAACCCGACTACTCGAGCCTCGAATATTTAGGAAATGGTAAGTAATAATACTTCACTAACCTACTATAAATTAGAATTATCAACCTAATGATAACAATAATACTTTTCATTTCTCATATTCGGTAAGTGATGTAGGTATATTTAAACTGAGCAGTGGGTTAAGGCGATACTCGGAAAAATTATGCTGAAGCGAGATAGCAATGAGAAAACGACGCGCGCGGGAGCGAGACCGATTTTGCAGATTAGGCAAAAAAAACTCAAAATCACTTCGTATTAAAAAACTACAGCGATTTAAAAAAAATGCTTCTATACGATCCTCAATATTGTTGGTGTCCTCTAATTAAACCAATTTCCAATAGTGTAAGTAACCCCATTTAAGAATAATCTTGAATTTTCGTATTTTTTAGAGGTCTCTTCGAAGAGAAAAACTGTCGAGGCAAAATCAAAAAATCGTGTTTTTGAAACTATACGATTCTAGATAAAGGTATGAAGAAATATATATCTTATTACCAGATTTGTAACAACTGTAACCGTCCTATAGTTTTAAATCAAAAAGTCCATACTTTCTCCGAGTAGCGCCTTAAAAACTCTGCGTTCCACCCTAGGGTGGAAAATAATTTAAAAAATAGAACTGAATTTCATACTTGAACTATAGCCGCTCTCGCTAAGCTCGGGCGTCTAGATAACTCGTGTGGGAATTGCTTCCTTATAACCCTTGTCTAACAGTCTACTATTGTTACACTCGAAGATATAAATCTGTTGAACGAAGAAAAACAACGAAACTAAAAGAATGATAATAAAATCAGTGATTTTATTACTACATTGCAATCTCTTCCTGACAACCTAATCTAGTTTGACTAAATTAAATTAGGTATTGAAATAAAAATAGTGTAAAATTGCTGATCAATTCCACCAAAGGATAAAATTATGATAGAATTAAGAAGTCACTAAAGTATTATTGTTTCATTCCGATGATGTCACCCTAATGTTATAAAAGGTAAAGGGTTTGTAATTTGTTTTCCATGTCTCATATTCTGAAAGTAACTCCTAACTTGCCTAAAATGCGGGTTGAAAGTGGTATGTGGCGGCCCTAGGGCCGTTATGAAATTTAAAAAAGGAATAGGAGGGGAATGTCAAAATCTGTAATAGCATCTACACACGTTCCGATCCGACAGCCGATTTGGTCTGCTCCTAGAACAAATCTGCGCTACACACGTTCCGATTTAGTCTAGGAGCAGACCGAATCGGATCGGAGGTCGGATAGGAACGTGTGTAGAGTCTTATCTCTTTGGACATTTATTTACCAAAGGTATACAGGCAAACAGCCATGTTTTGCTTTTATATAAAATAAATAATATCGTAGAATTATTATTTTAATATCTAAAACATTGTTTTTTTAAAGAATGCGTTTTTAGAAACAGATAAAACCAAATAAGTTATTTGTAACATAAAAAAATCAGGCTATTAATTTCATGGAATTGCATAGAGTACGGGTTAAACACCAAACAATACTTAGATAAGACAAGACACCAAGTATGGACTTAGTTTCCCTTGCCTTCCTTAAAACAGAGAAAATGAACAAAAAAGTTATAGTCTTTCGAAAATTCCGCGGCCATAGGAAACATATTTTTTAGATTATTTCTGTTTATTTTTACTTTCCTCATATTCAAAATGAAAAGTAGATTGTTTACTTCGGGCGTATAGACCCATAACAGTCTCGAACTATCGGCGCCCTCACTTCGTTCGTGCGCCAAAACACTCGACTGTTATGGGTGCTATACATCCCTTGCTAAACAATCTACTATTATTAACTGACAAATCATAAAGTGCACCATATCCACTTTCAAGAATCCTTCTGAATTTTTCATTAAGTTGGTAACAACAACTTGACAACTCCACAGGCGCTTTCCAATTCGTCCAGAACAGCAGGGGCAATCGGGTCATCAAGATGAACAAGTACTTGTACTCCGTGCATGTCACTATGCAGATCATCGAGGGCATCCTGAAGACCAGGTGGTACTGCCAGTCGAGCCGACGCTACGGCTGCAAAGCTGTAATCTACACCATCAATGACGTCATCATCTCCTGCAAGCTCGACCATAACCACGGTCCCATAGAACCTTACAAATAAAATAGTTACCTACAGCTACCATCTACATCGTTATTTTCAGCTACCCACAAACCTCGTTTCGAAAGGTGTATTCCTTAGATGCTTCAAGATTTACACTCGGGCTTGCGACCATGGCAAGGCACTAAGAAGTGGCGATGCAGTGTCGTGATAAATACCGATGATAACCAGTTCCTAAAGATCCACGGAGAGCAAAACCACGTCTCTGCATCAATCCTACTTTTAGTTTAAAACCGCAGAATATGAAGTAAACAAGGCAGTTTTACAATCAGAAGTAGGTAATTCCTTATTTTGATAGATTTTTTCTGCGTTGTTCTGTTGAACATTGCTAGTTAGTTATCGTTATGCCCGAAGTCGCAAAACAAGGAACTGGTAGTGGCTATTTTTTTTATAAAATTGACTTAAAGTTCCAAAGAACGTATGAAGTTCATACTATAAAGTTACGCGGTATAGCCCCCCAGGGGCTGGGCACTCTGGGCAGGTTTGACCACAGATTTGATAGAATCACAGACTACTAATATACTACGTAACTATTTAGTAATTTGTGATACTACCATCGACCACAAATACATAGAATGGTTTGACAGCTGCCTTGAAGTAGTGTCATCTATTAGGAGATTTGGAACTAATTTTGACCTATCATCTGCCAAAAGAAAACTGCTCATTATACTGCCTGCCCCGTCACCACGCACCCCCACCCGAAACAGTTTCATATGTTTAGTATAAAATTATCGTATACTCGTAGTATGGGATCTCTATAAGAAATGGAGTACAGTCTAATTTAATTTAGCATTATTTCTTGGAGTTTCAACCGTTTGCAACAATATAACTGAAGTATTTTTTTTATTTCAGGCACTTTAGTGTTTTTGCCTAGCATAAGTGGGACACCATATGTAACGTACAAAAACTACTCTTTTTCATTCATTAATTCTGGAGGACGGCAACTCCTCTGCTCGAGCAGGCGCAGCAAGAAATGCAAGGCGAAGCTGAAGGTAGACGCTTTCGGTACAAGGGTAATAGAAGAATATAACGTACACACCCACCCTCCATTAAAATTTCATAGAACTGAACACGGAACTTATATCAAACTTGGGTAGATCGACATAAAACCTACCGACCTAAATTCAGTATAAATTTCTGATGTTAGTATAGTAACCATAAATTATTCTTTAAATTATCTAATCGCATATAAATGATACGTTTCGGCCTGTTTCATATGGTTCTTATTATAACACTAGAAATAAAACAATAGCTATTGTAAATCATGGTTGCACAAGGTGTCGGACTAGCTCTGACATTCCCCTGGAATGGTAATAAGACGCGCCAAGTACCCCCGGCGCGTATCACCGTAAGAAGGAGTAGATAGAGCTTAGAAAGGACGCAAGCACTGGGCGGAGACACGCTGATTACAACACATCCCACGTAATCTCCGTTCAAGTGCAGAGGGAGCACCCTGAAGATTTTGAGTTGAAGTTCCACATAACCCCGTCTTCTCCCCGAGCGGGGGAGTAAAGAAGGCGTAAAAAAATCGGGTGGGGCTGTTTGAGTGCACACGGCCGTTGGTTATACCGTGAAACGTCCACATCGGCAAATCGCTTTTAGTTTTAAAGATTTAAAGAAAAGCAGCTGCGAAGGTACGTCCAGTAAACGACGCCGATTCCGCGTGGACCTTTGGTACTGCTGTCGATTCCGCGAACACCTCTACCTCTGCCGCCGACCCCGCAAGCACCTCTACCGCTGCTGTACCTGTGTACATAACGAGTGAAGATATCAACCAGTCAATCTTTATGTCAAGCGTTTGTGCAGCGGTTGGTTTACAAAGTAACGCAGCCAAGCCTTGTTATACTCTCAAATGATTGCCGCCGCGCGCGCTGTATGACGTAACTTGATAGCCACCTGTAAAATGCAAAGGAAGTCAACAAAGGAATGTCCAAAAAATTGCAGCAGAAATCTTCAACGTTCTAAGAGAAACTATCAGAAACCGGTGTTTAAATAAAAGTTGTAAAGATGTACCAGGCCCTCCTCCAATATTAGATAAACAATATGAAGATGCGTTTTAATATGGCTTTAAGGAAGGAAGTCCCTAACGAAATAAGGACTTACAAATATACTCGTATGTAGCATATTATCTAAAAGAAAAAGGCCGTCAAAATCCATTTAGAAATGGAATGCCAGGAAAATCGTAGGTAATCCAGAAATTACTGAAAAAGCCTTCAAAAAGAAGAAAAAAGCAGTAAATCTATCCGGATCACTCTTAGAATTAGAAACTGATCAATATACAATTCGGGTGGAGACCAAATCGTAACTGATTATTAAATGTTTCCTTAGCCTGTGCGCCCGGATTAGGCAGACGTCCTACACATTTTATCGCCGTAACTCAGATTAGGCACACATGTGTACTCAGCAAACCAGTCAAAAAGTGTTGTTACAGTGTAATTAATACAGTTCCTGTACGCTCGGAGATGTGTCAAGTTGCATCAACAACTTGACACCCGTCAGTCTCGAACTTGTGGTGGCGGAAATCGAAATTTAAACTTTATTAATTACATTGTAACGTCATTTTTCGAGTGGTTGGCTGAGGCACATGTACCTAATCTGAGTAATATGTCGATATAATGTTTAGGACGACGTCTGTGTTCCTAATCCGATCGTACAGGTTAAACTTCGAATTCCGCCACTACAAGTTCGAGACTGACGGGTGTCACGTTCCATCAAATCTCCGAGCGTACAGGTAATGACATGTTAACGTTGTTTGTAACCTCTACGAAATTGACAGGTCTGAAACATTAAACTCATAACTTTACTCTCCTTTTAGTTTAACTCCTTTTCAAATCACTTCAGTTGGAAATACAGAGCAATAGTAGGTTGTACAACAAGTGCATAAAACGTACCATTTTACCCGAGACGTATATATCCATATATGGATAGTCAATTCCAGGGTAAAATGGGTTTTATGTACGAGTTATATACTCTGCTTTTCACTTCGAGTGTGAGGAAAATAAATAACAATTTGCAAAAAATTTATATGTGGCAGTGGCAGCAGAGTGACTTTAGCATAGATCGTAGTCCATAATGCTCTTGAAATACTTATTAATAAAACTACGCAAAATTTAATAAGTTTTCTAAGAGAAAACTCATAAAATTTGTCTAGTTTTATTAATTTAGTAATTTAACATGTATTATGTACAAAATTGAAGTAACAAGTTTATATAATGAAGTTTAATTGCATGTGTGACTGTTTACCTGACGACCTTTGTCTTAAAGTCTAAGACTTAGACGAAGATTTTACTTTATGCACTAGGGCATAAAAAGACCCAACATAAAGACGAACTTTACGAGCATGAGAAGTGAAATAGTAGATTGTACAACAAGTGCATAGCATAAATAGTACTATTTTACCCGAGACGTATATATCCACCCGAGCCGTAGGCGAGGATGGATAGTCAATTCGAGGGTAAAATGGGTTTTATGTACAAGTTATACACTCTGCTTTTCACTTTGAATGCGAGGAAAATAAATAACAATATTGCAAAAAAGAAAAAATAAAGACTTTGCCATATTAGCGGGAAGACTTTCTTTTTTTTTTATACGTGGCATTGGCAGTACAGTGACTTTAGCATGGATCGTAGTCCATAACGCTCTTGAAATACTTATTTCTTAGAAAACTCATTAATTTTGCCTAGTTTTATTTAGTAATTTAACATTGATTATGTACAAAATTGAAGATACAGAATGAAATAATAAGTTTATTTAACGAAGTTTAATTGCGTGAGTGGCTGTTTACCTGAAACCTTTGTCTAAGAGTCAGAGACTTAGACGAAGATTTTACTTTATGCACTAGAGCATAAAAAGCGATTTTATGCAGCCTATACCCAACATAAACACGAACTTTACGAGCATGAGAAGTGAAAAGGATATTTGTCTTTTTGCTTTTCTGTAAAAAAAGTTTTTCGTTTTAAACAATGCATTATCTCTCTTTTCAATGTTCTCTATCCTTTTCTATTTTCCTTTCTTTTGTTTTTCAACAAACCAACTACCTTTACTGCATTTAAATAACGATTTTAAAGAATTTTTCGATTCTAGACTACTCGATAAATAAATAATATGGCTTAAGATATAACTTGATATTTTTATTTGCAGTGGAATGCATTACATCTCGAAAGGGGAAGACTATGATACGCCTTGATGGTTTTACATACCGCTGTATCTACAATTTTAATTCGAAAAGGAGATGGGTCTGCTCAACGCATAGTTCTAAGGGGTGCCGCGCCGCCATCCGCACTTTAAACGACGAGATTTTTAGCATCAATGCTGAACACAATCACGATAAGAAGTAAATGTGATGCTCTACTTAACGGTTTCAGGGTGACGTCTTTCTAATTACGAGTAAAATTTAGTTTTTACTACCGATACGCGTTATAACTAAAAACGAGTTTAAACTGTCATATACTACCTACTAAAAACTAAGTTTTCCGATGTGGAGACGAATATGTGACAGAGTGTGTAGAGAAAACGCGTTGTACCTATAAATCGGGTTATAACAAAGTCAAAAATGCTGAAAATAATGTAAATCAAATATAAGAATGTGTATGTTTTAATTTTGAAGATGTCTTTTGTGTATTTTTTAACTGTTACTGTGTTTTTTAAACGAAATAAGATAAGAAACGGTCTGCATTAGAACAACTTTTTATTTGATAAATTTCAACTGGTCCTTGAGTTTGCAACATCAAGTTGTCATCATTTGAGCACTCAATAGACATTTTGACAAATGATTACAGGCTACTCCATGGGCAAATTCACTTCTTCAAATGACCACTTTTAATTGAGAAATAATTAATTGAGCCACAAAAAAATAATAAGTAAGCATCTAAAATACTGAAATGGACGCAAAGTCCACTACTTTTTGTCCATTTCAGTATTTTAGATGCTTAGTTAGTATTTTTGTGGGTAAGGTTAGGTTAGTTTGGTGATCAATTAATTACAACCCCTTTTAATTTAGTATTTTAAATATGTTTTCTATCAGTTCAAAAATTAAAGTCCTATTCCTTGTAAATAGTTTTTTTCTTCTGTCTTTCTATTCATCCTTTTTCTACTCTGATTGCATTTTATTGATCCTCTTTTTAGGGTTCCGTAGTCAACAAGGAACCCTTATAGTTTCGCCATATCCGTCTGTCCCCAGTCTAGCTCATAGACTCTTAGTACTAGAAAACTGTAATTTGGCATGAATATACATATTTATCACGTTAACAAAGTAGTAAAGTAAAATTTTGAAAAATATTTTTGTTTTAGGTTACCTCCCTACACGTGAAGTGGGTATGTAATTTTTTTTCTTGTCTACCCCATAGTGTGGGATGTCGTTGGATAGCAATTTCAAAAATATTGTGGGTTCGTAAAGACAGTAAGCGAGTCCGACCGACTCACACTTGGCCGATTTTTTTATGTTCTTTATCCTTTTCTATTTTTCTTTCTTATTTTGTTTTCAATAAACGAACTAACTTCACTGCATTTAAATAACATTTTATTTGACAAAAAAAATGGTTTGAGCAAACCACATAATTTGTTTCGATTCTAGACTACTCGATAAATAATAATATGGCTTAAGATATAACTTGATATTTTTTTATTTGCAGTGGAATACATAACATCTCGAAAGGGGAAGACTATGATACGCCTTGATGGTTTTACATACCGCTGTATCTACATGCTCAATTCGAGAAGGAGATGGGTCTGCTCAACGCATAATTCTAAGGGGTGCCGTGCCGACATCCACACCATTGACGACGAGATTATTAACATTAATGCATTACACAACCACAATAAGAAGTAGAATTGATGCTTCAGCAGTTTCTGTGTGGCGTCTTTTAATTGCGAGATTTTTGACTACCTATATTCTTTCTTTTTTCACACATTCACGATTAGAAGTAGATGCGACAAGCTACAGCAGTTGTGGGTGACATCTTTCAATTGCAAGTAAATATTTGTTTTAACTGGAGCAAACGCTTTTTTAACTAAAAACGGCTTATAGCTGGAATCCCTCGATCCACTTAAACCCGAGGCAAAGATCCATTGATGGATGTTTTCGCACTCTTTTTCCACTTTAATCCTTGATCCAGGATTTTTTGCAAAGTGGATTTCTTAGCACTAACATTGTGTCTGAAAATCCATGGCTGACACATGCAATCTTCGGTAAAAAACGGATGATTGTCTTGTGCACATTTTTCGTCTTTTTACTCGCACGTGCAGCGCAGTTTAGGGTTCGAAACATTGAAAGTACACGAAATAAATAAATTATAAATAATTTATGATTAAAATACAATCATCCGTTTTTCTCCGGACGGTAAAATTCCGTGTAGTGCCCAAGCGCACTTAGTGTGCGTTTGACCAACTTTTTATTTGGGTTATCTCAACTGGTGCTTGAACTGTAGCATCAAATTGACGATTTATAAATTTCTGCACTGAAAAACCCTTTGACAAACTCAAACTCAAACAAAAACTTTTTATTCAAACAGATATGAAAAGTCTTCAGATTCATCCAACATTATTTTTGTTCTACTCCCTTAGAAAATCTTTTAACAAATAAATTAAGGTTACTTCATGGGCTAAGTCACCACTTCAAATGTTTACTTTAAATTTACAGTGGATTACATATTACTTCCTAAAAGGGGAAGAGGTGAGTCTGCTCAACGAACTATACTAATGGCGGTATTACACGGTTCACTTCTGCAATTCAATTTGGATGAAGCAACCAAATTGAACAATGTAAACGTAAAAGTGAATCATTCAATGTCAATTTTCAATCACATTCAATCGCGTTGAAAGAATTGAGCTTGGTCAATATTTTCACTGTTGCGTTCAACGAAAGTTGAACGTGTAAACATAAGAATTGCATGATTCAGTAGTTTTTCATTCTCAATGTGCTACCTGATTGGGTAGACATTTTCAAGCAATGCGAATTGAATGGTTCACTTTACGCCTTCTCTTCTGCGCCTTTCAACCAAAGTGAATCCATTTGATTGAACCGTGTAATATCGGCATATGGAGTGACGCGCCGACATCCGCACCGTCGACGATAAGATAATTAGCATCAATGATTCACACAATCACAATAAGAAGTAGACGTTATACTACAGTACTTTCTGGATGACTGTTCTCACAAATTGCGAGAGCTATTCGTATTACCACATAAATAGGCTAGAGGCTAAACACGGCTTAGATTTCTGCGCGAACTGATCATATAAATAAAACACTTTCACGGATTTTTCACGCATTTATTTAACAACTTGGTTAAAATTTTTGTTGTTTTTAAAGGTTTTTTGGTTTATCCGACGTTTCGGCACCTTTCCAGGCTAGAGGCTCTT
The DNA here is from genome assembly GCA_949710035.1 of Crambus lathoniellus. Lineage (NCBI taxonomy): Eukaryota > Metazoa > Arthropoda > Insecta > Lepidoptera > Crambidae > Crambus > Crambus lathoniellus. Next base: position 6,883,312 of record OX453307.1, on the reverse strand, counting down.
AAAAGCGGTTCGTTCGTAATCTTTCTGCTAAATTAGGACTAAGAAATATCATTTCTATTACTATGTTTGAGAAGAGACATATAAAATTTGAGCCGGCCTCAACCATACATTTATGAATATTGTTAAAACCTTTCGCCTTCGCTTTCGCCCGGGCACTGAAAGGTCGTGGGTTCGAGTTCCATCGGAGCTAAGTAGTTGTAGTTTAGACGGGTCGATTTTTTCTAGTTCTTCATTATCAATACTTTCAATCAAAATATTTGAGTTGCTTCTTTTCTAAAACTTCATTTTCAATAATAAAAGTTGCATTGTGAATACAAAAAAGTAAAAATACCTAATTTGAAAGATTTTGATGTTTGGAATAAATTGTCTCTAAAATTTTTTTTCTTCGTCTCACACTGATAGAAATTAAAAAATGTTTTACGAAAAATGTTGTTTATATATTACTAGCGTATCCTCGCGGTTTCACCCGCGTGGTACCCGTTCCCGTGGGAATATCGGGATAAAATATAGCCTATGTCACTCGGGAAGAATGTATCTTTCTAATCAAACAATCAAATCTTTCCTCTTTATAATATTAGTATAGATAAATTTAAAATCGAGTGGAGTAGCTGATTCGAATCAAATTTCCCAAGGATTTTTATTAAATCAAAATAAGTATACATTCTCTGATTTTGAACTTCGATCGAGAAAAATCTAATTTATCATAGAATAATCATTTTCATATTTCCAGGTCATCAGATTGTTGAATTTGGTACAACCCACAAGAAGGCGACTGTATTATTTCTAGGTGGATACAAATACACTAAATGCGGATTTTATGGCATCAAGCAGCGCTGGAGATGCTCAAGTAAACATTCCGGGTGTCTGGCTACTATATACACTGTTGACGATCAGATCATAAGTATTAAAGATAACCACAATCATTAAGGGTCGATTTCACCAACTCTTATTCCAATAATAAATCGTCGTGATTGTACTAAATAAATGTTTTTGATTGATTGATTGATTGATTGATTCACTCACGAGTAAGCCCATTTTACATTTCACCAACATTTAACCTAAGGATAAAATCTCTATACTAGAATGAAATCTTAAACTACCGATTTCGGCCCAGTAAACTGTCATTTGTAGATTAGTCAAGTACTATAACAGCTTGTTACACTGTCACTGTCAAGTCAAGTCGATTCGTCCAAAACGTGCACGTGACAAACTACCTGTCTTGCTTGGGTGCGTAGCGTTTTCATTCAATTCATTCCTTCACCATTACAAAGTAACTATACGAGAGTATAGTAGATTGTATTACAAGGGAGCAAAATAATATATTTACGGCGAGGGCGCTATTTTGAATCCAGAGCGCAGTGAAGGATTCTAGAGTAGAATCTCGAGCGCAGCGAGGGATTCTAAAGTAGAATCCTGAACGCAGCGAGGGATTCAATATACGCCACCCGAGGTGAAAATAATTTTGCGGCCGAGTAATACACTCTGCTTTTCATCCCCCTCTATAAGAAAAGCAGTAAAGACAACTCAAACTACCTACCTTTCTTTGTCGTTCGGATACATCATAGCGCTAGTCGGGCAAGAAAAAAAAATTAAGTTTTGAAATAAAAAAAAATAAAAAAATATGTCCATCAGATTTCTTATAAGTATCTCCGGGGTTGCCGTAGGGGGGTTGAAAATTTTGTTAGATTTTAGCTACGACTCACCGTTTACGAGATATTCTCAATTTTATAAAATTCCGTTTTTGAAAATTTCTCGGTCCCGAAAAAAGTCCCGGCCCCATACAAAATCAGTTGAATTTTTTTTTAAGTACTGCACACCCTTTGCTACACTCCAACCAATGCTTCTTTAATTATGTTCTAAATTCAAATCTCATTGTTTTGGACCCTGTTATGAAGCTGTTCAAAATTCAAATCTCATTTATTCCCTCTTGTCATAACAGGTAAAAAATGAATCGTTTTGGACCCTGTTATTAGATAAAAAATCATCGCTTTTCGAATTGATGGGATGAAAAGATAATTATTTGCGTGGTGAAACGAAATTGAAGTTAACCATCGAGTAAATCGTTGAATAATGTTATGTTTGGGATAGCTACTTTCGTGTAAATTCAATGTTGGTGAAATCGGCCCTTGAACATAATAATATTTGTTTATCATTTATTTGACTGGCCCAATGAATAACCGCCCGTTAAGTACTTGTGCATTAAAGGACGATGGGCAAAATGGGCCCAACTACCATTAAACGTATGTTTACAGAGAATTACTCGTAATTTATATAGGAATCAGTTTTATTGGAGGTGGACCCAAGATACATATATTTATGACAACCTCCATGGATTTGTTCGTAATCTAGCATCCAAATTAGGCCTTAGTAATGTCTTAACTACGTATGAGGAGAGACTTATTAGATTTGAACTAGATACCCTCAGTATGAGGCGCAATATTGCTGATTTTTTGATTTTGTACAAGATTTTAAATTCCAAATTAGATAATGCAGATATTTTAAGCCATGTTCCATTGAAAACAACCCTGAAATCTAACCGCCGACAAGATTTATTCTCTGTGCCTTTGGCGAAAAACAATGTGTCTCTGAATAGTCCATTGATACGTATTTGCAGGCAATATAATACCCTAAGTAAAGAGCTTGATGTGTTTCATCAGACTCCTGGAACTTTTGTTAAAACTATTAAGGATAACATAAACTAGAACTCTTAACTAAAGTAAATTCATATCTTTAAGTAACTTCTAAATTTTAAATTCAATTCCATTTAAATGTTGTGCGCAGCTATTATTGAAATGCAAATTTAGTAATCATATAATTTTATGTAAGATTAGTGTCTAAGTACTTTAATGATTTGTATTTTGTTGCTGTACCAAAGAAATTAAAAAAAAAAAATGGCCGAGTGGTACACGCACTGGTTTTTAAGGTATCTCTGAGGTCTCGGGTTCGAACGAAATTTTCAATATTTTTTCGTGTCTGTGTGTATGTGGTAATACCCGTCGTTGTTTCCAATTGTCATGACACAGGGGCTTTAGCCACTTAGGTTGGGGATTGGAGCAATGTAGGTATGTGATTAATTTCAATATTTGTTATTATTATTTCTGCCAATCATCCTTTACATATTTGGTATGTGGTTTTATTTTCACACATTCACACACACACAAATACGCATACTCGCTCACCTACTAACTCACCGACAATTTTAAGATTATATTTCTTGTTCTTTTGTTTGGTAAAATGTTTGTTATATTATAATTTATAAGAAATCTTTGTAAGCAAGCTAAGAGTGGTGAGTCTTTCCCATAACAAGTATCTAAGACTGATGGGGAAGACTCAGAGCGAAATATTGTTAGTACGATTTCACGAATAAATGTTTTTTTTTTCTATTTCAATTTCTAATTTTGTCATAATGTTACATAATGGTGATCGAAATAATTTAGAAGTGTGAGAGTAATTAACATTTTAATAAAAACTAAGTAACTTCTGGTTTTCTTTCGTGTTCATTAACAACAAAGTCAACTCCGCTACACTTCGTTAGCTAAAAAAGTGCGGATCTGACAATTTCAAACCAAATGTATTTATTTTGGTCTAAGATTGGTAAAACACAACTAAAACGATAGGTTCCTATATTTCACATAGCACGAAGTTCCTAATATTTGTTTAATTCGCCGAGCAATATTAGCACCAAACTTGAATCTCATTTAACTAATAATAGTTGTTATATCCTCTTATCTTGAATTGAGATTTGTCACTCGACATAAGTGCTTTATTTGACGAACCTCAATTTGAGTATGCACCACGTTTGTACATTTGACTACGCAAAGTCAACTTGGCAACTATTTTTTGGTAACTTCATGCGAAAATTAACAACTCGAATACCTTTTATTTGCAGTGAAACCCATAACATCACAAAAGGGGAAATCTATGATACGATTTGATGGTTTTACATACTACTGTATCTACAAATCTATGTGGAAGAAAGGGGCAAGGAGTTGGGCCTGCTCGACGCACTATACAAAGGGTTGTAGCGCCCTAATTCGCACTTTGGACGACGTTATTGTCAGCGCCAACACATCACACAATCATGGCATCACATATCCACAGAACACAAGAAAGCGTAAGAAGTAGTGAGAGAGTGAGGCGAGCGTGTCCTTCTGAATTTCTACAAGTTGTCATGGCAACTAGCGTGTTTTCTATTCCACGCTTCATTCAGTACTAATTGTGTTACATGCTCCTTCTAACCTCTTTTAAGTTTTCTACGGTGGCATGATTGTGAAGTTTTCATTTGTATAAGCTATTAAAATTCTGAATAAAACACATAAACTTATTTTCATTTCGGTATGTAATAATAAACCCCTTGTCCCCTAGTCGTAATAGAAAAATAAAGATAATTATAATTATCTTTGATATGATTATCGCTGGAAATACAATTTAAACGATAAATTGTCAATTGAGAAGTTAAATTAGAATGCAAATGTAATGTAAAGGTTTATTACAAGTTTAATTGAAATTTATTATATTTTGTTAATGAATCTATTTAAAATGATTAAATTTTTTAACAGGTCATAAAAGAAATCTAAATTTAATACGACAGTGTATTGAGTATGCTAGTCATTAGCATTTAATTTTATTGTTATTTAAAAGTTCTACCCCCACTGGGAATCGAACCCGGGACCTCTGGGTCTGATACCGGTGGTGTGTACCACTAGACCACAGACAGAGGCGGTTAAAATACGAGTGTCTAACCCAAATTGCTATTGCAAACAAAGTAATATGGGTGCTGCAGCTGGGTAGGCAGGGAGCGGTTGCGTTGCGTGCTGCGTAAGCGTATGCGTAACCTGAGGGCCTACTCTGAAACGCAAAACCCGAAACTTTGGGATACCCGTCCCTCTCACTCTCGAGTCGTGACAGAATCGAGTGAAAGGGGCGGGGCTAACCGAAGTTTCGGATTAGCGTTTCAGAGTACGGTCCCTGGGACCGTACTCTGAAACGCAAATCCGAAACTTCGGTTAGCCCCCTCCCTTTCACTCGATTCTCTCACATCTGGGGAGTGAGAGGGACGGGTATAACGAAGTTTCGGGTTGTGCATTTCAGAGTAGGCCCTCGTGTCAGGGGTTCACGTGCGTCACTACGTGCGTGTCTACGCGCGTAGTGACGCATCTGGTATGCTTTGGCCTAAGGCCGAAACTACAAAATAAACAGGTACTGTAGACAATCTACATATAAAGTGCGCTCGAGCAACGCACACATCCGCTCACGGATACGATATCTCGGTCTGTCTTAGTCGAATCTTGTACAGTCAGCGTCAAATTGATATAAGCGTCTAGAGTAGTCAAAAAGATCTGAAAAACATAAAACCAATTTGATCTAGGCAATTCAAATCATCATATTGTTGTAAGCGCGCAAGGTGTTCAAAACATCTAGGCACTCATTGTTTCATATTTATATGAGCGGTCAGAGTGTTCAAAATCATCTAAGCAAACAAAGCTCTCAAAATATCTGTGCACTATGGTGTTGTACATTATGCATAGATGTTTTGATAGCTTTGTTTGCTTAGATAAATTTGAACACTCTGACCGCTCATATAAATATGAAACAATGAGTGCCTAGATGTTTTGAACACCTTGCGCGCTTAGAACAATATGATGATTTTAACTGCCTAGATCAAATTGGTTTTATGTTTTTCAGATCTTTTTGACTTCTCTAGACGCTTATATCAATTTGACGCTGACTGTACGGGCGCGAGTGTTTATAGCGATATACACGCATTTTTTATAAAAAGTGCAGTACATACATGAGATTGACTTCTGTACCTGTTTATTTTGTGCCGAAACCCACCGGACCGATGAACCTGGGTGCCTACCATCAACTTTAAGACAGCGATTCAAAAATAGCGCGATGCAGAATAGGTTCCTAAAATGAATTGCTATCTTTCGTACTATGACCTTCTAAAAACTGGATCGCAAATGAATTGCTAAATGTTAATGACCGAACGATTTGTGTCCTTTTTCTTCTACCCGTCTCTTTCACTCGATTCTGTCATGCCCGGAGAGTGAGAGGGACGGATATAACCTGCAGGTGTCATGTTAAATCGACGGGGTTATAAGTCAAATAAGAGTTCCTGACAGCTTAGCGACTGTGAAATGTCATGGATCGATCACTGAATCGCTGTCATTGATATTAAGCTGTCGTGGTAAGAATAAGCGAAGCAGATCAGTTTAGTTGCTAAACAAAACCGCAATAAGAGTTGGTGGTAAGCACCCTGATCGTCCGTCCGGTGGAACACAGAACTTATAATTTAAAAGGTCCCCTGATTGCAATGAGAAAATTACATAGCTTGTTTTTTACCTTTTCAGTGGTTAACTTTTTGCAGGCGGGTTTTTTGTTTCTTTATACTTAACTAGCTTTCCGCCCGCGGCTTCGCCCGCCTGGACTTCACGACGTTATCCCGCGGGAAGGTGATATTTTTCCGGGATAAAAAGTAGCCTATGTTCCTCTCCAAGCCACAAAGTATCTGTATTCAAAATTTCAGCCAAATCCGTTCAGCCGTTTTGGCGTAATTGAGTAACAAACAACACACACATCCAAACATCTAAACTTTCACATTTATAACATTAGTAGGAAGTAGGATATATACCTAAGTAAGATATTAGTATGATTATTCAATTTGGTTAAGCCGTTTCTGAGTTTTGGCGAGACTAACCAACAGCAACTTATTTTTATATTTATAGATTATGTTTTTACTTATTCATGAAATAAATCAAAATAATATGAAATATTCTTCCTATTCTGAATCAAGTGTTAATGGGTTAGGTATCACAATAAATTACACAATAATTAATATACAATTTCATTTATTCAAGTTTTGTGAATGTCCAGGATGCTACGCCATCGGTTCAGAAAACCCTACGGCGGGAGACCTTGTAACGAGGAGAACCGGCAAGAAACTCATCAAGGGGTGCAATTCTCCCTGCATCAAATACTTTTATTTCCATAAGACACGTCAGACATTTTCATTATTAAGTGTGAAATGCACAATGCATGTGTATTTAAATTACATATAACCATATTCAAATCAAATAAAAAAAAAACAAAAAATATTTATTCAGTAACATCACTTTATATTGATATAATAGTTTTAATACATTTACGACAGTAGAATATTGTGACAAAGAATAAAAATTCCAAAAGAAAGCTATTTGATGCTAATTGAAGTTTGTTCCGTATTAGATATTTAACAATTTATAACACCAATAATATCACTTTTCTCAATATAAAACATCATTATAATAATGGAATACTTAGCTTCTAGTTCCTGATGCAGAATGAGCCCCGCTCAGTCTTATCAAAATGACGTGAACAATTTAGTTTCATGTAGACCTTTATTCAAGTAACTGAATATTTTAACTTTTCCCTGCTTATACATTTATGAGATGTGTTTGTTTGTCAAAAACCATCCAGAGCTGTTTCCGCGTTTGTGTGATGTTCCTCGGACGCATAGCTGTAGACGTCCAAATAATTTAATAACTCCGTCGAGACAAACAGCACTGGCCTCTAGGAACAGTTATTCTATGGCTGTTAAAATATATAATAGACTGCCAAATGACTTTAAGATCCTAACAAAGAAACAATTCAGACAAAAACTAAAAAAAAACGTCTATAGTATGAGTGAGTACTTTGACGATAAAGTGTAACATTTGTATTGTATTGTATAAATGAAATAACTGAATTTGACATTAATAATTTCAGCTTGACATTAATTTTAATTATAATATATTTTATGTTTTTTTTTTCTTTTGCATGCCCAGGCTGGGTGAATGTGTCCTGCACTTTGATTTGTTAAGATCTTGATGTACCGCATGCTTGCGAAATAATTTTTTTTCTATAACTATGAATCCGGTGGGTTTCGTTTTGAAGATAACATTGTAAGTACCTTATTTATCATGTTTTCATTAATTAGTAGTTTGATTTGTGTCGGTGCCAAGTTATATAAATTTAGTAATTATTACATCTAAATTAATTATAATAGGAGATAAAATTGAACCTTATTTGTCATGTTTTCATTAAATAGTTTGTTTGATTACTACTCGTGGTAGGTAAAAAAAATAGAGGACGATTAAAAAGAATAAATAGTTTATTAGAGATTTGAGATTTTTTATTAACCCTGGCTCTATTTAAATAGAAGCTTTATAGTTTTGTTTCAAGCTAATTGACCAGTTTACTGCTTATAGCAGAATAGTTATATTTCCATATTATCCACTCTTAATCTCTCACGCTCATCGCGGAGTGGTATCGCGCAACGTTATTTAGGCGGATGGTTGTGCTTGTTGTGTCGGTCGATGATGGTGTGCCCGATGGTGACGACGACAGCGTGGCAATCCGTGTCGCGACTCTCGGTGCACAACCACCTGACCTTGGAGGAGCAGACAGAGCGCCGGGTGTAGTGGTAGCCGCGAACCGGCATGATCCTCGCTCCAATCTTCGAAGTGAAGAACGTCGGACGATCTAAAGAGAAATCACTTTATTTTTACCAATGAAAGGGACTCAGTACTGCACTTAAGGTAGAGGGTAGTTCTTTGAAATTTAATTCTTCGACTGATTCATCTGGCCAATTTTTTATCACGTTTAGCTCTTTCCCTTATACACAAACTGTCGGAAACGAGAGCGGAACATGTACTCTGTCACTGTCACTCACTTCAAAATAGACAAAGACAAAGCATATAATTCTAATCCGATGCCCTTTCCGACGGTTGTGAATCAGGGGTACAGTCAGCGTCAAATTGATATAAGCGTCTAGAGTAGTCAAAAAGATCTAAAAAACATAAACGCAATTTGATCTAAGCAGTTCGAATCATCATATTGTTGTAAGCGCGCAAGGTGTTCAAAATATCTAGGCAGTCATTGTTTCATATTTATATGAGCAGTTAGAGTGTCCAAATTTATCTAAGCAAACAAAGCTGTCAAAACATCTGTGCATAATGTACAACACCATATTGCATAGATATTTTGAGAGCTTTGTTTGCTTAGATGATTTTGAACACTCTGACTGCTCCTATAAATATGAAACAATGAGTGCCTAGATATTTTGAACACCTTGCGCGCTTACAACAATATGATGATTCGAACTGCCTAGATCAAATTGGTTTTATGTTTTTCAGATCTTTTTGACTACTCTAGATGCTTATATCAATTTGACGCTGACTGTACCTGACCTTGGAGGAGCAGACAGAGCACCGGATGTAGTAGTTAGCCGAGAACCTGCATGATCCTCGCTCCAATCTTGGAAGTGAAGAACATCGGGCGATCTAAAGAGAAAACACTTTATTTAAACCAATGAAAGAGAGTCGGTAAACAACACCGAGGTGCCTCCTACATAGATTACCTACATAGATTTTAATACTGAGAGCGATAAAACACCTCAAAGATAAAACTTTATTTATTCTAAAGATCAAATAATCTTAAGAACTAACTAACTAATCAATTGTAACTATATTTTATTAATAGTAATAAGGCATTGACAAAATAACATTACAAATAATTCCGAAATAAATAAAATTTAAAATTACAAAAGTCTTATAATTAAACAAATTGCACATACCTAACTTAATTCTAATTTATATAAATTCAACTACATTGTCTATTCAAAGATGCCACCCCGGATCATACCAGGCGCAAAGGTCCCCATAACACTGCCGGCATTGCCGCGCTGAATGGCGATGGACAACCTTTGCGCCAAGTAGGAACCATAGCGGGCATCGCATAGAACTAACTAACTTATCTCAAATGTATTATAATAAAGTATTATATTATGATTTTATAACATTATTATTCTAAAGAAGCTACTGTTATCGTTTTCATTTTATTGTTAAAATAAAATGTCTTGTATAATCTGTTTCAGTTACGTTAACTAAATATATGAGTATTTGAGGAAGCTGCCTTATGTGCTACGAGTAGATACTTAATAAATCCAATCTCTAGATTTTCTTAAGATTTTGATGATTAATTTTTAAACTATCTTATCAAGGAACTTTTGCGCTAAATTTTAACCAAGTAAAACAAAACGGTACTTACTTAAATTCAATTTCGAAGTTGTCGAAGAGTATTTTGGCTAAATTGACTATACATCACAATACAATCACAATAGTAATGCTATCATAATCTAGAATGGCTCACAATATGGCAAAATGTTTCAAATAAATCTGCAACTTTACTTATTTTTAAAGATGACGAAATTATTAAGAACAATCGTGAATTTTAAAACTTTTCTGGTGGTGGATGATTGTGCTCGTTCCTGCACTTGATTATCTGATTGTAGACGGTGAAGATGACGGCGCGGCACCCCTTGTTGTTGTGGGTTCCACACCACCAGCGAACCTTATCCCCGCTGGTCGAGCAGTGTTTGAGAAACTTGTAACCGGCTAGAGAGATGATTCTTGCCCCTCGCGACGACACCGAGAAAAATGGACCTAAAAAAACTATTAATGTTAGCACTGATGACAGTAGATTGACGACTTAATAACACAATAAGGTACTATTGAATCAATGTGTTTTAAACGCACGAAACGTTGCCAAGACAACGTGAAGCAATTTGTAATCGTTCCTACAACGGTTCTGGATGCCCTTTGCTATTTTTAAAAGAGAAGTAATCATTAATTTGTTTGCAATTTTAAAATCTGGTTAGCATAAAAAATTGCCTTTAAATCATTTGGCCAGCATACAAAGATTTTGTTAGTAATAATAAAAATCAGGCTGCAATTCTTGTTCTATAAACAATCATGATAATGGTCTGCAATTTATACATAAGCAGGCAGCATGTCTTGTTATGTATCTGCAAAATGAACAGTCACGCAGCAAAATAATTATTTGGGCAGTAAGATTATATAATTGGGCAGCAGAGAAAACATTTCTAAAAGCAGTTTATTTGTCTAATGTGCATATTTAAATTTTGGTTAGCAATATAAATAGTTGGATTGCGTTTTTATTGAAGAGTCAGCAATGTTCGTTAAAAGTGAGCGGAACATAATCCCGCTTTTCATTATAGTTATGTTAATTTGAAATTCAGTTCCGCCTACAGCTGATAGGTGTGAAGAGCGAAACGACGAGCTTGTTAGGTTTAGGTTTAGCGAGTGAAGCGAACGTACCATGGACGCGGCAGGCGAAGCGCCAGAATCGACTTTAAACAAATAGCCCCCCATGACAAGTATACTATTTTTGCTAGCCTTATATTAGCGGCACAAAATTGAAGTTTTTGCTTACTCTGTCAGTGCTTACCAAAATTTGATTATTATATGGGTCACTCATTGCAGCTTTTATATATATTCGGCTGTACAAAAAAGTTTACTGCTGATCAGAATGATATAAATTGCAAACTGATTTAGAAATATTTGCTGACCATAAGTTGCTGCCCAACTAGCTATTTTAGCTAACCGATTACATTTTTTTTTCTAACAAAAATATGAATACTTTGCTTACCTTTTAAATAACACCCTTTTTTAAACGGAGTTTCCACGCTATGTCAATGATCTAATTACTTCTAACCTTTTTATCTTTAATGTATGTATTTGAAATTTGATTTGTTTCAATCGTAACGCGTTTCAATCGTACCCAGTCTACCCTTTTTTTTGTTTATAGTGAGGGCAAGACAGTCTTTTCGTATACCACTAATGGCATGTTGGACTTAGTCAGACATAGGCCTGTCTCTCGCCGCGCCCTTCCAACAAGCCTAATAGGCTTCACGTCAGAGCTGGGCGGTTCTAACCCCTGTCCCGCCCTCGATGAGCTCGAAAGCTCGAGAGGAGCCCGGGCAGAAGAAGAGAGCCTATTCTCAAACTCCCCATAAGGTTACCCACTCTGGGTGGGCAGACAAGATGGGGCGGTCGAGAGTAGGCACCACTACCAACTAAACCCCTCACTATTTGCTCTCCGCCGTCAGTTTTAAGCACACCGACTGTGGGGGGGGCGTGGTGGTATGCACCCTCTGCACCCAGTCTACCCTACCCACGGACTTCGATTTTTTCTTCTCTTAAGAAGTTACTACAACTAGGTGCCATTATATCGATATGTCACCGTAAGATTGTGAAACCCGTTAGTTTATAATCTACCTCGCGAGATTATCAACTTTCGATAAATTGTGAACAGTACGTAGGTACGAGAGAGAAAGAACATGGATTCTTTCATAAAAAAAAATTGAAATAGAAAATACTTTATTGTGTAGGTAACCAACATATTTAAAAAGATCGTCTAAAATAAAAACTCTCGAAGGTAATGGCCGGCATGGGGCCTGTGTTTTAAATTCTTGGTTATTTATTGTTTTCTACCTAAGATAAAATTTAATAAGTTGGAGTGAAACTTGAGTCTGTAAAGACGAAAGATGTTGTTTTGGCAGCAGATTTCAGGAACAGTACAGGCAGCAGTTGTTTTTATTTTATATTGTTCTTTGATTCTAATTGATAGCGAAGATTATTATTTTATTCAGACCCACCCCCTTGATAGTGTTGCGTTAACAAGGCTAACTACATAAGATAAAATTTTAAGGCAATCATTTATTAAGTATATTCGAAAACATCTAACGGAGGTGGATGATTATGTTCATTCTTGTTGACCACAATTTCATCATCGATTGTGTGCAGATAAGCTCAGCATCCTTTCCCTTGGTGCGTCCCACACAGCCATCGTATTTTGAGTCCTCTACTACGATGTTTCAGGAATTTATAGCCGTTGAATAATATGACGTGTTTAGCTGCTCGAGGTGAGGTTTTGAAGATGGGGCCTGAAATGGAAATATTTTTATTTTTTAACTGGTCATCATACTTCTTGTAGTAACGAATTGACCCAGCCACATATATTTCGACTAAGGTGTACAGTTTGTGAAGTTTGAGTTTGTAGAGTTAGGGTGTATAGAGTAAAAGTTTTGGCTCTACATGAGATCTGATAATTTTTTGACAGTGCGAGCCATGTGTTGTCGTTGCCACATGTTGTCTTGGCAACATTGTTATGAAAATTTATGTGGTAACCTTTTCTTTTTTTTTAAATAAAACCACTATTGCAGACTTTAAGCGCGTTTTTATTAACACTTGTTTGTATAGTTTTCTTTACATGAATTGGAACAAAAATATCTGTAAAGATTTGCTTTGCTTTATTTTGGGAAATTCGAATTCGTTTGATTGGTAATAGTGTAATAAGTAGGAACGAAATTCTATAGAATAAAAGGAAATCTCTTGTATGTATCTAGACGAGTTCAGACAGGAATTGAGTTTCATCGTTGGCAATCTAGTTGAGTCGGGTTGGACTTGGCTACGAGCACTTGATTTTATCGAGAAAACATACTTATTAAAAAGAAGTGTAAGTAACAAAAATAATGTAAAACATAAAACTAAATCAGCAAGAAATGTAAATGGTTCTTACAATAACCACTTTATTATTATGTAGGTACGGGGGTTTTGTTTTTATTAATAACTAGCGGCCGCCCGCGGTTTCACCCGCGTGGTTCTCGTTCCTGTGAGAATATCGGGATAAAAATTAGCCTAAGTTACTCCTTATTACATCAGCTACCTGCCAGTGAAAGTCCCGTCAAAATCGGTCCAGCCCTTTCAGAGATTAGCCGGAACAAACAGACAGACAGACAGACAGACAGACAGACAAAAATTTAAAAATTGATATTTTTGTATATGTACCGTATATATTATCATATGCATGTAGTAAAAAGCGGTTATTTTAATATAACAAACAGACACTCCAATTTTATTTATTTGTATAGATGAGGATAATGTCTAGATTACTTACATTTCGAGACAATCTTTGAAGACAATTGTTTAGTACTTAATTGTATTTAAAAGCATCTAATGGCGGTGGATGATTGTGATGGTTCTTGTGGACTACGATTTGATCATCAATAGTGTGCAGAGAAGCTCGACATCCATGATTATTGTGTGTCCCACACAGCCAGCGAGTTTTAGGTCCCCTGCTAAAGTGTTTTAGGTACCTATTGAGTAATATGTACTTCGCTCCACGAGGAGAGATCTTGAAGATGGGACCTGAAATGGAAAACATGCGTTAAAGAAATGGTTCTCACAATAAGCACTCCATTATTAATCTTAAGAGTAGATTTTGTTCTCATTACTCATATCATAGTGTAGCTACGTTAAGATTCACTCAAAATACTTGTGTTAACGAGTATACATTTATAGACAGTCTTTGAAGGCAATTGTTTTTATTTAATAATTGTAGAAAAATGGAAAATAAAGTATTTAGAAAAAATCGACCCGTCTCACAACCAGCTCCGATGGGACTCGAACCCACGACCTTTCGCTATCCGGGCGACTGCTCTAACCACTGAGCTACGGAGTCGTTACGAGAAGCGTCGAATTTATCAAATACTTCTTACACGCTGTATAGCCAGCGTTAATTTCATCAATGTGAGGATATTACTACTCCCACACGCGAAAGAAATACCTTTCCAGATATTTGACAATCGCTAAAGAAGAAATTACTATGGCAAGTTATTTAAATTTTTACTTTTTTGCATTCACAATGCAATTTTTATCATAGAAAAATGGAAAATAAAGTATTTAGAAAAAATCGACCCGTCTCACAACCTATCCGTAATATCCTCACATTGATGAAATTAACGCTGGCTATACAGCGTGTAAGAAGTATTTGATAAATTCGACGCTTCTCGTAACGACTCCGTAGCTCAGTGGTTAGAGCAGTCGCCCGGATAGCGAAAGGTCGTGGGTTCGAGTCCCATCGGAGCTGGTTGTGAGACGGGTCGATTTTTTCTTAATACTTTATTTTCCATTTTTCTATGATAAAAATTGCATTGTGAATGCAAAAAAGTAAAAATTTAAATAACTTGCCATAGTAATTTCTTCTTTAGCGATTGTCAAATATCTGGAAAGGTATTTCTTTCGCGTGAGGGAGTAGTAATATCCTCACATTGATGAAATTAACGCTGGCTATACAGCGTGTAAGAAGTATTTGATAAATTCGACGCTTCTCGTAACGACTCCGTAGCTCAGTGGTTAGAGCAGTCGCCCGGATAGCGAAAGGTCGTGGGTTCGAGTCCCATCGGAGCTGGTTGTGAGACGGGTCGATTTTTTCTAAATACTTTATTTTCCATTTTTCTATGATAAAAATTGCATTGTGAATGCAAAAAAGTAAAAATTTAAATAACTTAATAATTGTATTCAAAAACATCTGATGGAGGAGGATCTGGTGGATGGTTATGCTTGTTATTGGTCATTACAATTTGATCATCTTTCGTGCACAAAGAAGCTCCCCTCTGATCCCAGTAACTCCATTGAGTAGTTCCAATATGGAACTAGTGGGATTTTTTCGCCCAGTAGTTCCATGGAACTAGAGTAACGTTTATAACCAATTGCTCCTAGCTTCTTGTCTCAAAATATGCAGATTTTTTATGTTTTATTGTTATTAGTTTTATTTTATCGTGGCTTGTATGGCACTGTTTATTATTTACTACTCAAAGTTTTATTACCCTTGTTTGGCATTTATATTTATTATTTTATTTGCTACGTTTTTGGTTGGTGTGTATTTTAAAGAAACTACCTTTTGGATGTCTATTTCTTAGTTATTGAAAATTATTTACTGCTATGATTACCGGGTTTTTTATTTTGTTTTTAAATTTAAGATTAATTTATATTATATTATGTTAAAGTCACTTTTCAATTTGACGACTCTGTATGAAATATGACAGGGAGAAAAAAATAGCCCTTGGCGAGTTTCTTGCCGGTTCTTCTCGTTACAAGGCCTCCCGCCGTAGGATTTGCGAACCGATAGCGTAGCTTCATTGACGTTCACAAGTACTGTATCAGCCTAAAATGAATAAATGATTTTGAATTTTAAATTTTAAGGCCCTGAAATAAAATCAAAAAGTTTTATTCACAGGATTATACTTAAAACAATATTATTGCTTGCTATATATATGATAAAAAATCTTTTAGAGAAAACTCTGTATTGTGAAGAGCGAGAATGATGCTTTCCATAAGTAATTTAAATCTATATATATCTGAATATCAACATACCTACTTAAATACTTAAACATAAACACACATATATTCATATACCTATATAAATAATAAAATTAATAATTAGTCGTCTTTTAAAAAGTGCATGCTTTAAAACTTTTATTAGTTGTGTTTATGTAAAAAATAGATATAGAACTACTATTTATTGTAGTCCTTTGGGGAGGCCTATGCCCAGCAGTGGGCGTCGTTCGGCTGACATGATGATGATTTATTGTCACCTAAATATTTTTAAGAGTCATCTCTAAATTAAATTATTTTTTTATTATAATGTAATAAAAAAAAAACTTCACATTGATTTATTTCGAAATCAGCATAACATGATTTTTTAGAAGATTCATGAAAAAACAATGAGGCCTGAGAACCGCGGCGGCTATTTTGCTATTCCCTCTTTTTTAATTAGGTAATTAGCGGGTCGCAATCAGTAATGAGTTATGAAACCCTGAATTTATCAACTCTCGTTGAACAGAATATACTTGGTAAAAAAATGGAATCGGCGTCATAGAAATTGATGAGTTGATGAGGATGACTAGGTATTGCTGGGATAAACTTAGTACTTAACCTACGGGTACCTATAGTGCTGAAATCTCTCCGTTAGTAACTTAGGTGGTTCGATGCGCGCAGTAGCGCCAGCAATGGAAATAAATCAATTACATTTTATTAAAGGCTAAGATTAAAAGTTTCGTTTATTTTGCGCAAATAAAAGAGTGAAATGTATTTTATAAATATACTTTTAAGAACTCAAGCTTGAGCAATAAGTCGTGCATAAAAGTTTGTGCCAAAAGTGGCCACATTTAGCAATACCGAGATCCATAACTTAATGCTCATATTTGAGGCCATGAAAAAATACTTAAAAATTGCACTTGACTTTTTTAATTGCGCAAAATAACCGAAACTTTTATTCTAAGCCCTTGATAAATCGTAAATGATTTATTTTCATTGGTGGCGCTACTGAGCTCGTCGAACCACCCTAAAATTATCAAAAGGAACGAATAAATGAAACAATAATAACAGCTTCTTTTTTATACTCATTTAAAATAGAAACTAGTATATAAATAAGCGTTATATGATATAAAAATGTGATAACTTAGAGTTTTCACACTATCTCTTAATCTTGATTAATATTTATTGAGCGACGCGACGGTAAGTAGTTACATTTACAAAACTTTATATTTAAACTTGCAGTACATGTTTTTTTTTTCTTTTAATGGGTTTGCTCTTGATCCCAATCAAGCCCATGGGCTAAAACAGTATCTCCGATGGAGCGAGCTAACCCAGAAGGTGCCTATTGGGAATATCAACCAAGAAAGGGTGGTAGCCCGCTGTGCGTCTGGATGTCCGATGGAAGAAGGGGGATGGTTCACTAGTTTTTTGTCGTCAATCCAGTGCAGCTAGTTGGTACTTCGCTGAACCGTCCCAAAGGTGACTGCAATATTCCATGCAAGACCGGACTTGAGCTTTATAAAGAGTTGAAAGATGTCCCGGCGTGAAATATCGCTTGACTTTATTTAGGACGCCTAGCTTTTTGGCTGCAATTTGAGCCTTGGACTCGATGCTGGTGCCGAAGTTGAGGTCTGAAGACAACACCATACCAAGAAGCTCGAGACTGTCGGTAACAGGCACAGATGCACACCGGAAAGTAGGAGTCAGGTTAAAGGGACTCCTTTTTGCGGTAAAAAGACACGTTTGCGTTTTGGTGGCGTGCTGTGTGTAATAATATGGTCATGTGTAATAATGCTAGCATTATTACACATGAACTGCAAGTGTACTACTCATGTGTAGCTAATATAATATCTATAAGACGTAATCTTACAAACTAATAGAATTTTAACAGACTACAGGTGAACAATACTATATTATAATGATATAAAGGTAGAAATGAAGTTATTATGAATGTTCACCTCTTGACTCCACTATCAGATCAGCTCGATGGTAGCAAATTATTGAATTGTCATCAGATTCCTAAAAACTTGCAAAGTTTCAAATCAATACGACAATTAGAAGTAGGTTAAAATTTAATTCCAAGATTTTCTTACATTGTGACTGTTAGTTAGTTACAGGTGAAGCTAATAAAAGCGTATTATAATACTTTGTAAAAATTTAATACTTAAAAATATCATTTTGTATGTATTTAAAATGTAATAAAGGAGCTAATAATACTAATACTACCAATAATACTAATACTAATACTTTACTTCGCTTTACTTTTAAATACCAAAACCTTCTAACCTAGAATTTAGGCAAGTAAGTATTTCTTTAGGTAAATGTATTTTTTACATTGCATCAGAATAGGTTCAGCCAAATGCGAGATAATTTCATACAAACATATATGTAACATAACACAACATAGGCTACTTTTTATCCCGGAAAAATATCACATTCCCGCGAGATAACGTCGTGTAGTCCACACGGGCGAAGCCGCGGGCGGAAAGCTAGTATATTATATAAAACTCTCCCGTTACTGACTGACAGACTCACAGCCGAAACTACTTACGGCGCAAGAAGTTTTTGGCATATATCTATGTTCCTTGGAAAATGTAAAGGAGCAATATAGGGGGCCAGAGTTTGTATGAAACTTTTGTGAATATCTCAATTTTACGCGAACGAATACTAGCGAGCGAAACTATACAGCTGATTAGTTTCTTTAGCACGCTAACCTCTAGAACTATCAATCAGAATGCTATGGTTTTCAACAAAATAAAATTTGACCATGGTAAAGGTCTTGTGGAGACCGCGAATCGGCAAACGTACGCCCTCAGACTAGGTGGAGCGACGATCTTTGCAGGGTGGCTGGCAAGAGCTGGATGAGAGCAGCCACTGATCGTGCTCGATGGCATACTCTTGGAGAGGCCTATGTCCAGCAGTGCACGTTAATAGGCTGATGATGATGATGAAAGGTCTTGAGCTTATCTTTATCGTAGGTAATTAAGTGATAGAAGTTCTTAAAAGGGATCTGGAAATATTTTCACGAACGAAGACTGGCACTAGTTGTTCTCAAACGAGTAAGAGATCTTATAAGAACTAGTCTGATCATTGACAGGGGGGTGATTATGTTCCCCTCTCACTGCCACGATAATGTCACCCATGGTATGGATCTTTGCTCTGCAGGTACCGTGGCCAGTGGAGCAGAGCCACCGTTTCTTCTGTCCAAGGGGTCCAAGGTGTGTTTGGAAGTAGAATGTGTATCCTTGGTATTTGATTAGTTTCCGACCTCTTTGCGATACAACGAACAGGGCTGAAATTTAAAAGTAATGTTAGAGTAAGTATTGTAGTACATTTAGCTGAATTATTATTTAGCTAAATTTATTATTGTTGCTGTGATGTGCAAATAAATGTCTTTTCTTTCTTTCTTTATTTCTTTCTTTCTATTCCGACTTGCAAAGATGAGCGCTTGGCTGTGATCCCCTACACTAACCTGCGCCTGAACAAAAATTAATATCTTACCTTGAGGCCATGTTGGATTATATGGGTGAAACTAACCAATCCAGTTCGAGCCATGTCTTGACACTCAGACTTATATTTTACTAGATTTCCGCCCAGGCTTTGCCCGCGTGGACTACACGACGTTATCCCGTGGGAATGTGACATTTTCCCGGGATAAAAAGTAGCCATGTTTCTCTCCAGGCTTCAAAGTGTCTGTGTCCCAAATTTCAGCCAAATCCGTTCAACCGTTTTGGCGTGATTAAGTAACAAACATACAAACATCCAAATATCTAAACATCCAAACATCCAAAGATCTAATCTTTCACATTTATAATAATAATAGTAATAATAGGATTCAAACGTCTAGTTCTCCGTGTCGGTCGAGCAAACAAGGCGTTTTTGCCATCTATCAGTCCCGCGCGGCCCCATACTTAGTCACGTCAAAAAATTAAGTTTGAGTAAATTAGGTTACCAACTCCTGACAAAACTATGGAAATATGATGTATGTATGTATAAATTAATTAGCCGGTAATTTCACATAATTATTTTTTTTATAATTAAGAGTAATTTACAAAATTAATTATTTCAAATTATTTTTAACTTTTATTCACAACTAGCTTTCCGCCCGCGGCTTCGCCCGCGTGGACTACACTACGTTATCCCGCGGGAATGTGATACTTTTCCGGGATAAAAAGTAGCCTATGTTCCTCTCCAAGCTACAATGTATCTATGTTCCAAATTTCAGCCAAATCCGTTCAGCCGTTTTGGCGTGATTGAGTAACAAACATCCAAACATCCAAACATCCAAACATCCAAACATCCAAACTTTCACATTTATAATATTAGTAGGATGCAATTATTATTATTGAAAATGAAGTTTTAGAAAAAATCTACTCGTCTCACAACTAGCTCCGATGGAATTTTTTGCATTATGAATGCAAAAAAGTAAAATTTTAAATAACCAGTTTATGTTATAAAAAAGCACCCAGAGTTCTTTACAAAATGTAACCTATTAAAAACGAACTTAAGAAATTCTAGGAAAAATAAATTAGCTATACCTAAATGTAATTTAAGCCTATTTCAAAGAAATTGTTATTATATGGCTATCAAAATATTTAATAAGCTACCGCTGGACATTACTGATCAGCCACTTGATAAAAATATATTTAAAAAGAAATTGGTACAATGGCTCCTACAGCATAACTTCTACTCCATTAATGAGTACTTGGAGAGAAAATGACATCTATATATATAAAATCCTTTGTCCTGAATCACTGACGGATAAACGCACAGCCTAAGCCGCTGATCGTAGAGACCTGAAACTTGGAGGGTGTGTTCCTTGTATGATGTAGGCATCCGATAAGAAAGGATTTTTCGAAATTCTACCCCTAAGGGGGTAAAAAACGGGGGTAGAGTTTGTATGGGACAACGTGATTCCTTTGTCCAATCTTCTTCAAATTTTGCATAAACATTCTTTGACAGAATTAATCGAAGATGTGTTTCATATTTCATTAAAACTCATCGCCTAACTGGGTTAAAAAGGGATAGAAAGTTATTTTGGGGGTGATTTTCATCGAAGTTGATATCAATACTCCTTAGTGCTTTTGATTTTTAATTTCATTTTGTTTTGACACATGTTTGAAAACTCAATCCGTTTTTCGACGTACAGTGCCACAATCGCTTCTGTTCCGGTGGCCAAAATGTGAAACTAACGTGATTTTTTAAATGTCATTTTGCTGTCAAGTTGATGTCCAACCATAGCGCTGCTGGCGGCTGAAGTCCTTAGGAGTCAGGGCCGGTTAAATTGCTACAAAAAAAAATAAAAACGTACATAGCGCCGCTGTCACCGGAACAGAAAAGATTGTGGCACTGTACCTCATTTCCACCAAAGAGTGTTATGTATTAACTAGCGTATTGCCATTATATTATGAAGGAGAAAAAAGCTTCGCTTTGCACGAATGAGCTGTCATAGAACCCATGCCACATTAAAAACTACCTTCCTCTCTACTGGCTCGGTGCGCGCGTGCCGTTTCCCCCGTCTGGCTCACCTCCCCGCGGGGCCTCTGACGGGGCCGCTCACGGGTGGGAACAGGTGCATTCTTTTGAAGATTACTCGATAATTTGTTAGAATATGTACCGACTTCTATATATATTTGGATTTTACATAAAATTTCCCAGGAATAAGCATTTAAACTCATTCATAATTTATAAAAAGTTCTAGCGTAAATTTAGAGGAAAGTAAAGTAAAAAAAAAAAAAACAAGTGAAGTTGAATTAGTGAAAAACGCACACTTATCACAACAAAAAAAAAGTATTGAGAGGCAGAAGAGGTAGATTACTTACTCAGATATCGTGATTAAATAAGTTTTCTATGAAAAAACAATTAAATCACTGCAAAAACCACAAAAAAACACACACAAAACACACGCCCGAACTGCCATCAGCTTACTCGGGCGAAGACTGAATGAACTTCAACATCGAAACTTGTGCGTATTATCGCTTGAATGCTAGCCTACTCTATCCTTTTTATGATTCTATGAGTATTCTTTAAGTGCAACAAGGATAACAAGTGGTAGAGCCGCCTAAATTGGCGCAAAAAATTTGAATCTTTATATAATATCTGACTTTCATGTTTGGTATAAAGTATAGGTAGCGTCATGTCATGTAGCGTTCTCAGCCTGCGATCGCTGAGGTTATGTTGATTTTCGCAGTGGTCTTTCACGGGATGGGTGTTCAAAAATATATGGTGCTTCGGAAGGCACGATAAGCCGATGGTACTGGCTGCACTTGGATTGGTTAATACCCCATAACTGCAATGGGCCCGTGTGGAAGGTCATGGTCCATTTTCCTTATCCATCAATATGAAGGACTGTACCCCAGCAGCGGGACATTAAAATGGATTTATGATGGTGCTGATGAAGCCTTAGAGAACGCCTATCTACCTACTTTTTGACATGAAATTTTGCGATGTAGGTACACAATTAAATTACTCACGGCCGCCAAATCATATTCATATTTCTACTATCCCTAATATTATTATAAATGCGAAAATTTATGTTTGTTTGTTTGTTTGTTTGTCTGTCTGTCTGTATGTTCTGTTTTTACGTCAAAACCGCTGAACCAATTTAGATGAAATTTGGAATGAAGATATTTTGTGACCTTAGGAAGGACTTTTTACCGCGGGAATAAGGATCATTCCCATGGTAAAATGAGTTTTAGCACTGGCATAGCTGTGGAATGGAATTGGGTATTTAAGTTGATAGTTTAAGTTAATGGAAAGGATTATAATTAGAATAGAGACAGTTTAAGGCACTGGGAAAGACAACACTTTTTACCGCGGGAAAAATCTCAATCCCATACGAAAATCATTTTAAGCGCGGGCTAATTTGCAACCAGAAATTGGTACCTCTTTAAGTAAATAGTTTGAGACCCTGGGAAGGATTATAATAGGCTACTTTTACTGTTTACCACAGGAAAGTATCATATTCTCGCGGGAAAACCAGTAGGTAGGTATTATTTGTTTGTCCGACTTTCACGTCTAAACGGAGCAACGGATCAATGTGATTTTTGGTAGGTCCGGGGGTAGATTGAGAGCTGGAAAGTGACGTAGTTTATCCCGGAAAATATCACATTCCCTGAGGATAATGTCGTGTATTACACGCGGGCGAAGCCGCGGGCGGAAAGCTAGTTCTATAATAATTAATGTAGGTATTGACCATATTTTGACATTTTGTAATTTTTATTAGCCACTGACATTAGGACTCATAATGGTTTATCAGACATTTTTAATTATTTTTAATTTTTGTTAATCTTATATTGAGATATTATAATTACATTCCCATAATATATAATTGACATTTGCATGCCCACATAATTAGGGTAGAACATTGTTGTTCGTCTTAATATCATTGTTGACCACCCCAATGTACTACACGAGTATCTATACGTTGTTTAAGCAAATAAACGTTTTGAGTTTTTGAGTTTTGAGTTTTGTGTTTAATCAGAATTTTAATAGCTTATACTAATCAAAACTTCACAGTCTTGCCACCGCAGAAAACATGAAGAGGTTAGAAGGAGCATGTAACACAATTAGTACTGAATGAAGCGTAGAATGTAAAACACGCTAGTTGCCATGACAACTTGAAGAAATTCAGGGGCACGCTCGCCTCTCTCTCTCACTAATTTTTACGCTTCCTTGTGTTTTATGGATGTCACTAAGAAACTGATACGGCTTTACATCTCCTTCTTGTCATGATTGTGTGATGTGTTGGCGCTGACAATAACGTCGTTCAAAGTGCGAAGTAGGGCGCGACAACCCTTACTATAGTGCGTCGAGCAGGCCCAACTCCTTGCCCCTTTCCAAATAGATTTGTAGATACAGTAGTATGTAAAACCTTCAAATCGTATCATAGAATTCCCCTTTCTTGAAGTTGTGTATTCCACTGGAAATAAAAAGTATTCGAGTTGTTAATTTTCGCATGAAATTAACAAAAAATAGTTGTCAAGTTGACTTTGCGTGGTCAAATGTACAAGCGTGATGCTGCTGCACACTCAAATTGAGGTTCGTCAAATAAAGCACTTATGTCAAATCCCAATTTAAGATAAGAGGATATAAAATATAACAACTATCATTAGTTAAATGAGATTCAAGTTTGTTGCTAAAATTGCTCTGCAAATAAAAACAAACGATTAGGAATTTCGCGCCATGTGTAATATAGTAAACTATCGTTAGTGTTGTGTTTTACCAATCCTAGACCAAAATAAATACATTTGGTTTTGAATTGGGTATTTGACTGAATTTTTTTTATTGATTTAAAATGTTCATTGAAGTAGTAGCAACACAACATAGGTATTTATTTTCAAATATCTTGAATACTTTCAGCGATATAGAGCATCAAACTTTCTAATTAGACAAGGAGACCGCTATAGAAACATGACGTCACATTTCTATAGCGCCATACTCTCGCCATAGTAAATTTCGTTTTAGAAAGAGATAGCTAGAGTCACAATTAAGTAGCTCATAATTCGCTTGTTCTAATACATATTAAATTTAATTTTTCACATTTGTTATTCAATAATGTTATATTACTGATTGTCATAATTAAATATCTACATTTCAACAACAGTCAAATAACCAATTGTCAGATCCGCACTATTTTAGCGGGCGAAGTGTAGCGGAGTTGACATTGTTGTTAATGAACACGAAAGAAAACCAGTAGGTACTTAATTTTTTATTAAAATGTTAATTAACTACTGTCACACTTTTAATTTATTTCGATTACCATCATGTAACACTTTGACACTTTAGAAAATAAAACCACATCTAAACTCTATACAAATAAATACAATTGGAGTGTCTGTTTGTAACATTAAAATAACCGTTTTTTACTACATGCATATGATTATATAAATAAATAAATAAATAAATAAATAACTTCTTACATTCTTACTTCTTACAATTATCTAAGCCCATGTTAATTTCATTAAGAAACTGTATCATGGAAAACTTGATAACGGATAAATATATACTTAAATACTTTTTGTTTGTAAATACATACTTAATATACATAGTTAACACCCAGACCAAGACAAATAGACATGATCATGCACACAAATATTTATCTTGTTCGGGAATCGAACCCGAGACCACTGGCGCAGAAGGTAGGTAGCCTACCCCTGCGCCAAATCGGTCGTCAAAATATAATACGGTAGATATACCAAAATGACATGTTTTACAATTTTTGTCTGTCTGTCTGATTGTTTCGGCTAATCTCTGAAACGGCTGGACCGATTTCGACGGGACTTTCACTGGCAGGTAGCTGATCTAATAAGGAGTAACTAAGGCTACTTTTATTTTCCAATTTTTGTCTGTCTGTCTGACTGTCTGATTGTTACGGCTAATCTCTGTAACGGCTGGACCGATTTTGACGGGACTTTCACTGGCAGGTACCTGATGTAATATGAAGTGACCTAATTCTTAGGCTACTTTTTATCCCAGAAAATTATCAAATTCCCTCGGGATAACGTCGTGTAGTCCACGCGGGCGAAGCCGCGGGTTGAAAGCTAGTACCAAATATCTAAAGGATGCTTGGCAAAATTAATAATAACCAATAGGATTCGAGCAACGTATAATTCAATATTATTGAACTGAATTACATACCTACGTTGCTCCAATCCCAAGCTAAGCAGCTAAAGCCCCTGTGTTATGGCAATTGGAAACAACGACGGGTATTACCACACGCAACCAGACACGAAAAAATATTGAAAATTTCGTTCGAACCCGGGACCTCAGAGATGGCGGCACCTTAAAAACCAGTGCGTACACCACTCGGCCATGGAGGTTGTCATAAATATACAGGATAATTTTTTTATCAGTGCACAAATTTTTAGGATCGACTCAGAATCGGTAAGTGAACAACTTTCTCCTAGAAACATAGGTCGAAATATGACAAAATTTTTTTGACCTTTCATACAAATCGGACTGATCACGTGATCGAATTAGTATGGGAAGTCCAAAAATTTTTGTCGTATTTCGACCCATGTTTCTAGGAGAAGTTGTTCACTTATCGATTCTGAGTCGATCCTAAAAATTTGTGCAGTGATAAAAAAATTATCCTGTATGAATCTTGGGTCCACTTCCAATACAACTGATTCCTATATTATAAACTAGCTTTCCGCCCACGGCTTCGCCCGCGTGAACTACACGACGTTGTCCCGCGGGAACGTGACATTTTTCCGGAATAAAAAGTAGCCTATGTTCCTTTCCAGGCTCTAAAGTATCTGTGTCCCAAATTTCAGCCAAATCCGTTCAGCCGTTTTGGCGTGATTGAGTAACAAACATCCAAACATCTAAACATCCAAACATCTAAACTTTCACATTTATAATATTAGTAGGATTACGAGTAAAGCTCTGTAAACATACGTTTAACAGTAGTTGGTCCAATTTTGCCCATCGTCCTTTAATGCACAAGTAGGTACTTAATGGCCGGTTCTCAATTGGGCCAGTCAAATAAATGACAAACAATCAATATTGTTATTTTTTAATGATTGTGGTTATCTTTAATACGAGTATTTAGGATCTGATCTTCAATAGTGTTTATAGTAGCCAGACACCCGAAATGTTTTCTGGAACATCTTCAGCGCTGCTTGACGCCATATAATCCGCATTTAGTGTATTTGTATCCACCTCGAAATAATACAGTCGCATTCTTGTGGGTTGTACCAAGTTCAACAATCTGATGACCTGGAAATATGAAAATGATAATTTGATGATAAATTAGATTTTTCTTGATCGAAGTTTAAAATCAGGTAAGTACCTATGCTTATTTTGATTGAATAAATTTTTTTGGGAAATTTTATTCGGATCAGCTACTTATCGTCGATTTTAAAATTGTAATAAACAACATTTTTCGTTAAAAAAATTATTTCTATTTATTTCTAGCCACGTGGCTCCCAGCGATGCTCAAGTGGCACTTTATTTTGTAATTATTTCATTTTTTATGTGTTTTGAACGCGGTTTTCGGTGTTTATAAGAGAAATAAACTCTATTTACTATAAAAATACAATATAATATATGATCCGTAACAAAAAAAAATCTTAAAATTTGCAACGAAAAAAAAAATTAATTTTTTTTCGAAAAATATAATATTATTGGTTTTCCATATATTATAATTTTATCCGATAGGTTTTTTCATGTACATTCTAAATATATATATATACTTTTTATATGTTATTTCATCGATAACTATGTGAAAAAAAAAATTTAGATATTGTCTTTTGTTTACACAAAAGTTGAGTTTGAACGTCGATTATAAAAACAAAACATCTCGTTAAAGTCTCGGATAAGTTTTATCCGCTGCTATGACTCATATGCTGCTCATAAATGTAACTTCCGTCGTCGTGCGCACAAACAGATGTTTGGGAGAACCCAAACGCGCGCTAAGATGCTTTGTTTACGTAAAAAATGAGCCTGTAATTTGATACCCCTGACAGTCGAGAGGTTAATTTCAATTACAGAGTGAGAGACGAAGAAAAGAAGTTTTACTAACAATTTATTCCAAACATCAAAATATTCACAATGCAATTTTTATTATTGAAAATAAAGCATTAGAAAAGAATCAACTCAAATATTATTTTGATTGAAAGTAATGAAAATGAAGTACTTATTAGAAAAAATCGACCCGTCTAAACTACAACTAGCTCCGATGGTGTTCCGATGGAACTCGAACCCACGACCTTTCATTATCCGGGCGAATGCTCTTACCACTTATTATTGAAAATGAAACTATTAGTAAGCTCAGTGCCAGTACGACTCCTTAGCTCATGGTTAGAGCATTCGCCCGGGCAGTGAAAGGTAGGGTTGGAGTCCCATCGGAGCTAGTTGTGAGATAGGTCGATTTTTTCTAATTTTCAATACATTTTCAATACTTTCAATATATATATTTGAGGCCATAGATAGTGCTCTGTACTGAAAAGACATAAGTAAATTTGCACCCCTGTAACGGATTTTGGAACATCGGTAATTGTGACCATCGAGGCGTATCAAGGTCTTCCTCTTTTGAAAAGTAATGTATTCCACAGCAAAATGATAAACGGGTATTTTTTTTTATTTTAAGATAATATTATGATTATGATTATGATTATATTATATTATGATTTATTATTGGTTATTTATTTATAAGCAGGCTCTGAGGACTGTACCATAAATTTTAAGTAACTCGGTCGAATTGACAAAAAATCTTGTCAAAAAATCAGCTAAAACAGGTAAATAAATAAATAAATAAATAACTTCTTACATTCACACCAATTATCTAAGCCCAATTTTAATTTCATTACGAAACTGTATCATGGAAACTTGATAACGGATAAATATATACTTAAATACTTTTTGTTTGTAAATACATACTTAATATACATAGTAAACACCCAGACCAAGACAAATAGACATGTTCATGCACACAAATATTTGTCTTGTTCGGGAATCGAACCCGAGACCACTGGCGCAGAAGGTGGGTATCCTACCCCTGCGCCAAATCGGTCGTCGAAACCAATATACACATACCATAGGTACAGTCAGAGTCAAATTGATATAAGCGTCTAGAGTAGTCAAAAAGATCTAAAAAACATAAACGCAATTTGATCTAAGCAGTTCGAATCATCATAATGTTGTAAGCACGCAAGGTGTTCAAAATATCTAGGCACTCATTGTTTCATATTTATCTAAGCAGTCAAAGTGGTCAAAATTATCTCAGCAAACAAAGCTGACAAAATATCTGTGCATAATGTACAACATCATACTGCATAGATAACTTTGAGAGCTTTGTTTGCTTAGATAATTTTGAACACTCTGACTGCTTATCACTACATAGTATAAAACAAAGTCGCTTTCTCTGTCCCTATGTCCCTTTGTATGCTTAAATCTTTGAAACTACGCAACGGATTTTGATGCGATTTTTTTTAATAGATAGAGTGATTCAAGAGGAAGGTTTATATGTACTTTTTATCCCGATATTCCCACGGGAACGGGAACCACGCGGGTGAAACCGCGGGCGGCCGCTAGTATAAATATGAAACAATGAGTGCCTAGATATTTTGAACACCTTGCGTGCTTACAACAATATGATGATTTGAACTGCTTACATCAAATTGCGTTTATGTTTTTCAGATCTTTTTGACTACTCTAGACGCTTATATCTATTTGACGCTGACTGTACACAACTTAAAATCAAAATAAGGAAGATAATTAACAAAAGGATATACCTAAATATAAAATGAATTCGGGATAGGAAAAGGAGAAATAAGATCCATGTGATTTAAAACAATCTTTTGGACAGTACAGGCTTTACATGAATGACAATTTTAATGATACCTAAGTAGGTATTTGAACAATCAAAATATCCCCCAAAGGAACTCATATGGCCTCGCGTCTACCTTTTCTCATGACTGTGTGATGAATTGATGCTTATAATTTCATCATCGAAGGTGTGGATGGTGGCACGACAGCCCTTATTCTGATGCGTCGAGCAGGCCCACCTCCTTTTCGATTTAAATTCTTGTTTACAGTAGTATGTGAAACCATCAAACCGTATCAATGTCTTCCCTTTTTGAGAGGTTATGTATTCCACTGTAAATTAAAAATCACCACTTGAAGTTGTGGATTTGCATAAATGACTTACGGGCATAGGGATGTGGTAGAATATTAATGAAGTGAAATGGAAAACAGTGTTTAGATATTTTAGTTAACTATAGAGTATTTATTCTTTAACGCAGCAACAAAACATAAACTCGAGTGAAACACTAACGTTGCATACATTTTACTATTCAATTGTTTGATTGCATTTCGATGACATCCGGGCTCAATAACTGACATTCAATAAGTAGTGAAGTATTTTTTTTAATTATGTATTTACTTTTTTTGTGGAGAGTTCTTGTTTCGTGATCCTAAGGCGCTGCGCAGACGTAGATAGTTTTTGTGTCTTGTGTTGGATACCAGCCACCAGAGACATATGAAGTCAGTCCTCCCTGTGCAGACGTAGACACTGTTTGTGTCCTGTTACTGCCACTCATCATCATCATCATCATCATGTCAGCCGAACGACGCCCACTGCTGGGCATAGGCCTCCCCGAAGGATTAATGCCAGTAATTTCATACAAATATAGACACTTTTGTGTCTTGTGTGGGACACAACACAAGCAAATAATATATACACTAACGCGAAACACAAGGGACGTTTGCGCAGCGCCTTCATGATTTTTTTACACTAAATTTTATAAATTATAATTGTTACCTGAAGTAAGCTCAAATCTTGTTAGTGTCCACTCATACGTAGTAAAGATATTTCTTACCTAGTCCTAATTTACATGCAATATTACGAACAAAATGCTTTTGAACAGCGTCTAGCCTATTTATGTGATATTAATAATAGTTAGGTACAACATGAAAAAAAAACTCTCGCATGTTGTAAGAACATCATCCAGAAACTGCTGTAGCATCACATCTTCTTCTTATCGTGGTTATGTTTAGCATTGATGCTTATAATCTCGTCGTCAATGGTGTGAATGCTGGCACGACACCCCTTAGGATGATGCGTTGAGCAGACCCACCTCCTCTTCGATTTAAATTCTTCTTTACAGTAGTATGTGAAACCATCAAACTGTATCAATGTCTTCCCTCTTCGAGAGGTTATGTATTCCACTGTAAATTTAAAATCACTGCTTGAAGTTGTGGATTTGCATAAATGACTTACGAACAAAGGGATGTGGTAGAATATTTGTAAAGTAAAATGGAAAACAGTGTTTAGATATTTTAGTTAACTATAGAACATTGTTCTTAAGGGCAGCAACAAAACATAAACTCGAGTGAAACACTAACGTTGCACACAACTAACAATCCAATTCCGTTATTGCATTTCGATGACAGCCGGGCACAATAACTGGGGGCCGATTCTAAGGCAATCGAGAAAAGTTCACATTTATAAGCTCGAAATTCAAATATTTTTAGAAGATAACACCGTTTGTGATTTGTCAGAATTTCACAATCAAAAAAAGTTCGATCGAAAACCAGTCGAACGCAACGAGTGGTACAGACCTGGGGGCCGATTCTCAGGCAATCGAGAAAAGTTCACTTTTATAGCTCGAAATTCAAATATTTTACGAAGATAACACATTTTGTGTATTGTCAGAATTTCACAATCGAAAAAGTTCGATCGAAAACCAGTCGAACGCAACGAGTGGTATAGACCAATAGATGTTCGTATACGAACTTAGCTGTCAAAATGAATTTGTTGACATGTGGGACAGCTTAGTTTGTTTGAAACGTTCTAACTTTTCAATAGAAACCACAAACAAAATGTTCGACATACGAATTACCACACTGAAAAAGTTCGAATGCCTGAGAATCGGGCCCCAGGGGGCCGATTCTCAGGCAATCGAGAAAAGTTCACTTTTATAGCTCGAAATTCAAATATTTTACGAAGACAACACATTTGGTGTATTGTCAGAATTTCACAATCGAAAAAGTTCGATCGAAAACCAGTCCAACGCAACGAGTGGTACAGACCAATCGATGTTCGTATACGAACTTAGCTGTCAAAATGAATTTGTTGACATGTGGAACCTGTTTAGTTTGTTTGAAACGTTCTAACTTTTCAATAGAAACCACAAACAAAATGTTCGTATACGAATTACCACACTGAAAAAGTTCGAATGCGTGAGAATCGGGCCCCTGTCGATGTTCGTATACGAACTTAGCTGTAAAAATTAATTTGTAGACATGTAGGTCAGTTTAGTTTGTTTGAAACGTTCTAACTTTTCAATAGAAACCACAAACAAAAATGTTCGTATACAAATTACAACACTGAAAAAATTCGAATGCGTGAGATTTTCAATCAGTAGTGTAGTATTGTCACACCCCGGGCACTCCATACAAGCGCGCCGTTTTAACTACCTATTACACAGACGCTACACAGATACATGCGCAACTGTGTGCGTGCCGTCTAAATGTTTTAAGTGAGCACACGATCTGATACACGAACTCGGCGCTCGGGCACAAAATATATATTAGTACCTGCTCGGGCCCGGGCGCGGTGAGGTAATTGATTGCAGGGCGGGGCGGAGAGTTTCCTTTCTGTACGGTAGTACTTATATCTATTCTGTGGTATTATTTTAAATTATGTATTTACTTTTGTGGAGAGTAACAGTTCTCGTTTTGTGATCCTAAGGCGCTGCGCAGACGTGGATAATTTTTGTGTCTTGTGTGGCTACCAGCCACCAGTGCCATATGAAGTCAGTCCTCCCTGCGTAGACGTAAACACTGTTTGTGTCCAGTTACTGCCACTAATTTCATACAAACGTAGACACTTTTGTGTCTTGTGTGGGACACAAGGAACGTTTGCGCAGCGCCTTTATGTTTTTTCTACAATATATGTATTATATAAATTATAAATGTTATACCTGAAGTAAGCCCAAATCTTGTAAGTGTCCCCACCTACGTAGTAAAGATATTTCTTAGTCCTCATTCACATGTAATATTACGAACATAAAACCGCCTTCAAAAAAACCACATCAAAAAAGTAAGAAATAATTCCTCATCAAATAAATAACGTAAGTACTTTGAAGTCGGGCGGGTTTTAACAAAAACAACAAAAAATTGTACATGTTTCACGCCCGACTTCAAAGTACTTACGTTATTTATTTGGTGAGGAATTATTTCTTACTTTTTTGATGTGGTTTTTTTGAAGGCGGTTTTATTTTTTTATAAAAATAATTTTTATTTCACTCTTTTTAGTGCATCGTGCAGGCAATTTACGTGTTTTCTGGTAAATAGGTATGTGATCAAACTGAAAACCTCCTTTTTCGAAGTCGGTTAAATTACCTTAAGGTATCCCCTTTTAAACAAAACAATAATCATCTAAATCAGTTTATAAACAAAGGAGTTATGCCTAAAGATACGTATTAAATTCACATAAAGTGGTAACGAAAACTACAGTATTTTGATTATTTCCTGAAAACTACTGAACCGATTTCAAAATTTCAAAAAATGGGACCAACTTGGAAACCAACCTGATGTAATAACGTTTGAACCATTTCAATCAGTTCAGCGGTCTTCGAGTAATCGGTGGACATACACAAAAAAAAAAAAAACATACATACAGACGAATAGAGAACCTCCTCCTTTTTGATTTAGAAGTCGGTTAAAAATGCTTTTGAACAGCGTCTAGCCGTATTAATAATACAACATGAAAAAAAACTCTCGAATATTGTAAGAATATCATCTATGAACAGGAACTGCTGCAACATCACTTCTTCTTATCGTGGTTGTGTTTAGCGTTGATGCTTATAATCTCGTCGTCGATTGTGTGGATGCTGGCACGACACCCCTTAGGATTATGCGTTGAGCAGACCCACCTCCTCTTCGAATTAAGTTTGTAGCTACAGCGGTATGTAAATCCATCAAGTTGTATCATGGTCTTTCCCTTTTGGGAAGTTATGTATTCCACTGTAAAAAAGTAAACACTTTAATTAATAGTAACCAATAAT
This sequence comes from Crambus lathoniellus, assembly GCA_949710035.1. Classification (NCBI taxonomy): domain Eukaryota; kingdom Metazoa; phylum Arthropoda; class Insecta; order Lepidoptera; family Crambidae; genus Crambus; species Crambus lathoniellus. Next base: position 6,849,816 of record OX453307.1, on the reverse strand, counting down.
CATCGGTCAAAGAGTCGTTGAGTGCTGAATTGTAAAACCGTCATCATGATGTTGCAAGGTCAAATAAGATAAGATAAGATTTATCAAATAAAAAGTTGGTCATATGCACCCCTTTCCTCATTTTATTTTCTAAGAACTAGTTAAAATCAACAGAATTAAACACATACGAGACAACCTAAAAATAAAAATTATAAAAATGAACACAATCTGATGTTCAATTTATTATAACTTTGTTCAGCATTTAGGTCTAAACGCTACTACTACACTACTCAAAGCTACGTGGAGAGCTGGCGGATTTTTCTATCATCATTTTTCCTACTAGTACTCCAATTAAAACATGTTTTTAGTAATTACGCGTTCTTTACTCGAAATAGGCTACTTGCCCCTTTTTTATTTATGTTCTATACGATTAATAATTGGGTACTTGGCTAATTTTTTTTTATTTACTTAAAATATTTATTGAGTTAGTAGCAACACAACATAGGTATTTATTTTTAAATATCTTGCACACTTTCAGCGATATAGAGCATCAATCTTTCTAATTAGACAAGGAGAGCACTATCGAAATGTGACGTCACATTTTTATAGCGCCATACTCTCGCCATAGAGAATTTCGTTTTAGAAGGAGATAGCTAGAGTCACAATTAAGTAGCTCATAATTCGCTTGTTATAATACTGATTGAATTTCTTTTTTCACATTTGCTATTCAAAATGTTATATTTCTAAATGTCATAATTAAATATCTACATTTCAACAACAGTCAAATAGCCAATTGTTCTATTATACCAAAAAATATATACAATATTATTTTAAAACATAAAAACCTACAAAACTTTGTTTAAAAAAAAGCTTTTGAAAAACCGGCAAAATCGCTGTCCGCCATGTTGGTCGATAGATCATCGGTGCTCTGACGTCACCTATACGTAAACAAACACTTGACAGTTACTCCGCAACGTTTTCTGTTCCGGTGGCCAAATTTGGAACTAACGTGTTTTGTTTATAATGTCATTTTGCTATCAAGCTGCTGTCCAACCATAGCGCCGCTGTCACCGGAACAGAAAAGATTGTCGATCTGTGGATGACAACTATGTCAGTAGAGTTCGCGCCACATAACTTGACATTTTAAGAAATGTAATTTATATACATATTATAATTATATCTCTGTGTTATATTGTGTTGTCTTACCGTACCGTACCGCTTTGTGTTTGTCTCCAGGGTCAAAGGTGTCAAGGCTGAAAACTTTACGATTCTCACCGGGCATATTCTCAAAAACCGTGTTTCTTTCATTACGGGACGTTGGCGGAATTTCTGTGAAAAACGGAAGAAGCCATTATAAAAAAAATTGACATTTGTCAGAGGGCGCTGATCGTAGTTGTCGGTAGGATAAATTAGCCTTATTACTATGTTATAATTTTAGTTCCAGATCTTGACACGTGCCAAGTTATGTGGCGAGTACATTGAAGTTTATTTGTAAACAAATCCTATGACGTCACATCATTGTCGATAGTGTTTTCATCAGTTCAAATTAAAAATAAGAATATGTATTTTTCAAATTAATTTTACTTATGCATCTTGTACTTTTATTTCATGATATCGCTATAATACGTTTTTCTAAGCCAAGAAAGAAATATTCATTCGATGTATCAAATTTCATACTTAATTTGATTTGTCAAGTAGCCTATTAAAAGATGTTACCCAGAAACTGCTGTAGCACTGAATCTACTTCTTATCGTGATTGTGTGAAGTATTGATGGTAATAATCTCGTCGTCGAAGGTGCGGATAGCGGCGCGGCACCCCTTAATGTTATGCGTCGAGCAGACCCACCTCCCTCTGACACCTCCACTTGCCTGTTGTTTGTGGATACAGCTGTATGTGTAGCCATCTATTCGTATCATAGTCTTACCCTTACGAGAAGTTATGTATTCCACTGCAAATTAAAAAATATTAAGTTGTATCTCAATTAAAAATATGAATTTTTTATTGAGTTGTCTAGCATTGAAAAATTGATGTAGCTTGCTGAAATCGATTTTGTCTAATAAAGTGTTATTTAAATGTAGGTACTATAAATATTAGTCTTTAAAATACAAAATGGGAAAGAAAAATAGAATAGGGTAGTGAAAATAGAATCAATATAATGGAAATGAATGGGGAAAAAGAAAAAAAAACAAGACTTAGTTTATGAGGAAAAGGATATTCATTTTTATTATAAACTGAAATAGAAACCAGATATTTTCTCAATCAAATTAAATTTAAGTCACATAGAAACTGTTGTCACAGCGCATCTGAATCTGAATCTGAATGCATTTTGAAATAGTAATAAAATACAAGAATAAAACATAAGCATACTTATAAACAACTGGTTTTCTCTCTCACATTCATTTGTATTGTGATTCGCTGACTTCACTATCAGTTATCGTTAGTACAAAATCTTCTTTACAGATATCACAAATCTTGTTAGTATGAGAAACACAGGTAAATCTGTTGCATATATTGCACTTTGAGGTAAACTTTCTATCACGTTTTCGTGGACACATGTGGCATCTTCCTCGTTTTCCTCCTCGTAAGGCAGCTCCTGAATAAACACGCTCAAAATAACGCTTTTTTTTCAACAAAGGGCAACGAGGGCTTTTTACTGCCAGTAGTTTAGATGCTTTTATCAGATCTGTTGACAATAAATAAGAAATTGAGTAAATAAGTTAAGTTTAAACGAAAAGTCCTGGAAAATAAATTCTATTTTGGACCTCTAAGGGTCATATAGTACCCGGAGTCTCATTAATAATGACTAAAATTATTTTGGTTAGCACTAGATACAGATTCGAAAAAATAACCACATGTTAGATTTTCGCACAACTACCCATTACATTAAACCGTGGCTTTCAATCATAAGTTTCTAATTTATGACCACATCAATGTACCTATCTAGCCTATAAGTTTTATCCAAAACTTTTTATACATCGAAAACACCCAGACCAAGACAGTAAATATGTTCATGCACACCAGTATTTGTATTGCGCGGAATCGAACTCGGAATCACCGCGCACTATACAAGTTGTCAAGTCAAGAAATAATTGAGAACCATGATTCACAATAGCTATTATTTTATTTCTAGTATTAATACAGTTGATACGTGATAAAGAAAGAAAGAGGATAGTGATAAGATAGTCTTAAGAATTATAATATTACTATCTTTCCGCCCGCGGTTTCGCCCGCGTGGACTACATGACGTTATCTCGCAGGAATGTGATATATTTCCGAGATAAAAAGTAGCCTATGTTCCTCTCCAGGCTACAAAATATATGTGTCCCAAATTTCAGCTAAATCCATTCAGCCGTTTTGGCGTGATTGAGTAACAAACATACAAACATCTAAACTTTCAAATTTATAATAATAGTAGGATAAGTAGGATTGTTACTATATTAACCTGTACAATCGGATAAGGAACACAGACGTCAAAAATCAAAATCAAAAATCAAAATCATTTTATTCACACAAAACAGAGTGCATACAGTTGATGTTGATTACAATTCCAGTTCTCTGCCTTGCCAAACAATGGGCATGTGAAATGTCAGTTTTTGTTAAAGTACCTAGTAAATAGTTATAATTAAATAATTACATTAAAATTACATAAATGGGATTATAAATAATTTATTTTATGTCAATATTTGAATTAAGAAATTCTTCAATTGAGTAGAAACATTTATTTTTTAACCATGCTTGTAATTTTTTTTTAAATATAGGTATACGAAGCTCCTTTACGGACTTTGGTAGCTTATTAAAAATTTCTATGCAGTTTGGATAACAGTTCCTTTTATAATACTGCGTATGCATTTTGGGTAACATCAGCTTACCATGGTGTCTAGCTAATCTACAGTTGTTTTTATTTTTGAAACTGAAAATATGGGGGTGTGTTTTTACAAAAATGCAACATTCTAATATATAGATAGAGGGGAGGGTAAGTAAATTCAGTTCAGGAAATAATTCCCTGCAGGACGTCATTGGAGGCACATCGCATATAGCTCGGATGCATTGTTTCTGTGATATGAAAGCCTTTTTGACGTCAACTGAGTTACCCCACAAGAGTATACCATATTTTAGATTTGATGCGACATATCCATGATAGGCCATTAATGCAGCTTTTTTATTGACTTGGGTAGTTAACCGCCATAAAGCATATGCAAATCTATTTATCTTTTTGCAGATTTTTTGCACATGACTTTTCCATGAACATCGATTGTCAATCTCTATTCCCAAAAATGTGAGAGATTCAGATTCCATTATAGGTTCATCATTTAAAAGTACAGTTAAATTATTTGATTTTGGTTTTTTATTATAAAAGTTTATGTATTTAGTTTTACTTATATTTAAGTGTAAATTATTATTGCTTAGCCAATTTGAGATATTATTCATCGTCTCGTTTATTTCGTCACTGAAGTTTAATTGATGTTTTTTAGTTATAACTACTGAGATATCGTCGGCGAATAAGTTACAATGGTGATGTGTAATATTAGGTAGATCATTTATGTATAAAATGAATAGTAGTGGTCCTAGGATTGTACCTTGAGGAACACCTACATTATTTACCGCAGGTGTTGAGCAAAAAGATATTTCTTCTTTATTTTTATTTATATTTTTGATTTCAACGTATTGACGTCGATTGCGAAGATACGATTCTAACCAATTTAGTGCTACACCTCTAAAGCCATATCTTTCACATTTATGTAGAAGAATGTCATGCGAAACAAAGTCAAATGCTTTGCTCATGTCAAAGAAAATAGCTATTGTGTCTATGCTTTTGTCAATGTTCTCAGTCACAGTCTTTATTAAGTTGAATACTGCAAGGGAAGTGGACTTCCCTTTGCGAAAGCCATTTTGTTCAAGCCTAAGAATGTTGTGTTTTTCTAAAAAATCATACATTCTTGCGTGCATTGCTTTTTCACACACTTTAGCAAGGATAGATGTTAATGCTATTGGTCTATAATTAATCAGTGCCTCTTTATCATCTTTTTTGTGAATAGGTCTTATAACGGATACCTTTAATATTTCTGGAAATTTGCCTTCAGTGAATGATAGATTAATTAGATAAGACAATACTTCAGACCTAAACAAAATATAGACATACTAGCTTTCCGCCGGCGGCTTCGCCCGCGTGGACTACACGACGTTATCCCGCGGGAACGTGATGTTTTTCCGGGAATAAAAAGGAGCCTATGTTCCTCTCCAGGCTACAAAGTATCTGTGTCTCAAATTGCTGCCAAATCTGTTCAGCCGTTTTGGCGTGATTGAGTAACAAACATCCAAACATCTAAACATCCAAACATCTAAACTTTCACATTTATAATATTAGTAGGAAGTAGGATTACTCGGATACTTAAATAGGTACATGTGCCTCCTCAGCTAACCACTCGAAAAATGACATTACAATGTAATTAATAAAGTTTAAATTTCGATTTCTCCACCACAAGTTCGAGACTGACGGGTGTCAAGTTGTTGACGGACTTGACACATCTCCAAGCGTACAGGATTTTTTTTGACAGATTTTTTACTGAATTTAGGAATTTATGTCGAACTACTTAATTTTGATATAAGTCCCTTGTGAAGTTCTATAAAATTTTGATGGAGGGTGGGTGTGGACATTATATTCGTGTATAACCCTCGTGCCGGAGCCATCTACCTTCAGCTTTGCCTTGCATTTCTTGCTGAGCCTACTCGAGCAGAGGAGTTGCCGTCCTCCAGAATTAATGAATGAAAAAGAGTAGTTTTTGTACGTTACATATGGTGTCCCACTTGCGCTCGGCAAAACCACTAAAGTACCTAAAATTGTAAAAAAAACAGTTTTATTGTTGCAAACAACGGTTAAAAGTCCTAGAACTAAATGATAAATTAAAATAGAGTATTTCCATTCCATACAGAGATTCCATACTACGATTAGGTATACTTAGGATAAATTTATACTAAACCTATGGAATTGTTTTTGGTGGGGACTCGTGGGGACAGAAGAGGCAGGCAGTATAATTGCCGCTTAAAGCGCGTAAATATTTTCAGATTGACAATGTTTAACAGTAAAATAGTCATACTAAGGTAAATTCATACATTTAACTTTTAGCTTATCCAAAACCGACTCTTAAACATATATTATATAAGTATATCGGTTAATAATAGAAAGCTTTATGTAAACTTGAACAAGAAATTACTTTTTAGCAATACACTATATTGACATTAAATCCACATTGTTTATTTAAAATTCTAACATACAGTCATCAAAAATTATACGAGTGCTGCTCACAATACACGAGGCAAATTTTTCGAGGCAGGATAGTAAATTAGTAATTGTAATTCTGGCTTCGTCTACATAGAATAATAAATAAATAAATAAATAAATAACTTCTTACATTCACACCAATTATCTAAGCCCGTGTTAATTTCATTAAGAAACTGTATCATGGAAAACTTGATAATGGATAAATATATACTTAAATATTTTTTGTTTGTAAATACATACTTAATATACATAGTTAACACCCAGACCAAGACAGATATACATGTTCATGCACACAAATATTTATCTTGTTCGGGAATCGAACCCAAGACCACTGGCGCAGAAGGTGGGTAGCCTACCCCTGCGCCAAATCGGTCGTCAAAACAGATAGAACAAGTTTAAAGAATCGAAGCTATTTAGTTTTATATAATAAATTATAGGACTGAACTGTCTTTCGTATCATTGAACGAGACGAACCATTTTAAAGTTAACGAGAAGGGGGAACGAAAAGGGAAGAATATATCTTTTCCAACACAAGTCTACTTGGTTGTATAATCTGCTGTGTGTGTATATTAGTGCCGTGACGAAGGCATGTGGTGGTGAGTTCCACTGATTGCGTAAATCTGGTCGAAATCCAAAGCGGTTTTAACGAACGCATTGCACCCTTTTGCATGGTGACTTGAACAATACCATCTCCGAAACGGTGTGTTTTTATATACGTTTTTCTTCAATGAATAAGTGTAGCCTTGTAGAAAAAGGAGACGGTTCCCTCGTTTTGAAATTTGGAAACGAACTCCTGAAATAAAAGTAGCTTGATTAATAAATTTAGATTTTTTTCAGATGATAGACGCAACTAAGCGTTTGTTAAGCGTATCTATTCCTTTCTAAAGGACTTTCATTGTTCTACTTAAACTACGGAACAAAACTGTGTTCTTCAAAAACGAAACATTTTTATTTATTTATTGAGCCACAACTCTAAATATAGTAAAACCTTACAGGTAGGTATTATAGGTATATAATTCTTTTAGTTATATAAAACAAAGTACATTAGCAAACAGTGCACCAACGGCCACGATTTAAGTGTAAGGCTTAAAAATATTATAGTCTCCCAAAGTAATAACTATAAACACATAAAAGTGTTCATAAACAACTTTAACTTAAACTAAATAAAGTCGAATAGCTTATCTAGAGGCATGATCAATGTTTTTCAACAACAACAAGTCTTTTTTCAAACACAGCACATCACACTCAATACAAACGAGTCCTATTATGCCAAAAAGCGGTAGGTGTACCGAGCAACGAAACTATGTAATTGCTAATGGATAGAGATGAAACGAATAGCTATTTGGCCGGATACCGGATAACGGATATCCGGCCAACCTTCAGGCCGGATGGCGGAATAACCGGCGGCCAAACTGACTTTGGCGTGGTAAAACGAGCGATCGTACGTACTCGGGCGGCTACGGGCTTGTTCAGTAGCATGTTTAAATAAATAAAAATTGGACACCATACATTGTTTCAATACCAAACTTTTAGTAGCTTGAGCACTAGTGTTAGGGAAATTGGAAACAACGACGGGTATTACCACATACACCCACCAGACCCGAGGAAATATTGAAAAGTTCGTTTTCAATATTTAGCGGTAGCTCCAGAGATAGTGGCACATTGAAAATCGGTGCGTATACCATTAGGCCACGGAGGTCGACAATGGGATTCTGGAATTAGATCATTTCATATTACTTGCGCACGTAGTAGTAGGTAATTAATTTAAGTTCACCAAAATATATCTTCTGCATAATTTATTTTCGTGTTTTTCTGAAGATCCGGCATCCGGCCGAATAGTGCTCTATTATCCGGTATCCGGCCGCATAGTAAATATTGGCCGGATAGGCCGGATACCGGATAGTGACCGAATATCCGTTTCATCTCTAAAACGGAACTTAACAAAACAGAACATAGAAAATAACATAAATTACAAACAAAAATTTAATATGATCTATAAAACAATTGACATCAATTTCCTTTAGTACACTTTACTCTCTCTTTAAAGTCATCACTTCCGCTACGGACATAGTATACAATAGGATTTTTTCTTCTTTTCTATACTGTGGTTGTATTAGCTTGAAGCCATCTATCGTAGATTTTAGTGAACTATTTATGTGCAAAGTGACAACAAGGGACTAAACTGTTGCATTATAAGCCAGATAAGTCGCGCGCGGTCGAAATCGAATACTAATCTTTTACCTTAACGTTAGATAAAAAAAACGAATTTAAAAAACTAAAAAAACCCGTCTGCGGTGCAAAAAACTAAAAAGAAAAAAACAAGCAAAAAAGATCGATTGTGGATTGAATATGTATGTTCTTAGTTCTTACTAGTATTAAAAAAGTAATTTTAAGTAAGAGAATTCTTGGAAGCAGGCGGGATCCATGATATTTTTATAGATTTTATACGCAAATGGATCCCGCCTGCTTCCAAGAATTCTCTTACTTAAAATTACTTTTTTAATACTAGTAAGAACTAAGAACCCACTCGATGGGATTAAAAAATATATTTTTTTACAATGCACAGAATATATCGCCTAAAAGCCGCTATTTTGTTTTTTTGTTAATTTTGATAGTTCATTGTCACTCGGCCCGTTAAGACGAATCTGACGACGTATCATTTATTAAAATCGGTTCATCCGTTTAGAAGTTACGAGGGAACATAGAAACGGACACACATACATACAGGTCAAATACATAACCCTTTTTTGGCTTCGCGCAGACGGGTAAAAATGCACTTAAACTAGCGCCAAAAATGTCCCAGTCGCGCGCAGAGTGATTTAAATACGATCACGATAATGTCATATATGGCTTTTCCTTGCTTTACAAGTGGCCAGTAATATTCCTACATAAATACTCATTCATTTCATTATCTGAGTACTCGCTTTCGAGTGTTTTATTTGCGTGAACATTCGAATGCGAGCCGTTTCCGCGAAAGTCGTTGCGACGTCCACACCGGCCGAAGTTCGAGCTTGCGCGTAAGCTTTGTAACACTCGGCTCAACATGAAGCTCGACGTAATACTGAGGAAACTGGAGAGTGCAGTACGAACAATTTTTTGTGACCACAAATTACACAGTGGCTGTCTTCCGTCTCACCTACGCTTTAAAAAAAACGTATGGTCATATGAGACAACTGACAGCCACTACATACTAAATGTCAAATTTGCTGGTGTTCACTTTTTTATTCAGGGTGAGAACTCCAGTTACCTCAGTATTAAGTCGAGCTTCATGCGGCTCAACGTCCACACCACTCGAATATTCGACGTCGAATGCTCATTACACGTGAATGTTCTCAGTGAGGACGCTCCTTAAGAGATATTTATAATTAAGACTTTAGGTTGTCAAGAAGGTTACCCAACAAACACCATTTTGTAAAACTCACAAAACTCTCTCTTAATTCCTTAAAACTAAATCTATCTGTATTCTAATACATACAATCTTAATAATTATTAGGTAGGTACCTACGATTTACAAACACTTCTATCACAAACGTAAGTGTTACAATACTTTGAACATTACACACCATCTATTTTAATAAATTTAAAGAAGGAGATTTTATGCTACAAAGTCGCAAGTGACACGTTCGTTTAACATTAAATAAATCATTCAACATGAATTTGAGTATTATTTTGCCTATTTACTGTTTTTTCGCAGATGCTGCGTCCCGACTCGCTCCATGCCTGTCGTCGGGTTTATCGTTACCCCTTGGTACTGAGTAATAAAATAAAGTAATAAGTAAATGCCACTTTTTACTGGGATCAGCATTATTTCGAGCTTTCCTAAACGAGGCCGGCTACCTGTCAGCTCCCATATTAACGTAATACCAAAATTATTCGAAATTAGATCATTATTTTCTGTACTTGTGGTGGGTTTTAGGATTAAAACAGTTTTATCTAGGTTTCCATTAAAAAATGATCCTAAATATTTACCCAATTAAAAATAAATGCAAATTGCAGTTTTGTATGAAAAAATATAAGTAATGGGCATTATTTTTTTAATGGGTAAGTAGATATTTGGTTTTTATAATAGATACCTAGATAAATACTGTCTTTATCCAAATAACATCACAAGTACAGTCAATCATGCTCAAATTTTAAATTATTTTGGTATTACGTTCGTATGGGAGACTAACGTGAAGCGGTCCTCATAACACCTACTTCTGATTGTAAAACTGAAAGAAAGAAAGAAAGAAATCTTTAGAAACTGATATTTTACATATTTTTTACAGACACCAACTTTATACTACCAGAGCTATCTTTGTGACATAAAATTCAAAAAGAATACTTCGTGTAAGTGTCAGTAACCGCTTGTTTATTATTGTTTATATGGGAGTAAATAAGAACTTTGATATAACGAATAAATAACCTTTCAATGTCTAATATACAAGTAGTAAAGCAAGTACTAAAATCATGCAATGTTCCATATTATTATTATTACCTATTTATAGGAAAACATTTACTTTCGTTCCGATATTTCTTTAGGACCATGATGGTGAACAGTTTTCGCTAACAATATGGTATTATTCAAGGTGTATATGACAGCACTACAGCCGTGCATGTAGTCAGTTAAACATCTCCATCGTAATATAAGATTTTAATCCATTATCCATTTATCTCCATCGTATTTTGGTGAACTCCGAGGAAATTATTTTTGATGTATGTTTTGTATAATAGTAGCCATGCAATTTCATGATGGGATTCCCCCTTAAGTTGGTGGTAAATGTTGGAACATCTGAAACATTGAATAACATGAAGTTTATTGTTCCAAGGATTACTACTTCTCACTATCTATAATCCTTTATCAGTATGAACGAGAAAATAATAAGAATACTTCACTAGGGCTTTCACAAGTACTTTTATTATTTCTTATCTACCAGAATGTTATACAAAAAACACGAAAAGATCTGAAAAACATAAAACCAATTTGATCTAGGCAGTTCGAATCATCATATTGTTGTAAGCGCGCATGGTCTTCAAAATATCTAGGCACTCATTGTTTCATATTTATATAAGCAGTCAGAGTGTTCAAATTCATCTAAGCAAACAAAGCTCTCAAAATATCTGTGCAATATGGCGTTGTACATAATGCACAGATGTTTTGATAGCTTTGTTTGCTTAGATAAATTTGAACACTCTGACTGCTTATATAAATAAATGTGAAAGTTTAGATGTTTGGATGTTTAGATGTTTGGATGTTTGTTACTCAATCACGCCAAAACAGCTGTACGGATTTGGCTGAAATTTGGGACATAGATACTATGTAGCCTGGAGAGGAACATAGGCTACTTTTTATCTCGGAAAAATTTCACATTCCCGCGGGATAACGTCGTGTAGTCCACGCGGGCGAAGCCGCGGGCGGAAAGCTAGTATATAAATATGAAACAATGAGTGCCTAGATATTTTGAACACCTTGCGCGATTACAACAATATGATGATTCGAACCGCTTAGATCAAATTGCGTTTATGTTTTTCAGATCTTTTTGACTACTCTAGACGCTTATATCAATTTGACGCTGACTGTACATGCTCGTACCATGTGATATAGATACTTCAAATTGATTAAATATTTTTATTATTTTCAATAATTTAATTACATCCGTTATGATAATATTATGTGTAATAAAATTTAAATCTGCAATACTCGACAAATTTTTTAAAAAGTAGGATAAAATACTTTATAAAGTAAAACAATATTGCAATTCAATAGGATTGAGTTGATAAATACTAAATTTTATTCTAACACTGATTTTCAATTGTTACGCCAAGAATTATTATCTGTATTATCTGCTGATACATAATACGAATAATTACGAAATAAAATTATTGACAAAAATTAATTATATCTAAATCATTGTGACATCCAGTTTATATTTTGAATATAACTGTTGAATATAATACATTTAAGATAAACATTGTTATCGAGAAATCAGCCCTAATACCATTCACTGTTATCGCAATACTGAAATAATATTCCTTTAAATATGATCTCAATTTCAAGTTTGTTAGATTTTGCTATAACAGGTCACTATAACGCCAAACTCTACTTTACAACACTGAGAATATTACTTGATATATAACATGACTTGAATCTGTATTGAAATTAAACCTCTACAATACTCTTATATAATACGTGGCTAGTACTTATATATTGACTTCGATGCCCGAAAAGGCAAAAGATTTTGAATCGTTTAATATATGTATCCAGAAAGTTAGTATTGACTCACCTATAATTAATCACGGCCATTGTTAACAAAAATAACTAAATAAAATTAAAAAAATATGAAAAAATAAAGTTCAAACCACATCCGTTACAGTTTTTGTCTTACGTCACACAATTTTGACTATATTATTTTTTCGTATCCAAAAGCTGTCATATAGTTGACTTCACTCATAGCACCGTGAATTACACTTAATTTTAGTTCAATCCCATCCAAAATGTTATATCATTTTCAAGGCGTAGTAACAGTTCTGCTTAAATCATCAATATGTTATTAAGATTACTTTGATACATTTTATGATCATAAAAAAATATAATGAAAATAAATTAAAATTGGACCGTCAAACTTACTCAACCTTTCTTAAAATTACGCTCCAATAATAATAAAAGCTTGTTTTCCTTATTGCTAGTTAATCGATTAATGCCTAAGAGTTAGACATTAATAAAGTAAAGCACTCACTTGCTACATAAATGTTTGTCATGTCCAGTATTTTTGTAATTTTCATCAAGTCCGGGAATAAATCATCATCAGATTGTCTTAGTTGTAATCTGGTAGACGGTAAAACATCTTTACCTTGGAGACTGGCAGAAAGTATTTTTTCCGTGCCTTCTTGTCTGTTTGTGGTGGATGAGTGTGTTTGTTCTCTAGGTAGATGATTTCATCTCTGGAAGTGTAGACGACAGCCTTGCAGCCGTGTTTGGCGTGGGTGGAGCAGCTCCATTGGATCTTCTTGATGGGCGCGTTGGCTTTGCTCATGTTCTTGATAGCGAAGCGGTAGCCTGTAAAGTAAATCTTTACGTACTTACGTTTTCTTACTTTCCTATTATGGAAACTTAGTATTTTTCCAGCGATCCTAGATATTGCTGCAAAACTTTCTTTATTTCACTTTTATTACATTTTACTATAGTACTACGTACTATATACTAAGTACTATTTTTTTATTATTCAATTGACACTGTCAAAACACTATAGCTGTCACTTTGTTATTTTCTTTTGATATTTCTGTTAAACATACTCTTCGGATATTTAGTTTTTCTAATAAAAACTCTGTAAACTAACTTCTATATTCAAATTCTAATACAAATTTTAAATTGCTCTGGAACAAATCGTGCTTGGATATAAATACGGCCACAGTCTAGGTGGCTGATCATTCCATACTTAGCCTTCATACAGTCTACAACTACTACTAAATCTACAAATGGTCTACAAGTGACCTACTACAAGTGAACTGCGTACAAGTGATCTCCACTCAAGTCTACGATTCTCGAGGCAGTTATCGACGTCATATCCACTGATATGGATCCACGTTTCTCCTACCACGCGCCTCCGCAATCGCCCGCTACTGATTTGTAGGTATTCTGCCACGCGCCACCTCCACTGAAGAGCGCTGTGACCTTCGGGGCGGTTCCCTACTATGCCGCCTCCACGACCCTGGACCTTTCTCTAAACGCATCGTATCCCCTCCGCGAGTCCCTCCGTTAACCGCGATACCCTCCGTTAACCGCGGTATCACGTTTAACATTTAAGTTAGTCAAAGTAACTTCACGTGTCATTTTTATATTTAATTCAATAAATTTGGCTGTTAACTTCTACTCAATTCTTTTCCTTTACTAATTTTCCTCTTTATCTTAACTTTAACTTGTCCGTTACCTCAGTAACGTGATAAGCCTTCGATCAGAATGACACGACAGCCCCTCAGAGACTTGGTGAACTCGTAGCGGATACCTGAAACAAAACCAAAGAGGTTAGATGTGCCCTGTATAGTGCGCCTCATCAAGTGAGCAGCCTCGTGCGAGGCCCTCCACGTGCGGAGGGCCTCGCACGAGGCTGCTCACTTGATGAGGGAGGACCCGCCTAATCACGTAAAAACGGATGATCGGATTTTTATGAAATTCAAAATATAGAATACTTTTTATTCTGGTTATTGGTCCCCTAAGTATTTTCTCGAATGTCCACGCGGACGAAGTCGCGGGCGGAAGCTAGTTTGCTCATAAAGTAAAAATAATTAAATTGATAATAATGCCAATCAATCTGTTTCGAGGTAAATATAAAAAAGCGTTTAAAAAATTAAAGACAACTCTATTATTATGAATTTTTTAAAAAATCATGACGTGTGTATACTTTAGTAAGTCAAAGGTTATAAAGACTTAACAGGGAAAATAATATTTCAACCAGAATACGAAACTATCATTGATTGAACTATCAAAGAAGCTAGTAATTACGATAAAATACGGTAATAAAATTTAAAGTTCTTTAAAATTAGGATAACATGTATCTTAGTTGAAGAAAATAATAAGGTGCTACTCAGAATCGGAGCTGTAATCCGATTCTTTCTTCTTCTGTTCTTTCTTTTTCAACTTCTTCTTAGCCTTCGGTCGCGGGTGGTTGTGAACATTGTCGATGGAGACCACGATTTTCTCCACAGTCATAAGCTTGGCCTTACAGCCATTCTTCTCGGTCGAGCAGACCCAACGCACATTGTATTTGTTCTGCACCCTCGAATCCCTTTTCAATCTGAACTTATACCCATCTAAAATTATAACAGGGTTGCCTTTAGCTGATTTGGTGAACTGCGGAACTAAATCTGCAAAAAAAAACAAAAATACATAGCTACAGACTGTAAATCAGTTAAAAAGTTTAATTGAACAGTATTTAAATATTATACAATTATAGGATTTAACACTTCGAAAAAAAATATACGTAGAATCTTTCAGATTCGGACATAATAATTTTGTTAACAATTACATATATTAAACAATAATAACAAAAAAATATTAATTTATGAACATTCGTAACCGTGTACAAAAATGGTCATTATTATTATAGAAATCATTTTAAGCACAAATTACATTTGACTAGGGCAGCTCTAAAGTGATAGAATTATTCTATTTATAAACTCGTCTCACAACTAGCTCTGATGGCACTCGAACCTTTCAGTGTCCGGGCGAATGCTCTAACCACTGAGCTACGAAATCGTTTTCTAATACCTTATTTTCAATAATAAAAATTGCATTGTGAATGCAGAAAGTAAAAATAATAATCAAATTCATTTTATGCTTTTTAAATCGAATTACGTACTTAATAAAATTATAAATTAAGAATGGAATGCACCAATTCCATTAAAGATAAGTATGTTAACAACTTACAACACAAATTCACAATCCACGTTTCTTATGTTTGACATCGTGATTTTATTTAATTACGATCATAACGTGGTCATTAGTCAAAAATTTACACTAACAGTAAAATCTATATTTACCAATAATTAGGTTACCTTTAACTTATTAAAATAGGTATTGAATTTTGTTTAGCTGCCGGTTTCAAGGAGCATGGTTGTGGTGTAACTGGCAAGCTACAATAAAGTCATCCGAGGTGACAACTTTTGCTGTACAACTTTGGTTGTTTGTTGCCTTGGCGCACACCCATCTCACTTTGTCGGAGTTCAATGGTCTTCTTGAATCATTTTTCCTGTAGTACGTGTAGCCATTCAAAATAACGTTTTTGTTGCCTCTCCTTGATTTAGTGAACATAGCTTTGGTTATTTTCCAATCTAAAAACAGAATTTTCGTGATTAAATATTCGAGTCTATCCAATAAATTAAACCAATTAACCGAGCAGTATTCAGATCAGAACATACCGGCATTAAAGGGGAACCTCCTCTTAATCACTATTGATGGGAGAAATGACAAGATAGAAATTATGGTGGAATATAATATTTGGAATATAATTTAAATGATAAAGCATAGTCGTGCCCACGCAACTAACGAGACAATGAAATGATTATTTTTTTTACTACCAATAATAGTTCATTCTTAATAATAAAGCCTACAATAAACACAACATTAATTTATATGTTAATTTTGTTCAACTTATACCTAACTTTGAAATAAAATGTTTAATATCTGTTCGGAAAAGATCGACGTTTCTGAACGCATCTCTAATGTCACGTCAAATTGACATTTAGCTGTCACTTGAAGTTGACAGCCCTCTTTTGGAATTTCTTGTAAGAAAAATGTCGGATTAAATTTTGCTGAATTGTTAAAAACCGCTCGCGTTGTATGTGCCTGGCATATCGAGTTTGAATTGAATCCTGAATTATCCTTTCGATCCCGTTTTGTACGACCAGGATTTAGACGCCATCTTTGAGAGTGGCCCGGTCGCGGCGTTTTGAAATAAAGAGTACCACCACACGCGCTGTTGTCGGGACGATATCTTAATAAGCAAGCCCCGCGTGTGTTATTGTGTATTGTTGAAATGCCCAGTGTCTTGGGACCGTGTGTGATATGGGTTTTGTGAGTAAGGTGACGAATTGGTAAGGTCGGCAGACGAAGAACACGGAACATCAGATGGGGGCCCCCCGTCCTTCCGCTGCCCAGGAGACTTTCGACACCGCAGACCCGTATGTTAAATTCACCTTAATTTAAATTAAGTCGCTGTGTATCGCAGTTTCAATTGTTCAGTTACATCCCGGCTGAAACCAAGTTTTTGTCCGGAGTCTCTCCTAGTCAATACGCTTCCACTGCGCTATGCCGCCTCCGCGGGTCGAGGCAGGGGTGTACTGAACATGTCTTGGTAGCAAGAGCGTAGTTTGAAGGCCTGAGAGGCCCACGCCAAAACTTTGTCTATTAATCAGTGCCGTTTTGATGACCATCTGGTCCGGACTGGATTAATTTGTACTTGTAAATGGTAATTAACTTGCATTTGAAAAGTAAAGGGCATTCCTTTGTTATTGGTTCCATGTCTTGTAATTAATTGTCATGTATTGAAGTTCCAAAATGTAAACAGATGCCTTTCTTTGTTCATAATAATTATTATTTAGTTTAGTTAGCAAATTTGAGTTGTGAATATTGACAAGTTGTTGCTAAATAATAGCTAATAAAAAGTTGTCCTAAAAAGGCTTGGGTACCTAATGGGTTTGCACTCAATACTTAGTGAAACTTAAATGATTTAAGACATTGTTTACACATTGAAACTTATTGAAACTTGTGCTTTGAAATTATTGGAATTAATTTGTTGTGTGTTGATATCCAAGTGAGTTTCAATAGTCAGTGATTTGTTTGAACTGAATAACTTTTGGACTTATAAAGGCAAAGTTAGTTTGTGTCTAAGTTATAACCTCTTGAGAGTTAGAGTTATAATTATATACTTGAGTTTTGTTGTTTTCTGATAACCTCCAAATATTTAAGAGTTTGTGTCATTATAAATACTTTGTTGTTGTAATATTGGAATTTTGTGGTTATTAATAACCTCCAAATATTGGAGATTTTGTGTTATAGTGAATATTTTGAATTTGTTGTTTTTGTTGATAAATTTGTGACGTTACAATGACGGCCTCCTCTGCTAAAGCCAAAATACGTTCTGAGTTACGGTGGTTAGCTTCTGCGGTTGCATTGTTGGATCGACCGGATAGGACGGAGGCCTTGTTGAACAGATACGTAGATCTGCCCATACGTTTGGCTGTTGTTGATGAACAGTATGCCTTATTTTTGGAAAAGACTGTTGAGGCCGATGTGGAAATGCGACAAGAAGTCGGTTTGGATGTGGACCAGTGTTATGATTTTGCGGACAGAATTACCCAGGTGGCTCGACCTTTGCAAGTGGCAAGAGAGAATGAACCGAGCCCGTCCCCGGTCACATCTAAGAGTATGCCCCTGCGGCACCTGGTAGGTTAGCTACTGGCCCGCCGCAGGTAGTGGGTTCGAAATAACAAGATAGACGTACGAATTGATAGGTATTTATTATGCCCGTAATTCCGGGACACACACACTTGGATATCTGAGATAGGGGGACGGTAATATGGGGAACACTGGCCTGACTATGACGGGATCGGTGCAGTCCTCCTTCCCGTTCTTCAACGATTAAGGATCGTATCTGGGATTTGTGTACGTAGGCTATGTGACTTCTAGTGTAGCCTGAAGTCTTGAAGTGCAGCAATAGTAGTACTTAAATCCTGGAAGACCAGAGGGTGATAGCATTAGCGTCGGTTTTCTAGAAAGTCCGGTCCAAAGGTCACAGCGTCCCGGAGGGGAGGGAAATCGGACAGATGCCAGCTTTAATTTAAGTATTTGAGCTACCTAAGAACACCTTACATACTAACACTTCATATAAATGCATATTAGAACTCACCCCAGCGGGATTTCTTTATTCACGTGGAAAACGTAATTAATTATTTCGGAGCGAGCGACACAGCCTTCGCCTCGGACCTCTAAAACAGTTGTGTGGCTAGGGAAATCCGATGATAGCCGAGTGCACCGGTCGTGAGCCTCAGCTCCCGGCAGTTTTTTGCATAGCGAATTTCTTTTGTTTAAACAGGGATCTGCGATCGCCAGTTTGTGAACCAATACGACGAGCGTACTTGATGATTCCGTATATAGGTTATTTAATTTTATTATTAGTTCTTAAGTACTTTTATTTTATATAGTTAATTTAAGTGTTTAGTTGTAAGTTCTAGTTTTATTTAATGTAAATAGTTTCTTAATTAAATATATATTATTTGCTTTATTTGATTGTTTCTATTTTTATTTAATTTTTCAAATTTTTAGCTAAATTTAAGGCAAAGTGCTACAGTACCCCCGCACGAAGCGAAGGATTTTGCGTGCTTAGATGCAAAATCCGACTAACACTACTAAAACAGACTAACTATTGTTACATTCAAAATTACTATCATACTTCACGCATACATTAATAAAAGAACATAGTGTCATCAAGTCACTTTAGCGATTTGAGACCATTACAAAAAAGAACAATTTTATTACATTATAAATTGTGCTCAAACAGGTAGTCTTTATGTATTAAACAACAGAGTAAGAATTTAATACACAGGTTTTACACAAATAGATTTAAATAGTCTATTTTATCAGCACTTGTTCAAACAATTAAGATAAAAAAACTCTTTACATACATACCTAATTTACATATTATTTAGTTTTTTTTTTCCATTTAGTTATAAGTAATAAGTTTATTCTATACTTTATAATTCGTGAGTTTAATATCTTTGATGTGATAGGACCCCAAAGCTTTACCAGACAAATCAGCCAGTTCATAAACAAGAGGCGATGGTTTACCAATTACTTTGCATTTTACAAATTTAGGTGCTAGTTTTTTATTAAAATATTTGTCTTTGTCGCTTTGGTAAAATGTCTTCCTCCAAATCACATCACCGATGTTAAACTCAGCAGGTTTCCTACGTAAATTATATTGTTGACAGTTCCTACTGTGAGCTTGTAACAAGGAAGCTTGCACTTTATTAAAAATGTTAGATAGTATTCCAATATTATCAGCGTAAGCATCGCGTGGTTGGAAAACAATATGATCATCACTTTCAGTGTTAACATAATAAGAGCCACATGTAACTAGCTCGCGACCATATACTAGAAAGGAAGGAGTATAGCCTGTAACTTCGTTTACGGAACTATTTATGGCGAATTGAATTTTAGGTACAAGTTGATCCCATATACGTTGATCGTTAGATATAAAAGATGATATAGCAGTCATAATTGTTTTATTATATCTCTCGACGGTGTTAACGTGCGGAGAGTACTTAGGTGTAAAATGTAATTTAGGAACTTTGTATTTATCGAACATTTGTCTTAGCGTAGCACTAACAAATTGTTTGCCATTGTCAAGAATCACGGTAGAAGGGACGCCATGTATCAAGAATACATGTTCCTCTAAGATTCTTGTGACAATCTCAGCTGTAGCGCGCTTGATTGGAAATAGTAAGCAGTACTTACTAA
Organism: Crambus lathoniellus; assembly: GCA_949710035.1. Taxonomy (NCBI): domain Eukaryota; kingdom Metazoa; phylum Arthropoda; class Insecta; order Lepidoptera; family Crambidae; genus Crambus; species Crambus lathoniellus. Next base: position 6,829,563 of record OX453307.1, on the reverse strand, counting down.
AACAACAAGTCACTACTAGAATGTAAGAGTTTTGTTTTCTGGTAGTCGGTAGTGGTCCTACCAGGTCTACGCTAATAGTCTCAAAAGGCCTAGAACATTGTTTAGGTCTTCCCATTTCACCAAGAGGAGCATGGTTCTGATGTTTATGCGCAATGCAAGTGTCGCATAAAGTGATAAATTTAACAACATCGGCATGCATTCCAGGCCAGTAGTATCTAAGGCTTAGACGCTTGAATGTTTTAAAGACGCCAAAATGACCAGCTGTAGGTTCAGCATGATGTTTAGCAATTATTTCCTGTCTAGATTCCGAAGGGACTACTTCTTTCCACTCGAACTCTCTGTGCAAAGGGTGTTTGGTTTGCATGAAACGAAATAAACGATTATTTTTAACAGCATAGTTCGGGAACGATACAGGAGAACTTTGACAGCCATTCCAAATGTTTAGATACCATTCATCCTTAGTAGAAGGTGGTGAAGTACTTGCAGAACCAGTAGACGTAGTTGATTCAGAATCAATAGCAGCTATCGGGTAAGCGCGGGATAATGCGTCAGGTATGACATTATCAACGCCACGACGATGTTTTATCTCAAAGTTAAAGGCGGATAGTCTAACACCCCAACGAGCTAGACGTCCAGTTGGATTGTTTAGGTTCAAGAACCACTTGAGAGCAGCATGGTCCGTGTAGACAACAAACTTTTTACCATTGTCTAGATAGCATCTCCAGTGCTCTAACGTTACCAACACAGCAAGAGCCTCTCGTTCTGTAATGCCGTAGTTTCGTTCGGCTCCAGTCAATGTTCGACTAAAGTAGGCTATAGGATGTTCAACGCCGTCTATGATCTGAGTTAGTAGACCTCCAACACCATAGTTACTAGCGTCAGTGTGTACCTCAAATGGTAGTTTAAAGTTGGGACACGAAAGAATAGGGGCAGACACTAGCAATTCCTTGAGCTTAAGAAATGATTCATCAGCTTCAGTAGACCATACAAAGGGATTAGATTTTTTGTTTGTAGAGGTTAGTTTATTTAATGGACCAGCTATTGTACTAAATTGTGGGACAAATTTACGGTACCAAGAAGCTATACCCAAAAATCTTTTAAGTTCTTTTTTATTAGTTGGTGTAGGATAATTAATAATAGTTTCAATTTTAGATGGATCAACGTGAAGACCTTTAGAATTAATGACATAACCCAAGTATTTGAGTTCTTTCCGAAAAAAGACAGATTTTTCAAGGTTAATAGTTAAATTAGCCAATGATAGTTTCTTTAAAACTTTTAAAAGAAGAGATATGTGACTTTCAAAGTCAGAATTAACTATGACGATATCGTCAACGTAGGCCCATACTGAATTCTCAAATTCAGGCCCAGAAAACAATGAATCGACCAACCTTTGCTGTGTAGCGGGAGAATTTGTAAGTCCAAAAGGCATAGTGACGAATCTGAAGGTTCCGCGACGTGGAATATAGAAAGCAGTCTTGTCACGATCGTTTTCAACGATAGGCGTCTGCCAAAAAGCTTTAGATAGGTCTATACTGCTTAGGTATTTAGCATTTTTTAGATTGTCTAAGATATCGGCTATATAAGGTAGCTTATATGCGTCCTTCTTAGTCACAGAATTCAGTTTCCGGCTATCCAGACAGAATCGAAGTTTTCCATCCTTTTTAGGTGTAAGTAGAACAGGTGACGACCAGGGGCTTTCACATTCCTCAACTACACCCAAGGCTAACATTTCGTCAAGTTGTTCTGTTAGGATTCGAAGTTTTTCAGGAGAGACACGATAATAGCGTTGTCTTATAGGTAAGGAATCTCCAGTATCAATGCGGTGAGTAACTAAAGTTGTTCTACCTAGACCTCGTTTTTCATAGGAAATTTCCTTGAATTGTTCAATGACACTGTCAGCTACTACGCGTTGATTTTCGGTTAGCTCGTGGTAGGATTGTAAGAATTTTGTGGGCTCCTTAGTTAATGAAACTTCGTTAATATTCTCTAGGTCAGTATGTAGGGAAATAGAATTGCAAAATTTTGGAAACAGCTCAAATTTTTTCCAAAAATCTATGCCTAGAATTAAATTTGTTTTTACAGCAGGTACTACGTATGTTTTTAATATATGGAACTGATTTTCAAAAGAAATAGGCAAATAAATATATCCAATAGCAGTTAAACGTTCACCTCCAGCGGCAGTAAATGTTAAAGTGACATCCTTAAAAAGTATTAGATCTAATGAATTTAAATTTTTATGATAATTATTACCTAAGATTGTAACTGTAGAACCGGAATCCAACAAACCATTTAGTTTAGTTTCACCCACACTAATAGTTGCATAAGGTCGTGCGTCATGAACTGATTTTTTATTATATACTGTTGCAATGGAATAGCTAGAAAAGAAAATTTTAAGAGTAGACAGCCAATTTTTCCAGTCATTTTCATCAAAGTTTTTAGGATATTTAGTATTAGATTCGACTGTATTAATGTCATCATTACAACAGAGACTAATTAGTTTTTTTGATTAGGTTGTGAGTGACAATTAGGGCAATCAGGGTACTTAACATTTTTAGTTCCACACTTAAAGCAAATGGGAAATCTAGCAGCTCTACACTGATTCAATGAGTGTTCAGAGTTCCTACAGCGTGGACAATAGATTTTCTTAGTGTTGAAATCTGAGAAGTTCATTGCAGCTACATTTATTTTAGCATTTGTGTTGTTCGTGCTGAGATTATTGTTACCTGTATAGTTTTTGTAGTTAATAGGTTTAGAGTAGTTGTAATTTGGTTTAGGATATGAGAAATTACCATTGTTAGGTTTAGCATAAGAGAAATTGTTATTATTACTATGTTTAGGATAAGAGAAACCACTAATAGGTTTGTAGTTGTTATTATATCTATTCTGATAATGAAATTTTGACTTACTAGTACCAGGTTCGAAAGGTCTAGAAAACGCTAAATCAGGAGCTAAGGTTTCAGATGTTACTCTAGGTGGTTCTTTAAATTGAGAATTCAGACACTGCATTTTATCAAATTCTCTACATACTTCCTTCAGTTTAGCTATATTATTAATAGATGAGGAGTTGAAAGTTAAAACATTAGAATAACAAGGTCTTATGTTGCGCATAAGGATACCTAACTTCTCCCTTTCAGAAAGCTTTTCAGTAAGTCTAGAAAATAATTCTGTCATTTTAGCAAAATAAATAGCAGTACTCTCTGTATCCCCTTGAGTTCGGTTACGGATCTCTGTTAGAAGACGATAATCAAAGTCAAACCGACTAAAATCCTGTTTTAGTAAGGTCATTAGATCATCCCATGTGCGAACTTCATCCTTGACACTACGGTACCAACTCAGGGCATCGCCAGTAAATATTTCCGTAGCAAAAGACAAAAGTTTAGAAGAAGTAATATTCCTAGCAGTGCTATACTCGTCCACTCTCTGTATAAAGGCGTGTACACAAGTTTTTCCGTCAAACTTGATTTTTTGTAAGTCACTAATATGTGAGCGATCACAATTTACAGAAACGTTAGGGACGGAACTAATTGTATTGGGCGTTTGCTCACTTTCAACAGGCTCACAGCTAGAAGTCGACGACTTGTTCAAAAGATTAAGTTTATTAATTAAAGTGTTTAAGTTTTGTGATAATTTACCTACTCTTTCAGCAAATTTACTATCAGAACAATCGATGCGTTTTAAACGATAGTATAAGTGGTTGCACAATGCTGTACTACGGTCAAATAAATTAGGGTCGTATTTTTCCTCCAATGTTTTTATTCTATTTATAAGTTCACTAAGTGATGTGTTAGCACTAGCAATATCCACATCAGGCTCTATACCCGACTCACAGATGTCAGATGTGGGTATTAAAGGTGTTAGTTTATTTATTTGTTTCCGGAGTTCAAGTACGGTAGACGCAGGTTCCTCGCCTCTTATAAGCACTTCGTAGGTTAATTCGTTTTTATTTAGCAAAAAGAATTTAATAGGGTGAGTTCCCATATTTACCAGAAGTGTGTAATGAAAAAAACAACTCAAACAAAAGTTCACTACAGAAAATTAAAAAATATTTTGGTGTTCTTTACAAAAATGCTAAGTTATTTCTACTATACGTAAAGGTGATATTTTTAATAACACTGTAATTTTAAAGGTAAAGCAAACTATATACCAAAATGAAGGTAGTACGAATTTTTTTTTTAACGGAAATGTGCGAACTGATATGTATTACAGAAATTTTGTTTAATTAGAATTGTCTAATTTCTATTAATTTTACTTTTACAATAAGTTTAGTTTTTGTACACGAATAAGTTATGCACTAATTAAAATGTTATAATATTATGTTTATTAGTTAAATGAAGTTAAATTCATTAATTTAAATTACGTTTTGCAAAGCAAGTAAGCTAATTAATTAGTTTTATTTAGGTTAACAATTATATTATTTATTTTGAGAACACTGGTTATATGAAACAACTAGAATAATATACCCATTTAACCAAGTAGGTACGTACCAGTTCACTGTTGTGAATCACCTTCACGTTGACAGCTTCTTGTAGTTTGTATCGTATCGAAAGCTAGCAGCTTGACTAGGGAATATATCCAAGTGTGATACGTCCCACAGAATACCACGTTGTAGGCGCCACTGCGGCACCTGGTAGGTTAGCTACTGGCCCGCCGCAGGTAGTGGGTTCGAAATAACAAGATAGACGTACGAATTGATAGGTATTTATTATGCCCGTAATTCCGGGACACACACACTTGGATATCTGAGATAGGGGGACGGTAATATGGGGAACACTGGCCTGACTATGACGGGATCGGTGCAGTCCTCCTTCCCGTTCTTCAACGATTAAGGATCGTATCTGGGATTTGTGTACGTAGGCTATGTGACTTCTAGTGTAGCCTGAAGTCTTGAAGTGCAGCAATAGTAGTACTTAAATCCTGGAAGACCAGAGGGTGATAGCATTAGCGTCGGTTTTCTAGAAAGTCCGGTCCAAAGGTCACAGCGTCCCGGAGGGGAGGGAAATCGGACAGATGCCAGCTTTAATTTAAGTATTTGAGCTACCTAAGAACACCTTACATACTAACACTTCATATAAATGCATATTAGAACTCACCCCAGCGGGATTTCTTTATTCACGTGGAAAACGTAATTAATTATTTCGGAGCGAGCGACACAGCCTTCGCCTCGGACCTCTAAAACAGTTGTGTGGCTAGGGAAATCCGATGATAGCCGAGTGCACCGGTCGTGAGCCTCAGCTCCCGGCAGTTTTTTGCATAGCGAATTTCTTTTGTTTAAACAGGGATCTGCGATCGCCAGTTTGTGAACCAATACGACGAGCGTACTTGATGATTCCGTATATAGGTTATTTAATTTTATTATTAGTTCTTAAGTACTTTTATTTTATATAGTTAATTTAAGTGTTTAGTTGTAAGTTCTAGTTTTATTTAATGTAAATAGTTTCTTAATTAAATATATATTATTTGCTTTATTTGATTGTTTCTATTTTTATTTAATTTTTCAAATTTTTAGCTAAATTTAAGGCAAAGTGCTACACCCCCTCTATTTGCTAGATTGGCCCCCTTAGATTTAAGGCGTTTTGCTGGTCGTCTAGAGGACTGTGAGGGCTTTATTAATATTTTTGATAGTCTCGTACATGCCCGGGATGATTTGACCCAGGGCCAGAAGTTGGCTTATTTGTTATCCGTGTTGGAAGGGGAGGCCCTTGAATCGGTTCAACATTTGGCCCCCTCGGATGAAAACTACCCTATTGCTAGGGATTTGATTGCCCGTCGGTACCAGAACGTACGACGTCTGGCGGACAACCATGTTGCCGCCATTTTGAATTTACCCCGCGTTGCCAGCGTGATGCACTTGAGAGTGGCTTTGTTGAATCCGCTGTTGGTTGCCTACAACGCATTAAAAAACTTAAAACTCCCAGTGGAGCAGTGGTCGTTTTTGTTACTGCACATTGTCCTGGGAAAGTTGCCGGACTCTGTTAAGGTCCGTTTTGAGCAGCAGTATGGTGGGGATAGTGCGACTTATCTGCCACCCTTCTCGGACCTCTTGACGTTCCTGGAAGGAGAGAGTAGACTGGCATATAATTCCTCTCTGGCCGGTCCTATGGGACCCGAACGACCCGTGCCACAGAGTAGGTCCCCCACCGGACCCCCCCGTAGGGGGCGTATGGCCCCTCGCGCGCCCGGCCGCTATGCCGCCGTCCAGGAGACCGCCCGCTGCTTGTACTGTCGGGAACCGGGTCACAGCACGACCCGTTGTGATAAGTTCCTCGACCAGCGCGTCCAAGGCCGTCGAGCGATCGCGCGACAACGGACATGGTGCTACTCGTGCTTGGGCCTGCACATGCAGCGCGAATGTACCCAAGCGCACCCATGCCGCTTTTGTAAGGGCAACCACCATCCCCTCCTCTGCATGAACAGCCCAGAGGGCGGCGGAGCGCCGCAGCGCGTCGCTGCAGGATCACCTCGTATGGGTGGGGGTCTCGGACCCCCCGCGGTGTTTGCATCCCGCAGCAGTTCTAGTGGCCACCAGAGTGGCCCCAGACGCTCTCCGCCACGTTTGGAGCCTCAAACGGGCGGGGGTCCCAGGGACCCCCCCATGGGAAACCGATCCCCAAGGATGGGGATGAGTTATGCGAGCGTTGCCGGAGGTCGTAGAGGCCCCCCGCGACGTTTTGAGCCTCGCACGGGCGGGGGTCCCACGGACCCCCCCATGGGAAATCGGTCCCCAACTAGGGGGTTCGATTTTGCGAGCGTTGCGGGAGGTCGTAGAAGCCCCCCGCAACGTGTTGAGCCTCGCACAGCCGGGGGTCCCCGGGACCCCCCTTCTGAAAATCGGTCACCGTGCCCCCGCGACTATGGGGCGACGTACACGGTGGATGCTAGGCACCGATTCTCGCCGCCGCTCGCCGAATACCCGCGTTTGGAGCGGCGCCCGCCCCGTCTTCAAGGGGCCGGGAGATATAACCCGCCTGATACCGGGCGAATTGGACGTAGGCAGTATGTGGGAGAATGGGACCCACTGGATCGCTATGAGCGACCCCCTTACCATGGGGGGACGTCTGGGGACCCCACATACTAGCAATCAACGTGTTTACGGTCGATTGTAGCCACCCCTCCAGAGACCGTTTTGTTGCCCACGGCCTCTGTGCTTGTCAGGGGATTGAATGGCGACCTTGTGGAAGTTCGCGCCTTGTTGGATTCCGGTGCTCAGGGGTGTGTTGTGTCATCTTGGTTAGTTTTTTTTTTTTATTAATATTATTTGATTCTATGTTTTGTTTGTTTTTATTTTCATTGTGTTTTATGTGTTTCAGGAGGTGAGATGTCAGCGATTTGATACTGACCATCGGTTTTATTACAGTAAGTGTAATTTTTATATAAGTATATTAATATTTAGATAAATATATACTTAGAATAATATAATATGTTTTATGTTTCTCTGTTTTAATGTTTTTCGATTTAGGTTTTGTTAAACTGTTTGAGATTGTTAACAATATGCGTCACAAATTTTAGAAAGCTACGTCTAGCAGATTCTTTTTCAATAATATTGCTAATCTCAAATGGGTCGATCTTCAGTGACCGACATATATACTCATGCTCCAATCGCAAAGCACCGAAGCGTGGACAGGTCTGGAGAAGGTGGCTAATACTCTGCACTGAGGTGTCGTCGCAGGGGCACAGATTGTTTTCAGTTATTTTGAATCGGTGTAGATATTCCTTGTGGTACCCGTGGTTAGTCAGGATTTGGGTGACTGCGAACGACACTCCAAGCGCTTGCATGACATTCCGACAGCCATCCAAGGTGGGCATTAGTGATTTGGTATGACTTGCCTGAGGAGCTTGTTCATATCGCTCGCTCCATAGAGTTTGGCTCTTAAGTCGAGCGCATGATTTAGCGTATGAAATGGCAAACTGATCGTAGGCCAGGCTGCGTCGGAGTCCAGCAGCCTGTCCCGCCGCCTGATCAGCCGCTTCATTTCCCGCAATACCGACGTGGGCTTTGACCCATACAAACTCCACGCGGCCAGAGTGCCCGGCCAGAATGTCGTGAATTTCGGCAACAAGGTGGTGTTTGCTACTCCGGTCGCGTAGAGCTTGCAAAGACGACATGGAGTCCGAAAGTACAAATGTTCGTGGGTAGTTCCTTTGCTCGATGAGCCTGCAGGCCTGGTTCAGGGCGAAAAGTTCCGCCTGAAAAACGCTGCAGACGCCATGCAATTTATATTTCCTGGTGATAGTGGGTCGCTCCCCTCCAGGAGCGAAACAGACGAGAGCAGCGCCGACGGTTCCGTCTTCTTGCTTGCTCCCGTCTGTATAAATGGTATGTGCTCCGCTGTGGATAATGCGATCCACCTGTTCTTGGCTGCTAGCACAAGTGAAGTCGGGTGAAATTCTGGCACTGGGGTGTCTAAGTTGGTCCGACGAAATGCGTTGTTCCAGCCGGATGTCGCTAGGGAGCTCGGGAATAGTTCCGGAGATGCGCGTTTTTTCCACAGAGTGTACCTCCAAGACCTTTAAATCGAGAGGTGTGAAGCCCGCCAGTGCCACCGCGGCCGTAGTTGATATGGTCCTAAACCCTCTAATTGCCTTGATGGCGAAGCCCCTCTGGATACCATTCAGGAGTTTTTTCACATAAGCCATGTTGGCCGCATTGCCCCATATGCCCGCAGCATATGTAATTATGGGCTCCACTACGTGTTTGTAGATAATAGAGACGTTTTCAGGGTGTGCCCCCCATGTGGGTCTCGAAAAAAGGCACAGCCGTTGAAAGACCCTGAGCGCCTTTGCAGCAATGTATTTTGCATGTGGACCAAATCTGAGTTCCTTATCTATAATCACTCCTAACAGTTTTATCTCATTAGTTAAATTGATATGTTGGCCTGCCATGACAATATTGGCCGCCGCCGCCTTCTTGTTGAATGCAATGGCTTGCGTTTTGTCAGGGCCGAAGATCAGTTTAGCCTCGATGCCCCATTTGGTAATTCGTTCTAATGTGTCGTTAATTTTTTGTTCCAGGAGCAGTGTGGAGTCGGCAGCAGCCACCAGGAAGACGTCGTCGGCAAACGCTTGAAGGTGACAGCCGGCTGGGAGCTGTACGTCAAACAGGTCATCTAGAATTATGTTCCACAGAACAGGTCCGCAGGCAGAGCCCTGAATGCAGCCTTTGGTCATTTGTTTTGTGACGCGGTGGTCAGCGTAGTCCAATATGGCGACTCGGTCCTGAACATAACTATGTAATAGGCCATAGATGTTATTTGGGCATCTCTTTATGCGAAGCTGATGGAACATAATTGGCCACCAAGCATTGTTGAATGCGGATTTTATGTCCAGGGAGACGGCCATGACGGCTTTTCCCTGAGATTTGGCTTTTTTGATTTCGGTAATGGCCGTATGAAGAGCATCGATGGTACTGCGCTGTTCGGTGAAACCAAATTGAAGCGGGTTACTCATTCCAGCTTTGGCTGCTGCGTAGTTTGGTTAGTTAGGCGGTTGGGCCTCAAGGTGCACCCCCACACGGAAGGCGTGAGAGGTGTTGGCGATGTGAAAGTCCCCGGGTTGTTAGGGCATGTTGACTTCACATTTACATCACGTAATAAGTCCACGCCAGGCATTAAGACCTCGGCGATTGTGTTGGACACAGTTGTTGGCCGTCAACCTTCAGTTGACTTGGGACCGAGTATGTTGTCTTTGGTGTCTGATTCCCCACTCGCCGATCCAAATTTCTTCCGCCCAGGCCCGATTGATGCTCTCCTTGGAGCCGATGTCCTGGGGCGAGTTTTGTTGACGGGGAAGCGAGTTTTGCAGCCAGATGGCTTGGTAGCTCTGCAGACGACACTCGGTACAGTTGTGATGGGCCCTGCTCGCCGCGTTTTGGATTCCCTTGATGAGGATCGCGGTCTTGTTTTTAATGTGTCTCTCTCCGAAGTGGTGCAGAAGTTTTGGGAGGTTGAGGAACCTCCACCAGCCCCGCGGGTCGACCCAGTAGCGGATGAATGCGAGTTGTATTACCAGAATAACACTGGTCGCCTCCGCTCTGGTCGTTTGATCACCCGTCTCCCCTTTCGTGCCGGCCGACCTCCTCTGGGCGAATCCCGACCGCTAGCGGAACGTAGGCTAGTGGCGATGGAGCGTCGCATGAGCAAGGATCCGGTCTTCCGCCAGAAGTATGTTGAATTCATGCGGGAGTATGAGGAGTTAGGGCACATGTCCGTGAGCGATTTGGATTGGCGCTCCGTTGAGCACTTCTTTTTGCCGCACCACGCCGTTTTGAAATCCGGAAAGATTCGGGTGGTCTTTGACGGTTCGGCTCCCACCTCTACTGGAGCGTCCTTGAACCAGTGTCTGCATGTAGGTCCCAAGCTGCACACGGAGATCTCAGACATTTTGACCAACTTCCGGCGGCACCAAATTGTATTTATGACTGACATCCGGATGATGTTCAGACAAACGGTCATCCATCCAGAGGATAGGAGGTACCAATTGATTTTGTGGAGAGAGAGTCCTAGGGACCCCTTGTTGATTTATGAATTGAATACGAATACGTACGGTTTGGCTTCGAGCCCGTTTGTTGCGATTCGTTCTTTGTTGGAGTTGGCCGAGAAGGAGCGCTTGAGATACCCTCGCGCCTCCGCCATTTTGGCCAGTGACGTCTATGTGGATGACATTTGCACGGGCGCCTCATCTGTCTCAGAGGCGATTGTCCTGAGAGACGAACTCACCGCCCTTTTGAAGTCGGGAGGTTACGAGTTGAGGAAATGGATATCCAACTCGCCTGATGTACTGGTAGGTTTGCCCGAAGAGCACCAGCAGGACCCCCACCTATTCGAAAATGTTGATAATCCCCATGTGGTGACCGTCCTTGGCGTACAGTACAAACCAGTCTCTGACACGTTCACTTATTGTGTGGATTTACGACCACCGAAAGTCTGGACCAAGCGTTTAGTATTGTCTACTGTCGCACGTACCTTTGACCCCAATGGGTGGATTTGCCCCGTGCTGTTTATGGCCAAGTGTTTCTTGCAACGGTTATGGGCTTCGGGTGTGTCGTGGGATGAACCCCTCTCGGACGAGTTACTCCGAGATTGGTCGAGCTTCGTTTCATCCCTCCCCGAGATTAATGAAGTGCATTTGCCGAGGCTATTCCTCCCTTCTGAAAATTGTAAAGTTACTCTTCACGGCTTTTCCGATGCCTCCGAACGTGGATTTGCTGCGGCCGTGTACCTCCGCACCGTTACTGTTGACGGAGTTGTTGCTGTGCATCTGGTGATAGCGAAAAGCAAAGTCGCTCCCCTTCGGACTCGTCATACGATCCCGAGGTTGGAATTGTGTGGAGCTGCCCTCCTAATGCGTTTGTTGAACCACGTATGGCTCACATTAGGTCGATCTATTAAGATACAAGAGGTTTATGCTTGGACGGACAGTCAGGTCGTCCTTTGTTGGTTGAAGGCTCCGGCGCACACCTTGGACGTGTTTGTGGCCAATCGAGTGTCGCAGATTTGTAATTCCGACATCGAGTTGATTTGGAGACACGTGCCGGGAACCATGAATCCCGCGGATTGTGCGTCTCGGGGTTGTGTAGCCCCAACCCTAATTAACCACCCCCTCTGGTGGGGCCCACAGTGGTTGATGCGGCCTGAGTCGGAGTGGCCGCCCTCTCCAGCGTTGTCGAACGTAGCCGTTCCTGATATGCGGGCATGCGTCCTGGAGACTAACCCCGCCGGGGAAAAGGATTTGTTGTTGGATCGGTACAGCTCCTTACAGAAGCTGCTTGGTGTTACCGCTTGGATCAGACGTTTTGCGTACAATTGCAGAAACCCACGCGCGAGGCGTGATTCGTCGGTTCTCACTCCGGACGAGCGTAGGGACGCGTTCTTGTTTTGGGTCCGGAGAGTACAAGCTGATAGTTTTGAGTCCGAGATTGAAATTTTGCGTTTAGGCCGTCGCAAGTTGAAGGGCGCGGTATCGCGATTAAATCCCTTCCTGGACGAGAGTGGGCTTTTGCGAGTCGGCGGAAGACTTCGAAATGCGAACCTGCCGTATGGAGCTCGTCACCCCCTTTTGTTACCTAAAGCCGGACATTTGACTCAACTGATAATAACAGATCGCCATGTGAATGCACAACATGCTGGCTGTAATGCTTTGTTGGCCATTTTGCAGCGTGAATTTTGGATTTTGTCTGCTCGTCGAGCCATTCGCACTGTGGTTTTCCGTTGCCTGCCTTGTTATCGATTGAAGGCCGCGACCATGCAGCCCCAGATGGGTGATTTGCCTGCTGATCGCGTCACGGAATGTAGAGCTTTTGCCGGAGTCGCCACCGACTTCGCCGGTTCCTTTACTGTAAAGGCTTCGAGACTGCGTAATGCTAAAACCTATAAGGAGTACTTGTGCGTGTTTGTGTGTTTGTCCACCAAGGCTGTCCATTTGGAAATTGTCTCGGAATTGTCTACCGAAGCCTTTGTCGCCGCCTTGAGCAGATTTGTTTCCCGTAGAGGACTGCCGACATTGATACGTTCCGATTGTGGTACTAATTATAAGGGAACGTGTAATTATCTTAAGGAAGTAGTTAAGTTTTTTGTTGATAATAAAATAGACATTGGAACCACCCTCTCCCGGCGTGGGATAATCTGGAAGTTTAGCCCTCCAGCTTGTCCGACCTGGGGAGGAATTTTTGAAGCTTGTGTAAAGGCTGCCAAGACACACTTGCGTCGCGTGATTGGAGAAACTATTCTCACGTTTGAGGAACTTGATACGGTATTTTGTAAAATTGAGGCCGTCCTCAACTCGCGACCCTTGTGCCCGTTGTCTTCGGACCCGAATGACCTGGAAGCGTTGACCCCAGGTCATTTCTTGATCGGACAGCCCCTTTTGGCTTTGCCTGAATATCCGATTCAGGATGTAGGATCCCATCGTTTGTCGCGCTACCAACTTTTGAGACAGATGTCCCAAAACTTCTGGGCACGTTGGTCGATGGAGTATTTGCATATCCTACAACAGCGCGTGAAGGCGGCCGTAGTTGATATGGTCCTAAACCCTCTAATTGCCTTGATGGCGAAGCCCCTCTGGATACCATTCAGGAGTTTTTTCACATAAGCCATGTTGGCCGCATTGCCCCATATGCCCGCAGCATATGTAATTATGGGCTCCACTACGTGTTTGTAGATAATAGAGACGTTTTCAGGGTGTGCCCCCCATGTGGGTCTCGAAAAAAGGCACAGCCGTTGAAAGACCCTGAGCGCCTTTGCAGCAATGTATTTTGCATGTGGACCAAATCTGAGTTCCTTATCTATAATCACTCCTAACAGTTTTATCTCATTAGTTAAATTGATATGTTGGCCTGCCATGACAATATTGGCCGCCGCCGCCTTCTTGTTGAATGCAATGGCTTGCGTTTTGTCAGGGCCGAAGATCAGTTTAGCCTCGATGCCCCATTTGGTAATTCGTTCTAATGTGTCGTTAATTTTTTGTTCCAGGAGCAGTGTGGAGTCGGCAGCAGCCACCAGGAAGACGTCGTCGGCAAACGCTTGAAGGTGACAGCCGGCTGGGAGCTGTACGTCAAACAGGTCATCTAGAATTATGTTCCACAGAACAGGTCCGCAGGCAGAGCCCTGAATGCAGCCTTTGGTCATTTGTTTTGTGACGCGGTGGTCAGCGTAGTCCAATATGGCGACTCGGTCCTGAACATAACTATGTAATAGGCCATAGATGTTATTTGGGCATCTCTTTATGCGAAGCTGATGGAACATAATTGGCCACCAAGCATTGTTGAATGCGGATTTTATGTCCAGGGAGACGGCCATGACGGCTTTTCCCTGAGATTTGGCTTTTTTGATTTCGGTAATGGCCGTATGAAGAGCATCGATGGTACTGCGCTGTTCGGTGAAACCAAATTGAAGCGGGTTACTCATTCCAGCTTTGGCTGCTGCGTAGTTTGGTTAGTTAGGCGGTTGGGCCTCAAGGTGCACCCCCACACGGAAGGCGTGAGAGGTGTTGGCGATGTGAAAGTCCCCGGGTTGTTAGGGCATGTTGACTTCACATTTACATCACGTAATAAGTCCACGCCAGGCATTAAGACCTCGGCGATTGTGTTGGACACAGTTGTTGGCCGTCAACCTTCAGTTGACTTGGGACCGAGTATGTTGTCTTTGGTGTCTGATTCCCCACTCGCCGATCCAAATTTCTTCCGCCCAGGCCCGATTGATGCTCTCCTTGGAGCCGATGTCCTGGGGCGAGTTTTGTTGACGGGGAAGCGAGTTTTGCAGCCAGATGGCTTGGTAGCTCTGCAGACGACACTCGGTACAGTTGTGATGGGCCCTGCTCGCCGCGTTTTGGATTCCCTTGATGAGGATCGCGGTCTTGTTTTTAATGTGTCTCTCTCCGAAGTGGTGCAGAAGTTTTGGGAGGTTGAGGAACCTCCACCAGCCCCGCGGGTCGACCCAGTAGCGGATGAATGCGAGTTGTATTACCAGAATAACACTGGTCGCCTCCGCTCTGGTCGTTTGATCACCCGTCTCCCCTTTCGTGCCGGCCGACCTCCTCTGGGCGAATCCCGACCGCTAGCGGAACGTAGGCTAGTGGCGATGGAGCGTCGCATGAGCAAGGATCCGGTCTTCCGCCAGAAGTATGTTGAATTCATGCGGGAGTATGAGGAGTTAGGGCACATGTCCGTGAGCGATTTGGATTGGCGCTCCGTTGAGCACTTCTTTTTGCCGCACCACGCCGTTTTGAAATCCGGAAAGATTCGGGTGGTCTTTGACGGTTCGGCTCCCACCTCTACTGGAGCGTCCTTGAACCAGTGTCTGCATGTAGGTCCCAAGCTGCACACGGAGATCTCAGACATTTTGACCAACTTCCGGCGGCACCAAATTGTATTTATGACTGACATCCGGATGATGTTCAGACAAACGGTCATCCATCCAGAGGATAGGAGGTACCAATTGATTTTGTGGAGAGAGAGTCCTAGGGACCCCTTGTTGATTTATGAATTGAATACGAATACGTACGGTTTGGCTTCGAGCCCGTTTGTTGCGATTCGTTCTTTGTTGGAGTTGGCCGAGAAGGAGCGCTTGAGATACCCTCGCGCCTCCGCCATTTTGGCCAGTGACGTCTATGTGGATGACATTTGCACGGGCGCCTCATCTGTCTCAGAGGCGATTGTCCTGAGAGACGAACTCACCGCCCTTTTGAAGTCGGGAGGTTACGAGTTGAGGAAATGGATATCCAACTCGCCTGATGTACTGGTAGGTTTGCCCGAAGAGCACCAGCAGGACCCCCACCTATTCGAAAATGTTGATAATCCCCATGTGGTGACCGTCCTTGGCGTACAGTACAAACCAGTCTCTGACACGTTCACTTATTGTGTGGATTTACGACCACCGAAAGTCTGGACCAAGCGTTTAGTATTGTCTACTGTCGCACGTACCTTTGACCCCAATGGGTGGATTTGCCCCGTGCTGTTTATGGCCAAGTGTTTCTTGCAACGGTTATGGGCTTCGGGTGTGTCGTGGGATGAACCCCTCTCGGACGAGTTACTCCGAGATTGGTCGAGCTTCGTTTCATCCCTCCCCGAGATTAATGAAGTGCATTTGCCGAGGCTATTCCTCCCTTCTGAAAATTGTAAAGTTACTCTTCACGGCTTTTCCGATGCCTCCGAACGTGGATTTGCTGCGGCCGTGTACCTCCGCACCGTTACTGTTGACGGAGTTGTTGCTGTGCATCTGGTGATAGCGAAAAGCAAAGTCGCTCCCCTTCGGACTCGTCATACGATCCCGAGGTTGGAATTGTGTGGAGCTGCCCTCCTAATGCGTTTGTTGAACCACGTATGGCTCACATTAGGTCGATCTATTAAGATACAAGAGGTTTATGCTTGGACGGACAGTCAGGTCGTCCTTTGTTGGTTGAAGGCTCCGGCGCACACCTTGGACGTGTTTGTGGCCAATCGAGTGTCGCAGATTTGTAATTCCGACATCGAGTTGATTTGGAGACACGTGCCGGGAACCATGAATCCCGCGGATTGTGCGTCTCGGGGTTGTGTAGCCCCAACCCTAATTAACCACCCCCTCTGGTGGGGCCCACAGTGGTTGATGCGGCCTGAGTCGGAGTGGCCGCCCTCTCCAGCGTTGTCGAACGTAGCCGTTCCTGATATGCGGGCATGCGTCCTGGAGACTAACCCCGCCGGGGAAAAGGATTTGTTGTTGGATCGGTACAGCTCCTTACAGAAGCTGCTTGGTGTTACCGCTTGGATCAGACGTTTTGCGTACAATTGCAGAAACCCACGCGCGAGGCGTGATTCGTCGGTTCTCACTCCGGACGAGCGTAGGGACGCGTTCTTGTTTTGGGTCCGGAGAGTACAAGCTGATAGTTTTGAGTCCGAGATTGAAATTTTGCGTTTAGGCCGTCGCAAGTTGAAGGGCGCGGTATCGCGATTAAATCCCTTCCTGGACGAGAGTGGGCTTTTGCGAGTCGGCGGAAGACTTCGAAATGCGAACCTGCCGTATGGAGCTCGTCACCCCCTTTTGTTACCTAAAGCCGGACATTTGACTCAACTGATAATAACAGATCGCCATGTGAATGCACAACATGCTGGCTGTAATGCTTTGTTGGCCATTTTGCAGCGTGAATTTTGGATTTTGTCTGCTCGTCGAGCCATTCGCACTGTGGTTTTCCGTTGCCTGCCTTGTTATCGATTGAAGGCCGCGACCATGCAGCCCCAGATGGGTGATTTGCCTGCTGATCGCGTCACGGAATGTAGAGCTTTTGCCGGAGTCGCCACCGACTTCGCCGGTTCCTTTACTGTAAAGGCTTCGAGACTGCGTAATGCTAAAACCTATAAGGAGTACTTGTGCGTGTTTGTGTGTTTGTCCACCAAGGCTGTCCATTTGGAAATTGTCTCGGAATTGTCTACCGAAGCCTTTGTCGCCGCCTTGAGCAGATTTGTTTCCCGTAGAGGACTGCCGACATTGATACGTTCCGATTGTGGTACTAATTATAAGGGAACGTGTAATTATCTTAAGGAAGTAGTTAAGTTTTTTGTTGATAATAAAATAGACATTGGAACCACCCTCTCCCGGCGTGGGATAATCTGGAAGTTTAGCCCTCCAGCTTGTCCGACCTGGGGAGGAATTTTTGAAGCTTGTGTAAAGGCTGCCAAGACACACTTGCGTCGCGTGATTGGAGAAACTATTCTCACGTTTGAGGAACTTGATACGGTATTTTGTAAAATTGAGGCCGTCCTCAACTCGCGACCCTTGTGCCCGTTGTCTTCGGACCCGAATGACCTGGAAGCGTTGACCCCAGGTCATTTCTTGATCGGACAGCCCCTTTTGGCTTTGCCTGAATATCCGATTCAGGATGTAGGATCCCATCGTTTGTCGCGATACCAACTTTTGAGACAGATGTCCCAAAACTTCTGGGCACGTTGGTCGATGGAGTATTTGCATATCCTACAACAGCGCGTGAAGTGGACAGATAAAACCTCCCCACCCCAGAATGGCGACCTCGTGTTGATTAAGGATGCTAACCTGCCGCCCCTAGGTTGGCGAAGGGGGCGCATTGTTAAACTCTACCCCGGAACTGACGGAGTTCCTCATTTTGCTGAGGTTTTGGTTCGAGATTCGGTTTTGAAGAGAGCAGTTAGTGGGCTCTCCCGATTACCCGTAGATTGACGTACCGTTCTTAACGGTCCGGGGCGGGGGGATGTTCGGAAAAGATCGACGTTTCTGAACGCATCTCTAATGTCACGTCAAATTGACATTTAGCTGTCACTTGAAGTTGACAGCCCTCTTTTGGAATTTCTTGTAAGAAAAATGTCGGATTAAATTTTGCTGAATTGTTAAAAACCGCTCGCGTTGTATGTGCCTGGCATATCGAGTTTGAATTGAATCCTGAATTATCCTTTCGATCCCGTTTTGTACGACCAGGATTTAGACGCCATCTTTGAGAGTGGCCCGGTCGCGGCGTTTTGAAATAAAGAGTACCACCACACGCGCTGTTGTCGGGACGATATCTTAATAAGCAAGCCCCGCGTGTGTTATTGTGTATTGTTGAAATGCCCAGTGTCTTGGGACCGTGTGTGATATGGGTTTTGTGAGTAAGGTGACGAATTGGTAAGGTCGGCAGACGAAGAACACGGAACATCAGATGGGGGCCCCCCGTCCTTCCGCTGCCCAGGAGACTTTCGACACCGCAGACCCGTATGTTAAATTCACCTTAATTTAAATTAAGTCGCTGTGTATCGCAGTTTCAATTGTTCAGTTACATCCCGGCTGAAACCAAGTTTTTGTCCGGAGTCTCTCCTAGTCAATACGCTTCCACTGCGCTATGCCGCCTCCGCGGGTCGAGGCAGGGGTGTACTGAACAATATCTAAAACTATTCGACAAATCAGGCACTTCTGTAATTAACCCAGTAAATAGAGACTAATTAAGGGGGGTTATCTTACAAGTGGTCCGGTAGTTCTGAATTTTTGATATGTTGTCTAGGATGGTTAGTGAGTATTAAAAATGCAAAATGCACAATTCCTCGACCTCTGCCCCCGCTGCCATATTGAAAAAACCGGCAGATTTTTCAGGTTTTCTTCGTTTAGGTGCATTTGAGCCAGAATCGACTGTTGACAATGTTGTAGAAAATTAAATTTTCTATAATTAAAGGTTTAAATTTTGTTTCTAGGACAGATAGTTACGCAGATATTCACTTTTTTTTAATGACTTTCCAGAAATTTGACAAACTTCTAAAGAACAGGGTGCAAAATGGGCCCAGAGTCGTAGCACTTTGAAACCTTATTTAATATATACTAATGAATAATTACAACATTTTATTATATGGCGACGAAGTTAAATTGTGAATAATAAAAAACTTACAGTAGTTCAAAAAGTCTTGAAATAAGCTAAAAATTTTCGCTTATATCTTCGTTTAGGTGCATTTTAGCCAGAAAAGATTTTTCACTTTAAATAAAAATTACACTAAGAGTAACATTAATATTATTTATTATATGAACATTATTATTAATTAATAAGATGGACATTAATATAAACTAATTATATGAACATTAATAACTCATCAAAAATAAAAGATAGTAGGTAAAGAGACAGAGTTAAATAATGCAATTAAACAGGCTGGACTGAATTGATAAATGCTACATCCTACTAGTCCTACTAATATTATAAATGTGAAAGTTTAGATGTTTGGATGTTTGGATGTTTGGATGTTTGTTACTCAATCACGCTAAAACGGCTGAACGGATTTGGCTGAAATTTGGGACACAGATACTTTGAAGCCTGGAGAGGAACATAGGCTTTTTATCCCGGAAAAATATCACACTCCCGCGGGATAACGTCGTGTAGTCCACGCGGGCGAAGCCGCGGGCGGATAGCTAGTCTTATATAAACTCTGATCTTCTATTGTCCACCAACACCAAGAATATAATCATATCAACATAACTTAAATAATTATGGAATATTATTATTATTGGCGAAAAATTGATTTCTTAAACCAATAATAGAATTATAACAGTCTGAGCTGGTGATGATTATGACAATCTTTTATCTTGACGATAATATTATCTATTGTATGAAGGTACGCGGTGCATCCCCTAGAAGAGTGGGTAGAACATCTCCAGAATACTTTAGAAGCTCTACATGTTTTAACCCCATATGTGTACCCATTGTAATGCAGCAGACGCGTGCCATGGCGTGATACCGAAAAGTGAACATCATCTGAAAAATATATACCCCGTTAAGAAACTGTTTACATTCATAGTCAGAGATTAAAGCCAGAATCACAGTTTCCGCAGGCTTATTACCAATCTTAAAGTGACAATTGCAATCGCGACAATTAATAATTAATCGCTCCCAAAACACATATTCGTATTACGGAACGTAGATCGCTACGATTAGCGCCACAAGCGAGCGATTTGTAAACTAAAAATGCATGAAAGGTAACCGATTGCAAACCAACCGCAACTGTAAACACGTTCCATAACCCTGGTATTCGAGGTACAGGTAAAACTATGACTAAAATCAATAAAAGAGCTCAAACCTCTTTTGAATTTAATTGAAGACTGATTAAATTATTGTGTACGTACATACATGCTCGTACATGTGATATAGATACTTAAATTAATTAATTATTAATATTATTAATTACATCTGTTATAATAATATGTACATTATAATTTAATATCTCATTAAAGAGTAACTGTAATACTCGACAAGATTTAAAAAAAAGTAGGATAAAATACATTAGAGAGTAAAACAATATTACAATTTATTAGGATTTAATTGATAAATACTGATTTTTTGAAATATTGTCAATTGAATATATATTTGATTGAATCAGGCGTCACTTGGCGGATCCAGAACCGAAATCGGCATCGGTGCTGGATTGCATACTGACAAACATCTCCTGAGGATGCCCCGGGTTGGGGCGAAACACGTGTAGAGTAGTGTGATCGGTGAGGGTGCAAAAAATTTTTGTGATTATTTGCGTAAGAAAGCTACATATTTTTATTTTTCACAAATGAGTGTTTTATGAACGAAATGACCGTCGTCGGCCTATAACAAAGAGACAGGAACATTAAATAGGCGCACAGCTTAATGCGTAAAAACGAGACGGCGCGGCGGTATGTCGTTTCGGATGAATTATATCCGTGAAGCAGATGACGGGTTTCAACCTCTCGGATAAAACATATCCGAAAGTCATGTGCTTTTGACGACCGATTTGGCGCAGGGGTAGGCTACCCACCTTCTGCGCCAGTGGTCTCGGGTTCGATTCCCGAACAAGACAAATATTTGTGTGCATGAACATGTCTATTTGTCTTGGTCTGGGTGTTTACTATGTATATTAACTATGTATTTACAAACAAAAAGTATTTAAGTATATATTTATCCGTTATCAAGTTTTCCATGATACAGTTTCGTAATGAAATTAAAATGGGCTTAGATAATTGGTGTGAATGTAAGAAGTTATTTATTTATTTATGTGCGCGGATAACTGCCTCCACTATCTTCAGAATCCTGAAAAAACACATTGTTTTCGTCTGGTAGTTCTTGCTTTACGCTTTAATATCTTCGGGAACTAATAACCAATTTCGATAACTCTTCTTTTATTCGAAAGAGTATATTCCTGAGTTGGTTCCATTGTAACCAAGCTACGAGCTGATGGTGGAATCCACGGGAAATTGAGGAAATCTCGCAAATTTTATAGGTATTTTACGTGTTTTATATATTTTTCAAGTATTTGCATCTGCTAATCATGATGTCATGATAATGAGCTGGTGATATAAGGTACAACTCCTTAATGGTTAGGAGTTGGAGGGTAATTTTTTAAATATCGTTAATACGTAAAGATTTTTAGTTGTAATATTTCAGGCTATTTAGGTGAGCTGATGATTGAAGGTAAAACTCCTTTAACGCTTAGGAGAAAGAGCATGTTTTAAGTACCACATGCACGAATATACCTTTAGTTGTATTCTTTCAAGTAATTTAGGTAAGCTGATGGTGGAAGCCAGTGAAAGGTTAAACTGCACAACAGTTAATATTTGGAAGGCGGAGCTTGTCTTGGTGTTCTAATTTAGATATGGACCACCATGTGACAACAGTTTTATCGTTGCACTTTACGGTACACTTGCTCATTATGTGGTTTCAAGGTAGATTTCTTACACTAAAAACGGAAAAATAAACAGATTTTTTCAGAAAAATTAAACCTTCAAAACAAAAAACTGCAAACAAAAACTCATTTCCCAAAACACGTAAAAATGAAAAATATATTAAATCATTTAATTTATATAGGACTAAAATGCGCGACTTTATCTAACTAATCTTGGAACTTTCTGATCTGTTGAAGTCGGTGTCAAGCCGAAAGTAACAAGAAAAATACTCTGTAAATCAATATACACAATAATAATGAAAGTGATGTGAGTTGTATCCTATCAAATAAATTAGGTATAAGCTAAAAGGCTTGACACCGACTTCAAACTGTTCAAAAAGTTCCAAGGTTAGTTAGAAAAAGTCGCGCATTTTCGTCCTATATAAATTGAATGATTTATTTTATTCTTCATTTTTACGTGTTTTGGAAAGTAAGTTTTTGTTTGCAGTTTTTTGTTTTGAAGGCGGTTTTTATTACCACTGTTCTACTTTATTATTTTCTAAGAACTTCTATTTAAAATGTAAAATTTTGGTTAATTACATCGCGATATTGTCGTAAACAGTTAGCTTTTCTAAATAATTTTGCAGGATCAAACTATTCCTCGTATAAGGGAAACAGTTTGACAAAATTCAAAGACCCATCAATATATTTTATTTTCGATTTTTTGCTTGGGTGGTGTTGGGATTTTTGTTGAAATGATATGCTTTCAACATGGTCAATAACACTTCATTTCATTTCCTTAGTCATAGTTTCTATGTGGTTCTATAGCGGTTCTTATGCTTTCCGCGCTTATCTGTTTCCATCGAACCATGGCCGCGCTCTAATTTCTCTAGAGCTGTATAAACAACCTTTTCACTTATTGACAAAGTTCTTAAAAACATCTGTTTACAGACTTGTACCTTTGTAGTTTCGATGTCGTTTGCTTCACCACTTGGCAGGTAATAAGAAAGTGTGTAAAGTCTATGATGACTACGATACATATTAACTCTTTTAGGCACACCTCTGACAGTGTATTTTGTCAGGAACTCCCATTGCTTTGAACGATCTCCAATGCTCCAAAACTGTTTGAAAAATCTCTTTCTTGCTTCACCTGATATTTTATCTTTGCATTTTCTCTTGCACGTGTCGGGGCACGGTGATTGTAGAATTTTTTTATTTTTTTTACATTTAGTTCCGATACGAGTTCTTGGTCGTCGTCTATCATTTTTAGCCGTCATTGAGCGTTTAGAATTACCTTCTAACTCGGAATCTCTAGAGGTGGACGAATGTTCACTCTCAGCATGATCAGTATCATAAGGAATCGAAATCTTCTGTGTCATATCAATTTTTCCAATGGGCAACAGTGGATCTGAAAATACAGTATTTATCAGCTACTATCATATTTTATGTTACACGAGATAACTTAGTAAGTGCAACAATAACGGCAGTTAAACAAAAGCAATTATTTTAGGTACTAGATTACCTACTCGTACATACATAGAAACTCATTTTACTACATGAAGAAATCGTGTAACAATCATGGTCATTATTATTTATGACCATGATTATTGAAATAACATGGTAGTTAGGCCTTTTTTTATCCACAACGGGGTTGCACTTAGCATTCATCACACCTGATGTTAAGTGGTGATAAGGCTGAAGTTGAAAGCACACTACTTCCGGAATCCTCAATCACTGAGGAACCGGCTATCTTATCTCTAACTGCCGGAACACAATAATGCTGAAGACATCATTGTTATGACGTCAGACTTAGATAAGATGGTGGTAGCTAGCCAGGCAGACTAAGAACAAGTCCTACCACCAACCAAACCGAATACAATATGTGTGGTATCAATATCGGTGGTGTGAACCACTAGACCACAGAGGCGGTTAAAAGAGGCCTTTACTTAATATGAAGAAATATTACTGATGACTTGAATCTATTGATAAGTTTAATGTTATTCTGCATAATACATAAAGCCAGTTACAAGATTACCCATCCTAAGGACAGAGTTTCTTAGTGCGACATATGGTACATAAATTATGGGAAATGAAGCGAAAGTAGGTAGGGCAGAGGTACCCTTTGTGGCCACTTTAAGGATTTTTTTACTTTTAAGCACTAAGTACTAAATGGTCTTAGATATTTAAGACACAAATTATATCTTAAATTATAGATAATTTATCTACCTTTAAAGGTACATTTTTCAAATTTATAAAAGTAATATATATTTTTTTATATTACACACAATGTGTGAAACGTGCCAAATGTACCGGTTTTGGCCACTTACTGATAGTTAAACTTTTGTAAGTATTGCGAAAAATTAAAACCAAACCCAGGTAAAATCAATATATTCTAATGCGCTAGAAACCAGTCAATTGCAAAACAACAATTTAATTGTAAAAAACAAAGGTTTATAAAGTATTTCATCCAAAACAAATTTCTTAAAATTTTCATACAAAACATTTTTTCAAACAGAAAATAGAATTTATTGAAAAAAAATCTTATGACATAAGGAATTCTAACGGTTGTTATTATTACCTTAAAATACCTTATTTTAATTGCTTTTATCGAAAATGGCTAAAAGTTGTTTAGAAAACTTGTAGAGCAAAAAATGGCCAAAACCGGTACAGTGGCCAAAACCAGTACGCCTGCCCTACTTTAAATACTGGAAGGTAGGATACATTATTTTATTTTTAAAAGTAAGTAATACTGCATTCAAACTCTTTTTGATTAAATGGGTGTGTAATATATGATATAATAACACCGTATAATACTTACAAAGTATAACAACACATTACATAGAATCATTTCGTTTAACGTTCATTTCGTATAATCAACGAATGATATAAATTCAAAATGTATAATTTTAAACCGTATAATGACCATGTTATATATGAACGTTTTATATAATAAACATTTACTATAACACTTACATTGTATAATATTTAAAACACATAATAATCATAGTAGGGCAGGCGTACCGGTTTTGGCCACTGTACCGGTTTTGGTCACTTTTCACTTTAAAGTTATATAAATAGGAATTAAATAATTATTGCTTATATTTATTAATGGCGAATAAAAGATTGGACTTTTAGTTAATAATTATAGCACTTAGCTTTTTTTATGTAGTACGATATTTTAGAAATAAACACGTGTTATGTTTCAAAGTTAACATTTTGTAAAATTCTTAAGCAAAATGTTAAGGGTAAAGGTTTTGTAAAATCATTTTTTTTCTACAATAAAATTATTTTATGGTTATTTAATATTTTATATCATATTGGAATATGTTTCTTCTAGATGGATTAAGTGTTGTTTTTTCACTGTTCTTCCAAAAAGTTGGGAAACAATACGTGGCCAAAAGTGGGGCTAGAAATTTTAGCATTGTGCCACCTATGGCCACTTTGGCATTGGTAGAAAGTTTCCAACCTATCATAAAGTTCAATTATTTTAAAAGACTCACAACTCACTTTTGTTAGCTAACGTACTAAAAAATTAGCGGATTGAGGCTAGTGTAGGCACTAGCCTACACTAGACTCAATCCGCTAATTTTCTTTTAATCAAGTGATAAAGGTATACTTATAAAATTGTAGGAAGGAGCTAGCTGTGATTGAAATACTATTTCATGAAGTGTTTTAGTCCAGAACTCTAATAAGACATCAATTAAGCATAAACTCAACTTATAAATATAGTAATTTTATGAAAGTGGCCAAAACCAATGCAAACGGTGTATTTGGCCCCCTCCGCAGAATTTGTTCTAAATAAAAAAAACTATTGTTTTTTTTTACTTAAAGGTCGATAAATTATCTATAACTCTACATTATAAATTTTCTCTAAAATACTTAAGATCATTAAGCACTAAGCGGTTAAAAGTGAAAAAATCCTTAAAGTGGCCAAAACCGGTACGCCTGCCCTACTTACATAAAATAAAATTTAAAAAATTATAAATATTTATTATTTTTAAAAATTTATAAATTCTTGTATAAAAGTGTTGTGTTACTTAAATTTAACAGAAATTAAATTCTGCGACAAAAATATATGCTATAAACACTTTAAAGTACAAATTTTTAAGATCGACTCAGAATCGGTAAGTGAACAACTTTCTCCAAGAAACATGGGTCGAAATGCGAAATTTTTTTTTGGAATTCCCATACTAAATCAATCACGTGACCAGACTGATTTGTATGAAGAGTCAAAAAAAACATATTACGACCCATGCATGTTTCTTGAAGAAAATTGTTCTCACGCCGATTCTGAGTCTATCTAAAAAAATTGTGCAAAGTTTAAGGCGATACTCGGAAAAAATGTGCTGAAGCGAGATAGCAATGAGAAAACGACGCGCGCGGGAGCGAGACCGATTTTGCAGATTAGGCAAAAAAAACACAATCACTTCGTATTAAAAAACTACAGCGATTTAAAAAAAATGCTTCTATACGATCCTTAATATTATTGGTGTCCACTAATTAAACCAATTTCCAATAGTGTAAGTAACCCCATTTAAGAATAATCTTCACTTTTCGTATTTTTTAGAGGTCTTTTCGAAAATAAAAAGTGTCGAGGCAAAATCATAAAATCGTGTTTTTGAAACTATACGATTCTAGATAAAGGTATGAAGAAATATATATCTTATTACCAGATTTTTAACAACTGTAACCGTCCTATAGTTTCAAATCAAAAAGTCCATATTTTTCCGAGTAGCGCCTTAAAAATTGATCCTGTATATTTTTTATTTCTGTTTGCAAGACTTTGGCTACTTACTTTACAAAAAAGTATGATAAGGAAATATGAGATAAATGCTTGTTTCATTTGAATTAGGTACTTTATTTATAGAAGAAAAGTTTGATTTTTTTATTTTAACAGGTTCCCTGTCCCATGAATTGTATGTGTTTCATGGGACATATTTAATTTTAGTACCAAGATTCATACGTTCATGAATCTTAAATATATTTTTTTATTTATTCATTTAACATATTACAAAATATATAACAGAATTATTTACTTAAATAACACTAAAAAAACCACAAAGATTTATCCTAAGTGTTACTTTGTTGTTAACATCGAGATATGATTGAAATGTCAACAGAAAAATAAAGATTATAAATTACATGGTTAAAAAATATGCTTTTAATTTGGATTTTAAGTTCTGATCATTAATATTTTCGCGTAATTCGGGAGGTAGTTCGTTAATGAACCTAGGAACAAGGTAATCAGATGTTCGCTCGCCGTAGCAATTGTTTACCCGTGTCGCACTCACACAGACCCGTTTCCGAGCGATAGCTCTCGTGTATACAGGGTGGCTTACCAATTGTCTGTAGCTGTCATTAAAAAAGTTTTCTGTCATTAAAATGATCTTTAGAGTTAAACTCCGACCTTAAGCTAAATTGGACGTAGCAAGACAGTTTAGTATCTGGATGTGTGTAGAACATCATCATAAGTAGAAAACAAAAAAAACTGGTGTGATTTACCAAAAAAAAATATAAAAGAAATAAAAATTAGACTGGAACGTATACCATAACAAAAAATGAATTGTTATATAGGGACAGGAAACCTGTTACTGAAATATAAAAGTATTTTAAAAATTGGAAAATGAAGTATTTAGAAAAAATCGACCCGTCTCACAATCAGCTCCGATGGGACTGATATCAGTAATAAAAATTGCATTGTGAATGCAAAAAAATACTAAAAATTAAAATAATTATAAGTTATTAATATTAATATAATTAAATAAGTTTTATTTATAAAAGTATTTTTACAAATAAAACTTATTTAATTAATTCAAGTTTTGTGCCCACAAATAGGTTATTATTACACAACACAAAATTAGCAAATCAAATCTTTGTATGAAGGAAGAAAACTAAATGACTAAATGTATTATATATTTTAATAAAATTAAAATGTTTAAAAGATTTGCTCTCACACATCTTACCTTTAATATAAATGCGAATGTTTGGATGGATTTTTTAGTAACTAACTCAATCACTGAATAACGGCTGACCGTATCTTGATGAAATTTAGAACAAAGATCTATTTATAGGTTAGGACAGCACATTTCTCAAGGGACGGGAACCTCGCGGGCGAAACACTGGACGCAGCTACTATATAAATAAGAGGACGTAGAGTTATTTTCATTATTTAAATACGATTATAATTGAAATATTCGAGGATTAGATTTATATAACTAAGTCTTATAGCATTTGTTACACTTTAACTATCTTTTACCAAACACTCGTACTTAGTTCTAGTAGTGTTGGCTGTTGGTTATCTTGTGGAGTTGATTATCGATGGTGGTGTGTACTGTACCCCTAGTGTAAGTTTTTATGTCAAAAAACGCAAACTATTTCGATTCCGTATTTATGTCAATTTGTATGAAAACTGTATTAGCGCCTCTAGCGGCGAGTAGCGCGCTTTTATAGT
Source organism: Crambus lathoniellus (assembly GCA_949710035.1). Lineage (NCBI taxonomy): Eukaryota > Metazoa > Arthropoda > Insecta > Lepidoptera > Crambidae > Crambus > Crambus lathoniellus. The sequence goes on along the minus strand of OX453307.1, from coordinate 6,801,541 downwards.
TTTCATACTAATTGACATTAATACGCATTCGAAATAGTTTGCGTTTGCTTGACATAAAAACTTACACTAGGGGTACAGCGGCGTTGCACTTTCGCCTGACGTGCGTCGAGCAGAGCCACCTCTTCTTAGGTAAAATATAAGATATTATATTCTAAATGTTATTTACGCTCAAAATATTGTCCTCAGTGTTTCTTTCGTGTGTGAGGGTAGTAATATCTTTACATTGATGAAATTAACGCTGGCTATACAGCGCGTAAGAAGTATGATAAATTCGACGCTTATCGTAACGACTCCGTAGCTCAGTGGTTAGAGCAGTCGCCCGGATAGCGAAAAGTTCAAATCCCATCGGAGCTGGTTGTAAGACGGGTCGTTTTTTTCTAAATACTTAATTTTAAATTTTTCAATGTTCGGTTCAGTTACACAGGCAGCTTACGCTTAGGGCCTTAACTGAGTAAAGCGGGCGTCCGCAACGGGCACACGTCGCGGGTCTCCGTCTGTAAACACGCGCGCGGGCTCCGGGGAACCGCATTACATAGCGCTATTGACTGAACAAGCCCGTCGCGGGCACCCGCGCGGGCGACCGGCGCGGGGAAACGGGCCACACGGCGCGGGCGCGGGCGCGGGGCCCGCCTCCCCGCGACGGGGCCCGCGACGGGGCCCGCGACGGAGCACTTTTGTATGGAACCGCGCGGGCGTCCGCGTGACGCAGTTTAGGCCCTGAGAGTGACGTGCCTCGTCTGGGCCCGGACGATGCACGGCTCATACTACGGCACGTCGTGCACGACCCGGCCCGCGCTCGGCACGGTATTTTCTTTTTAAGGATGTGAATGGAATAAATAATAATATTTGAAATCCGAATTTTGATAGAAAAATACAGGTATCTGAAACACAGTAAGTATGAAGGGTTCCGTACCCACTTGAGGTACCGATTACATACACCTAATAGCCAAAATATCACTACCATTTTTCGTTAGCAAGAAATAACTTTTTTTTTCCATAGTGTTTGTTTGAAGGACAAAGTTATATTTGCGGTTTTTGAAAATGTGTTATATCTCAAAAACTGCTGACTATGTCTTGTTCGAACCAATTTTCGTTATACTTAAGTGTTTATCGAGGTCTATAGCACATATTTATGATAGATTTTTCACTTTCTTATTTTAAAAGTTAGAGGCGGGGGGGAAACATTTTACCACTTTGGAAGTGTCTATCTTTCAAAATATTGACAAGATGATTAAGGAAACCTTTAAATTATTTTTAAAGACTCCACTCCACATGTTTGACAGACAGGGTTTTGTAGAAAAAAAAAATTGTTTTTTAGTTCCACCATTATTTTTTATTTATGTTTTATTTTACGGAATACATTTACCTATCAAGTTTTAAGTGTGTAGTCTGAATAGTTTAAGAAAAAACTGGCTATGACATACGGACATACGGACGGACGAACGGACGGACAGACAGATAGACAGACAGATAGACATGACGAATCTAGGGTTCCGTTTTTTGCCATTCAGCTACGGAATCTAAAAACCATCTTGTCTTTTAGTCAAACTGTAGGAAGTAAAAAAACATCATAACCAATGAAATATTTGTTATGATTTTTTTTGATGATTGACGACCAATTTGGCGCAAGGGTAGGATACCTGCCATCTGCGCCAGAGGTCTCGGGTTCGATCCCCGAACAAGACTAATATTTGTGTGCATGAACATGTCTATTTGTCTTGGTGTTTTCTATGTATATTAAGTAGGTATGTACTTTAAAAAAAAAGTATATATTTGTAAGTTATCTGGTTTCCATAACACAGTTTCTCAATGATAAAACTACTTATGAGCTAGATAATTGGTGTGATTGTGAAAAATTATTTATTTATTTATTGATGATTATGAATATTTAAATATTTGACGATTTCATCTCCTATTGTGTAGATAACGGCGGTACATCCCTTGTGTCCAGTCTTATGGCTGTGTGTCGAGCAAGCCCACCTAGTTTTTGCTCCGGAAACGTTTTTTTTATAATATTTATAACCTCCGTAACTAATCAGCTGCTTCCCTCTCTTAGAGCAGAGGTACTGGTAATCTGTGAAATAACAATTATTATTGTAATGAGTTAAACAACACAAAATAAGTTATTTGAATTTTTACTTTTTTGCATTCACAATGCAATTTTTACTATTGAAAAATGGAAAAAAAAACAAAATAAGTTATTTAAATTTTTCTTTTTTGCATTCACAATGCAATTTTTAACTTTTAAGATTCAAGATTCAAGATTCAAATTTGTTTATTCAATTTAGATTGTTATTTACAATACTTGTGAACGTCATAGAAGCTACGCCATCGGTTCGCAAACCCTACAGCGGGAGGCCTTGGAGAAGAACCGGCAAGAAACTCCAAGGGTTGTTTTTTTCTCCCTGTTTTATTTCATACAGAGTCGTCAAATTGAAAAATGACCTTAACATGGTATGACTAAGGTCAGTTTCCATCACAATTACACAATTAAGGGTAGTAATACCTTGACATTGATGAAATTAGCGCTGGCTATATAGCGCGTAAGAAGTATTGGATAAATTCGACGCTTCTTGTAACGACTCCGTAGCTCAGTGGTTAGAGCAGTCGCCCGGAAAGCGAAAGGTCGTGGGTTCGAGTCCCATTGGAGCTAGTTGTGAGACGGGTCGATTTTTTCTAAAATACTTCATTTTCCATTTTTCTATTATACAAATTGCATTGTGAATGCAAAAAAGAAAAATTTAAATAATTATTAACCTAATTACTTTAAATAAGAGATTTAAATTTTTACTTTTTTGCATTCACAGTGCAATTTTTTTTGTTGAAAAATGGAAAATGAAGTATTTAGAAAAAATCGACCCGTCTCACAACTAGTCCCATCGGAGCTTAATAGTTGAAAGACGGGTCGATTTTTTCTAAAAACTTTATTTTCAATTTTACTTTAAATAAATCAAAATAAATAAATATATTTTTTGCCAGAGTAAAATATAAAGTTTAAATAGTAAATATCTAATCGTATCCTGTTTCCGAACGAAAAAATAAAAATAAGTACAGACAATTAGTCTGGGTATATTTTTTAGGGATATAATAAACCAGGCGACTCAAAATTACTAGGTTGGGGTCGCAAAAATACTAGGTGAGCAGCAGAAAAAATAGGTTAGGTTAGATTAGCGACTAACACCCAATTGCAGGAAGCTCCATTAAAGTTAAAGCTTCATTAAATCTATTGCTGTCACTTTTTATTTCTTGACAACGAAAAGTGACAGCAATAGACTTAATGAAGCATTAACTTTAATGGAGCTTCCTGCAAGTGGGTGTAAGTCGCTCACCTAGTAATTTTGGTACCCCGAAATGTTTTTTAGTCGCCGCGTTAAATTCAACCCATTTTTTTACTCAAATAATATTAGGTAAGTAGTAGGTAGCTTTCCATGACCACAGCCCCTAGAAAGGTGCCGAAACATCATAAAAAACTAAAAATCCATTAAAACTCTACTAAAAATTAACAAATAACTGTTAAATGTACGCGTGACTGAATCCGTAAAAAGTTTCCGTGGTTTTATTTCAATAAAGCATTTGCAATAAAAATAGAGAGTTATTTCAAACATGTGTACCTACCTAGATGTTTAATGTAATGTTTTTATATTTTTAAAACCCTCCCCTTTGCCGGGGGCCGTATGGATAAAATATATGACTTTGTTCATAGAACAGTAGCTATATATGCACGAAAACCGCAATTAAAATAATGTTTGAAATCAGATATTACGGTACGAAAGCATGATAGTACACATGAGTATATAAAACACAGTATCATTGAATTCCCATCAATGTATTAAAGTTTATTAGGTTATTTTATGTCTTGTTATTAATTAAGATCGATCGAGATATAAGGTCGATAAGGTCGATTAAGACCGTACGTAGATTGACATTGCATTTATTGTATTAATAAAGGCGCGCGGATTCAAATAATTATAGAAAAATTAAACGTTGGAAACGGAACAGAGCAATTGAATAGAAATAAGTATTATAGAATACACTACTTTTCAAGACCACTATCGATGATATAATTATTAAAGAGTTAAAGTTTATGCCACACAAACCGAACAACAGAACCACACGTATTCTTATTAAGTATTCTTATCTTGACCTCAGATTCTGAGATCTTGCTTGACATTTATAGTTCCGAATGTTTATAATTAATTTTGTACTAGAAAGAACAACTTGTTTATTAGTCCAACGTTAAGGCTAACATTGTTTTCTTTTAATATATGGATTGAACAATGAGTTTTATTGGTGAGTATGAACATGTGAACACTTGACGATGTCATCCGCTACCATGTGAATAACAGCGCTGCATCCCTTGTTGCTGTGAGTGGAGCAAGCCCACCTACTTTTGACCCCGGAAGTAGTTTGCTTATAATATTTATAGCCCCCGTAACTTATCAAGAGTTTTCCTTTCTGAGAGCGGATGAACTGGTAATCTGTGAAATAACAACAATACATTATTTGTGAACCCTTACAATTGTAGAATTGATATAACAAATGAATAAAAAAGAAATAAAAACAGAGAGTCAGTTTTAAACATTTCCGTTATTTATATAATATAGAGAATTATTATGACGACCGATTTGGCGCAGGGGTAAACTACCTGCCTTCTGCGTCAAAGGTCTCGGGTTCGATTCCCGAACAAGACAAATATTTGTGTGCATGAACATGTCTATTTGTCTTGGTCTGGGTGTTTTCTATGAATATTAAGTATGTATTTACAAACAAAAAGTATATAAGTATATATTTATCCGTTATCAAGTTCACGTAGACACAGTTTCTTAAGAAATTAACTACGGGCTTAGATAATTGGTGTGATTGTAAGAAAATATTTATTATTTATTATTATATTTATTATTGCATCATGGCATTTATGTATAAGTAAGCCGATATATTTTGTACTCGAAAAACAACTTGTATCTTGTCCAACAGCCGGGGTTAACATTTTTTTCACTTCTCATGCTCTAAAAGTACGCCAATATAGCCCTACGAAGCGGGACTAAATAACCATTTTAGTCCCTAGGGAGTAAAAAGTAATGACTTTTTTAATTTCCTTCATGTGTCATAGACAAACTCAAACAGCCAATAAATATACTTACTGCGAAAATGTTGAGAGTTTAAGTTGCAATTTTTTTCCGCAAAGAAGGTGGCGCCAATGTTTTTAAATTGTTACCTAATCTGTGACTGGTTTAGAAGAAAAAACTGACCGCGAATATATCAGAATTTTAGTTGAGTGTACCTAGTTTATAATAATTCGGTTTTAAATAAATTTAATAAGAATGTCCAGTGACAGTGATGAGTTTGACGTCGAGCAAAGAGCAAAAATCATAATAGATAATCTTTTGCCGCCAAAATCGCGGAAGATTTACCTAAAAGCTTACACAAGTTTTATGGACTGGAGGAATAAGAAACATATAAATTCTTTCACTGAAAGCGTCTTTTTGGCATATTTTGATGAATTGTCGAAAAAATATCAACCATCGTCGTTGTGGAGTACGTATTCTATGTTAAAGTCGACAATGAATATGAAGCATGAAGTGCACATGAAGACATTCACAAATTTGACTTTGTTTCTAAAGCGCTTATCCAGTGGTCATAAAGCTAAAAAGTCCAAAGTATTTACGGCTCAGGAGATAGAAACTTTTTTAAATAATGCTCCCAATGAAAAATACTTGGCGACCAAGGTATGTTTATGTACCTACCTATATAACCATGCTTTTTATTTAGGTATATACCTATATAAACTGTTGATTGTCACATTTACTTTGTTTACTTCCAGGTTGCCTTGATTTTCGGTATAAGTGGTGCATGCAGAGGAATAGAACTGGTGAATATTACTTTGGCCGATGTCGAAAGTGACACCTCGTTGCAGGCTATAAACTTGCCTTGTACTAAGACAAAAAAAGAGAGAAAATTCGCAATAAATGGAGAGTACTTAAAAATAGTTAAAGAATATCAGCAACTAAGGCCAAGTGACGTAACCACCAATCGTTTTTTTATAAACTACCAAAATGGAAAATGCACCAAACAGGTCATAGGTAAAAACAAAATCGGTAGCATGCCTAAAGAAATTGCGACTTATCTGAATCTGCCAAACCCAGAACTCTACACAGGACATTGCTTCCGAAGAACGTCGGCGACCCTATTGGCAGATTCAGGTGCAAACCTCACCACGATTAAGAGACATGGTGGTTGGAAGTCAGACCAAGTAGCTGAAGGCTACATAGAGGAGTCCATTCAAAACAAGTATAATATTACTAAGAAACTAACATCTGGGATTAAAATAAGTCCACAAAATGAGCCCCAACCGTCTACGTCCCGCGATATGTCGAATGAATATCGGCAGTCGGATATTGAAAATATGATGGAAAGAAATGTCGAAATTCTGCCAGAAAGTCCCACTTATACAGAGCTGTCAACCCAAAATTCTCAAATGCAGTCTACAAATACGCGTGTAAATATTCCTAAGACGACAATTATTTACAATATTACAAATAATTCGAATTGTACATTTAGCTTCAAGTAAAAATCTTTTGAGATTTTTATTTTATTTAGTAATATTTATTAAATGTTTTTGTACTAAATTGACTATTTTTCTCGCACTCAAAGTGAAAAGTACAGTTTGCACCTCGAGACTAAACGCCAACTTAATCCTCCTTTTTGATTTAGAAGTCGGTTAAAAATATAAATCGGGCGCCGAATATAACGCAAAGCGGTGTTCTGAGGCGATATATATTGTTTTGATTGCGGTAGACAATTATTTGAGCTATTGCCGCAGATCTCATGAGCGAACTGGCAACGTCGCATAGTGGACGCCAAATAGGCGAACCCGTAGTCAAGAATTCTTCTAGATATACAGTGCGGATATACGCGATGCAGCAGCGCCTCACCTGGCGCTGAGATTTCTTCGGGAACTTTTCAATATTTTTTTGCAGCCATTTAGCCGAATTTTGGCTTCCGTCGAATTTTGTACTACGGCTAGCTAGGATCGATAGGACCTAAGTGCCACCGGTTAATAAAGTGGCGTCCGGTATGCGGACGCCAAAAGCAGGTGGACGCCAGTTTAAATGCACTTTCGCCTTCAGGGGACGGCTGTTTGTTTGCGGGATAAATATATATATATATTGAATGGGTGGTAGGAAAATATTGACGATTCATAAGTACATATTTATTATGTCTAAGTGAATAAAGAATATTTTTATCTTATCTTATCTTATCTATATATATATATACTGTGCTATAGTATGGCGCGGCCGGCGTCCGTCATGTCGCTTGCAGTAGTTGTCCGACGATCACGATCCACGTTCATTCAATATCTTTAAAGATGCGTCCGCGATCGCAAACAGCACGAACATCGCTGAAACTGAAGGGAATGCCATAATGAAACTTTAAGAATAGGTAAATCCGTACAAGAAAGAAAGAAGTGAAAACACTTGTATTTTTAATTTATTTAATTAAGACTTTGCAAAAACAATCCATGGCTAACTTAAGTCTAATTAAGAAACACTATAAATGTTCAATGGAAAAACTAAGACTTTTGAAGAAGTGAATATATGGTGACACATTGAAACGTATACAGTTGATTGTCATAATTTCATTTGGCATACATCATAACATCATAAGGCATAACATTGAAAAGCATTTTATTCTTTGGCATAAATTTCATAACCCATAATGATAATAATGCATAATAATTGAAAGGCATTATAATTAAATATGCTTTTCGAAATTTCGTAAAACCCACAAGTTTTGAGTTTTACGAAATTATAAGTCATTAATTAACTAAGGCAGGCGTACCGGTTTTGGCCACTGTACCGGTTTTGGTCACTTTTCACTTTAAAGTTATATAAATAGGAATTAAATAATTATTGCTTATATTTATTAATGGCGAATAAAAGATTGGACTTTTAGTTAATAATTACAGCACTTAGCTTTTTTTATGTAGTACGATATTTTAGAAATAAACACGTGTTATGTTTCAAAGTTAACATTTTGTAAAATTCTTAAGCAAAATGTTAAGGGTAAAGGTTTTGTAAAATCATTTTTTTTCTACAATAAAATTATTTTATGGTTATTTAATATTTTATATCATATTGAAATATGTTTCTTCTAGATGGATTAAGTGTTGTTTTTTCACTGTTCTTACAAAAAGTTGGGAAACTATAAGTGGCCAAAAGTGGGGCTAGAAATTTTAGCATTGTGCCACCTTTGGCCACTTTGGCATTAGTAGAAAGTATCCAACCTATCATAAAGTTCATTTATTTTAAAATACTCACAACTCACTTTTCTTAGCTAACGTACTAGAAAATTAGCGGATTGAGGCTAGTGTAGGCACTAGCCTACACTAGACTCAATCCGCTAATTTTCTTTTAATCAAGTGATAAAGGTTTACCTACTTATAAAATTGTAGTAAGGAGCTAGCTGTGATTGAAATACTATTTCATGTAGTGTTTTAGTCCAGAACTCTAATAAGACATCAATTAAGCATAAACTCAACTTATAAATATAGTAATTTTATGAAAGTGGTCAAAACCAATGCAAACGGTGTATTTGGCCCCCTCCGCAGAATTTGTTCTAAATAAAAAAACTATTGTTTTTTTTTTACTTTGTAGATTGTACTCTTAAAGGTCGATAAATTATCTATAACTCTACATTATAAATTTTCTCTAAAATACTTAAGATCATTAAGCGAAAAAATTAAAGTGGCCAAAACCGGTACGCCTGCCCTATATAAAAAATCTCAAATTCTCAATATCTCGAAAACAGTGCGTCATAGCCACAATCTAACGAAATTTTCGATACCCTTAAAAGCCCCGGAGATTTGGGAGACATCCAGTACTTAACCTTTTGTTAACGATGGCCGCAAAATATTTTTTTTTTACTTTATAAGTTGAGTATTTTGTACAAATTAAAAGGTTAGGTTACAACAGTGAACATTGGCCGGCGAAGCGCCAGAAAAGATTTTTTTTATTATTTTCACAGACCTATCTTCAAAATAAATAAACGTATTATGCCGTTACATTTATGCATTTTGAATTTTATGTCTTTTAAGTATTATAGCATTTAAAAGTTATGCCTTTAGATAGTTATGCTTATTAAAGTTATGTTTTGATGATTATGCCTTGTAAAGAACAAGGTCAAAATAGACCAGTTAATTTTTGAGAATGCATAAATACGAACCCTATACCTAAAAATAGCTTGATATTCAACGATACCAAATATACTACTCATTTTTCAAAACACGCAACCAAAAAATTGCAATGTCAATAAATTGTTTTTTTTTTCAATAATAAAGATGATAGAATATACTAAAATGCGATAATTATATTTCAATATTTCGCTTACACTATTTAAAATTAATCTTAATTCTAGCAGCGAAGTTGTTAAAAAAGAGAAATATGCATAATATTAATTTACTTCAGAAACAATATGATCGCCTCTTTTTATTTATATAATAAGGTACGTACCTACGCCAGTTTAATTGTCATTATAATTTATGCTGTCTACACTCATGTTATAATAATATACTCATACCTAAACATATAATGACACACTTTATACCATAGACAACTTAAAAAAATAAGAAAATACAACCTCTATCGTAATGACCGTTACGACACCGCTGTCATTCATTATAGCACACTTCTCTTTTTACTTTATCATCCCCATGGGACCGTAGGATTTACCAGCCCGGGGTCCAAGGCCTTGTTCAGCCAATAAATATTAAATAGTAGATTGTATTACAAGGGAGCAAAATAATATATTTACGGCGAGGACGCTATTTTGAATCCCGAGCGCAGCGAAGAATTCTAGAGTAGAATCCCAAGCGCAGCGCAGGATTCTAAAGTAAAATCCTGAACGCAGAAAGGGATTCAATATATGCCGCCAGAGGTGAAAATAATTTTTCATGTCTCATATTCTGAAAGTAACTCCTAACTTGCCTAAAATGCGGGTTGAAAGTGGTATGTGGCGGCCCTAGGGCCGTTATGAAATTTAAAAAAGGAATAGGAGGGGTCATGTCGAAATCTGTAAAAGCATCTACACACGTTCCGATCCGACAGCCGATTTGTCGTAAAACTCAGACCAAATCTGCGCTACACACGTTCCGATTTGGTCTGGGAGCAGACCGAATAGGAACGTGTGTAGAGTCTTTAAGTATCTAAAGGTATGCAGGCAAAGGCACAAAAGCCTAAACAGCCATGTTTTGCTATTATATAAAATAATTATTATCATAGAATTATTATTTTTATATCTAAAACATTGTTTTTTTAAAGAATGCGTTTTTAGATACAGATTAAACCAAATAAGTTATTTGTAACATATAAAATCAGGCTATTAATTTCATGGAATTGCATAGAGTACGAATTAAATACTAAACAAGACTGTATGGACTTAGTTTCCCTTGCCTTCCCTAAAACAGAGAAAATGGACAAAAAGTTATAGTCTTTCGAAAATTCCGCGGCCATAGGAAAATTTTTTTAGATTATTTCTTTCTATTTTTACTTTCTTCATATTCAAAATGAAAAGTAGAGTGTTTACTTCGGGCGTATGGACCCATAACAGTCTCGAACTATCGGCGCCCTCACTTCGTTCGTGCGCCAAAACACTCGACTGTTATGGGTGCCATACATCCCTTGCTAAACAATCTACTATTGCGGCCGAGTAATACACCCTGCTTTTCATCCCCCTCTATAAGAAAAGCAATAAGGACAACTCAAACTACCTACCTACAAAACAAACTGCCTATTCGGATACATCATAGCGCTAGTCGGGCTAAGGCTACGCCTGTTTGAAAAAAAAATTAGTTTTGAAATAACAAAAAAATTTTTTGAAGAAAAAAATTATATGTTCGTTGGATTTCTAATAAGTATCTCAGGGTGTATCATAGAGGGTTTACAAATTTTGTTAGATTTTAGCTACGACGCACCGTTTACGAGATATTCTAAATTTTATAAAATTCATTTTTGAAAATTTTACAAGTCCCGGCCCCATACAAAATCAGTTGATTTTTTAAGTACAGCACACCCTTTGCTACACTCCAAGCCATTATTACCCTCTTGTCATAACAGGATAAAAATGAATCGATTTGGACCCTGTTATGAAGCTATTCAAAATTCAAATCTCCTTGTTACCCTCTTGTCATAACAGGTAAACAATGAATCGTTGTGGGCCCTGTTATTAGATGAACAATCATCGCTTTTCAAATGGATGATATTAAAATAGATTTATCTACACTCATGTTATAATATTCGAATTATGAACTCATACCTGAACGTATAATGACACATTTTATGCCATAGTCAACTTTAAAGAAATTTAATAAATAAAACTGTATCATAATGGTGATACAACCGGATACAGCTGTCACTCATTATAGTACACTTATTTTTCTTAATTTTACAATCTCCATTGCAACCGTAGGATTTACTGGCCCTAACTTCCAACTCTTCCAAGACCTTCTTTAGCTGGCAGCAACAAGAAACTTTTTTTTAATTAGAATTTTGAATTTGGAATGTATAGACCGTATAGACTCCTATGAGAAGAGTTTGGCGCCAATCCACATTTAAGAATTAATCTTTTTTGTTTTATTTTAGAAATAATAATGTACATGAGTCTGCACATAACTTGGTATTAAAACACTCGTGGGATACTATTAAAAACTCGCCAATATGGGCTCGTTTTTATTACTCCCACTCGTGTTTTATTTAATACGCCTCATTATGCAACAGTCACATAAACTACTATTGAACTACATACAACTAGGGAATGCAATACCGGGATCCCGAAATAATGGGATCCCGCATGCAACATGCGGGATTGATCTAGCACGTAAATTTTGCGGGATCCCGCGCGGGATTGCGGGACTGTGGAGAGACGATGTCATACCATACGTGTACACGCCGCGCGAGCGCATGGCAAAAAACATCTGAGTGAGCGGGAATGGCGCCGCCGGAGCGCGTGCACGGGAGCGGATTGAAGGGGTGGGGATGGGTCATATCTTTGGTATTTGTCAGCCAATGTAATGTCAATCATTCGTTTACTCAGTTCAACATTTTATGCGTCAATTGTTTCATTTTCTTAAATAATTAATTAACCTGAACGTTTTAAGTGTCCTGTGCTGTTTAAATCTCTTAAAATAGTTCACAGTAGATATGTCGAAAACTGTTTATAAAGAGTTTTCTAGTCCTGAGTCAACTGGAACAAAAGGAACATACTTCAATTTGTTTATAATGCTTTAATGGTAATTCCTCCTACTAGTGTAGAAGCAGAGAGAGCCTTTTCTGCTGCGGGTTACATAGTCTGCAATGTCAGGAGCCGTTTAGCCGAAGACACCAATAACACTTTGACATTTTTGCGCAGCTACTTTCAAAATATTGTTTAATTCTTTTAATTTATTTAATTTATCAATAAAAACTTAACTTGTTTTCCTTTAAGAGGTTAATAAACAATTAAAAGTTTCATAAATTAAGTTGTTTTTTTTCACAAATGAGCGCCAGTGCGCAAGTCTTGTGGTTTTTCTGAAAAGTCTTACATATAACTCGCGGGATCCCGCAAATACCTGGATTGAAATCTGCACGCGGGATTGCATTCCCTACATACAACATTGAACCGGAAATGATCCTTTACATACATTTTATTAATAAGTGGTATTTCTTTCATTTTTGAAATATCCTGTATATCCATCAGGATGGGTCAGTATGGGAAAGTTTGAAACTATAAGAGATAGAGATATTTGTTCAAAGGAACCATGTCGTAAATTTTAGAGTTTAGAATAACTAAGCATAAGCATTCAAAGATTTTCAAAAAAAATCATACAATACTCGGGAATCAAACCTTGTCTGTTTTCAAAACAAAAACGTTATATTATTTTATTACAAAAGTTGATTGTGTAGGTTGTTAGGAATACATTGAACTCTATGTCTACAATTAATAGAAAATGCTGCATTTTAGATTTAATACCGAGTTATGTGCAGTCTCATACACTACTTTATCTACGCTATTACATTTATTAACTATATATTTCAAAAATAAAGCAAAACAATATTAATTATTAAATGTGAATTGGTGCATAACCCCACTCATAGGAGTCTATACTTAGTACTATTATAATATATTCTGTGTCTATACGGTCTATACCTTCTAAATTCAAAAATATAATTTTAAAAAAGTTTCTTAGTGTTGCCGGCTAAAGAAGGGCTTAAGGGTTGGAAGTCAGGACCGGTAAATACTATGGTTGCCATGGAGACTGTAAAATTAAGAAACATAAGTGTACTATAATGTGTGACAGCTGTATCCGGTTGTATTAAAAAGACCATTATGATGCAGTTTTATTTTATTCAACACACTTGCTCATAAAGTGAGCCTTATTACATCGATTTTAGGGCCATAAACCGAACTATAACACACGCGTGCATAATAATATTACAGTACCTACTAGTTGCGTAATAGAATTATCCCTACCAAGTTAAGTAAGTACCTAACTGCAAATTATATGCGAGTAAACAGAGACTTTTCAATTTAACCGGGTAATACAGTATCCCTACAAAGTTAAGTTAGTACCTAACTGCAAGTTATATGCGAGTCAACAGAGCATTTTCGATTTCACTGGGTAAAAGATACAGTTCTTTTTTGTAACAACAAAGAGAATTTATACGGCTGAAAATACATTTACGTTTTTAGAATAGATAAATGTGTCCCTAATTAAGACAAAAAACATAATTAAGTATATAATTATCAAATTATTTATAATTCACAATAATTTGTTATAAAACATTTGCATTTTATCACTATTATTATAATTATTTTGAAGTAGGCTGTATGGCTGTTACCCCAAGAGCTATCCGATATTTTTGTAAAAAATTCAATAACAGGGCAAATTTTTGTAAACGCCCCTTAAATATAATTTTAAGAGACTATATTTTGGAACATAATATCGCATTGGAAGGTATAAAAAAAAAGTTATACTCCGAAAATGGTGCAATTCTTTCAGCAAATATGCTATCACCAATTTTATCAATAACATGTGTTTATGTTCACCATATCTAAGCACCAAAGTCGAAATCCATAAAGATATAAAACGGGAAACTAATGCTTTAGGAAGAAGGAAGAAGACATAGGTGTAATGCCAATTTGAGTTTACGTAGAGAGTTTTTTTAAAAGTTTATTTGTTTTTCATTTACAAATATAGGGGGATTATATACTTTTACGAAAGATAGTAATAAATGTATTCAAATGTAAAGTGAATAACACTTATACCATTTTTGCCTATTTTTTAAACATTTTTTAAAGCTTTGTATTTGTTTTTTTTTAATGTTGCTGTCATAAATATTGGTGGATTACTAATGAATTATTTATTAAACTAGATAATCTAATTTTCAATGTTAAGAAATTACTGATATAGAATTATTGTTGAGTCTCCATAGAGCGAATTAGTTTGGCTCTCGGGCTATGTATGTAATAATTCACCGAACATTTGGCGCGTGCAAAAAAAAACGTGCGCGCTTTTTCCCCAAGCTAATATTAGGTTATTGTATGCAATAAATGTTTGTTTTTCCTCGCAAGTGTGTTGAAAAAGTGCGTATGAAACTCGTGAGCAACTTACTCACTAGACACTCGGCTAATGAGCAACCTAGCTCACTTGTATCATAATATACTATTAAAGTTGACTATGGCATAAAGTGGATCATTGTACGTTCAGGCATGAGTTCATAATTCGAATATTATAACATGAGTGTAGATAAACTACTATAAAGACCTTATACGTGCTTTCTTAAACAAGTTTTCAGTATACTCAGACGTTGGCTTTGTGATTCGACGATGAGTATGAACAATATACTACTTTTTATATATGCACAATGCACATCTTAACCCGCAAAAGATGTTTAAGTTCAAAGCGTTTAATAAATCATCCTTTACTGCAAATTATCGTTTTAATTCAAATTGTTTTTTAAACAACTCTTTTTATTACCAGTGTTTTACTATCATATTTTCTAAGAACGTTTTTCTCCTATTTTCTAAGAACTTCTATTTAAAATGTAAAATTTTGGTTAATTACATCGCGATATTGTCGTAAACAGTTTGCTTTTCTAAAATACTTTGCAGGATCAAACCATTCCTCGTATAAGGAAAACATTTTGTCAAAACTCAAAGACCCATCAATATATTTTATTTCCGATTTTTCGCTTGGGTGGTGTTGGGATTTTTGTTGACATGATATGCTTTCAACATGGTCAATAACACTTCGTTTCATTTCATCAGTCATAGTTCTATAGGGGTTCTTATGCTTTCCGCGCTTATCTGTTGCCATCCAACCATAGCCGCGCTCTAATTTCTCCAGAACTGCATAAACAACCTTTGCACTTATCGACAAAGTTCTCAAAAACATCTGTTTACAGACTTGTACTTTTGTAGTTTCGATGTCGTTTGCTTCACCACTTGGCAGGTAATAAGAAACTGTGTGATTATTACGATACATATTAATTCTCTTAGGCACACTTCTGACAGTGTATTTTGTCAGGAACTCCCGTTGCTTTGAACGATCTTCAATGCTCCAAAATTGTTTGAAAAATCTCTTTCTTGTTTCATCTGATATTTTGTCTCTGCATTTTCTCGGGCACGTGTCGGGGCACGGTGATTGTAGAATTTTTTGAGCTGATTTTATCTGATATTTCCTTGCACTGCGTGCATTACATTGAGTTCCGATACGGGTTCTTGGTCGTCGTCTATCATTTTTAGCCGTCATTGAGCGTTTAGAATCACCTTCTGACTCGGAATCTCTAGATGTGGACGAATGTTCACTCTCAGCATGATCAGCATCATAAGGAATCAAAATCATCTGTGTCATATCAATTTCCCCAATGGGCAACAGTAGATCTGAAAATACAGTATTTATCAGCTACTATCATATTTTATGTTACACGAGATAACTTAGTATAGTAAGTGCAACAATAACGGCAGTCAAATAAAAGCAATTATTTTAGGTACTAGATTACGTACACACATAAAAACTTATTTTAATACATGAAGAAATTGTGTTACAATCATGGTCATTATTATTTATGACCATGATTATTGAAATAACATGTTAGTTAGGCCTTTACTTAATATGAAGAAATATTACTGAATGACTTGAATCTTGAATCTATTGATATGTTTAATGTTATTCTGCAAAATACATAAAGCCAATTACAAGATTACCCATCCTTAGGACAGAGAGTTCCTTAGTGCGACATATGGGACATATGGGAAATGAAGCGAAAGTAGGTACTATAAATACTGGTAGATAGGATACATTATTTTATTTTTAAAGTACGTAATATTGCATTTAAACTTTTCTGACTAAATGAAGCTACTCTACCACTTTCCTTCCTCCACCCCGGCGTCCACTCTACTCAACCGGCTACTCGTCCCATGTAAATGATTAGTAGAATAACTAGTCCAGACTTTAAGAGAGCGTTCCATACAATTTCTCGATGAGTGGCGTACATTTTGTTATGGTGTCTCTTACCGAGTGACATACTATAAGTGTTACTCTACTAACAAAATTAAAATTTACGTGTAGACAGTAACGCCCGAATTCTCGTACGCTAATCATCTTTGGGAGTGTCTCAAACATCATGGCATCTCTTTCATACGTTTGACATTTAAAGTGGCAGGGCGATGTGTGAGACGCTCCCAAAGATAAGTAGCGTACGAGTATTCGGGCATTACTCTACTAAAACTGACAGAGAACTGAGAACTGGGTGCTTACCATCAACTTTAAGACAGCGATTCAAAAATAGCGCGATGCAGAATAGGTTCCTAAAATGAATTGCTTTCTTTCGTACTCTGACCTTCTAAAAACTGGATCGCAAATGAATTGCTAAATGTGAATGACCGAACGATTTGTGTCCTTATTTCTTCTACTCGTCTCTTTCACTCGATTCTGTCATGCCCGGAGAGTGAGAGGGACGGGTATAACCTGCAGGTGTCATGTTAGCTTGGCCGAGTTATAAGTCAAATAAGCCTACATGACAGCTTAGCGGCTGTGAAATGTCATTGAATGATCACTGAATCGCTGTCATTGATATTAAGCTGTCGTGGTACGAATAAGCGAAGCAGATCAGTTTAGGTCCTAAACAAAACCGCAATAAGCTGGTAGAGTAGTATGCTAGTTCACTCTACCGTTTACTCTACGCGTGTACAGCAGCCTTTATGGATATTTTATGTAGGTAAGTGTTCAATAGGCTCGGCAGCTTAGTAAGTTATCACACCAATTTTTGCAATGACAACAGTTTGTGACTTACAGCAATACAACAAAAAGTATAATAATCTTTAGCCAGTTCTGAAGTGAAATGTACGTAGATTAACGGGAAAGCAGAAACGGACTTAGGACTTGATACAGACATAAGAATAATAATTTTGTTTGAACAGTTTATTAGGATTTACAATCTTTATACTAAAGTGAGGTAATAGCTAACTAGACAGTTTTGGGTAGGTCTTTACATTGATACAATGATGTTAAATAACTACAAGTTTGTTGGTTCATAACCAATACAGCAAGAACTACCGAAAGTATTGCAAACAGCTAGACAAAAAAAACCCAACACTCAACACACAAATGTTTGTCTGTTAGTGTCGAACCAAAGACTTGTCACAATAGATAGAAGCACGTTCTCCTTCATAATCGTAATTACTATAATTAGTCTCATGATTATGTTCTCTAAGGACGGCAACGACTTGGTCTCCAATGGCCTTCACGGACATCGGGCACTTTCTCGACAATCTTTTGGAGCAGTACCACGTGATGACTCCACTCTTGGAGCTCCTGTGCCTGCAGAAGAACGTACTGCCTTTGAAGATCATCAGGTTGTTGCCCTTGCCTGATTCCTTGAAGCGGACTGAAAGAATGCAGGATTCAGTTATAACTCTTCCTATATAAATTAATCTTTCTCTAGTATGAAACAAAATAGTAGATTGTATTACAAGGAAGCAAAATAACATATTTAAGGCGAGGGCGCTATTTTGAATCCAGAGCGCAGTGAAGGACTCTAGAGTAGAATCCTGAACGCAGCGAGGGATTCAATATACGTCATCCGAGGTGAAAATAATTTTGTGGCCGAGTAATACACTCTACTTTTCATTTCGAATATAAGGAAAATAAATACACTCTACTTTTCATCCCCCTCTATAAGAAAAGCAATAAAGACAACTAAAACTACCTACCACAAAAAAAAACACGAAATTTAAGGCGATCGCGGAGCGCGTGTTTTACATGACTTCCGAGGGGTACATGCTGCCAGACTTAACCATTCGGCGGATTCAACCATCCGCCTGCGACATATACATCACTTTCCGAATATAAGAGATGAAAAGTATCGCCACAATGTATGTCAGCGCATCACTTCGGAGCGACTGCACCGAATTAGTTAATTCTTTATTTGGTGTGTTATATCCGGAGAACATTTTATTTATTTATTTATTGGTTCAGCAACAGTTTAACACACGTAACATTTATACATAGCTATTTCAGAAGCGGCCCAGTGTGCAAACTACTTAAAGCTAAACACAGCATTCTCAAAATCACACATAAGTTATAAAATTAAAATTAAAAAAAAAATATCTTAACGTAATATGTAAAAAAAAATTTAAGTAATATCTAAAGTTAGTAAAAACAATTCATTCAATTCATTAAAACTTATTAAAAGTAAAATTGACATTTTTGTCAAAGTCATATTAAATGTCAGAATAAAAAAAATATGAGAAATCAATTTGTAAAAAGGCTGCACCTAAACATTTCAAACTTTGTTTAAAGTTACATATACCTACCTACTAACATATCAAATCAAAATTCCAATTAAAATATAAAATTACATTAAACAGACCATTAATATCTAAATTATTTATAATAAAAAAAACAAAATTAAAAAAAATATTATTCTAAAGGAAAATAACATCAGTACGAAAGAAAAAAAATTGAAAACTGTGGGAAATAAAAAAAAAGAAAACTTAACGACTATATTAACTTTTCTAATGTAACCTCCTTAACGATATAAGCAATTAAAGATATAAGCAACAGGACCAAATGAAATGCTTCGTCTTCTTATTCACCCTCTTACAATAATACGTGTGAGAATCGTAAATAACCAGGTTCCTGCCGGTGTACCGAGATTTTACTAATATCACTACTGAAATGAAAATATTTGGTTAAGTTTTTTTCGTACATTGAAAACCTTGAAAGAAAATGCCAGTCCACGAACCGGCCACCGGTCTCTGACGTCATCGTCTTAAGTGTCAGCGCTATCTTGAAATTTGATGCACCTTTGTCAGTTACTTCCGATTTACTTCATAATATATTCATTAAAATGATAATATCTTTGAAAATATGTTTGAAAACGATGTAAAATATATTAAAAAGCTAGATTATTCACTTTGAATTCATGTATCATTCAATATAGTTTCACAATCAACTAATTTCTCAATTTAATGGTAAGAGATTGAAATTATTTTTCCACCTTTCTGCACTAAATATGTTATAATTATAAACCAAAGTGACTATTAAAAGTAATATTTGCTTTATTTGTAACTTTAATAACATCCTTCACGAAAAAAAACCATAAGTGTCACCCTTACATTAACTGTCGCCTGAAGTCTATGAATGAATTTTCGACTGACACTACCGCCAGTTCAAAGGCATTATTTGACGTAGTTTCATAATAGTGTGGCATTTATCGGCATCTTTGCTTCACTCTGAGCATTGTAGCAAAGTTTGAAAGAGATCGGTATAGTATAACGCGGCTAAATTAACTTCCAAATTTATTAGCAAATTTGATGAGTTTGACAGTTGACTTAGGAGTGGTTAAAACAATAATATGGAATTGGCTGTAAGGAAAGCTAAAGTATTTGGCAGTTAAAAAGACCTCCAGTTAATAGTGACAGTAAAAATTGTTTAAAAGTTATTGCCAGCCAAATGGTTGTTTTTGGATACGTGAAAAAATTCACGATAGTTGTTTAAATGACGAAGGAAAACTATCACAGCCTCAGATCATATCATAGAGATCACAGCTAAGTAGGCTTTACAAGTTTACGAGTAACAGTCGACCAACTTATAAAATGTACTTGGCCCAGTACAAATTCCTCATTGGGAACTACATAACGTTTTCTCACTCATGCTCTGAAATTTTAACATTCCATGTTAACAAAAAAATGTATTTCCTCGCATTTCGTGAGAAAAGTTTTATACAAGCCTTTTTCTGGAAGCTATTTACATTGCCTCGAAACCATCCTCGATAATGCATTTTGCTAGCTTCCCGTACTCGGCTGTAATGTACTATGTCAGGTGTGTGAAACCGGTAGTATCTACATTTGAGTACATGAACCATTTAAAAACTGTGTGTATACAAAGAAAAAAAAAACAGAAAACTAAAATTACAAAAAAAAACTCAGAATCCGCATTATTGAAATGAGCTACGGATCCCTACACTGCGCGTTGCCCCGACACGCACTTAGCCGGTTTTTAGTTTATGGTGAGTAGTTGACTGCTAGAGTGCTAGCCACGCAGTTATAAAATTTGAGTCATCTATGACTGTGTTCGTACGCAAGTAATTCAGAATTTATGTTCGGATGAACCAAAATAGTCAGTTCTAAGAGAAGTGCTATTCTTTTTTGTCGGTACACTCTTGGAGGAGTGGTCGTGGTCGCCATTTTAAGTGTTTGTTGTGACCCGTTTCACAATTCACCGCCATTCGCCCCTGGTAGCCGTCCTCCTGGTGCACACGTGTAGATCTTGATTTGCAGCTGCTTTGATTTGGTCGTCCATCTTATTGGTGATCTACCACGCGGTCGGGTGCCCTCTACATTGCAATGCACCACTAGACGCTCGATCGATATTCCTTCGCGTCGCGACACGTGTCCAAAGAATGTAAGAATGCGAGCTTGTACAGTAGAGCTAAGACGTTGCTTGATACCAAGTTCTTGGAATGTTCTATGACGACATTATTTCGAAATTCTGTCCACGATACTCCAAGCATTCTTCTCCAGCACCACATTTCGAGGGCGTCTATACACTTCTTCTTGCTTTCCCGAAGTAATGGTATAAACACAGTGCGAGCCCATTCCTTCTGCCATGTCCCTGTCTGCCATATCTTGTTACATAGCGTTTCAAAGAATTGGACGCCGTGTGTTAGAGATAATAAACTATAGACTAGACATTGTGATATGTCATCTGCGAATGACAGCTAACGTCATTTCATATCTGTCAATATCAAGTGACAGCTTATAGACTTATGTCAATCGAGTTTGAAGTTGATTTCTCCCCTTCATGTAATGGCTGCCGGTGTTAACGTATAGTATACTGTGAATGTGAAAGTAAATCTAGTGAAATCTAATAAATTCGTTTCAATTACGCCATAAACCCTACAGGTTATGGACCCAGGAACGCATATCGTCCTTGCTGCGTTATAATTTCAGAAACGTATTCAGTATTTTCAACGTTTGAAAACGCCGGCTGGCACACCACGCTACACCACACATCGGGATCAAAGATCGGACATCATGACCACTGTCTCCGGATACCAGGTAGATAAGTTGCGAGGCTTGGATGACTATAATAATTGGAAATTTCTTATGCGGATGGTACTCATGCATGAGGACATGTATGACTGCATCGAATCCAAAGATGGGTGCACAGATGCAAAGAAGCAGCAAAAAGCTTTAGCAAAAATATGTTTGTGCGTAAGTCCATCGGCGTTGCCTCATGTGAGAAATGCACAAACTGCATATGAAGCTTGGACAAATCTACAAAATGCTTATGAAGATAAGGGCCTGAGTCGCAGACTAGGGTTACTAAGGTCTCTTTTCAGCGCCAAATTGAAGGAGCATGATGGTATGGAGAGCTACCTACTGAAAATTTCAGAGCTTGCGCAACAGCTCCGGGATATAGAATCACCACTAGACGATGAGTTCATCGCTATCATAATGCTCAGCGGTCTAACATCTGATTATGATCCGATGATCATGGCACTTGATAGCTCCAGTATAAGGCTCACAAGCGAAGCAGTCAAATCCAAACTTTTACAAGAACAACTGAGACGTGATGAAAAATTTGACGGTAACGATTTGTCAGCTTTAGCCGTGAAGAAAGCTTTAAGATGTTTCCGGTGCAAGAAGGTGGGTCACCTGAAGAAGGACTGTCCGAAGATGAATACATATTGTAAGACTGACAGCAAGTCCACATCTGCAGTTCATAAGGAGAAATCGCTGTTGACGGCACTATCAGTGAATATTAGGAGTGACTTGTGGTACGTTGACTCCGGAGCGTCACACCATATGTGCAACAATAAAGAACTGATGATGGACTTCCAGTATTCTAAGCCAAAGGTGGTTAGTGTAGCTAACGGTGAAGCTGTGTCAACAGGAGGGCACGGTAGTGTTCGTGTTCACTTGAAGAGTGGTTTAAGAACAATAAGTAATGTTTACTATATACCTAAGCTTTCTGCAAAGGAGATCAGTCAAATTGGACCAAAAAAGTAAAAGTGTCGGCCAACGAAAATAAATTGCACATCACTATTGTAAACAGTGTAACGATCATTTTTTGTTATAACGTCAATAGTGTACAATTAGCGGCCAAGCAGTTATTCAAGTTTGAATATGAAATTTTTTCTTCATTTTCAAAATTGAATACAGCTTGGTCAAAGTGCGGCCAACAAAAATAAATTGCACATTACTATTGTAAATAGTGTAACAATCACTTTTTGTTATGATGTCAACAGTGTACGATTAGTGGCCAAGCAGTTATTCAAGTTTGAAAAGGTCGTTTTTTTCTCTTCATTTTCAAACTTGAATACAGCTTGGCCAAAGTGCGGCCAACAAAGATGTCATAATAAAAAATGATCGTTACACTATTTACAATAGTAATGTGCAATTTATTTTTATTGGCCGCACTTTGGCCAAGCTGTATTCAAGTTTGAAAATGAAGAAAAAATGTCATTTTGAAACTTGAATAACTGCTTGGCCACTAATCGTACACTGTTGACGTCATAACAAAAAACGATCTTTACACTATTTACAATAGTAATGTGCAATTTATTTTAGTTGGCCGCACTTTGGCCAAGCTGTATACAAGTTTGAAAAAAAAGAAAAAAATTGACGTTTTCAAACTTGAATAACTGCTTGGCCACTAATCGTACACTGTTGACGTCATAACAAAAAATGATCGTTACACTGATAAAAATAGTAATGTGCGATTTATTTTCGTTGGCCGCACTGTGGCCAAGCTGTATTAAAGTTTGAACATGATGAATAAATGTCATTTTTAACTTGAATAACTGCTTGGCCACTAGTCGTACGCTGTTGACGTCATAACAAATAATGATCGTTACAGTGTTTACAATAGTAATGTGTAATTTATTTTTGTTGGCCGAACATTTTACTTTTTTGGTCCAAACATGTATGAAGCTTGACTGATCTCCTTTATTATCAGTTAGTCAGTTAAATAAAAAAGGTTATAGTGTAATTTTTGATTCTAAATGTTGTAAGATTCTTGATGGAAGTGTAATATTAGCTACTGCTACTTGTAACAATGGAGTTTACCAACTTGATGTTATTGATAGTGAGCTAATTTGTAAGGTAAGGTCAGGAATTGCCATGAACTCGGTTTGTGAACAGCCAGCGGCGACTGGGTCTACCAGTGGGAGTCAGGAGACTTCATCAGGATCTGCAGGGGCTGATGTGTCACAGGAATTATGGCATAAGCGCCTTGGTCACCTTAATTCAAGAAGTATGAATCTTATGAAGAACGGACTAGCTACAGGTATTAATTTTAAATATACTACTTTTAATCCCTGTGTTGCATGTATTGAAGGAAAACATACTAAATTACCTTTTCCTAAGAAAAGTCAAAATAGGTCCAGTGAAATATTAGAATTAGTTTACACTGATGTTTGTGGTCCCATGCAGACAAAATCATTAAATGGTGCACAATACTTTGTCACATTTATTGATGATTTTACTAGAAAAACTTTTGTCTATTTCTTAAAACAAAAAAGTGAGGTTTTTGAAAAATTTAAATTATTCAAAGCTCTTGTTGAAAATGAGACCAATAAGAAAATTAAAATGTTAAGAAGTGATAATGGCGGAGAATATATAAACCGTGCATTTCAGGAATACTTGGAAAGGTGTGGGATCAGGCATCAAACAACGGTGCCGCACTGCAGTCAGCAAAATGGTGTTGCTGAGCGAGCGAACCGCACAATCATGGATAAAGTCCGGTGTATGCTCCAAGATGTTGGGCTGGAAAAACGATTTTGGGCTGAGGCTGCTAACACGGCTGTATACCTGAAAAATCACTGTCCTACAAAAGCTGTTATGGGAGCAACTCCGGAAGAAAAATGGACATCCAAAAAGGTAAATGTAAGCCACTTACGTGTATTTGGTTGTGTGGCATATGCCTTAGTTCAGAATAGTAAGAAATTGGAATCTAGAACTAAGAAATACATTTTTGTAGGCTACTGTGAGGATAGCAAAGGCTATAGGCTCATAGATCCACAGTCTCCAAAGAAATGTGTCAAAGCAAGGCATTTAACCTTTATGGAAAATGTGTTTTGGAAAGAAAATGTGTCACATGATGATAATATTAAGATAGAAAAAATGACAATTAATCTATCTAGTAACAGTGGTAGCACTCCTTGTGAACAAGAGGAACTAAGTTCATCTGAATCATTGAATCTATCAGATACTGTAATTTTTCCACAATCTGATGACATGAAGATTTCACGTAGACAAACCATTTTTAATCTTAGTGTAGAAGATTCTGAAACCACAGATGATTCGTTGGACTCTACTTACATTCCAGGGAGCAGCAGCATTGATTCAGAAGATTCAAATCTGGCAACCTTTCAAGATGCTGAAATCGGGTCTGAGTTTGCTGGGCTAGCTGAATTCACTGAGGAGGACATACCTAAAACTGTGGAGGAAGCGCGACAGAGCAGCGAAGCTACACATTAGAATGAAGCAATACAAGATGAGTATAACTCTTTTATAACCAATGATTGTTGGACATTAGTTGATTTGCCCGAGGGTCACAAAGCAGTTAAATGCAAATGGGTATTTAGCAAGAAGGGGCCCATAACGGTGAACTGCTTAGATATAAAGCTCGTTTGGTGGCAAAGGGCTACACTCAAAAGTATGGTGTAGATTACCACGAGACATTTTCTCCGGTTGTGAGATATTCAACAATAAGAATTTTGTTAGCCCTAGCAGCTCAGTATGATATGACTGTAGAGCATCTTGATGTAAAAACAGCTTTTCTGAACGGTGACTTGGTAGAGACAGTTTATATGGAACAGCCTGAAGGCTTTGTAAAAGAAAGTAAAAAAGTTTTTAAGTTGAAAAAAGCAATTTATGGCTGAAAACAAGCGGCGAAAGCATGGAATGAGAAAATTAATCATGTTTTAACCAATAAATTGAAGTTTAAAAGGTTATCTTCAGAGCCCTGTGTTTATATTCAAGAAGATCAGGGAGATATAATAATTCTTGCTTTATATGTAGACGATATAATTTTATTTTCCACAAAAACATCACTACAAAAGGATATTATAAAGAAGCAACTTATGAGTGAGTTTAAAATGAAAGATTTGGGTACAGCAAACTGTATTTAAGGCATGAAAATCACAAGAACGAGTGATGGATCACTCGCTTTAAATCAGTCAAGCTATATAAAGAAAATGTTAGATATTTTTCAAATGTCTGATTGTAAACCATGCAAGACTCCTATGGAAGTTGGATTGAAATTGCAGAAAGAAGATAGTGCACAATGTAACCACGACTATAGAAGTCTCATAGGTCATTTAATGTATTTAACAGTATGTTCCAGGCCTGACATCGCACATAGTGTGAGCTATCTAAGCCAGTTCAACAATTGTTATTCTGACACCCATTGGAAAGCAGCGAAAAGGGTACTACGGTATTTAAAGGGTACAATGGACTATCTATATCTTAAATTTGAAAAAGGTTATTTTAAAATAACTGGTTTTACAGATGCTGACTGGGGTGGTGATCAGCTGGATCGTCGATCGTATACTGGGTATGCATTTAACTTTGCTAATTCTTTAGTTTCATGGGAAAGCCGTAAACAGCGCACTGTGGCACTTTCCAGCACAGAGGCCGAGTACATGGCGATTTCTGACTCTTGCAAAGAAGCTTTGTTTTTGCAAACCTTTATCTATGAATGTACAGGTTCTTTATGTGAAATTAATTTGTTTAATGATAACCAATCTGCACAAAAGATATGTAAAAACTCTGTGTCTCATTCTAGGACAAAACATATAGATATTAGACACCATTTCATTAGAGAACTGGTAGATTGTAAAAGCATTAATTTGAATTATATTTCTAGTGAAGAAATGGTAGCCGATAGGTATATTAACTAAGTCTTTACCACAATGTAAACATTTAAAGTTTGTTTCAAAGTTAATGAAAACTTGATTATGTATAGTGTGCTAATTTTGTTATTATTTAGTTGAAGCATTGTATTTATATGTAGTATTACCATTACAGTACAGAACATTGTATTTTGTTTTATATTGTTTAGATGTCTTAGTTTAAGGGGTAGTGTTAGAGATAATAAACTATAGACTAGACATTGTGAGATGTCATCTGCGAATGACAGCTAACGTCATTTCATATCTGTCAATATCAAGTGACAGCTTATAGACTTATGTCAATCGAGTTTGAAGTTGATTTCTCCCCTTCATGTAATGGCTGCCGGTGTTAACGTATAGTATACTGTAAATGTGAAAGTAAATCTAGTGAAATCTAATAAACTCGTTTCAATTACGCCATAAACCCTACACCGTGTTCTTCCATATATTTAGTGGTTTCAATCGAGATTACGTCTTTACCTTAAGAGATTACGTCTATTCCTTTCTTTATGTTTTATAGCGGCTCTGATTTGATCTGATGTGAGAATGGCCGGTTCTATCTCGTTGTCAGCAGGCTCCGTGTATGTGAAAGATTGTGAGTCTTGATCCTGAAACAGAGAGACCTCTCCATGTCTCAGCGATCGCATCTATCTCAGTTACTGTTTCGCCGCAAGAGTTTTCAATAGCCTATGTTTTGGAGTTAAGGGTTTTTGTGATGAAGCGAATTTTTCGAAGGATATCTCTGATTTCGAATTTGTCAGCATATGTTTCGACTTCTGCGCATATATTCTGAAGTTGAGCGTTGCGATCCCGCCAGCAAGTCACTTGAATCTGCTTCAACAGCTTATTCAGTTATTTATTCGGCCGCATTCGGCCGCATTCGGCCGCATCAGTTCGGCCGCATTCGCAGTTAAGAAAATAAGGCTCTTAACCGATATTGAAACGGCTAGAATAGTCTATTTTAGTTATTTTCATAATCGTTATGTCCTACGGCCTTTTGTTGTGGGGCTCAGCCGCTAACGTCCAAAGTATATTCGTGCTCCAAAAAAGGGCTATTCGCGCCATGTACAACCTCCGATCGAGAGATTCTTTAAGAGATCTATTTAAAGAAATAAACATTTTAACTGTTGCAGGACAATACATCTATGAAAATATAATTTATGTGAAAAAGTATTATAATACATTTGTAAAGCAGAGCGATATTCATCGCTTTAATACAAGAAATAAGGATAAACTTGTCGTTCCCAAGTTTAGGCTAGAAAAATCCAGAACCTCATTTCTGGGGAAAAATCAAATCAAATCAAAATATTTTTATTTCAGCCATAAAGCCATACAAATGAAAGATTACATTGTTATGCACTTACATTATATAAATAAAAATTAAAACCAAAAATTATAGTCAAAAATAAATTCAATAAAAGTATTAAAATCAGAATAAAAATTAAAAACAGTATTATATAATCAAAATTAAAATAAAATCGTAATTAAAACTTATAATAGAAACCAAAATTAAAATTAAATTAATTAAAAAAAGATAAATAATAAATAATAAATAAATAATAAATAATTAATATGTTCTACAATCACAAGATAGCATGTCATACGTGCAATTTCGTCCAGTGTTTCATAAAAATGGACTCAAAGTCCATTCTACCAGCAATTAGTTTTAGATATTTGTTGTTGCTGCAACGCAACCGGCGCATCAGTGAAGCTGTATGGTTGCGGATCACCGCGTAGAAGTCATTCACACGGGCTTCCGCAAACATACCCGACGCGCTACAGAAGCGTGGCAGCCCCAACAAAACTCTAAAACCGTTGTTATATTGGACCCGCAAGGCGTTCCAACATCGCTGTGTGTAATTTACCCATAGACTGCACGTATAAAATGATTGGCAATACGCCTTAAACAAACTAAGCTTAACCGCTGGACTACATCGTGCAAATCTACGGGCCAGCATATTTGCCCTTATTGACAACGCCCTGCGTTCTCGTTCTATGTCAGTATCGTCAGAAAGAGTATCATTGACCCAATGGCCCAGGTACTTGAATTTATCCACTTTTTTCAGTGCAGTGCCATTTAACGAGATCGTAGGGACTGTGCTGTACGTTTTAGAACCAGCCTTGAAAACAAGCATCTCGCTTTTGCTAGCATTGTACCTAAGCCCGTGGGCCATCGCATAATTCTCACATATCCCAACAAGTTTCCTCATGGCGCTGATCGATGGGCTCAGCAGCACCATGTCGTCAGCGTAACTTATATTATTAACTATCACACCGTCTATGGAACAGCCTATACCGGTACTACTGAGCTCACGTATCAGTCGATCCATGTACAAATTAAAGAGCCGCGGGGAGGTTAGTCCTCCTTGCCTCACACCGCACTCTAACCCGTAGTCTTCAGAGAGCGATCCTGTCCATCGCACATTGTTGCACTGATTGGAGTACCAATACTTAAATAACCCTATAAATTCAGGTGACAGTCCAGTATCACACTTAAGTTTCTGCCATAACCTGTCATACGACACTAGGTCAAAAGCTTTTGACAGGTCCAAAAAACAGGCGTATACCGGCGTGTTCCTACTGGTGTAGTACTGGACGGTGTGCTTGAGGTTAAGTATCGCCGATTCAGTCGAAAGGCCAGCTCTAAAACCGAACTGGGCGTCATGGATCTTAAGGTGTGAACTAAGATGTTTATCAATCACACCGTCCAGCACTTTTGCCACTACAGTTGCCAGTGATATGGGCCTATAATTTTCAATACATGATGCGTCCAATGTGCTATTTTTTATTATGGGCACAACCTGAGTACGCAACATTTGCTCAGGTAAGTAAGCATGGCCTAAACAGAAAGTAAAAAGCATGGAGAGGACTCTGGGTAAGTGGATTCCAGCATACTTTAAATGTTCTATACTTAAAGAGTCATGCCCAGGGGATTTGCCTCTTTTCATACCCTTCAACACCTGCCTGACCTCATTAGCTGTAAGACACACAATATTAATATCTGCTAGTGGCCCTGAGTCCGGCTCTGCACTTCTATGGCTCGAAGAAGATTGCACTTTAAAATGATCTTTAAACAAATTTGCGATTTGGACAGGGTCACTCACACCTTCAACACTCACAGGCACGCTCCGCTTCGGCTCCAGTTTTTTGGTTTCTTTCCAAAATTTACAAAAGTTATTTTCCGAATGTGTTGTTGCTAATATATCCATTTTAGCAAAAAAGCATAGCCTTTTTTAATAAAGTTCCACAGCATATAATTGAACTACCATTGCATAAATTTAAATGTTACATTAAAGAGTCGCTGATGAGCAAAGGATACTATAAAGTAGACGATTATTTGAATGACCGCAATGCATGGTCATGATGTAACACATAACATAAAATATGATGTATTTTTATACGAAGCAATTGACATGTTTTCATTTTTAACAAGGTACCTTAAATCGAAAACCATTTCGAGATTTTTCAATTTCTAACACTGTACATATTTTTTCGGATTTTTAAATCACTTATTTATTGAAATATTCGGAAAAAAGCCCCTTTTATCTTGATGAAGGAACATTATGATGACATTCCTTTGCATAACATAAAAAAACGCCTCTCATTAAAAAAAACTGTCGCTGCCAAGATGAGTAATGAGTAGGTACAAAAATTATATCCGCCTCTTTCACTCAATTCTGTCATGCCCGGAGAGTGACAGAGATGGGTATAAACTGCAGATGTCATGTTAGTTGTAGTGATACTCTTCGCTAAACCTAACCTGTTTTGTTTAATGACATATTTTGACATAGATAGAACTATGGACTTGCGATATCAGTAAAAATAATATTGTGCCTCCTACTCCTACAGAAGGAAGATTAACATATTAAAGCTAACTTATCATAACTTTACTAAACTAACAATTGAAAATTATGAAGGTGGCTGAAGGATTAATATATGGCAGACATTCGCAACCTTCCCAAAGTTGACATGATGTTATTGGAATATGCGTGAACACGACTCATTTAACGTTGCGGAAATAAGGGGAGCTGAAGTTTTATTTTCATCGAGAGATGCCTACGTAGAAACTTCAAACTTCTGTAGGCTATGTGGAAGTAAAAAGAGAGCAAGCCATGTGTACCATAAAGGGCAGAGTAATTCCTGAACACAAAGTTCGATCAAAAATGTATATATAGTTAAAGCAGTTATTGATGAGAGTAAAGATACTTTAGTATACACACATACACAAGTATGCTTTATAAACCACATAGCCAAATAAATAGCATGTTTGAGAAATTCTCCAGTGTTGTTGTTTCGTTCATAGTTACTCTGCCCGCCATTACATGTGTGGTGTGAAATATCAAGTCAGGCAGGCTATAGTTTAGTGTTTAAGTACCTACTTATTTTTGTTATTTTAAATAGAAGCCTGTGTTTGATAATATTTAAAAAGTAGTCGTGTTTTGTCTGTTTATTAAAATACAATTTCATTTTGATATGCGTTTATTTCAATCTTTATCTACTTCCTAATCTAGGAATCTACCTTTCTAAACTACTAAAAACTATAAAAATGTCTGTACATTGAATATATTCTAGAAAAAAACAGTTGGATTAGAAACAACTGGGACATGACCAATGCAAAAAAAACACACAACACCTTTTTCTTGTGTATTTGGGAAGGGATTTAAATGTCCTGATGTTGAAGGAAATGTTGGATCTTTATTAACATTTTGAAGCCTTCTTGGTACTTGGGGTTTTAGTCGAGGTCTTGTGAAGTTGTGACTTTATTCTCCATCCAATCCCTGTAATTTAGTACACACTACCACATGGTACTTTATTGTTATTTAAAGCAGCACACCACTGTGAATGTGTGGACATGGGCACGTAAAAAAATATTTTTTGGGCATTTCAGAAACTGTATTTTTGCAGCCAGGAACTACACATAAAATTAAGGGATCTAATTCACGAACAGTTTTTTCCATTTTGATTTAAATTTACGAGTTATGAAGAGAAATAACATCAAATAAAACAACTTAAACCAAACGAGAAACCGTAACAAGAACAGACAACAAACGTCATTAGTGCACGTTGACTTGACGACGTCAGAATGTATTTTTTTAAATAATTTGCAAAGGTATGTCCGCCAACCTGCCTTCTTCCTGGACTTAGGCTCTTTTTGAATGAGTAAGTTTTCAAATTAATTTTACGTTGACTAAAAATAAAAATTTTGGAAAAGGAAAAAATACGAGTCTCCTCTTTTTAAATGTTATTTCTAAATAGCAAATAAAAACACATGATAAATTTTATGAAATGTTGTCAATTGTTGTATTAGTAACGATATGTTTTTTTTTGTAAATGTCGTTACCTAACTAAGAAACGCTGGCAAGTTTCTTGCGCCCATTCTTCTTGTCAGTTAAAAAAGTCTTGAATGGGTGGTAGGAAAATATTGACGATTCATAAGTACATATTTATTATGTCTAAGTGAATAAAGAATATTTTTATCTTATCTTATCTTTTATTCAGTCAGTTTTTCAAATCAGCTCCTAGACCTTTCATTCTCCGTCTCTCCTCTACTATAGAAGTGCTATTGAAGACATCAATAGAAGGTAAGTAAGTAAAGGACAGGGATTTATCTAGAAAAAGTTGCACGTTGCGTTTCACGTCCTATCGCTCGGCTTGTTGCTCGCTCGCCAGCCGGCTATATGGCCTGCGTTTTATCACTGTGATTAATAATTTAATAATACGCAAGTGACAGATCCGGCATACAGGTAACGGCATTGCGTATCTGAGGAAACATACCATATCATACAAAACGTCTCATAAATAATGGACCAACTATAAACTTAAAATGGAGATTCGTTTTGAATCGACTAAAGAACTCGTTTAATCTGAACATAAAATAATTTGACCTTTCGGAAGTAGAAGTAAAATTTCTCATGTCAACCGCGAAAAAACATTTAATTTCTAAAGTCTAATGAAAACACCATCGCGGATGAAAAACTTAGGCTTCTCATGGGTATGTTCTATGGGAGTGTAGAGGATGCTGTTATCCTCGTGGTTGATGTAAAAGCGGGATTTACAGGCACGGTAGGACTGGCAGGTGCACCGCCATATCTCTTTTTTGGACTTCCTGGAACGCATGCTGTATGAAAACCCGTCGATAAGAGCCAGTCTTTTCCCTTCAGCAGTTTGGACCCATGTCACTGGAAATCGATTTAATTAATTAATAGATATTTCTAGTTTATTCTTGTTTCTATTTGTCTTACGATAACAACTACTGAACTATAATGATTAGTTCTCTAATTGGATGTTAAGTAAAACTGTCTTTTTTAACTGACTTCAAAATCAAAATCGGCCAAGTGCGAGCTGGACTCGCCCATGAAGGGTTAGGCCCCTAGGAAAAATTCCAGTATAGTTTTCGTCAGCAAAATATTAGGTACTTTGTTTTTATAGAGTTTGTATGAATGACAAAGTTACATTTGCAGTTTTTGAAAATGTGTTATATCTCAAAAAGTACATTGTAAAGTACATACTACACAAGTACAGTGTACAAGTACATTGTAAAGTACATACTGTACTTTACAACAACAACAGCATTAAGATCTACAGCATATATTTTTTCTAGATTTTTCAATCTTTTATTTCATAAGTTAGAGGGGGGGGGGGGGGGGGGGACACACATTTTACCACTTTGGAAGGCTCTATCTTTCAAAATATTGACTTTGGGAAAAAATGATTTAAAAAACCTTTATGTCATTTTTAGAAACCAATCTATAGACACCCCACACGAATATGTTTGATTAAAAAATATTTTTAAGTTTCAGTTCTATGTATGGAGAGCCCCCCTCAGTTTTTTTATTATTTTTGTATTAAAACCTTAAAGCGGTTCATAGAATACATCTACCTATTAAGTTTCAACTGTGTAGTCTTAATAGTTTTGGAATAAAGTGGCTGTGACATACGGACGGACGGATGGACAGACAGACAGACATGACGAATCTATAAGGGTTCCGTTTTTTGCCATTCGGCTACTGAACCCTTAGAAGGAGGAGGTTCTCTATTCGTCTGTATGTATATTTTTTTTGTGTATGTCCGCCGATCACTCGAAGACGGACTTCTGGAATTTGGACCGATTGAAATGATTCAAACGTTATTACATCAGGTTGGTTGAAATTTTGAAATCGGTTTAGTAGTTTTCAGGAAATCTTGAAAATACTGTCGTTTTCGTTAACACTATAAGTGAAATTACGTATCTTTAGGCATAACTCCTTTGTTTATAAACCGATTTAGATGATTCTTGTTTTGTTAAAAAGGGGATACCTCAAGGTATTTTAACCGACTTCAAAAAAGGAGGTGTTCAGTTTGATCACATACCTATTTACCAGAATACACGTAAATTGCCTGCTCGATGCACTAAAAAGAGTGAAATAAAAATTATTTTTATAAAAAAAAAACCGCCTTCAAAAAAATTACTTACATCAAAAAAGTAAGAAATAATCCCTTACCAAATAAATAACGTAAGTACTTTGAAGTCGGGTGGGTTTTAACAAAAACAACAAAAATTGTACATGTTTCACGCTTTCTCAGTTATTAGAATTTTTTTAAAGAATTTCCTAAATCGTAGATCACTGTTTAGATTCAGGTTAAACACATATTTACATACATAATAAAAATGCATAGTCTCATTTAACATTTATTTCTAGCTATCCTAATAATAATGAAAAAAAATATGAATAATTCAAATATAATTCACCTTCACGAATATTATTGACCTTGACAACTGATTTGGCGCAGGGGTAGGCTACCCACCTTCTGCGCCAGTGGTCTCGGGTTCGATCCCCGAACCAGACAAATATTTGTGTGCATGAACATGTCTATTTGTCTTGGTCTGGGTGTTTACTATGTATATTAAGTATGTATTTACAAACAAAAAGTATTTAATTATATATTTATCCGTTATCAAGTTTTCCATGATACAGTTTCTTAGTGAAATTAAAATGGGCTTACATAATTGGTGTGAATGTAAGAAGTTATTTATTTTATTATTTATTATTAATAAATAATTCTGCAGCCTATTTTAAAAAGGGAAAAAGTTGATAAATGCACTAACAAGGTGTCTTATAATGTGTAAAAATAAAAAGTTGACATTCAGTATAAATTCAGCACACAAAATTTAATATTTAACACAACCGCTTTTGGTCATAACAAAAACATCATAATTAGAGCATAACATTTTGGTCAAAGTATTTTACCTACTTACGTAAAATGTGGAGAACAAAAAAAAACCTATGCCTGATAAAAATCTACATAGATACACTGTGTGAATTACAATAAAGATTAAATTATTATGAGCCAAAAGTCAAGATTTGACCGTTAGTCCGATTTAAATTTACTCTGATTCTATGTCCGATTTCAACAATTACTTTAGCCTAGATTTTTTTTGCCGTGGTCTGTGGACTACACCATCACGGATAAAGTACTCGGTCTTCTCGTGTGTATGTTCCAGGTGTAGATGAGTAACCATTTGGGTCTTGTTGGAGATATGAAATTTCGCTCTGCAATGCTTATATCCTTGCTTGGAGCACCTCCACACCTGGGACCGGGTACCCCGGCTGTGGTTGAAGAATGTGAAGCCATCGAGCACGGCAATGCGCCTGCCGCCTACCGTTGAAACGAAGGTTACTGGAAAATTATGGCTTTTGATATCAACACTGTCATACACATGACATAAATAATAAACAACTTGGATGTTTAAAAACAACACCATCTAGCCTTAAATTAAGTTTGTCCTATTTTTTTCTCGTAGGATGAAATCATTGAACTACTACACCAAAATCAACAACTTGACTTGTCAACAATTTTACAAATAGGTAGGTAAGTAATAAGAATTCAGTAGGTACCCAGATTAAAATAAAAATGGCTACAATTGGTGTAAGCAGCACAATACTTACGTTTCTTATATATAATAAATATACGTTTTTCACATTTACATAAATAGTTTCCCGAAAATAGGGTATTTTAAATAATGGATTACTCGCAAACTACAAGTACTCAAAATTTGGAAAAAATATATGTTATTTTACAGTTATTTATCTAGTGCTTCCGCCCGTGTTTTTTCGATTGGTGATATTTAACTGTGTCAAATAAAATCCCAAACATCTGTCTAATCGTAATCCAAATATCCTATTACTTGCAGTATACTTGGTTTTAGTTAATGAAAAATATACGAAAATAATTGTCTTTGAATAGCCGAGGGATTCCGGCCGTCAAAAGTTTAAATTTATTTTTATTAAATTTTTTATTGAAAAGTGATTTTCGATTTGCGGGGCGCTCGGGAGTTCACAGTTCACTGCCGGCTGCCGCTGCGTCCGCGTGAAGTGTATCGCGCACGGCCGAGCAAGCGTTAGCGTGCCTATTTCGGTCGGGAATCATCGCCTTAAAGTTGTTCACTTTAATTTTTTTTCGAACATGTATTGATATCAGCAGCCTGCATACTTTTTAATATAATCAATCAGATTAATTGGTGAAAATATCAAAATGTTTATTAATACTATACACTCCTAAATCCCCCGCAGTTTCGCCTGCGTAAACTGTATAATATGGTGTTTTCCCGTGGGAATGAGTCCTTCTACCGGGGTATAAAGTAGCCTTTAAACTATTCTTGACTATAATTTATGTCTGTACCAAATGTTATCCAGATTTGTTTAGCCGTTTCGCCATGATTAAACATCCAAATTATTAAGATAAAGCTACATTTATAAAGCGAAATCTGATTTAAGTACTGGTTTTGGTATCATTTTAAACGTCTCCAAAAGAAGCAAAGTGTATAATGTGGACGGAGGATGAAGTCGTTGGCATTCACTAGTAATTGCCTTATCACACTAGTGAGTTACAAGCGAGTGGGAAGCGGGGCGTGGCCCTAAGTGTACGGCCAGAGTGCCCGCTCTGGTTGAGCGTCGGGCGGGGCGGGGCGGGGCGGGCAGCGTTCATCCTTTGGTTGCCGACGCTCCGGCCGCTACTCAGTTGTGCGATTCTCTAAGATTCAATCAACAAACTCGACGTTCTTTTTCGCTTGACCTTCACTTGTTTATTATTAATTTTGACATAAAGAATCGAAGTGAACGACGATGTGACGGTGAAAATTCGTTAGAGAATTGCACCCCAGGACACCTCTATGCGTTAGCATTTGTTTAACATGAATGCTGCCCGCCCCGCCCCGCCCGACGCTCAACCAGAGCGAGCACTCTGGTCGTACACTAAGGCATTAAAGTAAAGAAAAATAGAATCGCTTTATTTTGTCTCAGCACTCTGCAAGCCAAAAAACCTTGCTTTTAACTTCCTTAATTTAATAAAGATACCATTTTGAACGACAAAATGTGCTCTCTCGTGATCATGTACCATGGGCGTGCAGACGACCCGCCCGTTTGGCTCATCGAAGAACCTTGCACCCTCGCGCGGTCTGGCTGCTGCACCGCCACCGAACCATCTCGCCAGTCCTAGTGTGCATGAAGAAGGAGAATCCATCGATGAGGGCTATGTTGTCAATATTAAGTAATTGAATGCATGATTTGCAAAGGGCGCACCACGCTTTTTAATTTCAGTTACTGGATAGACTGTTATTTTGTACTTTTAAGTCTGTTCCTATAAAAGTGTGTTTTTATAGTTTTTTAAACTACATATTTATTTTTACTTTTTAGTTTAACAATTAATGGCAAGCTATGGATGGGGATGGTAATCGATTTCGCAGTCCATTCATGTGTCTGCCCACCCCGTAAACATTATAACTCAAAGGCGTGATTGTATGTATTTAGTTTTAGAAATTCAAGTGGAGTCTATTAGTTACAAGATGCGCGAGCCGAACCCTTACTCACCTCACCACCAAGTGTAGCGAATAGGTCTCATCAGAACGAAACAAATGAGCCCAAACTCGAGGGGTTTCCTAGTGGTCTTAAGGAGTGCCACTGACTTACTCCCTGCTCCATCATCAGACTCCAAGTGTAGCGAATAGGTCTCATCAGAACGAAACAAATGAGCCCATCTCGAGGGGTTTCCTAGTGGTCATTAAGGAGTGCCACTGACTTCCTCCTTGCTTCATCATCAGACCCACACCACCAAGTGTATCGAATAGGTCTCGTCTGAACGAAACAAATGAGACCAAACTCGAGGGGTATTTTTGAGGTCATTAAGAAGTTTCACTGGGTCTTCCCAGCTCCATCATCAGACCCTCACCGCCAAGTGTAACGAATAGGTCTTATCAAAACGAAACAAATAAGCCCAAACTCGAGGGGTTTCCTATTGGTCATTAAGGAGTGTCACTGGCTTCCTTCCTGCTCCATCATCAGACCCTCACCACCAAGTGTAGCGAATAGGTCTCATCAGAACGAAACAAATGAGCAAGAACTCGAGGTGTTTCCTATTGGTCATTAAGGAGTGCCAATGGCTAGCTTCCTGCTCCATCATCAGACACTCACCACCAAGTGCAGCTAATAAGTCTCGTCAGAACGAAACAACGGAGCCCAAACTCGACGGGTTTCCTAGTGGACATTAAGAAGTGCCACTGGCTTCCTCCCTGCTCCATCATCAGACCCTCACTATAAGTGTAGCGAATAGGTCTCATCAGAACAAAACAAATAAGCCTAAACTCGAGGGGTTTCCTAGCAGCCATTGAAGAGTTCTATTGCTCACCTCTTGACTCCATCATCAGATCAGCTCGAAGGTAGCAAATTATTGTATTGTCACCGGATTCATATAGACTTGCAAAGTTTCAAATCAATACGACAATTAGAAGTAAGTTAAAATTGAAATCCAAGATTTTCTTACATTGTGACTTAGTTACAAGTGAAGCTAATAAAAGTGTGGTAAAAAGAGGGACACGCGAGCTGATCTGAATTACGAGTAGGTATACTAAGTTCAACCCAGTTCCCTGGGTTGTTGGGTTGGTAAGAGATCAGTATACGAGTTAGTAGAGATATAATATGATACGCTCGACAAATATTTTCTAAAAGTATGTGTAAGTATGTGTATAATAGGGTTGTTCTTTATATATTTCTGTACTTATATTATTATATTAGTGCATTATAATTATAATAGAGACTGTTTAAGTCCAGAAAAATTCTTGTCACTGACTTTTTGAGAGTAGATCACTACCTCTCCGAGGCGTGCAAAAGTGGTATAAACATAATGATTCGAATTTGACAGGTAACCAAACAAGTAAGTTAGGAACCACAGAGTAGAGAACAGTATAAATTAGCGGGAAATCAGTTGTGTCAACAATACAAAAAAAAAACTTTAAAACACTGTATAGGAAAAATGTGATAGTAAAAAACCACGAGCCCTATAAGTAGCTTTCAGGCGGGATTCGAACCCGCGCCTCCGGGAATCCGGCCCGATGCTCTGACCAACTAAGCTACCAAAAAGGCCTACACGACTCGTCGAATTTTGCTATCACTTGTTACGCTGTAGGCCAGCGTTGCTTCATCAATGTGAGGAAACCCTCGCATCCGATTTACAACGCAATTTTTGTAAGTATAGGACAAAAATTGCATTGTAAATGCATAAAAATAATATAAAATCTCAATATGGCTGTTTCATCTTAATCGATTGATAAACATTTGTAAAAATGTTTCTTGCGGATGCAGCTGGTCACATAATATTGTGATCGAACTTTACTTGGTAAGTTCGTTTGATTTTCAATAGGTATGTTGTTCTTGTGTGTTACAAGAACAACATACCTACAGTAAACTAATAGGTAGAGTCAGCTTCAAAATGATCTGAGCGTCTATAACCTCCAAAAATATCTGAAATTTTGACAAAAATCACCTTATCTCAAGAAGTAAAGGTGTATTTTCATTTGTTGTCAATGAAAGTACACCGAAATATTGTGCAAAGAGTGATTTTTGTCAAATGTTCAGATAGTTTTGGAGGTTTTGGACGCTTAGATAATTTTGAAACTGACTGTACCAAAAAAGAAACTTGAAAGCGAAACTCTGTAGATTCTCATACCTAGCCATTATCGTACTATTATTTATATTCTGTGCCAATATGCAGTTCTGAAATGTTATACAAAAATGGAAGTTAAAATTAATCTCTAACTAGATAAAAGAAAAATATATGTGTCACAAACATAATGAGAGTACAGGAATGACGCGCTTCGGCCAGCAAAGCTGGAGAGCAAGGTCAGGTAAAGGAACGAGGTTCGCTTGCTTTAGTAATCAGTGTTCCAAACGCAAATGGACTTAGCTTTAGGCCCTAAAAACGCCCTTTTCTTAAGAAGCCCTAAAGTTTAGGGCTTCTTAAGAAAAGTGGGAGCCGATGTGCTCTAGAAGTAACTGGTAACGGTTAGGCAAGCAGGAACATGTGGAGAAGCAGTACGGAGCAGGTAGATCGAGGTGATTTGACAAGATGACACGTGCATCAACAACACTGCTAATTCCATACATCTATAGGCATTTGCGACACAGCGCGATTTGCAACTTATGGATCCACGAATCCCATGGATCCCATGGAATCCCATGGATTCACGAATGCCTGTACGTTAAAACTATTCCAAACTCACGTAATTAGAAAATTGCGATTGAAATAAGAACGTTTAAAATCGCTGTACGGGGTATGCAAACCTCTTATTTCAACGAATGCCACACCTTGTCTAGGCTCTAAGTAGGTTCATGACAGTGGTTGTTTTTAAGGCTGACAATATCACCATCGACGGTATACAGGCACGCACTGCAGCCTTTCCCATGGAGGGTTGAACAGACCCATCTGGTTCTCAATCTGCTGGTGCTTTTTCTATAAAACCTGAAATTTTCTATTTGTGGGATATAGTAGTTTTGCATTCGGAGAAGCCTGCGAAACAAAAACACATGATTATCTTAATCTATTGAAATGAACAAACGTCAGCATCAAGAGATTGACTATGCATTTTGACGATTGACTAAAATAGAAGCGACAGCCTACAAGTTTAAGCTATTATCGCTCGCTCGGGGCTTGAGACGGCGTACTTATTTGGTTTTACTATGATAGTGCTCACGGCTGCCTTACCTACACATGAATCGGGAGTGCGTTGAGCACACCAAGTGATTTTGTTCCCTGCGACGAAGCCTGCGACCCAAAACTGCGGAGAGCCGCTAGTAGGTAATAAAAAAGTAAAAGCAGTAACTTTAAACTTTATTTGGAGCATATTAACTAATTATTAAGATGGTACAACTTGTAACATTTTGCAATGAATTTATCAATTATGATGAATATAATGAATATCAATTTCATTTATGTTACTACTTACTGCATAAAATCTAAATTATATCAAAAAAATAAGTCGTTATTTGTCAAAGCGATCAGAGGACGTGGTGTGCTCGTCCTTGTAGTATACAATCTCGTTTCCCAGCGTGTACACAACCGCTCGGCAGCTGTACCGCGCATGCGTCGTGCACCGCCATCTTGTTTTGCCCGCTCCCGTCGTGCCGCCATTATATGTACGAAATCGAATGCCGTCTACGAAAAGAATTGTTTTCCCTCCACCGCCTTCAAAGAAAATAGGTTTCGGTCCTGAAAAAAAAAATTATGCCTGATTTGTACTATAAACCAGTGACTGGCGCCGAAAGCAGTAGTCGCAATAAGAGCGGTTGCGCACTACGTCCGATTCTTATTCGATTCTTATCCGTGAAATGACAAATCTTAAAAACTCCGGATAGAATACGTAGGTATAACTAGAATCGGATCTAGTGCGTAAACTACCATACAAATAGTTCTATGACCACGCCGGACCGTCATTTGACTGATAAGAATCGAAAAAGAATAGAATAAGAATCGGACGTAGTGCGCAACCGCTCTAAGGCGCCAACATTCCGCGTCGGTAAGTGGGTATAAAAGTTAAGCGGTTTAAGGCTGAAGGTGGAAGCGCACTATTTCCGAAATTCTCAATCACTGAGAAACTGGCTATCGTATCTCTAACTGCCGGAACACAATAAAGCTAAGACAAAATTGTTATGGCGTCAGACTTAGATAAGATGGTGAA
Source organism: Crambus lathoniellus (assembly GCA_949710035.1). Lineage (NCBI taxonomy): Eukaryota > Metazoa > Arthropoda > Insecta > Lepidoptera > Crambidae > Crambus > Crambus lathoniellus. The sequence continues at coordinate 6,760,117 of OX453307.1, read as the reverse complement.
GGCTAGCCAGGCGGACTAAGAACAAGTCCTACCACCAAACATATCGAATACAATATATACCCCCATTGAGAATCGAACCCGGGACCTCTGAGTCTGGAATCGGTGGTGTGAAACACTAGACCAAAGAGGCGGTTAAACTTATTTCGTTTTCTAATATAAATAATACAAATAAAACGATTTTTGCAGTTAATATCTGTATTTCACATTTTCTCTGCTTATTGGGTCAGCAGTTGTATTCTGACTAATATTCTAATTTTAAAGTATTTTAATATGAATATGTATGATAAGTGCATGATGTATGGTTAAATAAAAGTGAAAAGTAAGTACTTGAATAACAAATGTATGCGAAAATAACGAAACGCAACTAAACTTCAATTCATAGATACACATTCATTCTTCCGGATCCGTGCCGGATGGAACATCGTTTGTTCACCTTTAAAGTAGACTATGACGTCATCAATGGTATGCACCATGAAGCTCGACTTAATACTGAGGTAACTGGAGAGTGCAGTACGAACAATTTTTTGAATACCACAAATAACACAGTGGCTGTCTTCCGTCTCACCTACACTTTAAAAAAATACGTATGGTCATATGAGACAGCTGACAGCCACTACATACATAAATGTCAAATTTGCTGGCGACACTTTTTTATTCAGGGTGAGAGCTCCAGTTACCTCAGAGTATTAAGTCAAACTTCATGGTATGCACGCTCGCCCGGCAGTAAAACCACAGATTACTAAATAGGTACTAGTGTAAAACCTCCTGTGTATGGCGCAACTCCATCTCTAGAAGTCTTAATATTTATTCTGTACTTGATGTCCCCTACGTACAACATCCGGCTACCTCACATATTAATAAAAATGTGCTTGCACTAACAAAGGAGAACAAGATTTTCATTGAATTTTTGTTTTCCAGGAAAACACCGACATTAATCATGATTTATATGCCAACTCTAGTAGCTGTAATAATAAATCAATGAAGGGGAAAGAAACTGATGAAGATATGACGTTCAAAACACCTATAATTTACATAATACTAATGATAACATACACTGTAATGACTAGACACAAATCTCGAGAACATATTCCTAAGTTCATATTTATCTTCTGCCCAGTGATTGAAGCTTGTTCGTTCATATGCGAAAAAATTACTTTTCGGTTTTGTATCATAAACTTAACTAAATCGTCACTCCTGGGATAGTTGTGCTCTCCGAACATCCTCAGTACAGATCCATTCAAAGTCTGTATGGTAACGCGGCATTTCTTACTGGTGTACTTGGAGCACTACCAGCGTCTTAGCTTGTGGACGTCAGGTTGCCGACTCTGGGTCCAGTAGGTGTGCCCATTGTAACAAACCATGTAATTCCCTCTCAGTGATTGCACGATGTGAAGTGCTGCAACGAACGTAAAAGATTTATTAGAAAGTGGCCCTAATCGTGCTAATTTTAATAGATTAAGGCGATACTCGGAAAAGTTATGCTAAAGCGAGATAGCAATGAGAAAACGACGCGCGCGGGAGCGAGACCGATTTTGCCGATTACGCAAAAAAACACAAAATCACTTCGTATTCAAAAACTATAGCGATTATTAAAAAATGCTTCTATACGATTCTAAATATTATTGGTGTCCACTAATTAAACCAATTTTCAATAGTATATGTATCCCAATTTAAGAATAATCTTGATATTTCTTATTTTTTAGAGGTATTTTCGAAAATAAAAAGTGTCGAGCCAAAATCATAAAATCGTGTTTCTGAAACTATACGGTTCTAGATAAAGGTATCAAGAAATATATAGGTACCTTATTACAAGATTTATAACAACTCTAACCGTCCTATAGTTTTATATCAAAGAGTCCATACTTTTTCCGAGTAGCGCCTTAAAGCAAAACTATGACGTTACCATAGAAGACTATTTCATTTGCCGCAATGGTAGCTGATAAAAAAAACCTGTCTTTGAAATATCATTATACTATGACCTAAACACTACAAAAAGTACAGCTTCTAATATAATAAACACGTGCGTATAGTCACTAAGCTAGTACTTGGATCTACTGGTGGTTGTGCTCTCCAATGAATGCTAATATTCTCCCATCTACGGTCTTCACGGAGGCAGAACATCCTCGGCTTCTTTTTTTGGAGCAGTTCCAACGAAGGAGCTGGTACTGAGGATTCTTGTTATTGCCAGAGAATTTATGGCCTTCATACAGTAGGATATAGTTGCCTTTAGCCGTCATATGGAACTGAACTATAAAAAAAAACAAATAAGTTTTTAAATTTTTACTTTTTTGCATTCACAATGCAATTTTTAACCGACTTCTAAATCAAAAAGGAGGAGGTTCTCTATTCGTCTGTATGTATGTTTTTTCTCTTTTTATTATTGAAAAATTGAAAATGAAGTAGGGCAGGCGTACCGGTTTTGGCCACTTTAAGGATTTTTTCACTTTTAACCGCTTAGTGCTTAATGATCTTAAGTATTTTAGAGAAAATTTATAATGTAGAGTTATAGAAAATTTATCGACCTTTAAGGGTACAATCTACAATGTAAAAAAAAACAATAGTTTTTTTTATTTAGAACAAATTCTGCGGAGGGGGCCAAATACACCGTTTGCATTGGTTTTGGCCACTTTCATAAAATTACTATATTTATAAGTTGAGTTTATGCTTAATTGATGTCTTATTAGAGTTCTGGACTAAAACACTACATGAAATAGTATTTCAATCACAGCTAGCTCCTTCCTACAATTTTATAAGTATACCTTTATCACTTGATTAAAAGAAAATTTGCGGATTGAGTCTAGTGTAGGCTAGTGCCTACACTAGCCTCAATCCGCTAATTTTTTAGTACGTTAGTTAACAAAAGTGAGTTGTGAGTCTTTTAAAATAAATGAACTTTATGATAGGTTGGAAACTTTCTACTAATGCCCAAGTGGCCAAAGGTGGCACAATGCTAAAATTTCTAGCCCCACTTTTGGCCACTTATTGTTTCCCAACTTTTTGTAAGAACAGTGAAAAAACGACACTTAATCCATCTAGAAGAAACATATTCCAATATGATATAAAATATTAAATAACCATAAAATAATTTTATTGTAGAAAAACAATGATTTTGTAAAATCATTGTTTTTCTACAATAAAATTATTTTTTTACCCTTTACCCTTAACATTTTGCTTAAGAATTTTACAAAATGTTAACTTTGAAACATAACACGTGTTTATTTCTAAAATATCGTAATACATAAAAAAAGCTAAGTGCTGTAATTATTAACTAAAAGTCCAATCTTTTATTCGCCATTAATAAATATAAGCAATAATTATTTAATTCCTATTTATATAACTTTAAAATGAAAAGTGACCAAAACCGGTACAGTGGCCAAAACCGGCCAAAACGCCTGCCCTATTTTTTTAAAAGGCCGTGGGTTCGAGCCCTATCGGAGCTGGTTATGAGACGGGTCGATTTAAAAAAAAAAGCACTTCAATTATATTTTTCAAAACTAAATAAGTTATAACATATAAGACACTTGAATCCTTAAGTATCTGCAGAAAAAGATGAGAATAAATAGGAACTTTAATGCGTAAGTTCTCCAAAATGTAAGGATGTTAAATGTCAACTACCAACTCAGTTCATTAGGCTTGATAGACTAGTATGTTATTACACCAATTATTTCATTTATGAACAGATTGCAACTTACAGAACGTTATGCAAACTTAATGTTCCAAGAAAGTATGCAAATGTGTAGGCACTTTGAGTGATCACAAATAGTAATTTTGGTTTATTAGGTTTACAATGTATAATAGCTAGACAGTTTTGGACATGTTGTCACAGTTAGATACACTACACAATTGGGTACTTGACAATTTTTTTTTATTGACTAAAAACGTTTATTGAATTAGTAGCAACACAAAATAGGTCTTATTTATTTTCAAATATCTTGCAAACTTTCAGCGATATAGAGCATCAATCTTTCTAATTAGACAAGGAGAGCGCTATCGAAATGTGACGTCACATTTCTATAGCGCCATACTCTCGCCATAGAAAATTTCGTTTTAGAAAGAGATAGCTAGAGTCACAATTAAGTAGCTCATAATTCGCTTGATAAAATACAGATTGAATTTCTTTTTCACTTTTGCTATTCAGTAATGTTATATTTCTAAAGGCCATAATTAAATATCTACATTTCAACAACAGTCAAATAGCCAATTAAGTTGATTTATTTTATTTTTTGATTATTTGTACTGGTTTCCGCGTTAAATTGTTTGTGCTTGAACCATCAAAAGTATTACAGATAAAAACATACAACACTCAACACATAAATGGTTGTCCGCTATTGGCGACCAAAGACAAAAATAATAGGCAGGATCTCCTTTATCATCGTTTACTAATTAGTTTCATGGTTATGTTCTCCGAGGACCAAAACGACTTGGTCTCCAGCGATCTTCACGGACATCGTGCAACTCGATGCACCTCGTTTCCTCTTCACTCTCTTGCAGCAGTACCACTTGAGGACACCGCACTGAGTGTTCTTGTTTGTGCAGTAGAACGTGCTGCCTTTGAAGAGCATCAGGTTGTTGCCCTTCTGTGACGCTTTGAATCGGACTGAAAGCATAAATCATTAGTCAGAAGTTTTTCTAACCTATATATATATATATACTAGCTGTGCCCGCGACTTCGTTCGCGTGGTATAGTGACTTTCGGCAGCATTTTTCATTTTTTTTAGCTAATAAGGTTTTTCGTTTTTTGTGTATTTATTTTATATATATTAGTTTAGCGCAATGATACATATTAACACATTAAAAAATTATTTCACATAGCCTTCCGCCCGCGGTTTCGCCCGCCTGTACTACACGACGTTATCTCGAGGGAAAGTTATATTTTCCCGGGATATCAATTAGTCTTTGTCACTCTCTAGCTCCTAAAATATCCACATCCTAAAAAAACACGCCGATCCGTTGCTCCGTTTTGACGTGAAAGACGGATATACAAACAATACAAACAGTATGTCAAAAGATAGAACTTATCACGCTGAACAACTTCTCCTAAGATGCTATCTCATATAGTTTAACCTGGCTGCTAGGGTTCCACATCAGCTGGCTTAGCATGAACGGCTTTTATCATGCGATATGATATAGCACGTCATGCTGTCTTGCTTATCTACCCCACGAAGGTGGAAGCAAGACAGCAAGACGTGCTATATCATATCGCGTGATATAATGATGGTTATGCTCGCCAGGCAGGTGTACCAAGACCTTCAAACTTTGTACGTAAATAGAAAATGCTCATCACATTTAACAATTTTCCATAAGACGGTATTTATATATCTCTCATAGTTTGGCTGGACTGCTATGGTTCCACATCGGCCATTTCGATGTTCTAAATAAATTATAGCCTACCTATAAGTTGGCGACAACTAATAGCTATATAACAAAAAAAGTTTCATTAAAATCCGTTCAGTAGTTTTTGCCTGAAACGTGGACAACAGACAGACAGACAAAAAATTCAAAAACTATATTTTTGATATCTGTTCCATTTAAGAAGACCCTTGGTGGTATTTTTTTTATTTCTTTTCAATGTATACAGCCCCTGTACCGGCAAACCCCTGGACATGGCGGCTTCATTTGACATTTGATGCCATTATTTTGTGCTTTTAAGGGCTTCGAATGTCAAATGAAGCCCATGTCCATACCCATAATTTTTAGCCGGTAGCCCCCTGAATAGAATCGCATACAGTTTAATAATAAGTATGAATTATTTTATTTATTTACTTAATATACCTACACGGTAATTTTTTATCGCCCCGGATAAAATTAAAAGGATTATTATGCTCATGAAAACAAACAATTTTTATTATGGGACCAACACTAAAATCGCAAAAAAAACAGCTATTCCATACAAAAGTGCAAAATTATTTAATCAAAATGTATGGAACAGCTGATACTTTTTCGCGATTTCAGTGTTGGTCCTATAATAAAAGTTGTTTGTTTTCATGAGTAAAATAATCCTTAAAAATATCCGGGGTGATAAAAAAATACCTTGTATATTACATAAACAGTACCTACGTATTAACACATAAAAAATTTATATCACAGCCTTCCGCCCGGGGTTTTGCCGCGTGTACTACACGACGTTTTTCCGAGGGAATGTGATATTTTTCCGCGATAAAATTAGCCTATGGGACTCTCTAGCTCCTAAACTATCCACATACTAAAAAAAACAGGTCGATCCGTTGCTCCGTTTTGACGTGAAAGACGGACATACAAACAAACACACTTTCACATTAGTATATATTGTATGTCAAAAGAAAATACTTATCACGCTGAACAACTTCTCTTAAGATGCTGTATTTGTATCTCTTATAGTTAAGCTGGGCTGCAAGGGTTCCAAATCAGGAGTACCAGACCTTCGATATTTTTCCGTCAATAGAAAATGTCCATGACGTTAAACAACTTTTTAAGACGCTATGTTTGTATCTCATATAGTTTAATCTGGCTGCTAGGGTTCCACATCAGGTGTACCAGACCTTCAAACTTTGTACGTCAATAGAAAGTGCTAATCACGTTTAACAATTTTCCTTAAAACGGTATTTTTATCTCTCATAGTTTGGCTGGACTGCTATGGTTCCACATCAGAAATTGCGATCTTCAAAATAAATTATAGCTATATGTTGGCAAGGACCAATAGCTGTATAACAAAAAAACTTTCATCAAAATCCGTTCCGTAAACTTTTTTGCCGACGTCATCACACGAAAAAATTCATCCCCTGTTTTCACCCTCTTTAGGGTAGTTTTTTTACAAACTTTGAATGTCGTATTTATTTATCTAATCAAAAGCCTATAAAACAATTTTGAAGCTTCTAGCTTTAAAAATGACGTAATTTCCATACAAACTTTCATCCCCTATTTCAACCCCTTACAGCCCTTTGTTCACATAAAAAAGTAGCCTATGTCCTTTCTCAGGCTCTAGACTATCTCTGTACCAATTTTTATTCAAATCGGTTCCGTAGTTTAGGCGTGATTGTGTAACACACAGACAGACAGATTCGCATTTTCGCATTTATAATATAAGTAAGGATAAGTAAGGAAGTAAGGATAAGTAAGGAAGTAAGGATTGTATGTCAAAAGAAAATACTTATCACGCTGAGCAACTTCTCTTAAGGTGCTGTATTTGTATCTCTTATAGTTAAGCTGGGCTGCTAGGGTTCCACATCAGGTGTACCAGACCTTCGATATTTTTCCGTCAATAGAAAATGTCCATGACGTTGAACAACTTTTCTTAAGACGCTGTGTTTGTATCTCATATAGTTTAATGTGGCTGCTAGGGTTCCACATCAGGTGTACCAGACCTTCAAACTTTGTACCTCAATAGAAAGTGCTCATCACGTTTAACAATTTTCCTTAAATAAGTTTTAAGCTTCTAGCTTTAAAAATGACATAATTTCCATACAAACTTTCATCCCCTATTTCAACCCCTTACAGCCCTTTTTTCACATAAAAAAGTAGCCTATGTCCTTTCTCAGGCTCTAGACTATCTCTGTACCAATTTTCATTCAAATCGGTTCAGTAGTTTAGGCGTGATTGTGTAACACACAGACAGACATTTTCGCATTTATAATATAAAGTAAGGATATATTAGTGAAATAATGTAGTTTTTATGGGCATCGTTTGGGAAGCTCCGGCATATATTTGCGTCCAAAATTCCTCAATGTCTCGAGACTAAGGTCTTTGACCAGTGTGTGTTGCCAGTTATGACTTATGGAAGCGAGACGTGGTCTTTTACTATGGGTCTCATAAGAAGGCTCAAGGTCACCCAGCGAGCAATGGAGAGAGCGATGCTTGGTATTTCCCTGCTCGATCGAATCAGAAATGATGAGATCCGCAGGGGAACTAAAACGACCGACATCGCTCGAAGGATTGCTCAGTTGAAGTGGCAGTGGGCGGGACACATAGCGCGGAGAACCGATGGCCGTTGGGGCGGAAAGGTTCTCGAATGGCGACCGCGAACCGGACGACGTTCCGTGGGCAGGCCCCCTACAAGGTGGACCGACGATCTGGTCAAGGTCGCGGGAAGCCGCTGGATGCGGGCAGCGCAGGACCGATCGTTGTGGAGATCCTTGGGGGAGGCCTATGCCCATCAGTGGGCGTCGTACGGCTGAAATGATGAATGTAGTTTTATACTTCTACCTAAATTGGCAAATGTCTTTCATGTACAAAACAACAATCACTTTCGACCTGCCTGGCGCCCGTTTACACGCTTAGATCTTTCAAATTACGCAACGAATTAAAGAACGGGTTCCATCAACGGCCAGACTGATTTATGAGAATGTGTTATATCTTTAATAAACCTACATGGCACCTACATATGAGTTCGGGGTGGGTCGCTGTATTTCTTTGATAGGAAAAAATAGTAAAGCAAAAAAAAATAAGGCAAACAATTAAATATTAGATAGGTAAATAAGTTATTTTATTATTCACACATGAGTATGGGTAAGTACTAATATTATTTTATTTTATTTTATTTTATTTTAATAAAATAAGATAAAATAAAATAAAATAAAATAAGTAGGGGTTCGCAAACCGATGGTGTAACTTCTATGACGTTCACAAGTATTGTAAATAAGAATCTAAATTGAATACATAAATTTGACTTTGTCTTTGACTTGGCGATCACCTCAGTATTAATGGTCAGGGGCCCGATTCTCAGGCATTCGAACTTTTTCAGTGTGGTAATTCGTATGTCGAACATTTTGCTTGTGGTTTCTATTGAAAAGTTAGAACGTTTCAAACAAACTAAACTGTCCCACATGTCAACAAATTCATTTTGACAGCTAAGTTCGTATACGAACATTGATTGGTCCGTACCACTCGTTGCGTTCGACTGGATTTTCGATCGAACTTTTTCGATTGTGAAATTTTGACAATACACAAGCTGTGTAATATTTGAATTTCGAGCTTAAAAAAGTGAACTTTTCTCGATTACCTGAGAATCGGCCCCCTGGTCTAGATAAAAATCGAACACTTGTTTAATCACTTCTTACATTGACTAACCAAATTACCAGAAATATTTTTATCTAAGCAATTTGCACACAAGTATGGTTCACGATCGCTGATTAAGTTACTATTTTAAAATAGGCCTTAGATTAATGATTGGTCTCCGCGTCTGCTACGGCTCTTGTGTTTGAGGTCTCGGCACTCAGGGCGGCCCGAGATTGCCACTTTCAACGTACACAAATTGAAGCATTTTTTTGTAAGCCGACCGTACGGTATCTAAAAATAGCTAACGCGAAGACCAATAATGAGTAATGAGTTATGAAATTAATTATGATTATGTACGCCTTTATTGTATATAATCTGCTGATTATAAGTCCTGACTGAGGCTTTGCACTTCTGGCCAGTCTTCTTGGCACAGTAAGTACCACGTCAATTTACCAGACAAGTTCTTCCCGCTTGGCCAATATGAGTGAGATCCCAGAAATAGCGAGTAACCTCCTCGTGCCGTCTTGACAATGCGATGATCTGAAAGCATTATCAAATACAATTTAAATGGAACACCTTTCAAACCCTGACACCCCGACTACATACATCCAATCTTGCTATAAATAAACCCCGGCGCACCGCACGCGCACACGCGGAGAATAATACATAATATTATAGTAACGTGCCGTCTTTCACGAAAAACCCGATAATTTCGGAATTAGGCTATATTTTTTCATTATGTAAAGTGTGTTTGGCTTATGAATGTTTTATCTATTTTCAGGTACTAAATTATACTATATTACTATAGTAATATATTAGTTCTACATGGTATAAGTGCAGCAATAAGCTATTTGACTGAATTCTTTGAAGATTTTTTTTGTCATTTTTTGACATTTTTTTAGATTTATTATTAGACTAGCTGTTGCCCGCGACTTCGTACGCACGGTAAAGTGACTTTTGTATTTGTTTATTTTATGTGTAATCTACACTTCCTTCCAGTAACCGCAAGGTATTATGTGTGTGTATATGGGTGTAGGTCTCGGAAGCGCGGGATTCAGTGTTGCGCTTGCGATTGCTTGTTAACCGAGCTTCACGGTCCTCGATTTTAAAAGCACGAAGTAACCTCATCCTCTTAGCTGACCTAGAGCCTTGCGATACATTACTATTTTTTTTAGGTATTTCAAATAACAATAATCGTAATCAAATCACAATAATCAATGTCCGTTTTCCAACAATTCAAATTGATCTACAAATCAATAAATCGAAATCTAATTCAAGTATAGTTTACGTATTTTTAATTCATTAAATCACAATAACTGAGTTTTCTCAGGGTGTCAGCCGTCAAGAGTAAGCAATTTAATATAGTCCCACACTTCTGTTTGTTCCGGTGACAGCCGTGGCAGAGGAGCCACTTGCAATACGAAATGAGCCGTCAAAATGGACTGTCCTGTCGTATGAAAACTGTTTTAGTTCCAAAGATTATCACTGCAACAGAAAAGCACGTAAGAAGCCATCATGTTAGTAGCTTTGTAGTGATAACAAACTGTAAAGTATTTTTTATTTTTTATTGATTGATAGGCAAGCGCTTGTCCGCTATCACACCCCTAAGCGTTCGTTGATGCGATCTACGATGAATCGCGCTTGCCTAATGCCATATTCTGTGCTAATGCTGCGTACACACCGGACCAACAAAGGCCAACGAACGCCATCAAAGAGGTTCTGTTTTCACCTCTGTCTCAATCAGATGATCAGAAACTCCGAATGTGAACTGGAATCGCTCCCAGTAATCCTTTACCTAGCTTTAGATTGATCTTCGAAGGCCAGAAACGTGAAGCGAGCAATGCCTGATGTCGTTCGTTGGCGTTCGTGGGGCCGCCGCCCGCCGGTCCGTACACAGTCTAAAAGGTACCGGTATAAAATATACTAAGAAGAAACCGATCAAGAGCCAGTCGGACTCGCGCCCCGAGGGTTCCGTACCATCTTTTCTTTTATAAAATAGAAAAAACTACAACTGTGCTTCACCCAAAGCGACCTGCGAGTATGTAGGAAGGAGGACATTTTAAACGTAAAAATGTATTCATCGGCGTGGCATATTCGTCCGAGAATTCGCGATGTAGAATATTGCAGTTTTTGGTCAGCTCCATCTCTTGACCGATAGTGGAACTAATATAATTTTTGTTGATGATTTCTTTACTATTTAGAGGCATTGTTTTATTTTTCCTGTAATCTTTTATCATTATCATTGATTCATTATTTGTCTTAAGCATGGTATTAGGTACATTATTGAATTATACAAATAATGGAAAATATCCTAAAATTGGTTAAGTATATGTCTAAGTAATATCACAGAAAAAAACTTTTACAAACTTTTGACCTAGAATCATAAAATTTGGCAAACTTCAGATCTTACAGTACAAATAAAGGTAAAAAAATAATGGTAATTTATAGTTTAATCACTAAAAAAACTATTACAAACTTACATTTGTAGTTAATTTCATACAAAATGTGAGTCAGTTTGTCTACGTTTTATAAGATGTCAAGAAATTTTCCCACAATAAAAGGTACCCTATATGTTGAACCAGGTTATAAGTTATTACTACACAAAATTTTGTATAAATCCGTCCAGTAGTTTTTTCGTGAAAAGCAAACATACAAACAGACGCCCGCAAATATAAGTTTGTTAACGTTTTTTTAATATAAAGAAATTTTCCCGCAATAAAAGGTACCCTATATGTTGACCCAGGTTATAAGTTATTACTACACAAAATTTGGTAAAAATCTGTCCAGTAGTTTTTGCGTGAAAAGCAAACATACAAACAGTCGTTATCAACGTTTTTTTTAATATAAGGAAATTTTCCCGCAATAAAAGGATCCCTATATGTTGACCCGGGTCATAAGTTATTACTACACAAAATTTGGTAAAAATCCGTCTAGTAGTTTTTGCGTGAAAAGCGAACATACAAACAGACAAACAGACAAAAATTTTTTTATCTTTCGTTTTGGGGTCTATATCCTGTACACATCACATAGCAGTAATTATTTTTTTTAAATATTTCATGTACAGACTTTTTTTCCGTTTCTGTTTTATTATATGTATAGATTTGATTCCTATAACTTCCTCTGTAAAACACTAAAATAACACTTTTTATAACAGTAAAACACAATTTACCTTGCTTTTTGCTTCGAAATAATAAGATTACAAATATTATAAATATTTGCAGAGGCAGAGCGAAAAAAATGAGACTTTCTTTTTTCTAAGTATATCAATTCGAACGAAACATGCAGAGGGATATGAATTTTACAGCCTATAGCAAATGTATGCAGCTTCTATATAAAATAAAGTGTCCCATACACGCATAGACTCCTTTATGGAGTAAAAATTTATAATCTGTGCCGGCCGCCGCGTGGCCAAACAGTGGTCTTTTGGTGATAGTTTTTAAATAAGATCAATATGATAATAATATTTAACAAATGATTATTTTATTTAAAGATTTTTAATTTTTATCTGTTATCTAGTTTCTGTAACACTTCAGTTTCTTAATGAAAAACTACTTATGAGCAGCTAGTTATTTGGTGTGATGAAAAAAAAGGACATCATCTATTTTGGTCCAAATTTGAAAGTGCCGGCCAAAAAATTAAATGGTGTGATTCTGAATGATAGATCTTGCGTTCCTTTAACAAGGCACCAAAGTTGTAACTTCATTTTTTTTAGTTAAAAAAGTCTAGACTTTTATACATTAACTTAAGGTCAAACGATTACCATACAAAAAACGTTCACCTTTAACTATGTTAGGATTCACCATTTATGGTAAATTATGTGTTCTATAGTCTTTTCTCATGTTTAAATAGGCGCGAAATGAATAATTTTACATACTTTCATTCAGAATTATAGCACAAATCAACTCAAAATTTTCATGAAACTTACGCATGTGTGTGTGACATTAGTCGTGTACGTATACAAACATTGCGAGCGAATTTGCGACGTTGCCGTTCCATGTGGCTAAGACGCGCAACGCGCGATGCCGCTCGTCCGTTTGTGTCATGTCATGTGGTTTGTGTCAATTATAATTTACATATTTCTCTTTTGAGTTAGTACTAGATCCCACTGCAAATTAGTGCGCTCATCGAGTTTTTGCTAATAACCTAATTTTTACGTACTTCTATTAATGATTAGGAGAATATATATCTATAGGGTTGCCTATCAAAATGTTGCCGCTAGTATTTAAAAAAAAAACGGCCAAGTGCGAGTCGGGCTCGCGCACGAAGGGTTCCGTACCATTGTCTATACAACATTATACACTAATTATAACACACAATATTATTCTATACTAGCGGATCCTCGCGGTTTCACCCGCGTGGTACCCGGTACCCGTGGGAATATCGGGATAAAATTTAGCCTATATCATTCGGGAAGAATGTAGCTTTCTAATGGTGAAAGAATCTTCTAAATCGGTCCAGTAGTTTAGGAGCCTATTCGATGCAAATAAACAAACAAACAAACAATCAAATCATATCACAGATGTGCACACGCCCCTTATCATACTTCGGTCCGCGAGGTAAGTATATAGGTTTTTTTTTGGTATCTTTGTTCATACCTTGAGTTACATTATCGGAGTTTTCATACGATATGAATCCCTAACTTTTTCAAAATATTCTATAGCCCATGTTAATCAGGGATAATGTAGCAGAAAGAATTTTTGAAATCAGTCCAGTAGTTTTTGAGTTTATTCGTTACATACCTGATACATACATACCTACATACATACCTGAATACATACAAAACGGGAATACAGTAAATCTTTCCTTTATAATATTAGTATAGATAAGGAAAAATCGGCCAAGTGCGAGTTGGACTCGCCCATGAAGGGTTCCGTACAAACTTAACGTACCGATTGCCTATACCAAGCCAAAATTCTATTAGGTACCTACTTATCATTTTTCGTCAGCAAAATATAACATTGTTTTTCATTTACATTTGCGGTTTTCGAAAATGTGTTATAGCTCAAAAAGTGCTTACTACATCTCGTTCAAACAAATTTTCGTTGAAAGTTATTATAAAGATGTACAGTATATATTTTTTCTAGTTTTATCACTAATTTATTTCAAAAGTTAGAGTGGTGGGGGGGGACACATTTTATCGCTTTGGAAAGCTCTAAGATCTTTCAAAAGATTGACTTTGAGAAAAAATGGTTCGAGAAACCTTTATGCCATTTTTAAAGACCTACTTATCTATAGACGACCGATTTGGCGCAGGGGTAAACTACCTGCCTTCTGCGCCAGAGGTATCGGGTTCGATTCCCGAACAAGACAAATATTTGTGTGCATGAACATGTATATTTGTCTTGGTCTGGGTGTTTTCTATGTATATGAAGTATGTATTTACAAACAAAAAGTATATAAGTATATATTTATCCGTTATCAAGTTCACGTAGACACAGTTTCTTAAGAAATTTACTATGTGTAATCGGTGTGATTGTTAGAAAATATTTATTTATTTATTTATTTATTATTTATTATATAGACACCCCACACGAATATGGTTGATAAAAAATAGTAGTTTATGTGACTGTCGCATAAGGAGGGGTATTAAAACACGAGTGGGAGTTTAAAAAACGAGCCTTGGCGAGTTTTTAATAGTATTCCACGAGTGTTTAATACCGCGTTACATACCGCTCTTTGGTGACATACAAAAAGCAGCGCCACCTACCAGGTCTAATTGTGTTTTCAAACCTATTGAAATATACGTACAAAATTTCAACCGAATAATAAAAAGTAAGGGGGGGGGGGGGTCCCCATACATGGAACTGAAAGAAATACTAAAATGAAAAAGTAAATATAGACTGCGGACATAGAACCTGCAAAGTATAAGCAAATTCACAAGAATAACTAGCAGCAAACGCAAAATCATTGGTGCAAAAATATAATAAACCAACGTGTTCATACGACAATTGACCGCAAATATATCTGAAGCAAAGCCTAAATCTGTAACCGAAATTTAACAATAATATTTTTGTTTTTGGGATCTTTACGCGTTGGAACTCTCACCACATAGTTGATTTCAGCTTTCGTTAGCTCGCACTTTGTTGCGGGCCCAAGATTTTCGACGAAGTTGAATAAGTTTTCTGTATTTTTATGTGGGATCCCCTTGATTTCAACTTTATTGAGACGATCTGTCTGATCTTTCGACTTAACGAATTCTTCCAAATTCATTATTCGTTGCCTGAGTGTGGTGTGCCCATTTCTTCTTGGCTATTTTCTATAATTTCCATTCTTTGCGCAAGGTAGCGTATCTTCTCATTACACATTTTCGAGCTCTCATGAGCAAACTCGACAGAACTTTTCAAAAGTTGCAGATCATCTTTAATCGACTTTATGTCGTCAACCAGACACAAAAGTGAAACTACTTTCAGGGATATTTTTTTGATTTCGGTCACAATGATTTCGCTGTCTGCACTTAGAAGCACCGGGGATCGGGGATCTGAAGATTTGGGAGCAGAGATGTTTTTACAGCAACAGGGCATTTCCACGACGCTTTTCTGTCACCAAGTTTCCGATATCCAGTCTCTGTGACGCCGGCACAGGAGAAGTCAAAGCAACGCATGCAAAGGCAGTATTGAGCCATGTCTTTGGCTTCATTTTGGCAGCTAGCACACTTCATCTTGACAGGTTTGAATTTTTAAGTTCGAAAAAGATAGCTACTAACTTTTGGGAAACATTGGCAAAAACAGTGTCCGCACTTGAAGGCTCCCGACTCGAGACTGAAAAATTAATAATTAGTATTGTTTTCTTGGGTTGGCTATAGAAATCTGCCGCAGGCTTTGGAGGTTGGAAGTACATGGGGGTTGTAGGGTGTGTCAGGCCAACCCCCCCCCAAACTTTTTTTTTTACCGGAGACGCTATTTTTTTTTTTATTTTTTTTTTTGGCAGAGTCGATTTTGATTTCTAACCATGAAACGAACGCGTCCGCCATTTTGTATTGCTTCTTCTTTGTTTTATCTGTGACCAGTGTTGCCAGATGGGGAGGATTTTCCCCAAATCTGGGGGTTTTTACGTTCCTTCGGAGAGATTTAAAATTCGCTTTTCATACATTTTGGGGAGAAAAAAAACGGTTAAAAATTCGCTTAATACATTTTGGGGAGAAAAAAACGGTTTTGGGGAAAATATTATCGCCTTTTCATAAAAATGTTATTAGACATAAGAAAGACCCATTCGAGGAATTATTAAAAGCAGTTGTTTATGTTTATGGTTGAAAATAAACTACTATACTTAAATTAGTTTTTTTTCCAACTCAGAATAGTGTTAATAGGTCAAAATTAGTGACAGAACCGAATTATTCAACCCCGACCCCACGTGGTACTAGTCTGCCCTACCCCTAGAGTGTATATAAAAGCCCGGAGGCGCGGAGGGAGTGCAGCTCCCGCCCGCCGTAACAAACCACAGGCACCATGTGAGCCGAAGCTGCGTAGGCGAACATGAAGTGCCTGCGGTTTGTTACGCAGGGGCGGAGGGGCTGCACTTCCCGCAGCGCCGGAGACGTTCGGAAGCAAAATTAGTGACAGAACCGAATTAGTCAACCCCGACTCCATGTGGTACTAGTCTGCCCTACCCCTAGAGTGTATATAAAAGCCCGGAGGCGCGGAGGGAGTACCCCTGGGGGAAGGGGAGTGGAACCCCCTCCCTCCCAACCATAATAGACCCCCCCCAACCCCAAATTTTGTCACTTATACCTAATATAACCTCAAAAAACAAAAAAAATATTTTAAAAAAAACTACGTGTTTCCGGCAAGGGGGGGTTAGTGGGGGGGGAGTCCGTACCTCCCAGTAAAGCTTCAAATTAATCATCAGGCATTTTAATATGCACATCTAATGTTACGATGCATTGGTACTGTACACGAATAAAAATTACGTTTTTTTTCGGATATAAACGCCTGTTTTACTGAACACTAAGGAAATATATGTATTTAAGTGACTTTTATGACTTTTACGAATTAAATCTCTTTTACAAACATGATAAATTAAATGAAAAGAAAACTATAAAGTCATCAGGGATTTGACGGTGAGTCAAATCAATGTGTATGTTTGTATCAAAACGTGAGTCTTTAAAAAAATCTGTGAATGTAGTTTTATTTTTTGTCATAAATAAAGCAATGGTTCCTTTCAGTGCTATCTTCATCATTTTGAGTAACCACCCCCAGGTATTCCACCCTGTATAAAATACATAAGATACATCGCTATTTTATAAACTACAACATTTTATTGAGAGAAGACGCTGGAGTTCTTGAAACGTATGATTTAAAAAACGATTTCAATGTACGTACTTTTATTTGAAAAGTTTTGCAAAGTAACGTTTGAAAGACAGGTGTAACGCATTTGGTGACATTTTACGTTGTAATTCTTGAGACATTATTTTAAAAACTGGATCGCTCGAACGAACATTGGGATCTTTAAAATGGTCTGCATACCGTAGCATTATTTTTTTCTGCGTTTCCAGGTCAACAACAGGTTGCCGGCCCCTCTTTTTTACTTTATCAGGCTTATTAACGTTCGGCCATCTATTAACGGTTAAATGCTGGCGATCTGTAACAATATTATTATATTTATGAATTAAAGTTGTAAAAAATAAAATTGCATTATTATCAACTAGCGGCCGCCCGCGGTTTCACCCACGTGGTTCCTGTTCCCGTGGGAATATCGAGATAAAAAGTATCCTATGTGTTATGCCAGCCTATAATCTATCTCTGTTGCAAATTTCATAAATAAAACACTTGCTGAAGAGCAGTTGGTCAGTCTGTTCATGATATTTAATTTGACATCAAAATAACAATTTCCAAATAAATAAAAAAAATAAGGTACCTAGTAAAACTTTAATAGGTAAGTAATCAATAAAAAATTAGCATAAAGAATATTTATTCGGTCTTAATTCAATTGAAGTACCTAATTATTATTACGAACAAATTCTGATGCGGTAAGTAATCATTGTTGAAAGACATAAAAAGACATATTAGTTAATAACCCTTCCTTTTTTTGCTTTGCCGTAGTCGGGTAAAAAGACTTTAAGGGCGGATTTTTAACTTTAATCACCGTCACAATTCCCCTTGCTTAAATCAGCAATCATATTTTTAGCAATGATGTTAAGATTTTTTCTTCTATTTCTATATACACTGGCTTTCTTTCTCCAATGTTTTGTTTTAAGGTTTTGTTCTTTTGGTTTCAAATCTGATATGGTCTTAAGTAACCGTAAAATAATCATAACCAAAGGCTTAATTATGATCATTTTCATTATTATAAATCTAGAATAAAACGAATCTCCATTACTTACTAGTTACTATTAAAAAATATATATTATATCTTAAATTATTACTAAATAATCGAGTGCAAACACTCATACCACCACCATTGCGCACTGTTAATAGCTCCCACACGTTCTCGCAAATTGGCATACTGTAAAAAATTGTACACCTCCAACTGTCGTATCCGCCCGGTCTATCTGATCCGACGTTTGATTGGTGATAGTTTAGATATAATATAAGTTTTTATGGAAGCTGTGTGTGTTGGATATCTTGACGATGGCGGAGTCGAAGGTGACAATGGAGTTACGGCACCCGTCGGGCCACTTGACACAGCGCCACACCGCCCTTTGCTCCTTGTTGCTGTATTGGTTGTATCTGTGTCCAGAGACGAGGAGGACTGGCCTTCCGCGTCTGGACGTAGTGTATACTGGAGCTGAGAACAAAATACGGAGTTTTTTTTTATTTAGAAGGAGATAGACTCTTGTAAAGTAGTCAATGCACACGTAACGTCTGAAGGAGGAGAATTTAAAAACCTTAAAGTAAACACCATAAATTAGTTTTTGTCACAGGCACAAACGAACGAATAAAGAATAAAGGGATGGTTAGGATTTTAATACTTTTATACGGCGTAGGCACAGGATGATCAGCCCACCGAATCTGGACTTAGTGTATACGGCCTGGAAACAAAATACGATGGCTCTTATGAGAGGGAGTTCTGTCAATACTTGTCTGTCACATGGCCTTTTGAACAAAGATCTTGGTAACTTCTAATGAGAAATAAATAATGTATGAATCATGATCAAGTATTATTTGTGGTCAATAAATACGATCAGTTATGGTTTCTCTCTCACGTGCGCTAACATGCTACTGCAATACAACTTATATCAAACAATAATAAACACGACTGCCAAAATCGAACTAGAAAGGGAATAAAAACAAGCTCTCATTGCAGTGGGGTTCTATACTGTGAAATACTTAAATTTAAAATGTCCCCCGGCTGCAATGAG
This sequence comes from Crambus lathoniellus, assembly GCA_949710035.1. Lineage (NCBI taxonomy): Eukaryota > Metazoa > Arthropoda > Insecta > Lepidoptera > Crambidae > Crambus > Crambus lathoniellus. Next base: position 6,740,850 of record OX453307.1, on the reverse strand, counting down.
AGCTTGTTATTTTTATTCAGTTGAGATCTTGACGACGATGACCACTTGACTTGACGCAGCGCCACACCGCCTTGTGGTCCTTTCTGCTGTACGGTGGTTGCACCTGTGCCCTACAAAGGATGACCGAACTTCCGAATCTGGATGTAGTGTAAGTATCTGAAGGTCTTGGAATAAGATACGAATTCTTTGAAGTTTTGAAAGGGATTCACTTTTATATAACACTAGCCTGCCTACCACGGCTTCGCCTGCGTGTACTACACGACGTTATTACTAAATGGGAATGTGATACTTATTACTAAAAGTTTACAGCTAACTCACTACATCATTTTTCCTCATTCCGACCAAGGATAATGACGTAAAGAGCGATTCTTAATAAACTATTAAGAATTCGGGTAGTGCTCCTGGTTGGGACAATATACCTAGTGTGGTCCTTAAACAAACTCAAAATATCACTGTCCCCATTTTAACTCACTTTGCAAATTTAGGTTTTAACTCTAGTACGTTCCCGAGTCTAAAGTCAAATAAAGAGTTATTACAGGAGGTACACCTATAGACAAATATGTGACAACAAATAAAAACGTGGTAAAAATCACGTATTTCATAATGGATTTTTTATACCTATATAGTAAAGTAAAAATATTTGATTGAATTAGGCGTCACCTGGCAAAAGCCCCCAACCATTAGGGTAAACCAGGCATACGTGCCCCAGTCGATAACGCGCCCCACTCGCAAAACTCACAGATACATTTTGAGTTTGACGCGCCAAATAGGGGCACGTATGCCTGTAGGCCTACTCTCATTCCACGAAAAACGAAACTTCGTTAGCCCTGCCGCTTTCACTCGATTCTGTCATGCCCGGAGAGTGAGAGGGATGGGTATAACGAAGTTTCGTTTTTCGTTGAATTAGAGTACGCTTGCAGGTTTACCCTATAAAAAGAAATATATGTAGCCTTCGTCTGCAAATGGAAATCCGGTGCGAAATTTAGCACCGATGTGATGATTCGGTGCTGGATTTCGTACGGTCTAACATATCCTGAAGATGCCCCGGGTTGGGGTGAAACACGTGTGAGTAGTCTGAATGTGCAAGTACCGTGTTTTTGCAGAAAAAAGTTAAATATTTATTTTTTCTTTTTTCACAATAAAGTAATAAAACAACACCCCCATCAATATTGTTAGCATTTATTGCAAAAGAAACGAAACTTGGAATCGTCAAGTAACATAAAAATAGGAATTACAATTATAGCAAGAAAGAATAGTGCGATACATGTGAACGCTATGAGAAATTATCATTTCATTGGGCTCACCCGAGCGTCACACAAAGTGTAACATCAAGCTTAATCAACAACAACAACGCTGCAAATCAACAGAATTAACTAAAACTAAACTAAAATAAAACAGAAAAAAGTAATTAATCAACTTCGTACGATAAAGCGATCACCTTCAGATAAACCTTGAGTGTACTTACTCGTAACTTACAATGAGCGATTTTCTGAGGCCATTTAAAAAAAAAAGCTTCCAAAAGCTTCACTAGATGGCGTTGAACGAAGTATGTACATGTCTATGGTATGTTTTGGTATGAATAATATTTAAATTATTTACTTTTAAAAACCCAAAGGAAACTAATAATATATTAAATAAGTACTACTGTGAGGAACAGAAACGAAATAGGTAAATTTAAAGATTTAGGTAAATAAATAACATCTGTCTGACGTTCCGTTTTACGTAAAAAAGTCGCGTCAAAGTAAAATTTATAACGTTCCGTTCCTTCTAACTGCATAGGTAGGACAGCGCAATCTAGTGAGCGAGCTTTCAGAAAATCGCCCAATAGCATAAGCTCTCAAATAATGAATCGCTCCCAACCAACACTCCTTTGCTTTTTATATAAAAAAAAACAAATAAACTTTCTTGTTTTAACAAAAACTTGAATGGTCTACTAATCTAGCACTTATAGACTTTACTTAATAATTAAAATCACGCCTTAACTAATAATAGGAAATGACAAGACAACAAACATAACCTTACTAGCATTTTATATAATAGTCCAGTGAATAGAGGGTTTTTAGCTACCAAGTGGTCCGGTAGTTTTGAATTTTTGATATATTGTCTAGGATGATTAGTGAGTATTATAAATGCGCATTTTTAACAATTTCTTCAGGTTTTCGCTTAAATCTTCGTATAGGGTATAGGTGCATTTGAGCCAGAGAAGAGTCTTCACAATGTTGTAGAGAATTAAATTTTCTATAATAAACACTTAAAATTTTGTTACTAGGACAGATAGTTACGGAGGTATGCACTTTAAAAAAATGGTTTTTCCAGAAATTTGTCAAACTTGTAAGGAACAAGGTGCAAAATGGGCCCAGAGTCGTAGCACTTTGAAACCTTATTTAATATATACTAATGAGTAATTACAACATTTGATTATATAGCGACGAAGTTCAATTGTAAAAAATTAAAAGTTACAGTAGTTAAAAAAGTCTTGAAATAAGCTAAAAATGTTCGCTTATATCTTCGTTTAGGTGCATTTTAGCCAGAAAACATTCGTTACAATGTTGTAGAGAATTAAATTTTCTATAATAAACACTTAAAATTTTGTTACTAGGGCAGATAGTTACGGAGATATGCACTTTAAAAAAATGTTTTTTCCAGAAATTTGTCAAACTTGTAAGGAACAAGGTGCAAAATGGGCCCAGAGTCGTAGCACTTTGAAACCTTATTTAATATATACTAATAAATAATTACAACATTTGATTATATGGCGACGAAGTTCAATTGTAAAAAATAAAAAAGTTACAGTAGTTAAAAAAGTCTTGAAATAAGCTAAAAATGTTCGCTTATATCTTCGTTTAGGTACATTTTAGCCAGAAAACATTCGTCACAATGTTGTAGAGAATTAAATTTTCTATTATTAATGTTTTAAATTTTGTTTCTCGGACAGATAGTTTCGAAGATATGCACTTTTTAAAACTGCGCGGGCACCATAAATTTTCCGGAAAATTTGATTTTTTCATTTTAAAAAAGCATAAGTATCTCCAAAACTATCTGTCCTAGAAACAAAATTTAAAAAAAGAAAAAGCTGAAAAAGCTGCCGATTTTTTCAATATGGCGGCGGGGGCGGAGGGCGAGGAATTGTGCATTTTGCATTTTTAATAGGTACTCACTAACCATCCTAGACAATATATCAAAAATTTAGAACTACCGGACCACTTGTAAGATAACCCCCCTTAATTAGTCTCTATTTACTGGGTTATAATCAATATAGAATAATACCCGTATGAAAAAGTAAACATGAAACATATACTTAGGTACTTTATGGAGCCTCCACACACTTATCCTTGCGTTCTCGTTCGCATTACTCCAGCTAATGATTATGTTCATTGAGCGTTTTAATGATGACGTCATCCAGGGTCGTTATGGAAGCCCGACACCCAACTGTGTTCTTGACGCAACTCCAGCGCACGTTGGGGCCCTTACACTGGCTCTTTCGGTTGAAGCGGTACGGGCCCACTTGGATCGCAGGGTTGCCTTTCCTGGTCGTGCCGAAAATCAGACCTGAAACTGTGGACTTACATGTTATTGACCAGAAGTTTTGTTAATATTGTTAAGAACCAAGATACCTATTTTATTATTCGTCATGTTGCATGAAAAATGATTTGATGTATCTGACATTGTTTTAAGTACGTTCAGGCTTATGATAATGTCATCGTTTACTTACTTACACGTCAAATTTTCTCCGGGTAGGCACCCGGAGTACCCGGTAACGCAGAGGCCATCAAATTTCCCGTATATTTTAGAGCTTTAGTCAACATCAACCTGGTTTTGCTTCAGTTTGCTTTTGTTAAATTAGGTTGTTGCGACATTCACTGAAATGCCTAAACGAAAAAATACAAGTCTTTCTCAGTATTCGAGAGAGTCCAAACGAAAATGACGAGATAGATCTCAAGGAAGAAATACAAAAAATTACGTCCAGGGGTCTTTCTAAAGGTAACAGATGCCTTTGCCATGATGTTTTTGTCTGTCTGTCAGTTGTCCGCGTTTCACGCAAAAACTACTGAACCGATTTTGGCGGTAATTTTTTTATCACCCCGGATGATTTCAGGGATAATTCCAGCCATGAAAACAAACAACTTTTATTATGGGACCAAAACTGCATTTACTATATAATTCTCCGGCCCCATTCGGCCGGTCCGAAATGAAGAAATGAAGGAAATTCTTTTTTTTTAAGGATATTTAAAGGTTATGTACAAAAATATATAACATAAGCCCTGCCTTATCTATAGTGTATTTATACTAAAAAGTTTCAAGCTTAATATTAATGTATTACTTAAATAGTAGCAGTTTATCGTGTTAATTAAGTATAGTGATTTGGAGGCAACATCGCAATTTTTTTCTATCGAGAAAATTTTATGCAATCGTGTTTTTGAGTAACATAGTCACTAGCGTTAAGTAGTCCTGAAGTTTGCTGCATCTTAATTTGAAATTCAGTTTTTCATTAATATAGATATTACAGACGATCATGTAAAGCAATCTAATTGTCGTTGGCCTATAGCGGGCCCTTAAAAAATTTCATTTTACTAATTTATGTGTAGTATGCACGAGACATCAATCGATATCTATACCTACCTACTATATTTGTTTTAATATCCTAATACTATTACTACAATACTATACTATTACTACTTTAGCGGTTCATAAATTTAAGAAAATAGTTAATTAATGAAATATTAAATTAGAAATATCGAGTATTGAAATTATAGAGGGGACATAATTTGTACGATGACTCACACTGATTTCACATTTAATTATCACACTGTATAAATTGAATTCTATAGCAATCAATCTTATAATAATATACATGTTAAAAGCATTGTACCTACATACAAATTGGAATACAGTAAGTAGGTAATCTAAGTATGTGTAGGCAACTTTCTATAAACTAATGTGGATATAATATTTTATGAATATATAGAAAGAGATCTTCCTTACTTTTCTCCAATAAGAGAGCTACCGAGATGCTGTAAAGTTTATTCTAAGTAAAGATGGCGTATTTACGACTATCCTGCAATCGTTTACGACAGTAATGGTTGCTAACCGTAGTAATTACTCATGATTGACAACTTTAAACTGTTATCCACTAGGCAAATAATACTCGCCAAAGTTAAATAAATGAATGATTCGTCTCTGAGACGACGTGCCGAGACAATCCGATCAGTGCCAAGCAATGAGTATGCAATTTTTCCAAACTGTTGTTTTATGGAAACGCAGAATCGAGTCACAAGGAACGCAGTGACCAATCATTATTCTATGCTCGTCATGTTGTAAGATTGTGCGGAATAATTGTCACTCGTTGACAAACTGTCGCCAGATCACCTAATGTAGCCACCAATTGGACATTATTGCTGTAAACATAAAAGTCCACAACATTTTCTGGACACAAACATGATGGTCATTTTGCTGGTAACGTCGTTGGTTGCTGTGTAACTATAGTTAACAAGTAGCGCGTCGATTGGTGCCTAGTGAATACATAGCTTTATGACTAGAAAAAAAACAGCAGCCAATGAAAAAAGGAATTTTCGCCACCCTGCTGGAGAAAGGATTGATTACACGAATGTGTACTGTACTATACCAACTATTGCTGAAAATATTTTACAATAATTCCATTTCTTAGACATATACCTAGCTTTATGACCTACCAGCTAACAGACGGTAAACCCTATTTCCAGCTAATAATTGTGATTGAACGAGTGCTTTTCTTGCTCGTTGAGCAAATTCAGTGGCTAAGTAGCCCAATGAGGTGACAGTATCAGTCCCGGGTATGACAGTAACGCATCATTTGGTGACCAATAATGGCGTCCATCCGGAAATACATGCTAATGATTGTGAGTGTTGTGCATTTTGATGATAGCGTCCTCCAGGGTGGTTATGAAAGCCCGACACCCAGCTGGGTTCTTGTTGCAGGTCCAGCGCACGTTGGGCCCCTTACACCTGTTCACGCGGTTGAAGCGGTACGGGCCCATTTGGATCACAGGGTTACCTCTCTTGGTCGTGCCGAAAATCGCACCTGAAACTGAGGACTTTCATGTTATGACCAGAAGTTTTGTTAACATTGCATAGCAACAAATTTCGCAAGTGACATTGGAAAAGCCAACATTTTCAACTCCCGTCTGGAAAAAGAGGAGTGTTATAAGTTTGACGAGTCTGGGTATCTGTGTGTCTGTCTATGTCATCGTAGCTCCTGAACAATGTACTGGACTTATCGAGATCGTTCTTAGCTACAATACGTCCGAAGATCTGTTCGGACGTTTCAAGGTCATCAGCTATCCAGCTTTTTCTAATTCTTAAAACACAGAAAAGACAACATATTTTTTTTGTGTTCTATTTTTTATTTGCAATCAGCCTATGCTATAAGCAAATGAGTTGAGTACAGGGTAATTCTGATGTAGAGTGTGTCCTTCAATAAAGATCTTTAGTCAATAATAGTCTACTGCTTTACAGGGACAAAATATCTTTCCGCTTGAGGCGCTTTTCATAGCTACGTGTTATTAGTTTAGTTGCCAGTGCATTAGGATGACTCTCCAGACGTTCTTGGTATTTAATAGTGGCATTTTTTACTTCCTCCTTTACCGTATTCGTATCTAAATATTCGTGGATCTCATTATTTGTAGCGAGCCACGGTGCGTTGGAGAAAAGACAACATAGACTGAAAAAAAAATTTTGACTTCGATCAACAATACCACTAGATAATCGGTTGAAGTGTCAGAAATGCCCGAGCGAATAAAATCGCACTTCTTTTTATTTTTTTTATTTTTATCCATAACGGGGTAGCAATTAGCCTTCATCACACCTGATGTTAAGTAGTGATAAGGCTGAAGGTGGAAGCGCACTACTTCCGGAATCCTCAATCACTGAGGACCTGTCTATCTTATGCACTGCCGGAACACAATAATGGCGTCAGACTTAGATAAGGTGGTGGTAGCTAGCCAAGCGGACAAAGAACAAGTCCTACCACCAACCAAACCGAATACAATATATACCTCCACTGGGAATCGAACCCGGGACCTCTAGGTCTGAAATCGGTGGTGTGAACCACTAGACCACAGAGGCGGTTAAAAGGTGCGCTCTTATTTCCTGTCATATTTTCGTGACTTAATCTCCGTTTAAAAAAAATTGATCAGTATTATATTTGCGTTGTGTTTTAATTCGTGAAGCGACATCTAGACCTAGAGGTATCGTTGATCGAAAAAAGTTCAAAAATCATTTATTAATCAAAAATCGCCATTAATGTTATTTTCTGATACACATTAATTAACTACAAAAAAAATCTAATACCTGTAGTTTTTTTAACAATATAGTTGTAATGGTTTATTCCATCCCATTCGGTGTCACAGGAATTTCATATTATCTTTGCATTATTGTTTTACTACCATCACGGATCTTAACTTCTTCTCCAACTGGTTAAGCTCACGGTCACTTGTTTGTATTAAATAAATAACTTCTTACATTTACACCAATTATCTAAGCCCATTTTAATTTCATTAACAAACTGGATCATGGAAAACTTGATAGCGGATAAATATATACTTAAATACTTTTTGTTTGTAAATACATACTTAATATACATAGTAAACACCCAGACCAAGACAAATAGACATGTTCATGCACACAAATATTTGTCTTGTTCGGGAATCGAACCCGAAACCACCGGCACAGAGGGTGTGTAGCCTACCCCTGCGCCAAAGCAGTCGCCAAAATTATGAATATTGAAATGAATTTCTTTACACATACCAACTAATTAAAGTTTGATAAAACTTAATCAGATTTAATGAAATGTAAGGCTTCACAGAAAATTATATATTGCAGAAGTGTGGGTCCTCTCGTATGATGCGATTATCACAAATTCTAAATATCATCGCATTGCACAACTTTCTCCTCGAACATCGCCAACAACAGTAATTCTTATTTTTCCGATGTACCTACGTTATATGTATAGCCCGCGCGAACCAATAAAGGTTTTCCTTTTCGGGATGTGAGTATTTCACATTTGTTTCCAAGAGAACTTGTGGGACTGGCTCGTAATTCTGAAATTGATGTTTTTGATGAAATTTTATTTCCTAAACCAGGATTATATTTGTAGTTAAAAATATATATATTAGAGATGGATGGCCCGTGGCGGATTGTTGAATTCGCTTGGACTAGGATCTTTGAGGTTAGGCTACTTTCGCAATGGTCGTTCACGGAATAGGTAGATGCCCAACAAATTAGTATCTCGAGCTCCTTCGTGTTTCGGTGAGCACGTTAAAAACCACTTGTTCCGGCTGCATTTGCAGAGGTTAACACCCACCAATCCGCATTAGTCCGGTAGTCCCTCGTCAAGGAAAGCCGAGGCTGATGATAATATTAAAAAAATCAGCTCCAATATAATATACCAAACATCTATAAACCATACTCGCGATAATGTTACATAATGCTACAAGTTACCAACTCAAAATGGTAAAAGTGAACACGTTGTTAGCATGCTATTGACGTAATAAGGAATAAAAAGAATTATTGTGATACTTCTTTACTCTGCTTTGAGTCTAAATCATAGATAAACTATAATGTAAGAAGAACATAAAGTCACTGAACAAATTTATGAGAATCATTCCACAAAAAAGAAAAAGAAACTTATGCAGTAGCAAGATTTATCCGCTTATAGATAGAAAAAATAAGATATTTTAATGTATTTAGCGACAAACAAATTAAAACTATGTAGGTAATTTGTTTAAGTAACATTAAAATAAAACCCATTTAAATTATGGTCGTCAGCCGGTCTCTGAGCTGTTAACAAAACAAAATAAAAAAATAAATTTGCAAACTTTTAAAACTGAACACCATCATAGGTAACGGAAAGCGTTTTTTCCATAATTGGTGCTACATCAAGGTAGAGCAAAACTTAGTACCTACCACTTATTATAGTTTTCAAATAGTATAACAATCATTAATTTACTAAGTAACAAAGAATATTACGTTGATGTCTTTTCAAAGTACTGATGCGTCTCTACGATGTAGCCATGTAGCAGCGTGTAGCATTTTGAGTGTAGCTGCGAGTCATCCTCAATTATTATGTCGTAGACTGAAGTGATTTTCTTTTATCAAGTACCTTTATAACGCAACTCAGGTCATCGCGTGGTTAATGTAGACTCCATAGGTAGGGCAGGTGTACCGGTTTTGGCCACTGTACCGGGATAGTAATTGTTGTTCATATTCATGAGCACAATCACCACCTAAGAGGTATTGCACTTATAGAAAAACACCCTGTATTAGTAAAAAATTGTTTAAATGGGTTCAGTACCTAGTTGATGTGTTTGGCCACTCAAAAAATCGAATCTATTCTCAATATAAAATTAGTGGTAGGTACATACCGCACCGGCGCGCGTTTTTGCTCTGGCACGACGACGATAAAGCTACTTAAACTAAGATAATCATTATAAATAAAACACTTTCACGGATGCCGTGGTCACGGCCCCTGGAAAGGTGCCGAAACGTCGGATAAACCAAAATATCTCTAAAAACAACTAAAATTTAACCAAGTTGTTAAATAAATTGCGTGAAAAAATCCGTGAAAGTGTTTTATTTATATGGACAGTTCGCGCAGAAATCTAAGATGTGTTTAAGATAATCATTATCATTTGTCTTACGCGTCACTGTCGCCACACTACTGGTGCGGCCTGGCCTTTGGTTCAGTGACTATGTTCGTTGAGGGTCTTCACAATGACGTCATCCACGGTCATGAGGGAGGCCCGGCAGCCGACCGAGTATTTGACGCACCGCCAACGTACACTACAATTGCTCGAGCCATCCTTATGCTTCTTAGAGATCCTATAAAACCGGTACGAGCCCAACTGGACCACCGGGTTTCCAGACCTACTGCTCGCGAATACTGGTCCTGGAGAATATTTTCATTGTTTATTCTTTGAAGTCTAACAATTCAAATGCTACGCTTTAAACTACATATTATTTTTGTTTAGCATAACACAGGTGTGGAAATAATAAGTGACAGTATTGACCATAAACTTTGTTTATAATATTATATGAGAAAAATATAATACTAAGTGGTACTTATAACTAAACGAGGTCACATGTTATTGATGTATTTCTAAATGAAAAAAGTGAATCAATGGTTATGTTCGTTCAAAGTCTTAATGATGACGTTATCTACTCTACGGTAGTGATGGAGGCGCGGCAGCCTCGCATTACTTGACGCAGGTCCAGCGTACAGCTGGGCCTTTGCAGGCGGTTACCCGGTTTAACCCGGTTGCCCCAGCAGCAACACAAGGTTGCCGGATTTGGTGTTGAAGAACACCGGCCCTATAATATATACCTAATACCTACTTATTGAACTTGAACCACTTAACATAATACCTATAGTTAAATTTTGCAAAACTCGATTCAAAGGAGGGCGGGATCAAAACAATTAAATATATTTTTTATTATTAAGTTAGTTTTTTTAGTGACTTTATAAGTCATTAAAAAATATTATTTATTAATTATTGTTACATTATCTTTAAACAGACACGATAGTGTTGTACCTTATCGTTAGCATTTAATAAGTGCTCAAAAAGAAAATTCCGCCGAAGAAAATGGGTGGTTGGATCCATTAATGATTATGTTCATTAGATTGTTTAACAACATCATTTCCGACGGTGTAAATGACGAAGCGGCATCCTCTATACTTCTTGACGCAAGTCCATCTCATTCTGGGTCCCTTGCTAGTGGACGCCTGGTTGAAGCGATGCCTGCCGAGTTGCAACACTAAACTACCGAACTTAGTTGTGGCAAATAGTGGCACTGAAAAAAACACACTATCAAAATATTAGGGTTGATTTACATGGACGGTCCAGTGACTGGTGACATGCCAATCCAGCGCTTACGACAGCCCTTGTATGGAGTAGAACAACTAACTTGGAATTTATGCGCCTAAAATCGGATTCAATGAGTAGTGCTACTGGCTTCACGTAAACCAGCCATTTTGTCTAGAAAATGTCATTACTTACGTGTGATAGTTACTACTTAACATAACATGAGAAGAAAGGCGTTCTAATTACGTTTAATATACATTACATTGTTATTCTAGACTTGTAAGCTATTTATATTTTTTTCACACTTATGCTCTGAAATGTGAATATTATATTTGAGAAAAGAATGCAGTACGTGGCACTTTTCCGAGGTAAACATTCTAAATTTGAAAATCACTGCAGTAATGAATTTCAGTACTTACTTACTGCACTAAAATCAGTGCAGTAAGTAAGTACTGAAATTCATTACTGCAGTGATTTTCAAATTTAGAATGTTTACCTCGGAAAAGGTACTGTTCTGAGGTACTACTCAAAGATATTATTACCAATTTTTTTTCTTTATTTTTTCTTTCGTTATTCCTGTGTATAAAAACAGAAAAAGCAAAGGGACATTTGCACCATACAGCCACATTATTATTATTATTATATAAGTAATTGTTATATCATAATTAGGTTAACATTTTTTTAAATACGGTGCGCACAGAGTATATTACTTCGTATTGTACCAAAAGCGCTATGTACCCTTAGCACGAACATCAATCGAAAAAACAAAATGAGATTTATCATAGACAAAATATCCTTTACGAGTAATTTTGTATGGGAAATATGTACAGCGCCATCTACCACCCAGAAGCGGGTATTGAAGTTGCGCATTTTAGTAGCAAGTATTAAGTATCAATAGGCTGTATGACCGTTCCACTTGGCCTCACAAACCAATATTTAAAAAACGGCGGGAATGATTTTCAGCGGTTGATTTGATATCAATACAGTTTATTTATATTGTGTAATAAATTATCAAAATGAGTTCTGCCAATGAAACATATACAGACATTGTATGTACCTACTCTACCAAATTTGAGAGCAGAAGCAAAATGAATAACAGAAAACTTACTGCCAGCAAAATCAAAAGAAAGATATATGAAAACCTACGATCTGATTTGGAAAAGTGAAAAAAGGCGCATAAGTTTTCAGAATCTGAGTTGTTGGCGTATTTTAATGATACCTACATCATTAAAATAATATTATTATGGGCGATTTATACATAAGTGTGCCCGGGAAAACAATAACATTTACATTTAATAATTGCCCGAACGTGTGTGATATAAATTTTAATAAATATTATTTAGTTAAACAGTTTTTTTTTATTTCCTCGCATTTCTTGAGAAAAGCACTATACAAGCCTTGTACGGTAAGCAAATTACCTTGCCTCGAATGATTAAAGCCCTCGCCTGCGGCTCGTGCTTCAAACCATCCTCGACAATGTAATTTCTTACTTACCTGTCCTCGGCTGTAATGTACTATTACTGCCTTATTCATAGAAAAATATATAAGCTATGTTTAACTTAAACACTGTTTTGTCTCTTTTGCTCAAATAAGAAATGACATTTGTGTAACAAAGACAAAACAATGTTTAAGTTAAACATTGCTTAAATATTTTTATGAATAAGGCAGTCATTTGTTTTTACTTTTTTTTTATCCACAACGGGTAGCACTTAGCCTCCATCACACCTGATGTTAAGTGATGATAAGGCTGAAAACTAAAAACAATGTAAAGCTTAAACTTCTATAATTCCACCATAAATATAATAGTAATATACATTAGGATATTAAGTACGATATAACATAATTAATGGTACCTACACAAAAAAATAACCGACGCTTATTTTGTCCTAGTGGTTGTGGAAGAGGTTGCTTCTAAGTATAGTTTCCTTGAAGGTGAGGAGGAAGGATGTGCACCTGGTGCGCTTTCTGGTGGTGCACTGCCACCGGGTGCGGTCCCCCGACGCGTACGCCTTGGAGAACTTGTGGCCCGCGCAGGCCAGCATGCGAGTCCCACGAGAGGTCACCAACTGGGTCACTGTAAAGTAAACTCTCCATTTGTATGTGACAGTTATATACCTTCTTAATACTTACTGCTTAAAAGTATAAAAAACACATAATAGTTTTCTTGAATCAATTTATTACATTTATTTTATTTTAGTCACAGCACGATCGACGACGTGAGTAAATCATAATCATTGTCATTTGTAAATCATAATCATTACTATAAGGGTGTTCCCTAATCATATCAGCTGATGATAAAATTAATCATGACCCAACCACAACTATACGGCTATTTGGTACCGGGCCTTGCAAAATAATATGCCATCGTAAGCCAAGCTTACTCAAGTAAGATTAGGTTCTCATAATGGCCGGTTCAGTGGTTGTGGTCGAGGTTGCTCCTAACGATGAGGCCGTCGATGGTGGAGATGCAGGCCTTGCACTTGGTGCTCGTCTTCTTGGAGCACCGCCACCTGGTGCGGTCACCCATCGTGTACGCCTTTGAGAATGTATAACCTGCGCAGATCAGCATGTGGGTCCCACGAGAGGTATCCAACTGAATCACTGGAAGAGAAAATATCAATTGTATATTATGTCACATGACATGACAATACCTTAATAAACCTTTTTGATAAGAACATAATCCATATAGGAGTATTTCAAATAGAATATAATAATTACTTATTGCCATGCACAATACTGTGTACCTACAATTTGCAGAACTGAAAAACACAGAACTTTCCTTAGTAAAACAATGACGAAGTTTAATTTATAAAAATATATAATCACTAGCTTTCCGCCCGCGGCTTCGCCCGCGTGGACTTCACGACGTTATCCCGCGGGAATGTGACATATTTCCGGGATAAAAAGTAGCCTATGTTCCTCTCCAGGCTACAAAGTATCAGTGTGATTGAGTAACAAACATACAAACATCCAAACATCCAAACATCTAAACTTTCACATTTATAATATTAGTAGGATAACAATTTGTTTAAATTTTTACTTTTTTGCATTCACAATGCAATTTTTATCATAGAAAAATGGAAAATAAAGTATTTAGAAAAAAAAATTGACCCGTCTCACAACCAGCTCCGATGGGACTCGAACCCACGACCTTTCGCTATCCGGGCGACTGCTCTCAGTCAGCAGCAGTCGCCCGGATAGCGAAAGGTCCAACCAGCTCCGATGGGACTCGAACCCACGACCTTTCGCTATCCGGGCGACTGCTCTCAGTAAGCAGCAGTCGCTCGGATAGCGAAAGGTCCAACCAGCTCCGATGGGACTCGAACCCACGACCTTTCGCTATAGCGAAGGTCGTGGGTTCGAGTCCCATCGGAGCTGGTTGTGAGACGGGTCGATTTTTTCTAAATACTTTATTTTCCATTTTTCCATAACAATTTGGTTATATAAATTATTACAAATATACTTAAATCAATTTATTACTTCTTTTATATTGAGTAGGTACTTTAGGTTGAGCAAACAAAAAATCGTGATCTGATTTTTAATTTCAAACCTTGATTTCTCCAGCATTTAATTCAAATTCCTTATCACATAAGGCTGCTGAACACGGGTAGAGTAAACGGTAGAGTAGAGTGGTAGAGTATGTACTAACTATCCTACTAACTATACTAATGTAGACATCATTGGTAGAGTAGAGTAGCTAGCACCGCGCGCAAGCTACTCTACCGCTCTACTCTACCGTTTACTCTACTCGTGTACAGCAGGCTTTAGGGTGTTCATATTAATCATGATGTAATTTATTTATTTATTAATTCTTTATTACACATACAGCAAATGGCGGACTTAATGCCCTTAGGCATTCCCTACCAGTCAACCGGAAAGAATGTAAAGGAGAAGCCTAATAATCGTTGCTTACAAATTAATAAGGCCATTGTAACCTAACTAAACTTACTCAAGTAAGAGTAGGGCAGAGGTACCCTTTGTGGCCACTTTAAGGATTTTTTTACTTTTAAGCACTAAGTACTTAATGGTCTTAGGTATTTAAGACATAAATTATATATCTTAAATTATAGATAATTTATCTACCTTTAAAGGTACATTTTTCATATTTATAAAAGTAAAGTAGTTTTTTTTATATTACACACAATGTGTGAGAGGTGCCAAATGTACCGGTTTTGGCCACTTACTGATAGTTAAACTTTTGTAAGTATAGCGAAAAATCAAAACCAAACCCAGGTAAAATCAATATATTCTAATGCGCTAGAAACCAATCAATTGCAAAACAACAATTTAATTGTAAAAAACAAAGTTTTATAAGGTATTTCATCCAAAACAAATTTCTTAATATTTTCATACAAAACATTTTTTAAAACAGAAAATGGAATTTATTGAAAAAAAATCTTATGACATAAGGAATTCTAACGGTTGTTATTATTACCTTAAAATACTTTATTTTAATTGCTTTTATCAAAAATGGCTAAAAGTTGTTTAGAAAACTTTTAGAGCAAAAAGTGGCCAAAACCGGTACAGTGGCCAAAACCGGTACCTACGCCTGCCCTACTCAAAAGGCTGGTTTAGTGGTTGTGGTCGAGGTTGTTCCTCAAGATGAGGCCTTCGATGGTGGTATTGACGGCCTTGCACTTTGTGCACGTCCTTTTGGAACACTGTCACCGGTGCCACTGCATATTACGGCAGGCTTACTACCGATCTTAAAGTGACAATAGCAATCGCGACAATTAACAATTAATCGCTACCAAAACACATATTCGTATTACAGAACGTAGATCGCTACGATAGCGCCACAAGCGAGCGATTGATGAAATAAAATTGCATGAAAGCGCTTCAAATTCTACCGACCAATTGCAAGCGCGTGCGTGCAACTAACTGCGATTTAGAGCTGGTACACACTGGGCGTTAGCGTTAGCGTTGGCGTTGCATTTTGTATGCAAATCTGTACAGCGCCTCTAGCGGGCAGTAGCAGAACTACAGATTCTCATACAAAATATCTCGCGTACGCTCACCAAACGCTCGCCGAGCGCCCAGTGTGTACAGGGGGTTAGTATAAATAAGTGTTTTTGCTTCGGAAATTGATCAAAGCGATTTGTGTCCGTAATAGGTACTGATTTAGCAACTGCAACTAGTAGCAGTCGCGTTGCAAGTGTAAAATTAGCAACTGGTTGCTTGTTTTTGGTAATAAGCCTGCGGGTCTTCTCGCGACAGAGTACCTGGAATGTCATCCAATACTTCTTATGCGCTATTAGCCAGCGTTTATTTCATCAGTGTGATGACATTACTACCCTCGACACTCGAAAAAAATACCTTTCTTGACAATCGATAGGGTATAGATGAAATAATTGCTATTTCAAATTATCTTTACTTTTATGAGTATGTTCATTGGTAATCTTTACAATCACGTCGTTCACGGTCTTCAGAGTGACCCTGCAGGTGGGGTACTTGGAGCAGTTCCAGTTACTGATCGGCCCTCGGCTCTTGTGGTACTTGTTGAACCGGTAGGCCCCTAGTATAATCACTGGCTTGCCGAACCGGGAGGTGCTGAATATAGGAACTGGAAACATGATATTTATGAAAATCTATAGAATAAATAAATTAACTTTTACAGATTTCAACAATTAATATTATATTTTACACTTAGAAATCTATACATTTTGTGTGTTTTTAAGGCTTTTGGGGCACCTTGTGTATGGGCCGGTGGTTACAGTTGTTTTTAAGGCTTTCAAGCACGTGTGCTAAATTTCGGTTTATGTATGTATGTAAGTTTGTCCATGCATTTCGCGGAAAGTAAAAAACGTATCAAGTTGACATTTTTTTACTTAAATCATTTTTATTTCAACTTATGGAACAGTTTAAGTTTCATCAAAATATGGGTACATATCTAATCTAATGGTACAATCTACACAGATAAAAACTAACACAATGAAAATATTAAGAAAAAAATAAACCGACATCAAAAAGTACCTGTCTTCTGATAAGGAAATAGTATATTATGATACAAGTGAGCTAAGGTTGCTCATTATACACGAGGCTGTGGGTTGCAGCCCGAGCCGCAGGCGAAGGCGTAAATCAGCCGAGTGTCTAGTGAGTAAGTTGCTCACGAGTTTCATACGCACTTTTTCAACACACTTGCGAGGAAAAACAAACATTTATTGCATACATATTGTATTAACCTAATATTAGCTAAGGGAAAAAGCGAGCAAGTTTTTTTTCCAAGCGCCAAATGTAAGGTGATTGGTTACATACAGCCATACAGCCTACTTCAAAATAATTATAATAAAAGTGATAAAATGCAAATGTTTTATAAAAAAATATAGTGAATTATAAATAATTTGATAATAATAAACTTAATTATGTTTTCTTTGTCGTAATTAGGGACACATTTATTTATTCTAAAAACGTAAGTGGATTTTCAGCCGTATAAAACCTCTTTGTTGTAACAAAAAAAGAACTGTAAATATTACCCGGTGAAATTGAAAATGCTCTGTTGACACGCATATAACTTGCAGTTAGGTACTAACTTAACTTTGTAGGGATACTGTATTACCCGGTTAAATTGAAAAGTCTCTGTTTACTCGCATATAATTTGCAGTTAGGTACTTACTTAACTTTGTAGGGATAATTCTATTACGCAACTAGTACTATAATATTATTATGCACGCGTGTGTTATAGTTCGGTTTATGGCCTTAAGATCGATGTAATAAGGCTCACTTTATGAGCAACTGTGTTGATATAGTATATTATGATACAAGTGAGCTTAGGTTGCTCATTATACACGAGGCTGTGGGTTGCAGCCCGAGCCGCAGGCGAGGGCGTAAATCAGCCGAGTGTCTAGTGAGTAAGTTGCTCACGAGTTTCATACGCACTTTTTCAACACACTTGCGAGGAAAAACAAACATTTATTGCATACTTACATAATGTATTAACCTAATATTAACTAAGGGAAAAAGCGCGCAAGTTTTTTTTTTTGCACGCGCCAAATGTGAGGTGATTGATTACATACAGCCATACAGCCTACTTCAAAATAATTAAGTATAATAATAGTGATAAAATGCAAATGTTTTATAACAAATTATTGTGAATTATAAATAATTTGATAATAATATACTTAATTATGTTTTTTGTCTTAATTAGGGACACATTTATTTATTCTAAAAACGTAAATGGATTTTCAGCCGTATAAAACCTCTTTGTTGTTACAAAAAAAGAACTGTATCTATTA
The DNA here is from genome assembly GCA_949710035.1 of Crambus lathoniellus. Classification (NCBI taxonomy): domain Eukaryota; kingdom Metazoa; phylum Arthropoda; class Insecta; order Lepidoptera; family Crambidae; genus Crambus; species Crambus lathoniellus. The sequence goes on along the minus strand of OX453307.1, from coordinate 6,722,783 downwards.
CCCGCTGAAATTGAAAATGCTCTGTTGACTCGCATATAACTTGCAGTTAGGTACTAACTTAACTTTGTAGGGATACTGTATTACCCGGTTAAATTGAAAAGTCTCTGTTTACTCGCATATAATTTGCAGTTAGGTACTTACTTAACTTTGTAGTGATAATTTTATAACGCAACTAGTACTGTAATATTATTATGCACGCGTGGGTTATAGTTCGGTTTATGGCCCTAAGATCGATGTAATAAGGCTCACTTTATGAGCAAGTGTGTTGAAAAAATAATATCCTACCTTTTTGAGGTCGGTGTCTTTTCTTGACTGTTTCTTGCTCCTGGCTTGCACCACCCTCAAAAAGGTACAGGTATATACGTGAAGCTACTTTCAAGATATTATTTTTTCCTTTTCAGTTGACAGGTAATTTTTACATATCTACCTTTAAAATACAACACTGACAAGAACAATATACATATTAAAGTATAAAAAATATCAACCTAACTTAATACTAACCTAATACCTAAACACTGATTATAAAACATTGAACAATTTAATGAACTTCGCAATAAAAAAGAGATTTGGATAATTATTTTATTACAATTTCTGACAATTATAGTTTGATTTTTATAAGCGGCGGAATGCATCATGGACTTGTAAATTACTTATAACTACTAACACAATTTCTATTGTCACTCTGCACTCCACCGAATTAAATTATTTGTATTAGTACAAAATTTCTGAAAAGGGGACGAAATGTAAATTATTAAAATATACTTACCTACACCATTAATATTATAGAATTAATATTTATAACTAATATAATAACTCATAGTCCATTATTAGTTTTATCACAACAGGGGGGCTGTGATTGATATGTTTTTAATAGTAACATTCTAAAATATAACATTGAAGAATAACAAAAGTGAAAAAGAATATTCAAAATGTTGATTAAGGCCCGTGGTATCGCCAATGACCTTGGGCATAGAAAAGTGGCCTAATTTTCCCGCCCGCTACCCGCACCAACAGCTTAAACACACGTTTCGTCAAAACTATGTATTATTTTAAAACGAAAAATGCTCAGTTTTAAGTTAAACAAGTTAGCAATCTTTTCCTGAAAGAAACGTGAAAATATCACTTGTAGTTTAGAAGCAGTAGCGTATTTCAAGTTGAAAACAGCTTCATTTCAATGTTTTTTTAATAGTATCTTAAAGACTATGTTTTTTTTTTATCAGCAGCTCAGATTGAAGTTTATATATCAATATTTTAATATATATATATTAATTCTGGATTCATCAGTAGGCTAATTTATGAGTTTTAGGGCCTCAAAAATGATCTTTTCACGACTACATGCACCTTAATAAGCAAGTAATGAGCTGCTGAATAGTGAAAAGCTGTGTCTCTCTCTTTCTAAAACGAAATTTTATATGGCGGGAGTATGGCGCTAAGCACATCAGCCCCCTGGGGCCCGATTCTCAGGCATTCTAACTTTTTCAGTGTGGTAATTCGTATGTCGAACATTTTGTTTGTGGTTTCTATTGAAAAGTTAGAACGTTTCAAACAAACTAAGCTGTCTCACATGTCAACAAATTCATTTTGACAGCTAAGTTCGTATACGAACTTCGATTGGTCTGTACCACTCGTAGCGTTCGACTGCTTTTCGATCGAACTTTTTTGATTGTGAAATTCTGACAATACACTAATATAAAAGTGAACTTTTCTCGATTGCCTGAGAATCGGCCCCCTGATTCACGAACCGACGGAAATGCTCCCGACAGCGGAATGTATGCCCTGTCTCTGTCACACACTATAGAATAAACAAAGACAAAGCACATAATTCGAATCCGATTCCGTTTTCGACGGTTCATGACAGGAATCAGGGGGCCGATTCTCAGGCAATCGAGAAAAGTTCACATTTATAGCTCGAAATTCAAATATAACACAGTTTTTGTATTGTCAGAAATTCACAATCGAAAAAGTTCGATCGAAAACCAGTCGAACGCTACGAATGGTAAAAACCAATAGATGTTCGAATACGAACTTAGCTGTCAAAATGAATTTGTTGGCATGTGAGACAGCATGTGAGACAGATTCATAAGTACATATTTATTATGTCTAAGTGAATAAAGAATATTTTTATCTTTATCTTTTATCTTAGTTTGTTTGAAACGTTCTAACTTTTCAATAGAAACCACAAACAAAATGTTCGACATACGAATTACCACACTGAAAAAGTTCGAATGCCTGAGAATCGGGCCCCAGGGGGCTGACGTCATCTGTGTCTAGCGCTGTCCTTGTCTAATAAGGAAGTTTGATGAGCTATATCTCTGAAAATATGGAAAATATTTGAAAATACAACCTGTGTCGTGTTTCTGATATTAATAAAAAGATTTTAAACAAATAAAAAAAATCAGTCCCCAACGGCAAGTATCCCTAGCATGAAAAACTTTTGTTATCGTGATCGTATTATTTTGTATGGAAAACCAGAACAGCGGCGCCTCCAACCCCAGTCGGTCGTATCAATACATTATTGACAGCTATTATAATAATAATTATAAAGATAGTTTTTGTGCTAGAGCTACTAGACAATCGATCATGGACTAATTGTTGGTTGCCTAAAGATAAGACCCTTGTAAGCTAAGCTTAACCAAGTTAGAGTACTTAAAAATGCTGATTCAGTGGTTGTGGTCGAGGTTTTTTCTGACGATGAGGCCCTTGATGGTAGTGATGAAGGCCTTGCACTTGGTGTTCAACTTATGGGAGCAATGCCACCTGATGCGGTCCCTCCACACGTACCCCTTCCAGAACTTGTAACCTGCGCAGGCCAGCATGTGGGTTCCACGAGACGTACCCAAATGGATCACTGGAAGATAAACTCTCAAATGTATATGACATTTTATATACCTTAAAAATACATTAACAAGAACACTATAAAAAAATAAATCAAATAAACTTAAAAACTAAATTTCCTGAATAAAACAAGAACGAAGTGAAAGTAATTATAAAAATAAGTCGACTTAAAGGTTGTCAGAGGCCGGTCTCAGACATAGCCAGGGCGTGTCTAAGGACAGAAGTAACAAGGATTAACAAATCTCGATTTATTTACAAAAGAACATTACAAAAGAACAATCTAAAAGAATAACGTCTGGTATGAAGACTCGTTCACGCAGTGCCGGTGAGTGAACAGTAAAGTGATCTTCTCCGCCAGCCACCGCGTCATTCCCAGGACCAGTACAACACCGCCAGGCGGTACCTGCGCCCCGTTGTAACTTCACGCAGGTCAACAGTACGGACTCACGACTCCAATACATCCGTACTCATGACCCGACATACGTTCTTTCTTAATACTTAACTGATTAAAAATAATCAAAAAAAATAGGGGATCGGACTGATTTCTTTTTTTATTTGTTTAAAATGTTTTTAGAAATATCAGCAACACAACACAGGTATTTATTTTCAAATATTTTCAGAGATATAGAGCATCAAAGTTTCTTATTAGGCAAGGACAGCGGTACCTACGTGTGACGTCATACGTAGGTAGCGCAATACTCGCGCCATATAAAATTTCGTTTTAGAAAGAGATAGCTAGAGTCACAGTTGGTCACAATTCAGTTTTGTTTTTTGGTTCTTTTTACAGAGTGAGTGAGATGAACGTGACACGCATAAAGATATAGGAGTCATCCACCAAAAAATCGACCCGTGTCACAACTAGCTCCGATGGGACTCGAACCCACGACCTGTCACTGTCCGGGCGAATGCTCTAACATAGTAAAAAGTACCTATACTGAGCTCAGAGTCCACGGATTCAGGGCGATTGTTTTCTAATGCTTCATTTTCAATAATAAAAATAATTGTATTTTGAATGCAAAAAAGTTAAAAATAAACATTTTGCAAATAATTTTAATTAGGAGGGTGTACCGACAAGGTGGACCGACGATCTGGTCAAGGTCGCGGGAAGCCGCTGGATGCGGGCAGCGCAGAACCGATCGTTGTGGAGATCCTTGGGGGAGGCCTATGCCCAGCAGTGGGCGTCGTTCGGCTGACATGATGATGATGATGATGAGAAGGGTGTGAGTTCTGAAGATCTTACTTAATATTTTATTCGGCCTACATGTTATTCTATTCCATTCAAACACGGTTGCAATGGTTATGATGATTGGGTTGAAGAAGGATGGCTGCCCCTCGTGTCTTGATCCTGGTCCTGCACTTTCTGTTGCTGCACGTCCAGGATATAATACCGTCGAACCCAACGTAGTTCTTGTGGTATGTATACCCTCGGTGTATCATAGCCACTTTTCCTTTATTTGTCACTGTAAATTCTATCATTTCTGTAAATAAAGTAGGTACGTGATCAGAATTTTACCAACCTCATTGGGCTGTAGGTGCCTGAAACAATATTTTTTCTTATTTCTTAACTTCACATCTCAAAGGACTTCATTCAGAATCTTCAAATCAGATAGAAAGATTTGATTGTTCTCGCCGCCCGGCGCCGCAGCGTCTGGTTGTAAAAAAATCCTACTATCCTACTTCCAACTAATATTATAAATGTGAAAGTTTAGATGTTTGGATGTTTGTATGTTTGTTACTCAATCACGCTAAAACGCCTGAACGGATTTCGATGAAATTTAGGACACAGATACCACAGAATATATAATAGTTACTTTGTAGCCTGGAGAGGAACATAGGATAATTTTTATCCGGGAAAAATATCACATTCCCGCGGGATAACGTCGTGAAGTCCACGCGGGCGTAGCCGCGGGCGGAAAGCTAGTCCTACTAATCCTACTATCCTACTAACTGTTTTTTTATCTTAAATTCCCGGGGGAATGACGTCGTGTAGTCCACGTGGGCGAAGCTGCGGGCGGCCGCTAGTAATTATTATAAATGTGAAAGTTTAGATGTTTGAATGTTTGTTACTCAATCACGCCAAAACGGCTGGACGGATTTGGCTGACATTTGGGACACAGATACTTTGTAGCCTGGAGAAGAAAATAGGCAACTTTTTTTATCACGGAAAAATATCACATTCCCGCGGGATAACGTCGGGGCGTCGTGAAGTCCACGCGGGCGAAGCCGCGGGCGGAAAGCTAGTATTATATTATATTATATATTATATAATGTTATAAATGTGAAAGTTTAGATGTTTGTATGTTTGTTACTCAATCACGCCAAAACGGCTGAACGGATTTGGCTGAAATTTTGAACACAGATATTTCGTAGCCTGAAGAGGAACATAGGCTACTTTTTATCCCCGAAAAATACCACATTCCCGCGGGATAACATCGTGTAGTCCAAGCGGGCGAAGCCGCGGGCGGAAAGCTAGTAATATTATAAGTAAATGTGAAAGTTTAGATCTTTGAATGTTTGTTACTCAATCACGCCAAAACGGCTGAACGGATTTGGCTGAAATTTGGGACACAGATACTTAGTAGCCTGTAGAGGAACAAAGGGTACTTTTTATCCCGGAAAAAGTCACATTCCTGCGGGATAACGTCGTGTAGTCCACTCGGGGGAAGCCGCGAACGGAAAGCTAGTTATTAATAATTAAAACAATATGTTTAATATATAGGTACCTATGTGTTATAATAATTCATATAAAATATCACCAAAGTACGTAATGCGTTCATATTATCATACCACCACAGGCAAAGCTTTGAGAATCAGCATAGTTGTCGAAGTATCTATACCTTCAACCTTACATAAAACTAAAAAAATAAAAATAAAACCGCCTTCAAAAAAATGACACCAAAGAATAAGAAACATTCCTTCTAATACTGTATTCACACCAAATAACGTAAGTACTTTGAAGTCGGGCGTGAAACATACCTACAATTTCTTGTTGTTTTTGTTAAAACCCGCCAAAAAAATAAACGCGCCGAATAGATAACCTCCTCCTTTTCAATTATTGAAGTCGATTAAAATATGGAAGCGTAGAGAAAGTAGGTACCTACCTTTTAGATATAAAACTAAAAAAGCGAAAACAAACAGGGCAGTGTAGCCAGAAAGTGCGCTACAGGTGGCTACAGCTAGGCGCGCCCTACAATCGACTCCGAGGTGTCGATGTCAGACAGCTCAGCCTCAGCAGCGCCGCTTCTAGTTTCGCCGCGCCGCCACAGTGCAGGAAAATCGTAATCTAGCGGGATTTAATTCAAAATGTCAACTGAAACTAATCAAGCAACAACTTTTTTTGTCTATGCCTTAGACCCTATTGACAATTATTACGTACTTAATATTTTTGGGGGAAGTCCTATACCTAAAAAATAAAATATTGAAAGTTGTTAATAAAACGAATCATTCCGTTGACACAAAACTAATTGTTACTTGGTGTGCATTATTTATACGATTATTCCTTTAACGAGTTATTTTGTGTTGTTTATTGTGTTCACGATAGCTTAAGGTAAGTCTGAGACTAGTTTTTGAATGTGCAAAGTACTGGGATACACACATGTCACATAAAAACGAAAGTACCGAAAACATTACAATTTTTAAGTTACGATTAGGGTAAAAGTCAATTATTACACAATATTACACGGCAAAAAATACATCATAATGTAGTCAAAAGTCTTAACTATCAAGTTGCATTTACAGATTTTGCGCGTTTTTGCGACACTCATAGAACTTTTTTCTGTTTAAGGATTTCCATTGAAATTATTAGAAGGCAAATTTTTGATATATGATGTTTGAAGTCGGGGAACAAGCGCTATGATGCTGTTTTTGCTTTTTTTATCAGCCATTACGAACAGATACAGTTTTCTGAAGTTGCTAAAAAAGAAATAAAAAAAAATTAAGGGCTTTGATAGCGGGAATAGAAGAAAATGGACATTAAGTGGTCGTCATCGCGTACGTTTTTTAAAGAAAAATGCTGATGGGTTGAATACAAAAATTGTGCTTCCTTATAGTATAATGCAAGAAATTCCATCTCCTTCGCATTCGACTAACTGTGGTAGACCATTAAAGCCGTTTTTCGAAGTGTTGCGATAAAACTAAAAAAAATAAAAATTGAAAATCTTGTAGTTTCTACTGGCCCAGAAGAAATCGCTGTTGCAAATGAATTTAATCTTCGAAAAGGGGGAAAACGAGACTCGGCTGCTATTTTTAAGGAGCTTTCTAAGGGTATTTGCTATCGATTTGAATGCCTCCGACACATAATATCAAAGATACCTACGAGAGACTTGTACCTACAAAAATACTCTTGGTACAATATGCCCGTTAGTGTCAATATTCTGTCAGAAGTAATAGCTTCATGTATTCTCCCTAATGGCCAATTGTCCGAAGAAGCTCAAGAAGCCAGGAACAAGGATAACCGAATATACAGTGAGTTTTTCACGTGGAAAACCTCACAAGCCTACACCAACGAGGATCTAATTAACAGGCTTCTGATATCATCAGATCCGTATATAGCGAGTTTACTTTAAGTTCCTCAAAGAAAAAAAGGTCTGCTGGAGACTAGTTTTGAATTTGCTCTCCATACCCACGTGAAATGACTCGTTTGGTAATGACTAGATGGCTCAGTTGACGTGTATTATGGAGTGTTAGAATATAGGATTCACTAAAAATTTATAATGTATAAATTAAAAAAATACATTTTAAATTTTTGTGTTTGATGAAATATAAAAAATAAAAAAATATTTTTTATTACTCTTTATTCATTTATTACTTATATATAACATATTATCATAACACAGCCATTCATCGACAAAAAATAATGTTAAGCCTGGTTGAGAATTAAATCCCGCTAGATTGCGAAATTCCTGCACTGTGCCGCCCCGCGCCGGGGCGGTGTACTACAGACATTAGAAATTGTATTTGCTGGTTTACAATTTTTTAAATGCGCCTCTGCGGCAAATGTACCTACTTAGGAGGCGGATGTGTGTGCTCATCGTGCAGTTGATAGTTCCAGCGCAGGCGCGCGCGGCGGCCCTGCGCCCTGGACAAGCAAACCCAGTGCGCCGAGTAGTTAATCTGGGAATACGTGTAGCTCTTCAACATCAGCTGACATTTGTAGCCGGTTTTGGTCGGTGCCGTCGGTATACAATTATATTATATGCTATATTTATATATAAACTGTGCCCATAGTACCTGCCTACACTCAACAATGAATACAATGATGTGACATTAATGTTAACAAGACGGTAGACTAAGTTAAGAGGATGGAGTAGCTAGTCAGGTGGACTTAAAACAAATCCTACCTTCAACCAAACCGAATTAGTACCTACAATAATATGTACCCCAATGATAATGAATCAAGCCCGGGACCAATTGGTTAAAATAAAAAATAAAATAAAATAAAAAATCTATTTATTCACTTAGACAAAATAAACTCTTTCTGCTGGTCTGGGAGAAAAGAAAAAACGTAGAATGCACCAGCTGCTTCTTCCCGCGCAGATCGTAGAAGTCAGTCGAGGGAATAGGCGAAAATCTAAGGAATCATATCAATAGGCGATGCGGCTAGCAACTCTAACTATTTTGATTCCATTTTCACATGAACACCCACCAATATGCTAAACGTGGCCTTTGGCTCTCTTATGGAATAAGACGTGATAATATGTATGTATGTGCAACATAAATATGTAAGTACTTATGAATCGTCAACAGACAGGTTCTGAGTGATACTAGTTGTGTGTACCACTAGACCACATAGGCGTAGGCGGTAAAAAAAAATATATTTTTAAATTAATTAATTTGTTACAAGAGTTTACAACAGTAATAGAACAACACATAAGATAATGATATGAGACTGAAAGGAAAAACATGTTTATTTGAAGATTCAGATACTTTATTTCACATTTTGGCTTTTTCTGCTTCATATTAATAAACATATCTGCTAAATTAAATCTCACATTTGATTCTTAAATTATTATAATTGGGTTGGGCTAAATCTTCTCGCATTTGTTCTTTATTTGGGCAATTCATCTTTTGCTTGGTAAGCAATATAATATGTCACTGTGTCTCCTGTGTAGTAAAATTAAATAGCCTTTATTTTATTGATAAAAGATGTAACACAGTTTAAAATGTTTGTCTATAATACATTCAGATAACTATAAGTTAATAATTTGGTCATTAACATACACAACTCTTTCAGCACTGATTGTCCCAGCATTGATTTAGGTGAGGAGAAAAAATTTGGAAGAACCTTTGAATTTAGTTGATGTCAAAGTCAAAAATTCTTTATTTCTAATATATTTGCAAATTGAAATACTTATGAATAGTAAAAATAAATAGTTAAGTAACTCTGAAACAATTTTTGTGATGTTATATAATGTCATTGATTAGAAAAACCATTTATATTTAAACAAAACAGTATGTATGTACCAGTATTGAGATTTTAAATTATTTTCATGCATTTCACTTTCATTTAATGGCTGTTTCATCTTAAATTGATTGTTAGACATTTGTGAAAATGTTTCTTTTGGATGCGAGGGTTTCCTCACACTGAGGAAGCAACGCTGGCCTAGAGTATTACCAAGTGATAGCAAAATTTGACGAGTCGTGTAAGCCTTTTGGTAGCTTAGTTGGTCAGAGCATCGGCCCGGATTACCAGAGGCGCGGGTTCGAATCCCGCCTGAAAGCTACTTGCAGGGCTTGTGGTTTTTTACTATCACATTGTTCCAGTACCAGAATTGATAGATGCATCTTCCTTCAAAGGTGATTGCTCGGACTTGGAAAACACACCGTCTATTTCTATGTTATTCTGAGTAATATCTGTAATATGTTCAAAACTTGTAAATCAGTTGTTGATGATACTCAATAATTTTTCCAAATGGTAAATCACAAATCACAATCATTCTCAATAATTGCAGTTGAATCAACATGGTTTCTATTTGGTATTATGTTTTCTTTGTTACCTGTAACAAAACGCAATTATTTAAGTACTTAATCCTTCAATGCTGCAGAAATGAGACTCAATAGATTTTCCATTGTTCTCGTGCCATGTTCGGCCGGTCAGGCATCAATGGGTTAAAGATAATATGTATGATTCACTAGCTAGCTACACGACGTTATCCTGCAGGCATGTGATATTTTTCTGGGATAAACAGTAGCCTATGTTCCTCTCCATGCTACAAAGTATCTGGATTCCAAATTTCAGCGTAATCTGTTCAGCTGTTTTGGCATGATTGCGTAACAAACATCTAAACACCCAAACACACACTTCACAAACTTCACAAACCTTCACATTTATAAAATTAGTAGGAAGTAAGATGTAATCAAAATGTTGTATTATAACTACATACCAATAGAATTGCTGTCAATAATGATTGAAGACCAAATAAAGAATACCTCATAATGATAATTAGCCATTCTTATGAGTTTGAAGCGGCAGTCTACCTTCAGTTTGTGTTTGCCATATATTTCAGCAGCCATTTCCTGAATATTATAAAGTTTAAGTAAGGGTAAATTATGTATGGAAACTTCTAGGATCTGAATTTAATTTGTTTCCAAGTAGTTTTTCAACTAGCAACCTTTAGCTGATTGCTAATATGATCCGTCTTTTTCTGTTATCACAGGCTCATCTTTGAGCAGCATCATCAATTTTTGGATTTCCTCTTCATCAAATTAAACCTGGAATCCCTAAAAAAGTTAGGTTATTTTTTTGTGTAAAAATCATAATACCATTTCCATAGTTTTATCTGTTGGCTATTGCCCTGCGTTTTGTCAATGGTGAGCATCTTGTTCGGTTATGTACTTATGCGCTTAAATAAATCACGGAAATACAAATTCATTCGCTCACGAACACACGATATTCACGATTTTTTACCTGTGAGTAAGTAAACAAATAAATAAATAAGTTTGACGTTGGTTTGGTTTGATAGACACTTTTTAGTGAGTGATGCCAGATGTTATGTTAGTCTTGCATTCCCCCAAGTCTGGTAGGTACGAAATACTCCAAAACACTGTTTTGCAGAAATAAATCCGAAGGCAAAACAATTTAAGGCTGTGTTTTCTTTATCATCCAAGTAACCAGGTGGTGGTGATCTTAAATAAATAAATAAAATAAAAAATGTTTATTTCATTACCATGGGTTACAAAATTATTAACTAGGGTGGACTCCCTCTACTGACTGTTTAAAACCTGTACCAGAAGGAACCGCTCTTCCATAACAAACTTTTATTTCTTATGGTAAGGTCACTTTATAACTAAAGGTTGTACATATTTTGTTTTAAGACCAATACATCGTACATTGACACTTTTGAACGAACAACCTTTGTTCTTTCAAAAGTGTCAACGTACGATGTACCTATTGATCATGGTCGCAGACCATGGTCGGCCAACCTACTGGGGGCTTTAAATTATTGTATGTGTAAGCATGCATATACATGTATGTGTGCGTGTGTATGCCTGTGTGTGTGAGTGTGTGTAAGAGAGAGAGAGTGTGAGTGTTTTCTTAAATACATACAAGGTAATAATTTGAGTTTAAATGTACATAGTTTAGGGACTGAATTTTAATAGGGCCTCAGTTTCGTTGTAGTCCAAAGTTTTAAGCCATCCCGTTAACTTAAGCTTGCATTCCCGGATAGTTAATGGGTAAATATTTAAAATTTTGTTGATGCGATTATAGATGATCGATGCTAATGTGAAGATCTTGTTTTGGAGACGTGGCAAGGTCGGTGGCACTTACTTATTGCAGTGTTTAATTTATTCCGAGCACCAAGAATACTAAAAAATACTTTTTCCGTGAAAAACACCCTCAAAAACTACAAATTTCTATCACCGAAAATCCCATCGCTGAAAATATTTTCCACCCATATTTTCCATCAGAGCTTATAAGTTCCTCGAATTTTGGGGGAATTTCCCAACTTGGCATTACTGAAGCCTTTCTTCTTTTTTAACGTTTACCCATTCTGGGTAGGCAAAGGGATCAATGCCCATACAGACAGACTAGTCAAGTCTTGAACTATGTCCTCAGTAAAGTTTCTATGACTTGCTAACATAACCTAACTCATTAAAATGCGCGAGTGGTTCACACATTTCAATGCTCATAGGAGTTTTAGGCGCGGGAATAACCATTTGGGAGTTACCGGCTAAAAATATCGGTATGGACATGGGCTTCATTTTACATTGGAAGACCATATTATAATAATATAATAATAATAATAAAAATCTTTATTTCTCTCCAAAAGTTACATTTTACTTATTTCTAATTAAATAACAGTATTGAGTTATAAACTATGTTAAAGAACTAATATTGGAGAGAACTGGTGCCTGTGCTAGGTGGGGTCAGACCCCCCTGTATGACAAGTCACCAGGCACACTCCACCCTTTGAATTATAACTATTTTAGGTATGTACAAACTAAGACAATTTTATACACTGGGTGTCCAGATTTATAGGTATAGAAAGATTAAACTACAGAAAATAAAAATGGTAATTACGAATAACTATAATTAATAAACAATCGCAAGCAAAGTTAAAATGTGCATCAAGCGTCATCAAGTTATGATAAATATAAAAGTAGTAAGGTGTATATTTTTATAATTATAATAATGTAAAAAAATAAGTTTAAGTTGATTATGCCCATATAAGGGCAAAATATGGGCTTCAAATGTCAAATGAAGTCCATATCCATATTTTTTAGCCGTTACAGGGGCTGAATTATACAGAGCGCCATACCTAAAATTAAGTATGTCATGCTCTCGTTAAACATTCCTATGGTGGTGTCGTGTGAGGCGGGTCGTTACGTTCCTTAAAATATGGTTGAGCGAAGCGATAGCTGGTTCATACGTCATGCTCGTGAACGGGTGCTGCCAGTGGGGTGGGTCTGCTCATGTCTACTTGTGTTAAATGGTGTTGAGATAAGGTATTATTTGATTGTATTATCTGCTCTTTATGAGCAAGCTGGCGAGTCTTACATCGATAGTTGTGTCTTACCTACCTTACAAATAGACCTTGTTTTCTTATTATCGAGCAAGTTGAGACGGGTAGCTCTATTATGTCATATTTTATGCGATTTTTCGGGGGTTAAAAAAAATAAAAAGTGTTTTAATATGTTTTTTATATATTTGATTGGTACCAAGCTACTAAATAATAGCGCAAACAAGTTTTGTATTCTAATGGCAGTGATATCTATATCATGAGTAGGTATGTTCTTATTTTAAAAGGATGCTAACGACTTCGATGTCACCTGTATAATACCTACTTATGCAAATGTACCTACCTACTTAAATTAAGTATTCTCTATTGTGATGGAAAATGACCTTACTAATGTGTGAAGGTCATTTTTCAATTTGACGACTCTGTCTGAAATAAAACAGGGAGAAAAAGATTGACGAGTTTCTTGCCGGTTCTTCTCGCAAGGTCTCCCGCCCGCCGTAGGATTTGCGAACCGATGGCGTAGCTTCTTTGACGTTCATAAAGTGTTGTTAGGTAGGGCGACCGCCCGCGTAGTTACTTTGTGTAGGTAGGTTCACAGATCTCTGGTAATAAATAGAGGTCAGTGGGTAGGTACCTCATAGAAATTGAATAAAATAGATTGAATTTTGTTTTTTTTATATCTAACAAAAAAAACCCCAAAAAACTAATTTCGAAAAAAGAAAATGAAGCCCGTCCTTTTCTTCTTGCTCAAATGCTCAGTCCCACACATGGTCCGATATGGCAGGCCATAAAATGTATATTATTATGCGCGCTTGTGCACTACACGGAATTTTACCGTCCGTCATTTTACTTTTCCCCGTTCCGGTCCGTTTTTTTCCGTTCCGAGATAACAGCAATGAAAAACGTATGGGCGCTTGTGCACTACACTGAATTTTACCGTCCGAAAAAAAACGGATGGTCGTATTTTAATCATAAATTATTTATAATACATAGTAAGAATTTAATTATTTCGTGTTTCGGCTTTGAAACATTGAAACTGTGATATTGAACTGAAAATGTGATATTCATGACCGGCGGGGCGGGGGAGGGGGTAATTACGGCGCTTGAAAGTTTGTATAGAAATTACGACGTTTATAAAGCTAGAAGCTTAAAACTTATTTTATAGGCTTTTGATTAGATATAAATAAATACGACATTCAAAGTTTGTAAAAAAACTACCCTAAAGAGGGTAAAAACAGGGGATGAATTTTTTCGTGTGATGACGTCGTCGGCAAAAAAGTTTACGTTACGGCACAGAAAATAAAAATATATAAGAAATACAGAGAAATTAACACAAGTGAGAAACTTGCGAAGCACCGCGCTTCATGTCCAATATTTTTTTATTATTATTTATTATCCACAACGGGGTAGCACTAAGCCTTCATCACACCTGATGTGTGGTGATAAGGCTGAAGATGTAAACGCACTACTCCCGGAATCCTCAATCACTGAGGAACTGGCTATCTTATCTCTAACTGCCGGAACACAATAATGCTGAAAACATCATTGTTATGGCGTCAGACTTAGATAAGATGGTGGTAGCTAGCCAGCGGACTAAGAACAAGTCCTACCACCAACCAAACCGAATACAATTATGTACCCCCACTGGGAATCGAACCCGGGACCTCTTGGTCTGAAATCGGTGGTGTGAACCACTAGACCACAGAGGCGATTCAAAAAGCGGCGCGGCGGCGCAGCGCGGCGTAGGTGGGGGAATATGTCTACTTCACGCTCGCCGAGTGGGCGCGACTGGTGGCGAGCGCGAGAGTTTACGCTCAGACGAGGCGCTCGAACGAGGCGCTCGGCGAACCATGCCGAGGCAACTGGTACCCCTCTTCACGCTTGGTTAGCTCAGCTGCCGCCGAAACATCAAAGACCGAGGACGTGATGGAAATCGCTGCTGCAACAGCTTTGTGCACGTTAGCTAAGTATAATTGTGTACGTACTTACCTAATTTGCAAAGATGGGGGCTACCGGCTAAAAAATATGGATACGTACATGAGCAGCATTTGACATTTGAAGCCCATATAAAGACAAAATATGGCCTTCAAATGTAGTCCAATATTATGTTTAGATATTATAGGTACTATACACAAAAAAAGAATAGTGTAATTAATATGTATTTCGATTACAATTAATGTTAATTAACTCAGCACACTGAGCGTGCACGGCACGAGCGTGTAGAAGGCTCGCTCGCGCTCGCGCTCGCCACTCGCCGCTTTGATCTACGCCAAAATTCCAACAAAATAGCGAGCGGGGCGACGAGGTGAGGCGAGATCGCCACGAGCGTTCGTCTCTTCACTCCCGCGCTCGCCGCCACTCGCGTCCACTCGGCGAGCGTGTATATAATACTCTTTATTGCACTTCAACACAAAATAGAAAATCAGTATAAACAATATGTGAGCAATGGTGGACTTATCTCTAAAGAGATCTCTTCCAGCCAACCAGGTCATGTGAGAGATTTAGATACAGAAACAGAAGTTGCAAAGTGCAGGAGACAAAATACTGAGTCTAAATAAATATGTACATATAAGTATACACATAAGTACATATCATAAATACATATGTTTATATATGTTTATAATAATACAATACATAAATTAAATATATATATATACAAATATAATTATAAATAAATTAATATATAAAATATGTGATAATATATAATTATATGATGATTCAAGTGTGAGACAGCTGGTTCAGCAAATGCTTTTTGAGTTTCCACTTAAATGAGTAAACACTCGGACTGTCCTGTATGCTTGAGTTTGTTCCAGAGGTGTGCGGCTCTGAAGGAAAAAGAGTTGAGAAGGAAGTTGGTGTTGCATCTAGGTAGCTCAAGCATCTTGGTGATGCAAGGCCGCCTAGAGCGGAAGGGAGGAGGAAGCATCTGAAAGCGGGAGACAAGGTACTTGGGAGAGTTAGGGTTGTTAAGAATTCTGAATAAGGTGGAAAGGATGTGCATATCACGGCGAAGTCGCACGGGAAGCCATTGAAGTTGACCACGAAATACAAAACATGGTCATATTTGCGTAATCCGAAAATAAAACGTAAGGCCAGATTTTGCAGTCGTTCTAATTTGTTCAACTGATCCTCTGTGACATCCAAGTAGCAAACATCGGCGTAGTCGAGAAGTGGAAGGAGAAGAGTTTGCCCCAACATAATTTTGGTTTTGATAGGAAGAAAGTATTGAAGTCGCTTAAGAGAATGTGAAGTATAGTGCATCCGTTTACTGACTTCATTTATTTGTGGACACCAAGACAAGGTACTGTCTATAAGGACTCCAAGGTTTTTGACCTTATCGGTGTATGGTATGCTAACATTATTAAATACTAGTGAAGGAACAGAATCCAATTCGAGTTTACTCTTAAGTCGGCTGCTACCCACGATCAATGCCTGACTTTTGCTAGGGTTTACCAAAAGCCCAAACGAAGCCGCCCAACTGGAAATAGATGCCAGGTCCCGGTTCAAAGAGGCGATAGCTTCCGTAACCTCAACAATAGAATAGTGTCTGTACATTTGAAGGTCATCCGCATATAGGTGAAAAGGGGAAGATATTACTGAGGAAATACTGTTAATAAATATAGAAAATAGCAAAGGTGTAGTGCTGCCATAAATGTGTCTTGTAGTGAGCAGACACGCGAGTAGGGTTACCATATCTCAGGATTTGGCCTGAGATTTTTTGGACTCATTTCAGGATTGCGGCCGGATTTTGCAAAACTAATGAAATCTCAGGATTTTTAGAATTTCTAATAAAATACAACTTAGATTAAAAGATCTTTATACATCTTTTAGAACAAACTAAACATATTCTTCCTGTGGTAATAATTGCACAATTAAAGTTAATAGGTACTAATTTATCTAAGTAGATACTTAATCAGTTTTATCATACCTTTTTTAAGTAAAGTTTTTCCCGTGCAAATTACAATAATTCAAGTTGTATACACGATTTTTTGTTTTAACTAATTAATGCTCTTCGTAAAACGAAAAAAGAAACGGTTAGGTTAATAAGAGTAATATCTTTTAATAACCTTCTTTATTTTTGTATAGGTAGCATTAGATTAGAATTATTTTAGATTTGTTTAGAATTCGATTTTTATTTTCGTTAATTAAACTTTTTTCATATTTTTCATAAACAATAGTGACACAATACAGCTTGTATAAAGAGATTATCATGTCCTATCCCATACAATCGGACATGTTTAAACTATACCCATGTTTCAATCATGACTAAGATTTAACGTGAACCTAGAATAAGTAAGTAGGTAGGGCAGGCGTACCGGTTTTGGCCACTTTAAGGATTTTATCACTTTTAACCGCTTAGTGCTTAATGATCTTAAGTATTTTAGAGAAAATTTATAATGTAGAGTTATAGATAATTTCTCGACCTTTAAGGGTACAATCTACAAAGTAAAAAAAAATCTATAGTTTTTTTTATTTAGAACAAATTCTGCGGAGGGGGCCAAATACACCGTTTGCATTGGTTTTGGCCACTTTCATGAAATTACTGTATTTATAAGTTGAGTTTATGCTTAATTGATGTCTTATTAGAGTTCTGAACTAAAACACTACATGAAATAGTATTTCAATCACAGCTAGCTCCTTACTACAATTTTATAAGTATACCTTTATCACTTGATTAAAAGAAAATTAGCGGATTGAGGCTAGTGTAGGCTAGTGCCTACACTAGCCTCAATCCGCTAATTTTCTAGTACGTTAGCTAACAAAGTGAGTTGTGAGTCTTTTAAAATAGATGAACTTTATGATAGGTTGGAAACTTTCTACTAATGCCAAAGTGGCCAAAGGTGGCACAATGCTAAAATTTCTAGAACCACTTTTGGCCACTTATTGTTTCCCAACTTTTTGTAAGAACAGTGAACAAACAACACTTAATCCATCTAGAAGAAACATATTCCAACATGATATAAAATATTAAATAACCATAAAATAATTTTATTGTAGAAAAAAACGATTTTACAAAACCTTTACCCTTAACATTTTGATTAAGAATTTTACAAAATGTTAACTTTGAAACATAACACGTGTTTATTTCTAAAATAGGTATCGTAGGTAGGTACTACATAAAAAAAGCTAAATGCTGTAATTATTAACTAAAAGTCCAATCTTTTATTCGACATTAATAAATATAAGCAATAATTATTTAATTTCTATTTATATAACTTTAGAGTGAAAAGTGATCAAAACCGGTACAGTGGCCAAAACCTGTACGCCTGCCCTACCTACTCACTATAAATTCTAAAAGTAAAAGTAAAAAAAAATAAGAGAAAAATAAAGAAAACAATGTTATTCACTAAATTTCTCACTGAAAATCTATATTTTTTATGGCGCTTGTTTGGGGTTAAAATTTCCTTAAACTAATCAGTGTCTTACACATACTATATACTTACTCTAGACAAAACTAAAAAGTCTCAAAAAATATAAATTAAGTAACTTGCAAACTGTTGAAAAACAAACAACATTGGTGACAAAATTCTTCAACTCGTCCTGTGCAAGACTGTGTTGGCTCGCTGCCTCCACGCCACTTACCAAAATGTTCGAACGTAGCCGACGCAGTAATGGACGTCACCTCGCGCTTGTAGGTATGATAGTTTACGAGAAAATATTTGAATTGTTTCAATCGTAACCTGTTTCAATGAGCGATTTTCTGAAAGCTCGCTCGCTAGATGGCGCTGTCCCACCTATGCAGTTAGAAGGAACGGAACGTTATAAATTTTACTTTGCCGCGACTTTTGTTTCATAAAACGGAACGTCAGACAGAATGTTATTTATTTACCTTAATCTTTAAATTTACCTATTTCGTTTCTGTTCCTCACAGTAGTACCTATCAGTACTTATTTAATTTATTTTAAGTTTCCTTTGGGTTTTTAAAAGTAAATAATTTAAATATGATTCATACCAAAACATACTATAGACATGTACATACTTCGTTGAACGCCATCTATTGAAGCTTTTGGAAGCTTTTTTTTTAAATAGCCTCTCAGAAAATCGCTCATTGTACCCAGTCTACCCTACTATTGTGGTCAGACGGACGTCAAACTGTCAAACTTCAAGCGGCGAAAGCGAGTAGTTTTGCGCGGGAAGCGAGAAGAAAAGGACGGGCTTTATTTTTTAGCTTTCTAAATGAGTTTTTTGGGGCTTTTATTGTGTTAGTGTGGTGGTGGAATTAGTGCAATAATGTGACATTAATTAAGAACAATGAAGTAAAAGTGAGAAATAAAGTAAGGCGCTCCGTACAATTCAGATTGCTATCCCCGCGTAAATCTCCCATGAGCATTGAAATTAATGTGTGAACCACCCGCGCATTTAGTTAGGTTAGCAAGAAAAAAATATACTATAATAATACTAATGACTTAATCATCAAAACAAATGAGTAGGCAGTATGGTCTCACTCAGACCTTAGCCCTTAGGAAAGAATAAAAAAAGTCAAATAAAAAAATCAAACTTCAAGCGCATGTCAATGTCATGTTTGTGTATTGTATTTTTGTTTACAGAGAAAAATCGTGAAATTCGTGAATTATGTATTGTATTTTGTGATTAAATTGTATTTTAGCTCTCATGCATAACCGAACAAGAAATAATTACACTTTGACAAAACGCTGGGCAATAGCCAACAGGTAAATAAAACAAGAAAGTAAATATAGAATAACCTCAACTTTTCGGATTGCAGCTTTAATTTTGATCAAGAGGAAATCCAAAAGTTGTGATGCTGTTCAAGGATGAGCCTGTGGCAACAGTACAAAAAGACGGATTATGTCAGCAAACGGCAAAAGGTAGCTACTTGAAAAACTACTTGCAAACATATTTAATTCAGATGCAAGTAGGTTCCTATAACTTACTTACCCTAACTTAAACTTTATAATATTTAGGATATGGCTGCTCATAAATATGGCAAACACAAACTGGAGGTGGACCGCCACTTCAAACTCATCAGAATGGCTAAAATATAACACATCAAGGATAACAACATCATGAGGTAGTCTTTATTTTATTTATTAACATTTACATTGCAACTTACAGCTATTTTTGCCAAAACATTACAACATATAAAATTACAGAACAGAAAAGATATTTACAAAACATGAAATATAATAGGACTAGTAAGCTAAGTATAGCTAAAAATTAACTAATCTTAATACATAAATAAGCTAATGGATCAACAAATATGTTGGCATCCTGGACCAAATTTAAAAATGCATTAGGAAGGTAAACCGCTCGCGCAGTGGGAGCGTTGCGAGCAGAGCGGGCGGTGGAGCTTTAAGTGGTCTTCCATCATTTTGACAGCGATGCTATTGGTACGTAGTTATAATATTTAATTTTGATTACATAAATCATATTCTATTCTATAAGTAAAATGTACTTAAAGAAAAGAAAATGATTTATGTAATCAATAATTGACTGTTGTTACAGGTAAGTAACACAGAAATCATAATATTCCAAATGCAAACAATATTGATTGAACTGCCACTGTTGAGGATGATTGTGATTTGTGATTAACCATTTGGAGGCATCAATGAGTATAATCAACATAGAGTTTTGAATATATGTACAGTTATAACTCAGAGTAACATAGAAAGAGACAGTGTATTCTCCGAGTCCAAGCACCCTATGAAAGCAAATTTAGGTATATAGGTAACAATACTGGAATAATGTTTTGTTTCAACTATTAATGTTTTTTCTAATCAATGACATAGTTTAACATTGCAAAATTTTTCCAGATGTAAGTAGGTAGGTATACTAAATTCATAGTTTTGTCCAAAGTTTTTCTCCTCACTACAATCAATGCTGGGACAGTCAGCGTCAAATTGATATAAGCGTCTAGAGTAGTCAAAAAGATCTGAAAAACATTTGATTTAAGCAGTTCAAATCATCATATTGTTGTAAGCACGGAAGTTGTTCAAAATATCTTGGCACTCATTGTTTCATATTTATATTAGCAGACAGAGTGTTCAAAATTATCTAAGCAAACAAAGTTCTCAAAATATCTATGCATAATGTACAACACCATAATGCACAGATAACTTTGACAGCTTTGTTTGCATAGATAATTTTGAACACTCTGATTGCTCATATAAATATGAAACAATGAATGCTAAGATATTTTGAACATCTTGCGTGCTTACAACAATATGGTGATTCAAACTCGTAGATCAAATTGGTTTTATGTTTTTCAGATGATTTTGACTACTCTAGACGCTTATATCCATTTGACGCTGACTGGGCCATCAAATGTTGAAAGAGTTATTCAAGTTAATGACCAAAATATTAACTTAATATTGGTATCTGAATGTATTATAGACAAGCATTACTTAGCCTTCATAATGTTAATTTTTTTTACAGAGTTTTGCAAGAAAATAAAGACTAGTTTTACTCCACTGGAGACACAGATAGTACATATATTGCACACCAAGCAAAAGATGAATTGACTAAAGAATGACATGACGATTTAGCCCAATATGCTCAAAGCATAAACAAGAGCTTCATGAGACATCCGTCGTTGTGTCACCCTTACCCTACCTTCCCATACTTAACAATCATTTAAGTATAAAATGAGTGAGTTGACAGATGTGATTGTGTTTATTAATTAAATAAGAAGCAGAAGAGGCTAAATTAAAATTCAATAAAGTACCTATTTCAATCTTAAAATAAACTGTTTTTCTTTTCACTCTTATATCGTATGTGTTATTCTATTACTCTATTTTTATTATTTGTAACTAATTTAAATCAACCATTTTGGCCACTTTAACCTTAATGCTATCAGGTAACAGTTATGGTCTGACGGACTGAACATTATTAGTGAGATTTTTTTTTCATGATAGATATGTAAATCGACTACCTACTGAATTGGTAAAGCTAAGTATTGTTCAAAAGCGCATGTTTTGAGATATTTGACTATTAGTTACTTTCTCATGTAATAAGTTCCGTCAAAAACCGACCCAGAGGTAGAGTTATGTAACCAAGATAAGATGGTAAGATAGGATGATTTAATTAAAAAGCTTATACATTGTTATAATTTTGACCAGGGATGTTGCGGATGCAGATTTTTTGACATCCGCGGATGCGGATGCGGATTTTAAGAGGCTCACATCCGCGGATGCGGATGCGGAACTGTACAAAAAAACTAAAGAGTGGGTAAAAAGATAAAAAAAGTAATAATTATCCTTTCTTTATTTACTTATAAAGTAGTGTGATGAATTACTATTACTAATTATTGACTTTAGTAATTAAATTTAAATATTGGAGCATTAAATTTAATGAAAAGAAGGCGACACGCGCCACTCGCCGGGCCCGCCTCTTTCTTTCTTGTAGCGACCTGCTACACATTCGCATCCGCATCAGCTCCGCATCGATTTATGCGGAGGCGGATGCGGATGCGGATCTCTAAATCGATGCGGATGTTCCGCATATGCGGATGCGAATATTCGCAACATCCCTGATTTTGACGACCGATTTGGCGCAGGGGTAGGCTACCCACCTTCAGCGCCAGTGGTCTCGGGTTCGATTCCCGAACAAGACAAATATTTGTGTGCATGAACATGTCTATTTGTCTTGGTCTGGGTGTTTACTATGTATATTAAGTATGTATTTACAAACAAAAAGTATTTAAGTATATATTTATCCGTTATCAAGTTTCCATGATACAGTTTCTTAATGAAATTAAAATGGGCTTAGATAATTGGTGTAAATGTAAGAAGTTATTTATTATTTCTTATTATTCCCTTTATTACATTTTAAATAAGTACTTACAAAATTATATTTCTAAACATTAAATTTTTACAATGTATAACACAAAAAAATATAACATTTAAAAATACAAAAATGCAGTTCCCCAACGGTAGCAAGATCAGGGTCCCGGCTACCGACGGTTAAGGATCCAGAGACAGGAACCTTCTCACTATACGGGCCGTGTCCAGAAGTACTGCCTTCTGCATCTGACTCCCGATCCATCCACCTAACGCAAGCCTCTTTAAGGTGTTTATCGAGGCTCTTGGCTATCAGACCATGGGCAGATATGACTATCGGAACAATAATTGCTGAATCAATGTCCCACAATGTCAACAATCTCTTGAGCTAAATCAAGATATTTGTTTTCTTTATCTTTTTCAGCTTTCACAAGGTTGTCGTCATGGGGAACAGTGACATCAACAATTATTGCGCGGCGTTCGTCTCGATCTATCAATACAATATCAAGCTTATTAGCTACAATAGTCCTGTCTGTAATGATAGATCGATCCCAATATAATGTGGCATGGCTATTTTCAAGGACCTGTTCTGGTGCATACCTGTAGTACGGCACTATTATAATAGGAAGATTATTAGAACTCCCATTAAACTATGAAAGCAAGGTTCCATAATATTCACAGACTTCTATTAACTTTAAAAAAAAACAAATTAAGTCTGTTGTTACCTCTTCTTATTGTTATGATTTTTGTTATATTTATGTTTTGTTTTCCTATAGTTGTCTTCCTACATTTCGTCCTGAAAGGTATTGTAATTCGTAAAAGATTTATTTGAATTACCGGTGCATTTAAAAATGTAAGAAGAATTATGATATAAAAAGGGTTTAAAATATGTACAACATTAGAAGTTACGTAAAATTCAAACAAAGTGTCTTTATATTGCAGGGTTGGGACATATAAAAGTGTTTCCTGAAGAGCAACGGCCGCACGCATTCGTTCCATGACCTCGAGATGGCGCTGCATCACTACTCTAGCGATGAGCTGAGGGAATAAACAAGCTCATCATCACCCATTATTATGCCTACCACGCAGGGCAGGCCCAATGCGGATTGGAGTATAAAAACTGAAAATGTAGCCAGCTACATTTTCAGTTTTTAAGGTTTTTTAAGGTTTGTTCGTAAGGTGTTGGTCCGAGCAAGGAGGAGATCAAGATAATAAAGTTTTAGTCACCAGTGACCCACCGTTGCGAAATTACATAAACGTCAACGAAAGCAGGCCGAGCGCGCTAACCATCGCGCTACGGGTTTCTCCAGTCGCAGTCCAGCCGGCCTAGCATGAGCGGCTTTTATCGCACGATATGATAACGGCAAGTTGTCTTGTTTACCCCACTAACGTGTAAGCAAGACGGCATGCCGTACCATATCATTTCACGTGATAAAAGCCGCTCATGCTAGGCCGGCAGACATGTTACATTCGATTAAATCATACGATTAAGGCCACGTTCAAGGTGAGGCGCCAGTCGTCGCGTCGGGCAGCGCAGCGCGGGCGAGTCGCGAGCCAAAGTGTGCTATCATTGCGCGCTCGCTAAAGACGTCTAATACTATTATTTATTCTGTGGTCTAATCTAATACAATAGGGCTTTTTAGTTGTATCACAGAATAGATATAAGTACTACCGGTTGTATGCTCGCTGTTATAACTTAACTTAGCTTCTCGTAACGACTTCGTAACTCAGTGATTAGACCATTCGCCCGGACAGTAAAAGGTCGTGGGTTCGAGTCCCATCGGAGCAAGTTGTGAGACAGGTCGATTTATTCTAATACTGTATTTTCAATATTTTCTAAAATAAAAATTGCATTGCAGCATCAACCACAGAAATGATCAACCTCAAAGACATTCAATCTCCTGTAGCTCTCCAAGATCTTCAATAGCTTCTTCAAGCAATTCTGGACATTTTCTACAAGAAATACCTCGAAAGGCAAACAATCAACTCGTCCGAAAAAGATGCACTGGGTGCTATGTCAAATTGAAAAATGAAGGATTATTGGCAAGAAAAGCGAAGAAAGTACACACTGAGTGCAAAAGGTGTGAAAAAGCATTCTGTTTAGATTGTTATAATGAGAAACATGCTTCATTTTATAATATTTCCTTTGAATAAAAACCTTACATTCCAGTATTTGAGTTTTATTTATCGCAAATTTCTTGTTGTGATTAAATGACAAATATAAAATAAATCGCAAAATTTTCTTTTGTCATTGTAAACATTAGGTTTTGTGCTATACGTCCACGTATGATTTAAAAAATATCACGTCACGTTCATACCGAAAAATGTGTCTCAAATTGTATACAAATGAGTCACCTGTGACTCATGAACTTAATCTAATACGTTCCTCCGAGTCATATAATGACTCATTGGACAGGGAAGTTGTTAAATATTGTCAAATGAAAGGTAGGTAGGTTATTTCTTTCGAATGTGAGGGTAGTAATATCTTCACATCGATGAAATAAACGCTGGATAAACAGGGCGTAAGAGGTATTGGATAAATTCGACGATTCCGTTGGTCAGTGGTTAGAGCATTTGCCCGGACAGTGAAAGGTCGTGGGTTCGATTCCCATCGGATTTTTTTTTTAAAGTTACTTAGGTACATCATTTTTAATTTCTTTCCGAGTTAACCAACATCATTTAGTTTTAAGTACCTACCTACCATGTTGTTATTGTTAAGACTTCCTGTCTGTAGGTATTGCGTTCTTGTACCTACGATGTGTTATTTTTATTTTTACCAATAAATATTTCATTGACTTTTTGTTCTTTTTATTACCATCCTAGACCAAGACCGTCCTGCTGCTTGAATTGCCTTTAAAAAACTACTTGTCATTTGAAGCTCAAAATTATATACCTACTTACGTTACGCGTTAGTGTACGGCTCAGAACAATAACTTTTAGTTATTGTTCTGAGGTGTACGGCCAGAGTGCCCGCTCTGGTTGAGCATTGGGCGGGGCGGGGCGGGCAGCGTTCATGTTAAGGCGATACTCGGGAAAAAATGTGCTGAAGCAAGATAGCAATGAGAAAACGACGCGCGCGGGAGCGAGACCGATTTTGCAGATTAGGCAAAAAAAACACAATCACTTCGTATTAAAAAACTACAGCGATTTTTAAAAAAATGCTTCTTTACGATCCTCAATATTATTGGTGTCCACTAATTAAACCAATTTCCAATAGTGTAAGTAACCCCATTTAAGAATAATCTTCACTTTTCGTATTTTTTAGAGGTCTTTTCGAAAAGAAAAAGTGTCGAGGCAAAATCATAAAATCGTGTTTTTGAAACTATACGATTCTAGATAAAGGTATGAAGAAATATATATCTTATTACCAGATTTGTAACAACTGTAACCGTCCTATAGTTTTAAATCAAAAAGTCCATATTTTTCCGAGTAGCGCCTTAAACAAATGCTAACGCATAGTGGTGTCCTGAGTAGCGGCTGGAGCGTCGGCAACCAAATGATGAACGCTGCCCGCCCCGCCCCGCTCCACGCTCAACAAGAGCGGGTACTCTGGCCGTGCACTTACGTATTGATGTCGTTCTATAGGTATGTTTCTTCTAATGTTACATAAAAATAGTGGCATATTGGATTAAAATAGTGTTACTTACTTAATTTTAGCTGGCGATACACCGATCAGTTCCGATGGCGGCATAATGATACCGATCAAAAGTGGCAAGAAATTTCTGCTGATGCTGAAGAGCTACACGTATTCCCAGATTAACTACTCGGCGCACTGGGTTTGCTCGTCCAACTTCTGCCGCGCGCGACTGCGCCGGGACCCAGACGGGACCATATCGCAACTTCACGATGAGCACATACATCCTCCTCCTAAATATATTTTTCGGCGAGGCGCATATTACAAATTGTAAACAGCCAAATATTGTAGGTAGGTACATAGGTATAGTCAGCGTCAACTTGATATAACCGTCTAGAGTAGTCAAAAAGATCTGAAAAACATAAACGCAATTTGATCTAAGCAGTTCGAATCATCATATTGTTGTAAGCGCGCAGGGTGTTCAAAATATCTAGGGACTTATTGTTTCATATTTATATGAGCAGTCTAGAGTGTTGAAATTTATCTAAGCAAATAAAGCTACCTATCAAAACATCTGTGCATAGTGTACCTACACAACACCATATTGCAATAATTTGACGCTGACTGTACATTCCTAAAGGGCTTATTACACTTAGCTAAATTCAGCATCTAATTAAGCATACATTGCTTGTTTTGATTGCATCACTTGCTATAAATGAGCTCAAAGAAAGCAATGTATGCTGAATTTAGCCAAGTGTAATAAGCCCTTAACTGCTAGATAGGTAAACTACTTATTCCGCGCACTGGGTTTGCTTCTTCAGGACGCAGGGTTGTCTTCATTTACTGAAGAGACACAAGATACGTACCTACCTACTTACCTATCACAGAACTTAAACATGAAATAAAAAAAGGAGGTACCTATCCATGACCTATCCCTACAGATCGCGCAAAATAACTTGGCATGTGTTGCGCTGATCGTCAAAAATAAGGCTTATCCCCATGTCCTAATTTAGTTCCAGATATCGACACGCCTCAAGTTATTTTTCGCGCACTGTACTTAAGTATTTTTACCCATGCCTTTAGGACGAAATGTTTTCAATCCAAGAACATTTTATTACTTATTCGGAAAATTTAGATATCGGAAAATTTAGACTTTGTCTCTGCACTTCCAAAGTTTTCGACGCTGCTGCAGGACTATTAATTTGACCTGTAACGAAACATAGTAGGTAGTAATAAAAGAGCTTATACCTACTACATATACATATTTGTAAAGACAGAATAAAAAACATTGAAAATTAAATATAACTGTACACCTAAAATAGCCTCCGTTTGACTCAAATAGTACCATAACTCATCAACAGATGGCGCTACTGGTATTGTAAATCCTGAAAATCAAAACATTTTCACTAAAATAAATTAGGAAGAAGTGGAAAAGTTTGTTAGATTGAGGTATTATCTGGAACTACTGAAACCAGTAGAAAGCTTCATTATGTCCACATGACATAATTTATAGGTTCCTAAGTACCTACCTATGCTATATTTTTATCCCGATATAGGTACTTACCCCATGTACACACTGGGCGCTCGGCGAGCGTTTGGTGAGCGTACGCGAGATATTTTGTATGAAAATCTGTAGTTCTGCTACTGCCCGCTAGAGGCGCTGTACAGATTTGCCTACAAAATGCAACGCCAACGCTAACGCTAACGCCCAGTGTGTACCAGCACATACCCACAGTTACGGGTATTACGCCTGTAAAATAACGGGAATGGGTAAAATTAAAATATACCTATTAAATATGAAGCATTAGAAAAAATCGACTTGACTCCGTGGTCTTTGAGCTCAGTGGTTAGAGCATTCGCCCGGACAGTGAAAGGTCGTGGGTTCGAGTCCCATCGGAGATCGGAGCTAGTTGTGAGACGGGTCGATTTTTTCTACTAAGTAAGTACCTACTTCATTTTTTAATATTTGCAACTGTGTTTTGTCTTAATTTTAACAAAAGATACGATTTTAATCATCATTATTCTCTTCTAGCTGGTCTGCAATTCATTCCAACCAAGAAAGGAAAGACGATCCTTCTATACAACGGGAATAGATTCTACAGGAACTACCAGAACGGGGACAAGGTGTCGTGGAAGTGCAACAAGTACGGATGCACCGCGCGCATCATCACCGTCGGGACCGACAGCGGCGCCCAGATGATCGCCTTCAAGAACAACCACGCCCACCGGCTATATGTTTAAGGCTATGATTCCCGACCGAAGGGCACGATAACGCTTGCTCTGCCGCGCGCGATACACTTCACGCGGACGCAGCGGCGCAGCCAGAAGTGAACTGTGAACAGAACTCGCGAGCGCACCGCGAATCGACAATCACTTAAAATTCAATTAAAATTAAATAATAAAAAAATTAAACTTATGACGGCCGGAATCCTTCGGCTATTCAAAGACAATTATTTTCGTATATTTTTCATTAACTATAACTAAGTATACTGCAAGTAATAGGATATTTAGATTACGATTAGACGGATGTTTGGGATTTTATTTGACACAGTAAAATATCACAAATCGTAAAAAACGGCCGGAAGCACTAGATAAATAACTGTAAAAAAACATATATTTTTTCCAAATTGTAAGTACCTACCTACCTACTTGTGATTTGCGAGTAATCCATAATTTGAAATAAGTACCTACCCTAATTTGGGGAATGCCAGCCTTAACTCCCAATATAATATGTGATGTACAACTGACAGTAGATGGTAGAGTGCGCGCCACGACAGATATCCCGCGGTTTGAAGTAACTCAAATTATGACGTGGGTCACGTGGGCATAAGGCTTATTTTTATGAAAATTCTACGACACAACATGTTCGGCAGGCTTATTACCAAAAACAAGCAACCAGTTGCTAATTGTACAATTTTGCAACGCGACTGCTACTAGTTGCGGTTCCTAGCTTGCGGTTTGCAATCGGTACAGTACGGTACGAGCGCTTTCATGCAATTTTAGATCACAAATCGCTCGCTTGTGGCGCTATCGTAGCGATCTACATTCCGTACTTAATACGAATATGTGTTTTGGGAGCGATTAGTTGTTAATTGTTGCGATTGCGACTGTCAGTTTAAGATCGTTAATAACCCTGCGGGACTTCTTTCGTTGCGGTCAATCCAAGCCAAAATATTATCGGATTAAAATATTAAATGCTGCTGTTAGTTCGTGAATGCGAATTTGTGCACGCATGTTTTTTTTTTTAAAATTGTGAAAACCTGATAAAATATTAAATGCTGCCTGTAACTTGAATGCGAATTGTTGCACGCATGTATTTTTTTTTTTTTGAAAAACTGAAATAATGATTA
The DNA here is from genome assembly GCA_949710035.1 of Crambus lathoniellus. Taxonomy (NCBI): domain Eukaryota; kingdom Metazoa; phylum Arthropoda; class Insecta; order Lepidoptera; family Crambidae; genus Crambus; species Crambus lathoniellus. The sequence continues at coordinate 6,693,328 of OX453307.1, read as the reverse complement.
AGTAGGTACTGGTAAGAAATTACTTAATAATTACAGTATTTATACAACGACCGATTTGGTGCAGGGGTAAACTACCTGCCTTCTGCGCCAGAGGTCTCGGGTTCGATTCCCGAACAAGACAAATATTTGTGTGCATGAACGAACAGAACATGTCTATTTGTCTTGGTCTGGGTTCTTTCTATGTATATTAAGTATGTATTTACAAACAAAAAGTATAAAAGTACTTATATATTTATCCGTTATCAAGTTCACGTAGACACAGTTTCTTAAGAAATTAACTACGGGCTTAGATAATTGGTGTGATTGTAAGAAAATATTTAAGTATTTATATTTTATTTAATGTTTAAATAACAGCATTCTTTAAACATAGGTAAGTAGGTAGGTATGTACATCTTGTGTATAAATTTTGCGTGTTCAGCACAATTGTGAATAGGTACAATACCTATTTGGTGCCATTTTAGCAGATAGACTAGCGATTTCCTCCAAGTCTAAATGCTTAATGTTATATTTGAAAACTACGGTAGGTACTCTCTTTATTTAAATTATGTATAAGATGGTGCGTTTTGATATGGAAGGTGTGCTTTTCATGCTAGGGAACTGTTCTGATTTGAACCAAAAATAATTATATTCTACGGGTGTACGGAATAAAGATTTTAAAGTGAAACTAATGTAATTTTGTTGATGATTTCTTAAAAGTTTACTATTTGAGACATCGTTTTAATTTTCCTGTAATCTTTACATAAACTTCTATCACCTAAAATAATTTCAGATTTTTCTCTTTGCAAACATCGGAGATTTATTTATTATTATTATCGGAGCGGTATTTTTTTACATTTTTCATCATAAGTCGAAAACTATGCGGTCTAAAACAAAAAGAAAAATTGTTTGAGAGTGTGCAAGCAGCGCTCTTTTATATAATACCCCATTTTAGTAGCCTCACTTCAAATTTTTAAGACCCCCTTTCAGCCCCTATTGAAAAAAATATATATAAGTAAACATTTTTATTGCTCTCTTATTTGCAAAATAGTTGTGCAAACGTCGTCTAAAACTGTTCCAAATTTCAAGTTGCCAGCATTAGTAATTCTTGGAGATATCCAGCTGTGACCGCACCATAAGGGTTCCTTTTTACCAGTTTGGTTCGGAACCCTAATAAGTATGAACGTTGACATTAGATTTCATTTGTTGTTGTTGTAGTTATTCAAGTATGGACGAAAAGAGGTACCATGATGCTGGAGGTGGCAGGATATCGATTCACTCAAGACAGAATTAAGGCTCAAAAAGCAAGATGGCGCTGTACTTCTAGATCTCGGACGAAATGCAAGGCTTCCATATGGACTAACAGCGGGGCGGTATCAAAAACAAACTTAAATCACAACCACCCTCTTTCATGTATCTATAAGTAATAATATTTTACTTGTTGGTTTATTTGCTATTAGCTTTAAAGAAAAGTGGGCTAACTACAGAAAGTGCAAAGACCGTTTTATCCCTTGTTTTTGGCTATTTCACAGGTACCTAAAACAACATTTGTAACGGTGGTGAATGAAACTCCCGTTTGATTTTCACTCAGAATTACGTTTTATTGATTGAGGCACAAATACACAACACAATGCAAGGAAAGTACACGATTATCACAATTTTACTCAACCGAAATGAAAGGGCGTGTGAGCCAAGGGGCGCGAAGTGGCGTGGTGTCGCTCATAAGACGCGTCGCTCGAGACTGGCTTTATGAATTTTACGGAAACGCATGATCGCTGCGCGGGCGCGCGCGGGGAGGGAACTACTTCCGATCCCGTGTCGCGACTAGGAACGGAGTGATTTGGCCACGTTAGGGTTGCCCTCGTTACATCCTCCCCCTCTAGCACGAATCAGCGTCCTCGCATTCGTGATAGCAAAAACATTAAAACAATAAAAAAAAATACAGGTTAGCAGGTCGGTCTGACTACCTACGCTGCTAAACACGTTCAAACTACACAAGAACAGGTGGTCGGTTTGAATACCTACTCTACACTGTTAAATGCAATAAAAACGAAACACAAAAGAACAGGTGGTCGGTCTGAATACCTACTCTACACTGTTAAACACAATAAAAATGAAACACAAAAGAACAGGTGGTCGGTCTGAATACCTACTCTGTTGAATACACAAAACAGGTCTGTCTAACTGCCTACTCTGTTGAATACACAAAACAGGTCGGTCTAACTGCCTACTCTGTTGAATACACACAACAGGTCGGTCTAACTGCCTACTCTGTTAAATGCACAAAAACAGGTCGGTCTAACTGCCTACTCTATTAAATACACAAAAACAGGTCGGTCTAACTGCCTACTCTGTTAAGCATAAACACAAAATTCAAACAAAATTACAAAAGGATCTACGTTTTTACGATATACCGCTGTGGCCTGCCTAATGCGGTTTGGCCGCGGCTGGTGTCGTTAGTGCCTTTTGTTGTATGAAACCCTCCCCCTGCATTATAACAGTTCCCAAGCAATATTCGCCTCGTCCGCTTGGCGGAAGACGGGCGGTAAGGTGTGGTTGTGCTCTTCGTCGTAACCCTCCCCCTGCATTATGACAACCCCTAGACAACATCCGTCTCGTCCGCTTGACGCAAGACGGGCGGTGAGGTGGGGACGCGGCGACAGGCTCCTGCATCTCGCTCACCTCAATATTGTAGAGTTGTATTACTTCTTTCCTACTCTGGGAAAGGCGATAAGGAGGGGACGCGGCGGTACGCTCTTGCGTCTCACACACCTTGATGGTATGGGCAGAGGAATCGGTGGCGGGCCTAGCGCCCATGAATAGGCTGAGCGTCTGCCTTTCGTCAGGCGGCGGCTTCGAGCCTTTATATTTTCCTAGGGAGAGATCAATCTCGGGCAGAACATCGGGCGTGCTCTCGAAAAAGAATCGGTGCTCCGGATCGTCGGCGAAAAACCAAGCCAGCTGTGGTAAGTCGATAACTATACCAGCTTTATCTATAAAATCTCTTCCTAATAGGGTGCGTGTGTCGCTACCGGGAAGAACTAAAAAATCAGTCTTAATCTGTCGATTACCTATATTTACAGGGATGGTCGCGTGCAACACCGATTTTTCGTGGCGCGAACCATCTGCGAGGCCAATGACCTTTTCACATGATTTAAATCTAACATTATTTTGTACCAAAATATTATACAGCTTCGCGCTCGCTACACTGTGCGACGCTCCGGTGTCAATAATGCCTGTCCCTACCTTGTCAAATACTTGGATAGCAACGGTCGGATGGCAACTAGCAACTTCCGACCGACCTGATGAAAAAATATTAAAATCGATATTTGTAGATGGACTACTGTCTAAGTTTTGACTGTGGCAACTTTTCGATGACGAATGATCAGCTGACACAATGTTAAAATCGCTTTTCGTAACTGAACTATTACCTGCGTATTTATTATTATTACACTTATAACATTTGGACCTAACGACACCAGGGACCGTACTCTGAAACGCACATCCGAAACTTCGGTTAGCCCCGTCCCTTTCACTCGATTCTGTCATGACTCGAGCGTACGAGGGACGGGTGTAACGAAGTTTCGGGTTTTGAGTTTCAGAGTAGGCCCTCAGGTTGGCCGCAGCCATAACAACGTAAACTAACGGACGGCGATGGCACCAGCGGTACATCGTTGGTCAACGGTTCACTGTTATTATTTACATTAAAATCGTTACTTTGACTAACCTTATTTCTACATTCGCTAGCAATATGACCATAATGTTTGCAATATGCACATCGAACACGAGAACGCTGTTTCGATTGACTGTCGGGGGAGTTCGGCGCGTGCGACTCAAAAGTTCGCTCGCGCTCGGAGCGCTCGGGCTTATGAATGGGAGTACTTACGGTCTCCTGCAGCTCTACCAGTGCGTCCTCCACGTCCCTCGCTCTTTCCACTAAATCGTTAACACTTACAATTGCTTCCCGACATAACCTTTTGCGGATTTTCCTACTTAGGGAACTATAGATAATGTCCAATAATATGTGTTCCGGCACTACATACGGTAACCTCGCGAACGTTGCACGCACTTTATTGATATACACATCGGCACGTTCACTATTGTGTTCACTTTTTGCGATTTCCCTCCACACTCTGTATGGTGGTTTCCGCGCGCCGTACATCGCGCGCAGGCGCTCCAGGGCTTCGTTCCAGGTGCGGACGCCGGCCCGCGCGCCACGCCACCATACTGCTGCGTCGCCTTCGAGGAGCATGGGGAGGCCACGGAGGGCGTGTTCGTCGGACACGTCGGCACATTCTTTATATACTTCGACGGTATCAATAAATGATTCTAAAACTTCGGCATCTCGTGAGCCGTTAAATCTGGCGGTGCATTTCGCAAAGTTTCCGGCGGCGGGGGTGAATGTCGGCGTCGACGTCGAACCCGGTCGGAGAATTTTGAGGGTCTCCATCAGGGACCTGTTGGTTTCTTCTTGCGCTCTGGTGAACGTATCGACTACTGCTGCTAGCATCCGCTCCATACCGGTCGCATGCGCCGGGTCGAACATCGACGCATCGGGCTGCGAAGCTGCGGTGGCGGTTGTACCAGCGGCGCCGGCGACGCTGTGTCGCGGGGCTGCGGTGTCGGTGTAGTTGGCGGCGGCCGCATGGCCGGCGGCGCCAGCGGGGGCCACGTGACTGGCGGCGGCGGCGGCGGCGTGGCCGACGGCTGCGAAGACTTCGCCGGCTTCTTCATCGCTGCTCGTGCCGCTGCCATCATTGGCGTGTTGCTGAGCACGTGTTTTCCTCGGCGGCATCGCGTTCGCGTTTCACGAATCACGGAGTGTGTTGAAAAAAAAAATGGCGGTTCGGCCTCTAGTTGGGCAGCCAGTGTAACGGTGGTGAATGAAACTCCCGTTTGATTTTCACTCAGAATTACGTTTTATTGATTGAGGCACAAATACACAACACAATGCAAGGAAAGTACACGATTATCACAATTTTACTCAACCGAAATGAAAGGGCGTGTGAGCCAAGGGGCGCGAAGTGGCGTGGTGTCGCTCATAAGACGCGTCGCTCGAGACTGGCTTTATGAATTTTACGGAAACGCATGATCGCTGCGCGGGCGCGCGCGGGGAGGGAACTACTTCCGATCCCGTGTCGCGACTAGGAACGGAGTGATTTGGCCACGTTAGGGTTGCCCTCGTTACACATTGTATTTCTTTTTACAAACCTATATTTTGATAAGTACTTTTTGAAGCTTGATTTGATAGTTAGCAATCAAATCGCATTAAAAGATTTTTATGACAAAATACGACTGTAATCTTTATTGTGAATAATAAAATAATATAAATATAAATTTCGAGTTTAGAGGTGTAGGGGAAAGGTGTCTAAAATGATCCCCCTAAGGGAAATCGGTTACTGTTTCCAAAATATTATAGTAAGAGCAAATATTGAAAAGGTTTTGGGTAAGTCATTTAAGTGTTGTTATACTGGCATGCCATTATTGCAGTTTGATGTTATATCTTTAGATTTATTAGAGATTTTCTAAACCTCTACTAAAGGATCATTTTGTACACCCTGGGTGTCTAAAACGATCCCATACTATCTTGTTTGGTTAACCCATACATTTTTGGTTCAATATATTTTATGTGCTCAACGAGTTCTCTCTCATGCTTAGGTGTAAACACCGTTTGTTTACTGCCCAAAGTCTTAACTGCACCAACTGCGTTCTTGTTTTTAGCATCATTACAGGTACAGAAAACTGTTTTGTCGTACAGAAAACTCACTCCCAGTTTTGTCGGTAGGTTTTTCTTTGAAGTACGTGGCATGATCTGTAAAAAGTACAAATACTTAGATAGGTATACAAAAAAAAACATGACTAATTTTAAATTGTTTTTCAAGTATGGTAAAGTTATTCCTGGGATCGTTTTATACCCACTAAAGGGGATCGATTTACCCCGAATGTTAAATTTACAAAAGTTGTCGAAGTAAGACCTCAAAACATTATCTTGTTGAGATCAAAACGAGTTTCAAGTGTTATTGAATATCAATAAAAACTAACAGGAAAACTTTCATTCACATATCCACAAAAGACTTTTAACAATTTAACTTTGATTGCAGGCTTATCTGGATCGAAGACAGATTTTCAATTTTTTGCAATAAATCGACGCACTGTACTCACACCGCCATGACACTTTATTGGGCTACAGGGAAGACGATAGCCAACAAATAGCAAAGTTGGCACTAGTATTTTCGTTGAAACTGTAGGGAATCATTTTACCTCGAGGGATCATTTAGTACACCTTTCCCCTACATATATAAAACTTTTGCGTTACTGACTGACTGACAGACATCGCACAGCCGAAAATACTGGGCGCAAGAAGCTGAAATTAGACATGTATGTTCCTTGGGGAGTGTAGGGTAGGTAGCAGTAAGAGAGGATTTTTGGAAACTCCCTCTCTAAGGGGGTAAAAAGGGGTTCAAAGTTTGAATGAAACTTTTATGAACTCTATTGCACGGAGACGAAATCGCGAGAGGAGCGCTAATAGTAAAGTAATATATTATTGAAGAGAATTTAATGCTCTACAGCCCTATGGCCAGCATTTAGCTTTTCGGTGCATCGTTGAAAGTAATATATGGTCAAAAGGTGAAATGTGAAGCAAAAATATTTTTTCCATAATTACAGACTTTCAAGAGCGGACATCTTGAAAACTATATAAGATATCGAAAAACTTGACTAAATAGATTTTGTAGCAAATTTAATCAGCTTTCATTTTGCACATAGTGAGCATGTTACTGGGACGCATAGTTTCTGAGATATAATATAGAAACCAAAAAATGAGACCATCAAACACACGATGACATGTGATAAATGCTTGAAAAATTTAAGGTTTGGATTCAACATCAAATTTCGATCATGAGTTTACTCAACCTAAAGCATTAAATATAAAATAGATGTTGTAAATTGATTTAAGTAGACCGAAAATAATTTATTATATACAATTCTCATGATTACTTTTTGTCAGTATTAAGAAGGTATGTCGGGTCATGAGTACAGACAGATGTTTTGTCCTCGAGTCCGTACTATTGACCTGTGATGTGATGCCTGTGTGTAGTTACGACATGGCGCAGGCGCCGCCTGGCGGTGTTGTACTAGTCCTAGGAGTGGCGCGGTGGCTGGCGGAGAAGATCACTTTATTTTACTGAACAAGTCTTCAAGGAATTGTACTGCGTTTTCTTCCATACCAGATGTATGGAACCTTTAGGTTGTTCTTTTGTAAAGAAATCGAGAGTTGTTCCTAGCCTTATTACTGCCTTCTATTATTTCTGTCCATATACACGCCCTGACTATATCTGAGCTGGCCTCTGACAACCTTTGAGTCGACATATTTTTTATGAATTAATTTCACTTCGTTTTGGTTTTAGTCAGGAAATTTTGTTTTTAAGTTTACTTAATTTATCTTTTTATTATGTTCTTGTCGTCTAGGTATTATTTTTAAAGTAGGTATATGAAATGTGATACCTACAGTTGAGAGTTTATCTTCCAGTGATCCATTTGCGTTCGTCTCGTGGAACCCACATGTTGGTCTGCGCAGGTAACAAGTTCTGGAAGGGGTACGTGTGGAACTGTGGAGGGACCGCATCAGGTGGCATTGCTCCAAAAAGTTGACCACCAAGTGCAAGGCCTTCATCACTACCATCAAGGGCCTCATCGTCAGAAAAAGCCTCGACCACAACCACTGAATCGGCCTTTTTAAATACTCTAACTTGATTAAGCTTAGCTAACAAGGGCCATATTATTTAGCAACCAACAATTAAGTAATTCATGATGGATTGTATAATTAGAGTAGGTATGACAATAATATGTAAGCTCTTCAATTAGCATGAAGTGAGATAAGCCTTTGATTTTTCATAATTATTTGTGGGCTCAGTGTCTTTTGTTTAAATGTAAGTAGTTGACGCACCGCGGACGTAAACTTATTTCATGACGTTCTAATCATATACCTAATAATTGTTTATTATAAGTCTTTATTATTAATATTGTCGATATTATCATGTTTTTTTTTTATACTGGCACAGCATTTCGAGTAAGCCCAAACTGTCTAATTACTACTATCGCTGTTCTTGTTTCTTTTTAGGAAATATAACGGCAAATCAAATAGCGTTAGGCTGTGTTATTTTAGGTTAGAACTGGTGTCGGTATTGTTAGCAGTAGTTTTCATTTTTTTGTCAATTTATTGCATGCATATTTATAATTAAATGTTTCTAATCCATTTTTGCGTTTTACTTTAAACATAAACCGAAATGTTATGTACCTAGTCAATTTTTATCTTCAAGGCGTTAGGCAAACCTAAGGCAATCTGAATAAATTATTTCCATGATAAAGATACTCACGGACCCCACAGATGCCTTACAGTAACAAAGTTTAAATTATACTATTGGCGTAAAGGATCGCGATTTTGTTGACTTAATAAGAACGCAGTTAAGTATAAAGATATTTTGCATGTTCATAATAGGGCTCAGACCATTGAATAATGTTTCATTTCATATACGTATATTGTTTTTTTCAACTACTTATGTGACATAAGTAGTTGAAAAAATCAATAATGGCGGTATTACACGGTTCACTTCTGGCTTTCGATTTGGATGAAGCAACCAAATTGATTATTGTAAACGTAAAACTGAACCATTCAATGGCAACGTTCAACCACATTCAATCGTGTTGAAAGAATTGAACTTGCTCAATATTTTCACTTTAGCGTTCAGCACCGTACTAATATATATTCTGTGGTTCAGCGTTCAGCGTTCAATGCAATTGAACGAATGTTAAACGTGTAAACATAAGAATTGAATGATTCACTAGTTGTTCATTCTCAATGTGTTACCTGATTGTAGACATTTTCATGCAATGTGAATTGAATGGTTCACTTTATAATTTAGACAGTTAATTTTTAAAGATACGTAAACAGATGTATTTTTCACTTCTGCTTCGCGCCTTTCAACCAAAGTGAGTCAATTTGGTAGAACCGTGTAATATCGTCACACGAAACATTGTAGTGTGTGGCGGGAAGCTAATTATTCGTCAAACAAAACTAGAAACTAGCTTAGGTTGTGTTGCGGTTGAAAATTCAATAAGTAAAGGTCACAGCAGACTTATCAACTCGTAAACGTATCAACTCGAGCGGTTCAGTATTCTTTGTATCAAATCCCCTACTGTAACGCACACTACCTAATCGGAATCGTAACGTAATCGCCTCGCCTCGGGATCAGCTCACCGCTTTGCGGGTCGCTCAACTTGCTATCCCCGCGCTTGAGGATGCTTACGGCTAGTCGTCCACGCGCTCACGTCTCTCCGTACCCGAGCTTACGGCTCTACGCACAGTGGTCTGAAAATGAAAATTAACTAACCACATTTAAAAAAATCAGACTGAAATTCCGAGATTTGATCCCATGTCCACCTTTTTTCGATATGGAACCACTGTGCGGCGAGCCGTAAGCGCGGCGCCTAGGTGAGACGCCGCACAGACGTCTGAAAATTATGTTTCATATACATAGGATTTTTTTATATTCAACTTCGTTTTTCCTTAAACTTTTTTAACTTGTATTAGTCTGCTGTTCATTATATTAATAAATATAGAAAATCCTTTTGGTTTCGCGTATTTATTACTGACAAATATATTTTTTTACATATGCAATGTATGGAAGGAAACTTATGAAGTTGATTTTCTTAAAACTCTTTGGAACTGTCAAGCTACAACTTACATGATATTACTAATCGACCAAAGGAGAACTTACTTTTACAAATACCATAACCACACGCGTCCCCGTTTAGTACATATAATGCAATAAAATTAACTATATAACTGCCCTTTTCACTTCTGCCGGCACACCCGGATTGCAACCCGTTTTTTTTCTTCCAGCTCCCGTGTTTTTGCAGTCCCGGGGCGGCCGGTATCCGGTCATCCAGATCGGGCAGTACCGGTTCAACAGGTGGGCCGGGAGCCAGGGGCCCCGCGCGCGCTGGATCTGCGTCAAGAGCCGCTCCGGCTGCCGATCTACCATCGTCACCGTCGACAATGTCATAGTCAAGCAGAATCCTCATAATCATTGAAGATTAGTTATGGCAAATGTTTGGCTTGGTTGTAAATGGTTTTAGATCAAATTTATTGACAGAGGTAGGTATAGTGAAAATTGAGAACAATTCAATTCAATTCATTTATTCTGAACAATTTACATTGTGTTGAATATTTAAAAACAAAGCAATTTAAAAAGCAAACAGAAATTTCTTAAACTAAGTTTACACAATATAAAAAGAAAAGGTACAAATATAAAATTATGTCAGATTTAAATAAAATAAAATTATTGAAATAAATGTCACGCATGATAAATGTAAATGTCAATTAAAATAAGTAATCATAATGTCAACCTGATTGAAAATGTATTAATGTCCAAATAATTTAAAATAATAATAGTATAGAAAATAAAATTAATCAAACACATTTCATTAACTCATTTATGATTATTATCATTAATAAATTCATCTACTGTATAGTAACATTTTTCCAATAAAAACAACTTCAACTTCGATGTAAAACTACTCTTATATAATAAAATCTTCAACTCTTTCGGTAATCTATTAAATATTAGTATTGACTGATAATATGTACTTTGTTTAACTATATCTAACCTGGGTATTAATTTATTTTTAAAGTTTTTCCTTCTTGTCTTTTCTCTAATGTTCCGTTCATCTTCAGATTCGTATGCGATTACATGCTTAGCGAAATTCGTCAACGTAATATATATCGTAATATATACAAGCTAGGAACGGTCAAGATTTCAAGTTTTTTGAAATGCTCCCTACATGATTCTTGTTGTCTTATGCGAACCATTGTACGTATAGCCCTTTTTTTGTAGAACAAAAGCTTTATCTATATATATAAAAATGAATCCCTATTTCCCTTGGTCACGACATCACGCGTGAACGGCTGGACCGATTTGGCAAATTTTGGTCTTGAAATGTTCGTGGAAGTCCAAGGAAGGTTTTAACGGTGAGAAAATAGGGGAAGGAGGGGTAAGTAGGGGTAGAGTAGAAGTAGGGTAGGGTAAAGGTAGGGTAGGTTAGGGATAGGGGTAGGGGTAGGGGTAGGGGTAGGGTAAGGATAAAGTAGGGTAGGGGTAGGGTAGGGTAGGGTAGGGGTAGGGTAGAGTAGGAGTAGGGTAGGTAGGGGTAGGGTAGGGTAGGGTAGGGGTAGGGGTAGGGTAGGGGTAGTGTAGGGTAGGGTAGGGTAGGGGTAGGGGCAGGGTAGGGGTAGGGTAGGGTAGGGGTAGCGTAAGGTTGGATAGGGGTAGGGTAGGAGTAGGGTAGGGGTAGGGAAGGGTAGGGGGAGGGTAGGGTAGGGGTAGAGTACGGGTAGTGTAGGGTAGAGTAGGGGGGTAGGGCCACGGGAACGAAGTCGCGCTGGGTCAGCTAGTGTATATTATAATTGTAACTCTTTCCCCAAAATAATATACTATAGCGCAGTGTTGATTCAACCAATGCGTAGTATACCAATTTGAGGTGCTTTAAATCTGCTTCATCACGTAAGCTTCTTAATACATAGCAAGCAGAACTAATTTTTTTTTCAACGCATTTTTTTTCAATTGCATTGTAATACGCCATAATTGCTCTAAAATAGTTAATTGCCAAACAGTTTATTAAGTATATCTTCAACGTAGATAGTAAAATCTTGCATGAATTCAACGATGTGTTTATGTTTAATTTGGTGTGATTATGATTCTATTGAGATTCTATTTTAAAATGCTGTACCTATACATAGGTTTATGAATTATTGTCACCAACTTGTCGGTGAGTGCTCACAGACTTATACATATTATTATACACTTGTATTTTAAAGGAGCTTGCACTTTGCATGTAGGAAGAATCGAGTAGCCATCTGCATTATTCCTAAGGGGACACAGGCTATATTTATCCCAATATGTTCATGGGAAGGGAAACTACCGAAGCAAAACTACGCGGCGCTGATAGTGTACTATGAAAAGTAACACAAAATAACTCTATAATCATTAGAGTTTTTTTTTAGATTTAGATATATTTTAATGGTAGATAAGTACCAGTAATTTGCATTGGTTTTAACTTTTTTTTGATAAGGTTCCCTATATGATTTTGATTAAGTATAGATTTTCATAAGTGAAAGTGAAAGTGAAAGTGAAAAATTTATTTTGACGCACACAACGAGTACACAAAACAATAACATATTCTTATTAGACGGCTATATAATCTTAATTTGTTGTTCTTTAACTCCTAAATTTTGTTCTTCCTAGGAGATGGAATGCGCACGTTGCCTTTCAAAATAATGAACGGGTCGGGCCAGATGGCTGAGGTGAAGCTGGAGATGACCATGTCCCGGTACGGCAAGCCGGTGCTCCAGTGCAACGGCTTCCGGTTCAACAAGAAGATCGCGGCCGGCGCCCGTGCGCGCTGGGTCTGCTCTAAGGTGTCTTACGGCTGCAGAGCTAAGGTCATCACTGTTTACGATAACGTCATCCAGTATGATAATGACCATAACCACACTCGAAGTGCTGGTCCATAGAAAGCTTACCTAGAATTGTCATGTTAAAACTGGATATTTATTAGGTACCTACATTAAGGTGACGAAAATAGTAAGATGTAAGTACAACAAAAATTAAAGAAATAAGTAGCGATCACCTCAACACTTACAAACCTTTATTATTAGCTTAGATAAATTCAACACTGGACTATAATTAGTATTAGTTTTTCAGACGGAACAATTGTTAGGTACCTATATTATATGATGTCTCTGTTAGTACATGCACCTAAGACTTATTTAACAAATTGTCACGTTAAGTTTTTGTATTTTGATAGAAGAAAAAATATTGTGTTCGTTCATAAATAATTTGATAAAATTATATTACAATACTCTTACTCAACTGTTATTTTATTTACATGTTTCTGTTGCGAATGACTGTATTCTATCTGATTAAGTAATAATACTTATAAGGAGTTTTATAAAAATCTGTCTGTGGTTTTTTTCAGGTTACCCTATATTTATACCTTCAAATCAAGGTAATATGCTGCTTCGATGGGGCAGTAAGATATAAGGCAGAACATCGCGCGAGATGATGCGCAGTACCTGCACAATTTAGTAGAGGGATGCGGTTGGAAGAGATGAGGGCGCGGAGTAGTCTACTGCGCAGTTGTCTCTGCAACTTCACGGGCTCCATTATTATTAGCCTCGTGGACCTAATCGTTAAAAAAAATGTTATGTACATCCTTACTTACCTAAAATGGTGTTAATTCTTCATGCTGGAACCTAAATCTATATCTGAAACTAGATATCCAATCATTTAACTTCGTTTAATGAAGACATTCGAAGTAAAAAAGTTGAATAAATTAGCCATTATATTTTAATAGCGACCCTGTACCTGTAATAAATTAAATATAATATTTTTTGTTAGAAATGCCTAATTATTGCCTTGATTTTATTAAATACCTACTAGCTTTCCGCCCGCGGCTTCGCCCGCGTGGACTAAACGGCGTTATCCCGCGGGAATGTGAAGTTTTTCCGGGATAAAAAGTAGCCTATGTTCCTCTCCAGACTACAAAGTATCCGTGTCCCATATTTTAGCCAAATCCGTTCTGCCGTTTTGGCGTGATTGAGTAACAAACATCCAAACATCTAAACTTTCACATTTATAATATTAAATAATATATTAATAAAGCGGCCGCCCGCGGTTTCACCCGCGTGGTTCCCGTTCCCGTGGGAATATCGGGATAAAAAGTACATATAAACCTTGCTCTTGAATCACTCTATCTATTAAAAAAATCGCATCAAAATCCGTTGCGTAGTTTCAAAGATTAAGGCATACAAAGGGACATAGGGACAGAGAAAGCGACTTTGTTTTATACTATGTAGTGATAGTGATATTAAAGAGGAAGAGGATAAGTAGGATTTTCAATTTAATCGTCCTTCTTCTTCTACATCTATTCTATTTGTCTGTAATGTATTCATCGTTTTTATAAGTATAAGCACGGTATTTTTTTGACGACCGATTTGGCGCAGGGGTAAGGCTACCCACCTTCTGCGCCAGTGGTCTCGCCTCGGGTTCGATTCCCGAACAAGACAAATATTTGTGTGCATGAACATGTCTATTTGTCTTGGTCTGGGTGTTTACTATGTAAGTATATTAAGTATGTATTTACAAACAAAAAGTATTTAAGTATATATTTATCCGTTATCAAGTTTTCCATGATACAGTTTCTTAATGAAATCAAAATGGGCTTAGATAATTGGTGTGAATGTAAGAAGTTATTTATTTATTTATTATTTATTTTTAACATCTGTTGCATGCTTAACTCTCAAATACTTACCAGTACAATACCCAATCTACAAAACGTTTTTGTTTCTGTTTAGATGTAGCATCGATGCGACCGACTTTCATAATGTCTTGCAGAGGAAAGAAAAACATTGCCATCGGGAGGTACAGGTTCTGCCTGAACCGCTCCCAGGGGAACACGGGCTACTGGCTGTGCAACCGCTAGGCGCAGGGCTGCCGGTGCAACATAGTCACCGAAGGCAACGTGATCACCATGCTGAAGAATAAACACAACCATTGAGGCAGTATCGTAGCGTCATTTTTAGATTATGGCTATGACTACTAGCTATTATCATGCCAACATGAATAATTATCGTAAACTATTCTCAAATTAATAACTGTCGATATTCGTAAGATCGTCGGTGACACGGGTGACACGTAGCCCAGGCACGTTCATGACAGTAAAATAGAGACTAAATATTAAGGGGGGTTATCTTACAAGTAGTAGTTCTGAATTTTTTATATGTTGTCTAGGATGGTTAGTGAGTATTAAAAATGCAAATTGTACAATTCCTCGCCCTCCGCCCCCGCCGCCATATTGAGAAAATCGGCAGTTTTTTCTGATTTTTGCTTATATCTTCGTTTAGGAGCATTTGAAGGGTACAGGGGCAAAACAAGAAATGTCACAAACAGGTTTTTGTTTTTTATTTTTTTTTTATTTTTGTCTTGCATAATTATTTTTTATTAATTTACTGATAGGAACCTAAGTTTACTTTACAAAGATCGGCTGTAAATACAAATAAACTTTTGACAAATGTTCACAAATATACTTTTCACTTCTCATGCTCGTAAAGTTCGTGTTTATGTTGGGTATAGGCTGCATAAAATCGCTTTTTATGCTCTAGTGCATAAAGTAAAATCTTCGTCTAAGTCTCAGACTTAAAGACAAAGATCGTCAAGTAAACAGCCACACACGCAATTAAACTTCGTAAAATAAACTTATTATTTCATTCTATTTCTTCAATTTTGTACATAATCCATGTTAAATTACTAAATTAATAAAACTAGGCAAAATTAATGAGTCTTCTAAGAAATAAGTATTTCAAGAGCATTATGGACTACGATCTAATGCTAAAGTCACTGTGCTACCAATGCCACGTATAAAAAAAAGAAAAAGAAAGTCTTCCCGCCAATATGGCGAAGTCTTTATTTTTTCTTTTTTGCAATATTGGTATTTATTTTCCTCACACTCTAAGTGAAAAGCAGAGTGTATAACTTGTACATAAAACCCATTTTACCCTCGAATTAACTATCCACCCTCGCCTACGGCTCGGATGGATATATACATCTCGGGTAAAATAGTACGTTTTATGCACTTGTTGTACAATCTACTATACATTAAAATGTAAATTACACAAAAATCTGTTTTGTGACATTCCTTGTTTTGCCCCTGTACCCTTCATTTGAGCCAGAAACGATTGTTGACAATGTTGTAGAGAATAACATTTCCGATAATGAACGCTTTAAATTTTGTTTCTAGGACAGTTACCTACGCAGATATTCACTTTTAAAACAATGATTTTCCAGAAATTTGTCGAACTGTCGTCTGTGCAAAATTCAAAACTTGTAAGCTAAAACCACTTTTAGTTTGTTGTATAATGTAGAGCATATTTCAGTCTGTTGTATATGTCTACACTTATGTTTTACTTTCCAATTAGTCTTTTAGGGAAATTATGGGTTAAAAAACTTTTTTACAGTAACCTGAGATTATAACACTGAACTAAAATAAAATTTTCAAATAAATACTTCTACAAAAGCAGACGTGTTTTAAAAAAATCGGCCAAGTGCGAGTCGGACTCGCTCATGAAGGGTTCCGTACCCACTTAACGTACCGATTACGTACAGCTAGCAAAAATACCACTGTCATTTTTTGCCAGAAAAAAATATCTTTGTTTTTCATAGTATTCGTATGAATGACAAAGTTATATTTGCGGTTTTCGAAAATGTGTTATATCTCAAAGACTTGTAAAGCCTACTTGGCTGTGATAGTTTTCCTTTTAACTTCGTCATATTTACTACTAACGTGAATTTTTTCACGTATCCAGAAACAACCATTTGGCTGGTGGGGGGGGGACACTTGACTCTAACAAAATTTTGCACTTTAAAGCTTAATAATTCACAAACAGATGCCTCAATCAAAAAACTGTCTTCACGAACCCACAACGTTTTTGAAATTGCTATCCACCGACATCCCACACTATGTGGTAGACAAGAAAAAAATATTACATACCCACTTCACATGTAAGGGAGGTAATCTAAAAAAAAATATTTTTCAAAATTTTACTTTACCACTTTGTTAACGTGGTAAATATGTACATTCATGCTAAATTACAGCTTTCTAGTACTAAGAGTCTATGAGCTAGACTGGGGTCAGACGGACGGACGGACGGACGGACAGACGGACAGACGGACATGGCGAAACTATAAGGGTTCCTTGTTGACTACGGAACCCTAAAAAGGACAAAAAAGAGAAAGTGCGTTGGATGCTACCAAAAAATATTTTGAAGCCACGTAGCTGATTAAAACGCTAAAAATGTGTTAACTGAATGTTTAAACTGCAGCAGATGTTGTTGCTTAAACTGTTTCAATGAAATGATTTATCTATATCTTTTATCTAAATACACGAATAAATAAAACAATCGTTTGTGTGCGTAAGAGAGACTAATTTATACAAAAGGTGTTTACATCCAGCCCGCATTACTTACAATTTAGGTTACTTGTAGTAACAATATTGAAGAAATGTTAGTTAATAGACGGACACAGTATCGTCATCATCATCAGCCTTCAGTAGTCCACTGCTGGACATAGGCCTCCTCCTTTGAGCGCCACAAAGAGCGGCTGTTAGCGACTTGCAGCCAACGGCTGCCCGCAACCTTCACTAGGTCATCTGTCCATGCTTCGTCGACCAGTTCGTGATCGCCCCTCGAGAACTTTTCTTCTCCAACGGCTATTAGTTCTGCGAGCGATGTGGTCTGCCCATGCCACTTCAACTTAAGGCGCTACTCGGAAAAAGTATGGGCTCTTTGATATAAAACTATAGGACGGTTAGAGTTGTTATAAATCTGGTAATAAGATATATATTTCTTCATACCTTTATCTAGAATCGTATAGTTTCAGAAACACGATTTTATGATTTTGGCTCGACACTTTTTATTTTCGAAAATACCTCTAAAAAATAAGTTATATCAAGATTATTCTTAAATGGGGATACATATACTATTGAAAGTTGGTTTAATTAGTGGACATCAATAATATTTAGGATCGTATAGAAGCTTTTTTTTAAAATCGCTATAGTTTTTGAATACGAAGTGATTTTGTGTTTTTTTTTGCGTAATCGGCAAAATCGGTCTCACTCCCGCGCGCGTCGTTTTGTCATTGCTATCTCGCTTTAGCATAATTTTTCCGAGCATCGCCTTAACGACTCTGCGAACTACGTCGGTAACCTTGGTCCTTCAGTGGATATCCTCATTACGGATCTTATCGCGCAAGGAAACGCCGAGCATAGCTCTCTCCGTTGCTCGTTGAGTGACTTTGAGCTTATTTAAAAGGCCAGCAGTTAGGTACCTATATTACTCTAACAGCAGAAAGTACTTAAGGCTATTAGTTCTATTGTTACGTAAAGACAGGCGCTACAAAATATTTATATATTTAGGTGTTTAGCTTTGAATCCCGAGCATATAGTTGTAGAAACAGTGTTTGTATTGTAGTTAATAGTTTTTTTTGTTTAACAATCGTGTTATTCACCAATTTCAGAGATGTGGTTCACGGAGTCCAAGCGAGGCAAGCCCGTCCTCATCCTGGGTGGGTACCGGTACAACCGCTACAGCCGCAGCAAGGGTCCCAAGGCCCTGTTCCTCTGCAGCAGATGGTCGAGTCGGGATAGCTGCCGAGCGTCTGTCACCATGATCGGCGAGCAGATCATCAAGTACAGGAATGTCCATAACCACTGATTTTACGACAGACTAAAAGACGTGAAAATATGGTTCACGGAGTCAAGCAAGGCTAGCTAAGTTAATGGTACTACCGCCACAACAGCAGTATTATCATGGTTTAATACTGGAAATGTTTTCACCGTAACCACAAATTTATCGACTAAAGCCCCTGGAGAAGCATTATTATTTTTTCGATTTGTTGCTATTGTTTACGCTTTGATGTAGTAAGAAGTTATTTACGTTGCGTTTGGGGTGCTGGGGTAGAAGTAGTAGGTTTAAAATAATGTTATTTTAACTTTTTTGAATTATCGTTTCTATTAAAAAAAACGCGATCTGTCTTCCAAGTATATCCTAGATACTTACTTGGAAGACGGATAGCATATTTTTAATAGAAACGTTAATGCAAAAAAATGAAAAATAATAACAACGTCTCGAACCGTGATCCAGATAGGATACTGGTTCTACGAGCAGCGCCGCTGCCAGGGCACCAGCCTGAAGGTCTGCTGGCCCTGCAGCAAGACAAGCCCCCCTACCGCCTAAGCACCGTCTCGGCTTGAAGCCGATTACGACGCATCGTGCCATCCTTGTCATGCCATACCAAATGTGTTACGACATGACAAGGATGGCACGGTTCCAAGCCGACGGTGCTTAGGCGGTAGCCCCCAGGTCCTGCGGATGTAAAGCCTACTTACATACTGTTGGTGGTGAAATTGTTGCCTTGCAAAATTCTCATAATCATCACTGAAGCTCATGATTTGAAAGATGTGATAAATACAGATTTCTAACCTTGTTTGTTGTATGATTATTTGTAAAATCCTATCGCAACACCACCATCATTGATCAAATGTGATGTGTCGATATGGGATGACCAATTATTAAGATAAGCATTGTACGTTTAAATCAACGTTATTCTTAATTATTCAGGGTTGGTCTTTGAAAGCGATCCACGGTAAGTTTGGTATGGTGGATATAGGTTTACTAAGAATCAGGTGTCTGGAGACAGGGTGTGGTGGGTCTGCAGCCGTAGAGCTGGAATAAAGTGCACAGAGTCCTTGACCACAGTGGCTGGCGAGCTCCTCAAGGCTCGAGGCTATCATATTCACTGAAAATGCTAGACAGATTATAGAACTCTTAATCTACAAAAGATCTGTAAACGGTGCGTCTCGTTAGAATCGATGCTCAAAGCCCAAGTATGAGGGCCACAATAAAAAAATATAATTATGTTTTACATTTTTGCGTTCTCTATGTAGTTATTGTTTGTTACATAATTTAAAGTTTTAAGTGCCCTAATTTAGCAAAATTATCAATGGCCAACGGTCCCCGACAGGTCCCCGACGATTGAGGAATTTACGTCTACAGAAAGAAATCAGTTTGTCCGTACACAATTTAATTAAGAATTAAGTTTTTTTTAAATTATTTTTTTTTGCAATATGAATTTTAGTTAATAACAGTATTAGTTTATAAAATTAATATTATTATAGGTAGCTATACTAAAATTTTAAAAATTTTACTAGCTGCTTTAAAATTACATTTGAGTAATGAATACGTACGTTACTGTTTTCTTAAATTTTAAGACTCGACGATGTCGGTAAGTAAAGTACCTACTAACCTATATTTTCTTTCAGAGTTAAAACCAACCTTCGGCAGGTATAGACGTGGAAAGCCCGTGATCGATCTGGGAGGGCACCGGTACAACAAGAGGACGGAGGTCAAAGGGCTCGTTCAAGGAGAGGCGGCGCGTCACGCGCCAAAGCGGCAGACGCGGCGGAAGCCGCGGCGGCGGCCGCGAGGGCGGCCGCGACGGCGGTCGCGGCGGCGGCCTCCGCGTTATGTCAAATCAAATTGGAAAAATTTGATTTGACATAACACGGCTAACGTCGCGGCCGCCATCCGGTAGCCGTCGCGGCCGCCGCGCCGCGTCTGCCGCGTATAGTCAAGAGGATGAGTCAGACTTGCAGCGCCCAGCTGGTGACCTTCAACGACGATGTGGTGGAGATTAGAAATTGCCATAACCACTGTTAGGGATACGGCATAAGGACTATCTTTCATTGAATAAATATAACAAACAATTTGCGAAGGTGGATGGAATCGTATATCAGCAATCGAAGTCAAGCAGTTGCACTCAAGGGTTATAGATCGAGATTCCTAAATATCATTTCAGGCGTTCCACAGTGGTCTTACCTGGGTCCTTTACTGTTCTCCTTGTATGTTAAGGCGCTACTCGGAAAAATATGGACTTTTTGATTTAAAACTATAGGACGGTTACAGTTGTTACAAATCTGGTAATAAGATATATATTTCTTCATACCTTTATCTAGAATCGTATAGTTTCAAAAACCCGATTTTATGATTTTGCCTCGACACTTTTTCTTTTCGAAAAGACCTCTAAAAAATATGTAGTTTAAAAAACTATAAAAACACACTTTTATAGGAACAGACTAACCACTGGCTTCCTCCCTGCTCTATCATCAGACCCTCACCATTAAGTGTAGCGAATAGGTCTCATCAGAACAAAACAAATGAGCCTAAACTCGAAGAGTTTCCTAGCAGCCATTGAAGAGTTCTATTGCCCACCTCTTGACTCCATCATCAGATCAGCTCGAAGGTAGCAAATTATTGTATTGTCATCGGATTCATATAGACTTGCAAAGTTTAAAATCAATACAACAATCAGAAGTAGGTTAAAATTGAATTCCAAGATTTTCTTACATTGTGACTTAGTTACAAGTGAAGCTAATAAAAGTGTGGTAAAAATACGAAAAGCGAAGATTATTCTTAAATGGGGTTACTTACACTATTGGAAATTGGTTTAATTAGTGGACACCAATAATATTGAGGATCGTATAGAAGCATTTTTTTAAAAATCGCTGTAGTTTTTGAATACGAAGTGATTTTGTGTTTTTTTTGCCTAATCTGCAAAATCGGTCTCGCTCCCGCGCGCGTCGTTTTCTCATTGCTATCTTGCTTCAGCACATTTTTTCCGAGTATCGCCTTAACAATATCAGCGATTGTTTTCGTAGGTCACAGTATCTCATGTACCTACGCAGATGATCAAAGATTTATAGAATAGTTCGAAGTCATGCTGATTGTGAAGACTTGCAACAGGACTTGAAGTTGTTTGAGCGTTTTTGTATAGATAATTATTTGCAATTAAACTAAGATAAATGTTATGTAATAACATTTACTCGTAAAAACAATTCCATCTACTTTGATTATAAGATCTCAGGTTTAAAGATAACACGTGTAAATTCCATCCGCGATCTTGGCATCACTTTGGATTCAAAGTTACATTTCAATATACATATTATTATATCCTTGGGGGAGGCCTATGCCCAGCAGTGGGCGTCGTTCGGCTGACATGATGATGATGATGATACATATTGATTATATAGTAGCTAAAGCTAAAACTTTTTACCGACGAATATCAAAGCAATGCTTGTGCAAACCTTAATATTTCCTATAATCGACTATGGTGATGTGTGCTACCTCGACCTGAATGCAGATCTACTCAATAAGCTCGACCGTCTTCTGAATAACTGCATTCGATTCGTCTACAATCTCCGTAAGTATGATCACGTGTCCACGCATCGATCCCTTCTTAAATGGTTGCCGATTAGACGGCGCAGAAGTATGCGGGCATTGACCACTCTTTATTCTCTCTTAAACTCTCCTAATGCTCCCCCTTATCTAACTTCACATTTCCAGTACTTGTGTACTACTCATGATAAAAGCCTTCGTTCTTCGTCTAATCTGTTACTTAGCTGTCCCTCTCATCAATCTGATATTATTCATTCTTCTTTCTTCATTTACCCAATTCTTTTGTGGAATGCGCTTCCTTTAGACATCAGAAGGTCCACCAGTCGGTTTTCGTTTAAAACTAAGTTACGAAAATTTCTCACTGAGCAAGCAGCTAACTCTTAAATCTTGATCGTCGTTATCTTTTATTTGTACCTATATATATTTATATATTTATGTATATTGTATGTAGTATAATTTATTATAATTATATAAATATGTGTAATATATATAATATTTATTATACTTTTATTATAAGCTATATAAGTTTATTTATTTATTACGTTGTATAAATTAATATTTCTCTCGCATTTTTTTAAGTTTAATGCTGGTTGTGCACCCTACCACTTTACTATCTCCATATCACCCTAAGGTTGACTGGTAGAGAATGCCTGAGGCATTAAGTCCGCCTATGTACATTGTGCATGAAGAATAAATAAATAAAAAAAAAAAAAAACCATACAACCAGTTAGGTTTGATCCTCCGTCTTGGAATGCCTTTCACCAAGGCACAGTTTATCTATGAAGTAGCATATACAGGGCGTCCCAAAACTAACTCACATGGAGGGAAAGTACCTTAAATACTGAAGATATAAAATTTTACTGAAAGGAGACTTCATTTTTATTTTAAAAAGAAAACGAACTGCATTCAAAGAATTTTAAGTAATCAACTGTCTGAACTGGGAATCGAACCCGCCGAATGTAAAAAAAAATATTTCTCTAATTTAATTGTACCGATCGAAAGGCTCGATCATACCTTATCATTTTTTCTAATAACATAGCATCTTAAATAAAAGGAAGACTACGAAATTTAACATTTAATGTTGAAAAACAAGTTTGTGCAGCGTTATGGAGAGCCTTTCCTGTGACTGTCGTGCTCAAAACTTTAACATTTCAATGTATTACTAATGAGTGAAGATTGGAGCAATTATCATAAAGTGTTTGATAAAGTTATAATGTGTTAAGTAACACCAGCTCGATTGGTTTAAAAATGTTGGAATAGTTACTTTGGTGCGGTCTATTCCAACATATGGCATAGTCGTGGGACGCCCCCAGGGCTTCCAATGACTATGTCACATGGTGGCATAGACCACACCAAATACTGTAGATAGAAAGTTTTATTGAAATAGGACTTTATTTTTATTTAAATAACAATAGAACTGCATTCAATTTTTTTTAATGATAGCATGTCCAAACCGAGAATCGAACCCGCACGAAATTATTCAAACTTTTTAAAACCAATCGAGGTGGTGTTACTTATCACATTATCAAACACTTATGATAGGGAATTAGGTATAATTGCTCCAATCTTCACTCATTAGTAATACCTACATTGAAATGTTAAAGCCTGTATTGAGCACGACAGTCACAGAAAAGGCTATTAATTAAGGTTAAATTTCGTAGTCTTCCTTTTATTTAAGATGCTATGTTATTTAGAAGAAATGCTTAGGTATAATCGAGTCTTTCGATCGGTACAATTAAATTAGAGAAATATTTTTTTTACATTCAGCGGGTTCGATTCCCAGTTCAGACAAGTGATTATTCAAAATTCGGTGAATGCAGTTCGTTTTCTTTTTAAAATAAAAATGAAGTCTCCTTTCAGTAAAATTTTATATCTTCAGTATTTAAGGTACTTTCCCTCCATGTGAGTTAATTTTGGGACGCCCTGTATATTTACTCACTTAGGTAATATTTTCAACCGAAAAGTGGGCGAACAAATTTTTTTATTTTATTTAAATTTTTACTGTTTTGCATTCACAATGCAATTTTGATGGTTGAACAATAGAAAATGAAGTATTTAAAAAAACGACCAGTCTCACAACTCCCATCGGAGCTGGTTGTGAGACGGGTCGATTTTTTCAAAATACTTCATTTTCCATTTTTTTGATTTTACCCATAATCTAAATAGATTGGTTTTTATTGTACTGTTAATTGTAAAGTTCTGTTTCTTTATGTTTCACCGTCACTTATTGCACAAATAGATAAATAATAATAATAAAAAAATAAATAAATAAATAATGTTTGTATTTAATTTATAGTAAGTAGGTACTTTAGGTCTTTTTGTAAACTTTTTGCTATTATTGTATTTATATGACTGTGTGTTACGAGAATAAATAAATAAAAACAAAATTATAACTTTTCAAATGTGTTCAAAATGCACTGGTTTTGTGGACGGTATTGTAAGGTTCACAAGAGGAAGTATTCCAAAGGCGGCGCGGTTACTAATAATAAATAACAAATGTATGTATACAAAACACGTATTAGGTTTTGTATTTACAATCTGGAGATATTATAACAGTATAAAGTTTATTGTTTATCTTCCGCATTATTTCTACTGAGAGAACATGATCATTATTTAAGAGTGTAGCCGCGTCTAGCATGTAATACTATATCAGACGAAATAGATTAATTTTATGGTAAAACGTGTGAAACGCTTGTTTACAGTTACTATTTAGTAGCTATGATTAATAACAATAATATATAAAATACGCTTTATTGCACAATACTTATAGAAAAACAATCACAACAAAGAAAAGTATACAAAAGGCGGCCTTATTGCTTAACAGCAATCTCTTCCAGACAACCATAGGTGGAAAGAAATAAATAAAAGTGGAGTAGGTATAGGGGAGTGGGTGCGCTTTGGAAATAATTTTAAAAAGGAAATATAAATAAATAATGATAAACTACTTAGTAAAATATATATAAATATGATAAGTACATACTATTCAATTTTCATTTATATTTTCGTTGTCATTAAGTACATACTGTTAAATTACTATCTTACATTAATGATAAAAACTGTACACGTAGTTATAGAAGCATGCAACATCATTAGGAACTGTAGACCTTGACAATGACAAGCACTGAACAGACGAAAAACTTTCAAATAGCTCAACAGCTGTTGGTTCTACAGACCCAAATTTAGTAGTCTCATTGAATCTGGACTAAAATCTAGACATTGGCGTAATCCAAACGGACAACGCACTACCAACAAAAAAGGAATAGAATATTTAAAGAAAAATAAATAAATAACTTCTTACATTCACACCAATTATCTAAGCCCATTTTAATTTCATTAAGAAACTGTATCATGGAAAACTTGATATTGGATAAATATATACTTAAATACTTTTTGTTTGTAAATACATACTTAATATACATAATAAACACCCAGACCAAGACAAATAGACATGTTTATGCACACAAATATTTGTCTTGTTCGGGAATCGAACCCGAGACCACTGGCGCAGAAGGTGGGTAGTCTACCCCTGCGCCAAATCGGTCAACTAACAACAAAATAATGTTTACAGAGGCTTATTTGGTCGTTCCAACCGAGCGAGGCAGCGTGCAACTCCATTTTGACAACAACGTGTTCCATAAGAATGAGACCTATAGGAATAGAGAGGGCATGAGTATTGAGTACCCATTGGACCTGCAAACTGAACAAGACTACTGGCTGCATGGTCACTGCCCTCACCAATGACAAAGCAATGGCCAAAGTTAAGGGGACACACAACCATAAACCTAGCGGCGGCGATTCTGGCCTTTTGTTTTAAATTAAGAGACTATTTAAATATTTCTTCAAGAAAAGACATCAACGCGTTACCGGAAGCTGTTAATTAAATATCACACAGTCAACATCTAGACTTTTATCTGATTCCGAAATAATGGTAGCTTAAGCACTTAGGTTACAGATATCAGAAATAACGGTGGTAATACAAATATATTTATTTACCCTGATACTTACATAAAAAATTTTAACATACTTATTTATACGGAACACTAAATAAAAAATACTTGTTAAAATGTTTTCATGATAATTTTGTTGTTTAAATCTATTCGATTAAGATATAATAAACAGCATTCTTTTTTGAATTTGTTAATAGTAGGTACTTATTTTGACTTAATGCAAAATATAGATAGGTAAAGTAGGCCTTGGTAGTCAAAAAAGAGCCTGTGAATCCCGGACCTTCGTATTTTATCAAAGCTGAAAGTTTGTCACCGCATGCTCCCAACACAGGTAAGAACGATGGACCATCATGAAGTTTGGGTTATCGTGGCTTCGGCAGATATACGGTACTAAAGGTGTGCAAATACCTACCTAAATTCGTCAAATAAACAAGGGTGATTTTTTGATATTTCCTTTAGAATATTATTAAAAGTCACGTCATTTTTTGCAAGACACTTAACATCGTGGCAACCATAGATTTAGAATTTTTTCGCTACGCAAAAAGATCTACGAAGCGCGGGAGCGAGAAATCCTAATCAAGCTATAAATGTCCAAGAGAGAAAAAGACAGCAAATAAGTACCGCTATGTCATTATTTTCACGAGTAAGAGGCCATAGCGTCCCAGCTGTTCAACGTCTCGTTACAATTTGAGCATATTTGTAGTAATCCTTCGATTACAAGTGAAAAGTGCAATTATGGTGACATGTTCGGTACGTGAATGTACGTGAATGTGGAGTTACAAGACGCAATAATCCGGATAAATACACTTTTCACAGGTAAAAACGATTTTATCATTGGAAGTTTTCGAACCTTAATTTATCAAATTTCTGACAGAAATCGGCTCAGAAAAAGATGTTTACAGTAGAATATTAAATTGTTATGTTCTGTTTGAGTGTAAATCGTGATTCAAAACAATATTTGCGAAGAAATTATGTATAAATAGTAAATTGATGGTTACGCTAGTGCTTGACAAAGCGGTGACGTCACGAGTATCGATAAAAACAATAAAATTGTTTTTTATTGACATCGTGACATGAATACAAAGTAATTCAGCCAAGATTATGTTGAAATCGTAGATAAGTAGTAGGAAAGAAAGATTGCCGACGTCATACATTATTATTATTTATCTTTTCTTGAAATAGAGGTAAAATTGAATCATTATATTATTTTTTTACTTTTATTGGGTTTGATCTTGATCCCAATCAAACCCATGGTGGGCTAAGACAGGATCCACGATGGAGCGAGCTAACCCAGAAGCTCACAAATTTTGTTCAAGCTCATTAAGCTCTCTTACGCTATTACTGCATCCATATATACTCTCGTCTTCCTGGAAAGAGCTGTACCTGTACTGGAACTACAAAGCTTTCTTACGCGACGCTTACGCTACTGCATCCACTTATACTCTCGTTCTCCTGGAAAGAGCTGTACCTGTACTGGAACTACAAAGCTTTCTTACGCGACGCTTACGCTACTGCATCCACCTATACTCTCGTCCTCCTGGAAAGAGCTATACCGAAACAGTTGCTTGGCTTGCATTACATTATATTAGGCACGCATCTGACGCCTTCGTCCTAAATTGGAAAAGGTTGTTGGAACATTTCCTTCCCCGCTTACTGCACTGTAATTATCGGCTTGCTTTGTAATAAACTTCTTGCTACCCGTATCATACCATCTTTTACTGCTTCAACTACGTTATCCTGCACTTCCGAAGACTTCTAAGAAGAAACCCCCTCACAAAGTGTTTTAATTTCGTGTACTTGTATTATTAAACGTCTCACTACATTGAGAGAGCATTAAATGTCGCAGACAAATTGGTGAATTCTATTTTTCGCTTCCTCTTCGATTTTTAAGCGTTCCAGTGGATCGTCACTCACACAAGCGCCGCTAGTAGAAATAAATCAGTTACTCAGTCTCAAGGACTTAAATCAAAATAATTATTTTAACTTTTGCGGAAAATACTTAATTGAGTATTTTCCGCAAAAGTTTATTTGCATGCATCAAAATGGTCTCCGCTCAGCATTTACCAGGATAAATTATATCCTGGTAATAAACAAGACGCTGCTGATCTTCCGCGGATGCCATCTCTTATGTAATAAAACTAATTAAAATTAATAATAAACATGAAAAAATATATATTAAAAAGAACAACAAAACCGGCTTTAAAACGTATTTGTTAAGTGTTAATTTACTAATTCTTTACCACTAAACGACTTCTGACCATTTACACAAACATAATTTATTGTCTATACTTTCGGCTAAAATATTTAAAAAGCAGATTAGACTATATATTTAGATATTTGCGCCAAACACTCAATAATTTCGATCCAAGTCCTTGAGATTAAGTACCTACTTATTCTTAATGGTCTGTGTAAGTAGAGTACCTAAATGATTTATTTCTATTGGGGGCGCTAGTAACGTGTGACGTAGGTACCAACTTAAAATTTCCTGACGAACGATGTATAACAAGGCCTACCTACTGAAACAATCGATAATGTAAAAGTATATCCTGGACAACACTATTTTTAACTCACACATAGACATTCATGAACACATGTACATAATTTTTTTAGTCACATCTTCGAGCCGTCATTGTGTATCTTGTACATTCTAAATCTATGGTGGCAACACTTCGCCAGACACCCTTAATGTTCATTAAGTTGTAAAATATAAGATCGTCCAGGTAGCAGCCCGAACATTTTCTTGGTAAAATAAAAAACGCCGATCGTCCGTTAAACCACTTGAGCATCGGTGGGAGCCACCTGGCTATCGTATCCGAAATGTCGTTTCCCGGCCTGTCATTAGGTTTCCGACTCGCGCTGACATCGTCCTTGGCCTGCAGTCCCGACTTTAGCGATCGTAAAGTTATCGACGGTTGTCGTTAACTCAAAATGAGGAATTTGGGGCTATTTTACCACAATTTTATTTATAGTAAAAGTGTGTTTTGTAGTATATTTGAGCGATAGCAAGCCATTAAATAATAGTTAAAACTAGTTTTGTATTATAATTCGTGTAAATTGCTATAGCAACCATCGCTGACTTAACGATTTAAAAAAGAACTTAGCGATGTTTACGTTAAACATAGCGTGGAAATTTAAAAGGCCGCTGAGCTAGTCACAAATTATTTAAAGCTTACGAATATCGTTGGTACGGATAGCTGCCGTCACCGCAATACTCGAACGAGTGAGAGAGAGGGCGAATATAGCTTGGCCAATCGCGCGGCCGTGTCAACGGCGGCTTGTCAATACTGACGCGTAATAATGTGCCAGATGCCCGTCATGCATTTCTCCACATAACACAAGGGCACATAATATATTATCTAATTATTGGTTTTTTTTATAAGATGCTAAATCCAAGTATCCGTTGATCCTATATGCAGTAAAATCAATGTTATACCACTGCCATTGGAATAAAAATCTTGTTTTAAAAATAAAAATAATATTTTAGTGGCTTGGTACGAATCAAACATAAAAAGCATACTAAAAATACACTTTTACTGCAACTAAAACTACACTTCCACCGAAACTCAGATACGTTTCTCTCAACAATCCAACAGAAAAAAATTTTACCTACATCTTTAAAAACACCCCTAATTTGGCAGGAATCACCACAACCTGGCGGCACTGACTTACCGAACCGAATCCGATAATCATAACGATCGCTATCTCCGTAGGGACTTCCCGCACAGAGCGCCGATTTTCAGGTTTTAAAAAGCAGGCTAACTTTTTAAGTAAGACAGTTAAAAATCTACAATAAATATGTGTATACCTCAATAGACACTTAAAACGAAAATTGGATTGAACAAGATATAGTCGGTACTTGTTAATTATATGATTCCACATGTGGTCTCATGAGGTGGACGGTGGTCGGTGTCAATAAGAGGAAATAAGTATGTAGGTAGGGGAAATAAATCATTAACACAATATCTTTGTTTCAGATGTCCGGATAATTACCTCACATAAAGGTTCTAATCCTGTTTTATTAGTGGACGACCGCTACCGCTACAACTGGGCGAGGCAGACAGGTGCTGACCTGTCCCGGGCTGTCTGGAGGTGCGTGAAGCGGAACGTGGGCTGTAAAGCCTCCGTCATTACGCATAACGACAAACTTGTCCAACAAAACAATCTCCATAATCATGTTTGATAATATACTTAATCTTCTATCGCATATATCCTATCCCCCACACTCTCACATCACATCACATGTCTTTCTATCGCATATATCCTAGCTCTTTTGCGGATCTAACTTCTATGGATTTCGAACCGCCCCACTGGCGGTGCGGGCGAGGAGAGTAGCGCCGCAAGTACATCGAGTGACAGACGACGGCGACGCCTCTTCAAGCGGTCGCGCGCCGTCTCGCGTCGATTCGACCGCATTCAATACATTTGTGCCGATAATAATAATAATTCTTATCACATGCATATCATGTATGTACTAGGTAGTTTTTCATCGTTTCACTACCTACCAAATAGTTAGTTTAAGATGTTGTAGAAACCACACTACTTTCATTTGCAATGAATGTTATCTTGGCTATAAGATGATGGTTATTTTAATTATTTAATCTCATGAAGACAACTGATTTTATAAGATATTTATATAAAAAAAGCTTTTTTCGAATGAACGATATTCTAAGTATTTTGAAATCATTCTATCTAGTTGCGTAGGTAATTTATATAACACCAATGGTGTTTATCAAAATAAAACTAAAGATAAAAATTAAATAAATGTTTTTCTTTTTTCATTCATACCAAATGTCTATATTTCAAGCCAACATTTGTATGGATGGGCTCTGAAAATTATTAATAACAAGTCGTCTAATGTCTGTAAACTCTATTTCAGTGATTCCTATTCCGAGTCCAATCAAAAAAGGCGCCAAAAGTCTGTTGATGATCAACTCATATACATTCTCCGAATATTGCCCCACGTACTGGTATTGTACTAAAAAGAGGTTAGGTTGTTCAGCGAAGGCTCGCACGAACAGCCAGGGGCAGCTGACCTCTCTATTTGAGAACCATAATCACGAGCCGCCTGCGTATCACGTGACGTCTGATGGGCAGTATGTAAAACTATCCTACTGAGCATAAAACACGATCGTGGTTCGTTTTCATCATCACAACACTCATCAAGGCTGTCTAAGGCAAGACAAGGCAAGAATCTCCGTGACATTTGGACGTGTGCTAACCGCATTGAGCAGCTTCCCTTGATCAGTTTGATGATTTTGCCACATTTGAAGGTTACATTTTAAAACACTAAAATGTAGGTAGATATTTTCATGTTTTGATTCTATAATATTAGTGTTAATTTGGGAAATTATATTATTCTATTGACTTATTAATTACTATTTATATTACATTACTTCAGTATTTTAACTCTAGCTCACTCTACTTCTAGCTTTACGCTCAAGTGGCTCAGTGGGCGCATATTTTCTCAGCCGTGTTTGTCACTCCAACTCCAACTATGTCTCTAGACCTAGGTGTTATTGTTGATCGAATATTTGAAGTATTGTAAAATCTCTGTTCAAAAATATATTCTACGAATACTGTTTGTTTGTCATTTACACATAATATTGATTAAGCTAAGCCACATCTTTATTGCAAAATTCTAACATCCAAGACTTTTGGTTCAAAATAGTTTCGGGATAAAATGCATGCTGGTCACGCAGCTATTGACAGTATACAAAATTAAAGTGAGCCATTGACTAGTATAATATCATTTCAGCCTGTCAAATTATCAAATTGGTGAAAGGGACTGAGATCCTGATTTGGGACAACCATTCATACAACCGGAAGCGGCCTAGCGGGAAAAACCGGTGGCGCTGGCGTTGCTACCAGTACCACAAGGGTTGCGGGGCTACCCTCGTGACCAGCCAGAACATGGTGCCGGTCTCAGCCAGCGGACACCACGACCACGACCCCGTCGAGTACTACAAATGTTCTGGGGGTTACTATAGAAAGTAAAATGGTAGGCTAAAGAGTCTCGAATATGTCTTGATTTGTATCATACTGATTATTTTGAATTCAAAACGAAGTTATTCTGAAGTTTAAAAAGCAATATTGAGTAATAATATGCTTTCAACGATTTTGAGCTCTAGCGATTTCGGTAATACAAGTAAATAAAATAAATATATATTTTCTTACAATCACACTAAGCCCATAGTAAATTGCATAAAGAAACTGTGTCTATATAAATTTGATAACGGATAAAGCTATACTTACTTAGGTACATACTTTTTTGTTTGTAAATACAAACTTCATGTACCTACATAGAAATCACCCAGATCAAGACAACTAGTCATGTTCATGCACACAAATATTTGCCTTATCCAAGATTTGAACCTCGGACCACTTTCGCAGAAGGCATATAAGAGTCTGTATGTAGTACCGTAGTACCTCTGTGCCGATTCGGTCGTCTTATAAATGGGCTGAGAAGTGCATCAAAATTGGTACAAACCAATCAAGTGATTTTTGGGACTACAGTCCCAAATTTTTTTTTCCGTAGATTGATCTTTGTGACTTGTAGTCCAAAAATTTTGTCGTTTCTTTCGTTTTTTCGGATATTTACCTTTTTTATCGAACTAATGTGCATTGCCCATAGAGAATAAAGTCTATTTCCTTTGAAATGAAGCCATCCGAATTTTTCTCTATCTACCAACAACATCGTGAGTAATCTTTGACGTCAGATTCTTGGTGACATGCAAAGAATAAAATAATTGGTGACATGTCAGTGGCAGTGCAGGGTGTGAAGTGTTTCTAAAAAGGATTTAGATCTTTTTTTAAACATTTGCGCATTTTTAAATATAATTAACAATTATTTTTTGTGTAACATTGCGTATATTTTGTATTTCGGAGTTTTTCTTATAGCATAAAATATAATGTCGTTTTCAATGTTTACACGCGATGATTCTACACTATTAACGTTAAATTAAAAACAAAAAAACGGCATTTAAAGAATCATGTAGGTAATTCAAAAGAATCAAAACGACACTTGGCGAACAGTTCAAAATCAAAATACAAAAAAATATTTATCGGTAATCCGCGGGATTTATAACGGCAATAAATTCGCGAATCGATCAACGTCAAATCAGTCGCGGGCGGCTTAGTGCTTAGTGCTTAGTGCTTAGTGCTCCCCTACACTCCCCAAGGAACATAAATGCCAAATTTCAGTATCTTACGCCCAGTAGTTTCGGATGTGCGTTGTCTGTCAGTCAGTCAGTAACGCAAGCGTTTTGTACATAGTAGAATAGAATAGATAGATAGATTACTTGAGGCTGCTAGCTTGAGGTTTAAGTTTTCAAATAGTTTTTAATCAGCAAGTTTTTATTTATGTACTTGTGATGAAATTATACTTTCAGTATGTTGTATGAGGCTCTCTCGTTTCACGGTCACAAATGTTATAACTTGTAATGTATTTTGCAGCGTTCATGAATAAGCGTTATTCCTTGAACAGCCTATTACTCCTATTATTAAAAAGCATGTATTTTATTCATTTATTCTTATACACATTGTGATTTTGTTTAAGATCAATGTTTCTAGTAAGTATTCAGTTTTTGGTTATACTAAAATAATGGCATCATTTGTTAAACTACTTATGTAAATATACAAAATAACAAGAATATTTGGCATAATTAATGTTTTCCAATCGTTTTATTTTAATTTTACTCCCAACTTGCTGCGCGCAAACCGACGTGCCTACATATGTTAGGGGAGCGAGTAGAACCCGTAACAACGTGGCATGTTGCTACAAAAGTTGGACGAAACTACGCCCATTCTCCTTTATTGCTATTTGTTTGAGAGTTTTTGTATGGTAATAAAGTGTTAAGTAATTTTTTTTTGGTTGTGCCTATACTGTTGTCTCTATATATCACATGACACACATTTGAGTTGAGATATAGGTCAACTAATATCGATAAACTGTTTGTAAATGTGTCTCATTTTCGTGTCAAATGATGTAATTTAACAAAACAACAATGCTATCCATATAGAGTCTAAAATATAACTATATATCTTGCTCTTAAGATTGCTCTTAAGATTAATTTTAAAAATTAAAATTCCAAATTTGTGTAAGTGGCGCCATCTAGTTGAGACTTGATTTTTACTGAGTGAAATTTAGTTCATGCAGTCTTGTCGACTGTACAATAGCTTTACTTTTATACCGATATGCGAGGTATTAATTTATTGTTTTTAATGATTCCAGTGATATTTGCTCTAAAGATCAACGGGCATGACGTGATGATAGTCAACGGGTACACTTTCACTTGCCTTCTAAAGGATAGCTTACATGACTACTGGTGCTGCTGCACCAGATCCAGCACTAAGTGCAGAGCAAGAATAGTGACAGACAAACAAAGGAATATCGTAAAAATTAATAATGACCACACTCACGACGCTGCCTCGTATCGTGTTCATAGAGGTACTTATCTAAAGTGCTGATTTTATGCCATTTTATGTATCCCTACTGATATGCACAAAAAATTTTGATTATATTATCGTAAGAATCATTTGCTAAGATCCATTAATTGTAGAAAAACACTTGTCAATGGAGCCACTTTCAATTTAGCTCGCTGTTTCTGGGTTAGCCATTGTCATAATACTCGTAATAAAAAAATCGGCGACACAACGATTTATAACATTAATCCTACTAATATTATAAATGTGAAAGTTTAGATGTTTGGATGTTTGGATGTTTGGATGTTTGGATGTTTGTTACTCAATCACGCCAAAACGGCTGAACGGATTTGGCTGAAATTTGGAACACAGATACTTTGTAGCCTGGAGAGGAACATAGGCTACTTTTTATCCCGGAAAAATGTCACATTCCTGCGGGATAACGTCGGGTAGTCCACGCGGGCGAAGCCGCGGGCGGAAAGCTAGTATTGTATAAGCGACAAATGTAAATTTAATACTTTTACTAAGCGATTTAAGCAGCGTTGAATGCATCGTAGCGCAAGTAGCGCTCGCTCGCTCGCTTGCGACGCAGCCAGTCGCCACCGTCTCGTGCTAGATAGCCGCTCGTGTAGCGAGCGCTAGCGCAGTCTTACGCGGGACGCCATCTTGCGCTGCTCTGAGCGAAACGAGCATTCCGGGCGTGTAGTAAACTGAAATATTTAAATTAGATTTAAAAGTTTTATAATAACAAGCTGAAACATACCTACATTGTAAATAAAAGCAACAATAATGTGATATGATAAGAAAAAGTGTTCATAAAAGTAGATGTGATTTTGAAATTAAAATAAATATTTAGCTACCCACAATTTCAATTGCAACAAATGTGTTCTTTTGTTAAGTTAATAACAAAATTATTCTTCAAGTTGTTTTGTGTTGCAAATAAGGTGAATGTTCATTGTGTTAAGTAGGTACTTGTTAAACTGCCGAGTTCCGGTTGGGTGAGTCTTTGAATGTGTGTGTGTGTGTGGTTTTTTGTTTTTATTAGCCGAGTAAACTGCAAATTCACATGTTATGTTTCTTATCAAAATTATTTGCAACTAACTTTATTCGCTGTTTACTCTGCAACATTCTGTGTCAAAATAACCTATCAAAGGTGAACAGACAAAAAGGTGAACAGACAAAAACGACACCCTTTACTTTAACTACGCCAATTCTATTATTGAAATCTAGCCCATAAGCTGTGTGAATAAGGTACACTTTTATTGTTTTGTGTGTGCATTGTGTATGACAGGTAAGTTGAATTGCGCAGCTGTGGCCCATTTTGTGTCTAGGGTTGATACGGGACCTATTTTTATGAATAGCATCATTCAAACTCTTTTGCGATGGCAGACAGTACATTTTACATTAATTTTATTAAACGTATTTAACTTATGTATTTTGGTATTAGTAAAAAATTCACTTCTTTGAAACCAAATTATTGTGGTTCACTTTGGATACTTTGTACACTTGTTTTGGCACTCGTTAGTTTTTTAACAGGAATGTAATGTCCCAGATACCATTCAGGGCAACAAATAAGTCGCGGGCCACACTGGAGCGACCGCGGGGCGCGGATGCGACGTGCGGACCCGCAGGACGCGCGAACACGTAGTACGTAGGTACTATTCCCTCCGCCTGCCGGTCGCGGCAACCGCCACCGGACGCGCCAGTGTGGCCCCTCCCGTCCGTCTCAATATATTTGTTTTTCCCGCTCAACGCGGACGCAAGACGCGCCGCTCTAGTGTGGGAGTGTGGCCCACGACTAAGGAGTCAAGGATAGCTGTTTTTTACATAAATAAATTGAATTTAATATTCCACATTCTTTAACTCAACACTATTAAATAAATCTGTGGATATTATGTAAGTAAGTACCTATATACATGGTGTTAGGGGCACCGTTGCAAAAACTTTAACCATGGCTTCAGGCCATCTTGCTAAACAACGCACAGCAAGATTTTTTGTCGGAAATAAAAAAAAACTACTCTCCATGTCCCGATAAGTTGCTAAATTTCTATGAAAAGTCCAATTTATTTTTTCATTTCTGATAAAAAATCTTGTTGTACGTTGTTCAGCATGATGGTCTGAAGCCATGGTTAAAGTTGTTGCAAGGGTGCCCTTAACACCCTGTATAATATTTACTAGAAAGTACGTAGTTAAGTATGTACGTAAGTATGTATAACTGATGATATTATCTAGTATTAAGAACACAGGTATTAGACGCGTTTAAACTAAACATAGGTTAACACCTACCTTTTCCCGACGTTTCGACCGTGTTGCATCGGCCGTGGTCACTGGCTGACTGGTGCTGTGCGGTGTTACGCCTCTTCCTCTGCGGTGGAATCTTCATCCGGAGGAGGCGTAACACCGCAGCTCCAGCTGCAAGGCCCGCATCATCACCAACATGCCCCCCCCCCCCCCATGCTTGATCGTTCTCAGCTGGTCAATCATAAGCCACCTAATTTAATGGAATATGTATAATTGACTTGTTGCAACTAAAAATTAGTGATCTCTACTTACTTACTTGTGAGGGACAGTAGAGGCTTGAGGATATTACTTACTAGTGTACCAAAAATAATATAAGTGTTATTATTACTTTTCAGTAAAATGGGTCACTAATCGTTCCGGCAAACAAATAGCCTTACTGGACGACCATAGGTATTACCAGGCCAAGATTTTCTCTAGGAGCGAGTTATGGAGATGCATCAAGGGGTCCAGGTGCAAAGGACGGCTCATCCTCAGCAAGTCCAAACAAGTCATGCGAAGGCAAGGACACAATCATGATCCTACACCTTTCTTTATCAGCGATGGAGTTGCGTACAAGCTTTAAAAGTTTGCAGTCGCATTGCGATTGAATGCTTTATAATTTAATTTCTTGCGATCCCAAGTTTATGTTACCTTGGCCTCAGAAGTGAGGTCTTAAAGTGACTTATGACGGATTTTACATTATTCGAATATTGTTTTGCTCATAGGCAAAAAGTGTCGCAAAATTTTAATGCGTTTTCTGACAGCCTGAAAATCCTGACAATGCGTAGCTCTATGTCTGTGCATAGGTACCGGCGAAAAGTTTTGTTCCTAATATATCTGAGAAATTGAATTGTGAAAGCAAATATATCAGAAGTTGTTTAGTGATTATGTTCTTTTTCAATTAGTTATGGTCATCAAAGAATAAAATATTTGTTGCTGTTGCAATTCGTTTGATTTGACACATTTATTTTATGTGTAACTCGGAACTATACTTTATATTAATTTTGTTATAGTAATATTGATTGCAGGACGGAGCTATACACTGCGTATAGCTTCATCTCACTTACAATATTACTATAACATTGTTTGGTAGTTTGCAGTAAGGCCCCTGTAGCCCTAGCACGAAAAACTGTCGTAATGGTAACCGTTCTCCTGATTGTATAATTTTGTATGAAAACCAGAGCAGCGCCGCTTTCGGTCGTAAAAGGAGCTAAAATTCCATATATATTTGACCGCACCACTTTGAGAGCTTTTGACGAACGGTACAGTTTACTTTTCTATTATCCTACCGATAGTTTTTCATGCTATGCGTACCTACTGATGTAGCTGTCGGTGTTTGTCACTTAACTATCTCATTTAGGTATGTTTGTGGTAAACTGAAATTCACATGAGTGTTTTTTTTATCCACTACGGGGTAGCACTTAGCCTTAATCACACCTGATGATAAGTGGTGATAAGGCTGAAGGTGGAAGCGCACTACTCCTGGAATCCTCAATCTCTTTAAACAATCTTCATCAAGCAGGAAATACATAATGTATAATATTCCATTTTCCAGTGACTTGGGTGCAACATCGGAATGGCAAAATGGCCGTCATAGTCAACGGGTTCACTTACTACTGCAACAATCAAGGCCAGAAGTCGGACGTATGGCGGTGCACGAACGGATCCCACTGCAGAGCGAGGTTCACCATGTCCAAACCTGGCTGTAAGATAATAAGGGGGAGACTGGAGCACGACCACAAACCGCCGAACTTCGTTATACAAGATGGCGTGTATTTTAAAATTTAAACATTAGGTACGTCGGTTATAGAAAAGCAATTTAAAATTTTACATTCCACTGAATTAAGTTTTTTATTTTAATCGTAACCCAAAACTGTCAACTTCCATTTATGAACAGAAAATCGCTATAGAAATAGCGAAAGAAAGATTCTGTAATTTAACATCCGGGCTTGGAATAAAAAAAAATCGTAATCATTGAGGTTTAAATTGTTTCAAATTCATAAACTAAGAACTTATGGTTGAATTGTTTGATAGTGCTAGCTTTCAAATTAGTTACGATTTTGTCGTTAAACACGGGTAAAGCGTGATTGGGTCTACAACGACCAGAATACTTCAAGGGTACGAGATCTCTAAGTCTGCAAAGAAAAACAACCGGCCAAGTGCGAGTCGGACTCGCGTATGGGGGGTTCCGTACCATTGTCGTGAAAACGTTACAGTTTAATAATAAATTTTAAACTAAGTGTGAAATTTTAATTCGCTATTCATAATTTCAGAACAGTACTTGATAATCATAATAATAAATATTTTCTAACAATCACACCAATTATCTAAGCACATATTTTTATTTATTTATTAAAAAACTTGAGATGATTGGCATTCGAGGTTTATTTCTTAATCTGTTATCAGATTACTTGATGGACAGATCCCAACAAGTCAAGTTAAACAGTAACTGTTTCAGTTCTGAAGAGCCCTCTACTAACTATGGCGTACCCCAGGGTAGCGTTCTAGGACCTACCCTGTTTTTGTTATACATTAACGACTTGACTGAAACCAAATTACTTAATGGAAAGATATATTCGTACGCAGATGACACTGCTTTACTATTTCACGGCGACAGCTGGGAAGAGGTATATGAATTAGCTACAAAAGGCCTCCACACTGTTTCTGTGTGGCTCTCTAACAACCTATTAACTTTGAATACCAGCAAAACACATTATATCACATTCTCTTTACAAAGTTCATCTCAACCCAACTGTAACTTAAAACTAATTGCTCATTATTGCGATATGTCTAACGCATCAAACCATTGTTCTTGTTCATCCCTTGAGAGGGTCCCATTCACCAAGTACCTTGGTATCTATATCGACCAGCAGCTAAATTGGCATAAACAAATTGAGATGTTTACACTTCGTGTCAGAAAGCTGCTATGGCTCTTTAGATATCTTAGACACATTGCCAACCGAGAACTTATTTTCTACATTTACACAACTTTAGTGCAATCTATCCTTACCTACTGTTTGCCAATCTGGGGAGGCTCTCATAAAACCAACCTTATTTATATTGAGAGGGCACAGCGTTCGCTACTAAAAGTGATGACTTTTAAAAAAGTTATTTATAGAACTACAAAACTGTACCAAGACTGTAATGTTTTATCGGTAAGACAGCTTTACATTTTAAATTGTGTTCTTAATATCCACAAAACACTTAATTTGGATCCTAATATAGTGAATAAACGTAATCCACGAACAGTTATTGCCCCTCCAATTGTAAGAACTAAATTTGCTAGTATGCAATTTGATGCCCAATCTAAAAGGCTGTATAATGTAATAAATAGGAAACTTAAAATTTACACACAATCCTACCATGTATGTAAAAAACTAGTAAAAGATTGGCTAAAGCAACTTGACTATGACTCCACGGAATCATTACTATATCAATAAGTATATAAATACATAAATTAATTCATAAATTGTTTCTGTATGTTTGAAGTAAGTAAGTATAATTATATCGGTCTGTATAATTATAAGTAGATAATTCTTTATTTTTAATTTGTAGACGAAATCATTAAGAGTGTTTAAAATTAAATTACTTTTTAAGCAATAAGTTAGAACTATTGTTGTTAGCTATAAATTTACATTGTATAATTACATTGTGTAACTGTTGTTTTTAATTTTATTTCAGTATGTTCGGTTCATTGTTCAAGTCATTTGATATTCATAAGAGCAGTCTCATCCTAATACAGGGTTCTTTTAACTTAAAAGGATGAGATTCACACATCCACATTGAAATTGACTTGTGACATAAATAAACGAATTTTTTTTTTTTTTTATTTATTTATTTTTACATAAGTGACGACCGATTTGGCGCAGGGGTAAACTACTTACCTTCTGCGCCAGAGGTATCGGGTTCGATTCCCGAACAAGACAAATATTTGTGTGCATGAACATGTCTATTTGTCTTGGTCTGGGTGTTTTCTATGTATATTAAGTATGTATTTACAAACAAAAAGTATTTAAGTATATATTTATCCGTTATCAAGTTCACGTAGACACAGTTTCTTAAGAAATTAACTACGGGCTTAGATAATTGGTGTGATTGTAAGAGAATATTTATTTATATATTTATTATTTATAAGTAGTAATTTTCTGAAGAAACTGTGTCTACGTGAACTTGATAACGGATAAATATGGTTGACCCTTGTTTGGTAGAACAACGTTTCGTTGAAAATCGGTTCGACTAATTTTAGTTACAATAAAGTCATTTTACAGAATTATTCATTTGATATAATGTTTATTTGTCATAGTTTTATTTCGTTTAATTATTTATTTGGACGAATGTCATTTTACCGAATTCTCAATTGCGCTAATTTTATTTGAACGAACGTCATTTTACCGAATTTTCAATTGCGCTTATTTTATTTAAACGAATGTTTATAATGATTTAGTCGAAAGATCGTTAATATTTGAGTGGCTCGGAAGTCTTGTAGAACACGTGATAGGTTAGAAATTTAAGGCGATCTCGAAGCGCAGCGAAGCGATCAAACTTACATGATTCAAAAATGTATATGGAAGTGAGTGTGAGAATTTGATGTTTAATAAAATGAGGTCTGCATGTCTCTGTATGCTCAATATTGGCTAGAATTCTGATACATTTTTTTTGAAAACAAAATTTTTTTCTGCTTCGGACCAATTGCCCCACAACACGAGACCGTATGATATTGTAGAATATGCATAAGCGTAGTACGCTGTGAGAGCCGTTTGGAAGTCGGTTATCCTTTTGAGGTGTTGGAGAGCATATATAAAAGAAGACAATTTCTTAGATATTCTTTGAATGTGTGATTTCCAGCTCATACCGGTATCCAGGTCGAGTGCACCTGTTAATGTCACTAATTTCGATTTTATTTTTTCTAAATGTGGTTTCCAATTTAATCTATTGTCAAAGATAATACCAAGATATTTTTCTTCCGACTTCCTTTTAATCGGTACATTATCGATCAGGAGTTTAAAATTTTCATATTTTTTTTTTATTTTGGCCGAAAAGATAACAAAATTACTTTTGTTTGAATTTAAAGTAAGTAAGTTATATTTAAACCAATCGCTTAAAACATTTAAATCATTTTGAGCTTGTGAAATGATAGCATGCAGTAAGTGCCCATAGTAAAAAACACTGGTGTCATCTGCGTAAAAAGATATGTCATCCATTAGGTTCGTTTTCTGTAAGTATATCATTGATGTATATAAGGAACAGAAGTGATCCTAATATTGAGCCTTGGGGGTCACCGCAAGTAATTAATCTCGGTTCACTCTGACAATCGCCTATCCTAACAATCTGTCTACGATGTGATAAATAGGATTTAAGTATTTTATATGCATTTCCCCTATACCAGCGTCGAATAACTTTTCTAGAAGTATTTCACGTGACACAGTGTCGAACGCTTTCTTAAGATCAATAAATATTCCAAGTACTATTTGTTTTTTATCAATTTTGTCTTTTATTTTAGTAACAAGGTCAATCGTTGCTAAAAGGGTGTTTGTTTTACGTCTAAAACAATATTTTTTGAATTTAGAAATGTTTCAAGGCATAAGTGAAGAATCTTTTCATATATTTTTGACAGAACGGGGAGCACAGATATTGGCCTATAGTTGCAAGGATCATGTTTTGTTCCTGATTGTGGATTGGAATAATTTTAGCGTTCTTTAAACTTTCCGGAAAACACCCTTCCTCAAAAGACTTGTTTATTGCAGAAGCGAGTTCATGAGAGATTATATGTTTTTACTAGCTTTCCGCCCGCCGCTTCGCCCGCGCGGACTACACGACGCGACGTTATTCCGCGGGAATGTGATATTCTTCCGGAATTTCAGCCAAATCCGTTCAGCCGTTTGGCGTGATTGAGTAACAAACATCCAAACATCAAAATTTTCACATTTATAATATTAGTAGTTTTATTGATTTTGTATTGATAGCATCAACCGACCGATTTGGCGCAGGGGTAGCTACCCACCTTCTGCGCCAGTGGTCTCGGGTTCGATTACCGAACAGGGTGCCTACCATCAACTTTATGACAGCGATTCAAAAATAGCGCGATTCAGAATAGGTTCCTAAAATGAATCGCTTTCTTTCGTACTCTGACCATCTAAAAACTGGATCGCAAATGAATTGCTAAATGTTAATGACCGAACGATTTGTGTCCTTTTTCTTCTACCCGTCTCTTTCACTCGATTCTGTCATGCCCGGAGAGTGAGAGGGACGGGTATAACCTGCAGGTGACATGTTAAATCGACCGGGTTATAAGTCAAATAAGAGTTTCTGACAGCTTAGCGGCTGTGAAATGTCATTGATCGATCACTGAATCGCTGTCATTGATATTAAGCTGTCGTGGTACGAATAAGCGAAGCAGATCAGTTTAGGTTCCTAAACAAAACCGTAATAAGAGTTGATGGTAAGCACCCAGGACAAATATTTGTGTGCATGAACATGTCTATTTGTCTTGGTCTGGGTGTTTACTATGTATATTAAGTATGTATTTACAAACAAAAAGTATTAAAGTATATATTTATCCGTTATCAAGTTTTCCATGATACAGTTTCTTAATGAAATTAAAATGGGGTTAGATAATTGGTGTGAATGTAGGAGGTTCTTCTTTTATTTATTTAATACCGCAGCTAGTATTTGCATCTAAGTTGTCTATAATTTTAACTATTTCACTTGCTGTTACTGTAGTAAGTTGTAAATTAATAAAGAAAATAATATTTCAAGCTTAACATATATATAAAATATTGCAGTCACGTGGGCAACGACGACTTCTGGCAAGAAACTAGCAGTGATTGACGGGTTTACCTTCTATATGCTAAGGAAGTATTCGAGAAGTGAAGAGTGGCGATGCAGCAGTGCAGCAACTCGTTCTTCAAGATGCAAGGCGCGCTTGTTTATAAACGTAAACAGTCGACACATAACGAGGACACAATTGGAGCATACACACGAGGCTCCGAGATTCGTTATAAAGAATGGCGTTCTTTTACGCGTTTAGTGCTTTTGCGAACAGTCTCATTCCTGTTAAAGCTTAGAGATCGTTAATTTAAGATTAAATTAAAGTTTTAATAATTTAAGTCTCTTCTACTATGGCCCGTCACGTGTTACCCTTTGTCCTAAACTGTATAATTTAGTACGGCTATTTATTGGTTACTCGTAATTAACCGTTGTTGTTTTATTTTCAGTTATTTGGGCACTGACAAAAGCCGGAAACCGCATCGCAATGATTAACGGATATTGTTTTTATAAACACAAAGTGGGTAGATCCACGGAGTCTTGGAGGTGCAAAGTTAATAGGCTTAGAGAGAATCGGTGCAAAGCCCGCTTCTTCACCCATATCCATAACGGCAGAATTTATAGAGCGAAT
Source organism: Crambus lathoniellus (assembly GCA_949710035.1). NCBI lineage: Eukaryota > Metazoa > Arthropoda > Insecta > Lepidoptera > Crambidae > Crambus > Crambus lathoniellus. The sequence continues at coordinate 6,649,464 of OX453307.1, read as the reverse complement.
TTGGAGCACACACACGAACCACGACATGTACTGGCGACACGCAATGGCGTACCAATCAAATTGTAACAATCATAATGTTATTTTTCTCAGATTATACTGGTACGAAATAAAAGGGATAATAACTAACATTGACTGTTTGTTTTATTCTTCAAAAATGAAATAATTATTTATCAGTTTAATTAATGTGAAATATGTAGGTAGGTACTCTGTGTAGCTTACACAGAGTACCTACCTATTGATCTCTTGAATATTGTTAGCTCAATTTACCACTGCTGCGGTTTCCGCTCCGGTGGACGGAGATGTGGCGTGAGTTTGTTATACACTGCTGGTTTTGTATGCACATCAAGATTCTACAGCCATAGTTAAGGCGATGATTCCCGACCAAAATAGGCACGCTAACGCTTGCTCGGCCGCGCGCGATCCACTTCACGCGGACGCAACGGCAGCAGGCAGTGAACTGTGAACTCGCGAGCGCCCCGCAAATCGAAAATCACTTAAAATTCAATTAAAAATTAAATAATAAAAAACTTAAACTTATGACGGCCTTATGAGGGATTCCCCCTCGGCTATTCAAAGACAATTATTTTCGTATATTTTTCATTAACTAAAACCAAGTATACTGCAAGTAATAGGATATTTGGATTACGATTAGACGGATGTTTGGGATTTTATTTGACACAGTAAAATATCACCAATCGAAAAATAACGGCCCAAAGCACTAGATAAATAACTGTAAAATAACATATATTTTTCCAAATTTTAAGTACTTGTGATTTGCGAGTAATCCATAATTTAAAATACCCTATTTTGGGGAATCCCAGCCTTAAGAAGCGCACTACCACAAACCGGAGCGGTGCGTGTTCGGTGCAGTGTGAGAACCGCCTAAGTAGCTTCAAGTTAATATGTCTAATTTTACATTTTGCTTTTAATCGTTGTATTTGGAGTTAGTAAGTTGTGCATTTTCATTATTTATCAAATAGCTAATTTGGCTGTACTACAGACATGGATTTAGTGATTTCTTTCTTAAAAAAGGACATTTGCAGTAAAGCTAAAGTAAACTTTAACTTTAAATTTTAACCGCCTCTGTGGTCTAGTGGTTCAAACCATCGGTTTCAGACCCAGAGGTCCCGGGTTCGATTCCCAGTGGGGGTACATATTGTATTCGGTTTGGTTGGTGGTAGGACTTGTTCTTAGTCATATATCTAAGTCTCACGCCATAACAATGATTACGGCATTATTGTGTTACAGCAGTTAGAAATAAGATAGCCAGTTTCTGAGTTCCAGTGATTGAGGATTCCGGGAGTAGTGCGCTTCCAACTTCAGCCTTATCACCACTTAACATCAGGGGGCCAAGTCGTAATCGTGTCTCAGTCGTGTTTCAATTGTAGTTCAATGGTAGTGCTTTTTTACACACTAGTTACAAGAATTATGCCAGTATAATGTGATGTGAATGTAGTGTGTGGTCTGACCATCAGTAGTATTGTGAGAAAAGTCTACATTTCTTGTAAAGTGTGTAAAAAAGCACTACCATTGAACTACAATTGAAACACGATTGAGACACGATTACGACTTAAAGTTAGCAGACTTGGCCCCCAGGTATGATGAAGGCTAAGTGCTACCCCGTTGTGAATTAAAAAAACTTGCAGCATTCTCGTGTCATGATATGATAGACAGTTAGGCTATAAAACATGGTATCATTATAAAAATGTATTATTCATTCATATACTTAACTTTTTATCTCACTCGTAACGCATACCGCAAACTTTCAATTTAAATGGACAAAGTAATGAGTGACATAACATTTATTTTTTATTTTTAGTAACATGGGTCAAAACTCCTTCAGGCAAAGACTTAGCCCTCATCGATGGATTCTCATTTTGCATTCATACCAGGATTGGAGCGAAGGTGCGGTGGCGGTGCAGTCACCAGTCCCGAGGGTGCAAGGTTCGGTTCTTCGTTGAGCCAGATGGGCGGGTCGTCTACACGCCCATGGAACATGATCACGAGAGACCACAGTTTGTCCTACGAAATGGTGTCCTTATTAAATTAGGCAGGTAAAAAGTCGTACGGAGCAAGATATATCGGCTACCAGAGTGCTGAAACAAGATGAAGCGATCCCATTTTTCTTTGCTTTAAATGCCTTGCGATGGCCGCGACTTCGTCCTCGTGAATTTGTTTAATCATTTACAATTAATCTCGTCTCTATAAATGTAGCTTCTTGATATTATTATAGGAATTATAAATGCAAAAGCTTAAACGTTTGTTACTCAATCACGGCTAAATGGCTAAATGGATCTGGATAACATTTTACACAGACATAGATTATAGTAAAGAATAGTATATATGCTACTTTTCACCCCGGTATGATGTCTAATTCCCACGGGAAAACACCATTATACAGCTCACGCGGGCAAAGCCGTGGGCGTAAAGCTAGTAGCTTTACAAATAGATATACCGAAGAGTGTCTATAGTATTCATAAAAATGTTGATAGTTTCACAAATAAATCCGATTAATTAAAACATGCTCCAATAAAATTTAAGTGAACTACCTACTTTAAAATTTTGTTAACTATTCATGCAAATTTTGTTAAAACCTATAATAAAAGACTTAAGTTTTATTGTGCTTCTAACGGTTACCTAATGAAACGCATAACATTTTTCGCCATAAACATGAAACGCATCGTGTTGAAAGGCATAATCATCGAAATGCATAATTCTTAAAGGCATAATTTCATAACGCATACTTTTTTTGCCCGAATTTTGAAAGGCATAATTTCAATAAGCATAATTATCTAAAGGCATAACTTTTAAATGTCATAATACTTAAAAGGCATAATATTCAAAATGCATAAATTTAACGGGGTATTACCTTGTTTTTATTTATTTTGAAGCTAGGGCTGTGAAAATAAAAAGTCTTTTCTGGCGCTTCGCCGGCCGCTGCCGCGGCACGCTCGCTTTGCTCGCTCGGCTCGCGCGGCGTTTTGGTCACTGTTCTAACCTAACCTAACCTAAAACTACTGTTAGGAATTCTTGGGTGGCGGGGGGCTTCGCCCCCCGAGCCCCCTCGGTGGGGGGCTGTGCCCCCCCCGTCCCCCTGCTCCTCTGTTTTCTTCCATTTGAACTTAATTCAAAACTTATAGGGTAAAAAAATTCTTTTTGAGCCAACAGATCTCAAAAAAAGTTTTTTTTCAACCATTGGGTGTCTCTCTAATACCTCCGTGGCTGTTAAAAGGGTACCAAAAATTTCGTCAGATTTTGGCTACGACGCACCGTTTTCGAGATATTGACATTTTTATAAAATGTTTTTTAAAAATTAATTATGCTTTAAAGTATGGTTTACGAAATTATGACAAACGACAATATGAATTTCGAAGATTATGCTTTTTAATATTATGCCTTTTAACTATTATGCATTATTATTATTATGCGTTATGAAATTTATGCCAAGGAATAAAATGCTTTTCAATATTATGCCTTATGATGTATGCCAAATGAAATTATGACAATCAACTGTATGCGTTTCAATGTGTCACCGCTTCTAACACAAATTTTAGCCAATTTTATTTTAATCAGGGTAACGAAATCTTTATACCTACGTATTTGTAAGTTGTTGATAAGTCATGTTGCTGACTTTGGTGTAGTACTTGGTTCAAATATTGCGTTTAAAGGACAACTAGGACAAGCTTAGTTTGAGGTTAGATTGTGCTGTTTTTAAACATCCAAGTTGTTTATTATTAATTTCATGTGTTAAACAATGGCAACTAATTGAACATTATGTGTTTGATCTGAATATAAACAGTAGGTAATCTACGATATAATATAAAATATAAATATAATTACTTAAATCAAAAAATGCCTTATGACCCTGGCTGGCCTCAAAAAAAGTCAGTTTACCTTAACTTCGAACTAGGGAACAAATTATGCTTTGTTAATTATTGATATTCTAGAGTAGCTGTTGTTGCAAGAAACAGGAATAAACTAGGAATATTTATTAATTAATTAAATTAATTTTCAGTGACATGGGTCCAAACTGCTAACGGGAAACGGCTGGGGCTTATCGACGGGTTTTCATACGCCATGCATTCCAGGACACCTAAAAAAGAGATATGGCGGTGCACCAGACAAGCCAACCGGGCCTGTAAATCCCGCTTCTACATCAACCCCGAGGATAACAGCATCCTCTACACTCTCATGGAACATACCCATGAGAAGCCTAAGTACTGCATCCGCGATGGTATTTTCATTAGACTTTAGACATTTCAACGTTTTGTTGCGGTATTAAGGCCTAATCAGACGACGGACTGTCCTCCGGGTACTTTTTTGTCCATCGATATAGATCTCTTATAAATTGTATCGAATAACGCACACGAGGAACTAAAAGTGCCGCGGACAAAAAGTCAGCGAAATTACCGCGGACACCGAGAGACTGGACTGGACAAAAGTTCGCGGAAGTCCGCGAAAAAAATAGAACGAACGTAACTAGGCGCAACAACGCACACGACGAACTTTAGTCTGCATTGAGCGCTGGATAGTGAAGTACGTTTCCGGGCAACAAATGACCGCACACCGTATGCGTTGAGTCCACGACAAGTCCTCGGAGGACATATTTTGGACGTACAGGTACTTTTTGTCCGCCGGGGACAAAAGTCCCTCGTCTGATTATGCCTTTAGGCATGAGAAATTTTACTTGCATTGCCGACAGGTCAAATTATATTATGTTAAGATTAAACGTGTTCCATAGTCGATTCAAAACGAATCCCCATTTTAAGTTAAATGTCGTTCAAATCAGATTATATAAGAGACGTTTTGTATGGTAAAGCACATTTCGTCAGATACGCAAATATATTGCCGTTACCTGTATGCAGTATTTTGTCACTTGCGTTTTATTTATTAATTATTGTGATAAAGCGCAGGCCACATAGCCCTGTGGCCAGCTGGTGAGCGATCTGACAAGCGGAGGGATGTGGCGTAAAACGCAACGCGCAAGGTTTCTTTTTATCGAAAAACCCCTGTCCCTCACTAATTTCTATTGGTGTCTTCTATAGCACTTAATTTTCAGTTGACTATTTTCGTTCATTCAAACAAAAAAATCTGGATTAATTGCGGTCGAGCACAGTCATAAATAAAGTCATAAATAACAATGACATTTAAAGTTTACGTCATCCCAACTAAATTGACTTTTTTCTTACTGGTCATTCTGATAGAGAGGGTCTTCATCATCATCATTTCAGCCGTACGACGCCCACTGCTGGCCTGCACTGCATAGGCCCTCCCCCAAGGATCTCCACAACGATCGGTCCTGCGCTGCCCGCATCTTAGAGGGTCTTAGGTGCTTAAAATTTTTGGACTTCCAGTTCTTACATTACAATGATTTTCCAAACTTTATGCCCTACAAGTGCTAGACTTTTGAAGTGTAATTTTTTTGCGTTTAATATTAAAAATAAGTTTTGTAATAAAACAGTTTCTTTGATATTTTTTTATTATTTTAGGCGTAAGGTAAAATTAAACCTATGATATTTGTACAACTGAAACTACTAAATTACATTAGAGATAATAAATTGCCAAAGTTGTAGATATCATCTTCGGTCTCGTTAAAAAAAAAACAATTGGCATCCACGATAATTCACCAATATAATCTAACCTTTCAACTCTAATCAACTTATCTTTACCTTAACAAATTATAAAGGCACTTTTCCTTTCCCGCAGCAGCTTCAGTCGCTTATCGCGTTAAATTCGGGGTGACTAATCCGAAATCCGTTATATCTGGACTTAACATGATCCATAATTTAAGTTCTGTAATATTTTAACTGTTTTTATCAATTATCAATTACTTAAGTTATAAACTATTTACTGCCACTATTTACTTGAGGTCTTATTTTTAACTGCCAAATACTTAAGCATTCCTAACAGCCCCCTACCATATTGTTTTAAGACATTTTCTTTCAAGGTGCTCAATGTACGAACAAAACTATAACAAATATTTTCATTTCAGTAGTGATACTAGCCAAATCTCGGCACTCCGGCAGGAACCTGGTCATTCACAATGATTACACGTATTATTGTAAGACGCAGAACAAGAGAACACAGGATTTCATCTGGACCTGTTCTACTCACAACTGGAAGGGATGCAACGCTAAGCTGAAGTTGGACCAGAACTTTGCTTTCATCGCACTTCAGAATTACCATACTCACCCGCCTGCTAAGTACTTTATTCACGATGGGCAGTATGTTAAGTATGATTGCTAGAATATTGTTATGGTTATGCCTGCCATAATAAAGTCAGGCAAGAGAGAAAACCTTAATGGTTGTACAGACATACTTTTAAATATAGGAAAAATGTGATAGTAAAAAACTACGAGCCCTATAAGTGGCTTTCAGGCGGGATTCGAACCCGCGCCTCCGGGAATCCGGCCCGATGCTCTGACCAACTAAGCTACCCACGACTCGTCGAATTTTGCTATCACTTGTTACGCTGTCGGCCAGCGTTGCTTCATCAATGTGAGGAAACCCTTGCATCCGAAAGAAACATTTTTAAAAATATTTAACAATCGATTAAGATGAAACAGCCATTGAATTGAGTGATACCTACTCAGACTACAACGTTATATCGTACCATCTTGCAAAACCAGTTTCGCACAACGATCATTTTGCTTTCGAGGGCCCAAAGTATATAATATTCTACAAAATAAACTGAATCTTAAGCTTTACAACAATTATCAAATAAAAATACCGTTAAATAATTATTTATTCCAATTATCACAACATGATACTGACCGACTTTTGACAGTAAGTAGTACTAGTAACATAGAATAAAAAACATATTTCGTTACAATTATGTACATGCAGTTTTTACTTTATATTTCTTCCTTAACATACCTATTTATATAGACCTACTTATACAAAATACAAACTAGATATTCCTATACATGCATGTCTATTAGGGAATTAATTTTTTTTATTTTATTTTTAAAATTTCTCTTTTTCTTGTTTTATTTTTATCGTACCTACTAATACATACAACTACATCTATAATAAACATAGATAAATACGAGTATCTAGACTAAGTATATTGATAGTTTTAAGCTAAGTACATTGTATAATTACCTACCTATGTCCTAGAGGCGGAGGCCTGGTGTCTTGTATGACGGGGTGTTTTATACATTCTATTTCAAGCGCCAGTCTTTACAAATAAAATGTGTTTAAGTCTTACCTAAATTAGCTGTAAGTAATTTATACTTTTATCTACACTCATATTGTAATATTCGAATTATGAACTCATGCCTGAACGTATAATGATACACTTTATGCCATAGTCAATAAACTGTTTAATAATGGTCATTATGATACAACCGGATACAGCTTTCATTCATTATAAAACACTTATTTTTCTTAATTTTACAATCTCCATGGCAACCGTAGGATTTACCGGCCCTGACTTCCAACTCTTTCAAGCCCTTCTTTAGCCGGCAACAATAAGAAGCTTTTTAATATTAGAATTTAGAATTTAGAAGGTATAGACCGTATCCGCCTCTGTGGTCTAGTGGTTCATACCACCGATTTCAGACCCAGAGGTCCCGGGTTCGATTCCCAGTGGGGGTACATATTGTATTCGGTTTGGTTGGTGGTAGGACTTGTTCTTAGTCCGCCTGGCTAGCTACCACCATCTTATCTAAGTCTGACGCCATAACAATGATGTTTTCAGAATTATTGTGTTCCGGCTGTTAGAGATAAGATAGCCAGTTCCTCAGTTATTGAGGATTCCGGGAGTAGTGCGCTTCCACCTTCAGCCTTATCACCACTTATCATCAGGTGTGATGAAGGCTAAGTCATAAGTGCTACCCCGTTGTGAATAAATAAATAAAAAATAATAAAAATAGACTCCTATCAGTGGGGTTTGGCGCCAATCCACATTTTATAATTACTATTTTTTTTGCTTAATTTTTGAAATATATGATAAATGTATGAGTGTAGATAAAGTAGTGTATGAGACTGCACATAACTCGGTATCAATTATGCGACAGTCACATAAACTACTATTATTTGTGTCATCAGAAAATTTTCTTTATTGTAGTTACTTTACTTTAATACCTTTGTTTGTAAAGAAAATAAAGATGTTTATTATTATTAATAATACTTTTAAATACTAAAAATATTCTAGATCCGTAGACAGATATAGATTTATACTCATCTGTTTTATTAACTAATCCATAGATTTTATTATCTGGTATAATATGCACAGCAAAAACTATGCGTAATTCGTTCTTAATATTTATACTTAGTTGGAAAAGTGTATCAATTAAAAATAAATAGATTTTTCCCAAAAGTGTCAATTATTTCATTGTTGATTTAGCTGCTGCCAAAAGAGACTCAATTATGGCATAGCGCAAAAGACGAAATAAAGGAACAATTCTTTATTGCATCTTCATCACCCTCGTTACCTATTTATTTATCGGTTTATTTCCAAAGATGTTAAGCTGATCCCGTTGGAAAGTGGGGGCCACCTGCTCTGGGCAACTACTCATACTCCACTAACAGGAAGTGTTTGGAAGGTCTCATCACCATCATCACCTATTTATTTATCGGTTTATTTCCGAAGATGTTAAGCTGATCCCGTTGGAAAGTGGGGTCCACCTGCTTTGGGCAACTACTCATACTCCACTAACAGGAAGTGTTTGGAAGGTCTCATCACCATCATCACCTATTTATTTATCGGTTTATTTCCGAAGATGTTAAGCTGATCCCGTTGGAAAGTGGGGGTCACCTGCTCTGGGCAACTACTCATACTCCACTAACAGGAAGTGTTTGGAAGGTCTCATCACCATCATCACCTATTTATTTATCGGTTTATTTCCGAAGATGTTAAGCTGATCCCGTTGAAAAGTGGGGGCCACCGGCTCCGCATGGGCAACTACTCATACTCCACTAACAGGAACTGTTTGGAAGGTCGCATCACCTGGTACTGCTCCAAGAGGGTCAGCAAGAAGTGCCCTGTGCGCGTGAAGATGTTCGCTGGGACGGTCCTGGCCGTAGTCGGCGCCCACAGCCACATGGAGGACACGGTTAGGAGTCACAGCCGTGACGGAGAATAGGTTCTAGAGAAAGTGATTTGTGGAGCGGGCAAATGGTTGAATTGAATGTGCTCACTCATAATGGCGGTATTACACGATTTTACTTCTGCTTTTCAATTTAGATGAAGCAGCCAAATCGAATAATATAAACGTAAAAGTGAATCATTCAATGACAATGTTTATCCACATTAAACGGCTCAATTCTTTCACTTTTGCGTTCAATGTTCAATGCAATGGAACGAAAGTTGAACGTGTAAACAAAAGCATTGAATTATTCACTAGTTGTTCATTCTCAATGTGCTACCTCATTGGAAGACATTTTCAAGCAATGCGAATTGAATTGTGCACTTAATAATTTAAACAGTTCAACCAAAGTGAATCAATTTGGTTGAACCGTGTAATATCGGGGGTAAGCCGATACTTAAGTCCTCCAGAAGTTTTTCAATTCAGTCATCCTGAGGGCAAAATGCCAAAGGCATGGGGCAGAAGCGATGTGAATTGTGATGCTGTTTTTCAAGAAGGGTGATAAAACTCTTTTGAAGAACTACAGACCCATCTCGCTTCTGAGCCATATCTATGCTGTTTTCGAGAGTCATTTCGAATCGTCTCGCTCGCAGGTTCGACGACTTCCAACCTCCCGAACAAGCCGGGTTCCGGAAAGGCTACAGTATCATAGACCACATTCATACGCTGCGGCAAGTTATACAGAAGACTGAAGAGTATAACTTGCCTCTTTGCTTGGCGTCCGTGGACTATGAGAAAGCCTTTGCTTCAGTTGAGACCTAAGCGGTGCTGCAGTCTCTCCAGAGGTGCCAAAAGGACTACAGGTACATCGAGGTGCTGAGTGTGTTTTCAGTAATGACCTATGTAAGTGAGACGTGGTCTTTTACTATGGGTCTCATAAGAAGGCTCAAAGTCACCCAGCGAGCAATGGAGAGAGCGATGCTTGATATTTCCCTGCTCGATCGAATCAGAAGTGATGAGATCCGCAGGACAACTAAAACAACCGACATCGCTCGAAGGATTGCATCATTGAAGTGGCAGTGGGCGGGACACATAGCGCGGAGGACCGATGGCCGTTGGAGTGGAAAGGTTCTCAAATCGTGACCGCGTACCGGACGACGTTCCGTGGGCAGGCCCCCTACAAGGTGGACCGACGATCTGGTCAAGGTCGCGGGAAGCCGCTGGATGCGGGCAACGCAGGACCGATCATTGTGGAGATCCTTGGGAGAGGCCTATGCCCAGCAGTGGGCGTCGTTCGGCTGACATGATGATGATGATGATGTGTAATATCGGCATAACAAGAGTCGACTTGAATGTTATACATATTGGCGCGCACGTACTTGTAATGGTTTTGTAGTGTAACAGTAGTATTTTTTTTTCCTCTGTGGTGTAACTGTTGATGTGTTATTGTTTTATTGTAGTTAGTTAGTTTTATTATAGTTTATAAAAATTATCCAAAAAAATCAATAATAATCTTATGTTCCGTCGGTTGCTAATAAAACAATATTTTTAGTAAGTATATAATTGAATCAGTCGTTACTTGGCGGAAGTCCCTAACCATTTTGAAAAAGAAATATGTGCATTTATGTTTGTTTCATGTTGCATGCTTTCATGTCGTGTTATTTACTTCCGCAAAAAACACAACGCCCGCTTGTAATGCACATGCACACAATGAAACTGCAAGTGTTATTTAATGTTAAATTAGTGTACTTATACCTATATAAAACTTAAATTTGTAATTTTCTTACTTGAACTATTTTGCAGAAAATCTTGAATCAATATTTTAATAAAATATGTATGTATGTAAAATACGTATGTAATCATAAACATTATTTTTCAAAAGACAACTGTTAAATACTTTCAATAATACTGATTTAAGTAGAGAGGAGAGGAGCGAAAACACATGCAGTTATTCTAAGTTCAGCCGAATGAGGCAGTTAACCTTACGTTCCATCTAAATTGTATTTTATTATGCTTTCAGATCATCGCATTATCAAGACGTCACGAGGAGGTTACTTGCTTTTTTTGGGATCTCAGTCATATTGGCCAAACGGGAAGAACGTGAATGGTAAATTAACGTGGTACTGTTCCAAGAAGTCCGGTCAGAAGTGCAAAGCCTTAGTTAGGACGCTCAACCAGCTGGTTATATACAATAACGACGTACATAATCATAACTAATTTCATAAGTTATTATTGGTCTCCGCGATAGCTACAACTAGATACCGCACCGCCAGCTTACAAGAAAAATGCGGCAATTTAGGTACGTCAAAACTGGTACTGGTACTGGTACGTTAATCTGGTTTGTACTAGGAAAATGAGGGAATTTAGAAGAAAAAAAAACAGAATTATCAATATATTGGTATTTGTTGGTAAAATATACGTCATAATAAAGATTATCACCCAAGTTTATAGGTCAATTTTATTAGAAGTTAAATTATGACCGCGCATATTGATTTTTTTGATTACGTACTTTAATGACTATATTTTTTTATATTTAATTACAAATGTATAGTTTTCAGATTTTTCCCTGTACTTGTAGTATGAGACGATATTACTTGTCAAATTTGATAGTTCTAGATCAACGGGAAGTACCCTATGAATTTTGATTCCCTTTAAAGTATCGAAATGTGCGATTTTTGTGGCATAAACGACCGTATCTTTTTTTGGGTTAACTAAGAAGTGTGATATTTTCAAAGCTTCAAGGGACTGTAAACCTGAGTATATGGTTTTAATTTCAACATTTTCGACTCGATACCTCCACGCGTTTTTGAGATAAAGGGTCTTGACAGACAGACGGACGGACAGACGGACAGACAGACACAGACAGACAGACAGACCGATAGACAGACAGACAGACGGACAACAAAGTGATCCTATACGGTTTCCGTTTTTTTCCTTTTGAGGTACGGAACCCTAAAAAGTAACTTATTCGGAACTTAACAGCGTTCGTGAACGATTCCTACTTGTGTGATAGATGCTTAGTTCAAAATATTTCTTGTAAGTTAGTTAGTCACTTCTTTCCTATTATTAAAGGATTTAAAAGTGTGTCAAGATATATTTTTGCATGTTTTTAATATTTTTTGAAACTGTAATAATAAGTCTCAAAGTGCATTTATGTTAACAAAATTTATTTGTTATATTATTGTGTTTATTGTCATTTATAGTTAAAGGGGACCGGACTTTTATTGATAATAGGGGTTAAAGAATGAAATTGCCGTTTTTTTTTTGCTTTGTACACAAAACTTAAATTTTTTTATGATATTAGAAATATATAATTTCTTTAATATTGCGTTAAATAAAGACCGTATCGAGCAACTTTTGATAATTTAATAACCACGATATTTGATTATTTACATAGAAAAAACTTATCCTGAACGTTACGACTATTTTTGTTTCCAGAATTTCGTACTTTATTAGTTGTAACTTAGTGAAAATATTTTTTTTGCTCTTAACGAATATGCCATTTAGTAGTTAAAATGTCCATAAATACGTGTGTTAAATTTTGAAAGTTACATAATATTAGTCGTTGAATAAATTACAAAAACGTAAGTATGGTTTTTTTTTACAAAAATCTCCATACAAAACTGCAATTTGATACTTTAGCCCCTAATATGTAATGAGCTGCTGAATTGTGACCAACTGTGTCTCTAGCCATCTCTGTAAATAACGAAATTTATAAGGCGGGAGTATGGCGCTACCCACTTGTGACGTCACAAGTTGGTAACGCTGTCCTTGTCTAAAAAGGAAGTTTGTTGCTTCTTATCTCCAAAAATATGTAAAATATTTGAAAATACATATCTGTTGCGTTGTGTTGCTCATTTTTCTAAAAAAAAAAAAAAAAAAATCAGCCCGGTCCCCTATTGCCTATATTAACGCAGTATTATATTTAGGTAAGTATATGATAATGTTTATTCTTGTTCGATAGGTAGTTTCCATTATGCGAATACACGTGTCAAACAAACTAATGATTTTTTGTCGACAACTGAGCTTCAACGCTTTACTTACGGAAGTACGCCATCGATGCCAGGAAGCCAGGCCGCTGGTACTGCTCCAAGAAAAAGAGAAAGCTGTGCCCGGTTATCATCCAACGCCCCGATCGTGGTAATCTTATGACGCATTAGTCAGGTGTATATACGTGCAGTTGACGTTCACGCGATGTGCAATACCGTTTTTGATACGCGCGGCGTTTACAGTGCGACAACGATTTCTGTTCCGGTGATAATTTTTGGAACTAAAACAGTTTTCATACGACAGTCTATTTTGACAGCTACTTTCGTATTGCAAGTGGCTCCTCTGTCACGAATGTCACCGGAATAGACAGGAGTGTGGGACTATAGGTTTGCGTGACTTTTGCGTCGTTATGTCATTACGGCAATACGAAGTCAAACGTCATGACGCAAACGAGGTCAAGACGCACTGCACAGAACTACCGCGATCGGGGCGCAGACCGTCAGCTGGGAGGTGGTCGCCGAGTATGGGGCTCATACGCATGAATTCGATGACTATGAACTATTGTAAGACAAAATTAGATAGGTAAAGAAATATTTGATGGACCCGATGGCAGTGCTACATTTCAATGATCATGCCTGTTGGGTTGATGGTTTGTTCCAGAGAAGACTTTCTTATACCGTAGATTGGGGCTAGTTTAGGAAAAAATGGGGCTCCTTTGATAATTCATAATGTAGTGTAAAAATACTATTATTTGTAATAAAAAAAAATGAGCATACTATCTATTGAATTATCCAAAATCTTACACGTCAATGTTTAGGTAATTATAATTCATGTATAGTATCCGGAAACCTAATGTTCTACATTTTACAGTCAAAGTAAATTGGATAATTATTTATTTAAATTTTATCAATTTTCCAGCTAAATTTATACCGTCAGGAAGAGGTAACTACAAGTTGTTATACAATGGCTTCACGTTCTGGTGTGATAAGTTCCACCTGGTGGCAGGGAAGTCGTGCAGGTGGTATTGCTCCAAGAAGAAGAGCAGGAAGTGTCCCATATCCGTCCAGACCATTAACACTGACGTGATTGCCGTTCATGGAGATCATAATCATCTGTGAATTATATAAATAACTAGCTTTCCGCCCGCGGCTTCGTCCGCGTGGACTACACAACGTTATCCCGCGGGAATGTGACTTTTTTCCGGAATAAAAAGGAGCCTATGTTCCTCTCCAGACTACATAGTATCAGTGTCCCAAATTTAAGCCAAATCCGTTCAGCCGTTTTGGCGTGATTGAGTAACAAACATACAAACATCTAAACTTTCACATTTAGAATATTAATAAAGCATTCCGCCCATGGCTTCGCCCGCGTGGACCACACGACGTAATCCCGCGGGAATGTGATAATTTTCCGGGATAAAAATTAGCATATGTTCCTCTCCAGGCTACAAAGTATATGTGTCCCAAATTTCAGCCAAATCCGTTCAGCCGTTTTGGCGTGATTGAATAACAAACATACAAATATCCAAACATCTAAACTTTCACATTTATAATATTAGTAGGATAATATTATTATGTAGGATATAAATATAAATAACTTTTCACAATCACACCAATTATCTAAACTGTGTTATAGAAACTAGATAAGCGGTTAAATATACCTAATACTTAGATACTTTTTTTTGTAAATACATACTTAATATACATAGAAAACACCCAGACCAAGACAAATAGACATGTTCATGCTTACAAATATTTGTCTTGTTCGGGGATCGAACCCGAGACCTCTAGCGCTGGAGGCAGCTAGGTATCGTACCCCTGCGCCAAATCGATCGTCAAATTATTAAAATGACTTTTTAATCCATATATGTGTTTGATTAACTGTATCGCTTTTCCAGTTTTCGTAATTATTGAATTCAGTTTGAAACAGTTTGAAACAGTTCCTTGTACCACAGGGTAAAGAAACGACTACACAGAGTAAAAAACCTCCTGTCCTTGTACTACCGAAAGAGGTGCTGATCAGGTTTTCATACAAAATGATACGATAACGATGACGGTTACCAATAGTGACAGTTTTTCGTGATATGGCAATAACTGTGTTTTGAGCAATAGTACATTACAGCCGAGAACGGGAAGCTAGTAATTTGCATTTTCGAGGATGGTTTTGAAGCTCGAGCCGCAGGCGAGGGCTTTAATCATTCAAGTCAATGCAAATAGCTTCCAGTACAAGGCTTGTTTAAAACTTTTCTCACGAAATGCGAGGAAATACAATTTTTTTGTTAGCATGGAATGTTAACATTTCAGAGCATGAGTGAGAAAATAAATTATTTGAAGGAAAACAAAACGTCAATATAATTTATGAATGTTCTTGTACTAGTTACGTACCTACTTCTATTCTTCTTTTCCAGACCAACCACATTTTTACATAAACACCAGAGGTTACCGTATGTTGTTCCTAGGGGACAACAAGTACAGAATAAGCAACAAGCTTGGTGGAGGTAAAGTGAGATGGAGATGCGCCACACACGAGAGGTTCAGCTGCAAAGCGAGGGTGCACACCATCGATGACGTCATCGTCTCCTTCATCGATAGACATATTACGTCAGGAACTTAATTAAAATAAACGAAAGTGCGTCGATTAAAGCATAGTCCTTATATAGTCTAAAATAACATTAAATGTAGGGCAGGCGTACCGGTTTTGGCCACTGTACCGTTTTTTTTTTTTTTTATTTACAACCGGTTAGCACTTAGCCTTCATCACACCTGATGTTAAGTGGTGATAAGGCTGAAGGTGGAAGCGCACTACTCCCGGAATCCTCAATCACTGAGGAACTGGCTATCTTATCTCTAACTGCCGGAACACAATAATGCTGAAAACATCATTGTTATGGCGTCAGACTTAGATAAGATGGTGGTAGCTAGCCAGGCGGACTAAGAACAAGTCCTGCCACCAACCAAACTTTTGGCCACTTTTTGCTCTAAAAGTTTTCTAAACAACTTTAAGCCATTTTTGATAAAGTCAATTAAAATAAGGTATTTTAAGGTAATAATAACAACCGTTGGAATGCCTTATGTCATAAGATATTTTTCAATAAATTCCATTTTCTGTTTGAAAAAATATTTTGTATGAAAATTTAAAGAAATTTGTTTTGGATGAAATACTTTAGAAACCTTTGTTTTTTACAATTAAATTGTTGTATTGCAATTGACTGGGTTCTAGCGCATTAGAATATATTGATTTTACCTGGGTTTGTTTTTGATTTTTCGCAATACTTACAAAAGTTTAACTATCAGTACTTAAGTGGCCAAAACCGGTACATTTGGCACCTCTCACACATTGTGTGTAATATAAAAAAAACTATTTTACTTTTATAAATTTGAAAAATGTTCCTTTAAAGGTAGATAAATTATCTATAATTTAAGATATAATTTGTGTCTTAAATACCTAAGACCATTTAGTACTTAGTGCATAAAAGTCAAAAAATCCTTAAAGTGGCCACAAAGGGTACCTCTGCCCTACTTTAAAGTGTTTTTCAAACTAGACGGTAACTTTGGATTTTGATTTTTTTTATTGGTTCTTGCATTTCAGTCAGTCTTGTGGTGCAGTAGCTGCGGATTTAAATATATTGAGTCCCTTTGTGTATTAAAAATAAAATTTTAAAATTTTGCTTTTTTTAGTTTAAATATTTAGTTCTGTATTACTAAAGCTTTCGTAATATTTTTTTATTCATTTAATGTATTAAATATAGAAATAATAATAATATAATAAACCAACCGACTAAAAATTACAAAAAATACCGACTAAAATACTAGGTTTGGTTACGGAAAAATAAGTTTAAAATAGGTTAGATTTCGCTCACCTAGTATTTTTGTCGTTAAAAAAGTATAAATAAAACACTTTCACGGATTTTTTCACGCAATTTATTCAACAACTTAGTTAAATTTTAGTTGTTTTTTGAGATTTTTTGTTAAAAAAGTTAAAAAAGTATTTTCGTCGATCGGTTAATTACTACTCAATAATATATTTACAAATCCACAACTTTGTCATAATTTTCCTTAGGGTAAGCCAGGCATACGTGCCCCAGTCGATAACGCGCCCCACTCGCAAAACTCACAGATGCATTTTGAATTTGGCGCTAATTTGACCCAAACACCTTAGATGACCTTAGTTCAGTGACTGAACTGACGTGTTCGCGAACACCTTAGATGACCTTAGTTCAGTGACTGAACTGACGTGTTCGGGTCAAATTAGCGCCAAATTCAAAATGAATCTGCGAGTTTTTCGAGTAGGGCGCGTTAACGACTGGGGCACGTACGCCTGGGGGCCAATTCTGCTAACGTTAAGTCATAATCGTGTCTCAATCGTGTTTTAATTGTAGTTCAATTGTAGTGCTTTTTTACACACTAGTTACAAGAAATGTGTACTTTTTTCACTATACTACTAATGGTCACACCACACACTACATTTACATCACATCATATTGTCATAATTCTTGTAACTAGTGTGTAAAAAAGCACTACAATTGAACTACAATTGAAACACGATTGAGACACGATTATGAGTTATGACTTAACGTTAGCAGGCTTGGCCTGGTTTACCCTAACTTTATTATAATGAAAAAAATGTGTGCCTATCTTCGATCAACAATAACACCTAAGGTTGTACTGAATGTCTGCGAGAAGGTTGAACTCGCGTGCATTTTTACTATTATGTACACTTTAGATCTGTTGTAATTTCAATACACATTTTGAGCTAACAAATTGTTAGTTAAGTAAGTATATATATAAAATATATATATTTTTTTTTACTTTTTGCATATTTTACCTTTTTTGGTATATTATATTCTTCTTTTCCAGAGCAACAACCGTATTTTTACATAAACAACAGAGGTAACCGGATGTTGTGCCTAGGGAACAACCGGTACAGAATAAATAATACGGCTCCTGGGGGTAAATTGAGATGGAGATGCTCCACACACGAGAGGTTCAGCTGCAAGGCGAGGCTGCACACCATCGATGACCACATAGTCTACTTCATCGATGAACACATTACGTCCAGTCGGGAACTCAATTTAGATGAAAGAATGTGAGCCGATTAAAGCATCGAATTTCAGATTCGTTTCGATATTTTTGCAGATTATACCTACTTTTTATTGAATACATTTCTTGCTAATGTTTTTCATGTACATTTCACTTTTGTAATTCCATTGATCATGTAGATACCTACTCATGCATTTTATGCATTAAGCACTATTATAATATTATTATATTAAGAATATATCACAACCTGACCGTCCTATTTCTATATCCTTATTAATATACAGAAGAATACACTGGTTTAATGCATATTGTTATTTTCTCACTCATGCTCTGAAATGTTAACATTACATTCGAAAAAAGAATGCGGTACGTGGCACTTTTCCGAGGTCACATTCTAAATTTGAAAATTAGTGCAGTAATGAATTTCAATACTTATTTTAATGATCTAGCTAAATCCAAGCGACCGTCTACATTATGGACGATTTATTTGATGCTTAAAATGTAGAATGTACCATTCAAATTAAACACGATACCGACATGAAGGGTATTCCTTATATAAGTATAAATTATAATATTAATTAGAATTTATTAAATTTTATTTAGGTAATCAGTTTTTTATTTCCCCGCATTTCTTGAGAAAAGCACTATACAAGCCTTGTACGGTAAGTAATTTTTATTTCCCCGCATTTCTTGAGAAAAGCACTATACACGCCTTTTACGGTAAGTAATTACCGTCCTCGGCTGTAATGTACTATTATTACCTTAATTTTAAGAGATACCTCCGAAAATAAATATTATCGGTTTATAATTCCACGGCCTCCCTAAGATAACGTCCTTATAAAAGTTTGAAACAAACACATTAAAAATATTTTGGTAAATTTTCCATGGCCGGCAGCAATATTCTTATTTAACGAGAATGTGTTATTACTGAATGGGTTCAGGTACCGGCCTGCGACCGAAGGAGAGGACGACGACGGTGCCTACCATCAACTCTTATCGCGGATTTGTTTAGGACCTAAATAAACTGATGTGCTTCGCTTATTCATACCATGACAGCTTATCATATTGCGATCGAGATTCTATTGCGTCTATGACATTGCACACATTCAGCGGCATTTCACAGCCGCTTAGCTGACATGAACTCTTGCTTTGCTATTTGACTTATTACATTACACACATTAATTGAGTGAAAGAGACGGGTAGAAGAAATAAGGACACAAATCGTTCGTTCATTCACATTCAGCAATTCATTTGCGATTAGTTTTTAAAAGGTCATGGTACGAAATAAAGCAATTCATTTTAGGGATCTATTCTGGAACGCACCAGTTTTGAATCGCTTTCATAAAGTCGATGGTAGACACCCTGTAGACTACTCTAATCCAACAAAAAATGAAACTTCGTTATACCCGTCCCTCTGAATCTCCGGACATGACAGAATCGAGTGAAAGCCGCGGGCTAACGAAGTTTCCTTTTTCGTTGAATAAAAGCTGGCACTGATTACTAAATAGTTACTAGTACCAGATACTGCACTCCGCTAAGCCATTTAAATAAATAGCAACTCTAACTATAACGCAATAAAGTGGAAATCAGCTTGTACGGTGCAAATGACGAACGTCCTCTCGTTGCATCTCTTTCTATCGCATATATTCTAGCTCTTTTGCGGACCTAATTTCTATGGATTTGCACCGCCGGCGGTGAGGGCGAGATTTGCGCGCAAGTACATCGAGTGACAGACGCCTGCTGCTGGTGCGGTCCCAAGTGCTCCGTCTGCGCCGCCAGTGAGCGGCCAGATGAGCACATAATGGGCACCATTAGGTGTGCACCTCCAAGCACGAGGGGCAAGCTTAATGGTAGCGGGGCAAACGCCAGAGCAGTAGAGGTGAGGGTCACGCAGGGCGTGACTCCGCCCGATGTAGAGGGGATGTCAGACTAGGTCTGGCATTCCCCTACGGAGGTCCGCCACTCCACGCGTCTCTTAAAGGAGAGGCGTTGTCGTGTTGTGACGAAGCAGGCGACATTGGGGGTCGGGTGGCGGATCGGGGAATTTCGACGTCCATCCAGGGCCCCCGTGGTGGAAAGGCGTGCCAGGTGCCACCGGCACGCTACACCGGAGGAGACGAGGAGAGAGCGTTGAGAGGACGTAGGCACGGGGTGGAGACGCAGTGACTTCAAAATCAAAATCAAAAATCATTTATTCATTTTAGGCTGATACAGCACTTGTGAACGTCAATGAAGCTACGCTATCGGTTCGTAAATCCTACGGCGGGAGGCCTTGTAACGAGAAGAACCGGCAAGAAACTCGCCAAGGGCTATTTTTTTCTCCCTGTCATATTTCATACAGAGTCGTCAAATTGAAAACTGACTTTAACATAATATAATATGTAAAGTCACTTTCCATCACAAATTAATCTTAAGTTTAAAAACAAAATAAAAAACCCGGTAATCATAGCAGTAAATAATTTTCAATAACTAAGAAATAGACATCCAAAAGGTAGTTTCTTTAAAATACACACCAACCAAAAACGTAGCAAATAAAATAATAAATATAAATGCCAAACAAGGGTAATAAAACTTTGAATAGTTTAAGAACATAAGAATTATGATTAAGAAGAAGAATAAACAGTGCCATACAAGCCACGATAATATAAAACTAATAACAATAAAACATTAAAAATCTGCATATTTTGAGACAAGAAGCCAGGAGCAGACCCATCCCACTGGTGGCACCCGTTCACGAGCATGACGCATGAACCAGCCATCGCTTCGCTCAACCATATTTTAGGGAACGTAACGACCCGCCTCACACGACACCACCGCAGAAATGTTTACAGAGAGCATGACATACTCAAACTTCTCATCTCAAAACGCAGAAACCAATATAAGAATGTACCCAGTATTAATAAATTTGTAAAACACGACTCACAATTAACTACAGAAAAAATCCTTGTCAGCTTATGACCAAGTTGCTTTGTCATTTAAGTAATCACTTACAGTATAGTAGCCCTTCTTGAGGAGGCAATTTTTATATGATTCTTAAACTCTTCAAAGGGTAACTCCAAGATATCACTTGGAATCTTGTTAAAGATGTGTATACCTTGACCCATGAAAGACCCATGTACCTTCTCTAATCGGTACCGAGGCATTGAAAGTTTATTCCTATTTCTTGTATTGTAACCATGCAAATCGCCATGTTTAGTATACAAGTTAATATTACGACGCACAAAAATAATACAATTTAATATAAATTGAGATGCAGCTGTCAGTATACTTGATAGTATACTAGCAGACTTGATAGTCACTGCGTCTCCAGCACATGGGGCGGAGATTACAGGTCCCGGGTGATCTCGGGACCTGTAATCTCCGCCCCATATGCTGAGGAGGCACCCCGGGGGCTTTAGTGGGTCCAAGCCTCACCCAACCCTCTCGTCATAACTTCGTATCACCTACCTACCTTGGTTTGTAGTTTAATTAAGTAGTAAAGATAATAATAGTTTGTAAATAGTATATTATGCAACTAGTGAATAAAGGACGGATTTAAAGCGAGGGCCGTAGATGAGTCAACGAGCAAGTGAAGGATTCTATGATTCAGCTGTTAGAATCCTGAACGACGCGAGTGATTCATGGCCCTCGATATAAATTCCTACTTTATTCAGGAGTTGCATACTATACTTTATACCATGACTACGAGAAAAGACATAATTTAAGCGAAAATAGAAATTTAATCAAGAAATAAGAATTGTTACATTAATTGAAATGGACATTAAAATTAGAGCAATGACTGAAATTAAGCGTAATTTTCTTATTATTATCATTAGGGTGGTCAACTTGTGAAACAATATTTATTTATTATAAAGTAACACTAACCTTTGTGTCCGTACAATTCACAGTAAGTATTTGAAATGGCGCCAATTCACTAATTTTTATTTCTATAGAGGCAGCAAAGAACACAAAACAGTTTTTAATCTAATGCCAAACCCCTTGTCGCAAATATCGACCAATCATATCTCGAGAATTTATTTGCACCACCAAAGAGTTTTGAATTTCGAATCTTAGCGCAAGGAGTATGTGTAAAAGCATTGAAATAGAGACCGGATATATTTTTGTGTTCCAAATTCAAACACCAAAATCCTACTAATATTATAAATGTGAAAGTTTAGATGTTTGGATGTTTAGATGTTTGGATGTTTGGATGTTTGTTACTCAATCACGCCAAAACGGCTGAACGGATTTGGCTGAAATTTGGGACACAGATACTATGTAGCCTGGAGAGGAACATAGGCTACTTTTTATCCCGGAAATATATCAGATTCCTGCGGGATAACGTCGTGTAGTCCACGCGGGCGAAGCCGCGGGCGGAAAGCTAGTAGTGAATAAAAACAAAACAGTGAATAAAAGGCCTTTTTATTCACTGTTTTGCGTGAATAAAATAAGCTTTATAAAGTAGGTATGGTATAAAAATAGTAGATTGTATTACAAGGGAGCAAAATAATATATTTACGGCGAGGGCGCTATTTTGAATCCAGAGCGCGGTGAAGGATTCTAGAGTAGAATCTCGAGCGCAGCGAGGGATTCTAAAGTAGAATCCTGAACGCAGCGAAGGATTCAATATACGCCGCCCGAGGTGAAAATAATTTTGCGGCCGAGTAATACACTCTGCTTTTCATCCCCCTCTATAAGAAAAGCAATAAAGACAACTCAAACTACTTACCTTTCTTTGGCGTTCGGATACAGCATAGCCCTAGTTGGGCAAGAAAAAAAAATCGAAGTTTTGAAATAAAAAAAAAATGTAAAAAAAATATATGTCCATCGGATTCCTTATAAGTATCTCCGGGGTTACCGTAGAGGAGTTAAAATGTTTGTTAGATTTTAGCTACGACTCACCGTTTACGAGATATTCTCAATTTTATAAAATTCCTTTTTTGAAAATTTCCCGGTCCCGAAAAAAGTCCAGGCCCCATACAAAATCAGTTGTTTTTTTTTAAAGTATGCACACCCTTTGCTACACTCCAACCAATGCGTCTTAAATTATGTTCTAAATTCAAATCTCATCGTTTTGGACCCTGTTATGAAGCTGTTCAAAATTCAAATCTCATTTTTACCCTCTTGTCATAACAGGTAATAAATGAATCGTTTTGGGCCCTGTTATTAGATAAACAATCATCGCTTTTCGAATCGATGGGATGAAAAAAAATTTTTGTAGTTTGCACGGACCAATCAATTAAAATCGCTCAACCTATCAGTGGAAACTGCTAATTGGCCATCCGTGATTATACTTGTATATAAATATTACAGCTGTAAGTTTACCTACCATTGTTAAATAAATAAAATAAATATAATAAAGATTTTCATTCATTTTCAAAATGTTTGTAAGTAATCAAATCTTGCAAGTTTTTGATTAACTTTCCCGTGACCGATTGAGCTGAAACTTTGCATAAAGGTTTTGTTTGGATGACAATACAATATTAAAGTACAGTCAACAAAAAGCTTGTCATAAAAACGAAGTTTTTACAAAAAAACTTGTTATTGAGATTCTTTGACCGTTTGTAATTATATGAGTTGCTAAACTTTACCTTATGATGTCTGAGCCCGTCAGCATGTCACGCAATTAAACTAATCATTAGTTATTTTTTTCAGGATTCTGCCAGTTCCTGACATCAAAAAATGGAAAGTTACAGATTAAAATTGACAACCACGTATTCTGCCAAAGAACGTCGCTTGGCGAGAAGAAACGGTGGGTCTGCTCTACACATTGTTTCAAGGGATGCAAAGCTCAATTCTACACTGTAGAAAATGAAGTTATAAAATTCCGAGGCGTACATAATCATTGAAATGGTTTTTAGCCATAAATAAAAGTTACCTGATTGTTAAGTATTGTGCAAGTGTATTGTGTGATTTAAATAAGTAGTAAAAATCTACACTGTACATAATGAAGTTATAAAATTCCGAGGAGTACATAATCATTGAAATGGTTTTTAGCCATAAATAAAAGTTACCTCATTGCTAAGTATTGTGCAAGTGTATTGTGTGATTTAAATAAGTAGTACAAAATTTGTGTAAGAGTTCAAAAGTTTGTATTATTTCTTAAAATAAGATTGTATGAAGAGTTTTTTGTCTTCAAACGAACATCAATTTAATAGTCATCCATATATTTAAAACGGTTAGAATCCTGCAACTTTAAATGACGGATGATGACGAATTATTTTCATACGGAGGTAAAGATTATGGGTTTGAATTGAGTTTATGCATTCACAATGCAATTCTGTAGGTACAGGTAAAGATATTGCTAAGATTCAACGTCGTGGAATGCAAAAAGAGATTAGCGGGTTGCAGCTATTATGAACTGTAATTTTGATGACTGTAATGAACTTTATTCGATTTCCTTTACCACATTGTGAAATGCCGATCGCGTCCGCTCGGAGCCGTGCGGGGCCGTACGGCGCCGTTCAGGACGCTACTGTATATTTTAGAGTCACGTCTAAAATTTTGACGTATATAATCATAGAAATTTCAATGAATCCGGTTTTGCTATATTTCATTAATATTTATCATTGGATTGCAGTTTCGTTCATCCTATCGAAACGAGGAAAAACTCATCTACTATACGAAGGCTACACGTACAGGAGAGCGTACTGGCAGCCCTCAGGAGACAGGGTCAGGTGGGTCTGTACCAAGAGGAAGAACTGTCCAGCAAAGCTGTATACCGTAGATGAAAATAATTCAATCATTTGTAAGGGTGTACATGTCCACACGGCATCGTCATAGTTTAATATTGATTTTATTATTCGTAACGAAAATCTTGAGACGATTTGTGATTGGTGAAAGGTACTTACCTAAAGTTCTTTAATGTCACGAAAACTTGTCAATGTAATGGCCACGTCACATGCCTTCGTAGGACCTATATGAATGAGGTATCAGGGTTAAAGGTTAAATTTTGTATCAATAATCGTAAAAAATCTTGTGGCGAATTGTTTTGAATCATTGCGCGCGAAACATTTATTAGAGTATTATGAAAAGCTATTAATAATACAAATTGGGTATTTGACTGTTGTTGAAATGTAGATATTTAATAATGACATTCAGAAATATAACATTATTGAATAACAAATGTGAAAAAAGAAATTCAATCTGTATTATAACAAGCGAATTATGAGCTACTTAATTGTGACTCTAGCTATCTCTTCCTAAAACGAAATTTTCTATGGCGAGAGTATGGCGCTATAGAAATGTGACGGTACGTTTCTATAGCGCTCTCTTTGTCTAATTAGAAAGTTTGATGGTCTATATCGCTGAAAATATGCAAGATATTTGAAAATAAATACCTATGTTGTGTTGCTACTAATTAAATTAACATTTTAAGTCAATAAAAAAATTTCAGTCAAATACCCAATTACTTATGCTATCGTACTTCTATGATTGGTGAAAGTAAAAAGCTGTGTATATAGATATTAGGGACCAAATTTTTCAATGTTACTGCTCTTTTGTATTTGAAAATGCTGAATGAAAATAAATAATTTTGTAACAAGTGTTATTTTTACAAGATTTTTTTTAACTTGCCATGTTAATTAGTTAGTTAGTATGTTAGTTAGTTAGTGGGGGACAAATCTTGCAAGCTTAATTTGAACCACTTCCCAGTGTCCGATGGAACTGAAATTTTGTATTACAGGTTTGGTTCAGATGACAATACAATATTAAAGTACAGTCAGCAAAAAAGCTTGTCATAAAAATGAAAGTTTCACTAAAAACTTATTTAGATTATGTTTCAACAGATAAATACCGTTTTTTGTGATTACATTTGAACTGGCAAATAATTTTGAAACCATGTCCTGCCAAATAAAACTGACTTAGTGGGATGATTTCGAAATTGTGAACATTTACAAAAAAATTACAGTACAATGACAAATATAATAAAAATTCAAGCAGTACCTACTTATAAAATATTTTGGTTTTCCCTGCAGTCTGTCGTATCGAGCCAGGGGAAGCCAATGATAGTTTTAGGCGATTACAGATACAGGAAACATCATTCAAACAAGCAAGAGGAGCGTGAGGTGGGCCTGCTCCACCCACAAGAACTGTTGTGCGATTCTCTAAAACTCAATCAACAAACTCGACGTTCTTTTTCGCTTGACTTTCACTTGTTTGTTATGAATTTGACATAAAGAATCGAAGCTGAACGACGAAGTGACGGTGAAACTTCGTTAGGAAATCGCACCCCTGCACCGCCTGCGTCCACACAGCGCACGGCTTCGTCGTCAGGGTCAAGGGATTCCATTCACATTGATGTCAATAAAAAAGAAAGTAACAAAATTGACAACGCACTAATTAAGCTTTCTATATTTACCCCCTTACCAATAATCGTGGTGTTAAGTTACACCAGGTGTAAATCTGTTGTTGTCACTTTTGTTTTCTAAAATGATGACAGAGACCACAACTGATGGGGGTTAGTGATTAGTATCGTCATAGAGGCCGTAGAATACAGCAGCCCCAGCACGTGAAACTGTCGTTATCGGATGGATTCCTGACGCATACAGTCCGAGTCTTAGCTTTAGGCTTTCCTTAAGAGAGGAGAAGCCGCGGAGGTTTAGAGGCAGCGGGGTCTGCTCCGGGGTAGGCCGGGACAGTGCGGACTCCAGGCGGTTAGGCGCGCAGGAGCATAATGGTAGACGGCACGGTGTAGGTAGATACACGGTGTGGAGGTAAGTAGCAAGGGGAGCTGTTGCCCGTAGAAACGACCCTAAAATGTTACGATGGCTGATATGAACAATGGTTCACTAAATCTGACCGCTGTTGCGCTGTATGGGAGGGCATGTGGACATGAGGTCACACTTGAGTAAGGAATATTAAATTAAAATACGGTTACAAATAAAAATTCTACTGAGCACATTCAACATTTTGCCAGCGGCCACTGCACTGTTGCACTAATTAGATGGTTGCAAGACATAAAGGCAATTTGATGTACATGTTACCGTTTCTGGAACCTTCCAGCAATAATAGGGTTATAGTTTTTTTGCCAATGACAACTTCATACAGCCAAGGCACCGACTAGATAAGTAGGTACTATTGTAGAATTATTTTGTAGACTAATTTAGTAAAATCTATGGCGCACGTAAGATAAAGCTGTTACCAATTGATTATTTATGTTATTAAGTTAAGAAGTGCAATAGCTCATGAGAAATCCCCAAAAGTATACTGTGCAAAGGCTTATGCCTGATTCGGACCACGCAGGTCCATAATTGTGTTAGATTCGGAACGTCGCGAACAAACAGACAGCAGAGTGACAGCTGACATTGACATTGACAGCCACTGTCACGACAATAAAAATCACAAGGCTGTTATGCTAGTATTGTTTTTATTTAAGTTATAGATTTTTAAGTTAATACAGTTTGATGTGATAATTTTGGGGTGTACAATGAAAAGAGGTAAGTAAAATAGCAGCCGTTACAAAATAAACAGTAGGGGTATAACAGCACATTCCTCTTCCAGACGAAGGCAATAAAGATTCTGCTGTGACAATAGAATCAATAGCAACGGAACCAATGGCAATGGAATCTATGGCAATGGAACCAGTGGCACTAGAATCATTGGCAATGGAACCAGTGGCATTGGAAGCAATGGAACCAATAACAATGGAACCAGTTTTCATCACATCTAGGAAGGGAAATCCAGTTCTACTTCTTGGAGGTTACAAGTATTACTCGAGTATAAAAAGAAACCTGAAGGAAGGAAATAATGAAGTACGGTGGGTCTGCCTGAAGGGCATGGGCACGGGCTGTAGAGCCCTCGTGGTCACCAGCCGCGAACAAGTTGTGGCTTGCATCAATGACCACAACCATGATCCGTAATGTCCTAGTGGGATGTCAGATGAATAGTTTATAGGCCACTGCATTGCTATGCTTGTTTGATTATATTAAAATACTTTTGCTCTCGAAAGTGATATTGGGACGTAGTAGCAGTTGACAAGTAAATATCAGTCTCAAAGGTGCACGTTTAGATCCTTTAATTCAATGTCCTTCATTTAAAGTTTTCTATTAGGTACTTATATTTTTAAATAAAAAAACTTTGTCGAATTGTTTTAGATATTAAACATTTTATTTCAAAAATTGGTATAAGTTAAACAAAATTAACATAAATTAATGTTGTGTTTATTGTAGGCTCTATTTTGTAGAAATATTATCGGTAGTAATAAAGTTTTCATTTCTTTGTATCGTTAGTTGCGTGGGCACGGCTATGCTTTATCATTTAAATTATATTCCAATTATTATATTCCACCATAATCATGTAACCATCTTGTCATTTCTCTATCAATAGTGATTAAGAGGTGGTTCCTCTTTAATGCCGGTATGTTCTGAATATTGCTCGGTTAATTGGTTTAATTTATTTAGCTTGAATATTTAATCATGAAAATTATGTTTTAGATTGGCAAATAACCAAAGCTATGTTCACCATATCAAGAAAAGGCAACAAAAACGTTATTTTGAATGGCTACACGTACTACAGGAAAAATGATTCAAGAAGACCATTGAATACCGATAAAGTGAGATGGGTGTGCGCCAAAGGGCTAAGGTTTGGTTGTACAGCAAAAGTTGTCACCTTGGATGACTTCATTATAGCTTGCCAGTTACACCACAACCATGCTCCATGAAACCGGCATGCAGCTGCAAAATTCAGTACCTACCTATTTTTAATAAGTTACAGATTACCTAATTATTGGTAAATAAAGATTTTACTGTTATTGTAATATTTCGACCAATGACGTTATGATCGTAATTAAATAACATCATGATGTCAAACATAAGAGACGTGGATTCTAAGTTTGTGTTGTAAGTTGTTAACATACGTATCTCTAAT
Source organism: Crambus lathoniellus (assembly GCA_949710035.1). NCBI lineage: Eukaryota > Metazoa > Arthropoda > Insecta > Lepidoptera > Crambidae > Crambus > Crambus lathoniellus. The sequence continues at coordinate 6,620,558 of OX453307.1, read as the reverse complement.
GGAATTGGTGCATTCCATTCTTTAATAATTATTTTAGTACATAATTCGATTAAAAAACATAAAATGTATTTACAATTTTTATTATTGAAAATGAGGTATTAGAAAACGATTTCGTAGCTCAGTGGTTAGAGCATTCGCCCGGACATTGAAAGGTTCTAGTCCCATCAGAGCTAGTTGTGAGACGGGTCGATTTTTTCCAATTACTTACTTCATTTTCAATATTTTGAATTTGATTATGTTTATAGAATAGTTCTATCGCTTTAGAGCTGCCCTAGTCAAATGTAATTTGTACTTAAAATAAATTGCTATAGGTACTTAATTATTAATTCTGACTATTTTAAATGAAGTGTACATTATTATTGTTTAGTACACGGATACGAATTTACATAAATTATTAATTTTTATTATTTATTGTTTAATATACTTATGTAATTGTTAACAAAATTATAATGTCCGAATCTAAAAGATTTTACGTGAGTATTTTTTTTCCCCGTCGGACTCGTGGTTACCCCGTTTTGTCACCCCAGAGGGTGACCACGAGGATTTTATGCAAAGGATCGTACTTGACGGAATCGTGGACAGTGAATTGCGTGATAGAAAAATATTCGAGGTGTTAAATCCTATAAATTAAAATACTGTTCAATTAAACTTTGTAAGTGATTTACAGTCTGTAACTATGTAGTTTTTTTTTTGCAGATTTAGTTCCGCAGTTCATCGAATCAGCTAAAGGAAATCCCGTTATAATTTTAGATGGGTATAAGTTCAGATTGAAAAGGGATTCGAGGGTGCAGAACAAACACAATGTGCGTTGGGTCTGCTCGACCGAAAAGAATGGCTGTAAGGCCAAGCTTATGACTGTGGAGAAAATCGTGGTCTCCATCGACAATGTTCACAACCACCCGCGACCCAAGACTAAGAAGAAGTCGAAGAAGAAAGAACAGAAGAAGAAAGGATCGGATTACAGCTCCGATTCTGAGTAGCACCTTATTATTTTCTTCAACTAAGATACATTTTGTCCTAATTTAAAAGAACTTTAAATTTCAGTACCGTATTCTATCGTTATTACTAGCTTCTTCGATAGTTCAATCAATGATAGTTTCGTATTCTGGATGAAATATTTTTTTGGCTGTTAAGTATTTAATAGGTACCTAAGTCTTCCCCGCACAAGATAAATATTTGAGTGTATAAACGAACATGTCAATTAATCTAATATGGGTCTATCTCAGCCGGCGTGGTGGGTCATGGCTCACTCTCCTTATTCATCCATAAGGAAGGCTAGTGCCCCAGCAGTGGGGACATTAAATGGCTGATGATGATGATGATGGGTCTATCGTCGTCGTCTACTTTAGTGGTAGGTAATTGGCTAATTTAACACGCACTTTCGCGTATACTTTTTCGCCCTTTTTCACTTACTTTACAAAAACTGGTCGATGGATGCTAATCATTTAATCCATTGAGGCATGAAAATGTTCCAAATCAGCTTGGAACCGTTTTAAGCTTCTGCTTGATAAAATTTGACAATTTAACTCAATAATGTAACTAAAATCCACACCTACCCCTAACCAAACTACTTACCTACCAAAGGGTGTTAACAGGCCAAAGCTGCTCGCGGTGCAGCGGGCCAATCGCCGTAATTCTATGCAGCGCGTCTTCATCGCGTTTGGGTCTTGACGTTTGACTTCGTATTGCCGTAATGACATAACGACGCACACGTCACGCAAACCTATAGTCCTACAATCCTGTCTGATCCGGTGACATCCGTGACAGAGGAACCACTTGCAATACGAAATTAGCTGTCCAAATCATGGAGCTAGACTTAATACTGAGGTAACTGGAGAGTGCAGTACTAACACTTTTTTGTGGCCACAAATTACACTGTGGCTGTCTTCCGTCTCAACTGCACTTTGAAAAAATACGTATGGTCATATGAGACAACTGACAGCCACTACATACTAAATGTCAAATTTGCTGGGCACACTTTTTTATTCAGGGTGAAAACTCCAGTTACCTCAGTATTAAGTCTAGCTCCATGGTCCAAATCGACTGTCGTATGAAAACTGTTTTAGTTCCAAAGATTATGACCGGAACAGCAAACGTTGTCGCACTGTCAAAGCCGCGCGTTATCAAAAACGGTTTTGCACGTCAACTGCACTTCAACTGCACGTACACTTGACTAATGCGTCATAGAATTACCGCGATCGGGGCCCAGGTCGCACCTCGCGGTCGACCGCGATGTAAAGGCAAAATATATTTTTTTGACGTCGGCATCCATGTAGACCGCGATGTATCGCTATCTTTCGGCATGTGCGTACTGGCAGGCCTGTTTCACTCCCCGTGTCGGCTCGAAAACGCGGCAGCAACGCCGGCGTTGTAAATCCATAGAAATTAGGTCCGAAAAGAGCTAGAATACCTATATAGAAAGAGATGCAACGACGAGTGGCCGTTCGTAATTTGCCTGCGCCGTACAAGCTGAATTCTACTTTATTGCGTTATAGTTAGAGTTGCTATTTATTTAAATGACTTAGCGGAGTGAACTATCTGTTACATAGTAACTATTTAGTAATCTGGGGTACTGGTGAGCCTGCATACATTAAAATTTGTTTTACATCGAGTAGACATCGAGATGGCGAGGTGCCATCGCGAGGTGCGACCTTCACCGCGAGCAGCTTTGGCATGTAACACCCTAACCCTAACCTAACCTTACACGAGCGTTTTAAACTGCTAAGTAAGGCTAAATCAATAATTGTTTGTAAATAACTTCGTTTGTTAATAAATGTTTTTTTTTTAATTTATTATTTTAATGTGCCCCAAGCACAATAAACTGTTGTTATGGTAATCGTTTAGTAAACAATACCATCTATCATTATCATAATGCTACCAAAGCTGACAAATACTTAACTTGAACTTCAGTTCCTTACACGACATGCTCTTGTTTTCGACAATTATTGTCTAATTGAATTAATAATAAAAAAGATATGCAAAGATAAGTTATTATTCGTTCGTTTGAATACATGATTTAGTGACACTTAAGGTCATAGCCCACTTATACCGCACCGCTTCAACACCGCTGCCACCCAACACCGCCCTAAACGAAGGCGACAGCTAGCAGGCACCCAGCAGTCCACGCGGCGACAGCTAGCAGACTCCCAGCTGTCCACGCGTCGACTGCTATTTCATCTATAGGTGCGCGGCGGCGACCGCTAGCAGTCAGCGCGCGGACTGCGCGGCGTCCGCGAGGCGTCAACTACCGAGCAGTCTGACGGCTGTAAACTCGCGGACCGCGCGCTGTCCGCTATTTTATATTGTTACTGTAAAATGCATCTACAGTGAACGTTATTAAGTCCATATTTGGCTGTTCATACTTTGGTTGGGTGGGAGCGGTGCGGTATAAATGGGCTATGACCTTTAGGGTTAAAAAAATCGCTAAGATTGAATAAGAATAATGTAATTAGATTTACTATAGTCTCTAATACGAACATTTTAAGTATTGTGGATTCAAAATATGTGATGTCGAAACAACAACGCTATTATTCTGTACAAAATTAAAGTATCAAACTTTCAATAGCGCGCACGAGCATCGCTTTCTAGCACGCGTCGGTCGTACGACTACGCGGTGCTTTTGTATTTTGCTGAATTTCCTACGCGCGCGCGACTACTCGTCGTGATCCCGCCTGTCGCATCTCTTTCTATCGCATATATTCTAGCTCTTTTGCGGACCTAATTTCTATGGATTTGCACTACGCCGGCGGCGGTGCGGGCGAGAGTAACGCGCAAGTAGATCGAGTGACAGACTCCTAGTACAGGGCACGTCTAACCTCAAAGTTTTTGTTTTAGGTATCCGCTACGAGTTCACCGAGTCTCTGAGGGGCTGTCGTGTCATTCTGATCGATAACGAAGGCTACCGCTTCGCTATCAAGAACATGAGCAAAGCCAACGCGCCCATCAAGAAGATCCAATGGAGCTGCTCCACTCACGCCAAACACGGCTGCAAGGCTGTCGTCTACACTTTCAGAGATGAAATCATCTACCTAGAGAACAAACACACTCATCCACCACAAACAGACAAGAAGGCACGGAAAAATTACTTTCTGCTAGTCTCCAAGGTTAAATTGCTACAAAAAAATCGTACATAGCGCCGCCGAAATAGAAAAGATTGTGGCACTGTACTTTAGTATTGCCAAAACTGTAAATGGTACGTTCTTGTATTAGTGGTGATATATCGATAACAATATTATCGAACTAATTATATTCAACAGTAATATTTCAAATATAATCTGGATGTCATTGTGTTGTCTGTGATTGATCTCCAATCTAACTTATAAAAATACTAAAATAAACACTTACTTATACTTAAGTATTCATTTTGTATGCATTTCAGTCTTCGATCAACAATAGTACCTTACTAGATAAAACCTCACGAACTAAATGAAAACTTTATATGGCACAGACTGACTTTTTTTTAAACGGAGAAAAAAGGTTACGAATGTTACGATCTTACATTATAAATGACAGGAAGCGTTCCAAGTTCGAAATACCTTAGTATTATTGACACTGTCAAAATAATCTATTTATGATTATACTCTCGAATGGGCGTATAACGCTCGGCCATGGCTGTCACTCCAACTATGTATCTAGAACTAGGTGTTATTGTTGATCGAAGATTTCAGTGGGTACTAATTTTAGGCGAGCATCTCAACATTTTTATGATTTAATTCCCATTTAAATTATTTACCATTCTTATTCCTTCCTCTTTCATAAAAATAAAAGATCTTTAATAGTAATGTGAAGTGTTAATATGTTGAACAATAACCCCATGTTATTCATTATTTCAGACATCCCCATCTTTACCACCAATTCAAAAGGGAATACTATCATGAAATTACATGGTTACTATTATACAAAACATGTTACAAAAAGAATTTCCCCGGAGCTCACCAAGATACGATGGAGATGTTTAACCGGCCGCATAAAAGGCTGCACTGCTGTCATCTACACTTTGAATGAGACCATATTGTCAACTAAAACTGATCACAATCACCATGGTTGACAGAAATAATGGAACGGAAGAAAATGTTTTTCAATAAACAAAGTATTTGAATATTGCTTGTGTTGTGTGTGAAAGTGGAAAGTTCTTTATTAGTTATTGTACTAAAAGAATCTTAGAACACTAAGTACCTACTTTTATTTATGCCTCCGCTTTTTTATAGGTACGGTATAGGTATCTACATTGAAAAACCGATGACTATGTATGATCTTGTATAATTACGAACTTCTTTTGCTTCATACTAATGCAATTAAAAAATTAGGATATTATATTGTACAATCCTGAAATATGTCTAAACGATAGGTAAAATTTCTTAAAAAATCTTCACATGCAGAGCTAAATTCATTAATTATGGTTTTTCCGCTCTGAATCAAAACTTGTAAATATATTGTTTTATAAATCTTCCTCACAGTAAACCCCAAGTTTAAGACCAATTATACTGGCAATTTGGTTCAGAGGAGGACAATCTGAGCTTATTTCTCCTCCTCGCGTCGTGTTCCTCATGTCTGAGGGTCGTGACGACCACCTCCTAGCAGACTTTCCTTGATGATGGCCTTCCATCGTCGCCTGTCACCGGCGGCATGCAGTGCGTCGTAGATTGTCGTGTCGAGAAATGGTCGAGAATGGTGCGGATCTGGTCGGACCAACGCATCGGGCTGCGACCACGTGACCTTTTGCCGTCGACTTTCACTGTCACTATCAATTTCTCCAGGTTGTCATTTTCTTTCCTGGCAATGTAGCCAAAGTAATCAAGTACTCGCATAAGACAGATGGAAGATAGGTGGATGAGCTTATTAACGTGGTATAATTATGAATGCCAAAATTGTCATTCATAAATGGGCATTCACTTCCAATAAAGGGGCCCAAGATTGGTGTCTATTTCTTAAATATAAAAAGTTAGTCTGTGAAGTACACTGCGTGTTCAGCGCGCACGCGCGACCGGGGCATTTTTGGCGCTAGTTACAGTAGGTACATTTTTTTATTCAGAGTTTATGAAAAAGATTAGTATTCGATTTTGACCGCGCGCAGACCAGTGATTACACACTCTTTGGAAGCGGCCATGGAAGAAATGACAGTTTTGTATCGAATTATACGATTTTTACCTACCTACATACGACGTGGAAGAAGTAATTTGAATGTAACTCGTAGTATCATTAAGATTCTTAGAGATTTTGATGAAAGTATATTGAGTTTCACAACATATTTTTTGTTGGACAGCCTTCTTGACAATAAGCAACGGCAGGCGGTATCTCTTCCTCAGCGGCTACAAGTATTCCTTCAGGGCAAATTCAGGCAGCAGCAACGGGATGGAGAACTGGAGATGCACCTGCTGCACTTCAAGAGGGTGCAAAGTCTTTGTGAAGACCCTGAGCAGTAGAATCGTGAAGATCTCCGGAGAACATAATCATACTCCAACACCGCAGCGCACTCGTAGAAATTAATTTTATTCTTACTAACAACTTTTTAATACATATACCGACACTTTAATTCGCTTGCCATGTAAGCTAAGTTTAGGTAAGTACATTAAGTTAATAATACTTGACTGAGTTTTTTATTTTATCTTGTTGGTATGGCCATACTTTTAATATGACGATAATGCTCCAGTTTTGCCGAACTATCTAAAGCAAACGGGCAATGTAAACGGAGTTATAATAAATATTTTAATACTCCGCAGATAAAAAGTAGCTAAAAACAGCACATATTGTGGATGTTAACGGAAACGCTTAACTGAATATGCTAATTCCTATTGATAATAATGTATTAATGTCACTCACACCCAATTGCAGAAAGCTCCATTAAAGTTAAAGCTTTATTAAATCTATTGCTGTCACTTTTTATTTCTTGACAACGAAAAGTGATAGCAATAGACTTAATAAAGCATTAACTTTAATGGAGCTTCCTGCAAGTGGGTGTCAATCTATTAAAATGAAATATAAATATTAATACATACATTATACTTACGCCTGTTTTCCACGGGGGTAGGTAGAGACTATTGATCGCCAACTACTACGATCGTTGCACACTTCTTTCGCTTCATGCGGGCCAATCGCCGTAATTCTATGCAGCGCGTCTTCATCGCGTTTGGATCTTGACATTTGACTTCGTATTGCCGTAATGACATAACGACGCACACGTCACGCAAACCTATAGTCCTACAATCCTGTCTGATCCGGTGACATCCGTGACAGAGGAACCACTTGCAATACGAAATTAGCTGTCAAAATAGACTGTCGTATGTAAACTGTTTTAGTTCCAAAAATTATCACCGGAACAGAAATCGTTGTCGCACTGTAGCCGCGCGTTATCAAAAACTGTTATATAGGATAGGATACGATAGGGCCCCTGTAAAGCAGACCCCACTATCAGATGGGAATAATAATGCTGAGGAGAGAGAGATGATCATTGTGAAAAAAGAAAAATAATGTTATAATGTAGCTTTCTTCCGGTAACTAGTAAGCTACATATTTTTATTTTTTCACAATGGTTAGGGGCTTCCGCCAGGTGACGCCTGGTTCAATCAAATAGAGAGATTATCATTATTACATATGATTATTTATTTTTCTCTTTATAACCATCTTCGCTTTCCTGATGTTATAATATAATAATATGTTATGATAAGTATGATAAAGTTCCAATGATAAGAATAAATATACTTATCAATAAATATATTGTTACAGGTTCACCAAAATTCGAAAATCTAGAGAATGGTTTGCGGTACCTCTATCTGGATGGTTTCAAGTATTCCATTAATCCTCCTTACAAAGGAAAAATAATTCAGAGATGGCGCTGCACCACTCACCACTCCAGGGGCTGTAAAATAGCCATAAAGACTGTAAATGACCAGATCATAAAGGTATCTGGTGAACATAACCATGAGCTTAAGGCGCAGCGTAACCGAACTGTTAAGAAGTAACGCGTATGTTTTTCTCAGGATGTTTCAAGTAATACTCGCACTTACAAAGAATAGAATAGAAGAAATAGAAGAATAAAGTAACATATTATAAGCATTTAAGGTCGTGTGAGACTGATGCCAGGTCATCAGGCCCTAATGAATAATTAAGCGAAGCAATACTTACAACATAAATATGTTTTAATAAGGGATAATTGTATTCCAAATATATGATTTATTACAACATATATCTAGGTTAAACCATTTTTAATCATACGTTAACAATTAGACAGTAATTATGAACAAAAATTTCGGAATTACTTATTTTAAAGTAATTTTATGATTTTTTATTTTTTAAATTGAAGTAAGTATTAGAAAACATCGACCCATCTCACAACTAGCTCTGATGTGACTCGAACCCACGACCTTTCACAGAGCATTCGCCCGAACAGTGGAAGGTCGTGGGTTCGAGTCCCATCGGAGCTAGTTGTGATTGTGAGATGGGTCGATGTTTTCTAATATTTCAATTTCAAAAACAAAAAACAAAGCATGACCTAAAAATTAGTTCATAATATATTTACTATCTAATTGGGCATTAGCCAAGTTTTTGTAATATTATAAAATTTTATGTTAATTTTATTGAAGAGGTATGACGCTTTACCGAGGCTAAGGTAATAAAAGAGATGTGAGTTGATCGGTGTCAAGATGTATATTGAGATAATAATATTGAGTACAATTAAAGATACATTATCTTAGTAAGCGATCTTATTCTAGATTGCTGAGAATGCTACGCGTGTGTTCCAATTTTCTGTAAATGCGCGATAATGCAAACATCTTGTTTGTGTAATATGTTGCAATCATACTTCATCTCCCCTGAAAAAGTGGAAGGATCATCCCCTCCCTGCAAAAAGGAACAGACTCGTAACATTGACTTTAACGAGCTTAACCAAAATTTAATTACTTAAGTAAAATAAGTAAACAAAATTTAGCAAAGTTAAAACTATTTCATTTATTAAATCGTACTAATACAAAAACGTTTTACAATATAAACAATATACCTAATTAAAATTGTATCTAATTAAAATGGTATCGAATTGAAATGGTATTGAATTAAAACGGAAGCTTCACATTTTACACTTAATCATAACAATAACAAAGTGTTAAGTAACATGGTATGTAATTAAGTACCTATACTTATAATTACGTATCAAATAAAATAGTTATTTATTGAATGGTTTGGTATTATTCTTATGCACAATTATAGCTTTATTTTCTTTTAAAATTTCTACATTAGACGTCATATCTCTTAAAACTTTATAAGGGCCATTGTAAATACTATCTAATTTATTTCCTACTTGGTTCTTTAATAATAACAAATCGCCTAACTGATAGGTAACATTATTGCTAGTTTTATCATACAATAATTTTCTTTTCTCTTTAGATTGTATCAAGTTACGTCGTGCGTCGGATTGCGCTTGTTGTAAACGATACTTAAGTTCTCGGGGATAACTGTCATAGTTATATAAGGGGTCGATTTCTGATTGTAAATTATTTGGAAGGTTACAAATTTTTCCAAAAACTAATTCGAAAGGCGTATATTTAGTTTCACTATGCACTGTGGTATTAAAAGAAAAACACCAATATGGAATCCAGGTGCTCCAGTTATGTTTATAATTATTACACTGGATTCTCAGAAAAGCTCCTAGGGTTTTATGAGTATTTTCTAAAGCGCCTACAGTTTCGTGATGGTACGCCGTAGAATTTAATTTTTTAATATGTAATAGAGAACATGTTTCGGACATCACTGATGACATGAATTCGGTTCCCTGGTCAGTCAATATTTCTCTAGGAATACCATAACGTAAAATGAAATTATTGGTAAAAGATTGAGCAACTGTGACCGAGTCTTTACTAGGTAATGGATACGCTTCGACGAATTTGGTTAAATCGCATTGTAATGTCAATACATATTTATTATTATAGTCATCAACATCGAGTGGACCCATTATATCCAAACTAATTCTTTCGAATGATGAGTGGGCTGTTGATGTTATGGTTAAGGGCTGCTTAATATGTTTATTACTATGCTTATGATATTGACATTGATGGCAATTTTTAACAAAAAGTTTTACATCATTACTCAAACCTGGCCAAAAATAATATTGCTTAATGTTGTTCATCATTCTATTAACTCCTGCGTGTCCGCTGGTAGGTAATAGATGGAAATCATTTAGTATTACTCTTTTTTGTTCACTATCATATATTCTTAATATATTTTTTGTTATGAGAAAGCGCGGGGTAACAGAGTTAATTCTTTTTGTTGCTTGTACAAGACTTTTGATTTTACTCTCGTTACATTTTTCTTTAATAATAAGTACCTCATGTATGCCTATTTTTTGACATAATGACTCTAAGTCCCTCGCTAACACCTCTGGGGTAGATGACGATCGGGTACTCAGATATATCGCTGATTGCGAAGGTACGTAAACGTAACAACTTGCATTAGAAATAATGCTATCTTTAGACTTTGAATAATTGTCAAACTTTAATTGATTAAAACTTAATTCAGTTACGTCATCGGGTTTCTTGAGAAGTTCTACCGCAATAGGTTGATCAGGCCTAGTGCTGGTGGAGCTCTCTGAAGAAGAATCAGTGGGGGTTTTTAATTTTTTACTTTGTGCTCTAGTTAAAACTGATACTGTGTTTTGATGTAATGATTTTAAAGTAGAAGATGTAATAGGTATGCGACTCAATGCGTCTGCAGCTGCATTGTTTCGTCCTGGAACATACTCTATTTCAAAATCATACTCCTCTAGGAATAATCGGAATTTAGTAAGTCTGCTTGTTGGGTCTTTCAAGTTAAATAAATAAATTAACGGTTTGTGGTCTGTTATAATTTTAAATTTACGTCCATATAAATAAGGGCGAAAATGTCTCACAGACCAAACAATTGCTAAAAGTTCTAATTCTATGATGGGATATCTCGTCTCGGCGGGTTTCAGGTTTCTACTCGCATACGCGACTACTTGACCGTTCATGTTAGATAAAACAGATCCTAAACCTGTCTTACAAGCATCTGTTTGTAGCCGAAAGATGTTACTTTCTGAAAAATCTGGATAAGATAAAATAGGGGGTTGAATTAATGCTGATTTTAATTTTTCAAATGCCGTTTGACACTCTGATGACCATAGAAACTGTACATTCTTTTTTCTTAATTGATTTAAAGGATAAACAATGTTTGCAAAGTTCGGTATGAATCGTCTGTAGTAATTTGCAAACGCGACAAAACGATTGACATCGTCGCAGTTCATCGGCACTGGATAGTTTTGCATGGTTGCAATTTTACTTTCATCTGGTAAAATTCCATCAGAAGTTATTTTGTGTCCTAGATATATTATTTCGTTTCGCAAAAATTCACACTTCATAGGATTTAATTTTAAGTTAACTTTTCTAAATCTCTCTAGTATACTAATTAAGTTTTTATTGTGGTTTTCTATAGATTTCCCGAAAATTACGCAATCATCTAAATAAATAAAAGCCTTTTTATAATTTAAGCCTGACATTGCAATAGTCATAAGACGTGAAAATACACTCGCAGATGTCCGGAGACCCATGGGACAGCGTTTCATCTGAAAAATTTTATCACCAGCAGTGAAAGCTGTGTACTTTCGTGAATCTTCGCTTAAAGATAACTGATAATAGCTTTGCGAAAGGTCTAATTTTGAAAAATAAATGTTATTTGCAAGCGAATCTAAGATATCAGTTATATTAGGCAAAGGGAATTTGTCGTCCTCAATACGATTATTTAACTGCCTGTAATCTATAACTAATCGCCATTGTTTCTCGTTTGACCTATCTGTTTTTTTCGGTACAAGCAAGACGGGACTAGACCACTCTGACGTAGCCTCTTCTATAATATCATTTTCGAGCATAATATCTATCTGTTTCTGAACTTCCTTCCTTAGTGCGAACGGTAATCTATGTGGCTTGACATAAACTGGCGAGACATTAGGTTTTAAAGTTATATTATGGGTCATTAGGTTTGTACAAGAGAGTTTGTCGCCTGGCAGATGAAAAACATCTGCGTACTTAGCGCAAATACTTTCAATACTTCGTTTTTCTTCTAAATTCAGTTCAGGTAAATTTAATAATCCTAATAATGTTTTTACACGATCGACAGAAACCTCCTCTTTTTCAAAATTACAGACTTCAAAATCATTCAATGAAAAAGTCTCTAAATCGGTAAGATCTAGATCAACTTCTTTCTCAGTGGTGTTTAATATCCTTACTGGCATGCGACCATTACAAGGTTTCGCTATTATACTTCCTATAAAAACTCCTTTCTGTATCTCTTTAGATAAACAAACACAATCGTCGCCTAACGATGTAGGTATATATTTTATTACCTCACATCGTGGCGGTATCAAATGTCTATAGTGACTCAATATAGGTATAGACACATAATTACTATCTTTAGTTAAAAGCAAAGTATTTTCTTTATAGTTAATTATAGCTTGATAGCGTTTCAAAAAATTATCACCTAAAATACCATTTGCAGAACAAGACATATTTTTAAACACATACATTTTTTCTCTAAAAACTAACCCATTATAAGACAAATCTAAGTAAATATATCCTTCAGATACTAGTTTACCGCTAACACCTTTTATAACTAACTTCTCAAATGTAATTAAATTCAATAACTTCGGATAATCGCATAACCATTCGTATTTTAAAACACAAAGGCTTGCTCCGCTATCGACTAAAAGATCGATATTGCTATTACTTACGTTAAAAGTTACGGTACTACTATTATTGTAGTTTAAAACATAATTTTCAGTAGGAACGAAAAAAATCTAAATTATTATCGTTCTGGGGCTCAGAACGCGCTTGTGACTCACTATTGGTCGATTGCTCGTGGCTAGCGTACTGCACACGTTGAAAAGGCACAGCTGAGCGCGGCGGGCGCGGGCTCGGCCGACCGCGGTCACGTGAACGTGATTGTGTTCCTTGCGCGGCGCGGGAGTCTCGCGACATGTACTTACCTTGTTGTGGTCTCGTGTTTCCGGCAGCGTACCTATTGTTTGCGCTAAATCTATTATAGTAACTATATTTATTAGAATAATTACTTGGCTGACGCGGATAATTAGTAGGTGTGCGTGAGAAATTACGAGTATGAAACTTTTTAATGTTCATAACTTCCTCGTGTCTGGTAGACATTGACTGCTCGTCTAGGGCAGTTCTTATAGCCTCTGGTAAAGAATCAAAGTGACGTGATGCTATGATAGTACTAAGCTTTTGATTCACTAATCCATCTGAAAAGCGCTTGATTGCAACCTTTTCATTAATGGGACGCAATACTTCAAACTTAGTAGCGTCGTCATCCGCTTGTGCTATGGTTAAATTCACAAAAAGTTGTTCTAGTTCCGAGCCGAATGACTCGATCGACCTATGACCTTGACGACAGTTTTGTAATTTGTGTTGGATAGCAACAGCAGATTTTTTCTGAATCAAATGCGTATTCATATCTCTAATTAAATCTTTAATAGTTGGATAACTACTTTTTAAACGTAATTTTGCGCTAGGAGAGAGCCTAGTTTTAATCACAAAATCAATAAGTAACCCATGAGTAGCATCGCTGATCATTGAACTATATAATTGTATACCATCAATTAGAGATTTAGTGACGTGTTCTTGACCTGTCATCGTTGGTAAAAGTGCAATGGCTGTCTTCAAGTCAAATTTATCTTTTTCTGCCATTTTTGAAATACTACTAACACTTAAAGTCTCTAAAGAAATAATTTTGTCATAAATGATCTGAATGTCATTTGCTATTTTATTAATTAAAGTTATATCTTTAGTTGATACCTCCGATTTTTCAACTAAATTATGTACTTGAGCTAAAATATACTCTAATTTCGCGTATTCAAGTTTCGCTTCATTAAATTTCGTAAAACCTAACTCTTTTTGACGTCTATCTGGTCCTAGTTTTACTAAATTATCTTTAATATACAATAGTTTCTTATGCAATTCGTTTAAATCGGAAATAATAAATGACATTATCTAATAAGAAAAAAAATGTAATCCTACATATTATTTAAAACGTTTAAGTATAAAATAACTTACGACTTACGGTGGCATTATAGCGCGCGAATAAAATAATTACGTCTCTGCACGATGAGTAGGTATGTGATGACCGGCGTGGCGTGTGGGGGCTGGGGCTGCGGGCTGGGGGTTTTCTCATGCTCCTTGAGTGTGTAGGATCTTCAGACTTCTAAGATGGGTTCCTGGACCGCTTGAAACAGCTAACTGAAGATCGGGCTGGGATTTCCCTTGCCCCTCGTACAATGGGCCGGGTTTCTACCCTGGACACCTCCTGGTCTACGTTGATGGTTGAGTCGACGTCGTTGCCAGTTCCACGGAAGATATTGTGTTTCTTAGAACTGCGCTGTTGAATTCTCTACGGAGTCGGTTGACAATTCGGTCCCAAATTTTCCGGATGCAGGCGTAAATGATGAGTATAACGATGAGAAGCAGTATGACGGATAGTAAAATTTCTGTTGTAGTGAGCTGGCTTGAAGTTTTCTGCGTTGCTTGGGCGTCGCCGCTGGCGGTTTGTGCGATGATAACTTCTTCTTTACTTTGTGGTGCTCCCATATTATTGTTTTGTCTTCCCAAGTAATGCGATGAACAGAAGTGTAGAGCCAAATAGCACCGCAACGAAGACTGCTGCTAGTATGGTGTTGAAAATTTTGCTTTGCTGCTCCATGTAGTAATGATTTTCCCGCAAAAATTTATAAGTTCGGTTGGCAAAGGGTCGCCATGAAGAGGTATGACGCTTTACCGAGGCTAAGGTAATAAAAGAGATGTGAGTTGATCGGTGTCAAGATGTATATTGAGATAATAATATTGAGTACAATTAAAGATACATTATCTTAGTAAGCGATCTTATTCTAGATTGCTGAGAATGCTACGCGTGTGTTCCAATTTTCTGTAAATGCGCGATAATGCAAACATCTTGTTTGTGTAATATGTTGCAATCATACTTCATTATTAACCTCTTATTTATAATCTTTGAAAACGGTAATTCTAAAGCATTGTTTCTACTTTGTAATAATATTTCATTTCCTAATATTATTTTAAGGATTCATTTAAAACTCATATAATTAATTAAAAGGTATGTTGGTGAAGTCATAGTTACTAACTTACTAGCTCACTATCCTGACTCGAAAGCTAGCATCGTGTATCACGGATCACGGGCAACACGCGTGTTATTGGTGGTGGTAGGTACTGGTGTCTGTAACTTAGAATTTTACATAATAATAAATTTACATAGTAAAATAAACAATAACACAATATGTCTTATTATTGGTTCCTCTTATCTTACTCAAACAAACCTAAGCTGTAAATGAAACTACCACTGTGAAATGTATGACAGTATAAGGAGTGAGATGGCACTGTAGGCTGCTCCAGGGCCATCTCACTCCTAATATTATTCCATATTGTTCATAGTTCTAAGTAAGGTCCCTGAGTTTTCATAATAGAGAAGAATTTTAAGCCTAATCAAACGCTTTATCCAAAGTAGCTTTAAACTCTATTAAAATAGACCTTTTATACTGTTTTTTCTTTTAGAAACAAAATATGGCATGTTTGGCGTAAGTAACGATTATTTTGAAGTCATCAAATCCAAAAGAGGTGGTGATATCTTACTGCGTAACGGGTACCGGTTTACGACCAAACGCATAAACACTAATGGAAGTAAAGCTTGGAGATGTGTCAAGAGAAAAATATGCCAAGCCGCTATAGTCACACACAATGGGAAGATAAAAAGAGAAGAGAAACACTCGTGTCTACCAAACAACGTAGAGAACGAGATAAAGAAGTTCAAGAGGAGATGCATAGAGAGAGCTGAAACTGAAGATACGCCTATAAGTGAAATCTATACGGAGGGTGTTCACGATTTAAGAAGCACTGGTTTTGACTTTATTGACGCTATTCCTGATTTTAACAATGTGAAAACTGCTCTGTTTAGTCATAGGTCTAAGGCTAAGAACATTAAGCAAGAAGTCGTTGAGAAACCGAGGGATGATGATGAGCAGTCATCGTAGTATGTTTTAAAGTGACATGTCATATAAATTTTGATGTGACTAAACGGAACACACCATAACATCTAAGGTATTATTGGGGGGTTATACCTTAGTATAACGGTTACCGGACGACGTTCCGTGGGCAGGCCCCCTACAAGGTGGATCGACGATCTGGTCAAGGTCGCGGGAAGTCATATTATATGAGCAGTCAGTGTTCAAATTTATCTAAGCAAACAAAGCTATCAAAACATCTGTGCAATATGGTGTTGTACATTATAGTATGCATATATACAGTATGCATAATTTACAACACCATATTGCACAGATATTTTGAGAGCTTTGTTTGCTTTAGATAATTTTGAACACTCTGACTGATTATATAAATATGAAACAATAAGTGCCAAGATATTTTGAACACCTTGCGCGCTTACAACAATATGATGATTCGAACTGCTTACATCAAATTGCGTTTATGTTTTTCAGATCTTTTTGACTACTCTAGACGATTATATCAATTTGACGCGGACTGTATGTGTTGGTCTTGGCATTCGGCACCTTTGCAGGAGCCACGTTCACTAGATAAATACTCGTACTTTATTTGTAAGTTTTCAATATAATTTAAATAAGTCAATATTTTACAGTTTCCTACGTCCTCTCGCAACAAGGAAAGAAGATGATCAGAGTTAACGGATTCAACTTCTCAGCAGCCAGTGTCAAAGGAAACAAAGGTCGTTGGAGGTGCCCCACTAGGAGTTGCAATGCTATCATTCACACTCTCGGGAATAAAATAGTTAAAGTCAAAAATACACACAACCATCCCCCAACAAAAATATGGTTTCATAAACCAAACAATTGTATTTCATAACTAAAAATAGTTTGATTTGATAGCTATAATTAGTTGTAGGTACTAACAATACTAATTAATTAACGTATCAATCTTGTGTTTTGTACTGTTTTATTAGGTTCTTTATTAATACTAAATATTATTATATGAATAAATATATTATTATAAATCATAAATCATGGTTCCTGATTAATTCTACATTTGAGGCCTTGTATGTAATGTGTCAATACTCTCACGAGGGACAAGTAATGACATGCCTGTGTTCGTGAAGAGAATTCATTAACATTTTTTTTAAAACAACTTTTCATATATCGTAACATAATTATTTTATGTCTATTTAAATCTATTTTTATTTGTAGCGCTTTTGAGCTTTATCTGTTTTCTCGAAGGTTGGCCGGTTCGCGGGCCAAGGAAGTATATGAGATAACTCGCGCAGTTAAAGAAACAGTCTGTAAATGGCGGCCAAGTAATAGGCGCTACTCGGAAAAAGTATGGACTTTTTGATATAAAACAAAAGGACGGTTTAAGTTATTTTATGTAAATCTGGTAATAAGATATATATTTCTTCATACCTTTATCTAGAGTCGTATAGTTTCAGAAACACGATTTTATGATTTTGCCTCGACACTTTTTCTTTTCGAAAATACGTCTAAAAATACGAAATATCAATATTATTCGTAAAAGGGGCTACATATACTATTGAAAATTGGTTTAATTAGTGGACACCAATAATATTTATGATCGTATAGAAGCATTTTTTTAAAAATCGCTATAGTGTTTTAATACGAAGTGATTTTGTGTTTTTTTTGCATAATCTGCAAAATTGGTCTCGCTCCCGCGCGAGTCGTTTTCTCATTGCTATCTCGCTTTAGCATAATTTTTCCGAGTATCGCCTTCGCGATAGCATGACCCACCCACGTGGTCTACATGCAGCATGACGGTATGTGTGAGCGAGAAAGCATGACCAGACAGCCGCCATTTCCATATTGTTTCTTTATCTGCGCGGCTTATACAAGCTTATACATCATATTATTATTATAAGATCTAGGAAACAATTAGGTATGTGCTAGGTTTGTGAGTAGGGTGTATGAATATATGGATGTTTGTTACTCTTTCACGCAAAAACTACTGAACGGATCATGATGAAATTTGCAACCTTGAGACCCTCCGTTTTTTGAAGTCGGTTAAAAAGAAAAAATATTCACGTAATAACATTTTTAAGACATCGCAATTAAATATAAGCTGGACAGAAATACCTACGAGGAAGGTAAATACATTTTTATGTAAGTATAAACTATATATACCTAGCTTTAAAGTTTGTTGATTGAACGATTCTTATAGGAGCCGGTGATTAATCATTATGTATGCAACTAAACCCTCTTTATAAATAATAAAAAATATCGTTTGGAAAAATAGCAGTCTGAATAGGTACTTCCCAAGAATTTAATTTATTTGTTCAAAGCCTACCCCCGTGGGAAATAGGCGTGAGTATATGTATGTATGTCTGTATATGTGTTCAAAGCTTTGAATAAACGCATTTCGTTGCTAATGATTGTTTATTCTATATCTTCCCATCTCACCTAAAGCGCAAGCCATCTCCGTAGCAAAATGAAATGAAAGCAGTTCATTTGGGTTTCGTGTTGATGAATACAGGTACAGTTTAGTGCGCTCAAAGAGATGGAGATATTCCACCAATAACTCTTTGGATTGCCGAGCTACTGCCCAACACGATGGGAAACGAAATAATTAAAATTGACAGACAACACAGAAACTCTGTTTGTAAACTGAACTTTGCTAAAACTGTACCTAATAACCAAAATGCTCAAAAGAAACTCTATTCTTACTTTTGGATGTTTCCAGGAACACATTTTTTCTAAATTAAGATACCTAAATGTCTTAACTTCGTGCCTTTATGACTCGTACGTATAATAATTGGCTACAATATTTCATGTATGCCACTACTTTTTAACCGACTTCTAAATCAAAAAGGAGGAGGTTCTCTATTCGTCTGTATGTATGTTTTTTTTTTTTTTGTGTATGTCCACCGATTACTCGAAGACGGATGGACCGATTGAAATTATTGAAACGTTATTACATCAGGTTGGTTTCCAAGTTGGTCCCATTTTTTGAAATTTTGAAATCGGTTCAGTAGTTTTCAGGAAATCTTGAAAATTCTGTCGTTTTCGTTACCACTTTATGTGAATTTAATACGTATCTTTAGGCATAACTCCTTTGTTTATAAACCGATTTAGATGATTCTTGTTTTGTTAAAAAGGGGATACCTCAAGGTATTTTAACCGACTTCAAAAAAGGAGGTTTTCAGTTTGATCACATACCTATTTACCAGAATACAAGTAAATTGCCTGCACGATGCACTAAAAAGAGTGAAATAAAAATTATTTTTATATAAAAAAAACCGCCTTCAAAAAAATCACATCAAAAAAGTAAGAAATAATTCCTCACCAAATAAATAACGTAAGTACTTTGAAGTCGGGCGGGTTTTAACAAAAACAACAAAAAATCGTACATCTTTCACGCCCGACTTCAAAGTACTTACGTTATTTATTTGGTGAGGAGTTATTTCTTACTTTTTTGGTGTGATTTTTTTGAAGGCGGTTTTTTTTATATAAAAATAATTTTTAGAATAAAACTACAATAACCTATCCCGACTTCTTTCAGGTGAGATGGTTTTATCCCGTAGGGGTCGGCCGATGATCGCGTTCAAAGGGTATTACGTACTCCTCGACGAATAATAAGAACACCACTGGTACGATCCGCTGGGAATGTTCCACGCACCACGCCAAAGGCTGCAGGGGTTACGTCCGCACTCTCAATGGGATTATTTACCACGGCAACATGGAGCATACACATCCCTCCAATTGGTCAGAGCATTTTGCTGGGCAATAAACAATCAATGTAACAAGAAGTGGCATTCGGCGTGTTAAGTGCATGTTACCTGGGCCCCAAGTCTGCTAATTTTAATTAAATAAGATTCTATTGATATTCAATTGAGACTCAATTACGATTCCATTACGTTTAAAACAAATTGGGTATTCTGTAAAAACTTGTACGTCAGCTCAATAGAATCGCAATTGAATCGTAATTGAATCGTAATGGAGTCTCAGTTGGATAGTTAATGGTGTTGCCTTCTAAAATCTACTAAGAGACTAAATTAATGAATGACCGATAGTTTTGATAAAAATAAACGTTTTTGTATCATTTAAGATAATCAAATAGAATTAAAATCGTCGGCGATGAAGGGCATTGTTAGTAAAACATGACACAATGATAATAAAACACTTTTATTCAAATTCCCTGGCTGTAACCCAATTGTCATTGAGAGTCCAGTCAAACAAATGTCAAATGAGAGTAGAATACCGATTAACTCCACAATCGAGCTACGATTGTAATACGATTGAAGAGCAGACTAGCAAATATTCCGATGGCAGTTCAATGGCAGTTCAGTCGTATACCATTGGTCTTAAGTTATTAGCAGAATACGAAAAATGTCAAAAACCGCTATTGAGATCCAATTAAGATTCAATTGAACCATTTGTAAATTAGCAGACTTGGGGCCCTGGAGATTCTGCTCTTCTAATAAAAAGTACACTGTTTTATTTGTAAAGTTTATTACACTATATTTGAATATTTTGACGACCTCCGTGGCCGAGTGGTGTAAGCACCAGTTTTCAAGGTGCCGCTATCTCTATCTCTTTAATTTTAAAACATCAAAACTTGAGCGCTCAGCAGAAAGTTGCCACTTTTGCGTTTGAGCACTTAACACGTAAATATTGCTAACTATAAGTCGCCACTTTTAGCAGTTTTGCTATCTAATTCTAGTAGTGACTACGAGGGAATGTAATGATACCGTCTAAAAATACTAGACTATGGGCCCTAAAAATTCCATTTAAAGTTTCATTAAAATTGTGTATTAGAATTTATTACAATATTAAATAAAATTCACCGCGGCGCCACTTTCGGCAACTATTTAGTCATCTGTGCTTTCGGTCAGGGTACCGCCCGTGCCACGATCCACACTTTTCGGAGGCGAGAATATTAGCATTAATTTTTCACACAATCACGATAGAAATCAGACGAATCAGAATTCTGCTTAGAAGACTAATAATTAGTAGATGGCGATGCTATAACGGACTGGCCACAGACAGCGCGGCGGCGGCGGTGGCGGCGGCGGCGGCGACGAGCGGATTGCGCAATCATTGCGCAATCATTGCGCAATCATTGCGCAATCATTGCGCGCTCCTGGCAGACATCTAATCAAATATGCCAATGAAACGCACCAACTGATGCGCAATTCGCTCGTCGCCGCCGCCGCCGTTACCGCCGCCCGCCGCGCCGCCGCGCTGGCTGTGGCAACTCCGTACCAGTTTCTGTGTGACGTCTTGAGTGTGCGGTTTCATAAACGTTTCTGACGACTATTATTATTATTTGAATGTAAGGGGCTATGCATATCATTTTAAGAGATGTAGTCACTGCGACCTAAAAGATCTATTGTGACTCGCCACCTCGTTATAGTAACTCTTTTAGCCTGGAGGCTTCCAAGAAGTCTAGAATACTCCTAGCTTTAAGAGTTTTAATCTCCTCTGGACGCAAAATGTGTCGACCCAGATGGATATATACTGCGTTTGTGGATAAGGGGCCCGCAGTCACATAAAAGGTGCCTGGGTGTTTCCCTCTCCGACTGACGACTAATAGACACCATAATTTTATTGCGTGCCGGTATGTAGTTATAAATACTGACAAAGTTATAACCGAGCATCAAATTGTGTTTGTTATAATTTGAAATAGGTACCTATGTCTTGTGTGTGTGTGACAGTGTTCATTTATTTAACCAACTTTTTATTTGGGAAATCTTAACTGGTGCTTGAGCTTGTAACATCAAATTGGCACTTCTACATTTTAGCATTTATAGACACTGAAAAATGATCGATCGGTGATTTCATATGCAAATTCACTATTTCAAGTGTGCACTCTTAATTTACAGTGGAATACATAACTTCTCGAAAGGGTAAGACTATGATACGCATTGATGGTTTCACATACTTCTGTATCTACAAACATCAGTCTAAAAGGAGGTGGGTCTGCTCGACGCATAACAATAAAGGGTGCCGCGCCGATATCCGCACCTTCGACGATGACATTATTCGCATCAATGCTTCACACAATCACGACAAGAAGTAGGAGCATTGGTTCTAACTATTATTCGAATATATAAAAAAATAAATTCTTTTGACTCGTCCAGCATTTTTTTCCTTCCTTTAATGGTATAGGTTACCTACTTCATGGGCTAATTTACTTCAAATGTTTAGTTTTAATTTACAGTGGAGCACATTCCTTCTTTAAAGGGAAGACTATGATAATCAGTAGATTTTTTGTGACATAATTTAACTGCGACTAAAAAGTAGCCTATTTGTTACAAAACACGTTTTATCCATTATTATATTTATATATTATTATTATAAAAATGGATTTTAACTGTAACATGCATACCAAGTTATAAACATTGAACATAGTGATACAAGAACATCAGATTGTGTATGTTTTTATATTAGAGATGTCTTGACTGTATGTGTTCTATATTTGTACTGAGTTTTAAGAAATTTAAATAAATAAAGAAACGGCGTGCATTTCACCTTGTACTTTGCTTGCAGCATCCATAGAGCAGCATTCAGATAGCATTCATAGACACTGACAAATTATTTATCGATTACTTCTTAGGTACGCATTGATGTTGCATAAATTAAAGTTAGTAAATACACTCAGAAGTGTCAGGCATAACTAGATGGAGATGTTCCAGCAAGCACGGCTGTAGGGCCTCCGTCCTCACCTCACCGTCAATGACGTCATTGTGAGAACAATGGCGAACCACGACCATTCCACCCCCAAATTATAAATTCGGTTAGAAATAAATGTGCGTAGTTTTTATTGAATGCGCTATGGTGATGGTGGTGGTGAATGCGTGTCTAGTCTGTTAAACTCTAAATTCAAGAAGTAAAAATATCTTTATTTTTATTCATACAAACTTGAAGACTTTTAACCAAGCCAAGAATTTAAGGTTACTTAAATATAACTTTATTTTGTCATCATAATTAAACAAAGATTTCATCTAGGTATAGGTACTGACTTCTATTTTTTTATTAATGATATGTATTACAATACAAAAAGTGGTAAACTTAATATGTAATTTAAATCGCCATTCAAGAACATTTAAAAAGTTAATCCACGAATTTGCTGTTCGTAAAGCATTAATAATTATTTAAAGTTTGGTGGTCCATAATCATCCCTAAGGAATTATGCGCATGGCTTCATTCCTAGCCATGCCTCCTTATTTTAAGGCCTGAGCTTGCATCAAGATCAATTTCAACTTTATTAGGTAATGTCCTTGCTCTTACCTCCTATATACTCCACCTACTCCTGCTTTACTACTACTACTGCTACTGCTTCTTAGAGTCGGGGTACCACAACCACCACACGTGGGCGGGGCGCATTTTGTATTGGAAATGAATAGTACAATTCACACGTACCACATTTTGCCGTCATTATCGACCGCGTGAGTGAACACGTACCACATTTTGCCGTCATTATCGACCGCGTGAGTGAACACGTACCACATTTTGCCGTCATTATCGACCGCGTGAGTGAACACGTACCACATTTTGCCGTCATTATCGACCGCGTGAGTGATACCAACCACAACGCAACCACCAGTGACGAGATGCTGCGAACTAGCGGCCGGCCACGTCGCATACGATGTAATCACATCACAACTACTAGCGACAACGCTATCACGTCGACATATTGTCGACACTTCGTATGTGTATAATTTTTGTCGTCAGATAACGTCCGCTGACTACTCCGAAGAACGAATTCTCGAAGTGAGCAGTATGCTGTCACGGCTTCAGCAGTTCGTGGCCGGCTTAGAGCAGCTGAGGGTTTCTGTGTATTTTATTGTTCTTGTCAAATACTGCATAAACACTTGCCTACCAATCTAACTTTCAATCAAACATACCATGCCATGAATGTTATTCTATTTGTTATGGTCACAATGCCCAGTATTCTCTCTGTTTCTCATAGTTTGTATAATTTTTACAGGTTCCTTAGAGTTCGTCAACTCAAGGAGGGGTAACAGGTTGCTCCTCCTCTCAGGATACCCCTTCTATCGCCAGACCATACACAAGTCTTCGAAAGCAAGATGGCTCTGTGCCACTCATCATTCCAAAGGATGCACAGCTAGTGCTCACACCTTCAGCGACAGCGTGCTTCTGTGCGCTAAAAATGAACACAACCATTTGCCTAGTATCAATTACAGCCGACATGGTGACGATTATCAGAACAGCGTGAATCAAGCAAATCAATCAGCGTGGTCTTAATAACAATAATGTTAGTACTTATTTGATTGAATCAGGCGTCACTTGGCGGAAGTCCGTAACCACTGTGAAAAACGAAATATTTGTAAGTAGCTTACTTCCGCAAAAAACATAATAAAATTGCTCATGCACACCACGAAAATAACAGTGCACAATACCTGCATTTAGCAAGACAGCAAGCAAGACACCTTGCACCTTCACCGATTAGACTACTCTACAAGTGTTTCGCCCCAACCCGGGGCATCCTCAGGAGATAGTTCGTACGAAAACCAACACCAAACAACAATAATATTAATTTAATTTGTATGTATTAGCCATTTAAAATCTTTTCTAAGCAATGCATTAAAAAAATAAAAAGTGCGTGCTCATAGTAAAGCGTGTGACAAGATATAATACTGCAATCACAGAATATATAGTAGTACTCTACAACTATTAACCCGTGGAAGTGGAACGCTTCTTGATGCAAAGAAAGATCAAATAATTTTCGTACCCCGGGCGCTGAGTGATCTTACTGTAAAACACATTTCCGTTCCCATAAAGTTGTCGGGTTTCGTTCGGTCCCGCAATGAATTTTGTCAATTAATCTATTGAACAAAAGACAAAAAAATGTGTTCTACCGTTAGATCAATAAGCGTTCCATTTGGATTTGTGGTTCATTCCGATTTTCATACAGAAAATCCTTAAAAATACTTTCTGATAGGAAATATCTTACTTTTCAGACCTATTCCCATCCGTACCTACATGACTAATAGGTACTGTGCATTTATTTTACATTACATTGATCTCATTCCTAGCTTTCCGGGCGTTTTCCAGTCATTCGGTGCTGGATTGCATACGGACATACATCTCCTGAGGATGCCCCGGGTTGGGGCGAAACACGTGTAGAGTAGTGTGATCGGTGAAGGTGCAAGTTTTGCGATTATTTGCGGAAGAAAGCTACATATATTTATTTTTCACAATGGTTAGGGACTTCCGCCAAGTGACGCCTGATTCAATCAAATACTTACAATCAGCAAGCGTAGCTGTACAGGCACGTTTATATATTAAATTAACTACACAACATCGGGTTGCGGCACAAAATGTGTGGTTCAATCAACAGTGTAAGCGCCAAAATTTAATTCCAAATTATATCAACATCCGTTCCAACACGACCAGTCCCGCGGCTAGTTTAGCTATACGTAAAGCTCAAAAAGTCTGGTTAGATGCGGAATCTCGCCGTTGGTTCGTTATTAGGGATAATTTAAAACTACATATAAAAATTTTACATACAGAATTGACACATAGTTTACACAATATTGAATTCGATCTTTTAGACCAGAAGGCCAGAGATTTCGCATCGCAGGCTGGATATAACAAGTATATTAATCAATCTAACAAACTACGAAGGTTAAGGGAAATTCAACTTGGTACAACTAATGAGGGTAGTCAGGGAAGAATTAGTAACCATACTGTGGGTAGCGGTCAAACATCTTTTTATCCCCGGGTAAAAAACTTAACTAACGTGCAGTTTTCCCAAAGCGAGACTTCGCTTTTGGAAAAAGGTCCCAAATATAACATACCCCCAAAAATAACTAAGTCATTGGTAGAAGGTCTGGCGGTGGACTCAGAAGTGGCTATCGTTATGAATAAAAAAGATAATTTAGTGAAGGGCTTAGTAACTAATCAATTAAAGAAACTACAACCTTCTAACTGTGGGGGGCCCGAACTGCGAACTATAAAGTCGTTACAACATAAAATCAATGATAATAATTTAGTTGTCACAAAAGCAGACAAAGGAAATAGTATAGTTATTTTAAACCGAGCAGAGTATATAAATAAAGTTCAGGAAGTTATTAACAGCGGTGACTTTATTCCTTTGCGCTCGGACCCAACCACAAAGTACAACACAGAGGTCAAAACAAATATTAATAATTCAAAATTTATTTTTCCGAACGAGTATTCATCTCGCCATATCGCCCCGATGAATCCACAGGCTCCTGTGTTGTATGGTTTACCTAAAATACACAAAGACAATGTTCCCGTGCGTCCAGTTGTTTCATATATAGGTTGTCCGGCATATGAGTTGGCTAAAAGATTAAATAATATTATAAAAGATAAATCATCTTTCTCACCTAAGTATAGTATTCAAAACACATCAGATTTAATAGAAAAAATAAAGGATGTTGTTTTGCCTCCTAACTCATTTTTACTTTCTTTGGATGTGGACAGCTTATTCACTAACGTCCCTTATCAAGAAAGTTTAGATATACTATCAACAATTTTAGAAAGACGCGGTCTTCATCCAGGGGAGGCAGATGAAATAATTAACTTAACACAGATTTGCATGCAACAAAATTATTTTAAGTTTAATGGTGGGTTTTACAAACAAAAGGAGGGGCTAGCCATGGGTTCTCCCTTATCACCTTTGATGGCGGAGATCTTCATGGACAATTTTGAGAATAGGTATATCGTAGGCAAAAATAATAACATTCTTTATTATTATCGTTATGTTGATGATATAATTATATGCTGGACAGGTACTAGACAAGAGTTAGAGTCATTTTTTCAATATTTAAATAGTTTACACCCAAAAATCAAATTCAAATTAGAAATTGAGGTTAATGATTCGTTAAATTTCTTGGATTTAACTATCACACGGGAGCATTGTCGCCATAACTTTCAAATATATAGAAAACCCACACATACTGATGTAGTTATCCCCGCAACTTCTTGTCACCCTTGGCAACATAAATTAGCTGCTTTTCATTCATACATTAATCGGTTAATGTTGGTACCATTATCAGGACAAGCCTATAGAAGAGAGTTAAACACAATTTATAATATTGCCATTGCAAATGGTTATGACCGGCGGATGATAGATAACATGGTTAGGAATAAAATTAACAAACAAGTGACTGGGCTTTTATATGCGGTGCCACGTGAACGTGTTATTCACAATTATCAGTCAAGTATGGCTTACGTAGGTAAAATATCCGAAAAAATATCAAAACTTTTAAAAAATAACGATGTTCACGTGGCTTTCCGTACTAATAATACCGTCCGGCGTGCCATTTGCAATGGCAAGGAAAAAACGGAGGTTGGCGGGAAATCGGGGATATATAAGTTAACATGTAACCAATGTAATTCAGTATACGTTGGTCAAACTGGCCGTAGTTTTGATATACGTTATAAAGAACATATTTCTGCCTATAGGAATGGCCGACCGGAACGATCTCATTTCGCGGAACATTTACTAAATACCGGACATCAACTATCTGATAGGCATTCCTATGAGGTATTACATACTTGTAGTAAAGGTTTACGACTGAGCGTGTTGGAAAATTTAGAAATCATCAAGCA
The DNA here is from genome assembly GCA_949710035.1 of Crambus lathoniellus. Taxonomy (NCBI): domain Eukaryota; kingdom Metazoa; phylum Arthropoda; class Insecta; order Lepidoptera; family Crambidae; genus Crambus; species Crambus lathoniellus. The sequence goes on along the minus strand of OX453307.1, from coordinate 6,592,969 downwards.
CAATGTTGATGGAGCCATACTTAACGATCAAGTTAATGTTTCTTCCTCTCCGCTATTGCGTATTTTTTCAAATAATAATAACTCTTAAAAATAAGCGTTTAATTAAAAACATTATATTGATTTTTTGTCCTTTAAAAATAACTTTTTTCGTTGAACGGTTTTACAACGGTTGGCAATCAAGGGCGCGAGTAGGAAGCAATAACTTTCTCCACTCCTTCGCTCTCTCTCGCTCTTTCAACGGTCAACAGTTTTCAACGGTCTCTAACGGTTACTCGGCGCGGAGCGCGGGGGGTGGGGAGCGGACAGCTATAAATACGGTCGCAGCGGGCGTTTTCCAGTCATTCGGTGCTGGATTGCATACGGACATACATCTCCTGAGGATGCCCCGGGTTGGGGCGAAACACGTGTAGAGTAGTGTGATCGGTGAAGGTGCAAGTTTTGCGATTATTTGCGGAAGAAAGCTACATATATTTATTTTTCACAATCATTCCTAGCTAACAAAACATGTTTATGTAGTGGCTTGTATTAATTAAAAAGGTTAAATATTTACTTAGTGCTAAGAAAACATATGTCAAGATATTTATTCCTTCATGAATGCAATGATCATAGTGTAATATGTTACCAATAAATAAATATGAAATTAAAGTAAATAAGTAAATGTGATATTATAGTCATTTGCAGTTTATTTATTAAAGCTTTTAATGTATGGAATTGTAATTAATATGATCTCAATATATTATAAGCAAGCTGCGCCGCGCCATTTAACCCGCCCGCGTTGTTCCCCTTCCTGTTGACTTATAATTTTTGGCATTTTTACGCCCGAGACCTTTAAATTGTACCAGAATCAATTTCTTCTCTTACCCACGGCGACATCAGCTGCTGGACAAAAGTCGAGATCCACAAATAAAATAAGTAGTTAATATTTATCCTGTATGCCTTCCAAAGCCGTGCTAAATAATAAATAAATCAGTAATAAAACTTTGGTAGAGTGTTTTGGAAACATCCGCGATGGTTGGGCCAAGAAGTAAATTTTTTTATACTTTGGATACCTATTGGACACATGGCATTGACATTGGCATCCAGATACGATAACGCAATTTCATATTTTAGAAAGAACTAATATATTACGAAATTGTAAAGGTTGCTATGAGAAATTAAGGAAATCCCTTACACGTAAAGAGGCGGCAAAAAAAAATAAAGAAAATAAAGACCAAGTGCATGCTATGTAAGACACATTTATGTTTATTATGTTTTAACAACTTACATGTGAAATATTTTACTTAGTTATTTTTGCGATTCTTCAATAGTCCTGGGCAATCTGGGCATTCCCTCTTTTGTTAATTTACCTATTATTTGTGAAAATCCGAGTAGGTAGGTATGTCTTGCTTAAAACATATAAAAAAGTTCAAGCAAAAAGTTTTTTTTCCAGATAATTTAATAAGAACAAATATTTATATTTTAGAAAAAGTTGATAAGTTCCGAAGTTGCTATAGGAAATTAAGAAAATCACTTTCATACATTGAGGCGGGTAAAAGAGCGAAGAAAGTGAAAACCCAGTGCGTTCAATGCAAGAAACAGTTTTGCCTGCCATGTTTTAACGAATTGCACGTGAAATATTTTTAATAAAGTTAATAAATAAATTCAAACTTAATTTGAATATTAACTTAGATAAATACTTTTTCACTTCTCATGCTCGTAAAGTTCGTGTTTATGTTGGGTATAGGCTGCATAAAATCGCTTTTTATGCTCTATTGCATAAAGTAAAATCTTCGTCTAAGTCTCATACTCAGACAAAGGTCGTCAGGTAAACAGTCATACACGCAATTAAACATCGTTAAATAAACTTGTTATTTCATTCTGTTTCTTTAATTTTGTACACAATCCATGTTAAATTAGGTACTAAATTAATAAAACTAAGCAAAATTAATCAGTTATGTAAGAAATAAGTATTTCAAGAGCATTATTTTATTTTCTTATTTTATTTTATTTTATTTTCTACTAGCGGCCGCCCGCGGTTTCACCCGCGTGGTTCCCGTTCCCGTGGGAATATCGGGATAAAAAGTACATATAAACCTTCCTCTTGAATCACTCTATCTATTAAAAAAAACGCATCAAAATCCGTTGCGTAGTTTCAAAGATTTAAGCATACAAAGGGACATAGGGACAGAGAAAGCGACTTTGTTTTATACTATGTAATGATTCTACTGTTGTCTTTGGCTGCGTACCTATTGTCCTGTCTTTAAATGATTATTCTTTATATGTGTGTGTGTTTGTCAATAAATCTATTTCTATTTCTTTCTATTTCAAATATTCTATTTCTTGTATGGGCTACGATCTATGCTAAAGTGACTTTGCTGCCACTGCCACATATAGAAAAAGAAAGTCTTCCCGCCAATATGGCAAAGTCTTTATTTTTTCTTTTTTGCAATAAATAGGTACTTATTGTTATTTATTTTCCTCACACTCGAAGTGAAAAGCAGAGTGTATAACTCGTACATAAAAACCTATTTTAACCTCGAATTGACTATCCACCCTCGCCTACGGCTCGGGTAGATATATAAGTCTCGAGTAAAATGGTACGTTTTATGCACTTGTTGTACAATTTACTATTGAATCGTCATCTTTTTCCGTACTTTTTAATCACATGAGGAATCATACTTGCCAGCGTTTTCTATGTTAACATTTAGAAGTACCTACATAGGTATTATGTACATAATATTGTTTTCACTTCTCATGCTCGTAAAGTTCGTGTTTATGTTGGGTATAGGCTGCATAAAATCGCTTTTTATGCTCTATTGCATAAAGTAAAATCTTCGTCTAAGTCTCATACTCAGACAAAGGTCGTCAGGTAAACAGTCATACACGCAATTAAACTTCGTTAAATAAACTTGTTATTTCATTCTGTTTCTTTAATTTTGTACACAATCCATGTTAAATTAGGTACTAAATTAATAAAACTAAGCAAAATTAATCAGTTATGTAAGAAATAAGTATTTCAAGAGCATTATTTTATTTTCTTATTTTATTTTATTTATTTTCTACTAGCGGCCGCCCGCGGTTTCACCCGCGTGGTTCCCGTTCCCGTGGGAATATCGGGATAAAAAGTACATATAAACCTTCCTCTTGAATCACTCTATCTATTAAAAAAAACGCATCAAAATCCGTTGCGTAGTTTCAAAGATTTAAGCATACAAAGGGACATAGGGACAGAGAAAGCGACTTTGTTTTATACTATGTAATGATTCTACTGCTGTCTTTGGCTGCATACCTATTGTCCTGTCTTTAAATGATTATTCTTTATATGTGTGTGTGTTTGTCAATAAATCTATTTCTATTTCTTTCTATTTCAAATATTCTATTTCTTGTATGGGCTACGATCTATGCTAAAGTGACTTTGCTGCCACTGCCACATATAGAAAAAGAAAGTCTTCCCGCCAATATGGCAAAGTCTTTATTTTTTCTTTTTTGCAATAAATAGGTACTTATTGTTATTTATTTTCCTCACACTCGAAGTGAAAAGCAGAGTGTATAACTCGTACATAAAAACCCATTTTAACCTCGAATTGACTATCCACCCTCGCCTACGGCTCGGGTAGATATATAAGTCTCGAGTAAAATGGTACGTTTTATGCACTTGTTGTACAATTTACTATTGAATCGTCATCTTTTTCCGTACTTTTTAATCACATGAGGAATCATACTTGCCAGCGTTTTCTATGTTAACATTTAGAAGTACCTACATAGGTATTATGTACATAATATTGTTTTCACTTCTCATGCTCGTAAAGTTCGTGTTTATGTTGGGTATAGGCTGCATAAAATCGCTTTTTATGCTCTAGTGCATAAAATAAAATCTTCGTCTAAGTCTCAGACTCTGAGACAAAGGTCGTCAGGTAAACAGTCACACACGCAATTAAACTTCGTTAAATAAACTTGTTATTTCATTCTGTTTCTTTAATTTTGTACAAAATCCATGTTAAATTACTAAATTAATAAAACTAGGCAAAATTTATGACTTTTGTAAGAAATAAGTATTTCAAGAGTATTATGGACTACGATCTATGCTAAAGTCACTGTGCTGCCACTTCCACGTATAAAAAAAAGAAAAAGAAAGTTTTCCCGCCAATATGGCGAAGTCTTTATTTTTTCTTTTTTGCAATATTGTTATTTATTTTCCTCACACTCGAAGTGAAAAGCAGAGTGTATAACTCGTACATAAAACCCATTTTACCCTCGAATTGACTATCCATCCTCGCCTACGGCTCGGGTGGATATATACGTCTCGGGTAAAATGGTATCTTTTATGCACTTGTTGTACAATCTACTATTCTGTTGTTACTATTATAAGATATTTTAATCCTCTCACATAAGCAAATAATTTTAAATTCTGTTAGGTCATAATGTAGTCTCTCATGTAGGTAGGTATAGTGTTGAAACTGCCTATTATGCAATTCATTAGGCACGTGTAGCTATACGTTTCTGTAAATACCTAGTTTTTTAAGATAATTATGGTAATCTTACGTACCAAAGTGGTTTTTTGTAAATTTATGTAAGATTTAGGCTGCATTCGACCGAACTTTTATTCCGAGAATATCGCTTACTGTCGGATACTACTGTCAAACTAGTAGATATGTGGTTTTAACATTCATTCAAAAGTAGATAAGCGTTATTCTTGGAATAAAAGTTTGGTCGAATGCAACCTAGTAAATTAAGCTCTTATGCCATATTTATATTACCTACTAGCTAAATATTATTTAAACATTATTTTTACTTTTAATTGTTTTAAGAAATCATTTTTTATTTGTTATTATATTATTGTTTATTTTGATTTATTAGGATAATTATATTTATATTAATTATATAGAATTAGAATATTTTTAATAATGTCCTAGATATAAATACCTACCTACGTAGCGTAAACCATAAAAATACTCATGAACATTTTAAGGAGATAAATTTAAAAACGGACACATTAATTACAAACAGACTGATATTCTGGAAGTTTGTTTGCAATTTACTTAAAAACCAACCTTGGGTTTAGCTGCTGAAATTTCACTTCTCCATTATTTCACTTAAAAAACAAACAAACGCCGTATTTGATGAAGTGTACCTATGGAAAACACAAAGTATCTACACAACTGTGAAACAAATAAAGTACTATGTTAAATTTTCAGATCTAACGTCAATTTCTCGAATAAGACCCGTAAGATGCATCATCAGAGACGGATATTGGTACACTAAGCACATAAGCTCAGGAGTCAGAACGAGGTGGTGGTATGAACGCCGCAATGCCAAGTGTAGGGGAGTCATTCATACCATCGACAACATGGTGGTCAGCGTCAAACAGAGCCACAACCACCCACCGCCGCATAGGTACTGAAGACTCATATAGGAACGATGAGCTGACTAGAAAGACAAAAGTCAGTTTCTAAATAAAGTTTTGTGATAGATAAACTTGTGTACTACTTTATATAACGCGACTGCGTCCGCTTATATGCAGGGCGTCCCAAAACTATGTCACATGGAGGGAAAGTACCTTAAATACTGAAGATATAAAATTTTACTGAAAGAAGACTTCATTTTTATTTTAAAAAGAAAACGAACTGCATTCAAAGAATTTTGAATAATTGCCTGTCTGAACTGGGAATCGAACCCGCTGAATGTAAAAAATAATATTTCTTTAATTTTATTGTATCGATCGAAAGGCTCAATTAAATTAAAGGTTGAATAACAAGTTTGCATAGTTATAGCCTTTTCTGTGGCTGTCGTGCTTAAAACTTTAACATTTTAATGTATTACTAACTAGCGGATCCTCGCGGTTTTACCCGCGTGGTACCCGTTCCTGTGTGAATATCGGGATAAAATATAGCCTATGTCACTCGGGAAGACTGTAGCTTTCTAACGGTGAAATAATTTTCGAAATCGGTCCAGTACTTTTTGAGTTTATTCGTTACATACAAAAATACAAAATGTTTCCTCTTTATAATATTAGTAAAGATGAGTGAAGACTGGAGCAATTATACGTAAATTCCCTATCATAAGTGTTTAATAAAATTATGTGTTAAATAACACCAGCTCGATTGGTTTTAAAATGTTTAAATAATTTGGTGCGGTCTATTCCACCATGTGGCATAGTAGTGGGACGCCCGGGGTGACTTTGCCATATGGTTGCTATAGACTGCACCAAATACTGTAGATAGAAAACTTTATTTAAATATGACTTTATTTCTATTTAAATAACAATACGAACTGCATTTAAAGATTTTTTTAATAATAGCATGTCCAAACCGAGAATCGAACCCGCACCAAATTATTAAATCTTTTTAAACCAATCGAGGTGGTGTTACTTATCAGATTATCAAAGACTTATGATAGGGAAATTAGGTATAGTTACTCCAATCTTCACTTATTAGTCGAGGCGACATCGACAGCCACAAAAAAGGCTAAGTATCCGTAACGCTGCACAAACTTGTTACTCAACATTAAATGTTAAATTTCGTAGCCTTCCTTTTATTTAAAATGCTATGTTACTTAGAAGGAAAGCTTAGGTATAATTAACCTTTCGATCGGTATAATAAAATTAAAGTAATATTTTTTTTACATTCAGCGGGTTCGATTCCCAGTTCAGACAGGTGATTATTCAAAATTCTTTGAATGCAGTTCGTTTTCTTTTAAAAATAAAAATGAAGTCTCCTTGCAGTAAAATTTTATATCTTCAGTATTTAAGGTACTTTCCCTCCATGTGACATAGTTTTGGGACGCCCTGTATACAGGTAGTCCAGTTTGATCGCCGGCTTTATTGATATCCTGTGCCCCTTTTTTAGAAGTCCAGTCTTAAATTAGCTTTTCTAATTATATGCAATCGAAATAGTTTATCAAAAATATTTGATACTTTGTAGGTCACGACTAACTCCGATCGGAGCTAGCAGTGAGACGGGTCGTTTTCTTCTAATAGGTTCTTCATTTTCAATAAAAATTGCATTGTGAACGCAAAAAAGTAAAAGTAAATTTTAATTAAATAAGTTTTAATATACGTAGGAAAGTAGGTACCTCTTGCTTTTCAGATTTTCCAACTCATATGAGATCAAAGATGGCTTCATTCATCAAAATGCATTAGATTGAACGGCTACCGATACACCAAGCACAGGACGGAATGTGCTAAGATAAGATGGCAATGCTCATCCTTCACCAGCAGAGGCTGCCATGCCCACGTCTACACCAATGCGGTCATTGGTGGACGAAGTCATCAGATACAAGAACGACCATGACCGCATCGATAAACGGAGGATCAACAATTTAGACTATCTGCATGATTTGCACTATGCTTGTGTATGTTATAATTTGTTAAAGTCATAGTTTGATTTAATCTCAAAATGTAAGCAATAGAGTTTAAATGCCGCTTCAACCGTCAAGCAAGCTTGACTACAGGCTTGGTCGCGTATGGCTGCCTTTATAGGTGCGTAAATCAACTAATAAAGACAGTCGAGTCGGTGCTTGCTGTCAAGCATACTATACATACTAGGTACTTGAAGCAAAAATATCAATATACTTATGTCTCAAGTAGGCACGGCACGCACATAGCCACACACCGTCAAGCTTGCTTGACGCTGCCACACAATAAATAACAGTGCTAAGGCACTCTGCATACTCATTCAAATAAAAATAAATCTTTCTGCATGAAAATCAAGTCCAATTCCGGTCGCTTTGTCATCGCTTGCCTACTGTTATAATAACCTAAAGTTCGCGCATGCAAGCAAAACTGTATCCAACAGCTACGCGCGAGAGTTCTTATTTCTATGAAAGTCTCAAACAGTGGCACTACCATGAGTTGATGCAAACTGTTTACGTTACCGTAAACTATCGTTTTGTCTCTTTCACTCGCACTGACTGTAAGCAGTATATCCGATAGTTTACGGTAACGTAAAAAGTTTGCATCCACTCATGGTAGGGCCACTGCTCGCTCGCTGGTTAGGATTGCGAGCGACTTGCGAGTTCGGTTTTGTTGTTTCTTTTGTTCTTTCTTTTATTTAAACACCCGTTAACACAAAAGTATCTTAAGAACGTTTAGCAGTCATTGTTCGGATTGTACAGATTATAAGAACGTTTAGTAGTCATTGTTCGGTGCACAAAAATCACAGAAATGATCGATCGTTTTACGCGCAACGTGGAGCGTACGAGCCGAGCGGCATCCTTCTGCGATACGCCTGCCCGGCAGGCACGCCGGCCGAACGTACCTACCTAAACTGCGGAGTGACACCCCCCTGACGCTGCGTTGCTTCAAGCGTCAAGCAAGCAGCGCTGCAGTCTTGATCGTGTATGGCTGCCATTACGAACGCTTGTCATGTCACGTCACACGGGCGACCAATAGATGCGCGTCTTATCGGGGGCGTGGCCATAAGCACATGTCGCTGCGTGCGCCCGCTGGCTGCTATTAGCTGCGCAGGCGTCCATATAAAAAGGGGGCGTAGCTAGTGCGCGGGGTCACCGACCTCGCCACCCGTTATAGTCTCTACACACGTTCCTATCCGATCTCCGATTTGGTCTGGGAGCAGACCAAATCGGCTGTCGGATCGGAACGTGTGTAGATACTATTACGTCACGCATCGTATGGTTTTGTGCTGTGTTTAGTCGTGCGTTTTGGGAAAGTGGAACTGGCGCATTCACTACAAATAAAATAAAATTCATCTTATACTTATTGGCCTGTATTCGCAAAACCTTTATTAAAATCAGAGTCTCTTACCTATTATCACGAAACTTAAAATTTAAGTAGGTACAAGTACCTAAATGCTGTTTGTTTCAGTGGTATCAGAGTGAACGAGAGTGCGACAACAGTGCCGTGTTCTTGAATCGAAGTTTACGAGCCGTACCTACCAGATAGGGTTGAGCCACGCGTGAGCACGAGGCATCGAGCCGATGCCGCGCGCCGGCCGCCGCCGCCGCGTTTGCGGAGACAGCCCTCGTCGTAGAGTCCTCCTTTCGCGTGCTTTTTTCTGTAAACTACTAGCTTGTGTGCGTGCATATCGGACCTCTTCTATGGAGCTGCCGAACTCTCGTTCACTCTGGTGGTATTTTTCGAACCAACACGAAACGGCCGAGCGGTAGGTAGGTACTCTGTCTCAATGGTTTCAGATACAGCCGCCATTTTAAGAAAGGCATTAAAATAATATGGCCATGCGTGCACTAATACTTCTATACTGGCACTGTCTGCAAGGCGTCTCTGTTCACTATTGATGACAAAGTGATAAAATATTCTAAAGATCATAACCATCTTAAAAAGATGTACCTAAATGTAGTTATCATGTGTTATTCTGCTCGCACACAAAACTGCAAGAACATCATTATCATGTCAGCCAAACGACGACCACTGCTGGGCATAGGCCTCCCCCAAGGATCTCCACAACGATCGGTCCTGCGCTTCCCGCTTCCCGCGACCTTGACTAGATCGTCAGTCCACCTTGTAAGGGGCCTGTCCACGGAATGTCTCGTCGTCCGGTACCTTCGCGGTCGGTCGCCATTCGAGAACCTTGCCGCCCCGACGGCCATCGGTTCTCCGCGCTATGTGTCCCGCCTACGGCCACTTCAACGATGCAATCCCTCAAGGGATGTCGGTTGTTTTAGTTCTCCTGCGGATCTCATCATTTCAAATTCGATCGAGCAGGGAAATACCAAGCATCGCTCTCTCCATTGCTCACTGGGTGACCTTGACCCTACTCATGAGACCCACAGTAAAATGTGCAATATTAGCTTAGTTTTTAACCGACTTCAAAAATTGACATTTTTAAACTTAGATACATTGTGATTTTTAATATAGTTCTTAGAATTTATTGACTCTAGCCATATTCTAGCTAACATTAATTATAAAAGTAAGCCATATTCTAGCTAATATTATTTATAAACGCAGATATGCGAGATAGCGCTATACCTACTTAGTGTAGGACACACACTGTAGGTGTATACGCTACGTCTCTTAACATTACTTTAATATTGCGAAAAGAACTGAAGATAAATGATTGGTCGTAATCATAGCGAACGTGAAGACCTAGCATTAATCTATGGAAGCAGGTCTATACAGGGTGACATTGAAGTCGTTAGCATCCTTTAATAATAAGAACATTACTCATGATATAGTATTTTTCCCCAAATATGAGGCAAATCCAAGATGTAAAATATTTTTTGAAACCCTGAAAAATCGTGTAAAATTCTCAGTAATTGATCACTATAGCAAATAAAAATAAAAATAACTAAAAATAACAATTTGATAAAAAAATAATCGGTTAATTAATATTCAAATAACAATACTTCATTGGCCTCCCGAAAAAAACGCGGGCTGTGTTATTTATAACGTGAATTTATTCAAGTTCGCGCACGGAATTCACCGAAACAAACAATGTCACCCATGCTTCATGCCCGCTTTGCACGTGTTAGATTTTATAGAGAAAGTATGGAAATATGACTATTCTGATAAAAGCAGTAAACTGTTCAATTAACTAGGAATAAAACCATAAAGCTTATATTTCAATAAGACCAGAATCAAGTAAAACACAAATAAAGATTTAAAAGCATTTTATTATTTTGATTCGTCCTCAATTTTTTACCTACCACCCGTTAAGGACATCTTTTAGCTGATAAGAAAAACGGGCGAAAAAAACTCACCAGCGTTATCAGAAACAACGACATTTACAAAATAATTATGTCATTTTTGGACAAACAACACATTTTATTGTAAATTAACATTTACAACCACATTACTTTTCATGATAAAAGATTAAACAACATTTACGAATAACATCAAGCATTTGCTATAAACTGTTACTTCATATTATTTCCGTACTCACATCATTTATACAAAACCACTAAGGACAACATTAATTTAATATTATCAAGTAATAAACAAGTTAACGAATATCCCTTTAACAAAAGAATTACTTCAGCAACATCTACCAGACAAAACATTAGCATTGGATAGCAAAGAAAAACAGTAATAGAGGAATATAAAATTACAGGGGGGTATACTTAACTCAACAGTGCTGACGACTCGAACCACAAGACTGTTCGTTTTACCGCCAAGCTAGCTTTTATATCTTTATTGACAATTCCTTAAAAAACATTAACAAGGATGATACTTTTATTAAACCGGTGTTCAAAACCTTTTGAAACTTATGAGAATGATCCACCACTATCTATTATCAAGAAACACATCGTAAATTGTAAGAAATATCAGTTTTAAATTCTCATCTTGTTTGGAAACAAGTAATGTTACAGTCCGACATCAATATTCTTAACATTTATCAACCTTTAAATATTTATCATAGCCAAATGATTTGAAAACCACTCGAAAATAGCTAACATATTATTTTATTAATAACAAACAATAATGATAAGATAAATTCTTCAAAAATAACAATATTAGTAACAGTCTATCAGTTTTAATTCCACTTCCTGTTCTTAAGAAGAAACGTTTAGTTAAGCGGATATACATTTACCAACTTATTAATTTTATCACAGCCAAATGCTGTAAAAATCTGTCCAAAATACTAAAATTTGTATTTGATAACTAATAAAATATTATCATATGGCAATTCACTCAAAAATGTCAATATTATAACTTGACTTATTCCCTAAAGTAACACGGCCATACTGACCGAACTTCGTCCCCGAAGTTCCCACTCAATACCATTAATTTTAACGTACTTTTTACACCAGACATTTTATAAGTGATCTGTTTCATATATATTGCATTTGGTTGTAATCTATACATATAGGTACCTAATAAAACAGTAACCAAACTAAATCTGTACCTATATGTTATATTTTCAAGAAATAATTACTGCTACCCATTATAAGTATACAAGATATAGACCTCAAAACGATAAAAAAGTCATAGAGTGCCCTGTTTCCGTGTCATTTGGTGATTAAATACAAAGTTATACATGTAGTATACTATACTTTTCATTTAAGTATATAATTTTATATTGTGTAGGTATCATTTATGTAATATGTAAGTATATGTATTTGTTTATTTTTTTCTTAGTAATCCAATGATATCATTTTATATTGTGTATGTATTATTTATGTATTTTGGGTAAGAAAGTATGTTGTAAGTATGTATTGTGAAAGTAAAAATTTAAATAAGTAAGTATGTATTATAAGTATATGTCTTGTATGTTTTGTATGACTTATGTTTATTATCTTCGTATCGATCATTCCTCTTTACACCCCGCTTTTTTTCCTGTCAATTTCTTCATACAGTAGGTTGTCTGGAAGAGATCGCTCTGAGCGATAAGACCGCCTTTGTAACACTAGTTTTGAAGTTTATTTTTTAAGTATGTGATGTTTTATGTTATTGTGGTGTAATAATAAAGCGTTAGGTAAAAAATAAATAAAATATACACACATATAATAGTTGATGTATTTTTTGTGATAGCTGCGATATTTGGTTGTAATAAATACATAAATAAGATTTTCACTGCACTGGTCAAGAGCTTCGTTGGCGTCAAACCCCATCACCCGCTGCACGTGAAGCCAGGTAAGCGACCGCTCATGGCCAACAGCGTATTATCTCATCATCATTTCATCTCAATTTTTTTCTCATGTCATTTCATTTCAACATCACTCAAAAACAACAACTCAAATACAATCTTAGTCAACATACCTACTGCCACCCCTGGGCAATTGTCTCAATAATCACATATAGTCAACAAGTCAACTGCCACACCTGGGTAGTCAACTTAATAATCACTTGTTCAATAAAATCATCGTGACAATGGTCATGGTCAAGTGTCTCAAATTAGACAAATGGCCCACCAGCATCATTTTTAAAATTACGATCAAATTTAATGTTAAATACCAAATATTAAATACTAGTTGTTTCCTCTTCTTACATGTGACTCAAATATGTTTGGCGGCATTGCTTTCAAAAACTCCCCTAAGGGAAACGGTCGTTTGGAAAAAAAAAATCGTAGTTTCATACAAGATTTTAGTTTTAATTTTCCATAACAATTAAACAAACGATCTTGGCTAGCAACACCATAAAACGTTTATTGTCAAACTACACTTCGCTTACGATTAATTACTTAAGTGGTTCCAATATCGAGATAAAAACCCTATATTCTATAGAAGTCTTTGGTATTCTGTATGCAAAAATTCGCCCAAATCTTTCAGCCGTAAGCAACTTTTTTTTTTTTAAATTTTACCTGAATTCTATTTACTTCTAACTTTATCGAAACTTTCTCAATAATACAATTATACAACTTGAAATATTCATAGTTCCCGTCTGCCTGTAAATCAACGTTTAGAATTAAATCTATCAATTCTGAGAAATTATTCGAATTCTAGTATGAGAGAATAAAAAGAAGTGAACTTTTGTATGGTTATGTTTACCAATTTCAATATTTTCACAATCCGCTTGGCCATACTGATATTGCTGTAGGTATATCTTACATTTGACACTGGAACTACATATCACTATTCGACTATAAGATTCATTTTGATACGTATTTTAGGTAATCATATATATGACCAATATTTCTGTAAATATAAAAAACCGATTTTATTTGAAATTAAAAATGAGAATCTTCTAATGACAAGCAAGGAAGTACCAAACGAAAAAATATCTTAATCATCAACTGAAATTACTTTCTGTGTCGTTAAAACGGTAAGAGATTTCAATATATAAAAGGTAGTAAATGTATCCGATTCGAAATAACTCTTATTTTAATGTCTTCTTAAAGAAATGTGCAATATCATCTGCGGTTCAAACTTATAAAACTAATTTGTCATTACTTAGATAAATAAAAAGTGTAGGAAAAATTAAATTTTCCGGATTTGTGAATCTAATATAATATACATATTACTTTCCCATTTGGCTGTTTTTATCATAAAAAGACGTTAGTATTTATGATTATGACTAACATTAGACTGTTCTCAAATTGCAGTGGTAAAAAAAAAATGTATCTCGCCTCACTCGATTTGTCAATCAAGGGTCAAGACAAGACTGAAAATAATTTTGGTGACTACTAGGTACCTAACTTGAAAGAACCATTACAACATAATCTAATTGAACTACTGTTTTTTTGTAACCTTAAATATGGATAACATTCGGACGAGGAGTCTTTTGATTAATTAATCAAAATGGTATTTACTCCTAGTAACACATATTGACTATCATTTTCTCAAAAGAAACTTGGAAAATCGAAATTTTTTTAAAAGTAAGTAAGTTATATAGAAGTATACCAATACACTTCTTCGAAGAGATAAATCTGTACAAGTTTTCCAAAATCTTCTTGATTATAGCACATTATAGCCAAAATGTTAGGAATGTAGGTAGCCAGCACCTAGCCAGTTTTTTTTTATTGCAATATATTCCGTAGCTTGTGCTACCGGTTTGGAATTCAGCTCCACTTGTATATAATCCATACATTTCCATCCAATAAATATCATGAAAAATAAATTCTTGATACTCAATTTTAGCAAAATCTAATCGATACACATGGTTTTGTAGGTACTAATAATTTTCGTTAATACGTGGTTTGAAATACTAAGAAGTCTTTAATTTGTAGCTTAAGGTATTGATACATTATGTAATTAAAGAATATCGATTCTGAAAAACAGCTTAATGAAGAAAGAATTATGATTATGACATTTATGACACAAATAGAATGAGAAAACAAAATCTCAGTTAGCTTTTTAACGATTTTAAGCGACAGATTGATGATTATAAAACTGAATACAACCTAGGCACTGCAAAGATAATTTTATTTCTTAAACGAACTTAAGCCTTTCTGAATCTAAAGCGGGTAAAACTATCTCGTACAAGCTTTTCGCTCGCAGCTCTGCCCGTGTGAGTTAGACGATGTTTTCCCGTGGCAAAGGTATATTTTCTAGAGGTAAAAAGTCTTATGCTATTCTAGAGCATAATTTATATCTCTGTCCAATTTCATCCATATTTGTTCAGCCGTTTCACCGTGATTGAGTATCAAAACAATCACACACAACAACACACTTAAACTTTACTATGGCTGAGGTGAGGTGTCATTACATACATGTACGTACCTACATAATATGTATCATTCACATTACAATAGACCAGGCATTATTTCATAGGATAATCCAAACAAAAACACATAGTTAATAGATATCGCAGTTCCAAATATAGGTACACAATATCACAAAAACTATCGCATAAAAAGTCCACAAATACACTGACCCAGAGACAGGAGAATGTATCCATAGTTTAAATTACTCTGACGAATTACTAAACTGTCAACAACGGGCGTACCAAAACATTCAGTCAATATTAAACTACCTCCTCCATGGTCTCGCCACAATTGTAAGAATGTTTATGGATGCTCCCGAAGAAACAATAAATTTTTCACCCACTAACGAATTAAGTAATTTCATAAAACTTTGATTATTTAAAAAAACTTTAACGCACAGTCCCACAAAAGCGGAACATACTATGTATTTTATAAGTGAGAAACGCAAAAATTATAATAATATTCAATTTTGAATTGGTAGGTACACCACATATAGTATGTCTATCGGCCAAGTTTGTTAAAATAAAATCTTACTGTCACTTAAAACAGTTAAATATTTTCTAGACTTTCACAGTGGAAATCTTTCATAGTATTTATAGGTCCAAAGTACTAAGGCTAGTAGTTAATCAAATAATGACACTTTTTTCTAATGATACCCTCAATTCGTACCGAAGTTTTAAATAAATGCAGATCCCCAAAGGGCTTTACTGGCTTTACTGACCGACGAAATGCGGCTCCAACTTCCTTCGCCAAGTTTCGATAATTCTGCACCAGGAACCAGTCCAGTCACCGGGTTGGACAGAAGAACGACATCGTCACCTTGATACGACGGATGACCCGTAATTTGAGGTGGCAGCATTGCAGCGCCACCTTGTCACGATGGATGTCCCGTAGTTCCAAGCGTAGTAGATTAGCCAGATCAGCAGCATCCATCCATAGAACATAAAAAATATATTATGAATTGGTCGTGGGCTTAGTTAGCACTTCTGATGTTAGATTTTATAGAGAAAGTATGGAAATATGACTATTCTGATAAAAGCAGTAAACTGTTCAATTAACTAGGAATAAAACCATAAAGCTTATATTTCAATAAGACCAGAATCAAGTAAAACACAAATAAAGATTTAAAAGCATTTTATTATTTTGATTCGTCCTCAATTTTTTACCTACCACCCGTTAAGGACATCTTTTAGCTGATAAGAAAAACGGGCGAAAAAAACTCACCAGCGTTATCAGAAACAACGACATTTACAAAATAATTATGTCATTTTTGGACAAACAACACATTTTATTGTAAATTAACATTTACAACCACATTACTTTTCATGATAAAAGATTAAACAACATTTACGAATAACATCAAGCATTTGCTATAAACTGTTACTTCATATTATTTCCGTACTCACATCATTTATACAAAACCACTAAGGACAACATTAATTTAATATTATCAAGTAATAAACAAGTTAACGAATATCCCTTTAACAAAAGAATTACTTCAGCAACATCTACCAGACAAAACATTAGCATTGGATAGCAAAGAAAAACAGTAATAGAGGAATATAAAATTACAGGGGGGTATACTTAACTCAACAGTGCTGACGACTCGAACCACAAGACTGTTCGTTTTACCGCCAAGCTAGCTTTTATATCTTTATTGACAATTCCTTAAAAAACATTAACAAGGATGATACTTTTATTAAACCGGTGTTCAAAACCTTTTGAAACTTATGAGAATGATCCACCACTATCTATTATCAAGAAACACATCGTAAATTGTAAGAAATATCAGTTTTAAATTCTCATCTTGTTTGGAAACAAGTAATGTTACAGTCCGACATCAATATTCTTAACATTTATCAACCTTTAAATATTTATCATAGCCAAATGATTTGAAAACCACTCGAAAATAGCTAACATATTATTTTATTAATAACAAACAATAATGATAAGATAAATTCTTCAAAAATAACAATATTAGTAACAGTCTATCAGTTTTAATTCCACTTCCTGTTCTTAAGAAGAAACGTTTAGTTAAGCGGATATACATTTACCAACTTATTAATTTTATCACAGCCAAATGCTGTAAAAATCTGTCCAAAATACTAAAATTTGTATTTGATAACTAATAAAATATTATCATATGGCAATTCACTCAAAAATGTCAATATTATAACTTGACTTATTCCCTAAAGTAACACACGCGTCTCTGCGCCCGCGCTTACGCCGGGCACCACCCCTTTTCACGTAAAAACATACCCTCATATAAGTACATTATTGGGCCAAAAGGATGCCAATGACTTCAAAAACACCCTGTATATTTTCATCTGTTATTCATAGGCATATTATATAATATATCTATATTTGTTTACAGCGGTCTTCGATATGTCAAACAAAGGTGGGCCGATTTTGTGCGTCGGCAGATTCAGGTACAGCAAGCACCGCAGCAACGGGGTCAAGGTTCGGTGGAGGTGCGCGTCAAACAGAAAGTGCAAAGCTGTCATTTACACCCTGGACACTAGTAAATACGAGATCATTAAGTGCAATGACTTTCACAACCATTAAAAGTACCTACTTATACTGGTAAAGTGGCGCAAATTAGGCTTTTTGTTTGGCGGAATATGAATAAGTACCTACTTAGTTATTATTTTATTATTACACTTGATTTTAAAAACCTATTAAGTACTTATTTATTTTATGGTTCTGTGGAATTAACTTAACACTTAATTAAAAACAAATTCTTCGATAAATGCAGAAAGAAACTGTTGTATTTTTTTTTATATTTTCTTACAATCACACCAACTATCTAAGCCCGTAGTTAATTTCTTAAAAAACTGTGTCTACGTGAACTTGATAACGGATAAATATATAAATAATAAATAAATAACTTCTTACATTCACACCAATTATCTAAGCACATTTTAATTTCATTAAGAAACTGTATCATGGAAAACTTGATAACGGATAAATATATACTTAAATACTTTTTGTTTGTAAATACATACTTAATATACATAGAAAACACCCAGACCAAGACAAATAGACATGTTCATGCACACAAATATTTGTCTTGTTCGGGAATCGAACCCGAGACCTCTGGCGCAGAAGGCAGGTAGTTTACCCCTGCGCCAAATCGGTCGTCAATATGTATTGGCCCACAACATTAATAATATCTACCTACAAGTAAACAACAACAAAAAACTAATAACCTAAAAAGGCTGTCTGTAAAGTCGGTTTACGGATGATAAATTTTACGTGATAACAATATGCCGCTGTCTCTACTCGCTATCTCTCTTCTACTCGGACGCATCGGCCGATGGAGTGGAAGAGATCCGAACCCGCTATAGGCCAACGAAAATCGGATTGCTTTACATGATCGTCTGTAATATCAATATTAATGAAAAACTGAATTTCATATTAAGATGCAGCAAACTACAGGACACACTAGTGACTATGTTTAGCCTAAGAACTATCCGATATTTTTGTAAAAAAATTAATAACAGGCCAAATTTTTGTAAACGACCATTGAATATCATTTTAAGAGACTATATTTTGGAATCCAACATAATATCGCATTGGAAGGTATAAAAAAAAAGTTATACCCCGAAAATGGTGCAATTTTTTCAGCAAATATCTATGCTATCACCAATTTTGTCGTGAACATAAAAGCATCAAAGTCGAAATCCATAAAGATATAAAACGGGAAACTAATACTTTAGGTAGAAGTCGGTTGTTTCTGATAGCATTTATAACATAGGTGTACTTAATGCCAATTTGAGTTTACGTACTTAGAGAGTTTTTTTAATGTTT
Organism: Crambus lathoniellus; assembly: GCA_949710035.1. Classification (NCBI taxonomy): domain Eukaryota; kingdom Metazoa; phylum Arthropoda; class Insecta; order Lepidoptera; family Crambidae; genus Crambus; species Crambus lathoniellus. Next base: position 6,574,124 of record OX453307.1, on the reverse strand, counting down.
ATTTGTTTTTCATTTACATATATAGGGGGATTTTATACTTTTACGAAAGATAATTAATAAATGTATTCAAATGTAAAGTGAATAATACTTATACCATTTTTGCCCATTTTTTATTGATTTTTTATAGCTTTGTACTTATTTGTTTTTTTTAATGTGGCTGTCATAAATATTGGGGGATTACTAATGAATTATTTATTAAACTAGATAATCTAATTTTCTATGTTAAGAAATTACTGATATATAATTATTGTTGAGTCTTCATAGAGCGAATTAGTTTGGCTTACTTAAATATTTTTTTTATAGATGTGCTAACAAAAGAACAACAACACAACTAACAATAACTCGGCTTTTGTCAACAAAGATTGTTTTTCTTCCAGAGCCCGTATTTATCAAATCATCTCGAGCGCGCAGTGGAGTCCTCTTGCTGCTAGAGGGGCACAAGTTCAGTATTCATCGCAAGACTACGCACTAAATAAGTTGGTACTGTTCCTCTCACCACGGCAGGGGATGCAAGGCGAGGGTCATCACCTTGGGAAACCAATTCATCATCAAGAGTTTCAACGAACATACACATCGGAAACGAGATGAGACAATATTTGTTCAGCCTCATTTTTGAATGACTTGTTTCAAATTTTTGGCTATTTTCAGTTATCTATGAAAATAGATATATAGTTAGAAGAATATTACTAAAATATTAAATAAGACGACTAACCTGAAAACAATAAATTATTGATTCAAATTATTTTTGTGTCCTAGAGAAAAGTACCATATTGTGAACCGTATGAAAACTGGCGTACCTACCTACACGAGCCATCCCGAGCGACGAGTCGCCGGACCGGAGCCATTGTGTCAGCCAATAATAATTAATATGCCAATGCATGCGCCAGGTTCCCTTGAGTTGCCGCATTTTAGAAGCTGTTATTTTAAGAAAGCGCCGTATCTAGTCGCACTTTTATTATACTAATATACTTTATACTGGTATCGTTTATTATTGTATAACCCTGTGCTCAGAATGTAGAACAGTTCAAGAATAAACGATACCTACCAGAACTAGTGGCCCGATTCTGCTAACGTTAAGTCATAATAGTGTCTCAATCGTGTTTCAATTGTTGTGCTTTTTACACACTAGTTACAAGAAATGTGAACTTTTTTCACAATACTACTGATGGTCACACACACCACACACTACATTCACATCATAATTCTTGTAACTAGTGTGTAAAAAAACACAACAATTGAAACACGATTGAGACACGATTACGACTTAACGTTAGCAGAATCGGGCCGCAGCAGATCTACTATAACACCAAGGTATACATAGTTGGTTTGACAAACATGGCCGAGCGATATAGGTACGCCCACTTGAGCGTATATATATTTATAACTAGCTGACCCAGCGCGACTTCGTTCCCGTGGCCCTACCCCCTACTCCACCCTACCCTACCCCACCCCTACCCTACCCTACCCCTACCTACCCCTACCCCACCCTACCCCTACCCTACCCCTACCCTACCCCTACCCTACCCCTACCCTACCCCTACCCTACCCCTACCCTACCCCTACCCTACCCCTACCCTACCCCTACCCTACCCCTACCCTACCCTACCCCTACCCTACCCCTACCCTACCCCTACCCTACCCCTACCCTACCCCTACCCTACCCCTACCCTACCCCTACCCTACCCCTACCCTACCCCTACCCTACCCCTACCCTACCCCTACCCTACCCCTACCCTACCCCTACCCTACCCCTACCCTACCCCTACCCTACCCCTACCCTACCCCTACCCTACCCCTACCCTACCCCTACCCTACCCCTACCCTACCCCTACCCTACCCCTACTCTACCCCTACCCTACTTCTACTCTACCCCTACTTACCCCTCCTTCCCCTATTTTCTCACCGCTAAAACCTTCCTTGGACTTCCACGAACAATTCAAGACCAAAATTAGCCAAATCGGTCCAGCCGTTCACGCGTGATGCCGTGACCAAGGGAAATAGGGATTCATTTTTATATATATAGATGACAGGAATATCATTATGACGTAAGATGGTAACATTATTAACCTATTTACTGCATTTAAAGGTGCCATAGAAAGTTTTGATTTAGTTCGTGAGCCTTCATCTAGTAGGTACCATTGTTGATCGAAGATAGAGATAGGTACTACATTGGCAGATAAAGAGCTCATTAGATATTTTTTTAAGGTTTGAAGATGAAACGCAAACATACTCGTGGAAGAGACATCATAATAGTGGATGGTCACGCATTTTCCCTGCACCAGCACTACGGGATTAGTACGCGGTGGCGTTGCACCAAGTACTGGATGGGATGCAAAGCTTCTATAATAACAGTCCAGGGGGCCATCACGAAATCGAAATTGGTCCACGATCATTAGTACAGAATGCATTTGAACAATATGATGTGAAGTGAATCCAAATTGGATGTAGGTATCGATCTTTTGGTATACTTAATATACAGACGACAGCATGGTAAGTTCGAGAACCGCTTTAAGTCTCAGAACAAAAACAGAGATGTGATAAGGGCACACCTACGATCAGCGTTGAGATGGACAGACCGGTGCCTACCATCAACTATAAGAAAGCGATTCAAAACTGGTGCGTTCCAGAAGATTCCTAAAATGAATTGCTTTATTTCGTACCATGACCTTCTAAAAACTGAATCGCAAATGAATTGCTGAATGTGAATGAACGAACAATATTTGTGTCCTTATTTCTTCTACCCGTCTCTTTCACTCGATTCTGTCATGCCCTGAGAGTGAGAGTGACGGGTATAACTTGCAGGTGTCATGTTAGCTCGACCGAGTTATAAGTCAAATAAGGGTCGCTGAATCGCTTGTCATAGACGCAATAGAATCTCGATCGCAATTTTATTAAGCTGTCGTGTTACGAATAAGCGAAGCAGATCAGTTTAGGTCCTAAACAAATCCGCAATAAGAGTTGATGGTTGGCACCCAGATCAGCTGTGATCATCTACGTGTGTGCACTAGTAAGGCGGCTACCAGGGAAGAGTAGTAATAGTAAAGCGGTTCGCACTTAATATGTACTTAAAATGGCGACCACGATCACTCTGCCAAGAGTGTTACGACGAAGATGGAGATCGACAACTTTTTTCTTCTGGGTAAACTCGCTCCGTCGTACCTAGATGTAATCCTGCTCCTCGACTAAGATCGGTATCAAGAGCGAACCCATCGTATAATTTAAAAAAAAAACTGTTTTTCTCTCAACTTTGTAGTAGTCTGTCGAGTCGAGTAGATGTTTAAGTACTATTATTAGTCAAACTATAAAAATAATCTTCTGGGCATTTCCTTTCACCCACCATTATGAATAAGTATAATACAAAGGTCTTGCGGCCATCAACCAAACATTGAAATATAATTTGTTGGCAGCACTACAGACAATATTTGCAAAGCAAGTATACCTGTAAACTCAGTCCGAAGTCCGAACCGAGTGAGGCTAGCTAGAACGTAACTTTGTTTTTTTTTTCATAGTGTTTGTATGAATTACAAAGTTACATTTGCGGTTTTTTTCAAATGTTATTTAAGGATGAATGGTTCTAACTTGGTTCTGACTGAGTTTACAGCTATACTGTCTTTGCAAATATTGTTTGTTATATTATCAAGAATTGATGTTCAAACATTTTGTTGATGGCCGTGAGACAAAAAAAGGCACCAATTTTAGGCATTGCCTTTTTAATATAGTGTTCTTAGACATCATTTCGTAGACACGTAAGTGAATTGAGATTTAAAATTATTTTTATAAGTACATTCACAGTGCAATTCTGTAAGTAATAGGAAAAAATATATGATAGTAAAAACCAGCACGAGCCCTAGAAGTAGGTGAATCTCAATTTAATGGCTGTTTCATCTTAATCGATTGTTTTAAACATTTGTAACAATGTTTCTTTCGGATGCAAGGGTTTCCTCACATTAATGAGTCGTGTAGTTAGTCAGGCCTAGTTGGTCAGAGCATCAGGCCGGATTCCCGGAGGCGCGGGTTCAAATCCCACCTGAAAGCTACTTAAAGGGCTCGTGATTTTTTACTACTTATCACATTTTTCCTATACACGTAAGTGAATATTTTTTAAAGTAAGTAATAAAACTAAATGTTTTCGTGGATAAATCTAATGTTCCTTGTTTTTATGTTTACCTACGTGTACTAACCATTATGTATATTTACCTTTTAAATTGTCATTGTATAATGTTTCTACTAGGTCGCAGGAATGAAACACGGGTACTTAGTTCAGTCATATATTGCGGACTGGCTACTGCCGCGATCGGCGCCTGACATCGACTTACACATATTTCTCTGGATACCTACATTACATCCCTCCACCACTAATTATCAACATAACTAATAACTAAAAAACAAAGCTAACAAATTAAAAGACATAACAAAAATAAAGGTAACACAATAATACAGTCCACTCCATAATTCCGACACTTAACTAAATCTTATACCTATTGAACATCTTTCCTTAACCTACATTGTCGAATGGGGCGAGACCGGGGCGGTACAGGCATGGACGGTGGTGTCGAGAACTCTTCCGTTCCTAGGTCCCGGTCGGAATGATTGTTTGTCCGAGTCGGTGATGATACCGGCTCCCGCGCCGGCGATGACGACTGCCCCGAGGCCTCCGGCTGCTCCGACCGGCCTTCAAAGGACGATGGTGATAGTGCATCAGGAGCTGAAGGCTCCGGCGAACGTGACAACTCTGTGGGGATTATCAGCGAACTTCTCGTCCTACGCTTAAGCTGATCGATATGCCTATGCACCTGTTTACCGTTACTGTCTAGTACTTTATAGTTGCTTGGCCCTGATGAGTTGACCACAGTACCGGGCAACCATTTCTCTCCCTTTAGATATTGTCTATACCAAATGTCCTCTCCTATTTTCACCTTCCTTTCCGTCCCTCCCGCGCTTTGAACCTGTCCTTGTTGCGCTTTTTGTACCCTAACCTCCGTATCCGGTCTTAGCACATCTAACTTGGTCCGCAACCGTCTCCCTATAAGTGCGACTGCCGGGCATACTCCTGTAGTGCAATGTTCCGTGTTCCTATAGTATAACAAAAATGTGTTTAAAGCCAGTTCCACATTTTTATTATCTACATACGCCTTTTTAATAACCCTTTTTAACGTCTTAACAGCATTTTCCGCGGCTCCATTGGACGACGGATGATATGGGGCTGTGAATATATGTTGGATACCGTCAGTTTGTACGAATTCAGCAAATTCACTACTAGTGAACGGCGGTCCATTATCGGTGACTATTTGCCTGGGGACACCCCACCTACTCCACAGCTCGCGTAACCTAGCCATCGTATGACTCGCTGCCGTACTGGCAACTTGAAATACCTCAAGCCACTTGGAAGTCGCGTCCACCACTACTAAATAAGTTTTCCCGTATATAGGCCCCATAAAGTCCAGATGCAACCGGGACCACGGCCTGGCGGGCCAGGGCCACGGGCGGGGGGCGGCGCGCGGGGGGTCGTCCGCGAACGCGGCGCACACGGAGCACGCGCGGCACTCGCGCTCCACCGCCTCGTCGATGCCCGCCCACCATACGTAGCTGCGCGCCAACGCCTTGGACTTTACGATGCCCATATGTGGTTCATGAATTATTTTCATGATCTTATACTGGCATTTTTCCGGTATCACCACTCGGTGACCCCACATGACACAGCCTAACTCCTCGTACAGTTCCGATTTTCTATTAAAGTAAGGTTGTAAGTTCACGATTTCACATTTATCTGGCCAACCGTCTCGTAGGTAGTTTAAAATTCTACTTAATAGAGGATCCCTTTCCGTCTGTTTCTTAATTGCATTATAATCAAGCAACAACCCATCTTGTGCAAAATGCAGATACGTTTGCTCCGGAATAGATTCCTTTTTAACACTCTTAACGCTATTATTTTCTGGCAGACGTGATAAGCCGTCAGCGCAATTTTCATTAGTACGGATATATTCTATGTCGTAATTGTATGCCGATAATATCACTGCCCATCGTTGCATTCTACTCGCTGTCATTGTAGGTATTCCCGTTTGCGGGCCTAACATTGAAACTAAGGGTTTGTGATCAGTGCGCAAAATGAACTTCCTCCCGTAAATATACTGATGAAATTTTCGTATACAGAATATAATTGCAAGGGCTTCGCGATGTATTTGCGAGTAGTTTTTCTCCGCGGTGGTGAGCGAGGGTGACGCATACGCTATCGGGCGCTCGCCGCTCGGACCCGGCTGCGCCAGCACGCCCCCCACGCCGCGCGCGCTCGCGTCGCACGTCACGATTAGAGGTTTGCTGGGATCGTAGTGCGCTAATACTTCAGCACTCATTAAAACCTGTTTTATCTTCGTAAACGCCCCTTCGCATTTCTCATCCCAGTTCCATTCTACACCTTTTTGCAATAATCTGTATAAGGGCCCTAACATAGTACTAAAACCCCGGATAAACTTAGAAAAAAAATTTACCATGCCTATAAAGGAACGCAATTCACTAATATTACAAGGAGCTGCTAGTTTACTTATAGCTTTAATCTTGGATTTGTCCGCTTTAACCCCTTCTTTCGAAACCACATACCCTAAATAAGTAACTTCGTTAGCCAAGAAAACACATTTTTCTTCCTTTAGCTTTAACCCACTCTCAGATAGCCGCTGTAAAACTTGCTCGAGTGCAATTAAATGCTCATTTTTGTTTTTCCCGCCTATAATGACGTCATCAAGGAACACTTGCACATTCGGTATATTTCCTAACAAATTAGTCATAATGCGTTGGAAAATACCTACACTCGAAGCCAATCCGTAAACTAACCTATTATACTGAAACAGTCCTCGATGCGTATTAATGACTGTGTATTTTTTTGAATCATCTAGTTCGACCTGGTTATAAGCCCGGGAAAGGTCAATTTTGCTAAAAAACTGTGCCCCGTTGAGGCCTACTAGGACATCTTCAATCTTAGGCAGCGGGTATCGATCGATCAGCAAAGCGGGATTCAGAGTCGCCTTATAATCCGCACAAATTCGCAACGTACCATCTGCTTTAGTGACCGGCACTAGCGGTGAGGCCCAGTCGGAGCAGTCGACGGGCTCGATGACGCCGTCGCGCAGCATGGCGTCGAGCTCGGCGTCGATGCGCTCGCGCAGCGCGTAAGGCACGGGCCGTGCGCGCTGGAACACCGGCGTCGCCCCCGGCCGCACGTGCAGCGTAGCCTTGCCGCCATTGTACCGACCCAGTCCGCCGCTGAATAACTCCTTATGTCTGTCGAGAATATTTACGATTCCTTCATTAATTTGCACACAATTCATGTTACTGATACTTTTATTACATTTAAGTATAGGTATTTTTACATGTAGCTCTGCTAGCCATTGCCTACCTATCAAAGACGTAGTACCGTTTTTTATTACAAACAATTCCAGCTGTTTTTCCTGCCCCTGGAATCGAACCCGTGGGCGAATTATACCTAAAGGTTTTACTCTGGTACCATCATAAAATTTTAAAATTGTGTCATCTTTTTCTAAACACAGATGTGAAAAATAACATTCGTACGTGCAATTATTTATACAAGAAATTGCAGTTCCTGTATCTATTTCCATATCTAATACGGTATCCTCTACAAAAATAGGTAAACTTACTGGCTTATAATTATTCAGTCCGATAAGGTTCAAACTTTCCTCGATGTCTTCTACGTCAGTCTCACTATCGGCCTCCACGGAATACATGTTTTCATTCCGCTGATTACGACGATACAATGATATTCCTCGCGATCGCGACAACTGTTCATTATTCGCCGGACACACTCTACGTAAATGTCCCGTATGCTGACACTTGCTGCACACGAACTCCCTATAGCGACAGCTTGCCACACTATGGTTAGTGGCCCCGCAAGCTGTGCAGTTGTGGCTGCGTCCCGCTGTAAAAGTCGTGCTGGTCGCGCGCGGCGCGCGGCTCACGGCTGCCCCGCCGCTGCTGCCTCTGCCCGCGCCGCCACCGCTAGGCCCGCGGCGGCGCCCGCGCGGCCGCATGCTGCCACCGCTCCCGTAGCGACTCGCACCGCTGCTGTCCCCCATTTTCGATATGACCGAATGCAATGCCTCCGCCTTTGAGCTGGATGAGGACGCTCCATCTACAACTGCCGCGTCCCTTTCTGCCGCCTCCAAAGCGTTTGCTAATTTCACTGCTTGTGAAAATGTTATTGCGTCATCCTCCGCAAACAGCCGTTGTCTGATGAGGTCACTCTTGAGTCCGCAGATAAATTGATCACGCAAGTTTTCGTTTAAATTTGCCCCAAATTTACAGTGACGAGCTAATCTTTTTAACTCCGTAACGTAAGTTGCTATGTCCTCGTCTGCCCCTTGTCTTTTCTTACGGAAACAAAATCTTTCCGCTAGCGAAGATGGCGTCGGTTGAAGATGCTGACGCATTATACTAACAACTTCATTGTACTGTAACTCCGAGGGTTTCTTTGGACTTGATAAGTTGACGAGTAACTCGTACGCTTCATCTCCGATTGTAGCAATTAAAGTCGGCAACTTAAATTCCTCCGTCACTTTGTTCGCCACAAAGTACATGTCCAACCTATCCACGTATGATGACCACTGACCCGTTTTCACGTCGAATTCACTTAACTTCCCAATCGACATTTTGATATTACACACGCGATAACTTGAAATTAATCCTCGTCGCCACTATAATGTTTCTACTAGGTCGCAGGAATGAAACACGGGTACTTAGTTCAGTCATATATTGCGAGTTATTCCCATCCGATCCCCTGCAACCGATCCCCTGGTGGATCGGTTTTATTTTTAATTATTTTTTATTCCCATCTGATCCCCTGTGTAGGGGATCAAGAATAAATATTAATATTTTATTCCCATCTGATACCCTAGTACTTATGAGCTTATTTTTGGTAGGTAGAGTGGTACAATCAACAATAAAATGCATTTTAGGATAGGCTACTTGACTCATACTTAATTTGATACAACGAATGAATATTTCCTTTAGTATTTGGCTTGTGAAAATGGAATATAGCGATAATATGAAATAAAAGTACAAGATGAGTAAAAATAATTTAAAAAAAAAAAAAAATTGAACTGATGGAAACACTATCGTTCATGTTGTGTGTGACGTCATTGGATTTCTAAATTTGTAAACAAATAAACGTCACTTTCACTTTTGCTACATATTAGTAAGGGTTTATTTCACTTATCAAAGATTTATGTCTAATTTACATGTGATCAAAGAAATTGGATGTTAAATGTATAAAATTGAACGTCAAAGTCGTCCAATTTCTTTGATCAAATACATATTGGACAAAGATCTTTGATAAGTGGAACTACCCTAAGGTAAGTAAACAACCACTTGACACTGTCAACACTGTCAAGTGGTTGGTTACAAATTTTATGAAGTCAGAACATGGCGAAGAGCGTTTTTACCGGTTAATAAAAAGCGAAATTCTAAAATAAAGTTGTGGTAGGTTTTTATGTTTTAAAATATTAATAAATAAGTAATTTTTTTTTGGTGTAATAGAACAGTTATTAATCTTTTAGGACACAAATTAAAAAAGGGTCAAGTAGCCTATTATAATATGTTTTATTTAGTTTATCAGAAACTAGCGCTCCGCCCGCGACTTTGTCTGCGTGCAATTTAGATGTTCACACGACCTTTAACTTAAAAACATAAATAATTTTTTTTATTATTTTTAAAGGCTACTCTATTGATTAAGTGAAAGAATTTTCTAAATCGGTCCAGTAGTAGCAGCTTCTTTCGCGTTTGAACTTTAAGCCACAAAACAATTTTATAAATTCTTTGGTTCTTCTTTCAAAAATTCTTTAAATATAGTTCAAATCTTTTGCAAAATCTATAAGTATACAAAGTTTCTACTGAATCCATTGAAGAAATAAAAAGTTTCATACAAACTCTTTTTAGACATTTTTTTATGACCTAATATCAAGTCAAGATCATGACTATGATTTTTTTTTAATCTTTAACGTTAGTTTTTCTTTATGATTGCTTGATTACACTACGTTCTATATCATTCTTTGAAAGCTACTTATACCTACTATTAAGACTGATTTTCTGTTACTTGTGATTTTAAAGAATTATTTACTTTAGATTTCGATTATTTAAAATGTTTAATTTACACGTCTTTTCAAAGTAGCAAAATAAATAAAAAGGCTTTTTTACCATATGTGTTAAGAAATATTGTAATTTATACGTGTCAAGTCCATATCGAGAAAAGCACTTATTAATTTTATATGTATTTGAGTTTAGCTTAATGAAAGGATCTATCATAATGCTATGAAATTAAATGTTCTGTTAAAGCTGATGAGTTTTTTTCGCCTGTTTTTCTTGACAGTTAAAAGATGTCCTTAACAGGTGGTAGGTAAAAGAATGTTGGACGATTCATAAGCATTAATTTTATTTAATCTATATGAATAAAAAAATATTGACTTTGTCTTTGACTATCAACAAATTAAAACAATATTTTCATCATTAAATCCGATTATCTGTGATTTTTTACATTAAAAAGAATTGCTCAATAAATGAATATTTGTTTTTAATACTTCTTTTTCTTCTGACTGTACTCACCTACCTTATCTTGGTTAGAAACACAATGAGGGGATCCGTTGGGAATTGAAAACTATAAGGGGATCGGTTGGGATTTTTAATTCTCGGTGGATCAGTTACAGTGGATCGGATGGGAATAACTCTATATTGCGGACTGGCTACTGCCGCGATCGGCGCCTGACATCGACTTACACATATTTCTCTGGATACCTACATTACACATTGGAGATAATAACTAAAAGTTGTTTAGATAACTTTTATAGGAAAACTAGCTGCGCCCCGGAGCTTCACTCCCGTGGAATTTTGGGGTAAAAAATAGATAACAACCTATTCTCAGAGCTACCGAATATACATATAAAATGTTATCAAAATCGGTCAAGCCGTTTCGGAGAAGTATGGCAACTAACACTGTGACACGATTATTTTTATTTTTAACCGACTTCTAAATCAAAAAGGAGGAGGTTCTCTATTCGTCTGTATGTATGTTTTTTTTTTTTTTTTTTTGTATGTCCACCGATTACTTGAAGACGGCTGAACCGATTGAAATAGTTCAAACGTTATTACATCAGGTTGGTTTCCAAGTTGGTCCCATTTCTTGAAATTTTGAAATCGGTTCAGTAGTTTTCAGGAAATCTTGAAAATACTGTCGTTTTCGTTACCACTTTATGTGAATTTAATACGTATCTTTAGGCATAACTCCTTTGTTTATAAACCGATTTAGATGATTCTTGTTTTGTATATAAGGGGATACCTCAAGGTATTTTAACCGACTTCGAAAAAGGAGGTTTTGAGTTTGATCACATACCTATTTACCAAAAAACACGTAAATTGCCTGCACGATGCACTAAAAAGAGTGAAATAAAAATAAATAAAAAATAAAACCGCCTTCTAAAAAACCACATCAAAAAAGTAAGAAATAATTCCTCACCAAATAAATAACGTAAGTACTTTGAAGTCGGGCGTGAAACATGTACAATTTTTTGTTGTTTTTGTTAAAACCCGCCCGACTTCAAAATACTTACGTTATTTATTTGGTGAGGAATTATTTCTTACTTTTTTGATGTGGTTTTTTAGAAGGCGGTTTTATTTTTTTATAATTATTTATTTATTTATTGTTAAGCGCATCCCGCGCGCGGTCAATGGCCAAACACGGGGCTCCTGCCCTATATTGTTTTGAAATATGAAATAGGGTACTTCCCGCCTAATAACCAAAAACACTTGTTGTGGCAAAAGCTAAGGTTGGATCTATTTCGACAAAATATTATGTTTGTTGTATTTCGATGTGCATTTTGTGTTCGTTACTTGTTTTTTAACAAATTTAGCTCTTTCCGTCTTCATGAACTCTAGTAAGTAATCCTAACCCTTAAATCAGTACCTAGGCTGATTTTACTATTTTAATCTCTGATTAACTTGCTACGAAGAAAGGCGTAATTAATATCAATCACTGAACGAGTAACGAACGAGTTCAACCATTTGTAAATAAATAAATGAATACTTACATTTATAGAATTTAAAAAAAAAAATTATTACCTACTACCTAGTCGTATCCGTAGATAGCAAATTATGAGCAAACACTTTTTGCGTTTGGTTGTTATAGAAATGTTGGAACGGTAATACAAAAGAATTAATTTTGTCTTAAAGGTTCATCCATAGTAGAAATCATAACAAGTAGAAGAGGTGGTTTGTTAATACTTCACGAGGGGCGTCGCTATCACCGCACAAAGGCATACAAGAATGGAGGTGCATTTCACCAATGCGGTAAAAAGGGATGCAAGGGCAATATGATCTTGAATAATCGCAATGAGATTACGAAGATTAATAGATCACATGATCCCGATTGCATGGTTGACTTTGAAAAGAACAATTTACTAAGACTCGTTGAAAAACTTGAAAAGGCGAAGCTATCACAAGGGTTACTTCATGAGACCTCTAATTTCTCAATAATTAAATAAATATTATTTGAACAAAGAATAAAGATAAAAGTGCAAAGGAAAGTTTTTATTTATCTTTCCATTTTCCAACTGTTTTTTTTAATTATAAGTTTAAACTATTTGTCTTATTGTTGCGTTAAGCAAGTTAAGCTCAAATAATAACAGTTCCATAAGTATATCTAGTCAAAAAAAGCTTCCATCTAATGAGTGATTTATTTATTACAAGTATTTTTCTACACTAAATTTTCTTTTCACTTCTCATGCTCGTAAAGTTCGTGTTTATGTGTTAAACTTTGTTAAATAAATTTTATTAATACCTAACGTATTTCATTCTGTTTCTTAAATTTTGTACATAATCCATGTTAAATTACTAAATTAATAAAACTAGGCAAAATTAATGAGTTTTCTAAGAAATAAGTATTTCAAGAGTTTATGGACTACGATCTATGCTAAAGCCACTGTGCTGCCAATGCCACGTATAAAAAAAAGAAAAAGAAAGTCTTCCCGCAAATATGGCGACGACTTTATTTTTTCTTTTTTGCAATATTGTTATTTATTTTCCTCACACTCGAAGTGAAAAGCAGAGTACATAAAACCCATTTTACCCTCGAATTGACTATCCACCCTCGCCTACGGCTCGGGAAAAATGGTACGTTTTATGCACTTGTTGTACAATCTACTATTTGTAAAGTCAATTTATTTTTCTTATACTAGGTCGCCGTCGTCGTAAAAGGAAACAAACAAGAGCAGAACAGTTGGAGAAGAGAAGATTATCAGCAAGGATTAAAAGGGAAATAATAAAGAGTGATCCCGTGCTTTATGAACAAATTCGTATTAAGGAAAGAGAGAGATATCTAGAGAAAAAAAGAAGAGGAAAGGTAATCCCTGTTAGCGAAATGTCACCAGAACAAAAGAAAAAAATAAGGAAGGTAAGGAGAGAAGCGGCATTAAAATTTTATTATAAGAAGAAATTAAAGAAAAAAATGGTAGATATTAGTGAATAAGTTTATTATAATTTTAGCCTTATTATCTAAAAAATAATTAATTATTATATTAAGGCGCTACTCGGAAAAATATGGACTTTTTGATTTAAAACTATAGGACGGTTACAGTTGTTACAAATCTGGTAATAAGATATATATTTCTTCATACCTTTATCTAGATTCGTATAGTTTCAAAAACACGATTTTATGATTTTTCCTCGACACTTTTTCTTTTCGAAAAGACCTCTAAAAAATACGAAAAGTGAAGATTATTCTTAAATGGGGTTACTTACAATATTAAAAATTGGTTTAATTAGTGGACACCAATAAAATTGAGGATCGTATAGAAGCATTTTTTAAAAAATCGCTGTAGTTTTTTAATACGAAGTGATTTTGTGTTTTTTTTGCCTAATCTGCAAAATCGGTCTCGCTCCCGCGCGCGTCGTTTTCTCATTGCTATCTTGCTTCAGCACATTTTTTCCGAGTATCGCCTTAACTTGAAACAGAGCGTTTAGATAGCAGTTAATAATAATAATAAAAAGAACACTTTGCAGTAACATAAAATAATAGTAAAATGTCAATCCAAAAGTCCCGTCTAAGATATTTGGAAAGTTAATTGTGTAGTATTAATTATCTACTTTGATAGCGGGCATTATTATTATTATTTCGCGCATCCACTGGTGCGCCGGCCTTTTTCGTCATTATTGTAAATTCTATAGAATAAGAACTATAGATAATAGTGCATTTGATTCTTTTTGTCATATGTTTTAACATTTACTTTAGTTGGTAACTAATTTGTTTTAATTGTGAAAAATAAAAAATAAAATAAAAATACTTACTGTTGTTTTTTAAAACAATTTAACATAACATATTTATAATTATGAGTTTTTATTGCCTCATAATTATGAGTTTTTATTGCCTCATAATTATGAGTTTTTATTGCCAAAAAGGGTCTTTTTTGGCAACAAGAGCTCTTTCATGATTATTTTTATGGATGATGTTTTTTCGATTCTAAATAGTGTAATCCTTCTGAGACTACCCTAAACCAATTAAATAAATTAGGTTTTGATTGATTTCTTATGAATAATTGAGCACAATTAGTCAAAAAAAAAATCAAAACCTAGATATAACCTAGATACAAGTACCAAAAAACAATAAACTTAACATCAATTTCCCCATCTAAATTCAAAGCGTTTAAGGCCATTCAAATAAAAATCATATTAATTTTTATAACTGCATGAGAGCTCGCGAAGGATAAACACCACACACACTAACTAACGCAAGTTTTCCATTTCAGGTCCCATCTTCAAAATCTCTCCTCGAGGAGCGAAGTACATATTATTCAATGGCTACAAATTCCTGAAAAACTGTAGTAGAGGACTCAAAACACGCTGGCTGTGTGGGACGCACAAAAACCATGGATGTAGAGCTTCTCTGTACACTATTGATGATGAAATTGTAGTCAACAAGAACCAACACAATCATCCACCTCATTAGATGCTTCTAAATACGAATGTCTTTAAATATAGTTATTATCTACACTTTCAATACATAGGAGGGCATGAACAACTATATCATGATTTCTTAATGAAATCTGCTGCTAGAACGAGATCTTTTATATCATTTTCATCTCAAATTCCAATAATATAGCAACCGTGTTAAATAAGAATTATTTAATTGAACTAGGTTCATGGCGTACCTAAACATAAAAAACCCAAACCAGTATGAGGTTGGGATAAGGAGCCGAAATGATCACACTCGAGTCGGGATTAGAACTAACTGTAGGTATTTGATTAATAAAAGCGATTATTTATAGGTTACATGTACACACCTACCTATGAATAACAATATAATATAGGTAGGCATCCAATCAAATTCACCGAAAAAACTCACCAAAAGAACTCTTGGTTCTGTGGTGTGAAAAAAGAATAACCACGAAATTTTAAATTTCTAACCTATCACGAGTTTTACAGGAATTTTTTGTTTCCTTTTTACGATTGCCGACAATATCTCTACGACGAAAAGTTTTCGGTGAGAAAAGTTTTCGGCGAGTTTGGTTTTCGGTGAATTCAGCCGACACCTAAATGTAGACATCCTCACATTTCCCCACTAGAGAGAAAAAAAAATGTGAAATACTAGAATTTACATTTTTTTTACATAAAAGATTAAAATAAGTAGGTATCAGTTGATTACACTGATTAATTTGCGTAAGTATACACATGAACAGATTATAATGTCTCTTCTGGGAGTGGAGCTGGATACTCACTTGAGTTGGAAATATCACATACAAAAACTTGAAAATAAAATGTCTTCTTTTATTTATGCGCTCCAACACCTTAAACGTGTAACAGACTTTAAAACCTCCCTAACAGCATATTATGCATATGCATACTCAGTCCTATCTTATGGAATTATCTTGTGGGGAAACTCTCCAGACGTAAACAAACTATTTATCCTACAAAAGAAATGCATAAGAATACTAACAAATATAGACCAGATGGAATCGTGCAGACCTCACTTTATTAAGCATCAAATATTGACACTAGTATCCATCTTAATTCTTGAATCCTGTATATTTATAAGAAAACATCCCGAATTTTACTCACCCATAAATAGCATTAAAAGAAATAATAGATATTTAAATAAACTAAAAGTACCCTTTACCAAATTAACATTAGTTTCTTCCAGTCCCCACTTCTTGACAATCAAAATCTTTAACCATATACCTAACTACATAAAAAACATAGAAAAAATTGACCCATTTATTAAACAACTAAAAACATTCCTGATTAACCAATGTTTCTATGACTTAAAAGAATTTTTTGAATATAAGAATGTACCTAATAGATAAATTGTTATTATTGAAATAGATTGTTATTATATTATTAATTTTATTAATTTTTATCATATTTTATTGTTTCATTCATTATTCTTATTCTTTGGATATGCCTAATATTATGTTACCTATGTTTAATTATTGTAATCTCAAAATTATAAATGTAATTAATTTTATTATCATTATTGTAATAGTAATAAAGCCCTCTAGTCTAGTGCCATTGCTATGCCCTTGCAGGGCGTCACATGTTTACTTTAATATTTCTGTAACACCTCGTTAATATTATATTGTGACTTGCAATAAATATATTATGAATTATGAATTATGAATAATGCTAAGATTATATAGAATAATTATTATAGGTACTGATACACTGCTTTTGAAAAATTGTTACTAAATAAATTTAATTATGGTAGGTATAATTTTGTTCTATTATTGTGTACTAAATACGATTTTCTATCCTACTATTTAATATGTGAAAGTTTAGATGTTTGGATGTTTGTTGCGGAAAATATCACATTCCCGCGGGACGTCTTGTAGTCCACGCGGGCGGAGCCGCGGGCGGAGCCGCGGGCGGAAAGCTAGTCTTTAATAATTAAAACTATATTAAGATAGCACTGCAGCCAAACTGTGCAAACAGTTTAGCAGGACACTGTTGATGTATGCATATTTTTGTCTCAATAAAGAAATACAAATACAAATCTAAGTAAACATTACTAATTTTGTTATTATTTTCACTTTTTAATAAAATTAAATCAATAGGCTTATACATTACAGTTCTTACATTTTTATCATAGTTGTTGTTTTCTTAATTTCACTAGTAAGCAAGTTGTCTCGAGCCTTTTTTGAGAAGTTTGAATGCGATATTTTAATTCATTCGGATAATATTGTCGTGATTATACAAAGGGTCTGCGCAAACACCTGTAAGATTACTGGGAAGAATGCATATCCTTTCCTGCCAAAAACTATGTTAAACGGAGTAAATTTATGTTCGGAATGTACGGAAGTATTGTAGGAAAAACACCAAAATGGTAACCAGGAGCTCCACACCTCTGGATGGGTATCATTCTTTAAATACTTTATAAATATAATGTACTTACTCGTCACGTAACAAAATATCTCACTTTTTTCATGAATCATATTTTTCCTTTTATATTTTAATAATAAAGTAAAAACTTGAGCTAACAAATCTTTTGGCTTAATATGAGTTTCCACTACTTTTGGTTGATCAGACCAATCGTTAGCAGTAACCATACTATCAAAAGATTGGAGGGTAAGTATTAAATCGTTGCACCGTTTGCTTTGCGCCCTAGTCATCAGATAAATAAATAACTAATAGATATTCTCGAAAGCGTATCTGCTACTGTATTTTCAGACCTTTTTACGTATTCTACAGTAATATCATACTCTTCTATTTGAAGTCTGAATTTTAACAGCCTACTAGAGCGTAGAGTTTGGTTGACTGTTTTATCTTTTTGGAAAAACCGCCTTCAAAAAAATCACATCAAAAAAGTAAGAAATATTTCCTCACCAAATAAATAACGTAAGTACTTTGAAGTCGGGCGTGAAACATGTACGATTTTTTGTTGTTTTTATTAAAACCCGCCCGACTTCAAAGTACTTACGTTATTTATTTGGTGAGGAATTATTTCTTACTTTTTTGATGTGATTTTTTTGAAGGCGGTTTTATTTTTTATTTATTTTTATTTCACTCTTTTTAGTGCATCGTGCAGGCAATTTACCTGTATTCTGGTAAATAGGTATGTGATCAAACTGAAACCCTCCTTTTTTGAAGTCGGTTAAAATACCTTGAGGTACCTATCCCCTTTTTAACAAAACAAGAATCATCTTAATCGGTTTATAAACAAAGGAGTTATGCCTAAAGATACGTATTAAATTCACATAAAGTGGTAACGAAAACGACAGTATTTTCAAGATTTCCTGAAAACTACTGAACCGATTTCAACATTTCAAAAATGGGACCAACTTGGAAACCAACCTGATGTAATAACGTTTCAATCATTTCAATCGGTCCATCCGTCTTCGAGTAATCGGTGGACATACACAAAAAAAAACATACATACAGACGAATAGAGAACTTCCTCCTTTTTGATTTAGAAGTCGGTTAAAAAAAATAAGATTGTATGGAAATTTTTGAAACTGTGATTCGACAATTGGACGTTTGGCCTCTCCATTGACGCAAAAATCATTGCAGAGATGCAAATATTTTCCCATCTATGAGATCACATTTGTATCAAATTGGCCCAGTAGTGCGATTTTTTTGGTGACATGTGTACCTATATGATGCGAGGCCGCAGGAAGCTATGGCCACGACTGCCACAAGTCTTGGCGTCTTTTGTAATAGATGAAATTTTCCACAGACTACAAGCTAGAGGTAAGAAATAATAAGAAGACGGGAACAGCGTGGAAACCCCTTTGTTTAAATTTTATTTATTTATTTATTCACAACGGGGTAGCACTTAGATTTCATCACACCTGATGATATGTGGTGATAAGGCTGAGGGTGGAAGCGCACTACTCCCGGAATCCTCAATAACTGAGGAACTGGCTATCTTATCTCTAACTGCCGGAACACAATAATGCTGAAAACATCATTGTTATGGCGTCAGACTTAGATAAGATGGTGGTACAATATGTACCCCCACTGGGAATCGAACCCGGGACCTCTGGGTCTAAAATCGGTGGTATGAACCACTAGACCACAGAGGCGGTTAAAATGGCAAAGGGTCCTCCATTAACCGTTGTACAGCTATGATTTTCTTCACGTTGTGTTAGCAACGTGCCTGTTTTAATTTAAATAGCTGGTTTTAAATTACAAAAATGAGTGAGAGGTTCCTTCTTACTTTTATGTTGTGTTCTGAGGTCATGTTTGTAAGTATGAAAATAAAGCAAGTGCCCGTTCTTTCTGTTCTACAAAGGGGTTTAGTTTGTAGAGAAATTAGTAAATAAAAAACTTAAGTTTAGGAAGTCTAGAGATATGTGCCCGTAGTGTAAGTTTTTATGTCAAAAAACGCAAACTATTTCGATTCCGTATTTATGTCAATTTGTATGAAAACTATATAAGCGCGCTGCTCGCCGCAAGAGGCGCTGATACAGTTTTCATACAAATTGACATAAATACGGAATCGAAATAGTTTGCGTTTTTTGACATAAAAACTTACACTACGGGCAATGGTGTAGATAATTATAAATGAGGCAGTTTCCCCAAATAGGTGCTTTTTTAGTATGTGTATTTGCAACATATTATACATCTCGAATTGTGTAGATATCATAAATTTTGAAATAAAATTAAAATTATAAGGATAATGGGATTATTCTAAATATTTTGATATAAAAACCATTACAGATAATGTTAGTTCTTAAATTCAGCTAATTCTAATAATAAATAAAGCTTCGAGCTTATTTTAAACGTTCAAAGTGAATAAATCTATGTAATGACATCTCGTTGTAGTACCGAGTCACTTTCAATAATGTGTTTACTCTTTAGATCGTCCGACTTTCATCACTTCCAAGATTGGAGCGAGGATCATGCAGGTTCGCGGCTACCACTACACCCGGCGCTCTGTCTGCTCCTCCAAGGTCAGGTGGTTGTGCACCGAGAGTCGCGACACGGACTGCCACGCTGTCGTCGTCACCATCGGGAGCACGATCATCGACCGCCACAACAAGCACAACCATCCACCTAAATAAACTTGTGCTATACCACTGCGGTACGATAACGAAGGATCTCTTTTCTCTAAAAATATATTGTAACTGTTTGTTGTCCCGTAATAAAAACAATCTTTATTCTTGTAATCGAAAAACCGTTTGTTTCCTATTTCAATTGTGATATATAAAAGATAAGGTAAGCATTTAAATATTTATTTATTTATTTTCTTAAAGGAAGATCAACAGCAATTGTAAATTAATAAATACAATAGACACCAAAAGACCAATTCCAGGTCCTCACCATTTCTGGTTAAAACTTAAGGTTAAAATAACAGGTCTTGACTTTTCATAGTTTACGCAGTTTTTCATAAGTTCTTTTAGCGTCAACTTTATTGATGTCGGTTTAGGTTGCGTTGTTCACTTCTTTACGCGCAGACTTCAAGTTCATTTCGCTCTATGCAATTTAATATCCCTTTCAGGCCGGGAAAAAGTAACTGGTGTAGCTATTTTCGAGTTTAAATTCAAAGTACCTAAGTCTAAAGTTATTCTGGAAAAATAAAAAATAAACCCTCCCCCACGATAGTTATTTAAAACTTTTTAGTTATAATTTTGTTACGTATTTTTGTTGTGTTTGGTAAAGAAAATAGCATCTTTATTCGTCATTATTTACATTTTACTTATTCAACCCGATTTTATTTTAATAAATCAACATTAAACTTACTTAATAGCTTCAAGAGATCAATAATATAACAATCACTTAGGAATTAAATCTAAGAAAACGTCTTACAAAACAAATAAAACAGTATAACTATTCATTGTTTATGAAACGAAGCAAAACAGTTGCCTTTTCTGTTAAGACAAAGATACACGTTGCATTTTTCACACATTATTTTGGATCTACTTGAACACCCTTCCATTCTACAGGATCTAGGGCTTTCAATCTCGTCAAATACCGGGTAATGTTCGTAACCATCATGACGTTTCGCCTCTGAAGGTCCATTAGCCGGTCGATATCTCTTTGCGCGAATATTTGGGTCGGCATTTACTGGACCTTGAGTATCTTCAATATTTTCGACAGCATCTTGTTCTGGTCTTGGACGATCGGGCGTGTTAGTGAGACCATCAGCTACTTGTAATTTGAACTGCAGCAAGTCAAGGACTTGGGTTCTGTGAATACCAGACGTCTCGCAGTGTATTTTGTACAAAAGCCAAGCATTTGCGACAGCAAGATCAAAAAAATGTAACATTACCTTCAACGTCCATTTCTTGGTTTTCATAATAGTTCGATAATACTCGACTGATTGGTCAAGGACGTCAACTCCTCCTATATTCTGGCTATAATTGGCAATGAGAAGAGGCTGTCTGACATCAACGTACGTACTCGTCTTTTTGTCCCATCGCTTCACAAATATTTCATTGTCAGCCGAAGTGCAATTAGACGCAGCTAAAACTGACTTGTTGTCCATCCAGTGTACAATTACGACACCATTATTTACGAACTGTTCCGAATCTCCACGGTTCATTTCACGGTCCTTTTTAAAAGCCAGGTATTTTTCATCATGTATTCTATTCATCATCACCGTTCCTGTGCCATGCATTCCGTTTTGAGACAACCGTTCCAACAAAGGTATCGAAGTAAAATAGCGATCAAAGTATAAACAACTTCCTGGCGGAATTGATTTCGAAAGATGCAAAATAACTGATGCTCCAACGCCCAGTGATTTATCTGTAAAAGCGCTTTTAGCACCTTGATAGACTTCAAAGTCCAGCATTAGACCATCGCTCGTTGTGGCTACAAAAACTTTTAACCCGGTGGGTCCAGGTTTCGATTTTGTGACTCGGCGTAGACCTTTTGGGCACACTCCGCAGAAGGGGATCGTGTGCTCGCCGATGGAGTAGTAACCCGGAATTCTTTCTATTTTCTTACAAGCATTTTTCACTTGATTTAATACCGGTTGCACTTTCCATAGACTATTTTTATTTCCCGCTGGAGCGACATCCTCTTCCACTACGTGAAAATTAGTGCGCAGTAGCTGCAGTCGGTCTCTTGGAATGATATTTGCAACTATGGCCAATCTCATTTCTTGTCTCCAGTACATATGAAGTCTTGGGTAAGTTATACATCCCATAATGAAATGGACACCGATAAACTTTTTTATTTCCACTGGATTTGTATGAAGAAACATTCCAGTTTGTCTCAAATAGTAACTATTTGTGCAGTCAGCAGCTTTTTCATAAAATCTGTCATCAAAATAGTCCTTAAAGTACTCTAGAGGCGTTTTGACGGTCTGTTGTTCCCGTGAGGGAAAATTATGTTCCTTTTGGTCAAATGGAATACATTTCCATAGACTGCACCTTGACGAATCTCTAGAGCAATGAGCTACCTCGGTGTAAACGCGATGTGTCATCGTATCAGATGAGTCAGACAGCTCATCATTTCTACTCGTGCGGTACTGAGAAGTGTCACGAGATGTGCTTGGTACGCTCGAAGAACGATCAGGCCTTTGTTGAGAGACACCACGACCTCGTTGCGAAAATCCTCGAGCTCTTTGTGAAGTCTCGCGCCCACGTTGATATTCAGCACATATTGTATTCGGACTACAGGTTAGTATTTCAGGTACTTGTGTGTAAGTGGATTCTTCTTCATGATCGCTGTCAAAACTTCCGTCCGAATGTGACTGATTCGCCACCCGAACTGGTACCGCCGCAATTCCATCCTCCTCACGAGTTTCGCCATCATCGAGACCTTCCATATCAGACTCGTTTCCGTCTCCTAATAATTCGAGTAAAAATTTCGAGGTTAAAATTCTTTCTGCAACAACAAAATATATTTGTTCACATTTGTTGCAATTTTAAAACGTAAGAACATGAGTACATTTAATTGAAGCCAGAATCGCACTGTCGTGCGTATTTAAATTTTCAACCAAATTCCACCGTGTCCTGTTAGTAGTACTTATTCACTGACTATAGTTGGTTCATTAAGTTCACCTAATTAGCTTTTATAATTACTCAAACAATAAAGTTGAAAGAAAGAAAGAAAAGAAAAGAAAGAAAAAACATGTATTCACGGACACACCACATAACACATAAGTACAGTGCCACAAGCTTTTCTGTTCCGGTGACAGCCGTGACAGAGGAGCCACTTGCAATACGAAATTAGCTGTCAAAATGGACTGTCGTCGTATGAAAACTGTTTTAGTTCCTAAGATAATCACCGGAACAGAAAAGCTTGTCGCTATACAGACAAATAAAAGAGAATGACAATCAACATAGAATATAGTTTTAAACATTAAAATAGGCGTCTAAAAATATGGCTTTAGCCTCAAAACTAGATTCTACCTACATAGAAAAAAAACAGTGGAGAGAAAAAAACTTATTTGACATGACAGCGGGACAGCGCGGATGAGTAAAACATGGCGGAAGCAAACGTGGCGTGTACGTGGCATACTATTATTTATCACGTGTCGGCATGTATTAACTCGTGAAAACGTGTAACGATATAAACATGATGCCCCTCGATTGGGGCGTCGGACCTCCAAATCGTACCTAGCGCGTCGTGAAAACCTGGAAGTAGGTGCTATTAAAATTTTTGTTTTTGCATTTCCAGTAGGTATTTCTTAACATTTTTTTAATGTTATTCTGGTCCTTAGGTCACGAACAGGCGGTGGAAGGTCATTCCAATATCGAGAGGCAGCATATCTAAAAGATCCACGAAAAGCCATAGTTCTGTGTTTCGGAGTAACAAAGATGTGAGTACACGATCTTTTTGGAAATAATCTGTGATCTCGTGCCCGCATCAACTTATCGAACAGATATTTTGGCTTCCCCGAGTTTATGACTTTGAATAACATGGATGTAAGGTGAAACCTTCTGCGGGTCTCCATTTTGAGCAGATTCGCAGTAATGAGAAAGGGTGTCACATGAGTACGAGGCGGGATGTGGAAGCAAAACCGGGCACAAGCATTTTGCACGCGTGGCACGAGTTTACTGGTTCTGGATAGGAGGCAGGGACCATACACCGTATCACAGTAATTTATTTTGGACAGAACCAGAGACTCCCAAACAACCAAATTCTGAGCTCTTGGCTTAAATAGGGTCGAATTTTGTACACAACAAACAGTTACGAGGACATTCGGTCACACATGCTTCTCAAAGTTTAAGTTGCCATCCAGGACCAATCCCAAATTTCTAACCTGGTCCACTCGCTCGATGCTGCGTTATGTAAAAACTTATCTCTAGACTTTTTGGATCGAAATAAAATAAGTTTTGACTTTTTTGGATTCAGGGTCAGGCAATTAGACCTGCACCAGTCATCAACCTGTGAGAGGTCTTCATTTATCTTTGACATCGCCGCAGCGTGCTCCGAAGGTAGAAATGCCAAATATAACTGCAAGTCGTCTGCATATACAGGGCGTCCCAAAATTAACTCACATGGAGGGAAAGTACCTTAATACTGAAGATATAAAATTTTACTGAAAGGAGACTTCATTTTTATTTCAAAAAGAAAACGAACTGCATTCACCGAATTTTCAATAATCACTTGTCTGAACTGGGAATCGAACCCGCTGAATGTAAAAAAAATATTTCTCTAATTTAAT
Source organism: Crambus lathoniellus (assembly GCA_949710035.1). Taxonomy (NCBI): domain Eukaryota; kingdom Metazoa; phylum Arthropoda; class Insecta; order Lepidoptera; family Crambidae; genus Crambus; species Crambus lathoniellus. Next base: position 6,549,526 of record OX453307.1, on the reverse strand, counting down.
TGTACCGATCGAAAGACTCCATTATACCTAAGCATTTCTTCTAAATAACATAGCATCTTAAATAAAAGGAAGACTACGAAATTTAACATTTAATGTTGAATAACAAGTTTGTGCAGCATTATGAATAACCTTTTCTGTGACTGTCGTGCTCAATACAGACTTTAACATTTCAATGTAGGTATTACTAATGAGTGAAGATTGGAGCAATTATACCTAATTCCCTATCATAAGTGTTTGATAATGTGATAAGTAACACCACCTCGATTGGTTTTAAAAAGTTTGAATAATTTCGTGCGGGTTCGATTCTCGGTTTGGACATGCTATTATTAAAAAAAAAAGAATAAATAAATAAATAAATAACTTCTTACAATCACACCAATTATCTAAGCCCATGTTCATTTCATTAAGAAACTGTATCATGGAAAACTTGATAACGGATAAATATTTACTTACAATTATATTTTTTGTTTGTAAATACATACTTAATATACATAGTAAACACCCAGACCAAGACAAATAGACATGTTCATGCACACAAATATTTGTCTTATTCGGGAATCGAACCCGAGACCTCTGGCGCAGAAGGTGGGTAGCCTACCTCTGCGCCAAATCGGTCGTCTACAAATCGTCGTCTGAATGCAGTTCTATTGTTATTTAAATAAAAATAAAGTCCTATTTCAATAAAACTTTGTATCTACAGTATTTGGTGTGGTCTATGCCACCATGTGACATAGTCATTGGAAGCCCTGGGGGCGTCCCACGACTATGCCATATGTTGGAATAGACCGCACCAAAGTAACTATTCAAACATTTTTAAACCAATCGAGCTGGTGTTACTTAACACATTATAACTCTATCAAACACTTTATGATAATTGCTCCAATCTTCACTCATTAGTAATACATTGAAATGTTAAAGTTTTGAGCATGACAGTCACAGGAAAGGCTATTCATAACGCTGCACAAACTTGTTATTCAGCATTAAATGTTAAATTTCGTAGTCTTCCTATTATTTAAGATGCTATGTTATTAAGAAAAAATTATAAGGTATGATCGAGCCTTTCGATCGGTACAATTAAATTAGAGAAATATTTTTTTTTACATTCGGCGGGTTCGATTCCCAGTTCAGACAGTTGATTACTTAAAATTCTTTGAATGCAGTTCGTTTTCTATTTAAAATAAAAATGAAGTCTCCTTTAAGTAAAATTTTATATCTTCAGTATTTAAGGTACTTTCCCTCCATGTGAGTTAATTTTGGGACGCCCTGTAGATGGTATTTGCCGTGAGTTATAGTTTTGATTATGTCGGCACTGTAGAGAATGTACAGGATCGGACCCAGGATAGAGCCCTGGGGCACGCCACGCCTTAGAGGAACATGTGTTTATTAAATAATAGGCCTATATTATGCCTATATCATATTAAATTCAAAATCATTAGTTTCTTTTTTCTCCAATCTTTTTTATTTTAAGCTGGCAACATTCTTCAAAGGTTGTCACTGTCAGTCACTCGACGCAAAGTGGGAAGTAAGAAGCGATAAATAGGGTGTTGGTAGGCGCCGGAGCTCATTTGGTGTTGGATTTCGCACGAACTATCTCCTGAGGATGCCCCGGGTTGCGCCGAAACACGTGTAGAGTAGTCTAATCGGTGAAGGTGCAAGGTGTATTGCTGTCTTGCTAAATGCAGGTATTGTGCACTGGTATTTTCGTGGTGTGCATGTGCAATTTTTTGCGGGCGGGCGGGCGGTGCATCTTGCATATTGTGTTTTTTGCGGAATAAGCTACATATATTTCGTTTTTCACAATGGTTAGGGACTTCCGCCAAGTGACGCCTGATTCAATAAAAAAGAAATTACTTGGTGATTCTTTCACGGACCCCTCCCCCCCTCCCCCCTTTTGGCCTCACGTGATTAATGGACAGCCCCTAGGTATATTAATCAAAACAACAAAAAGTTTTTAAGAAATCCAAATATTGTTTATGTAAATACATAGGTAGTACAAGTGAGAAGTTGTTAGTCCCGAACGCGTCTATGGTCAAGGAGATCTTCGTCGCGACTGTCTAGATTGGCTGTGTGAGCGGCAGTGAGCCCATTTTACCACGTTCTGCGGAACTTTCAGCGGCAGTGGGCCCATTTTACTACGTTCTTGGTGTTGGAAATCTGGAAACAGCGCTCATTATTCAATTTGTTGGTATTCTTGACATGCTTTTAGCTGACAGGAATGTGATATAAAGTGCGTGTCAGATAAGTCTGCGTGCGGTCAAAATCGAAAACTAATCTTTACCATATCCTTAGAACAAGGAAATGTACTGTAACTAGCGCCATAAACGCTCCAGTCGCGCGCAGAGTTATCTGGCGCGCACTCTACAATTCATGTCAATGAACAAAAGTGTAAAAAAAAATACAAAGCCAAAGTTTTTTAAAATCTTTGTCAATAATTTGTACAAAAATAAAAATGGAACGACAAAAAAAATTGTCTGACATCGTAGCAACGCAAGGCAACTGTCAGTCATTCAGTAACAGACATTTTATTTATTTGTTAAAAGGCACTGGGTTCCAATCCATCTCGGCAATTTGGAAGGCCCGAAGCCGACAAGGACTCAATTTGCGAAGGCAAAATCATAATGTATAATTTCCAAAGCAGTGTTTTTTACATAATTTCAATGATAATTTAACTTACAAGTCTATAATTTGCTCGTTCAGGCCCTAGTAATTTTATAAAAAGTCCTAACCTAATTCCGAAATACGCTAACCATCCATTTATTTTTCTTTCCGTCATGCTCGTGAACGTTAATAATCTTTATGATCACGTCGTTTAACGTCGTCAGTTTAGCTTTGCATCCTTTATCGCTTTTATTGCACACCCAATGCATCTCATGTTTCTGGTTGACATGTCTTGATCGCTTCTTGAAGCGGTACTGTTCCAGTATTATTATCATAATATTGCCATGTTTAGTCCAGCTGTATTGTGGAACGTCGCCAACTGGAGAAAACAGAGGTGGTGAACTTGTTTATATCTCTACATAGTATAAAACAAAGTCACTTCCCGCCCTCTGTTCTCTGAGATCTTTCAAACTACGCAACGGATTTTAATGATGTATACTTCAATAGACAGAGTGGATCAAGAGGATGGTTTATCATTACGTAGAATTTAAATTGCACCCGTGCTAAGCCAGGGCACTAACTTCCTTCTTCTTCATTATCACACTCTTGACAGAGTAATCGTGGTAGCCACATCACGAGGCGAGGAACAATCTCATTGTAATTTGTAAGTTTTTACACATTTAACACCTACTTATGTCAATAAGTCAAAAAAATATTCGATAATATTTTTTTAATAGGAAACTGCATATATTTGAATGCTGTAATCACTGAAGCAAAGTATATTTTATCACCTTTCGTTGATAAAACATAAGTTCAGGTTTCAGTTTCAGGCCCAGTCAGTAGATAGTAAGTATGTACTTGGCATGGATTAGTTTAACTTTGACTGCCACTACCGCCAGTTCAAAGGCCCTACGCATTATTTGACCTAGTTTCATAATAGCGTGGCATTTATCGGCATCTTTGTTTCACTGTTAGCATTGTAGCCACTGACCTCTAGTCTATTAATAGAGGCACAGGGTAAAAAAAACTAATAGAGTTCAGTGATTGTAGCAAAGTTTGAAAGAGATCAAACTTTGCTATAATGAGAGTACCTATATATGAGAAGAGCACTGATCTCTATTATACCACTGGATAGGCTGTCTCATGGCCCGCTATTATTTCTCGGCTGCTTGCGCTCCTACAGGCCATGCTGCTCGGATTGGCAACGTCATAAATGTCAATGTCGTCTACTAATCCTAATTTCTTGTATGCATGAGATGAGATGAATTCCTGATTATAGCGCCTTAAAATCAAATAATACGCGTACATAACTAAGGGTTGTTTTATTTTAACTATATCACAGTCACGAAAATGTTTATTAAACACTCCTACTGATGTTGTAAGCTCCCAGTCGGCTCGAGGTATCGCACGAATCCATCGCTGACGCAGTGTTCCTCCTTCGGGAATCCAAATCTTTCGAGATCCAAGGTTTCATAAGTAATTTCCAACAATGATCACGTATTTATATGCACTAATTATACAATAGATATTGTATTAAAACACCCAAACAGCAATCAAGAAAATCAAACAGCAACGTTTCTTGACATGACCAAAGAGTATTCCGACTTGCCACATCCAGATAAAAAAAATATCCAAAATGTGCAAAAATAATAGATTTTCTTTTTATTTTGTAACAAGCAAATTTAACCAAGTTGTTAAATAAATGCGTGCAAAATCCGAGAAAGTGTTTTATTTAAATGAACAGTTCGCGCAGAAATCTAAGATGTGAATTGAATTACGGCGAAAGCTATTTTTTTTTATTATATTATATCAAGTTTAGCCTAGTCAACGAAGAGATATAGAGGGAAATGTTTGGAACACAATTTTTGACTTTGGAACTTTGTTTGGGCTAAAAGTTTTGTAAAATACTGTATATATTTTACCGGCCAAACCCGATTTCAGGACGAACTAGTTTTTCCTAGGCCAAAATATTTCATCGCGTTGACATTTCAGAGAGCGAGTTTGCCTCGGAAGTCCTGTAGAACACGTGATTGGTTAAAATGGTGGTTATTTTTTTTGTGTCATGTTCTACATCTACAGGTCTTCCGAGGCAAACTCGCTCTCTGAAATGTCAACGCGATGAAATATTTTGGCCTAGGAAAAACTAGTTTGTCCTGAAATCGGGTTTGGCCGGTAAAATATATACAGTATTTTACAAAACTTTAGCCCAAACAAAACTTCACAGACGTGTATGTAGCTATGTATGGTTTTTCATGTCAATAAAAACATCATTGCATGTTGACAAGTTTGTTTAATAATTATTGGTTTTTCTGTTTGCATGTAAAGATGTGGCAATACAAATGGAAGGCAGCCAAAATCCACTGCTCTATCAGTGGAACAGGTGGTGGCCCTGCATACAGGCTTTTGCAGGCATCCACACAACCTACGAAGCAAGAAATACCATGAATAAGACATCTGAAATAAAGAAGATTAGGAACTAAGTTTGTAGTCTATAAGTATATAAACATAAATTTAACAATATATAAGTTTTTTCATTTTCCTTTGTTTGATTTGCCTCCTTGCTTGTCTTAAGTGAATGACTTGAGGGTGGGTAAGGGCTGTAGTAACCTTGCTGATAAATCCACTCATAGCTTCTTGCAAAAAGTGGTTAGCCAGCCCAACCACCCGTTGGCATTGGCAGTCTCCGTTCTCATAGAACAATAACGCAGACAACACCGAAAAAGCAAAATTCTAATTATTGTTATACTTATGTATAGGTACCTATATTGGTCAAAAGAAAGTCAATCAACATAGATGAGAAATAAACATACCTTAGTTCTCTCTTTGTGATCTTTGAAGCCGCTGTAAGTCCTTAATGTGCTACATAGAAATGTAAAGGCGAAATACCATCGGGCATTTTAACACATTATATTCACACTAGCCTTCCGCCCGCGGCTTTGGCCGCGTGGACGTTATACCCATGGGATAGTGATATTTTCCGGGATAAAAAGTAGCCTTTGACTCTAGTTCCCAAACTATCCTCATACCAAAAATCACGTCGATCCGTTGCTCCGTTTTGTTGTGAAAGACGGACAAACGAACACACTTTACATTTATAATATTAGTATCTACCGATTTTCCCATGTGAATGAGCCTTATTCCCGCGGAAAAAAGTAGCCTATGTCCTTCCTAAGGTCTCGAAACTATCTCGTTTCAAATTTTATCAAAATCTGTTCAGTCGTTTTGACATGAAAACGGAACATACAGACAAACAAACAAAAAAATATACACAATCTTTGCATTGCATCCTACTTAACCTACTATTTATTATCCTACTTATTAATATTATTAACGTGATAGTTTAGATGTTTGGATGTTTGTTACTCAATCACGCCAAAACGGCTGGACGGATTTGGCTGAAATTTGGGACATGGATTTTTTTTAGCCTGGAGAGGAACATAGGCTACTTTTGTCCTGGAAGAATATCACATTCCCGCGGGATAACGTCGCGTCGTATAGTCCACGCGGGCGAAGCCGCGGGTCGAAAGCTAGTTTATAATATTAGTAGGGATTATTCTTATTTTTATTTTTTGCCATCGCAATGCAATTTTTATTATTAAAAATGAGTTGCTCCGCTACTTAGCGACTCTGTAGCTCTGTGGTTATAGTATTCGCCCGGACAGCGAAAGGTCGTAGGTTCGAGTCCCATCGGAGCTAGTTGTGAGACGGATCCACTTTTTGTAATACTTCATTTTCAATATTTTCACATAAATTCACGTTAAAAACAATTATTTGTATGACGAAGAAAACTATAAAAGTTTTGGTTTTCGTTTCCGTTTACTATAGGTTAGATGTCAAACCAGTAACTCATACTACCAAATTATCAAAAACTACTCGAAAACTTACAAAGTTTTCGAAAACTTTTACTCGATTCAACTCATACTGCCATTTTTAGTTCGTAATAGTTTCCGCTAGAGGCGCTAGTGTGAAATGTATGAAAACAAAACGATACCATCAAACTGTTCGAAAACTATCAAAACTCATACTAGGGGTACTGAGCCGGCTCTAAAAGTCCGTTCGGTTAGATAGTGTCGGTACACCCGCACGGCATTGTGGCTCTTGCTATAAAATACAGATATAAAATAATACACTCAAGTTGGGTACCAAAGTCAATTTTAAGGGAAATTTGGAAAAATTTATATAAAAGGAAGTTAATTAAGTACTTAATTCACAAATAATAATAATAGTTTAAAAAAATTATATGATTATTATGATTACTTATCATCGCACGAATTGTCACAAGTCACAACCGTCGTTACAACGTGTATTTATAATAAACATAGATTATTTAAGAAAATATAATTTAATAAATGCCGAATCCCAAAATCCAATTCCATTTTCGTGTGTACTCATTCGCTCTATGGAGACTCAACAATAATTCTATATCAGTAGTTTCTTAATATAGAAAATTAGATTATCTAGTTTAATAAATAATTCATTAGTAATCCACCAATATTTATGACAGCGACAAAAAAAAAACAATTACAAAGCTATAAAAAATCCATAAAAAATGGGCAAAAATGGTATGAGTATTATTCACTTTACATTTGAATACATTTATTAATTATCTTTCGTAAAAGTATAAATCCATTAGTACATGGAAATCGTACCAAAAAAGTGGTGTTGCCTTGCATTAAATGAGGTAGTTCTGATTTTTTTATATGGTAGTAGTGATGAGATGGTAATGACAAATCCAAGTTTTCCACCTCGAAAGCCCTTTGGATCATTGTTAAATACTTAAAAATCCATAAAATTTTCGGATTTTTTTCAGTTTTTGTCAATTTTTACCACCAAGGACCTGAGTTACGGCAAATATTACTATGCACTCTCTAAAGAAGACTAAATTTGCAATAAAAAGAAAATAATTTGGTTTTTGTAGGCCAAATCGTTTTTAAGATACGGCTATTTAAAAGTTTGCAAAATTTCAAAAAAAGGAAGTATCACAGTTTTTTTTATTTTTCGTCAACTTTGACCCCTAGTAGTGGGTTTTTGGCAAAAGTTTTTTTATTAAATTTTCGACAAACCCTTCGAGCAACGCGGGCCTTCTCGACGGAAAACCCTGAATAATCGCTGTTTTTTGTCCATGAAAATACTACCTACCTTAATTTAAACAACCTCCTTAATTTAAACAATACCTACCTACACAAAAAGTTCTGCTTAAGGCTTTAAGAGGGGTCAAATGCCTAAAAATTGGCATGTTTGAAGCAAAATATCTAAATATCTGTCTATTAAATTCAAATAAAAAAAACGAAGAACGACTACCTAATAAACATTTTTAATTGAAAGAAATTGTATTTTCTTAAACCACTTTTTATAAAAAAAATCCCCAATGAATCCCTATTTCACTCATAAATTGCAAAATTTCTCTAAATCGGCTCAAGCTTTTTATTTAGTTTTTATACCAATCGAAAGGTCTTAACGATGCGAATAATTTTAATTGAGAGTTTTATTATTATTCTGTATTTAACTGGTGAAAAGTAATTTTAACACGAAAATTGAAGTGTATTCGCGCGAGAGTGCCTGCCCCGTCGCCCTGTTATCACCCGCGACGAGCCCTGCCGGCAGTCAGTTTCGGTATTTCATCGAGAGTGGACTGCGCGCCGGTTTCGGAGCGACTTCAGTAAACAATTTTATAGATTTTGAAGAGTTTACACTCATTTTTACATGTACATATTAATAGAAATACTTAGTTCAGTTGATATCTTTAGCTTAATAACTGTAAATACTGCTTTTATGCAAAATTATTGTTTTTAAGTAATCATAGAAAAAATATGACTAGACGGTTAAGATTAGATGACACTACGACATATTTTTTGTCCTTTGGACTGAGCGCCGACAGGATGCAGTCGCGCTCATGTCAGAGTTAGTGATTTCTTTTTCTTGGGATGTGCTCAAAAGAAAATGCAAGTACAGTATAGTGTAGTAACAGTACCTAGTTACTTTGCATGTGGCGAATTAGGCTATACAAGGTACCTATAATTTTTTTATCATCCCGGATAATTTTAGGGATTATTCTACTCATGAAAACAAACAACTTTTATTACGGGACCAACACTCAAATCGCGATAAAAAAATCAGCTGTTCCATACAAGTAGATTACACCCTAAAATTATCCGAGGTGATAAAAAAATTAAAGTGTATCTATTGCCAAACTTCATCAAAATTGGTTCAGTTATAATTATACGTAGTGTCCGACCGCAAGACCTTAAAATCGGCCAAGTGCGAGTTGGACTCGCCTATGTAGGGTTCCGTACCCACTTAACTTACCTATTGCTTAAACCTAGCCAAAATTCTACTATAATTTTTCGTCAGCAAAATATAACTTTGAATTTTCATAGAGTTTGTATGACTGACCAAGTTACGTTTGCGGTTTTTGAAAATGTGTTATATCTCCAAAAGTACATATTATATCTCGTTCAAACCAATTTTCGTTGAAAGTTTTTATTAAGATCTACAACATATATTTTTTCTAGATTTTTCACTTTCTTATTTTAAAAGTTAGAGGGGGGGACACACATTTTACCACTTTGGAAGTATATATCTTTTAAAATATTGACTTTGATAAAAAATGATAAAAGAAACCTAAATATCATTTTTAAATACCTATCTAAAGACACCTCACACTAATATGTATTATGTAAAGTATATTTTTTATCAGTTTCAGTTCCATGTATGGGGAGCCCCCTTAATTTTTTATTTTTTTTATTTTCTATAAAAATCCTAAAGCGGTTCACAGAATATACCTTGAAACCTACCAAGTTTCAAGTCTGTAGTCGTTATAGTTTTGGAATAAAGTGGATGTGACATACGGACGGACGGACGGACGGACGGACAGACAGACGGACAGACAGACAGACAGACATGACGAATATAAGGGTTCCGTTTTTTTGCCATTTGGCTACGGGACCCTAAAAACGGTACGTACCCGAACCAATTTTCCGCGTCAAACCGTTCTCGAAAAACCAAATTGAGTTAGGTACCCTACACAAATAACATACATTATGGATGAACATGAGCGGAAAGTAAAAACCTATGTGTACTTTCGATGTACAAGTATTTATCTTAATTTTAATAAATCAATGAAACCTACTGGTAAAATAAATAGCTTTTAACTTTTTTTCATACATCACCACTTCACCACATTGCGCGATACTCCAGCAGGAAAGTAGCTTCTACAAGAAAACGAGTTGATAAACCGAACAAAGCGGAAAGAAAACAAAATATTTGTATTTCGTAAAAAAAATCATACATCATCAGTCGCGTTCGTTTCTTTTCATGCGTTTTCATCTTTTTAGTGGTCAGTATGGGTAAATAGTGCATTAACATTGAAATAGATTGTCTGATTCATTATTCTTAGAAATTCTTACCTCTTAATTTAGTCGGCATACAATACCTCAAAAATGGTATTGGGAGGTAAGTAGGGCATAGAAAAGTATGCCTCTTGGGGTAAATTATAAGTTTATAGAGAAGAAAAAAATAATTGCAATATTTCTGGATTTAACTAAGGCTTTTGACACAGTCTCCACACCACTCTTACTAAATAAACTGGAGAAAATGGGTATTCGAGATAATCAGCTGAAATTATGCCAAGACTATCTGACAAATAGATTCCAAAGAGTAAAGGTTGGTGAACACACTAGCACTGATGTACCCATAAGCTATGGAGTACCCCAGGGAAGCGTTTTGGGCCCCACGCTGTTCCTTGCTTTTATTAATGACCTGTGTAATCTTCAGTTAACCAATGGCAAGATCGTAGCCTACGCTGATGATACTGCGTTGATTTTTCATGGTGACACATGGGAACAGACGTATGAGTATGCACAAGCTGGATTTGATAAGGTCTACTCCTGGCTTGCCGATAATGCCTTGACGCTTAATGTTGACAAAACCAAATACATACCCTTCTCCATCCAAAACACCCAGATGTATTTACATGACCAGCATTCAATACTAGCACATTCTTGTCTAACTGGCCAAATCTGTACCTGCAGTAAAATAACGCGAACTTTCAACATTAAGTATCTAGGAGTAATAATAGATAATAATTTAAGCTTCGAACGTCATATAGAACTTCTATCAGCAAGAACTCGTAAATTAATATTTATTTTTAAAAACCTACGTCACGTTGCCGATAAAAGTATTGTAAAAATGGTGTATCTAGCATTGTGTCAGTGTGTTTTAACGTACTGTATTACGGTATGGGGTGGTACATCTAAAACCAAACTCTTAAAACTGGAAAGAGCTCAAAGAGCTGTATTAAAAGTATGCAATTTTCTTCCATTTCGTTACCCCACAAAAGAATTATATATCTTATCCGACGTTCTTACTGTAAGACAACTCTTTATTTTAAACACAATTCTAAAACAGCATTCCTTGATTGATTTCGACCCCTTACTGAACTCGTCAAAGAGGCGGAAACACAAAGTCTGCACATCTAAACATACTTGGTCCACTGAATTCTCTGGTAGGTTTTTTGCTTTTCTTGGGAAATTTCTCTATAATAAAATTAACGAAAAGATTTCCATATATCCACTTACAAGGTTCAAATGTAAATTAGCCACTTCTTCTTTCCTAAAAAGTCTTAGCTATGAAGATACAGAAAACATGCTTATTGTTCCTTCTTAACAACTTAAAAATTGTCCTATAATTGTATTTATTACACACAAACACATACACAGACATACAAACACTTAACACATACATTGAACTGCAAAACATCTTCACTTAAATTTTAACATAATTATGTGGTAGGTTTATAAAATATTTACCTGGACCAGAGTTGGAGAGGCTGGTAACTGTAATACTGGTATTACTTACCTAGCACAGATACCAGTCTCTTACATAGATAAGTATTCCGTTGTTAGCAACTTAATAAGACATTTTTCGATTTGTACTTTGTAATGATATCTGTGTAAGAGAAGAAATAAAGATATTTGTATTGTATTTGTATTTGTATACACGATAATTTTTTAATCAGTGCACAAATTTTTAAGATTGAATCGGTAAGTGAACAACTTTCTCCTAGAAACATAAGTCAAATCGAAATATGACAAAAAAAAAAATGACTCTTCATACAAATCGGAATGATCAAGTGATTGATTTACTATGGGAAGTTCAAAAATTTTTGTCGTATTTTGACCCATGTTTCTAGAAGAAAGTTGTTCACTTACCGATCCTGAGTCGAATTTAAAAATGTATGCACTGATTAAAAATTTAGCTCGTAGGAAAAAGATATTAAAAAGAGATTATAAATAAAAGCAAGCATCAGAAGTGTTTAAATGAAAACAAGTTATTTCTATTTACTTTTTTTATACATTATTAGTATTATTACATACAAAAAAAGTACATACAAAAAATATAAAATAAAGATTTTTTTTAACAATTTGTGAATTCAAACGAATTTAAACTTGAATTAAGAAACTGAATATTATGTAGTCTTTAACTTTACTGAAATATTTTACTAACAAACAAAACAAAAAAAAAACATAGGTTAATAATAAGTTTCTTACAGAAATATTTTAGTTCAATAGTAATTAAACTAAAACTGAGCAACTTTTGTAGCTATTAACAAGGATATAATAATAGGATAGAATTTTTAATCCACAACGGGGTAGCACTTAGTCTTCATCACACCTGATGTTAAGTGATGATAAGGCTGAAGGTGGAACGGCACTACCCCGGAATCCTCCTTTACTCAGGAACTGGCGATCTTATTTCTAACTGCCGGAATCTCTCTATCTGATCACTAACTTTTTTCAAAATATTCTAAAGCCTATGTTAATTAGGGATAATGTAGCATTCTAAAAGTGAAAGAATTGTTGAAATCGGTCCAGTCGTTTTTGAGTTTATTCGTTACATACATGAATACATACAAATCTTTTCTCTTATTATTATTATTATATATAGGGGAAAGGTGTACTTAATGATCCCTCGAGGTAAAATGATTCCCTACAGTTTCAACGAAAATACTAGTGCCATCTTTGCGATTTATTGGCTAACGTCTTCCCTGTACTTCACTCAGTAGCCCAATAAAGTGTCATGGCGGTGTGAGTACAGTGCGTCGATTTATTGCAAAAAATTGAAAATAGGTACCTGTCCTCGATCTAAGATAAGCCTGCAATCAAAGTTAAATTGTTGAAATTCTTTTGTGGATATGTGAATGAATGTTTTCCTGGTAGTTTTAATTGATACTCAGTAACATTTGAAACTCGTTTTGATCTCACCAAGATAATGTTTTGAGGTCATACTTCGACAATTCTTGTAAATTCAACATTCGGGGTAAAACTATCCCCTTTAGTAGTAATAAAACGATCCCAGAAATAATTTCACCAAACTTGAAAAAAAAATTTAAATTAGTCATGTTTTTTATTGTATTCCTACCTGTTTGTACTTTTTACAGATCATGCCACGTACATTCAAAGAAAAACCTACCGACAAAACTGGGAGTGAGGTTTCTGTACGACAAGACAGTTTTCTGTACCTGTAATGGTGCTAAAAACAAAAGGCAGTTTGTGCAGTTTGGACAGTAAACAAACGGTGTTTACAACTAAGCATGAGAGAGAACTCGTTGAGCACAAAAAATATATTGAACCAAAAATGTATGGGTTAACCAAACAAGATAGTATGGGATCGTTTTAGACACCCAGGTGTACAAAATGATCCTTTATTAGAGGTTTGGAAAATCTCTAATAAATCTAAAGATATAAAACCAAACTGCAATAATGGCATGCCAGTATAACAAACAATACTTAAATGACTTGCCCAAAACTTTTTCAATGTTTGCTTTTACTATAATATTTTGGATACAGTAACCGATTTCCCTTAGGGGGATCATGTTGGACACCTTTCCCCTAATATAAAAGTAATAAGTATAGTATAAGTGTAGATGTACTAAATTTAAGCACGAACTGTTCAGTTAACTCGTTTCCCTTTAGAAGTTTCTTTCGTGCTGGAGTAACGCACACTCTGTGGTAGAATAGCTTAGTGATTTATTAGCCCGTAGGTTTCATTGCTTTATTAAAACAAAGATAAAATAGCGAATGCTTTTAATAATTTTTTTATTGACGAAGTTAAGACTAATTCTAAATCAAATACGATCAATAACACAAGTGCTAGTAATTTAAATTCAATATATATGACGCCTACAAATGAATTTGACATATTAAAGATTATTAATTCCTTGAAAAATACCAATAGTTCAGGAAATGACGGCTTTACCACAAAAATAATAAAGAGGTCTTCTCAAATTATTGCTCCTGTCTTAAGCCACATTATAAACTTATGTATTGAGAAAGGAGTTTTCCCGGACAAATTGAAAATGTCTCTAATAAAACCACTGTTTAAGAAAATAGACCGAATGGATATGAACTTTTATCGACCAATAGCACTTCTTTCTGTTTTTGCTAAGATATTAGAAAAAGTTATCTATAAGCGTCTTTATGAATATCTTGAATTTAACGGGCTTTTGACATCTCAACAATATGGTTTTAGAAAGAGCAAATCCATTAATATGGCTATATATAACTTCTTGTCAAAAATTATAAAAAACGTTGACTCTAGACTGCCTACTGTTGCTCTATACATGGATATGTCAAAAGCTTTTGACTATGTAGAAATCAAAATATTATTAAGTAAATTGTACAATTTAGGAATAAGAGGCAATGCTTATGATCTCATTAAATCGTATTTAACAAATAGATATCAAGTGACACAAATAGAAAAAATTGTCAGTAAAACTAAAACTGAGGTAGTTTATCAATCTAATTCAAGGCATGTAACGTATGGAGTACCTCAGGGCAGTGTGCTAGGTCCTCTGCTCTTTCTGGTCTACATCAATGAATTACCTTTAACTACCAATAATCACATGACTCTTTTCGCTGATGATAGTACTGTATTATTCAGCAATAGCAATTTGACTCTACTTGAAACTGACATAAATAAAACTTTCACATCGATAGTACAATGGCTAAGTGATCATAATCTTAAGGTTAATTTAGACAAAACGCAGATCATGAGCTTTCAACAGAGAGAGGTAAATTCGATCAACTTAAATATAAATTACTTAGGGAAACAAATATATGAGACAAAAACGGCAAAATTTTTAGGTATACTCATTGACAGTAACTTAAAGTGGAATTCACATGTACAGCACATATGTAGTAAATTGAGTAGTTATTCGTATGCTTTATATAAGCTTAGTAAAATAGTAAGCTTTGCTAACTGCATATCATGGATATGTTGGGTCTACATTGAGATATGGTGTCATATTTTGGGGTAATGCAACCGACAATGAAATTGTATTAAGGTCTCAAAAACGCTGTATTAGAGCTATGTTCAACCTACTTCAAACAGACACATGTAAGCCCTACTTTATAAATTACAAGATTCTTACACTTCCATGTTTGTACATTATTGAATGCGCTATTTTTGTCAAACATAACATTGAATTGTTTAAATTTCTTTCATCTGCACGACATAAAGATAAACTTTGCAATGTTCCTTGTCAAACCGCGCTTATGAGTAAGAGTGTTTTTTGTAATGCACCTTGTATCTATAATAAGATACCTTCATCAATAAGACACACTGATAATAACTTTTCGTTTAAGCAGAAATTAAAGACGTTGTTGTTGGAAAAATGCTACTACACACTCAATGAATTTTTGACAGATAAAGATTTGTAATTATATTTTGACTGTACTATTTAATTTTTTATTTTTTTATTTATTTTTACATTTGATTTAAATAAATTTTCAAAATAATTTTAATTTATTATCTTATCATGCATGATCAATTTGTACCTACTATCATTACTTTTTTCAATTGTAGTAAGTATAGTTAATTCAAACCTTCATTGTATGCTATCATGGCAGGACATAGCTGATCAATTATATTGTATTATGACATCTGTATGTACCTATGTTTCACAATAAATGATTATGATTATGATTATGATTATTATTATAAATTCTTGGGGTACATCGAAGGTACACATAGGTACAACTTCTGCCGTTCTCGAGGGCTGCGTAGTTTTTAGGGTTCCGTATCCAAAGGGTAAAAACGGGACCCTATTACTGAGATTTCACCAGGCTGTATCTCATGAACTGTGATAGCCAGATAGCTATAGCTATAGATAGAAATTTTCACAGATGATGTATCTCTGTTGCCGCTACAACAACAAATACTAAAAACAGAATAAAATAAATATTTAGGGGGCTCCCATACAACAAACGTGATTTTTTTGCCGTTTTTTGCTCGATATTAATAACGGCAATAGGTAGACGCTTGAATTATTCACAGAGTATGTGATTGTATTTTCACTTTAAAAATAAATAAGTAAATCAAAATAAAATAAATAATTAATGGGGGCTGTTTTCTGCTCGACATTAATAACTGCAGCAGGTAGAAGCTTGATATATTCATAGAATATTTAGTTACTTATACACTTATTCACTTCAAAAGTAATATAATAATTAAAATAAAATAAATAAAGGAGAACTCCCATACAACAAACGTATTTTTTTATGGTACGGAACCCTTCGTGCGCGAGTCCGACTCGCACTTGGCCGGTTTTTTCCTAATCGAAGATTCGCTCTGTACCCGCCAAATATAAATGTAGGTACATTACGTTTCATTATGTTCGAAAAAACATACATAACAAGCTCGTCAATTGAATTTATAAAAACTATTATTACTTATACGTAAGTAGGTACGCATTTTTAACTAACATATCAAAGCTAGCTAGTACGCACTGGTACCACTGTTTTATAGTTCTTAAATTGGAGTACGTAAAGTCTTGGCCGGTTCCTACATAACGTGGAACACTTCTAAACCTAAAGAACAGTCTAAAGGGATTTAAAAAAAAACCAAAATCCGCCACTTACGATTTATTAAATTTTAATATACTTACTTAAAGCCTGACTAGAAAAAATAAAAAACTTTCACCTCCTCACTGTTACAAAATGGCAAAATAGAAAAAAAATTTTCGCTACATTTCCTTTTTCATTTTCTGGTCATGCTTTACATACATACATACATACTAAATGGGTAAGTTAAATAAAAGCTTGTATGTAAGTAATATGAATTTCGGCCGACGAATTGTCTTGGCGTCCACAATATACCGAAGGAAGACACGCATGACTCGGTGATGCGCATCTAAAATAGGCAGTATTCCAGAACATAATACTTATTCCCTCTGCACTTAACTAGTCATTGAACTATTCTTAGCAGTACCGAACATTTCCGCTAGATGGCGGCGACGTCGGCAAAAGAATATGCGAGCTCCGAATCGTCAAGGTCACTCACTCCTCTTAAGGCCTTAAGTTTCAGAGAAGCTCTCAGTCGTTTTTTGCACCTATGACGAGGTAAATCGACCTCGTCACTCAATTTCTTAGTAAAATCTTCGCGGCTCAATGGTTTTTCTTTACCATTAGGTATTGATTAGGTATAGGTACTTATCTGATGTATGAAAATGCATTATTACAGGGAATTGCATAGTGTATAGCTACTTTAGAAAAATGTGTTTAGAAAAGTTTACTTAAAGCACATGAAGGTATAGGTACTACTAAATAATTAGTTTAAAAGTATGTATAATCATATATTTTATGTGCATTACAACAATAAACTTATCAACAAATGTAAACATATGTAGATATAGGTATCTATCTGTAGGTACATACATTTTGGTCAATTAATTCCAATTACAATAATTTTAGTTTTATGAAATATTTTGAATTACAAATTAACAAAGAAACCTTATCTTATTTTCACATAATTTTAGAACAACTCTGAAAATTACTTCCGATTCCAAATGTTTTTTTATGTAAGTAAACAACATTACAAATCGTCGTCCTCCGCTAACAAAGTCAACAACAAAAACATAATAATAAATTTGTATTAATAACCACAAATAACTAACATTACCTAAACATTGTCATCATCATAATAACTTAAGTAATTTACTAAATCATAAAAATTCAATTGACTTTCTTAAAAAATAGGTATCTGAACCCATTTGAACGTAACTGTCATATCTACAAAATCATTAAATCACATAGTAATAAACAAAAGGTATTAAATATGAAAGTGTGTTAGCGAGTTTATCCATTTTCCACATAAAAACGGAGACAACAGATTAACGTATTTTGTAGTATGGGGTTATTTTAGATAGTTTGGGAGCTGAAGAGTGACATAAGAGTAAATAAAAGTACAAAGCCAAAGTTTTTTAAAACCTTTAATAGTTTTTACAAGAAGGAAACTCGCACGAGAAAACAATTTCTTTGTCTGACATCGTAGCAACTCTCAGTCAGTCAGTAACAGGCATTTTATTTATGTAGGTATTTGTTAAAAGGCACTGGGTTCCATCTCGGAAATTTCGAATGCCGAGGAAGGAATGTTACATTTCCAAAGCAGTTTTTTTTACATAAGTAATTGCAATGATAATTTAACTTACAAGTCTAAAATTTGCTCTTTCAGGCCCTAGTCATTTTATAAAAAGTCCTAACCTAATTCTGTAATAAGCTAACAATCATTTTATTTTTTCTACCGTCATGCTCGTGAACGTTATTAATCTTTATAATCGCATCGTTTAACGTCGTCAGTTTAGCTTTGCATCCTTTGTCGATTTTGTTGCACACCCAATGCATCTCATGTTTCTGGTTGACATGTTTTGATCTCTTCTTGAAGCGGTACTGCCCCAATATTATGACAGCATTGCCTTGTCTAGTCCAGCTGTAATGTGGAACGTCGCCAACTGTAAGAAAACAGAGGTGGTGAACTTATTTAACTATATCTCTACATATTGCAAATTAAAAATGAAGTAGGTACTTATTTAGAAAAAATCGACCCGTCTCACAACTAGTTCCGATGGGACACGAACCCACGACCTTTCGCTATCCGGGCGTCAGTTGTGAGACGGGTCGACTTTTTCTAAATATTTCATTTTCCATTTTTCAATAAAAAAAATGCATTGTGAATGCAAAAAAGTTAAAATTTAAATAATATCTCTACATAAGTTGTATAAAACAAAGTCGCTTCCTGCCCTCTGTAGGTACTCTGAGATTTTTCAAATTAATCAGGATTTTAATGTTCATGTTTCTTCAAAAGACAGAGTGGTTCAAGAGGATGGTATATCATAACCTAGAATCTTACAATAAATATAGAAAGTAGGTAAGCCCGTGCGCCCATTTTGAAGCACATGGCTCCAAACGCCGAGTTTTCAATGTACACAGTACACTACGGAGTTACAAGTGTACGTGTGCGTGTCGCAGAGCGCAAGCAAGTAATCTTCACAAAGTCAAAGTCAAAGTCAATAAATTTTTATTCATATAGATTAAATAAAATTAATGCTTATGAATCGTCCAACATTTTTTTACCTACCACCTGTTATGGACATCTTTTAACTGACAAGAAAAACAGGCGAAAAAAACTCATCAACTTTAACAGAAGCAACGCATTTACAAAATAATTATGTCGTTGCTAGACAAAATGGTACAATAATAAAATTTATACAAAAAGCTAATGCTGAAGGAAAGTTTTCACATACTTAAGTATAGGAATATTTTCCTTTTATACATTGTTAGTGTTACCACGTGTTACTTACTATAATTATTACAACCATGCGTTATGATCATTTAAAGAATCTTCTACTTTGTAATAGCCTTTGCTTAAGAGCGTCTTTTTAACATGTTTTTTAAATTTATTCAAAGGCAGCTCGATTACTTCTTGTGGAACTTTATTAAAGAATGCTATGCCTTTTCCCAAAAAAGAGCCTCTACTTTTTTCAAGTCTAAATCTTGGAACGGCAAGCTTATTTTTATTTCTTGTGTTAAAATTATGAATATCACTATTCTTAGTGAATGAGTCAAGATGTTTCCTAACATATAATATATTCTCGTAGATGTATTGCCCTGCTAAGGTTAGTATATTAATTTCTTTAAACAAAACCTTTAATGAATCGCGGCGGCGGAGGCTGTAAATGGCGCGTACCGCTCTTTTTTGAAGTACAAAAATATTTCCAATATTGGCTGCTGAGCCCCACAACAACACGCCATAGGACATTACACTATGAAAGTAACTAAAGTAAACAAGTCTTGCCGTTTCAATATCAGTTAATAGCCTTATCTTTTTTACTGCAAAAGCAGCTGAACTGAGTCTACTCGACAAGGCCTCAATATGTGGATCCCATTGTAGTCGTGAATCTAAGGTAATACCAAGAAATTTCGTGCTGTCAACTAATTCGACTGCATCTGCATTCAAACTAATACTTAAATCAACCTTCCTTACAAAAGTGTGAATCGGTTTAGTGCTTCACTTATGATGACAGAGCGCTTGTATGAAGACTATCTTTCTATACGTGATTATTCTAAGCGTAGAATCTACATTGATAAGCCGGGGCACTACCAGGCACTACCTTCCTTCTTCTTCATCGTCACACTCTTGATACAGTGGTCGTGGTAGTCACATCACGATCCTTATAGTTTTTAGCACATGTCACATGTCAGTAAGTCCTAATAATATTCGTTTTTTTTTTTACAGGAAACTGAATATGTTTGAATGCAGTAATCACTGAATCATATTATATTTTATCACCATTCGTTGATAAAACATAAATTCAGGTTCCAGTTTCAGGGCCAGACAGTAAATAGGAAGTATGCACTTGGCATGGATTAGTTTCACTTTCCAAATAATCCAACAATAAGTATTTTTTGAAGTTTTTTAATTTTTTTATCCAAATAATAAAATCATGTCATTGAAACAAATTTAAAAAAAATATTTATCATTAACATTCATATTATACTTACTATTCCAATTTAAACACTAACTAAATACGAGCTGCTGATTTAACACCTTCGATTATAAAAGGTAGGTCTGTACTATTAAAAAAAAACTATAATATCGAGTAAACTTATAAACTAAATAACATAAGATTCAAATTGTGTATGTGTGTAAGTAGGTACTTACTATAAATAAGCAACAAAAACAAAAT
The DNA here is from genome assembly GCA_949710035.1 of Crambus lathoniellus. Classification (NCBI taxonomy): domain Eukaryota; kingdom Metazoa; phylum Arthropoda; class Insecta; order Lepidoptera; family Crambidae; genus Crambus; species Crambus lathoniellus. Next base: position 6,528,906 of record OX453307.1, on the reverse strand, counting down.
TAGATTTTTAACTTAATAGTAAGTAGGACATCATAATTAAGTCATTTCATAAATTTTCAATTTACTTTTTTTCAAATAATCATCGTCATCATCATCATGTCAGCTGTCAAGGATCTCCACAACGATCGGTCCCGCGCTGCCCGTATCCAGCGGCTTCCCGCGACCTTAACCAGATCGTCGGTCCACCTTGTAGGGGGCCTGCCCACGGAACTTTTTTTTAAATAAAAAAAAGAAAATCAAAACGATTCATATCACTCTTTATTTCTTGATTAAAGCATGACGTAAGTAGATACAGCAGTCACTTAACAACATAGAACTTTGTCACATTGACTGAAGCGTTCCGAACAGCCCCCTGATTCACGAACCGTCGGAAACGCTCCCGACAGCGGAATGTATGCCCTGTCTCTGTCAGAATAGTTAAGACAAAACACAGAATTCGAATCTGTTTCCGTTACCGACGGTTCGTGAATCAGGGGGCAGGAAAGTAGGTAAACGATCAGTATCTTAGAAAAAAACGACCCGTCTCACAACTAGCTCCGATGGGACTCGAACCCACGACCTTTCGCTTTCCGGGCGACTGCTCTAACCACTGAGCTACGTAGTCGTTACGAGAAGCGTCGAATTTATACAATACTTCTTACGCGCTATATAGACAGCGCTAGTTTCATCAATGTGAAGGTATTACTACCCTCACACACGAAAGAAATACCTTTCCAGGCATTTGACAATCGCTAAAGATGAAATTACTATTGCAAGTTATTTAAATCTTTACTTTTTTGCGTTCACAATGCATTTTTTTTTCTAAAATACCTTCCCATTTTTCAATTAATTATATAAATTGCATTGTGAATGCAAAAAAGTAAAAATTTAAATAAACGATCAGTGTCACAAAAGGCATTCAATATTGTAGTATGACAAAGTTCTACGTTGTTAACATATTATCGCTCGTGATGTACACTGGAAGAGACAGTATACATAGTAGCAAGGTAGAGTTTGTGTAAAGAAAACCATTCTGTTGACAGTCGACACTCCCATTTTTACAGAATATTTCGGAGCAACCTTACCTATATTTCTGAAAACTGATAGAGGTAAAAATATCAGAAAGTAGGTCGTCAACGGTATCGCAGTCAGTGATCATCCTATTTGCGTCGAGCCGTCGATACTCTGTGATTTATTGAAAAATCGCTGCTCTTTTATTATGTTCTGCCCCCTGATTCACGAACCATCGGAAACGGAATCGGATTCGAATTCTGTGCTTTGTCTTTGTCTATTTTATAGTGAGTGACAGAGATTCTATTTAAGTATATTATAGGGTCTATTTCATAGTGCATACATTCCGATGTCGGCAGCGTTTCCGACGATTTGTGAATCAGGGGCTTGATGTTATTGGCCTTTATTTAGCGTAACGAATTTATTGAAATTTAATGCTGCTCCGAAGTATCGAGGACCTCGCCCGCTAGGATAGGTAAGTACCTACCTATATCAATTCATAATAGATTATCATATAGGATGGCGACTATATTGCGAGTTGCGAGAACTTCCTCCACCACCGCTGGTACCGGGACCAGGGTTACCATATCTAAGGATTTGTCCTAAAATCTCAATTTTTTGGACTCTTCTCCGGATTGCGACCGGACTTTACAAATTTCAGGATTTATAAAGTTTTCAATAAGATACAGTACATGAAAATGAGTGCAACGCGGTAGCGAGACCACAAAGATTCGCAGTGAGTAATAAAACGATAATAATTACTTTTTTTAATTGTTAAGTAGGTACGTTTAAGAGAAAATTCTCAATTTGCAACTATTTTTATTTTTTAATGAAAATCAGGCCTTATATGGACATTTGATTGTTTCATCTGGTAACCCTGACCGGGACAGATAAGTTTGTGGAACTGAAATCTACTTTGCTACTAAGTATACCGTTTAGTCTACCCGTTTATAGCTGGCTTTAGCGAGATCAAGTTAAAGTTTAAACTATTATTTCATCAAGCAACATTATTAGGTAAGTATTTATAATAGATTATGAAATGCTCAAACCTCATTATTATAATGTAAATATAATTGTAAATGTATAAAACCTACCTTAACATATTTATTATGTACTTGCTTAACTAGAATAAACAATATCTCTTAAATGTTATCTAATAATATTGTATAATCTGTACATAATTATTATGCTTTAAGCAATTGTTGTAAAGATAAGTATATGTTTCTTTTAGTAGGTAAATGTCGTTACCTAAGAAACGCTGGCAAGTTTATTATGTATTAGGTATGTAAATAAATATATTTTTTATCTTTTATCTTATCATACCCACATCTCACAAAATCTAAATATAATTATCACTCAAAATAGTTAAAAATGTGCCTCTTAATTCAATTGATTTAACAACAACGTAGAAGTTTTTTTTTATTTCTTATGCAAGACATTAAAAAAATTGATTTTTAATAAATATCATTCTTTTCTTCACCATATCTGGCTGCATTCCAACATTTAAGCACTTTTTGAATCTGCACAACCTGCATGCCCTGGTTATCGTGTTAATCCAACACCTCTGGTTAGTACTTTTGCATTTGTATTTGCCTTCCTTTGCCATCGCCACCGTCCTCTTGAAGAACAACTTGCAAGATTCGCAGGTCCTTACGCCGTAGTGCAGACCAGACACCTTGTCTCCGCAGACGGGGCAAAGATCGTAAATAACTAGAAGGAAATGGAAAATAAATACCTTTTTGCGATATAAGTAATTTATTGTACTTAGCTTAACACAAAGATAATCATAAAATATAAGTCGACTAAATACCTACCACAGAAAGAGATAGGTAAGTACTTTGGTATACCTACTATGTAACGTACAGCGGCTATTACACTACACTACACGGTATTTAGGGCTAGTTTGGACCCTAATTCAGCCGGCAAGACAACTTGCCGTACGATATCATATCGCGCGATAAAAGCCGTTCATGCTAGGCCGGCAGAATACATTGCTTGTTTTGATTGCATCACTTGCTAAAAAGGAACTCAAAGAAAGCAATGTACCTATTCTGAATTAGGGGCCCTAATTAGCCCTGAATAACGTGTAGTGTAATACCCGCTTACGTAGGTACCTACTTAAAATAGTTTCGTTTTATACTGGCATACTCGACAGCATAGGTATTCAGAAAAAACACGCGATTTGTTCATTTAATTTACTAAGAAGAGGTAACGTTTTTGAAAGGATGATCCTCTATTTTCTGTCATACGAATTCAAGTAGCGACCTGAAAATTCTTCGCTTCTCGGCCGCACGCAGTCTTGAACACTTTAATTAATTTTTTTGACCGATTTTGAACCACTTTTCGCTCAAAGATATAAGGACTAAATAAGGATATTTCGTATATTTCAGTCTACGCGAATGAAGTGGTGGGTAGTAGCTAGGGTCACTTACATATCTGTGCAACTTATCGTTCACCTACTCAGTCAAAATAAAAGATTATTCTTATATTATGTACCTACGGTTTATTAAATTATAAACAAATCTTACTTACAATACGGCAGAAAGTAGCACGATTAGCATACGTATTTACGTATTATGTAAGTATGTGTAGTCGGTCGGCAAAAAGCATACTAAATATTGATTACTGAATTATTGACATTCAACCTTTGTTTAAGGGTACTAGTTTAACCGATCGACTAAAATACTTTTTTACCGACAAAAATACTAGGTGACCGACTTTAGTCGCCAATCTAACCTAACCTAAACGTTTTTTTTTTATTTTCACGCTACCAAACCTAGTATTTTAGTCGGTAAATTTAGTAATTTTTTGTCGGTTGGTTTATTAATAGTATATTATGATACAAGTGAGCTTAGGTTGCTCATTATACACGAGGCTGTGGGTTGCAGCCCGAGCCGCAGGCGAGGGCGTAAATCAGCCGAGTGTCTAGTGAGTAAGTTGCTCACGAGTTTCATACGCACTTTTTCAACACACTTGCGAGGAAAAACAAACATTTATTGCATACAATAACCTAATATTAGCTAAGGGAAAAAGCGCGCAAGTTTTTTTTTGGCACGCGCCAAATGTAAGGTGATTGATTACATACAGCCATACAGCCTACTTCAAAATAATTAAGTATAATAATAGTGATAAAATGCAAATGTTTTATAACAAATTATTGTGAATTATAAATAATTTGATAAAAATGTACTTAATTATGTTTTTTGTCTTAATTAGGGACACATTTATTTATTCTAAAAACGTAAATGGATTTTCAGCCGTATAAAACCTTTTTGTTGTTACAAAAAAAGAACTGTATCTATTACCCGCTGAAATTTAAAATGCTCTGTTGACTCGCATAATATGCGAGTTATATTATAACTTGCAGTTACGTACCAACTAAACTTTGTAGGGATACTGTATTACCCGGTTAAATTGAAAAGTCTCTGTTTACTCGCATATAATTTGCAGTTAGGTACTTACTTAACTTTGTAGGGATAATTCTATTACGCAACTAGTACTGTAATATTATTATGCACGCGTGTGTTATAGTTCGGTTTATGGCCCTAAGATCGATGTAATAAGGCTCACTTTATGAGCAAGTGTGTTGAAAATTCCTTTTTTAAACAATTGATATTAAATAAAACAACATAGCTAACAAGATATGTCAAGCTTTATTGTTAACTGTACTTTAACATTGTGTTGTCATCCAAACCAAACCTGTAGGTATGCAAAGTTTCAGGTCAATCAGACACTGTGAAGTACCTAGATCAAAGGCTTGCAAGATTTGATCCGAACGGACATACATACATACACTGCAAGTTAAAAAGTAATAAAAGCTTGTTAAAATACAAAATTACATTAAATTATAAGCATAGCAAATCAGGAACAATGATTGCATAAGTATACATTTCCTTCTAATACATTTCTTTTCATCGAGCCGTCCGTTGTCCTTAAGACAAAAGATTGTATAACGAGTTTTTCGTGCTTGGCTTGGGCAGGGGGGTGTCACTCCGCAGTTTAGGTACGTTCGGCCGGCGCGCCTGCCGGGCAGGCGAATGGCAGAAGGATGCCGCTCGGCTCGTACGCTCCACGTTCGCGCATAAAACGATCGATAATTTTTGTGATTTTTGTGCACCGAACAATGACTACTAAACGTTCTTATAATCCGTATATAAGATACTGTTGTGTTTACGGGTGTCTAAATAAAAGAAAGAACAAAAGAAACAACAAAACCGAACTCGCATGTCGCTCGCAACCCCAACCAGCTAGCGAGCTGTTTGAGGCATTCATAGAAATAGAAACGCTCGCGCGTAGCTATTGGGTACAGTTTTGCTTGCACACGCGAACTCTAGGTTATTATAACAGTAGGCAAGCGATGACAAAGCAACCGGAATTGGACTTTATTTCCACGCAGAAAGATTTATTTTTATTTGAATGAGCTTGCAGAGTGAGTCTTCTGTGCCTTAGCACTATTATTTATTCTGTGGCTTGGGTTACTTATATACTACTAGCGGCCGCCCGCGGTTTCACCCGCGTGTTTCCCGTACCCGTGGGAATATCAGGATAAAAAGTATCCTATGTGATAATCCAGCCTATAATTTATCTCTGTTGCAAATTTCATCCAGATCCGTAGTTTTTGCGTGAAAGAGTAACAAACATCCATGCATCCACCCATGTTCACAAACTTTCGCATTTATAATATTAGTAGCATAGATTAATAACTCTTCGCTTCGCTTACGCTCTAAGATTAGTAGGATATCATATTAAAACTAGCATAAGAGTTTGATTGGACTACATTTGGCAGCACATGTAGTCCAACCCTTAAAGTCTTTTAAAATCGTTATTTAATACAAAATTAAGTCGGACTAACATCGACTCTCCTATTTCCCCCCACCCGTTTATCCTGGCGGACCAGATTTGATTTCATGCCAGCTTTAAGGCACTTCTGGAACCGACAAAATTGACACACGTTTCTTCTGGTCTCTATAGTTATTTTACAAACGCGGTTTAAGTAGCATCTGAACACTAAAAACTTGTCGTCAGTAATCGAACGCTTGAAGAACAGCTTGCATGACTCCCAGCTCGGGATTCCATAGTGGCATCCGGTGATCTCGTCACCACAGATTGGGCATCCGGGTTCTGAAATGTAAAGTTTATTTTAAGTTAATTGATACATAATCTTGAGAATCTCTCGTTCTCGTAAGCCAGTTTCCATACTTTGATCAGATTTTTTGTGTATTCACTTTTAGTTCTGCAAATGATCGTAGCAGCGGTGCTCTGTTTTCTAGGATATGTACCTATTCTATATTTTTAAAGCAGTCTTGGGATTAAGTCGGACTTACATCGACTCGACTCTCTTCCCACCCGATTATCCTGGCGGACCAGATGTGCCTGCATACCAGCTTTAAGGCACTTCTGGAACCGACAAAATTGACATAGGTATCTTCTGGTCTTTAAAGTGATGTCACAAACTCGGCTTAAGTAGCATCTGAACGTTGAAAACTTGTTGGCAGTGTTCGAACGCTTGAAGAACATCCTGCATGATTCGCAGCTCGGGATTCCATAGTGGCATCCGGTGATCTCGTCACCACAGATTGGGCAGCCGGGTTCTGAAATGTAAAGTTTATATTAAGTTAATGGGGAGAAGCAGACAAAGTTTTTTGTAGATAGCGCTTGTGAGATTGGAGTCCACTTTCTACCTAATCTGTGGGATAATAATGTAAGTACTCTTTGGTCGATGCTTGGTTAAAAATTTCATCGATTTTGACAGCTGTTATGATTGGTTGTTATTGTGACGTTATGTCACAACAACAATCAATCAACAAAACAGCACTCCAATAATATCACCTACGCCCTCTGTCAAAAAGTTAGTTTTCCTCCCCATTGATACATGATCTTGAGAATCTCTCGTTCTCGTATGCCAGTTTCCATACTTTGATTAGATTTTTGGTGTATTGAGTTTTAGTTCTGTAAACGATCGTAGCAACAGTGCTGTTTTCTAGGATATATTGTATTTGTATGTTTTTTAAAGCGGTCTTGGGAATGCACTGGGTAAAACCTAGCAGATTCATGTAGGTACATGTCCCACCGATGATAGCAGTAGGTACAGAGCACGTACCTACCTACCTAGTAGTGAGAGGGTCGAGATTTGAACATTGGCTAAACCTAGGTATCAAATGCTCTATGTTGTAGGTATTGGTAAGCCCAAAATCTAAATAGGTACTTACATTATTGAAAGTTGATGATTCATATTTTGAAATACCTACATTTCCTGCGACTCACCATTAACTGTAGGTACCGTAATACATTTCATACGGTATTACAGAAAAAGTTTCTAAAAATTTAAAAATTGTATAAAATTTATTTTTTTCTATTTATTCGTAGCGTTATGGATACTAGACAACGGACAAACTTATCCTACTTACTCATTTTTATGTAAGATGTTTTACCTACTTATTCGTTTGACTTCATTTTACCACGTTCGTGATTGTAAGTAATGGTCAAGTTGTTGGATTGAGTTTTTATTGTGGCCAACTGGTCTTTTCAGCCTTATGATAATAATACAAATCAGATTATTGGAGATAAGTACCAGTAAAATAAACATAAATATTTTGTTAGTAAGTATTTTTATTTAAAAAAAAATCCACTACCTATGTAAGTTCTATCTTCAGTGAATACAACTGCATGTGACAATTATAGGTACAATATAATATTTGTGAATAACCACAACAAACAAGATATGCCTAGCTCACTGTAGCTATCATAAATTTAGTAGATTCAACTTAACTCCATTCCATCACGTACTCATTTTAAGACTTAAATTTACATAGTCGATGAATACGAAGTGTATTTGATAATAAGTTATTACAATCATGTTACACATAAATCATCATCATGTGTTTTTTACAGGTCGTTAGGTGTTCTACGAAATTCGCTTTGGGGCGGGAGTCTCCCAAAATACGCCACGGATCAATTAGTGGTCCCGAAAACCCACCACGAACCAATAGAAATATTTTCTTCTATTATCTTTTGAATAGATTTTATTAACTTCTCGAGTTTTGCCTATACGTTTCTTTTTCTTACACTTTCCTTTATTAAATTTTATTATAGTTAAAGTTGACGCAGAAGGTCGTACGTTAGAGCTTTCTGGTTCAACCGGGATGATACCTGTATCAGAGAACACATCATATGCGCCGACAGTTCCAATGTTTAACATTGTACCACTTAGCGGATCTGCAAAGCAAATTATTTCAATAATATATAGTCTTACGCCCAAAAAATGTAATACGTAACTGCCAAAAAATTACAACATCGATCTAATTATAGTACAATTATGCAACTACCACATGTTATTTAAAAAATCGTTGAGGAAGCAGGTATATAATTAAGCAACTATTATCATTAACGAATATGTTCGTGGGATTCATACCTACTTATTGTAATACCTAATACCTAGATGTAAAATATTCTTTAGTATATTTTATTACTAAAATAAATGTAATTTTAAGAAAATTAACGGGGAAAGAATAACAACTGATATCAATACCTGATATATTTGGTCTATAATAAATTTGTTAATTCTTCGAAAATAAAATTTTCTTCGTAAGTAATGCCGTGACTCATCTCTTGATTTTTTATGCAAATAATCACTTTTATCTTTTGCAGGAACTGGTAAATTTAATGTTTTAAACACAATTACCCATTGCTGTAGTAATACAAATAATTTTTCAACTACCTATCTTCAACAACAAGGGATGGATGTCATCCACTTGTCAAATTGAAAGCGATCGTGATAAATATTTCGTAGCAGAATTGGCCGCCTGTTTTCGTGTTGATCTAAGGCGACTGCTGTAGGCCTCTCTAATTCTCTAAAAAACGAAACTTCGTTTACTTCGTTATACCAGTCCCTCTCACTCTCCGGGCATGACAGAATCGAGTGAATGCGGCGGGGCTAACGTAAAAATAAAACGCTAAAACGAGCTGTTAAATTTAATGCGACCACGAGAAATAGTTATCCCTCGTGGTCCCATTAATGGGACAAAATCATGGGACCATGAGAAAACAGGGGCATTTAGCAGTAGCTTCATAGGTACTAATAGTGACATCGCTGAATCTTAAAGTAAATACAAAAAATTTTGACTGAATAAGACCAAACAAAACAGGAGCTCTACACTATATTGCAGTTTCCAGTAAAACAATACAAAAATATTTTGTAAATATCTATATTAAAACGATTTAGGTATAACATAACTAAGTTCGGTATTCAGTTGGAACAACAAAATTGGCATAAAAATAGACATTTTACATTGTATCATTTTTGTCCATAACTAGAAACCACACATACTCACCTACCTAAGGTAATGGAACCAGTCATGGACAGTATAAGATTGAATTTAGCATTCTTATGCTATATTGTAAATAATGTAACTGTTTATGAATGCAATCAGGGTTAAATATATTAAAAAACTAACGGAGTATCAGATTCTATAGTAAAACTATTAATAAGCTAGTGTACTAAAAATATATTTCAGAAAAATCGGAACCCTATCGTAACACCAGTGATGGACAGGCATGACCCAGTGCATAACACCCAGTCATTAAATATACTGTTAAATCACAAAATAAATAGTCATACAACATAACAACTACACCGGATTTTACATGAATTAATTGTTAAACTTACTCGCGCTACGATGCTTAGTATAATAGCCGATATTTTCTGGAATCGTCGGACGGAACCACGTATTTGCACTCAGTGTATCGATTATGGCCGACAGCTGTCAAAAAATAATTGATGGGGCACCGGATTGGATAACCACAATCAGAAAACGTTGCCACTAAAAAAAAATTGTCATGTTTTGTAGATTTAGCCGATTTAAATGTAACATGTCCATGACTGGTGCACTGTCCATGACTGGTTCCATTACCTTAGCTTGCTTGAGAAATTATAGATAGATAAGTACCTACTCAATTATAATAAAATGAGAATTGTTTTATTAATCTTGTGTTACACAGTATTCTTGGTGATTCAACTAAACTTCATTTCATCGTAAGTACTTATTATTCCTTCAAGCCCGGGAAAATGAGACATAATAGATTTTCAATTGCGTGGCCCCACTCGGCCGGGTCGGCGTCGAAACGTTAGACTTTATATAATATTATATTACTTATATATTTTACATGGTTTGCCGATGATGTAGTTCTTATGGCTGAGACCTTGGAAGACCTGAACACAATGCTCGAAGATCTCGGTAATGCTTCGCAAAGAGTGGGTCTTAAGATGAACATGGACAAGACGAAAATCATGTTCAATGCCCATGTTGCACCCGCTCCAGTTAATGTTGGGAACATTACACTCGAAGTTGTTGACCACTATGTTTACCTAGGACAGACGGTCCAGTTAGGTAAGTCCAACTTTGAGAAAGAGATCTCTCGTCGAATCCAGCTCGGATGGGCAGCGTTTGGGAAGCTCCGGCATATATTCGCGTCCGAAATACCTCAATGTCTCAAGACGAAAGTCTTTGACCAGTGTGTGTTGCCAGTAATGACCTATGGAAGTGAGACGTGGTCTTTTACTATGGGTCTCATAAGAAGGCTCAAAGTCACCCAGCGAGCAATGGAGAGAGCGATGCTTGGTATTTCCCTGCTCGATCGAATCAGAAATGATGAGATCCGCAGGAGAACTAAAACGACCGACATCGCTCGAAGGATTGCATCATTGAAGTGGCAGTGGGCGGGACACATAGCGCGGAGAACTGATGGCCGTTGGGGCGGAAAGGTTCTCGAATGGCGACCGCGTACCGGACGACGTTCCGTGGGCAGGCCCCCTACAAGGTGGACCGACGATCTGGTCAAGGTCGCGGGAAGCCGCTGGATGCGGGCAGCGCAGGACCGATCGTTGTGGAGATCCTTGGGGGAGGCCTATGCAGCAGTGGGCGTCGTTCGGCTGACATGATGATGATGATGATGATATTTTACATGGTCAATGAATGTCAGTCAACTTATTTGATATTACTTACTACGATCAATTCTCATGAAGTTTTTCTCATATCGTGTAGGATGGTAGGTAGGTACTACAATTTCCGCCACGGATCGATAGTGGCCCACAAAATCCATCATTTATTTTGAGAATTGATGCCGAAAATAAAATCTTTAAGAGCTATATATTATCTCATTAGGATGCCATTGCATTGACGCCGGCAGCGTCACCAATCAAAACGTAACATTTTATTGGCGACGACTGCGTCTCACGAACAAGAAAAATAGCCACAGAAGCTCTGCTGGCGCCACGGCTATGGCATCCATGTAGCTCTAGGATCGTGGTTGTGCTCCGTATTGCTAATGAGACATAAAAGATTTTCCATTGTTGTGGGGCATTCGTTATATTGTGAAAAACGAAATATATGTAGCTTACTTCCGCAAAAAACACAATATGCAAGATGCACCGCCCGCCCGCCCGCAAAAAATTGCACATGCACACCACGAAAACACCAGTGCACAATACCTGCATCTAGCAAGACAGCAATACACCTTGCACCGTCACCGATTAGACTACTCTACACGTGTTTCGCCCCAACCCGGGGCATCCTCAGGAGATAGTTCGTGCTAGTTCGTGCGAAAAACCAACACTAAATGAGCTCCGGCACCTACCAACACCGTATTTATCGCCTCATACTCCCCACTTTGCGTCTAGTGACTGACAGTGACAGTCACTAGACGCAAAGTGGGGAGTAAGAGTGTTTTTGCGGAAATAAGCTACATATATTTAGTTTTTCACAATGGTTAGGGACTTCCGCCAAGTGACGCCTGATTCAATGAAATTCATTCGTTATATATCTTATATATTTTAAATGGTCAAGGAATGTCAACTTATTTGATATTTTGTTAGGTACTACGATCAATTCTAGGTATATACTATATATATATATCACTGGGATGCCATTGCAGCGAGGCCGGCGGCAGCGTCACCAATAAAAACGTAACATTTTATTACAACATATTTAACCCTTCCTCACTTGGCGAGTGCTGCGTCTCACGGACAAGAAAAATAGCCACAGAAGCTCTGCTGGCGCCACGGCTATGGCATCCATGTATCTCTAAGGATCGTGGTTGTGCTCCGTATTGCTGTATTGTGTCTCTCCGTTGTACAATCGTATGACGGCCTTGCAACCGAAGTAGCTTCGTCTGCTACACTCCCATCGCTCCTTCATGTTCCGTGAGTAGTGCAAGGAAAACCTGTAACCACCTACCACCATCATTTTTCTCCTGTTGCGGGAGAGAGCGTAACTTACTGAAACAAACATTGATGTACTTATATTAAACTATTCAAGACATGACAATATGAAAATTGACCGTTTTATCTCATTCTCATAAAAGTGTTTGGAGAAATTAGAAGTAGGTACATATTTTCGATGTACTTATATTAAGTTACAAAAATTTTAAAGGCAGCACGACCAGTTTCACTCACAGGCGACACTTTCACTTGATGTTATCAGTCAAGGATTTGCTTCTAGGTATTAAGCTACTACATATAATCTATGTAGGTACTTACCTACTGTTTAATTTTAAGATGATGAGCGTTTATAAGTAGCTACAAAACTTTATCGAGATCTTTTCTTTCTATTGAACTAACAGAAAATAACGTAAACAACACTATTACTGCCAACTCGAACAAAAACCTTTCTTAACTGTCAAAAAGTTGGGATCGTTAATGTGACATAGTACCTATAGATTTCGAAAGCACTTGCTAAGCACGACAATAGTGCTTTTTAATAAAATGTATTTTATTAATCTAAAAGTAAAACACAGGTTATATTTAAGTTTTTATTATGCGCTATCATAAAATAAAACAGCATTTAAGAATTACAGATCTATAAGCAGCAATATCACCAACTACGCAATTTTTAATCAGATGTTTTTAAACATTAAGCTTTTGTTACGATACATTTTATATTCTGGCCTTTTCTAATTTCTTATAATGACCGATTAATTAATTTGCAATATACCACGTAATAATATTTTCAATTTGACCTTCTTAACTACACCTTTTTTTAAATTTTAAGTGCAACTAAATATTCAGTAATATTTAAATATATTTTTAACAAAAACATGTTTAGTACTTTGAGATCATTGTAAACATGGACAAGTGAAATAATGAGAAGACTAAATATCTAAAAAATATAAATAAATAACTTATTAATGTGTACACACAGGAAAAGATGATATGATTAACCCAGTCTCAAAATTATTATAAAAATCACAACCAAAATCTATTAGGAAAATAGTCATACATACATACATTATTTAATATTATAAGTACTTTCGCTCTACGAAATTTTCAAATACTTATGCCAATAAAAAAAACAGTTGTTTTTAATCTGTGTCCCGATTACCGATTACGCAGAGAGCTGCTGACTGTCCGCCGCGCCGACTGACTCTGAGCGGCGCGGCCGGCGTAGGTAGTGGGTATAGTGAGCGGCGAACTGTGTCGACATTCGCTACAACAGCCGCTTACAGAACCAGTCGGAAAGCGAAACGCCGGAAATCTGCTGGGCATAGGCCTCCCCCAAAGATCTCCACAGCGCAGCGATCGGTCCTGCGATGCCCGCATCCAGCGGTTTCCAGCGATCTTAACCAGATCGTCAGTCAACCTTGTTGGGAGCCTGCCCACCGAACGCGCGTCGTCCGGTACGCGGTCACCATTCAAGAACATTTCCGCCCTAACGGCCATCAGTTCTCCGTGTTATATGTCCCGCCCATTGCCCCTTCAGCCGAGCAATCCTACAAGCGATGTCACCTGCGGATCTCATCATTTCTGATTCGATCACGCCAGGAAATACAAAGCATCGCTCTCTCCATTGTTCCATGGGTGACCTTGAGTCTTTTTATGTGACCCATAGCTATGTGGACAATCCATTTAAAACACATAGGGCGGCGAACTAGAGGCAAACAATTAGCCGACACGGCCATCAGTTCATTAAATTTGTCGGACTTTTGACTGATCTAACTGAATTTCAATACATTTAAGAATACTATCTTTCTTTACGATTTAGATCTAAGGCATTAAATTCTGTGTCGGACTAGCAATTTATCCACGTAAAAACTTATAACCTTTCACAGTAAATATCATAACAAAAATACTACCACACCTAGGCACATTTACATTCTAGTACATTCTTTCTACATAGATATTCCTCTAATAATACTTTTCAACGTATCCACCAACTTCAGTAATTTGACAAAGACCTAGGTGGTACTGGTAGCTACGTCACGGCCACATCACTTGCCTTTAAGTTGTGTCGACCTAAGTATAGTCCCACATACATATCTGACCCGGTGACAGTTATGGCGGCGTAGCCACACCCAATAAAAAATTTGCTGTTAAAATGAAATGTTGGTTTTCAGCAGTAGATGATACCTACTTACATTTACAAGTAAAAAAACCTGTACAAAAACCGCAAACGGGTCCAGATAAATTTGTGAGACTGTACGTGGAAGTCTGTGTTCGCTACGACTAAATACCGCGCAACATTAACAATAGCTTCTAAAATGCAGCAACTCTATCGCACCTGATGACCTGTGGCCCGATTCTGCTAACGTTAAGTCATAATCGTGTCTCAATTTTGTTTCAATTGTTGTGTTTTTTACACACTAGTTACAAGAAATGTAAACTTTTTTCACAATATTACTGATGGTCACACCACACACTACATTCACATCACATCATACTGTCATAATTCTTGTAACTAGTGTGTAAAAAAGCACAACAATTGAAACACGATTGAGACACGATTACGACTTAACGTTAGCAGAATCGGGCCACTGCTAAATTGCTTGACACATGGCTCGGAGTGTCTCGGCGCCTCTAAGGGTGGCTGTGAGGAAGAGGAGAATGCGATCTTTTAGAAAGGCACACCCAGATGTCCCTCGCCGGACCCAGCCCTCCCGCCAAGCCTAATATGCTTCGCGTCAGGGCTGGACAGTTCTAACCCCTGACCCACCCCCTAGCGAGCCAAAAGCTCAGGAGGGGGCCGGACAGGGCGAGGGGGCGCTCTTCAGCTCCCCATAGGACTACCCACTCGCAGTGGGGCCAGTGGGCAGGCCAGATGGGGCGAACGGGGAATGCACCACTACCAACTAAACTCCTCTAGTGCGAGTATGCCTGCTTTGGCATAGCTAATTTACCGCAATTGATATGTGTGCGGTATATAGTCCAAGCTTATAAGGAGGGAGACCAGACATAAATGTCCCCTTCGAGGCATAGTCAAGAAATATTATGTCCTCATCGTATTTCATACAATTATACCAAACAAACTAACTAAAAGGATACCTATTATTATTGACTATTGCTATAGGTATTTCCTTGCACGAGACCAGCTCTTGCACACAAAACCACAAAGCATTAAAAGATACCTTGATAAAGACCATAATAAGTTATAATAATCTAATTTAGAAATTAAACAGCCCTTTACATGACTTAGCTAAGATCTGCTCAGAGAGAGACAGATCATACCACGGTTTCCCTCTATTAATGAGCAACTCTGAGGCATCATGGTTATGAGATCCTTTCACTTCAATGATATGTCGGCCTGACGTCTTCACGACTGCCTTGCAGCATTTATAGGAGTGCGTGGAACAGGTCCACCTGGTGACGCCATTTCTTACGGAGTGCTTACAGTATGTATACTTGTTGTATATTATGAGAGGTTTCCCTCTCATTGACTGGATGAAGAATGCTTCGGCTCCTGGGAACAAAACATTATTTTAGATTAAAAAAAATATACTTACACTAACTTCGAGATATATTGAAATTAAATGCGATTGTGCATGCGATGGCGATTGTGCATAATGAGCCCTAGCAGCTTTGTCTATCGGAACAGCAAATCAAAAACATTTCGATACTGATAGAACTGGAGGGTCTACTCCGAAACAGTTTTAGATTTAACGTTTCGACTGCAAGCTATGTGTACCTTTCCGTCCAATGCATTGCTTTCTGCATTGGCGTCCCAAATTATGTTTAAGTTACGGTACTTACGTAAGTGAAACTGAAGATAAGAAAGTAGGTAGGTACGTACTAAGTTTTGAAGCTGACAAAAATATCCACACAATTCGTGCAATATTTCGTAAAGGTAAATTACGTATTATAATAAGTCATGCACGACCTTATTTAGAAAGCACTTAAGTAGGTAATGCAATTGTTATTAAGTATTACATATAATGTAGTATTAACTTATTTAAATAACTCTATTTCTTAAAATATAACTTTAATTAAGAATAAGTATTTTATTATTCGCTCGTACATTAACAGGCACCATCAAGTGCAATAATAAACACATAAATATTTTTAAAATTTTATTTGTTTAAAAGTATAAAAGTAGAGTGCCTTAGAACACAAGCTTTAATACTGTTAATAAAATGAGATATTACAAGTATTTTTGTACCTACTACTTACTTATTATTAAATTATACACTACATGAAGGCAAACTTAATAGCGATCATAATAATTTAACTAAGTAAAGTTAACAGCATATTAACTTGTTCATCTATACCTACATATAAAAGCGAAAGGTTACCGACTCACTCATTATGTTATCTCAAAAACTACTTGAACAATGAAGATGAAATTTGGCAGAAAAGTAGATTATGATTAAGAGACGTCTACTAAGAAAGGATTTTGGGGAACTTCCTCATTTCTAGACTATAGAAGTATAAAAATTGTTATGTGGGGATACTGGTCAGGATTAAAAGGATCTGCGTAGGCGAAATTAGAAAGTTATTTTTAAATTTTAAACAGTGTAATCTATTTGAGAGTGATATTTTTCGAAGCAGCGAATATTGCACAGTGGAATATTACACTGTGGGCAGTAAAACGAAGTTTCCTTCCTTCCACGTTTGCCCGTCTCTTTTTTAATAGTATCCGCGCAAACCTTGCAGTTCCGTTTGACATGAGTTTTGGTCGCTGTCGGTGGAATTCGTCTGGGGAAGTGTCTACCCTGCAACCTGGTAGGATTTCCAGTGGAATGGGGTACACGAGATGGTCCAGCAGTTCGATCAGCTTCTGCTGTGGACACCACCTCCTCCAGGAGAGCTTCGCCGCAGGTGTCTCTATTTAATAGCAACTCCGAGGTTTCATGGATATGCGAACCTTTTACTTCAATGATATGTCGGCCTGACGTCTTCACAATTGCCCTGCAACATTTATAGGAGTGCGTGGAACAGGTCCACCTGGTGACACCATTTCTTACGGAGTGCTTACAGTATGTATACTTGTTGTATATTACGAGAGGTTTCCCTCTTATTGACTGGATGAAGACAGCTTCGGCGCCTGGGAACAAAACATTATGTTAGATAAAGAAACATACAAAAACTTCGAGATATTTTGTTTGGTTTCATCGGAATGTAGTTTTTAACAGCAAAACAAAAAAAAACATATTAACGGTGTCTTATAGAAAATCTATACTGATAGAACCTGAGAGTCTACTCTGAAACTTCGTTATAAAAGGGTCGGGGCTAACGAATTTGCGTTTTCGGATTTTGCGTTTCAGAGTACCTACGAACATCCCTGGCTCGTGCTCATCGTGCTAAATAGTATTGAAAATGAAGTAGTTACCTATTAGTATAAATCGAGTAAATCGACCCATCTAGTAGTTGTAATTGAGAGTCGGGTCGATTTTTTCTTATAAGTACCTACTTCATTTTATATTCAAGTATGAAAAGATTGATGGATGTGAATGAAGCGAAAGAAGTGTGCAAGGATCGTAGCAGGTGGCGATCCATAGTATCTGTCTACCCCCGTGAGAAATAGGCGTGAGTATTTATGTAAGTATGTATGTATGTATCTACTTCATTTTCAATACTGGAAATTGCATTGTGAACGCATAAAAGTAAAAATAACATGCTAAAGACTTAAAGCTAATAATTGTGAACTACCATTCCGTCCAATCCATTGCTATCTCTGCATTGGCGTTTCAAATTGTATTAAAGAAGCGGTACTTACCTACGTCATTGAAACTGAACATAGGAAAGTATACTAAAATCAGTTTAGAAGCACACAAAACTGTATGAATAAGTGCAATCTTTGTTAAACGTAGGTAAATACTTACTTTTATTATAAACAAGGTTTCAACATACCTTCTTACCTACACTACTTATTTCTTAAAAAAAACTTTTATTGATATCTAATATTTTTCTCGCTGATATAATATTTACATCATCAAGTGCTGCGACATTATTGTAATAATAAAACCATACACATATTTATATTTATTATTTTATTTGTTTAAAAGGTATAAATAAATATAGAGAGCATTGGAACACAAGCGTTAATACTGTAAATAAAAGGAGATATTACAAGTATTTTTGTTTTGTACTACTTATCATTACTAAAAATAGGAAGGCAAGACTCAATAGAGATCACAATAATTTAACTAAGTACAGTTAAAAGCGAAACAACTTGCCATTAAATTATAAAATTAAAATTTCACATATTTATTCTTTTGGTAGGTTTCTCAGCTTTCAACCTTTGTAAAGTATCACAAAATAGCACCTACGTTTAAAACGATAATATTATGTTCATATAAGGTATTTGTTGCATTTCTTTATTTGATACAACCTACTCTTAGAGTGAAAACAGCGCGATATTACTAATTATTTACATTTCAATGTAAGATTTTATCATTTTCTTAAAAGTAAAGTATTATTTATTACATTAAAATAATATGACACGTTTATGAGGAATGCTTGCTAAGGAGTATAATTGTAACATAGCATATACCTATTTTACTAAATTAATTACCTACTAATCAATTTAATTTAATCATCTACATCTACATAGCCAGAGCGACCCCATTATTCATCCTTGTTGCAAGCAACACTTGCCATATTTTACTTCTTTTATATATATTGGTAATATGTACTTCATCCTTTATTTATATTTTATTTCGGTATTTTATTATAATGCATTGTTTGAATTAGTCAACAACTAACCAAGCCTGTCGAGTACTCACAAGAGGTTAGAAGAAGCATGACACGCATTTTGTACTGAATGATGCGAAGAATCGAAAATAAGCTAGGTAGTTGTGCCATAAGTAGGTACTTGAAGAAAATCAAATTTTGACATGCTTTTTGAAACGCGTAAAAGTTCGAGATAATAAATTTTCGGTCATCCGTCCCGTGACCAACCAGTGTGAAAGTTGCCAAACCTCATCTCTAAATAATGGTAATTAATTAACCCTTTACATTCAAACAATTCTAGTACTCAATTCATTATCTTTGAACAGTCAACAACACACCAAGCGTAACAATTCCGCAAACAGTTCTTATTGCGTAGGCACGCTATTAAAACCAACTGTCATACAAAGAACTCCGTCGGCGGGTGTTGTCGTCGTTTTTGGCGTAGATCACGTGGCTATGGTCGGTGAAGGCAGTGGCCGGGCACCCGTGGTCGGTGTGGGTGTAGCAGGCCCAATGGCACCGGGGACCCTGGGTCAGCCGCCGGGTGGACGTGAAGTCTCGGAGTTGTACGGTTTGACATGCCTTTTGAAGCGCGTCAAAGTTCGAGATAATAAATTTTCGGTCACCCATCCCGTGACCGACCAGTGCGAAAGTTGCTAAACCTCATCTCATAATAATGGTAATTACTTAACCCTTTACATTCAAACAATTCTAGTAATTCATTATGTTTGAACAGTCAACAACACACCAAGCGTAACAATTTCGCAAAAAGTTCTAATTGCGTACGCTATTAAAACCAAATGTCATACAAAGAACTCGGTCGGCGGGTGGTTGTGGTCGTTCTTGGCATAGATCACGTGGTTATGGTCGGTGAAGGCAGTGGCCGGGCACCCGTGGTCGGTGTGGGTGTAGCAGGCCCAATGGCACCGGGGGCCCTGGGTCAGCCGCCGGGTGAACGTGAAGTCACCGAGTTTCAGAAGCCTCTCGCCGTTCCGTGAGAGCATGAACTTTACTGAAATGGAAGAGAGTGTAAGAAAGTTATTTATGGGTGAATTATAATAGAAAAAACGAATTCTCTACTTGTGAGATTAGTTGTTTTTTCTATTATAAAAGTTATAGTAGTTAAAATCTTGAGTGTGCGTTTGACAAAGCCGGGCTGCCAACAAATACCTACAGCCTACTAAGGTTCGGTTGCTCGAAGCTTGGTTACGTTAACTATAGGGTTAAATTATGGTTAAAGTAAAATTAACCGGCGGTCAAATTTAAAAAGCGTTGTTGAAGCAGAGCGGTTACTTTAACGAGCAGTCAAATTACAGATTTAACGGCGGTCAAAATAACCGACAGGGTGGGGGTGGTTTAAATTTTGACATTAGTAATTAAGGCAAGGTTAATAAAATAGTACAGACAACACTTTTAACCCTAAGGTCCGGTTGCTCGAAGCTTGGTTACGTTAAGTATAGGGTTAAATTATGGTTAAAGTAAAATTAACCGGCGGTCAAATTTAAAAAGCGTTGTTGAAGCAGCGGTTACTTTAACGAGCAGTCAAATTACAGATTTAACGGCGGTCAAAATAACCGACAGGGTGGGGGTGGTTTAAATTTTGACATTAGTAATTAAGGGAAGGTTAATAAAATAGTACAGACAACACTTTTAACCCTATAAATAACGTATTTTTCTTTTACCGATGTCAAAATTGACATCAGTAAAATTTTAACTTTTGTCAATTTTGACAAAAGTTAAATGTACGAGCAACCGGACCTAAGATACGCATTTATTTATATAGGTACTTACTTACTCATTTATTGCGATCAATGTTACAAATGGCAATAACTGAAAAGCCTATACACCCCAACTAATTTATTTATATTATTAAATTGAATTACATAAAAAAAATAAAAAGAATTCTTTGAGCAAGATAGGTAGGTAATCGTGCTCAAAGGTCAAATTTTAAGCTCTACTATGACATAAGAGAGTATGTGACGGGTCGGGCCGGGCGTGTACTGAATACATAGGCAATAGACACAACAATTTTTAGAAGCGGCAAAAAATGAAAACAAATTTTTGGAAAAATTTAACCCTTATCAAAAATGTGCGGAATCGATTCTACTCTCGATTCTGAATAAACTATTTTCTCAGTTTTGGTTTAAGTATTAACAGGTTGTATACTTATTTTAATTTTTAGTTTTTGCATTCACAATGCAATTTTTATTACTGAAAAATGGAAAATGAAGTATTTAGAAAAAATCGACCCGTCTCACAACTGTCCCATCGGAGCTGGTTGTGAGACGGGTCGATTTTTTCTAAATAGGTACTTACTTCATTTTCCATTTTTCAGGTTGTATACTATACCTATTATAATTAACCGCCTTTGTGGTCTAGTGGTTCACACCACCAGCTACAGACCCAGAGGTCCCGGGTTCGATTCCCAGCGGGGGTAAGTAGGTACATATTGTATTCGGTTTGGTTGGTGGTAGGACTTGTTCTAAGTCCGCCAGGCTGGCTTTTCTTACCATCTTATCTAAGTCTGACGCCTTAACAATAATGTTTTCAGCATCATTGTGTTCCGGCAGTTACAAATAAGATAGCTACAATTCCTTAGTGATTGAGGATTCCGGGAGTAGTGCGCTTCCATCTTCAGCCTTATCACCACATAACATCACAACATAACAAAGTTATTTCAAAAACCGCAAATGTAACTTTGTCAATCATACAAACACCACGAAAAACAAGTTATTTTTTGCTGGCGAGAAATGGTAGTGGTATTTTGGATAGGTGTATGTAATCGGTACGTTAAGTTAATAAGTATACCTAATACGGAACGGAACCCTTCATGGGCGAGTTTGACTCGCACTTGGCCGATTTTTTACTGCAAAAGAAAGTCATATTGCTGAACTGCTTACTCCGAACACCCACGTTTTATACCTTTAAGGCGAGGATTCCCGAAAACAGGGTACTTATTTTAAATTATGGATTACTCGCAAACCACAAGTACTAAAAATTTTGAGAAAATATTTATGTTATTTTACAGTCTTTATATAGTGCTTCCGGCCGTTATATTTTACTGTAAGTATCAAATAAAATTCCAAACATCGATCTAATAATAATTCAAATATTATATTACTTGCAGTATACTTGGTTCAATTTTAAGTGATTTTCTATTGGGTATTTGACTGTTGTTGAAATGTAGATATTTAATAATGACATTCAGAAATATCACATTATTAAATAACAAATGTGAAATAAGAAATTCAATCTGTATACAACTGTAACAAGCAAATTATGAGCTACTTAATTGTGACTCTAGCTATCTCTTTCTAAAACGAAATTTTCTATGACGAGAGTATGGCGCTATAGAAATGTGACGTCACGTTTCTATAGCGCTCTCCTTGTCTTATTAGAAAGTTTGATGCTCTATATCGCTGAAAATATGCAAGATATTTGAAAATAAATACCTATGTTGTGTTGCTACTAATTAAATGAACATTTTAAATCAATAAAAAAAAATCAGTCAAATACCCAATTCGCGGGGCGCTCGCGAGTTCACTGCCGGCTGCCGCTGGGTCCGCGCGAAGTGTATCGAGCGCGGCCGAGCAAGCGTTAGCGTTAGCGTGCCTATTTCGATCGGGAATCCTCGCCTTAAAGAGTAACTAAAACGTGCATGATGCATTTAAGCAAGCGATTTATATAATACTAGCCTTCCGCCCGCGGCTTCGCCCGCGTGTACTACACGACGTTATCCCGCGGGAAGGTGATATTTTTCAGGAATAAAAAGTAGCCTATGTCCTTTCTGAGGCTCTAGACTATCTCTGTACCAAAATTCATTTAAATCGGTTCAGTAGTTTAGGCGTGATTGTGTAACACACAGACAGACATTTTCGCATTTATAATATACTAGCTTTCCGCCCGCGGCTTCGCCCGCGTGGACTACACGACGTTATCCCGCGGGAATGTGATAATTTTCCGGGATAAAAAGTAGCCTATGTTCCTCTCCAGGCTACAAAGTATCTGTGTTCCCAATTTCAGCCAAATCCGTTCAGCCGTTTTGGCGTGATTGAGTAACAAACATCCAAACATCCAAACATCCAAACATCCAAACATCCAAACATCTAAACTTTCACATTTATAATATTAGTAGGAAGTAAGGATTGTTCCTAATTAGGAATCGAAGCAAAATGCCCTACATAGTATACAATTTAAGAACTAGAATAAAAAGTGTTAAATGAGTATTAAATATTTATTTAATTTATCTATCTACCTTTATTTACCTACAACAAAACATGAATACAGTACAGTTCATTATTTAGTTAAAAATAATTACTAATATTTTAATAAAACAAAACAATTATTAATTTTCTGAACATAAGAACTAAATTAATTGATTTTACAGCTGGACTTTCACCTGTGTTGTACCAAATGTCATGTCGACTCAATGTATTCCTTAATCTTATTTGTGTTGTGCATGCGCCGGCCTTGCCGGACCCAAGACCGGTTGTAGGCAGGCTGGTGAATATGTTGCAAAAAAAGATGCGCTGTGTGTGTGCGCCTGTGTGCGTACGAAGCTAATCTGATAACCATTCAGCCATTAGTACTTAGTTTGTTTTGTTTATTTATAATTTAATGCAGTTGCGCTGCGCTAAATTTTAATTAATGTTAAGTTTTGTTTTGTAATCTCATTTTAAGTGAACATTTTATGTTTTTATGAGAATAAATGTCTTTAAACCCAAATCACATGAACATTTTTAGTAATATAATAAACTAGCTTTCCGCCTGCGGCTTCGCCCGCGTGGACTACAAGACGTTATCACGCGGGAATGTGGCATCTTTCCATGGTAAAAAGTAGCCTATGTTCCTCTCCAGGCTCCAAAGTATCTGTGTTCCAAATTTTAGCCAAATCCGTTCAGCCGTTTTGGCGTGATTGAGTAACAAACATCTAAACTTTCACTAACATACTTACTCTCTTAGCACATGAATAGCAAGCATGACATAGTCGTGCTTTACTATTTCTGATGGTGGTTGTACAAACCAATTTTCGGCTATCAGCTGTTTAAATCTTAAATCCATGATAAAACAGTAAAAAAGAAAAAATGCAATAACCTAAATTTTCTTAAATTACACTTACAAAAAATATTGTAATGTAGCTTTCTAAATGCAGGTCGCTTGTTGATTCAACCATATTTATTCTTACAAAACTCACAACAGCTGAGATACAACTTAATAACTTCTTTAGATACATTACAATATTTAGTTTTAATTTCTGAATCCATCACATCCTTATCAGCATGTTTAAACAATATGTGCATAGTGTGCAACACTCCAAATAATTCATCGGTAGCGACATAAAATTTCACACTTAAACTAGTATCGTCTTTTGGTTTCACCAGCTTCTTTTTTCCACTGCTTTCTAAAATGTTATAATTAGCCAACATTTTGTAATCGTCGAAATCTTTATTGTTTTTGTTTTTTATAATACTTATTTCCATAATAAACTCTTCGTACCGAGATCTACTCATAAAGTAAACACTGTTACTCTTCTTGCGGCTTAACAATTTTTCTAATTTAATATTGAATTCTTCTTTCAGTGGTGCAATAACATTCTTGGAAAATGCTTTCAGTCCTGTAAAATATTATTACATTTACAAATAAATACATATGACTCAAACAAGAATATACCTTTATGAAAATTAAGTATCGGAAAAAAACGACCCGTCTCACAACTAGCTTTGCTGGGAAATACTTCTAATACTTCATTTTCAAAAATAAAAATTGTATTGTGAATGCAAAAAGTTAAAGTAAGTAATAAGAATACCTTCACCTATTAAAATACACTAAGTAATCAATAATTACATGTTGTAGTATCCATTCGTTTCAGCAGGCAAATATGAGGTCAATAGTATTTTAGATGGTAATATAGAAATAATACACAAGAACGTTTTATGAGTATTTATTATGAACATCACAATATTAAACTATTACACTGACTCATTTAATATACATTCTTCAATTAATCCTTTAAATTGATTTAAAAAAAATTAAGTTGAAATATCATTATGCTAATGATTTAATGATCTATCAGAGGCCTTACTGCAAACTGTCAAACAATGATATAGTAATATTGTTAGTGAGATGGCGTATATGCAGTATGGCAGTAAGGCCCAGAAGTAATGTAAAAATGCAGAAATTGAAAACAAATGTAAGTATGCATCTTAAATAATAATTTGAATATGTCTAAATGTTTCTATTTGGATTCTACCATAACTTATGATAAGAAAGCTGCAACATTGAGCTGATTCAATATGTATTACTTAACTATTATAAATTTATATTTATGCATTCAGTATGGTTATAATCAATGACTTATAAAAGTTGTTTCTTTTTGTGTCCCCGCTAAAGTTACACATATATCTGCCATAAAAAAGAGATCAAATCCAACAAACAATTTTTTCACTTTACTTAACACTTTCCCTTACAAACCTGGCTGAGGCAATAGAGCAACTTTGTATGGGAAAGCCAAACTAAACACTCGTTTTCTTACATACATCCCTTGGACTTTTTGAATTCATTTTAATAGAACAGAATATTTATATTTAGATTTATGGGATATCCAAAGTACAATGTACATATCTTTAAAATTATAATTAAAGATTTACAATCCTTACTCACTAACGGCCAGAATTAATAACCTATCTACAGATAGGGATAGGTGCGATCCAGATTAGTTGCTATGCAACGCTTGATATTAACATAGAATTACGACAGTTGCCAGAGTGTTGCTAGGTGTTGCCTAGCTAACCTGGATCGCACCTATCCCTATCTGTGTGGATAGGTTATTAATTCTGGCCGTAAATAAACTTTACTTACTGTTTATACTATAAATTAAAGATTGTCATTCAATTATTGTTAGGTACTATTACTGAATATTCAGTAGTACTTTCTTATTCAATTGGATATTGAACATTGTAACTAATGGTAGTACTTTTTATTTTTGTATTTGACGAAGGCATCAAATTATACAATCTGGCACACTTAGAACTTAGACAATTATAGAGAATAGGTTAGGTTAGGGTTTATTTATTTCAAGAAGCACAATTTTTCCAATCTATTAAAATCTTAATGTTATGCCCAAAGTTTTTACCGTTTGTCTTATTAGGAAACACTTACCAGAAGCGTGACATATCGGCCAAAATGTTATCTCTCTAGGCTGAAAACACAATCACTTGCACTAGTTTTTGTATGAGCTTATTGGGTCATCATCACTGCGTTACACTCTCACTTATAGGTTATCTTTGATACAAAAGGGAAGATTAACACAACACAGTTTGTTTATTTGTATGATAATCAACAAAATTATTGTATCTAAAACACATTACGGAAATACAGTACAAAAAACAATCTAAATTCATTTCTGTGTACATAAACATGACATGACACGAAACGTCAGATTCACTATGGATGGACTGTCATGTCATGATGTGTCAACAGCTGCTTTTTTTTAAACGTTTACCTATTCTGGGTAGGCAAAGGGATCAATGCTCATACAGCCTAGTCATCAATTTTAAACTATGTCTTCAGTAATTTTTTTCTTTCGTATTTTTTTTCTTAAGAGTTAGTTATGTTTTCATTATTGCCGCACTCAGAGACGTCAGTTAAATTTAATTGGCATTAAATTATCATTCCTACTTTATTCACTAATGGACATAAAAAAGAAAGTTAATTGACGTCTCTGAGTGCGTGACAGATCTTTAAGTAAGTTCCAAAGAAACTCGATAGATTATAGATTATAACTAGAGTGCTCGTCAGATAAGTCTGCGCGCGGTAAAAATCGAATACTAATCTTTTCTATAACATTAGAACAAAAAAATACACTGTAACTAGCGCCAAAAACGCGCCAGTCACGCGCAGAGTTATCTGGCACACACTCTAGATAGATTTTATTTGCAGTCAACGATAAGACGAGCAATGACGATGAGTCAATGACAGGCCGCATCTTTTCCACGGATATTTTCACGCTTTATTAAACAATTTGGTGATTGGTTGTGTTATTTTAATAATATTTTAATAAATTTATATCAGTGGGTAGTTTCCGTGACCACGGCCCCAGCCACCGCAGCGATCGCATACTGTAATTTGTCTTTGTCTATTCTGTAGCGAGTAACAGAGACTGCATACTTTTCGCTGTCGGGAGCGTTTCCGACGGTTTGTGAATCAGGGGACTGGAAAGATGCCCAAAACTAAAAATCCTTTTAAATAACACAACACAACCAATCACCAAAATGTGTTAAATAAAGCGTGAAAATATCAGTGGAAAAGTTGTTTTATTTAAATGAACAGGGTGCATACCATCAACTCTTATTGCGGTTTTGTTCAGGACTTAAACTGATCTGGGGGGCTACCGCGTAACTTTATGGGTATGAACTTCATACGTTTTAGGGATTTTTTTTAGTTTTATAAAGAAAATAGCCGCTATCGGTTCCTTGTTTTGTGACGTCGGGTATAACGATAACTAGCTAGCAACGTTCAACAGAACAAAGCAGCAAAAATCTATCAAGATAAGAAATTCAAATGACAGCTGAAGCCCATACCCATATCAATATTTCTTAGCCGGTAGCCCCCCTGCTTCGCTTATTCGTACCACGACAGCTTAATATCAATGACAGCGATTCAGTGATCATTCAATGACATTTCACAGCCGCTAAGCTGTCACATACTCTTATTTGACTTATGATACGGCCAAGCTAACATGACACCTGCAGGTTATACCCGTCCCCGTCACTCTCCGGGCATGACAGAATCTAGTGAAAGAGACGGGTACGAGAAATAAGGACACAAATCGTTCGGTCATTCCATGGCCCGCTATTATTTCTCGGCTGCTAAGTGCAACGAGTGAGATAGAAGATGGCTCTGGTCATTCTATGGCCCGCTATCATTTCTCGGCTGCTTGCGCTCCTACGCAACAAGTGAGATAGAAGATGGCTTTGGGGCCCGATTCTCAGGCATTCGAACTTTTTCAGTGTGGTAATTCGTATGTCGAACATTTTGTTTGTGGTTTCTATTGAAAAGTTAGAACGTTTCAAACAAACTAAGCTGTGCACATGTCAACAAATTCATTTTGACAGCTAAGTTCGTATACGAACATCCAAGGAATTTATAAGTACTACGTACAACAGGAAGGTGCACTCCGTATTTTTGTGTATTTAAAAATACACTTTAATTTTAAGAGATAAGGTTTATATTTCAATACAAAATGTCAACGGTCCAGCTGAGACCGCAAGAACGAGGTGAGGGTGTCCCTTTCTCTAAAATTGCCAGCACTCTTAAATAACAGGTTTAGTAGATTTATGGTTCACAACTTTCGTTATAAAAATTAAATTTCGTAAAATTTCCGCTTCGTATTACTTTTAGTCAATATAAACATCGCATATTAATTTAGGTATTACCGTATTAAGCATAAAAATGTATTAGGTCGTATAAGTTTTTTATGGCTTATCCTAGAAAAGAATGTGAATGATAGATTTCAGAATGTTTAAGTGGCAACCAGGGCCGGATTTAAGATCTTTGGACCCCTAGGCTCAGTCTGTGGTGCGGGCCCCCCGTCTATACAATTAACAACATTTCATTTTTTGCAAGGCAGTAAAATTCGACTAATTAAACATGAAAAACATTTTTTTAGATTTTTTAGTCGCCTATTTATAAAAATATTTAAAAAAATGTGTAAAATTATCAATGTCAGGCCTACCTAGCGTGTATGCATTTGCCTGGAATCAATCTATAAGAAGAAAAAAAAATATGTAAAAATTGCTGTCTTTAAAAGTGATGCATGCTTAACTCATTTATCGACTTATTATCGATTATGTTCAATGACAAATGAGGAAGCTTAGTATAATTTAAATTGGTAGTAATACTGTAATGTCTTTATTTTAATTTTTAGTTTTTTGCATTTACAATGCAATTTTTATTATAGAAAAATGGAAAATGAAGTATTTAGAAAAAAAATCGACCCGTCTCACAACCAGTCCGATGGGACTCGAACCCACGACCTTTCGCTTTCCGGGCGACTGCTCTAACCACTGAGCTACGGAGTCGTTTGTTTTATTATTTCACAAACGAAGATTTTAAAAAGTACTTACACAGCACCTTGTTTAAAGTATTGAGCAAGTTACAAGCTTACAAGTAATGAAAAGTATAGCATTATTAATACTACATGTTGTATATCACATTTGAGATGAAATTAATCAAGTGTAGCGTTGTTTGCATCTGACTAAATTAAAATAAATAATCCCTTTAAACAAAAATGCTATTGAAAAATGGAAAATGAAGTATTTAGAAAAAATCTACCCGTTCTTAAAAACCCGTAATACTTCATTTTGCATTTTTCAGTAAAAAAATTGCATTGTGAATGCAAAAAACTAAAAATTAAAATAAAAATGCTATTATTATCGACACAAAATACTAGCTTACGTGCTACATCTCTACGTAAAACATCATGTCATGGATATTTTTTTTATTGAAGGTAAGAAAAAGGCAGGATTGAGGCTAAGGAATCGCTTATATTACGCCTAAAAAAAAAATGATATTGTACTTACGTCCTTCTAGAATATACTATTTTAAATTAATTATTATCTCAAAAAACGATAAACTTTTATTATATCCATAAAAACAAATACCCTTAAAATTTTGAAATGTTGTCAATTGGGCGAGAAATCATATAAAAAAAAACACAAATAAATATACAGTCGAATCGAGTACAGTTCTTTTTTTTGGAAGTCGGTAAAAAAACTTAGAAGATTAGTAGATTATTTATTACAAAATATAATGATATTGGGATTATCATATAACTAGTAAATACCTAATTTCTATGAATCGATTTTCGTCTACATTTCATTTGAATGAAGTCGCTGGTCTTCCGTCATGGACGTCCGAAGGCAATTTTTTATCAATTTGTGTTTAGAGAATGATGTTTCTGCTTAACTGTTCGTGATCATGAGAGATAGGTACCATCCCTAGTTAATATTATAAATGCGCAAATGTATATAATATTATGTTTGTTTGTTTGTCTGTCTGTCTGCCTGTATGTATGTTCCGTTTTCACGTCAAAACGGCTGAAACGCTTTTGATGAAATTTGGAATGTAGATAGTTTGAGACCCTAGAAAGGACAAAGGCTACTTTTTACCGCGAGAATAAGGCTCATTGCCATGGGAGAATAACTTTTAGCGCGGACAAAGCTGTGGAATGGGATTGGTATTTAAGGTGATAGTTTGAGGTCCTGGGAAGGATTATAATTTAGAATGGAAACAGCTTGAGGCCCTGGGAAGGACATACTTACCTTTCACCGCGGGAAAAAATCTCATTCCCATGGGAAAATACTTAAAGCGCGGGCAGAAATTGGTATTTAAGTAAATAGTTTGAGACCCTGCGAAGGATTATACCTAATAGGCAACTTTTACTTTTTACAACAGGAAAGTATCATATTCCCTCGGGAAAATCAGTAAGTAATAAATATTCAATTTTATATTACAATAGCAATCTTTATTCACATGATGTGCAATTCATAACAACGCGTATCCAAGCAACTGTCAGTATATGTCACGTCTCCCCCGCGAATTCCTCGACCAGGGGAGCCGGGAGGAGCTGATCCAGGTGGCGGATCCAAGTTCGGCCGTCGTCAGTCCGGAGTTGATAATGTAGGCGGCCAAGCCGCTGGGTGATTACACCGAACTGCCATTTGGGTCCTGAGGTCGTGTAGTCCCGGGCCTGGACTCGATCGCCCTGAGCGCACTCTCGCACGTTCGACTCGTTCGTGCTCCGTCTGTGGCCAGATCTCTCCCCCTCCGTTTCTTGCCTTACCATGGAGTGTAACCTGGTTCTAATTTCTCTGGCAAACATCATGGTGTACGGAGACAAGCCCGATGGTCCTGGTGAACTGCGCAGGCGAGACTTCACTTTTAACAGGTGCTCTGTTAGACCACCCCTTTCTTCTTCAAGTTTATGTAATGTGCGCTTCACCGTCTGCACTGTTCTTTCCGCTTGACCATTTGTCGCGGGGTGGTATGGGGCTATCGTTCGATGAGTTATTTGATTTTCTGCTAAAAAGGTTTTAAATTCCTGTGATATAAATTGGCGTCCATTGTCTGAAACGATTGTATAATGTATTCCGAAGGTAGTAAATAGGTTTTTAAGTTTTTGTATACAAAATAAACTGGTTGTCGTTTTAGTGGGAATAATTTCTACCCATTTCGAAAAAGCGTCCACTACGACTAGGAGTTGATAGCCCGATATTGGGCCTGCAAAGTCAATGTGAATCCTTTGCCATGGGCCCGTTGGTTCTTCCCAGTGATGTAATGGGGCTTTGGCAGGTTCATTTTGTTCTAGGCGGCAGATACGACAAGATTTTACTTTTTCTTCAATGTCTTTATCGATGTTTTTCCAATAGACAAAACTACGAGCTAGGAGCTTCATTTTCAGGATACCCAGGTGTCCGGAGTGGAGTTCTTCTATTATAAAAGATCGTAATTTCTTTGGAATCATGACTCGAGTGTCTTTAAAAATACAGTTGTCTTGTAAGGTAAGTTCGTTATCTTTGTATCCTGTGGTTTGTAACGATCGGCCCGTAACCAGGGCTTGGAGTAACGGTTGTAATTCCAGATCATCTCTTGTGTATTTAGCTATCGTTTCCGGTGTTATCTCTAAAATGTTAATTTGACTTAGCTGAAATAAGTGGTGCTGGTCAATTTTGTTCTCTTTCATTTTTTCAACTGGAAATCTCGATAAGTAGTCTGCGTTTGAGTGGTTAGAGCTACTTCGGTATTCTATATCATAATCAAATCCAGATAGAAAGTGGGCGTAATGGAACAGTCTCATTGTACTAAGAGCAGGTAAGGTTTTATTCGGGTGAAAAATTGAAGTTAGAGGCTTATGGTCTGTGATCAAGGTGAACTTCCTGCCGTAACAAAAATGGAAAAATTTCTTAATGCCCCAGAAAATCGCTGTAGCTTCTTTATCGATTTGGCTGTAGTTTTTTTCACTATCCGATAAGGTTCTTGAAGCAAATGCAATTGGGCGTTCGGAGCCATCCGGGAGCTTATGGGATAGTACTGCTCCAAGTCCCGTGGGGGACGCGTCTGTAGCTAAAATCAAGGGTTTCTTTGGGTCAAAGTGAATTAAGATTTTGTCACCCATAATTTCTTGTTTAATCTTTTGGAAGCTCTCTTCGCATCTTGGGGTCCAAGTGAATTTTACTTTTTTCTTCAGCAAATTGTTTAGGGGATTCGTAATAGTCGCTAAGTTAGGAATGAACTTATTGTAGTAATTAGCCATGCCGAGGAATGTACGTAGTTGGTCGACGTTAGTTGGGCGTTCTGTATTCGAAATGGCCGTAATTTTTTCTTTATTTTTATGTAATCCATCTTTGTCAATTGTATGACCGAGGTAATTGATGCTGCGTTTGAAAAAGTGACATTTATCTTTATTTACCCTGAGGTTGTTTTCTTTGAGCTTTTGTAAAACTTGTTTTAATCTCAATAGTAACTGGTCTTCTGTAGTTCCTTGGATTATAATATCGTCGAAGAAACATTTGACTCCCTCTATATCTTGTAGTAGCTGGTCCATGAATTTTTGCCAAAGGCTCGGCGCTACCTTAACTCCAAACATCAGCCGGTTTACTTTGTAGGTCCCGCGGTGCGTACTCAGTGTCTGCAGGAAAGCGCTTTCATCGTCCATTTCCATATTAAGGTAGGCCTGCGTAATGTCTAATGTGCAGAACAATTGTGCGCCACTCATTTCTGCTAGGATGTCTTCTATTATTGGTATCGGGTACTGTTCGTCTTTGATCGATTTGTTTAAGGTGACTTTGTAGTCTGCGCAGAGTCGAATACTACCATTAGGTTTTACAATTGGAACCACCGGTGTACCCCAGTCGGAGTGGTTTATTTTCGTGATCACACCTTCTTCCACTAGGCGGTCTATTTCATCGTCCACTTTTGGTTTCAGTGCATATGGTATTCTACGGGGTTTTATGAAAATAGGTTGTGCATTTTCCTTTAATGTTAGGTGTCCTCGAAAGTTAGGAATTTTCCCTAATTTCGGTGAAAATACTGTGGTCTCGTATTCTTTGAGTAAATCATCCAGTTTTGTAACTTGCTTAGTTGCTGAGAGCAATCGTATGTCCGCTAGATGTATTTTTAATTCTTTCATCCAACTCCTTCCAAATATTGGGTCAACTTCTTTATTTATAATGTACAGCTTGCCAAAAAGGTTTTGGTTCTTGTAAGTGTAATTAACGTAAACGACGCCAATGGGCTTGAAGACTTCTCCTGTGTATGTCTTTAGTTTCATATCGGTCTTGAATATTTTCTTTTGTAGGTTTAGTTTATTGTAGTCACTGAGTGAGATAGTTGATAGTGAAGCTCCTGTGTCAAATTCCATGTGAACCTTTTTATTCTCAATAATAACGGTAATCATATATTTATCACTCATCTCGCTCTTTACCAAGTTGATTTCGGCTGCCCCCAGGTCCGAAACAACGCTACTGGTTGAGTCGTGTAATTGGTTTGTTTTGGGGTTTCGTTGTAGGCAGACTCGAGCTAGGTGTCCCTCTTTGTGGCATTTATGACATTTCAAGTTTGAAGCACCGCATTCATTTGCTCTGTGGTCTTCTTTCCCGCATCTAAAACATTTTCCTCTCAAGTCTCGAATCGTGAGTGGTGGCCTGAAGGATTTTTCTTTACGCGTGGGTTGAGGTGGTGTGGAGTCGCACGATACTTTGAATGCGCCCTGCTGTGTCAGCGTGTGATTCATTTTAGACATTGTAATATTTTCTGTTTTTCCCATTTCTATTGCCGTTGCCATCTGTATCAATTCGGGAAAGGGGCTAGTCTCCTTTTCTTGTAATAATTTGGTTCGTATTTCACCATCGGATAGCCCTCGTATAAATTGTAACGATAGAAAGTTGTCTAAAATAGATTTCTTGCAGTGTTGACATTTAAATTCACATTTTGAGGATATTTTTTTTAGTTCTGAGGAGAAAATTGCAACTGTTTCGTCTGCTGATTGTAGCCGAGAGATGAATGTATGCCGCGCAGCCCAGATGCTTGGTTTTGGGTCAATGAAGTCATCTAACATTGTTGTAAGTTCTTCAAAACTTTTGTTCAGTGGTTCTTCAGGAGAGCATAGATCGTATAGCTTTTCGTGTAGATTTGGAGGTATTGTAGATAGAAATATGTATACTTTCATTTTTAGGTCAGTGACGTTGTTCATTAACATGTATACTGTCATACGTTTCGTAAAATTTTTAAAACTTTCATTTTCTTGGAACGGGATTAGACTGAGTTTCGGGCCATGATTGCCTTGCGGTTTAGATATTATAGGAACACTTACAGTTGGTGGTTGATTAGATGTAGATGTTCGTTCTTGGTTGTAAATTGTCAGCATTTTAGTTCGTAGCTTAGTGTACATTTCCTCTGTTTCAAACCTGTATTGTGTCTCCGATTCTAATTTGTCATCTTCCGTTTCTTCTTCTATTTGAGTTTGTAAGTTTTTCAACGTATCGTATGTATTTTGTAAAGATGTCAATCGGGTTTCAATTTCTTCTTGCGTATGTAATGTTTCTTCGTTGAATAAGGTTTGTGTTTTTGTAATAAGGGCGCGTAGGGTCCCTCGCGTGCGACGACACTTCTTTATATCAAATGGCATCGTCGCCAATAATAAATATTCAATTTTATATTACAATAGCAATCTTTATTCACATGATGTGCAATTCATAACAACGCGTATCCAAGCAACTGTCAGTATATGTCAGTAAGTATTATTTGTTTGTCCGTCTTTTACGTCAATTCAATGTGATTTTTAGTACGAAGGTAGATTGGGAGCTGGAGAGGGACATAGACTATTGTTTATCCCGGAAAAATATCACATTCCCTCAGGATAACGTCGTGTAGTACACGCAGGCGAAGCCGCTCTTTTTAATACAACTTCCATTTGGAAGCAATCTTTAACATGATATTAAAACAAAAGTTTGTGCATCCATCTTTCTTTGCTCATAACTTTATTATTTTTTTCGTAGTCTGATTCAAACTGGATTAAAGGGCTTAAATTCAGCATCTAATTAAGCATACATTGCTTTCTTTGAGCTCATTTGTAGCAAGTGATGCAATCAAAATAAGCAATGTATGCTTAATTAGATGCTGAATTTAGCAAAGTGTAATAAGCCCATAAAAACTTTTGAACTGTATATAACCTCGTTGCCTAAACTGTCGTCTTCATAAATCTCTCTGTAGTAATTTTCTTCTGTCTGTCAGACACACGCTCTGTGACGAATTTATTGAGGAACCCAAAACGTTTACCCAAAATTACGCTGTACTGTATTGCAATGTGATTCTTAATCGATTAGGTTAAAAGGCGAAAGAAGCATGTTTTTAGTTGACTTGTCTTTACTGCCAAGACAGTGCCAATGCCGTATATTTAAAACTATAAATTGTTTTTTTTTTATTTGGATATGTGGCGCGGGCCCCCTTGTGGTGCGGGCCCCTAGGCTGCAGCCTATGTAGCCTGTGCTTAAATCCGGCCCTGGTGGCAACAGTACAAGCCTAATGACGTTTTCCGTCTTCGTTGTGTCAAGTTCGCAATTCGCTCGTCGCCGCCCGCCGCCCATCGCGCATGTTCGTGGCCGCCGTAATGGAATGGAGTGAGATAAACTGACCTCGTTCTTACTATCTCATTAGGACAGTTTTTAGCAGCAGTGCACCTTCCTGTTGTATTATAAATTCCTTGCGAACATCTATTGGTTTCTACCACTCGTAGCGTTCGACTGGTTTTCGATCGAACTTTTTCGATTGTGAAATTCTGACAATACACAAAATGTGTTATCTTCGTAAAATATTTGAATTTCGAGCTATAAAAGTGAACTTTTTTCGATTGCCTGAGAATCGGCCCCTTGGTCATTCACATTTAGCAATTCATTTGCGATCCAGTTTTTAGAAGGTCATAGTACGAAAGAAAGCAATTCATTTTAGGAACCTATTCTGCATGGCGCTATTTTTGAATCGCTGTCTTAAAGTTGATGGTAGGTACCTACGCACCCAGTTCGCGCAGAAATCTAATGTTGCGTACAGACCAGCCCAACGAACGCCAACGAACGACATCAGGCGTTGCCCGCTGCACGTTTCTGGCCTTCGAAGATCAATCACTGGGAGTGATTCCAGTTCACATTCGGATTTTCAGATCATCTGATTGAAACAGAGGGGAAAACAAAACCCCTTGGCTGGCGATCGTTGGCCTTCGATGGTCCGGTGTGTACGAAGCATAAGACATTCTAATAATGGGCCATGTTGGGTGAATAAAGACATTCACGATTTGTGTAGAGGGCCTGATTGTCTGTGATCGACCATCATCGCCGGTATTCGTGAGCAATCGGTAAGTTGTCGGTATATCAAAGGGATAATGGCCCATGATTGCTTGCGCGTCCACACAATCGCCGATTATGGCCGATCATAGTTTATAATAATAGTTATAATCATAGTTATCACAATTCTTTTTTCGCGCACATCAAGTAAATGATTATATAAGCCGAGTAAAAATATTGCCGCAGCCGCGATCACTTCGGATATCCATCTTCGATACGTCTCATTATTATTATTATTATTCCCTTTATTACATTTTAAATACTTACAAAATTATATTTCTAAACATTAAATTTTTACAATGTATAACACTAAAAAATATAACATTTAAAAATACAAAAATGCAGTTCCCCAACGGCAGCAAGATCAAGGTCCCGGCTACCGATGGTTAAGGATCCAGAGACAGGAACCTTCTCACTATACGGGCCGTGTCCAGAAATACTGCCTTCTGCATCTGACTCCCGATCCATCCACCTAACGCAAGCCTCTTAAGGTGTTTATCGAGGCTCTTGGCTATCAGACCATGGGCAGATATGACTATCGGAACAATAATTGCTGAATCAATGTCCCACATGTCAACAATCTCGTGAGCTAAATCAAGATATTTGTTTTCTTTATCTTTTTCAGCTTTCACAAGGTTGTCGCCATGGGGAACAGTGACATCAACAATTATCGCGCGGCGTTCGTGTCGATCTACCAATACAATATCAGGCTTATTAGCTACAATAGTCCTGTCTGTAATGATAGATCGATCCCAATACAATGTGGCATGGCTATTTTCAAGGACCTGTTCTGGTGCATACCTGTAGTACGGCACCTCGGATGCCACAAGACTATGTTTCAGAGCAAGTTGTTGGTGTATTATCCTGGCCACTTGCGAGACGAGAACAACCGGAGATTATATGCCTAAGGAATTCACCCGGACGATGACACGCTCGGCAAATATCCACTGTGCCATCCCTTAGGATATACTTTCGGTAGTTATTCGTCATCACAACCTCATCCATAATTGCACAGACAAAACCTTCGGTTTCACCAAAAAGATCACCGAAACGGAGCCAGGATACTGAGGCTAATAAATCTACGTCGGGCCCATGGAGAGCCCGGTAGAATCTGCCATGTAACTCCTTGCTTTGCCACACAGTGCTGCGGTCGGAAGTACTAAGTACTACAGGTTTGCGCCAGTTTTCTTTTGCTAAAAATAGAGGAGTCAGTCCATTGTCAACAGCATTTATTATTATTATTATTATTTATTATTAAAGGTTTACTTAACTAGCTAACAGATTGCTCCAAGGCGCTAGCAAGTCAATTACATATAAAGAAATAAATTGAAATTACACAGTGCATTTAAAAGGTATTAGGATATTAAATATTAATTGTATAATACAGTACATGCTAATGTCAAATTAAATTTCTCATCACTCATCATTACCTACAGTAGACAGTCAGTTAATGAATGTACACGAATGTGTGGAGAGCTGCCCGATCATGGCGGCCAATAGGGACGATCATTTGATGAACCATCATGGACCATCATGGCCCATTGTGAAGAGGAGCCTTAGATGTGCTTATTTGAATAGACTGGCTAAAAACAAGAAATGTCCCAGCCTTTCAAAGGTCCCACGCGTACATACTTGTTAAAAAAAACAAATGTCGCGCGATTTTGCTTGACATCTCATGCCATCTGTCACTTAAGTAGTTATCTCGTGCGTGATTTAAGCTTGCATTATTTTCGTTTTTTTGCCAATATACCTACTGAATATACTGAAATAAATCATTGAGTTATACGCATATTTGAACAAAAAATTTTTGAATTCAAAACTAAAGATCAATTTTCTCACAAAATGCAAATACCTACATATTGACATTTCTTGTTTTTCCCGCGTGGGTACCTACATATTTACAAATCGAGGGTTCTGTCTTAAGTTTTTTAGATTGGTCGGGAGAAAAATATGTAGGTACACACGGCGGCACGTTAGACTATACATGTTGACCTTGAGACCGCCTTTATGCCCTACGTAATAAAAGCTGTTAAAGCAGTTCAAATGTTTAACTTGATGTGCTGTCAAGTGTACCATAAACTAAAAAACTATATAAACAGAGACCATTTAGAAAATGAATCCTACGAAACAGGCGGCCAGATTGAAAATGAATGAGATTTATTAAGTTTAAAAAG
The DNA here is from genome assembly GCA_949710035.1 of Crambus lathoniellus. Lineage (NCBI taxonomy): Eukaryota > Metazoa > Arthropoda > Insecta > Lepidoptera > Crambidae > Crambus > Crambus lathoniellus. The sequence goes on along the minus strand of OX453307.1, from coordinate 6,490,414 downwards.
AAAAGGAATACTTATATTTAGTCAGAAGCTGTTACAATTAGGTAAGTATATATTTTATTTCCTATACTTACTTACCTACGGACTTCGATCAACAATAACCCTACAGAGTTGTAAAATTGAAAAATGACATTAGCAAATTATTTAAGTAAGTATTTACTTACCTAAGTTGGTCATCTTCCATCACAAAAATAGTTTAAGTAGGTATTAAAATCTAGTATTTACAATATTTAATATTAAGTACCTACTTCACTACATAGTATAAAACAAAGTCGCTTTCTCTGTCCCTATGTCCCTTTGTATGCTTAAATCTTTAAAACTACGCAACGGATTTTGATGCGTTTTTTTTTAATAGATAGAGTGATTCAAGAGGAAGGTTTATATGTACTTTTTATCCCGATATTCCCACGGGAACGGGAACCACGCGGATGAAACCGCGGGCGGCCGCTAGTACCTTATAAATATAAGACTATACCCACCCACATTAGATGTAAGTGTGGAAATACAATATATATTATAGGTACAAATACACAGCAAACATACAAAACTAGGGTAGGTAAATTTTAAGAAGAACGGGCGTCGCCGTGCGTCGTTAGCTTTAGGATGTAAATGTAATTAGAAACATGCCACATTTACAAAAAATACATATCTAGGTACCTAAGTATATTCAATATCATTTATTCAGTCTGCCGTGCTACACGTGTGTGTGTATTAGAGATGTAACGAATATTCGCATTCGCATTCGCATAAAACGATGCGAATGTTTAGCGAATGTTCAGGTCGCTACTTGTCTTAGTAGGCGGGGACATCCCGGGCGACACGTGCCGCGTTCGACCAATAAGATGCGTTTTTCACTCGCCGCTTTCGGTATTTAAGTACTTCACATTGTTTATAGCAGTTGTCATTATTAATTACTAATTGCTGCATCGCCTGCATCTATAACCTAAGCTATTTACGACTTTTATTTGATTTTGAGGTGTTTTTACTGATTTTGTTATGCCATCAGATAAAAAAGTGAAATATGGCGATATTTTACGAAAACTTTATTCACGAATTGGAAGTGAGAACTTGGCGTTGCGTACTTTTTTGAAAAGTGTTCATTTTAAAACGTACCCGTTGCTAGTTGAAGCAGAAACAGGTTCAAATTTAAAACTATCCCAGCTGCCGGAGACTCCATTAAAAACGATAAAAAAAAAACAATTATCTGTCGAGGAATCTCTAATAAAGATGAAACAATGGGATGTCAAGCATCCGTTGTCCCAACAAATCGACTACCGAAAATGTAAATTTATTTTTTAAATATCTCTTCCAAACATTCGCATTCGCGAATGTTAAAAATATCACATTCGTGACATCCCTAGTGTGTATGTCAAAAAAAAACTACGCCAGGTTCACAAACCCAACGGCGGGAGACCCTGTAACGAGAAGAACCTGCAAGAAACTCATCAAGGGTTTTTTTTACATACAGAATCAAAAAAAAAGTCAAATTGATAAGTAACCTTAACACACGAGTCAGGTCACTTTGCACTTTTGCAGCGTTGTTATTCATAGTAAAGACAATATTAAATTATTACAAAATTGATAGCGCTATCAGTCGATAGTTAAAAATGGGTAGGTAAGTACCACGTCATTGTAAGTAAGTACCTATATAAAAATTATAAATGGTATCTATGCTTTAAAACAGTTTTCAAAGCAAAGTGCAACTTTGCACTGTTCGCATTTATTTGCGGTTCTTTTTTTCTTCCCGTGCTCTATACGACACCACACGCACACTGTGTGTCTGGATTCGGACTTTGTTATAAAGTGGTTTCCTGCTAAAACTGGACGCTCCTTTGATCGACGGTGCTGCTGTTGCTCAATGCGAGTGGTCCGAATTTGCACTGTACGGGACCACGGAGGGCGAGATACGCACAAGAGAGCTTCAGCCAAATTATTTCTAAAACTCCTGTGTTGAATATTAAACTTACTTTTATAAATAACGTAACTGTTGAATATTGACACATTCAGGAGTCTAAAAATAGTAGATTGTACAACAAGTGCATAAAACGTACCATTCTACCCGAGACGTATATATCCACAATTCGAGGGTAAAATGGGTTTTATGTACAAGTTATACACTCTGCTTTTCAATTAGAGTGTGAGGAGAATAATTAACAATATTGCAAAAAAGAAAAAATTAAGACTTCGCCATATTGGCGGGAAGACTTTCTTTTTCTTTTTTTTTATACGTGGCATATTGGCAGCACAGTGACTTTAGCATAGATCGTAGTCCATAATGCTCTTGAAATACTTATTTCTTAAAAAACTCATTAATTTTGCCTAGTTTTATTAATTTCGTAATTTAAAATGGATTATGTAGGTACAAAATTGAAGAAACAGAATGAAATACCTAATAAGTTTATATATCGAAGTTTAATTGCGTGTGTGGCTGTTTACCTGACGCCCTTTGTCTTAAAGTCTGAGACTTAGACGAAGATTTTACTTTATGCACTAGAGCATAAAAAGCGATTTTATGCAGCCTATACCCAACATAAACACGAACTTTACGAGCATGAGAATTGAAAATATTTTTTGGTTGGTCCAATCTTGGTTTCGGTTCCGCTCCATGGGATATGCCGACAAGAGCTGATCTTTCTTGTCAACACTTCCGATGAGCAAATTATAATCCAAAACCGCTTGGGGCATGTACTTAATCTTGCCGTATTCCTCCTGCAGCGCCACCACCACTTTGTGGAATGTTGATAACATGCAAACTAAATCGGAATCTCGCCAAAAAGAATCGTTAGGTCAGCAGTGTTGCTAAAGGCAATTTCACCGATGCGCAATTCTTCTTTGGTGAGAGACTTTTTTGATTCGGGTACCGACTCACGATTGACACGAAGGGTTCTTAACACATCAGTTTTTTGGTGTTTTAGGCAACGCGCTAGTAATGGCGAATTATAGTTATTATCCACTACTAGCGTGTGGCCTAAATTGAAAAGTGGCCTTGCTAAGTCGTAGACTACTTTTGCTGTCGCGCCGCTGCTGTCTGGCTGTGGATCCGTTTGTGTATCCGTATTGTCTTGTATGTCTGGTTTTATATGTGTATCGTCCTGACTGTCTATTTGTGTGTCTGTCTGTGTGTCTGTCTGTTGGCTCCTTGCTGCACCGCCATAGACAAAAAAATCCAAAGGTAGCCTGTAGCCGAGTCGCACAGCTCAAAAGATTTTATGCCGACTTTAGCAGCTTTATTGCTAATCTTTTGAGCAAATGCTAGTTGGTCCTCCCATAGTAGAAGGCTATCATCTATCGCGATAGGCATGTAAAGTGACTTAAATTTAGCAGTCAGTCTGCCAACGAGAGGCTGTATTTTGTAGAGCCAATTCGGGCATTGCAAGAGTCCCTGATACCTTAAAATAATCCTTTTGGACCCCCGTCCAGTTTAGCCCACCTCCCCAGGTGGGCTAAACTATGAAACTGATAAATGCATAGGAAACGTAGCATTTCAAGTCTGTCTGTCGGTGTCCAAGTCCTGAGTCGGGAGTTTTGTTGCAGGGGACCCTTTGCGGCAATAGTTGCAGCTGCATACTTGTTGGTCTGACCAACAATAAAATCAACCAAAGGAGCATCCCAGATTTTAAGAAATACATCCAAAGGGCTCGTCGAATCCGACAGCGGAAAAGTAGGCCCGGCATTGCCCGTAAATGATTCCCTGGACCCTTTAAAAACCCGAGAATCACTCAGCCACTCAAAATGTAATAAGTACGGTGACGTGACTATGCTCCGCATCGCCATGTCATCCCTTAAGTCGGCCCTGCGGAGCCTTTCCACTTCAGCTGCGCTACAATTATCAGGCAGAACTGCTGGGGCCAGGGACGCCATATCTTCGTCACCGCTTCCATCTGGGACCTCATCGTCCGACGAATCTTCTGGTTCTTCAAACAAAAAGTTAACCTTTTATTTTATCGAAATAATAATTTACAGATGTGGTTTTGAGTGGCTATAAAGAAAATGCATTAACCTGATAGTACTCCAGGTACAATATTGATTGATAACGGGAAATACTGGCTGCCTAGTCTCGTGCGCATCTGTTGTGGCTCCAGGTAACTCATGCGTGGTAGGTTCTAGGTAATAACAATAAAAATAAAACGATCATTTCCATAACAAAGTGTTAAGTGTTAAGTAATAGCAAATTCAGGTTAACACAAAAACTAAACAAAAAAATTTTTCTTTAATTAAGCAAAGAAACTTGCCAATATAAAACGAAGCTCGCGGCACACGTGCCGCATCGCATGTTGCACAATAATAAATTCAAAATACATACTTACAATTTTTTTTATTGTATAAGTAGCCGAATATATATTTATAGGTATTCATACCAAATTACAGCTTTATAGTACTAAGAATATATGAGCTAGGCTGGGGACAGACAGACGGACAGACGGACATGGCGGGACTATAAGGGTTCCTTTTTGACTACGGAACCCTAAAAATTAAAAAAATAAGAAAATTGTTATAAACAATAGGTACAGAGCAGTTACAAGTACGAAATAAACACAAGAGTAGTTTTTTGTAAAAACTTCGTTTTTATGACTAGCTTTTTTGTTGACTGTACTTTAATATTGTATTGTCATCCAAACCAAACCTGTATGCAAAGTTTCAGCTCCATCAGACACTGGGAAGTGGGTCAAATTAAGCTTGCAAGATTTGTCCCCCACTAACTAACAAACTAACTAACATGGCAAGTTAATAAAAAGGTTGTAAAAAAGACAAGAGAGTTATTTAATAATAAAAACACCGTCATTTCCCTACTGCACTTTTATACTCAATCAATTACTCCTAACCACCTATTTACCCGTCTGCGGCGAAGCCAAAAAAGGGTTATGTATTTGACCTGTAGGTATGTATGTGGGTGTGTCTGTTTCTATGTTCCCTCGTAACTACTAAACGGATGAACCGATTTTGATAAATGATACGTCGTCAGAGTCGTCTTAACGGCCCGAGTGACAATGGGACATCAAAAATAACAAAAAAGCAAAATGGCGGCTTTTAGGCGATATATTCTGTGCATTGTAAAAAAAAATATTTTTTAATCCCGTCGTGGGGTATCAAAATGAAGAGGGTACAAAGACGATCACAAAAATATAAATAATTGATATGTTTTGAACTTATTTCGACTGCTAAAAGCTAATATATTTATAATTAGGGCGAATGAGGCGCGAAAAATAATCAACACGACGTAAATTCATCGCAAGAAATAGAATAAGTTTCGATTCGTTAAGTTTTGTTCAAAATATTTGTTGGATTAATAATAATAATATGCTCCTTAGTATTCTAATTTCATTAATAAAGCGATTGATGTCGCTGATAATCCGTAATTTGTACGCTGATTTGTATTTTCCGAACTATAACGCCAAAATGAATAAATCTTGATTTTATATGCAAATCTTTGTTTATAATATTTCGATATAAGTACATATTACATTTTCTTACTAAATATTTTGATTCTACAAATATTTTCCAAAACAAATAATGATATCGATGACTGTCCACTATTTATACACGTGTATTTGTAATTTTCTGTACGATGAAGTAACAAATAAATAAATAATTGGATATGATTCTTTATGTAAAGTTCTATTTAATAAATTTGATGTATGGATAACAATTTTATTTTTCATTCAATATTTTGATGGCATTAATATTTCCCAAAGCCAACAATAGATGTCACTGCTATGCTATCTATACTACCTAATCTTATAAAGAGAAAAGATTTTTATGTACCTACCTATGTAATGAATAATGAATTAAGTAACTCAAAAACTACCTACTGGAAAGATTTCAAAAATTCTTTCTTTTTTGAGTTTGTTTGTCTGATCATGACACTTGTCAGATCCTATCTTTTCAAAGTATCTGCAACAAGCCTAGACCACGATTTTGGTACAAACGTACTAGAGATCTGTCTAATGAGAACATGGAGAAATTCAGGGAATGTATAGCTAGCTTATCATGGAAAGACGTATTAGACGACGATGATTTTAATTCCGCATTCACGAAGTTTCATGACGATATTTGTCTCTTTTTCAGTCTTTGTTTTCCCGAAAAACGCGTGAGAATTAATTCCTATCATCAAAGGCCCAGATGGATAAACGCAGGGTTTAAAGGTATCATCTAGAGTCAAACGAAGGTTAAGAATATCTTTTTACAAAAATAGAAACGAAAAAAATAAAATGGTTTTTAAGAAATATAGTAAGATTTTACGCAAGTGTATCATAAAATCACAAAAGATACATAATGCAAACACTGTAAAAAAAGCACAGAACAAGTGTAAAGCATCGTGGAATGTTATCAAGGACAAGACAGATCAAGTAAGAAAAGTTGACTCGGAAATAAACTCCATAAATATAGATAAAAAGACGATCATAGATCCAAATGAAATTGCCATTTCATTTAACAGTCACTTTATAAGTAAAACACAAAATTTAAATTCACATCATAGTTCAATGTTAAGTAATATTAATAATGTAAATTCTTCTATATTTCTGAAACCATGCACTGAAGGGGAAATAATAAAAATTATAAAATCTCTCAAAAACACCAGTTCAGTTGGCTACGATAATTTACCAACAAACCTATATAAGTATTGCGCTGAATACTTAGCACCAGTCATTGCTCATTTAATTAATTTATCAATCGCTCAGGGTACTTTCCCTCAACAACTTAAGCAGACGATAGTCAAACCTTTGTTCAAAAAGGGCTGTAAACAAAATATAAATAATTATAGACCTATAGCTCTTGTGCCGGTGCTTTCCAAAATATTTGAAAAGGTCTATAAAGCTAGATTGATTGAGTATTTAGAAAAATATAAAATTTTAACCATTGAACAAAATGGTTTTCGTAGTGGCAAATCTACCAGTCTTGCTGCCTATAAATTAATTTGCAGTACCACACAGTATATAGATAAAAAAATTCCTGTAACAGTAATATACTTCGACATGAGTAGGGCTTTTGATCTTGTTAATCACAAAATCTTACTTGCAAAATGTGAAAGGTACGGTATCAGAGGTCCAGCTCTTGATTGGATTAGAAGTTATCTCAGTGATCGCACACAATGTGTACAAATAAATAAAATTAACGATAATAATGAGAGTGTTGACTATCGGTCCTCATTTCAGCTTAACAACACTGGGGTTCCACAGGGCAGCATTCTTGGCCCAATTTTATTTTTATTATACATAAATGACTTGCCAACTGTAACTATATTTCAAACCGTACTATATGCAGATGATATTTCACTAATTATACCCTATATTGACAAAGAAATAACATATGAACAAGTCATAAATAAAACTATCGAAGACATCGAAAACTGGTTACGGGCAAATAATCTTAATATAAATGCTGTCAAAACTAATTATATACAGTTTACTAATTATAAAACAAATAAGTATAAACTTAGTTTACGGTGTAAAGGGGAAACTCTCATCGAGGCTAATGAAACCAAATTCTTAGGCATTGTGGTGGACAATCATTGTAACTGGAAAAGTCATGTGTCTGATGTTTGCAACAGGTTGAGTCGATTTGTGTACGCTCTTTACCGTCTTAGACTTAATGCTGACGAAACAACAGCACTGCTTGCCTATCATGGCTATGTAGTATCTGTACTGAGATATGCAATAATCTTATGGGGAAATTCGACAGACGTGAAGAAAGCTTTTATCGTTCAAAAAAAATGTATACGAGCCATAGCTGGTCTCGGTCCTCTTGAAAGTTGTAGGGATGTTTTCAAGAAATATAACCTGTTAACTTTAACATCCCTGTACGTTTATGAAATAGGAAAATTTATACGACATAATTTTGAAATGTTTGAAAAACCTATACAAAATCAGCGATTACGTCCAAGAGATCCATTCAAACTGCAAATGCCGTCTTGCAATACAAGCTTATTTGAAAAAAATTGTGCCGTGATGCCAATACGTATCTACAATAATATTCCTGCTGAGATACGACAATTACCCACAATTCAGTTTTTACATAAATTAAGAGGCTGGTTGATTGAAAAATGTTTTTATGACCTAGAGGAATACTTTGACATCCAATGATCTTCATTCATAATATTCTAATTATTTTATTTGTATTTTTAACTGTTTTTTGACATATTCTGTGATTTATATTTGACATTTTATTTCACTATGTACCTACCGATAAAAATTGATAATTAATGGTCTTATTCTAATTATTTTATTTTTATTTTTTACTGTTTTTTGACATGTTCTGTAATTTATATTTGACATGTTATTTAAATTTTTACTTTTTTGCATTCACAATGCAATTTTTATCATATAAAAATGGAAAATGGAGTGTTTGGAAAGAATCGACCCGACTCACGTCCCATCGGAGCTGGTTGTGAGTCGGGTCGATTTTTTCTAAATACTTTATTTTCCATTTTTCTATTATATTTGACATTTCATTTCAGTATAGTTTATTTATATCATAAAATTAATTAATTTTAATTATGTAACTCAAAAATTTTGCATGTCTAAAACTGTACAAAATACGCTTGTTCATGACTGTATGTAAGAACTAACATTTGCATGTCTACCGTGTTTTTATAGCAAATAAACAATTTCAATTTCAATTTCAATTTCAATTAGTATGCTCATTATTCCTGATTAACATAAATATTTAATCTCGATTTTTTATTGTTAAATAAGTTTATTGGTTTAATTTGATATACTGTCCGTCTTTAGTGACATGGTAGTTAGGCGGAGGATGATTGTGATGAAGGTTAAGAGGGATGATCTTGACGCCGTCCAATTTAACCCTGGCTTCGCACTTGAGCTTAAGCTTACTGGAACACATCCAGAAGTTAGAAATTTTATTGTTCTTGGAGTAAGTATAGTTATTCAACATAATTAGGTAACCACCTCTACCAGAGTTGATCATTCTGTACTCAAAGCCTAAAACAACCAAATGAAATTTAATAAGTATCAGAACTAAACAAATAAAAAAAATGTTGCCCAGAACAATAGGTACAAAGCAGTTACAACTACAAGTATAAACACAGAAAATAAGACAAGAGAGGTATTTAAATGAATATACATATTTATTTATTTTGTGTATGGTTTTCACATTTTTGCTGTTCTTTACCATATCAAATAGGTATCAATAATTTTAATTTAACGTTGTCAATACGCCAAAGTGATGGCAGCAGCAGCAACATTAATTGCCTCAGTCTCTATTTATCTCGTTGATACCTCAGGTCGCCGGACCGGCCGAATGGGGCCGGAGAAGAAATTTCTTTAAGAAATAAGGCAGCATTTCAGTTTGGCCCCATTCGGCCGGGCTGGCGTCAAAGGGTCATACCAGAACGTTAAACACAAAACCAATTATAACATTAGAGGCACCGTCATTGCCCAACTGCACTTCTATAGGTACCTTCTCAATCAATTTTTCACACCTAATTTGATATACTCTCCATCTTTAGTGACATGGTATTTAGGCGGGGGATGATTGTGATTTAGGTTAATAGGGATGACCTTGACCCCGTCCAATTTCACCCTGGCTTCGCCAAGGAGCTTAAGCTTACTGGAACACATCCACATCTGTTTAGAACTACACTTCTTGGAGTAGGTATAGTTATTTAACATTAGCAGATAACCACCTCTACCAGAGTTTATCATTTTGTACTCTATGCCTAGAACAATAACAGAATTGAAGAATTAAGAAAAATAAAAAAAATGTCGCTCAGAACAATAGGTACAGTTAAAGTAGGAGATAAACACAAGAGTGGTATTTAAATTATTATATTTTTAATATAAATATATCTGTATATCTAAAGTTTCACAAGAGGCACACACACACACACACACACACACACACTGAGGCAAAATGGGAGGCTGCGCAGGGGGGCTACCGGCTAAAAATATGCCAATGAGCACCAGCTTCATTTAACATATGAAGTCCATAGTATGTCTATTTATAGGCATAATATGGTCTTCAAATATCAAATGAAGCCCATGCTCATATCTATATTTTGTAGGCGGTAGCCCCCCAGGTTTCTTCACCAACGCGCTCGACTGAGCGTGTAGTGGCTTGACTTTAACAGACGAACGAAACTTAAGGTGGGTTGCCGAGACCAGCCAGCCAGGCCAGCAGTCGCGGCGCGTAAACTTCATAGAGATTCATAGAAACAAGTAGTGTCGCTTTCAGTTTGCGGTTGCAGTTTGCAGTCTGCGGCCCGTCTCGGCAACCCACCTTCACCTATGACGTCGTCGTCGTAGACTAGCGAGCAAGACGGTGCGAATCGCGTAAGTCCGTTCGGTTAGATAGTATATAGTAGATAGTTAGATATATAGTGTCGGTACACCCACACGGCATTGTGGCAGAGCGACACTATCTAAGCGAATGGACTATAAGTGTCTACGGTTGTTAGAAAGCCCGAATTTGTTGATTGCCCTTTTTATTACATAAATCGATAGTAGGTATATAACATTTTAAGCACTACAGTCAAGGTCCGGCATCGATACGACTTGTAGATGTTTTTAAAAAAATCTCAAAGTTGCTGTATAACCGGGTCTTGAAAATAATATAAAAAATAATAAAAAAAAAACCAGGCTACATATTTTTATTTCCATTATAATTACTAATCAAACTTATAATACCTAACTATCTGACATGCTGTCGTGTCTGTTTTGCAAACGCGTAATATTATTATTTTTATGTTTTTATTTAATTTCTTAGCAATAATGCATTATTAGATGGAGATATTTGACTATCTGATATGACTATAATATATATGATATGTCTATCGACAATATTAAAACCATAATCTAATTCAGTGTTATTAGAAGTCATGCGAATTTTTCTATTTCGGTCAGAATGTCACATTCGAAAGTATCAAGTTTTATCCGGGTTCCAAAAAACTTAAAAAAAGACCTAAATAATGTTTGTTTGATGTTTAGTTAACATCTACAAATAATCTTGACAAGATTGTCTTGAAGTCTTGAACTCGGTAGTACTCACTCAGGCGGACTTAGCGAAAGAATTAAAGAATAAGAGTGCCCATGGGTATAGTTTCAATTATTAGCAAATGCACATATTATAAAGATAATTAATCGATAATCGACTTCTTTCTGCTACAACTCAAAAATATAAAAAAAAAAACTGGATAAAGTGACAACCCCAGTAGAAAAAAATCCGGATAGAACTCAAAATTCTCATAACTTCTAAATAACGCTGAATTAGATCTTCTTTATAGGACATAATTCATAATTCAATAATTTTATCAGATTAGATACTAAACCAATGAATTAAAGCGTTAGGTATACCATAATTTTATTATCCTTCTACATTATTTTACTCGATCAATTACATCATAAATTAACATTTGATATACTGTCCATCTTTGGTAACATGGTACTTAGGTGGGGGATGATCGTGATGAAGGTTAACAGGGATGACCTTAACCCCGTCCATTTTTATCCTGGCTTGGCACTTGAACTTGGTCTTACCGGAACAAACCCAAATCTTCTTGGTATTACAGTGCCTGGAGAAGGTATAGTTATTCAACATAATTAGATGACCGCCTCTGCCTGTGTCAAACTTTTTGTACTCAATACCTAGAACAATAAATTTTTTTTTTAGAATTTTACCATTGGTAAGTAGTTCATAATTGCCAATTATCATGCCGCCAAGAGTGTTTGCAATCTGCCTTCGATTTGGAGCCAAGGCATCCCAGATACCCTTAATTTTAATTGGCTAATTATCTTCGAGGCGACTAACAACTTAAAGAGCAACTAACTATTTTGTTACTAAAAATTAACTTATCAGCGATTAAATATTATAATAAATGAGCTACATACAAAATGCAAGGATTTATAAAAAAATAAAATGGCAGCTAATGTAATGTAAGATAGCTAACATATTAAACAGGACCAATGAAATCATAGAGCTGATTCAGTTCAGAGTGCATTATGCAAAGGCGTGAGAGGTGAGAAGTGAGGAGTGGAAACGGGCGCTCGGTTCTTAGCGTCTTTATGTAGTGCCGAAACGGCGGCGATGTCACACTGGGCATATCAATTCTTCGGTATCGATTGCCACGTTGTGGCGTATCGATTGTCACGTTGTCGCGGGTAGGACGCGTGAGCCAGTAACTGACGTTCGAGCACTGAAAGATAAAGGCGGACTGAGCCAACAGAATCGCCCACATCATAGTCACGCCACACGTGAATGCGCCTGTGCACTGTGAACTCGAGAACCGTCTAGGTCAGGCGTTGGAATCACCCTTAGGGTTTCAATGTTTCAAAGCCTAAACTACACGAAATAAATAAATTCTTACTATGTATTATAAATAATTTATGATTAAAATACGACCATCCGTTTTTTTCCGGACGGTAATACGTTACGTTACATACGTTTTTCATTGCTGTTATCCCGGAACGGAAAAAAACGGACCGGAATGGGGAAAAGTAAAATGTCGGACGGTAAAATTCCGTGTAGTGCACAAGCGCACATATACATTTTATGGCCTGCCATATTGGACCGTAAAAAATCGGACTGCCGATGCCGGACGGTAAAATTCAGTGTAGTGCACAAACGCCCATAGAAAAGGTCATAACTTATATCATGTAATATTTTGCTTAGGACAATATGTTCGAACTTTATAGGAGGAGCAGGCTGCAGGATATACAAAAGAATAAGAAGACAACAGATATTTAAATTAAATAAGTTTTTTTATTATTCAAAAACAATGCAAATTTTAATATTCGGCTTTCGTTTTTACTATGAATTTTTCTTATGATATAGACACCGCGCATTTTACAACAAAAACCTTAATGACAGCTATTTAATAAAAAAATGAGTTTAAAAGCGTCTCGCTGCACACGGACCACTTTTCATACATAGTCGTCGCTTCTTTCCTAATGTAGCTTCAAGTGGCGGGGTTTGTTCATAGTACATACTAGCGGCCGCCCGCGGTTTAACCCGCGTGGTTCGCGTTCCCGTGGGAATATCGGGATAAAAATTACCCTATGTGTTATTCCAGACCCAGATCCTTTCAGTTTTTGCGTGAAAACGTTTTAAACATCCATACATCCATACACACAAACTTTCGCATTGATAATAAACTACACGACGCTATCCTGAGGGAATGTGATATATTTCCGGGATAAAAAGTAGCCTGAGTTACTCCTTATTACATTAGCTACCTGCCAGTGAAAGTCCCGTCAAAATCGGTCCAGCCGTTTCAAAGATTAGCCGGAACAAACAGACAGACAGACAGACACAAAAATTTTAAAACATGTCATTTTGGTATATGTACCTTATATATAATCATATGCATGTAGTAAAAAGCGGTTATTTTAATGTTACAAACAGACACTCCAATTTTATTTATTTGTATGTATGTATGTATTGTATAGATTGTGGCTCGAGTGCAGCGACGGTAAATGTTCGGTTTTGCTCTTCATGGGCTCTAAAGCCTACACTCAGTATATACAGGCTGTTAGTTTGGTCAGTCGCAAGCCCAAAACCACAGCTTGTACTCATAAGATTGAACAACTTTCCCCAAGAAACACGGGTCGAAAAAAAAATTTTGGTCTCCCATACAAACTGCACAGTCAGCTGATCGATTTTGTATGAAGGGACCCAATTTTTTTTTCAAATTTCGACCCGTTTTTCATGGGGAAAGTTGTTCAATTTTATGAATACAAGCTGTGGTTTCGGGCTTGCAAGCTTGCAAATGACCAAACTAACACCCTGTATATCCGACCGTTATACCTGATTATTAAGTATAACTATCGGGTATAACTGAGCGTATATGGCTTAACACTAAAATTTAACATACTGCCCGTCTTTAGTAACGTGGTACCTAGGCGGGGGATGATTGTGATAAAGGTTAATAGGAATGACCTTGACCCCGATCATTTTCACCTTGGCTTGACACTTTGCACTTTTGTAACTGGAACACAACCAAATCGTCGGTGAAGAACTTAACTTGGAGTAGGTATAGTTATTCATCATTATTAGGTAACCTCCTCTACCTGAGTTTAACATTTTGTACTCAACTTCTAGAACAATAAAAAATATGATTAGTATTTCAATTATCTGTAAAATGGCAAAAGATGACGTGCGACATTTCACTATTGCTATTTTATCATACAGTCAAGATTGTTTGCGTACTGGCTTCGATTCGAAACCTTACATTATGGGTCCGGTTGCGGAGAGCAATTTGATGAAACTTTTGTTTGAAACCTAGTGTTCTTTGGCTCATTGTTAGTCAAATAAGCCCAAATTGTCTGTATTGAGCGTGGAGTATTTGCTTAGAACAAAGGTTTGAACTTCGAAGTATTTAGGAGTAACTAGGATACACAAAATAATAAGAAGACAAGATTTTTAAAAGCTTTCTTTTTTTAATTCGTTCGCCCTGGCGGTGTAGCTTGCGCTGACTCTCGTTTTGCTTCCTTGTGCCGATTGACAATAAACTGTGACTTACATTATGATTGCGTTGGTTAAATTGTAATATCATGGCTTTTACAATATACCTGCGAAAACTAAAAACTTACAATTTTACATAGTACCCGTCGTCGGTGACACGATATATAGGCGGGCGGTGAGTATGGTTCAGGTCAATAGGGAAGACCTCACCCTCTATAAGTTTCACTCTGGCGTCACACCGGCAGGACGCTCTACTGGAACAATGCCATATATTCCTGTTTTTAGACGACTTGGAGAAGGTGTACTTGTTCAACATAAGCAGACAACCTCTCTTGCTGTTTATCATGTCGTAATGAAGGTCTGTCGGAACAAAAACTTGTTAAGTAAATATTGTAATACAAAATAAAGTATATTTCTTTCGAACTGTTGCATAATTAGCGTTTGAACTGTTTTCGTTTGTGATTAATATACTTATTATAAGATACGCTTATATTTGTGATGCATGTCTGATTTTATGTGAATTAAGTTGTTTTGGATAAATATAAGTAATATGTAATGCATGTAGGTGCTTTACTATAAAATAAAAAAATTAAAACTGCGAAAAAAATTAAATACCGCTCTGAAAAGGAATCGGATTCGAATTCAGTGCTTTGTCTTTGTTTATTCTAAGGTGAGTGACAGTGACAAAGCTTTCCGCTTTCGGGAACTTTTTCAAGGGTTTGTGAATAAGGGAGCACACGCGACCACAAACGCGGGAACTCCACGTGTCGTCGGCAAAGCGCGAAGCTGACGTGTCATGATTGACCAGAGCTTTTCTGATAACTTTAATTTCTGTCATCTGCACACCTCTTTTCATATTCTTATACCGACAATATAAATTGTATTAAAGCGCAAGTGTAAACTAAGCATAGCTCTGTAATAGTAGTTTATGTGACTGTCGCATAAGGAGGGGTATTAAAACACGAGTGGGAGTTTAAAAAACGAGCCTTGGCGAGTTTCTTAATAATATTCCACGAGTGTTTTAATACCGAGTTATGTGCAGTCTCATACATTACTTTATCTACACTCATTACATTTATTATATATTTCAAAAATAAAGCATAAATATTAATATATAAAATGTGAATTGGTGCCAAACCACACTCATAGGAGTCTATACGGTCTATTCCTTCTAAATTCAAAATTCTAATTTTAAAAAAGTTTCTGATTGTTGCCGGCTAAAGAAGGGCTTGAAAGAGTTGGAAGTCAGGGCCGGTAAATCCTACGGTTGCCATGGAGACTGTAAAATTAAGAAATATAAGTGTTTTATAATGAGTGACAGCTGTATCCGGGTGTTTCATAATGGTCATTATGCAACACCCGGATACAGCAGTTTTATTTTTTTAAGTTGACTATGGCTTAAAGTGTATCAATATACGTTCAGGCATGAGTTCATAATTCGAATATTAAAACATGAGTGTAGATAAACAGATTTTATCTATTAGGTATATTTATGACATCATCGTTATGGCATTTCAAACAAGTATTTAATGGGTAAGTAAGTATTTTAAAGGAGCAGAAATGAAACTACATTATTAAATTTAGTGCTAGATTTAATAATATTCGAATCATCGTCATAAGAGTGACTTTATTGTTAATACTTTTGCCATAAATTGATGCAATTATTTACAATAATACCAAGACAAATGAAGCGAAAGTATTCAG
This sequence comes from Crambus lathoniellus, assembly GCA_949710035.1. Taxonomy (NCBI): domain Eukaryota; kingdom Metazoa; phylum Arthropoda; class Insecta; order Lepidoptera; family Crambidae; genus Crambus; species Crambus lathoniellus. Next base: position 6,474,298 of record OX453307.1, on the reverse strand, counting down.
TTCAGAGTAATATTTATTAAACAAACACTATTTAATTAAATTGTCACACAATGCTACTCTAGATTTTCCAACACATTATTTGAATACGATGTCTAGCTATGATTTCAATTAATTTTATGCATTCACAAGGCAATTGAACTTCTGTTAAAAAAAAATCAGCCCTGCAAGAAGATTTTCGGGCTGAATACGAACCGGCTGCCTTGGGAATTCAATGCTCTTACTAAGGAATTCGGCCCAATGCTCTAACCATGCCTTTTTTCCTAATATCTAACTACTTTTAGCACACACACACAATTAAAAACCTAATGTGGCCATACACCATCCTTCCTATCGTCCAATCGGCGTGACGCTGCAGATTGGATCAAGTAGAATTGACCGTGGGTGGGCATGGATTGGCATGACTGTTATCAAATTATGTCCTGCCGTCATGCCGATTGGACGATAGGCAGGATGGTGTATGGCCAGCAAGCGCAAGCCACACTGCCAGCTAACGAGCCGAGCGATGTGGCATTTCACCTCTTTTCATACTGCGAGAGAGAGAGAGAGAGAGAGAGAGAGAGACGAGCAATGTCGCTTGCGGTGTCCACCGAAGTATGAAAAGAGGTGCAAGTCATATCGCTCGGCTCATTAGTTCGCCAGCTGGCAGTGGAGCTTGCGCTTAACTAAACCTCTAAACGATTTTTAGGGTTCCGTAGCCAAATGGCAAAAAACGGAACCCTTATAGTTTCGTCATGTCTGTCTGTCTGTCCGTCCGTCCGTCCGTATGTCACAGCCACTTTCTTCCAAAACTATTATGACTACAGGCTTGAAATTTGGTGGGTAGATATATTCTGTGAACCGCTTCAGGATTTTTATAGAAAAATAATAAAAATAAAAAAATTAAGGGGGGCTCCCCATACATGGAACTAAAACTGAAAAAAAATATTTTCAATAAACATATTAGTGTGAGGTGTCTTTAGATAGGTATTTAAAAATGATATTTAGGTTTCTTTTATCATTTTTTATCAAAGTCAATATTTTAAAAGATATACACTTCCAAAGTGGTAAAATGTGTGTCCCCCCCCCCCCCCCCCCGCTCTAACTTTTAAAGTAAGAGAGTGAAAAATCTAGAAAAAATATATGTTGTAGATCTTAATAAAAACTTTCAACAAAAATTGGTTTGAACAATATATAAAAAGCAGTTTTTGAGATATAAGACATTTTCAAAAACCGCAAATGTAAGTTTGTCGTTCATACAAACACTATGGAAAACAAAGTTAATTTTTGCTGACGAAAAATGATAGTGGTATTTTGGCTAGGTATAGGCAATAGGCAATGGTACCGTAAGTGGGTACGGAACCCTTCATGGGCGAGTCCAACTCGCACTTGGCCGATTTTATTTCTTCACTTCACATTTATCATTGTAACGTGACTGTTTTTGATTTCACACTTCATTTACCTGAATACGCGGCTTATTCTTATTCAACCCTCTTTCTTATGTTCTATGGATTTCGGAGTTTTAACTTTGATATACTGGCCATCTTTGGTCACATGATACATAGGTGGCGGATGATTATGGTCTAGGTCGATCGGATAAACATGTTCGTTCGCAAACACCATCACTTTCGCCTCACACTTGCAGGACATCTTGCTGGAACACACCCATACTCTGTTGCTATTATTCACTTTAGAGTACGTGTAATTATGCAACATGACTAGGTATCCACCCCTGCCTGTATCTATCTTTTGGTATGGAACACCTGCCAAAAATTAAAAGAAATTAATAAAGTCGAAAATTGTAATGGGTTCCTAGTAACGTAATCTAGATGGGTTATCAGAGGGTGTGCACGCGAGGGCCACGCGACAGTAACCAAACGCAGATATAGCGCTGGTACGTACCACTTTTTTTTTTATGTTGAGGGGAATGCGTTAACGCATACCCCGTCCACGTCAGTGTGCGGACGGTGGTTATGTGGGACTCGCCTAGCCGCTTCCTGACCCTCCATCCAGTCGCAAGGACTCGATGGGGGGTCAGGAATGGCCACGAAAACTAATCATTATGGTAATCATTGTCGTGATCCTATCACTATCACTACATTGTATAAAACAAAGTCCTCCGCCGCGTATAAACACAAAAACTACTACACGTATTTTCAAGTGGTTTTCACTAGCAGATAGAGTGGTTTTTGAGAAAGGTTTAGGTACGTAATTTGTCAAGATTTTGTGTAAGTTGATTGAAATATAACGATAAAATAAATCAAGCGCTTTTTTTTCACACACCGATGACTGGACTCGCTTGATTCAATTATCACCCCCGCGCCATGCTAGCCGCCATAGATGCACGGTCAGACCGTGGACCGTGCATCCATCCCACCCAGGTAGCAGCTGCGGGCAGAGCGCGTGGAGTAGTGTATGTGTCGTAGTCAGATCATAAAATTGGTAATTTCATGATACTAGGGGTACACTGAAAGTTTTGGGTAATTAATTATTAAAACAATTCACATATAAAGTGTTTGGGAACGAGTAGCGGCATCTAGTATGGATCGCGGAAGCTGTTTTTTATGGTGCATCAGTAATGCGCCAATCAGCGGCGCCCGGCCGCACGTTGCATTTTAGGGCACCAATCGCGGGTGCGGATTTTGTATTTCGCTTATCTTTTGTTCATTTTTGATTTTCTTTTATTGTAAAATTTTCCCCTTTTCATTACACACGCTACTTATTTGATGGAAAACAAGGCTTTTTATTTTTCGCAAGAAAGAAAACCACATTTAGTTTATTTTATGCGCATCCTCAACATATTTGGTCCTTCGAGCCGGATATTGGAACCAGCGACCTACGCATCCGTTGGAAAACGCAACATCGGGTCTCCGCTTCAGCATCTCTGGAACACGCAAGATAGGACAGGATACTATCTATCCAGGGAGTGAGGACTGCCGCGATCGAGACGCAAGTCTATGTTTGGACATCTCGACGGCAGAAAGGAGAGCCAAAGCTAAGTGTGTGTGCATTCGCGGAGCAAACCGTAAGTTACTCCTTGTTTTCACTGATTACCGTGATGGGCCTTGAACCTCCAACAACGAGCACTAGTAAGGTGCCTTCCGAGCTTTTAGGTAGTTTCGTCAAAAAACGAGGCACAGTAAAAGGCATGGTAACTAGATTTGCCAATTATCTAGATACTGTTGAAACTAGCGAAAAAGTGTTGTCCGAAAAGTTACGTGTCGGTTTGAAACTACGTGTTCAAGGCGTCACTGATCTTTACGCTGAATTTAACACCATCCAATCTCAAATCGAGGAACTCGTATCAGAAAGCGAATTAGAAAATGAGTTATCTCAGCGCGATTCTTTTGAGGATTGTTATTACAGCGTATTGACCAGAGCCGAGTGTATGTTAGACACTGAGCCGGTTGCTACAAGTTCTAAGTGTAGTAACAATAATATACATCAATCGGTTAAATTGCCCACAATTTCAATACCTATCTTTTACGGTGATTACGGACACTGGTTAGAGTTTCGAGACACGTTTTCATCACTTATTCATTACTCGAATGAAATTAGTGATATTCAAAAGTTTCATTACTTAAAATCTTCACTAAAAAGCAGCGCAGGCCTAGTTATCGATAGCTTAGAGTTTTCAGCTGCTAATTATTCAATTGCATGGGAATTGTTATTAAATCGCTTTAATAATACCAACTTGCTAATTTTATGAATGCCATGTTAAAGCTATATTTTCAATCCAAGCGCTTACCAAGGAGTCACCTGCATCCCTAAGGCGTCTTATAGACACGATTTTGAAGAATTTACGTGCTTTAAGTCTGCTTGGCGAACCCACAGATTCATGGGACACTTTAATAATTTATATTGTTGTGTCAAAATTAGATCCCGTCACGGAACGCGAATGGGAGCAATATAAATGTACAAACCATGGCGACTCCAAGGTAACTTTTAAAATTGACGATTTACTACAATTCCTAAAGCGCAGGGCTGACATGCTGGAAACATTGTTAGTATCGCATAGTAAAAGTAACCAGAATCATAATGTTACAATAAAAAGCAATTTACGCACGAAAATGTTCACTGCAATGTTTCTAGCAACAAATCGCAGCACGCTAGTCAGTCCCGTGTAAATAATATGTCTTATATTTGTGTTATGTGTAACGGCAAGCATCCTCTTTATTCTTGCCAGCAATTTTTAGATTTAAATGTTGATTTAAAACTTAACTTAGTGGAAAAACACAAGTTATGTAAAAACTGCTTGCGTGCGGGTCATTCTGTAAGCGATTGCCGATTCGGGCCTTGCAGGAAGTGTAATAAAAAACACAATTCGCTTATACATGTCGACTGCGAGGAATTAAACGCAAATTCGAGTGCGACCATGTTATCTGTGAATCCTGTTATCAATAAGCAAGCGGTCGCGGCCAGCACGGACGCATCGCGCGGCAATCAGCTGTTAGTGTCGTCAACGCCGGTCGCGCCTATTCAAATAACACAGGCGCATACTATTACGCATGATCTAGGTGTACAACCTATTTTGTTGTCTACTGCTTTAGTCGAAGTTGCCGACAAACATAATAGTTTTCATTTAGCGCGCGCACTTCTTGACAGCGGGAGTCAACGATGTTTTATAACAAAATCATTATGCGATTTATTAGATATCGAAGTTATACAGTCCACTACCGAAATACGAGGCGTAGGTAATTCTGTGTCGCATTCAACGCATATTTGCGACATAGAATTAAAATCTCGAGTAAACAATTACTCCACGCGCATTAAGTGTGTTGTTTTGCCGCAAATAACAACAACACTGCCAGCTGTTAACATACAAAGCGCACATTTCAGGATTCCTGAAAATGTTCAGCTGGCTAATCCGCATTTTTCGAGTCTCAAGATATCGACATATTAATAGGCGCAGATCGATTCTGGGACTTACTCACAGATGGTAAAATTCGTTTGCCTAACGGCCCGTTCTTGCAAAATACGCAATTTGGTTGGATATTGTCGGGTTCCATAAATAGCGCGCGCAAAAATAGTTTTATTCATTGTAATTTAACTCAATCTATTGATTTACAACTGCGGCGGTTCTGGGAGCTTGAAGAGCTACCTAAGGCTCAAAATACGCTCACTGATGAGGAGTTGGAGTGCGAAAAGTCTTTCGTAGAAAATACTACGCGCGACAGTGACGGAAGGTTTTGTGTTCGCATTACACTCAAAGAATCAGCTAGTGTCTTAGGTAAGACGTATTCTCAAGCTGAACGGCAGTTTATAGCTTTAGAAAAAAGACTCGATCGCGCACCCGAGTATAAAAAGATGTATTCCGAGTTTTTACAGGAGTATATCAAGTTAGGTCCACATGACACCCGTAAAGTCCTTTGGTGAACCACATTTTATCCTGCCACATCATGGTGTATTTAGAGCCCATAGCACTACCACCAAGCTACGCGTGGTTTTTAATGCTAGTGCCCCATCCACTAGTGGTAAGTCACTTAATGACATACAGTTAGTGGGACCTGCGATACAAGGTGATCTTTTTTTTATATTGTTGCGATTTCGGCAGTATAAATATACAGCCTGTGCCGATATAGAGAAAATGTATAGACAGGTACTTGTATCACCTGACCAAAGGGACTTACAGTTGATACTTTGGCGTGATGACTCATCGCTCATTGGCGTTTACCGTTTGAACACGATCACATATGGGATGTCGGCCGCGGCATTTCTAAGTTGTCGCTGTTTAAAGCAACTAGCCGCCGAATGTGATGACTGTGAAGTCAAAAGGGTAATAAATGATAGTTTTTACGTCGATGACCTGGTCCTGGGTCATAATGACAAAACTAAATTATTGGAATTATGTGCAAACACCGCGAAAACGCTCATGGCGGGTTGTTTTCCACTTCGAAAGTGGGTATTTAATTTCGATCATGGTGACCAGTCGCAGGCACCTCACTGTTCGAAAGAGTTAACGTTGGGTGAAAGCGTTCAGTGCAAAACGCTAGGCATTGGATGGTATAACCAGTCTGATATGTTACATTATACTACGGAGTTTAAAAACAAACCTATTCCACTTACAAAAAGAATAATTTTATCAACTGTTTCACAAATATTTGACCCACTGGGTATTCTAAGTCCGATTGTGATCCTCGCAAAGGTTTTGCTTCAAAAGCTATGGTTACTAAAAGTAGGATGGGACGATCCGCTTCCCAGTGACGTCGCGCGAGAGTGGAACCGGTTTGTTAACGATTTATCCGCGTTAAATACTATTCGCGTACCGCGTCACGTCGTAGGTGACAATCCAATTAAAATTGAACTGCATATTTTCACTGACGCGTCGCAAACCGCGTATGGTGCGTGCATATACGTTCGCACAATTAGTGCAAATCACGTAAATGTCAGGTTGTTATGCTCTAAGGGCAAAGTCGCACCCTTAAAACCGGTCAGTATACCTAGACTCGAACTGTGCGGCGCGCTGTTAGGCGCTCGTTTATATGATAAAGTTCGCGAGTCACTACAACGTTACTTTGATTCCATTATATTTTGGACGGATTCAACGATAGTGTTGGGATGGTTGCGTATGGCCCCTAACTTATTGAAGACATTCGTTCAAAATAGAACTGCCGAAGTTCACGAACTTACAAAAGATTTTCCTTGGCGGCATGTACCTGGAAAGGAAAACCCTGCTGACCTGGTATCACGTGGTATCAGTTTGATTGACCTTTCTAAAAGGTCATTGTGGTGGGACGGTCCGTCATTCCTTTGCAATCCCGACTTTGGTCCTAGTTCAAACCCTAACACGAGTCAAGTCGAGATCAATGCGCATGACCTCCTAGAGCTCAAACCAAGGGCGGTGCACGCGTTGGTAGCAGATCAGCAGGCTGGCGCACAGTCGTCAGCATTTTCATTTCACAGGTTCTCCCAATTCACCCGCATGACACGCGCAATGGCATACGCGCTGCGTTTTGTCCATAATTTGCGCAATAAAAATAATAAAAAAATCGGCGCGCTCGATGTAGATGAATTGAGGGAATCTGTAAATACAATAGCTAGATTATCGCAATTAGACTCATTTCCAGACGTATACGACGAGTCTTTATCGAAATCAGGTAAATTAAAACCTAGGCATAATTTAGGTAAATTAAATTTATTTATTGGGGAAGATAAGTTAATTCGAGTAGGCGGTCGCATCGAATACTCACCCCACTTTCATTGTGATAAAAAGCATCCCGTGCTTATTTCGAGCAAACATCACTTTTCAGTGTTACTCTTCCGCTACGAGCACAAGCAGCTGCTGCACGCAGCGCAGCAGGCGCTGCTGTGCGCGCTGCGCGAGCGCTGGTGGCCGGTAAGGGGACGTGATCTCGCTAAGAAGGTAATACGCGAATGTATCATTTGTACGCGCTTGAAAGCTAAGGTGGTCACTCCCCTGATGGGCAACTTACCTGCAGAGCGGATCACGCCAACTTATCCGTTTATGCAATGCGGTGTTGACTATGCGGGACCAGTGTTCGTATTAAATCGAAAGGGAAGAGGTGCTAAAACTATTAAGGCATATATATGTTTATTCATTTGCTTCGTTACGCACTTGGAACTTGTAAGCGATCTGTCTTCTGACGCATACTTACTCGCTCTAAAACGCTTCATTTCGCGGCGTGGCAAACCGGAGGTAGTTTTTTCGGACAATGGTCGCAATTTTGTCGGTTTAATGAACGAATTTAAAAGGTTTTTAGAAAATTGTTCATCTGAAATTAAAGAATACGCAACCAGTCAACAAATTAAATTTAAGTTTATACCTGCATACTCTGCTCATCACGGTGGTTTGTGGGAACGAGGAGTACGGTCATGCAAGCACCACATTCATCGCGTGGTAGGCAACGCGCACTTAACATTTGAAGAGCTAACCACGTTACTAGCGCAAGTGGAAGCAGTCCTCAATTCTCGTCCTCTGAGCCCTTTATCGTCGGACCCAGAAGACCTCGCTCCGCTGACCCCAGCTCACTTCCTCGTCGGTCGTCCACTCACGTCACCTGCTTGTTCTGACTATCAAGACGCGCCAATTAATCGGCTTACTCGCTACCAGAGGGTTGAGCAGCTACGCCAGCATTTCTGACATTTCCGAAATGCAGTCAAGGGTCAAGTGGACAACCTAACGCCTAATACCCTCGTCGTCATCAAAGGCGACAACCTACCGCCGATGAAATGGCAAATGGGTCGTGTGGAGAGAGCCATACAGGGTAAAGATGGAATCGTGAGAGTAGCAGGCGTCCGCACAGCCTCTGGAGTCATCAGGCGCGCTGTTACTAGAATATGCCCTCTCTTCAGCGACGAGTTCCCTATCGAAGCTGCAAGGGTTTCGTAAGCTGGTGCTTCCAAGGCCGGGGGTATGTTTGGGAACGAGTAGCGGCATCTAGTATGGATCGCGGAAGCTGTTTTTTATGGTGCATCAGTAATGCGCCAATCAGCGGCGCCCGGCCGCACGTTGCATTTTAGGGCACCAATCGCGGGTGCGGATTTTGTATTTTGCTTATCTTTTGTTCATTTTTGATTTTCTCTTATTGTAAAATTTTCCCTTTTTCATTACACACGCTACTTATTTGATGGAAAACAAGGCTTTTTATTTTTCGCAAGAAAGAAAACCACATTTAGTTAATTTTATGCGCATCCTCAACATAAAGTAATATATTAACTGCTTTTCGTTTTTAAACACTTTTTAATTCGGTCAAACCATGATGACCCCAATGGTCCTGAGAGCTGCGGGCATGTTTTTCACGCGCTGCTGGTTGAAAGCTATCACGGCCTCTTCCGGCCGAACCGACCGACCTTCACGAATTTCATCATGGAGAGCAACACAGTCATGGTCAAATTCTTCGTACCAACGCCTTACAGTGCACAAATGAGGCGCTTGCCTCCCAAAAGCATTTTCAAGACGAGCAGTGCAGTCTTGCGGAGACAGTGAACTTTAAAGTCATGCAAAATCATCGCCCTAAAATCTTTTCGCAACTTGTGTTAAAAAACAAATGATTTGACAGACACGCGATTTCTCGCCAACTTTTTTTAATCAATCATTGAGTTTACAATTCGCAAATAAAACATTTATGAGCGGCCAGGAGCGCAGAACTTTCAGTGTGCCCTACGTATTGTCGGTCATTTTATGCAATAGACGTATTTCATGAAATGATCAATTTAAATTGACAATATCGTTAAAAGTTCAACGTTTAATGATATTTTCAACAACGTTTGGCCATATGATGAAAAATTGACCATTTCATGAATGATCAACCATATCATAAAATTATCAAAATGAATTTTAGGAAATTAATTTAAGGTTTCCGTGAGATCAAAATTTGTCTTTTTTAATTTTTATTCTAACTTAAATTAGTTCTAAAAATAAATTTTACATTTGATAAAAAAATAATTTTCATAACAAAATAAAAATTACTTAGATAAAAAGTAGTATGAAGACAGTAGATAAGGGTTAAATAAAACAGGTTTTAAATAAATCAATATATTTATAAAAAATGTCACATAAGTCCGATGTTTATTTTGTAAGAGGACTGTGTAGCAAGCGGTCTCAATACTAACGGTGATAGACGTTTTCCACCCTCTAAACCTTAGCATACAGCACTGAATTTTCGGTACCTATGTTGTTGAAATGCATAAGAACTAAAACTGTATGTTTTTTTTAATATTTATTTTGTTTTGTATGAAATCACTAAAGTGCAAATATTTCAAAATCTATGTCAAATATAAAAAAAAAAAAACAGTACTGCCCTAGTTCTTATGCATTTTAACAACACATCGAAAATTCATTGGTGTATGTTAAGGTTTAAAGGGTGGAAAACGTTATCGCTGTTTGTACACTGTTTGCTACACAATCCTCTTAAAGATTAATTTACAACAATCACAAAAATTAATAGTTCGTGTTGTAGAGAATTTCAATATTTGTGAAATTCACTGAAACAATTATTAAGGCATAGGCCTGGGAATCCAGGGCAATCGGGACAGCCAAATAAAACAGAAACTCTTTTTTTAGTTATCATGTAACAAACTCTGCATCTTTTTCTTAGGGTGTTGCCATCTCTCTTTGGCAAGTTAGCGGGTAAATGTATTTTTCCCTCTGTCAGAGGCCGAGAAAGTTCTATTCTATTTGGCATTGGCAATAATTTCTTCATATATTGACTCGCAGGTTGAGACAGCGTGGTATTTTTGCATAACTTATTATTTTGAATTATCTGAAATTCTGAAACATCTTTTTAAGTAAGTATATAATCCATACTAATATTATAAATGTGAAAGTGTGTTTGTTTGTTTGTTTGTCCGTCTTTCACGTCAAAACGGACCAACGGGTCAACTCGATTTTTGGTATGGGGATAGTTTGGGAGCTGGAGTGAATAAAAAGTAGCCTATGTTACAACATAGGCTACTTTTTATTCTGGAAAATTATAAAATAAAAATGATTATTTTGTAGAGAAAATCGATAAACTGTCGTACTATACAAAACTGTCATTCTTCCATAGCCGCTTCCAAAGAGGTATGTCAAAGAGTATTGTAAACACTGACGTTTCGTTTCAGCCGCTTTGGATTACCTACTGAATAAAAAACAGTGTAATAAAACTTCTTCGCGATTATTTATTTTCATCTGTCTATCTATAATAGATGTTGGTGATACGAAGTTTACCGGGTCTACTATAATTAATATGGCAAAACAACGTTTGCCGGGTCAGCTAGTACTAAATATTTTGACCCATTAAATTTATTATCAAATAATAAATTTATCATGATAGTTTTCTTCTGGGTAGATCTCCCTTAAACTTAACATGAAGGAGTTACCATCGATTTCAAAATGACACGGCTCCCGCGCCTAACGTCACACGCAAATAAAAGTGATGGCACGGCAGACGTGCCATCCGCAACGAATCGGTGGAACTAAAATTCAATGAGGTATTTGGCAGCAGCGTACTTTTGACAGCTTTTCACGGATGGTATAGTTTACTATTACGTAATCGTAATAGCAAACTATACTATACAGGGCGTCCCAAAACTCTGCCACATATACCTTAAATACTGAAGATATAAAAATTTACTGAAAGGTAACTTCAGTTTTATTTTAAAAAGAAAACGAACTGCATTCAAAGAATTTCAAATAATCGCATGTCTGAACTGGGAATCGAACCCGTTGAAAGTGATTTTTTAAATTTTTTTAATTTTAATATACCGATCGAAAGGCTCGATTATAAGCATTTACGCCCTGTATAGTAACTTTTATGACAGTTTTTGGTGCTTACCACACAGTAGGACAGAAGGCGCCCTCGCAAGGGCCATGCGACAGAAACAAAAAGAAGTAAGTATTTGGCAAAATATTGAATTTGATGTTAGATCTAGTAATTCTTTTGCTCACAACGTTACCATATCCAGAATTTTGGGGTGTCTCTATTTGAAAGTCATTTATGATAATATTGTTGTCAACATTAATATTACCTTTGCTCTATGTCACTCAATGGTGGACTACTTTTTAACTTTCAACAAAACGTTACATTCTAGCTTTTTCTTCTTTTTTGCGTTTATAATATTTTTTTGCGTCTTCTCTCCATCGTCTTCTTAACATTTTTTGTTCTCTCGCTGTCAAATTATTTATAGGAACTACTTTTCCTTCTTCTTTACGTTTTTTGTATTTTTCCTTATTATTTTCTTTATATTTCACATAAAGCTCTGGGTTATTTTTAATTTTCTCGTATCTTCTTTTTTCTAGTTCTCTTTTCCGCGCCAACATTTCTTCCCTTTTTTTATTTGCCGTTTTGGGCATTTTGCCTACAAGAAGTAAAATAAAGTATATAGAACACAAAAAAATCAAACTTTTAATTTTTATCATCTTAATTTTAAATAAAGTAAATGGAGAATTGTAAACATTGAACCAATAGTAAAAGTACCTACCTAGATTTAAGGAGAAAAATAAAAAGATACATTTTATTTTTATTTTGGTCAGAGTCTCTTTAACCTGCGAATTTAAAGCAGGTTAATGAGAACAGTGGGACTACCGCCCAAGTGTCGATGGCATCGGTATCGGCTTCATTTGACAGATGGATGTGACACATTGCTGCTTTTCTGGATACTCGTACGTGGATGCGGTTTTTATCTCCTTAAATACCACATTTTGATTTTTTCAAATAGGTACAGACTTAAGAACTACTTTACAAACACAATTTTACATTAAATCAATTTATTCACCGAACAGTACAACCAGAAATAAAAATATTACGAATTTCAATAGCTCTTTTTCGACAATATTTCTGAAAAGCTGTTGAAAATTACACACATACAAACTCGCCGGTGGCTAGCGCAATACTGACCGATAATTTAATCGGGGGCGGGGTATTCAGAATGTCAATAGTATCTGAATATCGTGCAGTAGTGTGCTAACACAAGTTACGGAAAAAATTGCTCTGGACAAAGTTCAAAAACAATTAAATCCGATATAATACGAGTAGATTTTGCGAAGAATTAACATTTAATTATTTTGTAGTTTTAGTATGAAAGATTTTATTTTTATTTTACTTCATCATCATCATCATCATCAAAAAACTTCAAAGAAGCCAAATGTACTTAGGGCATGCCAGGTTATAGACAAACAGATTTACCTATATTTATTTGTTCCACATATGCAGAGGTATATGTAAGAGTACAATTCTATAATTTAACTCTGCTTCTATGTATAAAGTCTCTTTGATTAATATACCATATAGAAATAATACAAATAATTTAAAAAATTTAAACCCCCAAACAACAACAAGTTGACAGGTCAAGGTGCCACTTTTTTGAGAACAACCCCAGTAGGTATATTTTCGACAGCTCTGTTGTTCTCTTGTTTTGTGGCCGTCTTGTAGTCAGTCACGCTGCATGAATTGCATTCTGGTTTGTAAGTATATCATCATCCTATTTCATATTTTTCTCCGAGGCCCACATATTTACTACCCCTAATGAGACAGTTATTATACCGGTAAACTTACAATTTGACAAACTGCCCGTCTTCAGTGACATGATACTTTGGTGGGGGGTGATTGTGGTAAAGATTAATGGGAAAGAGTTCGTTATCAATCAGATTCACTTTGGCATCGCACTTGCAGGAGCTTCTGCTGGAGCACTGCCAGAGCTTCTTACTCTTGGACATCTTGGAGAAGGTGTAGTTGTTCACCATAAGTAAAAGGCCACCTCTTCCAGAGGTTATCATGTTGAAATGAAGATCTTTTGTAATCAAGATAGTTTTATCTGAAATGAGATTTAGACCATACAAATAACTGTATATTTCTTTTGAACTTTTACCTGCACTTGATAATATTATAAATTTTTGTATATAAGTAGTGTAAAATAAGCTTATGACAAGCGTTTTTGCTGACCTTTCTATAATATTGTATTGTCGTCCAAACCAAACCTGTATGCAAAATTTTAGCTCAATCGGACACTGGTAAGTGGGTCAAATTTAGGTTGCATTGCAAGATTTGACCCGAACGTACATACATACATACATTGCAAGTTAAATAAAACCTTGGAAAATAAACTAGACCTAAATAAAGATGTTCGCTGTCACTTCTAGATATCACCAGCTTACACGTAAAATGCGTTAACAGAGGTAGGCAACACTGGAGCTACTCAGAGATATAAAATGACACAACCCGCTTTGTGACGAGCAACATACTTGTCACAAATCTTAATGTTTTAGGATAGATTTTGTCGCATTTCAGAAGCGCAGCACAGTCCGATTCAACCTTTTTGCGTCTCTGAACATCGCACGAGACTCCGCGCTATACTTAAAGTACACAATTTAGAGGCACGCGAGTAGTACAAATAAGGTTGCGGGGTACTGTAATGTATAGTGGCTAAGTTCACGACCACCATTAAGATTGCATCGCACTGTAAGGAGAATCATTAATCTATGCTATGCAAAACCTCGTGTAAAATTGCCACAATGAGTCACACCAACGATTTTTGTTATCAGCATATCTAAAAAATATGTAACTCGAGAAAAAAGAATCTGTTTTTATTTTTTTCCTATCTTCAAAAATGACTGAGATATTACACTTTAAAGTACGGCCTCCGTGGAAAATTCGGGTGAACCAATGGCATTAACGTGTGACGTCAGGTCGCACTTCCGACCTACATAGAATCCTTTGGCTATATAGTTGCGCTCTCACGGTTTCGTAATAAAATTTATTTTTCTTATAGTCGATCAATGAAATGGTTAAGAAATTTTGTATTGAGCTGAGCCCATGTGAAAAAACACCTTCAAATAATGTTTTATTTTCGTGAATAGTAAATTAAATCAACTTTCGTAATGGCGGGCGGTATTCTGTCAATACATATAGCAACCGTCAAAACAAAATGTACAACTTTAACTGACTTGGTGGTTAAATATGCACCCTAAAAACTGACAGCCATTTCGATAATTTTGTACTGCTAGTGGCGCCTCAACCACTGGGTCAGATAAGTTTGTGGGATAAATGTCTTTCGGTATCGACAGTAGGTGACAGTTTTAGAGAGCGCCTGCGCGCGGTCGAAATCGAATACTAATCATTTACATAACCTTAGAACGAAGAAAATGTACTGTAACTAGCTTCAAAAACGCACGAGTTGCGCCCAGATTGCGCACAGACGGACTCTATACAGTACAGTTAGACGGAAATCACCCACAACAGCCGCAATCGGAGATGTCAGTGCGACATGACGTCATCGCAATAGCGCGCAAGGAAAACAAATTTACAAAAGCTGGTGAAACTTTACAACGCTGTAACTTTGGATATCCTGGCCAGATTTCGATGAAACAAAAACTATCGGTACTTGCACGAGTACGCGCATAAAATGCAGTAATTTTTATAGTCATATTTTGATGTGTTGGTGTGACTCATTGTTGTATCGTGTAAAATAAACTAGACCTAAATTATACGATTGATCGTCGCAGTCACTACTAGATATCGCTGGCTTACACATAAAATGCGTAAATAAAGGTATGCCAAAACTGGCACATTGGAGCCACCCAGCCCGCATGTCATGACACTACCCGCTTTGTAACAAGCAATATACTTGTCACAAAGCTAAATGTTTAAAAATCAATTTTGTCGTATTTCATCAGCGCGGTACAGTCCAATTCAACCTTTTTGCGTCCAAAAAGGTTGAATCGGGCACAAGGAACCCTTATCGTTTCGCCATGTCCGTCTGTCCGTCCGTCCGACTGAGCCCAGTCTAGCTCATAGACTCTTAGTACTAGAAAGCTGTTATTAGGCATGAATATACATATATTACAAACTAAAAACTATGATGAAACGGAAAAGATGATTGCTAAATAAACATAGAAACACACTTACTTCTTCTAATTCTCAAACGCACTCATACACAACACACTCACATACTCTCCCACACACACATACACACACACACACACACATAAACACAAATACTTACTTTAGATTAATGCTTAATTATTGATGTTTTAATTTTGTTTTTTTTTTCCGAAGTTAATGTGCTTAATAGATGTGGCTAAAATGTTTATGTGCCAATGTGGCAGGGTTGAGACCTGGTACTCAAGATACAGGGTTTACCTAGTTTGAGCACCACAACATAAGATAATGTTCTTGTCTGTGTCAAAAGGGAGAAAATAAACAAATTTTTATTTTTATTTTTTTATTTATTTATCACGCCAACAGTGGTAAACTAAAATTTTGAAAAATATTTTTTTTTAGGTTACCTCCCCTACACGTGAAGTGGGTATGTAATTTTTTTTTCTTGTTGACCCCATAGTGTGGGATGTCGTGGATAGCAATTTCAAAAACGGTGTGGGTTCGTAAAGACTGTTTTTTGATTGAGGCATCTGTTTGTGAATTATTAAGCTTTAAAGTGCAAAATTTGTTAGAGTCAAGTTTGCTAGGTGTACGTAATCGGTACGTCAAGTGGGTACGGAACCCTTCATGAGCGAGTCCGACTCGCACTTGCCCAATTTTTTTAATATAGATAAAGCAATTGGCCGTTATTGATTAGTTCTGAGTGAGTGAGTGTGTGAGTGAAAATAAGTAGGTAGGTAGTGTACTCTACAAGAAAATTATTTTTATCTATACTCACTTTTACCTTACCAATTCTGCAACACCTTCTGTAACCTGTGACTTGCAATAAATAAACTCTTAAAAGAATATACATGTTTTAGTTTAAATATTTAATCATTTCTCAAATTTTCATGTAGGCTAAACATTGATGTAAATATACTAAAGCTATAATGCATGGTTTTTATGCTAGCTTAAATTCTGCCACGTACGATTACTAGCTCAAGGGTAGCTAATACTTACCTGCCTCCTGCGCCTGAGGTCTCGGGTTCGATTCCCGATTAAGACAAATATTTGTTTACATCAATTGTAAGCAAATACATACTTATTTATTTACTACAAAAAAGAAACAATGAACCGTAACCTTAGCACGAAAAACTATCTTTGTCGTAATCGTTATCGTTGTATGAAAACCAACTTTCGGTCGTTTAAGGAACAAACGGTCAATAGATATTTGACAACAGCACTTGACAACTTTTGACTGATAGTACTTATAGTTTACTATTACCACAGTGTTAAGATATTATACTGTGCTATTATTACCAAGGAGATTCAACAAAAGAAACTGGAGATAGTAGTACTAACACTTTTTTGTAGACTGTGGCTGTCTTCCATCTCACCTACACTTTGAAACAAAACGTATGGTCATATGAGACAACAGACAGCCACCACTTAGTTAAATGTCAAATTTGCTGGGTACACTTTTTTATTCAGGCTGAAAACTCCAGTTTCCTTGGTTGAATCTCCTTGAGTATTACCATTAGCATAGAGACAATTTTTGTGTTACGGCTACCGGTGGTACCTAACTGTAGATATAATAGGTCTTTACATATGAAATTGCCGTTTTTTTCTTTTGTACATATAACTTAACAACTTTTATAATATTAGAAATATATAATTTCTTTAATATTGCGTTACATTAAGACCGTATCGAGCAACTTTTGATAATTTAATAACCACGATATTTGATTATTTACATAGAAAAATCTTATTCCGAAAGTTACGACTATTTTTGTTTCCAGAATTTCGTACTTTATTAGTTGTAACTTAGTGAAAAAAATTTTTTTTCTCTTAACGAATGTGTCATTTAGTAGTTAAAATGTCCATAAATACGTGTGTAAAATTTTGTAAATTTACATAATATTAGTCGTTAAATAATAACAAAAACGTTAGTATGGAAAAAAAATAATTACAGAAATTTCCATACAAAACGGCAATTTCATAGGTAAAGACCTATTATTAATACATCTATGTTGCTTCACTTAGGGCCTGTTTCACAATGTCTAAGTGAGTTCTCATTAGCTGTTACTTGACAGATAGTCCATACAAAACTGTCAATTAAACTGGGAAGTATAGCTCCTAATCGGACATTGTGAAACAGGCATTTAGTCTACTTAGCATTATTAGCTTGCGTAATTCATAGTTACTCTTAATTTTAAAAGTAATAGTTATGCAATTGGGTTAAATAGGTAACACTCTTGCATAACACAATTATTATACGAGTATAATAAAAAACTTTGTGGAAAAAACCAGAACATCAGTAAGTTATAAGCCACTGTCGCTCGAGATGATGACGATGATGATGATTAAAAGTACACAGACATACACACATTCCTTCCACACACAGAAGTGTACGGCCCACATATGGTGAACCTATCAAGCTAGACGTCACGGTACGGGAGTTACACCCAACTCGCCAATCACTTTATCAGAAAGTCTATAGTACAGGAGTCTTAATTATTTACTCGTACTACGCCTCCCCTCAAGGTTAATATACCCTTAAACTTACAATTTGACATACTGCCCGTCTTCCGTGACATGGTACGGTGGTGGGGGATGATTGTGTTTAAGATTGATGGGGAACAGTTCGCCATCAACCAGATTCACTTTGGCTTCACACTTGCTGGAGCCTCTGCTGGAACACTGCCACAGCTTCTTACTCCTGGTCATCTTGGAGAATGTGTACTTGTTCACCATGAGTAGATGGCCGCCTCTTCCAGAGTTAATCATGTTGAAATGAACATCTTTTGCGCTACCGGCAGTTTTATCTGAAATGAGATTTAGACCATACAAATAGCTGTACCTATATTTCTTTCGGACTGTTACCTGTCAATAATCTTTGTACAGTGAATTTTAAACTAGACCTACATAAACTATTAGTCTTTGCGATTACTACTACATATCGGGCATACTCGAGCCAACCCGAGACGTGCAAGGACATCCGGGCTTTGTGTCACGCAATGCTTATTGTTTTAGGATAGATTTCGTCGCATTTTAGAAGCGCGGTACAGCCCGATGCATACATTTTGCGTCTCGGAACATAGCACGAGACCATGCGCAGTGCCTACAATGCGGGTAGTAGAGATGAGGTTGCGGGGGCTACTGCGTAGGTATAGCGGCTAACTTCACGTCCGCCAAAAAGATTAAATCGCACTGCGATTTGTGGTAGCAAATGTGGAGATGAATGCAATGCAAAACCTTATGTAAAATAACGCACATTTGATTCTCGACACGTTCCTTCCTACGTAAGGGTCGCTAAACACATATTCACATCAGCAGGGCGAACATCGGCGGGCGAATTGTACTGTACATGTATATCAGTTGGTGCAATGACGTTTTATTAGTTGGTGCGTCACATTGACCTACCTATTTGATTAGACGTTTGTCGCGAGCGCGCAATGAATGTAAAAATTCCTGAACCGAACATACTGATCCGAATATGTATGTAGCAACTAGCCTAGCTGATTTTGTTGTGAATCGGGTAAACTAAATGTCGTCTGCAAAAAACTTGCTTAAAATATTTACAAGTGGAATCTGCGTATAATGCTATAAATAAACTAATTTAAATGTTATGATTACAGATTTATTTGACGCTTTCCAATAATTATTTAATATTATAAATAATTTAAATGATTAATGTTACACCTTCTCGTAGATTGAATATGTCATAAAGGACATTACTACGGACGAATTTAAACATTATATTAATAATACCATACAATACACATAATATATTATGTTCGCCACCTATTCCAACGTGAGACAAAAAATCGAACTGCATGTTAATATAATAAGACTAGAAAAAACACATTATTAAGAATCAATCATTTTTAGAGTTGTAGGTAATTCCTATCAATAAACGATGACACTTTATGGAATAAAGCAATGATTGACAATGATAACATCTTAGAATAGTATTAAAGCTTGATATATCTTCCATCTTTAGTCACATGGTACCTAGGAGGGGGATGATTATGATTTAGATAGACCGGTGTGACAACGTCATTGGCAGACACTTTCACTTTAGCCTCACACTTGCAGGAAAACTTGCTTGAACAAACCCATACTTTTGTGGTATTATTAATTTTTGAATACGTGTAGTTATTAACCATGACTAGGAATCCACCCTGCCGTGTATTTATCTTCACGTATGGAACTCCTGTCAAAAATAAATTAATAGGTTACAACGCTTGATACAAGTGGACTGTGGTGAAAAGGATTTGAACATCTGACCGTTAAGGCCCGTGGTATCGCCAACGACCTTCGCCATAGAAAAGTGGTGAAGCGGGATAGGGTATTCCGATGCACAGGAATAAAATCCGCCACTCAATATAGTAGGTACGTTTATTGCGTACACACGTAAACACAGAATTACAACACAGAAGGAAGAGATGAGTTTATACACTAGGGAACACAGATATTAGTAGCTAAAAGACCTAGACTAGGCAAGCTTTGTTTAGTCGAATTCAAAAAGCAGCGGAAGGCATACGAAACACATACAGCGAGAGAAGGTATAGAATCGACTGCCGGCCGCGCTCGGTGTCCGAGCGCCGCAGTGCAGCGGCGGAGAGGTCGCCCCGCCAAACCGGTCCGCATTCCAGCGGCCGGCCGATCGGTGCGTAAAATACAGGATATTTTTTTTATCGGTGCACAAATTTTTAGGATCGACTCAGAATCGATAAGTGAACAACTTTCTCCTAGAAACATGGGTCGAAATACGACAAAAATTTTTGGACTTCCCATACTAATTCGATCACGTGATCAGTCCGATTTGTATGAAAGGTCAAAAAATTTTTTTCATATTTCGACCTATGTTTCTAGGAGAAAGTTGTTCACTTACCGATTCTGAGTCGATCCTAAAAATTTGTGCACTGATAAAAAAATTATCCTGTATATAAAATAAGAAAAATTATTGATTTGTCCGCTTGTTCATGACACAATATTTTATAAAATTTAGATAAAAAATTATTTCTTGACATTTAAGATTCTCTTTTGTTAAGGAATATTACAAAGTTAATTTATTATTTTAATATAAAACTTATCTTTGTAATATATGATTTTATACGAACTATTTTCACATTAATATATATTTTATCTTAGATATAAGTTAACATAAATTATTAGTTTTAAGTTTACTATATAAGCAATAGAATAGGATACTTGTACATAGATATTACAATTTAAGCAATGTAAATTAATTTGTTTTACATTGTAAGCAAAGCGTAAATAGATTTAACTATATTAAACAAGGTAGTTTATTTATAACTAAATCAGACCTAAGTTCTAATGTAGGTACGCTACAGTGGCCTAATTTTCCCGCCCGCTACGCGCACAAAAACAGCTTAAACACACGTTTCGTCAAAACTATGTATTATTTTAAAACGAAAAATGCTCAGTTTTAAGTTAAACAAGTTAGCAATCTCTTCCTGAAAGAAACGTGAAAATATCACTTGTAGTTTAGAAGCAGTAGCGTATTTCAAGTTGAAAACAGCTTCATTTCAATGTTTTTTTTTAATAGTATCTTAAAGACTATGTTTTTTTTAAATGCTCAGATTGAAGTTTATATATCAATATTTAATATATATTAATTCTGGATTCATCAGTAAGCTAATTTATGAGTTTTAGGGCCTCAAAAATGATCGTTTCACGACTACATGCACCTTAACAAAGTGCACGCGCTTCAAAATACTCCTACCGGCCTAGCATAAGAGGCTTTTTTCGACTATTGACGCGTGATAAACAGCCTATGTCTTGTTTACACCTTAGTAGGGTAAGCAAGACAGCATGACGTATCATATCATATCGCGGGGTATAATGATGGTCATGCTAGGCAGGCTGGAGTGCTCGCGTGGGTGACATGACATGAGTCACCCGTTATGATATTATGGGTTTAACCTAAATCTTATTATCTACAAACAAAATAAGTCATAATATTACTGACCAACTTTATTTAATAACTAAATATTCCAAATAAATACAATTATTGCTTTAACTAAAAAATTACTTATGAACAAAATAGAAAGTCAAAGTCAAAGTCAAAGTCAATAAATTTTTATTCATATAGATTAAATAAAATTAATGCTTATGAATCGTCCAACATTTTTTTACCTACCACCTGTTATGGACATCTTTTAACTGACAAGAAAAACAGGCGAAAAAAACTCATCAGCTTTTTTAATATTGCACGTTTTTTAATATTGAGATGTAACAGTTCTCAATTCTTAGAAACTCAATAATTTGGCAAGAAATCATGCTGTTGTAATGTTTACGAACAGGTTGTCCTTATCCACAAGCGTCTTCGTCACACCAACCGTGACAAAAACAGAACTCTATGACACGCTATGACTTGATGATCCGGACAAACACCCTAATACATTTGTCACATGTTTGGGTACCTACATCAATATTGATTTATTTATTAATTTTCCTACAGGAAGACCAACAGCCTATCTGACAAAATAATAATAATTATAAAAAAACTTTATTCTTCACCATAACCTTACAATGTACCTTATTTTTTTATTTTTTTATTTATTTTTATTATGGCAGAAAACAGTCATGTACATCAACATTTACATATAAGCAAATACATAATATTAGACTTGGAGTGCCTACACTTACTGTCTAAATATTATAACTAACAAATCAAGTAGGAAACGCTAAAGTACTTAGTAATATTTAACAAGTTGAGAATTTTAGGTTATAAGGTTTTTTTTTTTACGATATTGTCAAAGTAATAATTAATGTTTATAATTAGTTAGATTATATTAACTTATGTCTAGTATAAATTGATTATGGCGGGCTGACACTTAAACTAGTACAGATGCCGTGTCTCAGGTTATCAACCCTCCACCCCAAAACATAATCTAGTAAGAAAGAGTAAATTAATTGAAAAAAACATAGGTGTGAGCGTGTGTGTGTGCGTGTGGGTGCGCGTGTATTTATGCGTGTGTGTGTGTGTGTGTGTGTGTGTGTGTGTGTGTGTGTGTGCATGTATGTGTATGATTTGATTGTACGTGCGGTTGAGTGTGTGTATACGTCATGTAAGCAATTTTATTTATTGTTTTTATTTATTTATAGTCCTGTGTAATTAAACTACCTACTTTTCAATGTTGTTTTAAAACGATTTCTATTCAATGATAAAGTTTTGTCATTTATGTATCTGTATAAAAAGGAAATCTTTCTCTAACCACTAACTAGTAAATACCTACTTTTGATATCGACGTCATAACAACCTAAACATTAAGTGTTTTCATATCGTTAAATCAAATGAATGTTATTCAAATTGTACAATACAATATATAAATATTATTATTTCATCATTTTTCAACCGTAAGACGCCCACTGCTGGGCATAGGCCTCCCCCAAGGATCTCCACAACGATCGGTCCTGCGCTGCACGCATCCAGCGGCTTCCCGCGACCTTGACCAGATCGTCGGTCCACCTTGTAGGGGGCCTGCCCACGGAACGTCGTCCGGTTCGCGGTCGCCATTCGAGAACCTTTCCGCCCCAACGGCCATCGGTTCTCCGCGCTATGTGTCCCGCCCACTGCCACTTCAACTGAGCAATCCTTCGAGCGATGTCGGTCGTTTTAGTTCTCCTGCGGATCTCATCATTTCTGATTCGATCGAGCAGGGAAATACCAAGCATCGTTCTCTCCATTGCTCGCTGGGTAACCTTGAGCCTTCTTATGAGACCCATAGTAAAAGACCACGTCTCGCTTCCATAAGTCATAACTGGCAACACACACTGGTCAAAGACCTTAGTCTTGAGACATTGAGGAATTTTGGACGCAAATATATGCCGGAGCTTCCCAAACGCTGCCCATCCGAGCTGGATTCGACGAGAGATCTCTTTCTCGAAGTTGGACTTACCTAATTGGATTGCCTGTCCTAGGTAGACATAGTGGTCAACAACTTCGAGTGTAATGTTCCCAACATTAACTGGAGCGGATGCAACATGGGCATTGGACATGATTTTCGTCTTATCCATGTTCATCTTCAGACCCACTCTTTGGGAAGCATTGCTGAGATCTTCGAGCATTGTGTTCAGGTCTTCCAAGGTCTCAGCCATGAGAACTACATCATCGGCAAACCGCAGGTGTGTTAGGTACTCGCCATTGATGTTAATGCCGAATCCTTTCCAGTCCAGTAGCTTGAAAATATCCTCCAACGCAGCTGTGAATAGTTTCGGAGAAATGACGTCTCCCTGTCTCACACCTCGCTGTAGTTGGATAGGATTAGAGCTCTGGTTCTGTAGTCGGACTGACATGGTGGCGTTTTGGTATAAGTACCTCAGCACCTCGATGTACCTGTAGTCTATTTGGCACCTCTGAAGAGACTGCAGCACTGCCCAGGTCTCGATCGAATCAAAGGCTTTCTCATAGTCCACGAACGCCAAGCATAGTGGCAAGTTATACTCTTCGGTCTTCTGTATAACTTGCCGCAGCGTATGAATGTGGTCTATGGTACTATAACCTTTTCGGAACCCGGCTTGTTCGGGAGGTTGGAAGTCGTCGAACCTGCGAGCGAGACGATTCGTAATGACTCTCGAAAACAACTTGTAGATATGGCTCAGAAGCGAGATGGGTCGGTAGTTTTTCAAGAGAGTCTTATCACCCTTCTTGAAGAACAGCATCACATCGCTTCTGCCCCATGCCTTTGGCGTTTTGCCCTCGAGGATGACAGAGTTGAAGAGCTTCTGGAGGACCTTAAGTATCGGCTTACCGCCCGCTCTCAGAAGTTCTGTTGTGATTCCGTCATCGCCCGCCGCCTTGTTGTTTTTGAGCTGCTTGAGAGCCATTCTAATCTCGTACAGGCTGACGTCCGGGATATCTTCGGTATAGTGTCGGGTAAGCTTGGCTCTAGGTTCTGTAGCCTTACTTTCAACAGGTGTTTGCGTGGAGTACAACTGTCCATAGAAACTCTCAATCTCCCTCAGGATTTCAGGTGTTGATGAAATGATACTAACGTCCTCAGCTTGCAGCCTCGTCAGTTGACTTTGCCCTATAGCCAGATCTCTAGCGAACACTTTGGAGCCTTTGTTCCGCTCAATGGCCTCTTTAATACGCTCGGTATTAAATTGGCGAAGGTCGCTTGTCAAGGACTTGGAGATCTGCCTATTTAGCTGTCGATAACGAAGGGCATCCGCTGAGTTCTGTAGTTTCATTTCGTTTCTCTGATCCATGAGTCGGATAGTGTGGCTGGAGAGTTTCTTTAATTTAGGACGGTGGGTTTTGTAGTGCTTGGACCCTACCGTGCGGACAGTATCCACTACCATGTTGTATTGATCGTCCATATCGATGCTGTTCTCAAGGGCTTCGAAGCGGTTTTGGAGCTCGAGCTGAAAGCACTCGGGGTTTTGAATTTGAGCCGGTATTGGTCGGAGCGTAGATTTTATTAGTCGAGATCTTTCCAGCTTGACGTTGATATTCAATGTGCCTCTAAGCATGCGGTGATCGCTTCCCGTCTTTACGGCGTTGATGACAACGACATCATTGAATATTTGCTTCCTCGTTGACATAATAAAATCTATCTCGTTTTTGACTTTACCGTCCGGACTAATCCAGGTCCATTTGCGGCTTACGGGCTTCTTAAAGAAGGAGTTCATCATGTAGAGGTTCTCCCTCTCCATGAAGTCTGCCAGCATCTGGCCCCTTTCGTTCCGTTGCCCAAATCCAAATTGCCCCACTCTCAACTCATCACCACAGCGTTGCCCCAACTTAGCATTAAAATCCCCCATCACAACCGTGTAGTGGGTTTTATAGCTATGCATGGCTTTAGAGATCTCCTCATACATAGCCTCCACTTCGACATCGTCGTGTTTCGAGGTCGGAGCGTAGACCTGGATAACATTCAGCGAATATCGTTTCGATAATCTGAGTATCAGGTACGCTACCCTGCTCGAGACACTTCCGATGGTGATCACGTTGTTGACAAGGGATTTATGGACGATGAACCCGACACCACCTTGGGACTGTTGGTCGCCCTCCCGGTGGTATAGTAAGTTACCGGATTGAAGGGTAATCGAGTCCTCCCCCTCTCTTCGGACTTCAGATAACCCAATAATATCCCAATGCAACTTACTAATTGCCTCTTCCAACTCTATAAGCTTCTCGTCGAGCCTCAACGTGCGCGTGTTGTAGGTTGCCAGGTCAAGTCGTCGGTGTTGGTAGCCGGAGCCTACCCGGGGATTCTTAGCACCCTCTGCCCCGCCGTTACCATAGCCGCTACCGTAGCTAGGAATAGCGGGGCCGCCGGGGACTGGGGGCCGATTTTTGTTGTGTGTATCCATATCGGGGGGTTTTGCCATAATCGCCACGCTTGGCAGGCGGGTTGGCGATCGCAGTATGGCCTGCTGTTAAATGGAGACGCTGCTGCCCATCTCCTTTGGCAGTTTTCCCTCTGTCGGCTCTTACGACACCCACGGGAAGAGAGGGGGTAGTGCTATTCTTTTTATGTGCCGGCACTACACGGCCATTATTATTTAGAACCAGCGAACTGTTTTTAATTGCTTACAAATAGTATGTATGTCGCAGCCAACTGGTTAAATCCGCCATTCAATTAAACGCTTAGGCCGATGATTTTTCCGTAAGCTATTTTATCATCCCATAAGTTGACGGAGTCACAAAACAAAACCACGAAATATAAGACGATCGCTTCGCTGCGCTTCGCGATCGCCTTAAATTTCTAACCTATCACGTGTTCTACAGGACTTTCGAGGGGTACATGCTGCCATACTTAACCATGCGCCGGATTCAACCATCCGCCTGCGACATATATACCTACAAAATATTATGGGTATGGTATTGTTTCTATAGGTTTTGTACGGTAGATTAGCTGCGTGTGGCCAACTCAAAAAGAACTAGATCTTGATATATCTTCCGTCTTTTGTCACATGATAGTTAGGAGGCTGATGATTGTGGTACAGGTCGATCGGAGTGACGATATCGTTGGCAGACACATACACTTTCGCATCACACGTGCAGGAATGCCTGCTTGTACACATCCATACTTTTGTGCTATTCACTTTCATGTACGTGTAGTTATTCACCATGACTAGGAATCTTCCCCTCGGTGTACCTATCTTCACGTATGGGATACCTGTCAAACATCATTAATAGGTTAATTATAATAATTATTGGAACATCGGACTACCTACATAACAGACAGCTGACAAATATTAATTATAAACAATGAGTAACGGGACTCAACGCGACATTTATTATGAAGTACATATTATTATGTACTTACAGCTTGACGTTTCGGCTGTGTTGCAACAACCGTGGTCACAAGCAGACTGGCGGTGCGCGACGACGTCTGTTCGGGCGGGCTTGGAGATCTTCGGCCACCCTCAAATTGTCACTTTTTTTGTTTTTGTCATCGCTAGTGATGGGATTACGGCACACAACACTCACAGTATCGGGGTTTGTTTTGAACGGTAAAACTCGCGGCTTACACTTGTTAATCACTGGATTCCACGCTGATGACAATTTAAACCCGGCCCCCCGATTGAAATTTTTATACTTCTTGATTTCAATCGCTTCTCGTACCATCCTAGTATGGTAATGACGATCGGTGGAGAGGATTTTTGGATCATGTAACTCCATCCAATGATTAACTCCAGCTTCCAGAAGATGTTCAGTTCTGGACACAGACGTCGTCGCGCACCGCCAGTCTGCTTGTGACCACGGTTGTTGCAACACAGCCGAAACGTCAAGCTGTAAGTACATAATAATATGTACTTCATAATAAATGTCGCGTTGAGTCCCGTTACTCATTGTTTATAATTATAATGGAACGCGAAAGTTTAAAATCTTATAAATATTAATTACTTATAATTATTTATGTTTATACTACGAGTATATTTTATTACCAATCTTCAGATTTCTGTTTATTTAAGTCGTTTTCTTTTGTATGTACCGCATTCGCTTGTCTGTTTTTTCCCCTAAAAGCTTGGCTGGTAGGGAATGCTTTTAGCGTTAGGCCTGCCTTTTGTTCCCTATATATTTGTATTTGTACAATAAAGTTTAATAAACTAGAATAAATACTAATCTAACTACTTTAATCAATGCAAAAAAACGCGCGTTTACTATCCGTAATATTTTGTTTTCTCTCAATCAATCTATAATTTTACATACTGTCCGTCTTCAGTGACATGATACTTAGGCGGGGGATGACTGTGGTCAAGATTAATCGGGAACAGCTCGTTTCCAACCAGCCTCACCCTGGCGTCACACTTATAGAAGCATTTATTGGAACACCTCCATATCGTCGTACTCTTGGATTTCTGGGAGAAGGTATAGTTGTTCACCAGAAGTAGATAGCCCCCTCTTCCAGACTTAATCATGTTGTACTGAATTTCTGTCGATATTTAGGAAGTTTTATTATAAAGTACTTAATTAAGTAATAAAAACAGAAAGGAAAGCTCTCTAACACGCTTTTATTAGCTTCACCTGTAACTAACTAATTAAGTCACAATGAAAGAAAATCTTGCAATTCAATTTTAACCTAATTCTAAATGTCGTATCGATTTGAAACTTTGCATGTTTAAAGGAATCCAAAGACAATTCAATAATTTACAATCATCGAGCTGATTTTGATGATGGAGTCAAAAGGTGGGCAATAGAACTCTTCAATGGCTGCTAAGAAAACCCTCGAGTTAGGGCTCATTTGTTCCGTTCTGATGAGACCTATTCGCTACACTTGGTGGTGATGGTCTGATGATGGAGCAGGGACGATGCCAGTGGCACTCCTTAATGACCATTAGGAAACCCCTCGAGTTTGGGCTAATTTGTTTCGTTTTGATGAGACTTGTTCGCTACACTTGGTGGTGAGGGTCTGATGATAAAGGAAGCCTAATGTTGTGTCTTCCTTCCGGGCTAGGTGTTGTTAGCCCGGGGACAACTGTCCGATGGTTGTATGTCGGAAGTTCTATATGTATGAACTATGCTGAATAACTTTGCGGGCGCGATGTAGGTTCTCCACATAAGTCCGTCATTGACTGCTAGCGCCATCTATCGCTACGAGGTTGAAGCTCCGTGCTATGTGTCCATGTGCGCGTCGTCTAGATGTCGCCACATCACTCCCCTCCTAGACCGGAGGTCGATCCAATGATAGCTCAGCAGTTAGTGCGTGAGAGCTTGCAAGAGCCAGAGGGTGCTGCAGGATGCCCCAGTCTACGGTGAGTCGAGACTTCGTCTGCGGTGAGTCGAGACGGTGCGGGGTGGCTGCTGGTCGCTGCTCCTGTCCACGGTGGGTCGGGATGGAGGGTGCGTTGTGACGGTGGGTCCGAGCTGCTGGCGCGCAGAGCTGCCACGCTGGAGTAAGGGCCCAGTGATGCTCCAGAGACGTGGGCTGCGAGGATGCCAGGTCGGGATGATGCCGTCGGGTGCTGCCGAAGGTCCAGGTTGCGTCGGACGATGCTGCGATGGAACCTTGAGGCGGGTTGTGCTGGCTTGCTGTGTGACTGCTGAAGGTTGCTGGATGAGGGTCGGGAGGAGTGATGGCTGCGCTGGTTGAGATGATGCTGCTGGCGCTGATGAAGGCGGTGCTGGCGCTGGTGAAGAAGGTGCTTGATGTGCTCCGTAGGGGTCACCAATGTGGGATAATGATGCAACTGTGAAAGGAAGACTGATGGTATGTCTTCCTTCCGGGCTAGGTGATGTTAGCCCCGGGACAACTGTCCGATGGTTGTAAGTCGGAAGTTCTATATGTATGAACTATGCTGAATAACTTTGCGGGCGCGATGTAGGTTCTCCACATAAGTCCGTCATTGACTGCTAGCGCCATCTATCGCTACGAGGTTGAAGCTCCGTGCTATGTGTCCATGTGCGCGTCGTCTAGATGTCGCCACAATAATATATAAAAGTGTTTTTTTAGTTTTTTAAACAAGCGATTTTTTTTAAATTAATATATTTGTTTCAAGATTTTTAAACAAATATACAGTTATATTAAGATCTACTGTTCATATTATAGCTGTATATTTGTCTGTTAGAAACTATGTCATTTACAAATCTCCACAAACAGGTTCTAAAAATAAGTTGCTTATACCTAAATTAATACATCACTGAGTAATGTGGCGTGTAGTGCCGGCACATAAAAAGAATAGCACTACCCCCTCTCTTCCCGTGGGTGTCGTAAGAGCCGACAGAGGGAAAACTGCCAAAGGAGATGAGCAGCAGCGTCTCCATTTAACAGCAGGCCATACTGCGATCGCAAACCCGCCTGCCAAGCGTGGCGATTATGGCAAAACCCCCCGATATGGTTACACACAACAAAAATCAGCCCCCAGTCCCCGGCAGCCCCGCTATTCCTAGCTACGGTAGCGGCTATGGTAACGGCGGGGCAGGGGGTGCTAAGAATCCCCGGGTAGGCCCCGGCTACCAACACCGACGACTTGACCTGGCAACCTACAACACGCGCACGTTGAGGCTCGACGCGAAGCTTATAGAGTTGGAAGAGGCAATTAGTAAGTTGCATTGGGATATTATTGGGTTATCTGAAGTCCGAAGAGAGGGGGAGGACTCGATTACCCTTCAATCCGGTAACTTACTATACCACCGGGAGGGCGACCAACAGTCCCAAGGTGGTGTCGGGTTCATCGTCCATAAATCCTTTGTCTACAACGTGATCACCATCGGAAGTGTTTCGAGCAGGGTAGCGTACCTGATACTCAGAATATCGGAACGATATTCGCTGAATGTCATTCAGGTCTACGCTCCGACCTCGAAACACGTCGATGTCGAAGTGGAGGCTATGTATGAGGAGATCTCTAAAGCCATGCATAGCTATAAAACCCACTACACGGTTGTGATGGGGGATTTTAATCCTAAGTTGGGGCAACGCTGTGGTGATGAGTTGAGAGTGGGGCAATTTGGATTTGGGCAACGGAACAAAAGGGGCCAGATGTTGGCAGACTTCATGGAGAGATGGAAATATAAAAAATAAATAAAAATATATCTTTCTTTAACTTTTATTCAGTATTTTCCATTCCTCTGCATGAGTAACACTACACTGCACAAAACAAGATATCATAATAACAAATTATCAGCTTATCGCCATATTTGAACTCCAAGCACATCCAACACCATGGCGGGCCAAAACGTCCCATCGCAACCTGTTCATTTGCCCCAGTTCTTAGAATAGTATTAAAGCTTGATATATCTTCCATCTTTAGTCACATGGTACCTAGGAGGGGGATGATTATGGTTTAGGTAGACCGGTGTAACAACGTCATTGGCAGACACTTTCACTTTAGCCTCACACTTGCAGGAAAACTTGCTTGAACAAACCCATACTGTTGTGGTATTATTAATTTTTGAATACGTGTAGTTATTAACCATGACTAGGAATCCACCCTACCGTGTATTTATCTTCACTTATGGAACTCCTGTCAAAAATAAACTAATAGGTTACGACGCTTGATACAAGTGGACTGTGGTGAAAAGGATTTGAACATCTGACCGTTAACAAAAAAATCACTTTAACACAAGAGTGCACACGCTTCAAAATACTCCTACCGGCCTAGCATGAGCGGCTTTTTTCGACTATTGACGCGTGATAAACAGCCTATGTCTAGATTACACCTTAGTAGGGTAAGCAAGACAGCATGACGTATCATATCATATCGCGTGGTATAATGATGGTCATGCTAGGCAGGCTGGAGTGCTCGCGTGGGTGACATGACAAGAGTCACCCGTTATGATATTATGGGTTTAACCTATATCTTATTTTCTACAAACAAAATAAGTAATAATATTACTGACCAACTTTATTTAATAACTAAATATTCCAAAAAAATACAATTATTGCTTTAACTAAATTACTTATGAACAAAAGAGAAACTCCTAAAGGTGCGTCCACACTTGTAACATTTTGGCGTGTCCGAACACCGTGTCTTTATAATACATTGTCTCTTTGATACAGTATTACCACAGCGCATGCCCAACAAAACTAGCGATGCATGATAAAGACCCGGTGTACGGACGGACACGCCAAAATGTTACAAGTGTTGACGCACCTTAAGAAAATCAATACGTTTTTTTAATTATTGAGATGTAACTGTTCTCAATTCTTAGAAACACAATAATTTGGCAAGAAATCATGCTGTTGTAATGTTTACGAACAGGTTGTCCCTATCCACAAGCGTTTTCGTCACACCAGCCTTGACAAATACTCTATGACACACTATGACTTGATTATCCTGACAAACACCCTTAATACATTTGTCACAGTTTGGGTACCTACATCAATATTTATTTCAGGAAGACCAACAGCCAGACAGAATAATAAAAATAATAAAAAAAAAAATTATTCCTCACCATAACCTTACAATGTACCTTATATTAACTTATGTCTAGTATAAATTGATTATGGCGGGCTGACACTTAAACTAGTACAGATGCCGTGTCTCAGGTTATCAACCCTCCACCCCAAAACATAATCTAGTAAGAAAGAGTAAATTAATTGAAAAAAACATAGGTGTGAGCGTGTGTGTGTGCGTGTGGGTGCGCGTGTATTTATGCGTGTGTGTGTGTGTGTGTGTGTGTGTGTGTGTGTGCATGTGTGTGTATGATGTGATTGTACGTGCGGTTGTGTGTGTGTATACGTCATGTAAGCAATTTTATTTATTGTTTTTATTTATTTATAGTCCTGTGTTATTAAACTACCTACTTTTCAATGTTGTTTTAAAACGATTTCTATTCAATGATAAAGTTTTGTCATTTATGTATCTGTATAAAAAGGAAATCTTTCTCTAACCACTAACTAGTAAATACCTACTTTTGATATCGACGTCATAACAACCTAAACATTAAGTGTTTTCATATCGTTAAATCAAATGAATGTTATTCAAATTGTACAATACAATATATAAATATTATTATTTAGAACCAGCGAACTGTTTTTAATTGCTTACAAATAGTATGTATGTCGCAGCCAACTGGTTAAATCCGCCATTCAATTAAACGCTTAGGCCGATGATTTTTCCGTAAGCTATTTTATCATCCCATAAGTTAACGGAGTCACAAAAAAAAAATAACCACGAAATTTAAGACGATCGCTTCGCTTCGCTTCGCGATCGCCTTAAATTTCTAACCTATCACGTGTTCTACAGGACTTTCGAGGGGTACATGCTGCCATACTTAACCATGCGCCGGATTCAACCATCCGCCTGCGAAATATATACCTACAAAATATGATGGGTATGGTATGGTTTCTATAGGTTTTGTACGGTAGATTAGCTGCGTGTGGCCAACTCAAAAAGAACTAGATCTTGATATATCTTCCGTCTTTAGTCACATGATACTTAGGAGGCGGATGATTGTGGTTCAGGTCGATCGGAGTGACGATATCGTTGGCAGACACATACACTTTCGCCTCACACGTGCAGGAATACCTGCTTGTACACATCCATACTTTTGTGTAACTATTCACTTTCTTGTACGTGTAGTTATTCACCATGACTAGGAATCTTCCCCTCGGTGTACCTATCTTCACGTATGGGATACCTGTCAAACATCATTAATAGGTTAATTATAATAATTATTGGAACATCGGACTACCTACATAACAGACAGCTGACAAATATTAATTACTTATAATTATTTATGTTTATACTACGAGTATATTTTATTACCAATCTTCAGATTTCTGTTTATTTAAGTCGTTTTCTTTTGTATGTACCGCATTCGCTTGTCTGTTTTTTCCCCTAAAAGCTTGGCTGGTAGGGAATGCTTTTAGCGTTAGGCCTGCCTTTTGTTCCCTATATATTTGTATTTGTACAATAAAGTTTAATAAACTAGAATAAATACTAATCTAACTACTTTAATCAATGCAAAAAAACGCGCGTTTACTATCCGTAATATTTTGTTTTCTCTCAATCAATCTATAATTTGACATACTGTCCGTCTTCAGTGACATGATACTTAGGCGGGGGATGACTGTGGTCAAGATTAATCGGGAACAGCTCGTTTCCAACCAGCCTCACCCTGGCGTCACACTTATAGAAGCATTTATTGGAACACCTCCATATCGTCGTACTCTTGGATTTCTGGGAGAAGGTATAGTTGTTCACCAGAAGTAGATAGCCCCCTCTTCCAGACTTAATCATGTTGTACTGAATTTCTGTCGATATTTAGGAAGTTTTATTATAAAGTACTTAAAAAGTAATAAAAACAGAAAGGAAAGCTCTCTAACACGCTTTTATTAGCTTCACCTATAACTAACTAATTAAGTTAAATTAAATTAATTTAAGCTTTACTTATACTAGTGTTTAAGAGGTTTAAGTATACTTATAGGCTGTTTGTTCTTCCTTAATAATAAAATAAAATAAAATAAAATAAGTCACAATGTAAGAAAATCTTGGAATTCGTCTATCCGAAGACATTTCAATAATTTACGATCATCGAGCTGATTTTGATGATGGAGTCAAAAGGTGGGCAATAGAACTCTTCAATGGCTGCTAAGAAAACTCTCACGTTAGGGCTCATTTGTTCCGTTCTGATGAGACCTATTCGCTACACTTGGTGGTGATGGTCTGATGACGGAGCAGGGAGGATGCCAGTGGCACTCCTCAATGACCACTAGGAAACCCCTAATGTTTGGGCTCGTTTGTTATGTTCTGATGAGACCTATTCGCTACACTTGGTGGTGATGGTCTGATGATGGAGCAGGGAGGAAGCAAGTGGCACTCCTTAATGACCACTAGGAAACTCCTCGAGTTTAAGCTAATTTGTTTCGTTTTGATGAGACTTGTTCGCTACACTTGGTGGTGAAGGTCTGATGATAATATATAAAAGTGTTTTATTAGTTTTTTAAACTAGCGATTATTTTTTTATTAATATATTTGTTTCAAGATTTTTAAACAAATATACAGTTATATTATGATCTACTGTTCATATTATAGCTGTATATTTGTCTGTTAGAAACTATGTCATTTACAAATCTCCACAAACAGGTTCTAAAAATAAGTTGCTTATACCTAAATTAATGCATCACTGAGTAATGTTGAAATAAAAAATAGACTTCTCATATGTTAGGCGGGGGGTGATTGTGGTCTAGATTAATCGGGAACAGCTCGTTTCCAACTAGCTTCACCCTGGCGTCACACTTATAAAGGCATTTATTAGAACATCTCCATATCGTCGTACTCTTGGAGTTCTGGGAGAAGGTATAGCTGTTCACCAGAAGTAGATAGCCCCCTCTTCCAGACTTAATCATGTTATACTGAATCTCTGTCGAAATTAAGGAAGTTTCATTGAAAACGGTCAATTGAAACGGTTCGGTTCTCTCTGCAACGCTGTTCCTGCTGCATATTAATGACCTGCTTATACCCGGTATTTTGGGGTACGCAGATGACAGCACCGTTATAGAGAGCTATATATCTGATGCTCGAGCTGGTGCAGAACAGGTCCAGTGTCTTAGGGAGGCGATGGTTAGTCGCATGAACCTATCACTGCAGGCAGTCTCCGATTGGGGCGATGCCAATCTGGTCAGGTTCAATCCATCTAAGACCCAGGCGTGTCTGTTCTCTGCCAAGAGGAGTAATTTTGACCTGTCTCCTACTTTCCGAGGTGTATCCGTGCCGATTACTGAACATCTACAGCTTCTCGGCATGTCTTTGACTCCATCTCTCAATTTTGGCTCTTTCATTGAGAGTAAAGCTCAATTAGCGTCTAAAAAGCTAGGCGTTCTGGCAAAGGTGAGAAAGTACTTCACGCCGGAACTGCTGCTCAATCTTTATCAAGCGCAAATTCGTTCATGTATGGAGTACTGTTCTCATCTCTGGGATGGCTCTGCCAAATACCAGCTCCAGACACTAGAAGCTATTGAGCGGAGGGCCAGAAAGCTCATTGGCAATGACTATCTCTTCGATAAAAAGCTCAAAAGCCTCGAGCATAGACGCAAAGTTGCAAGCTTATCGGTTTTTTATCGGATACATTTCGGCGAGTGTGCAGTGGAATTGCACAACCTAATTCCACCATCTCCCTTCTTCCAACGGACAACCAGACGTACGAATCAGCGCCACCGTTTTATAGTGGATATTCCTGGGACACGGACTAAGCGTTTTGCTTCTAATTTTATTGTCCGTACCGCTAAGGAATGGAACTCCTTGCCTGAGTCTGTATTTCCCGATAGGTACAATCTGGGGGTCTTCAAGTCGCGAGTGAACCGGTACCTTCTAGGCAAGCGCGATTCATCGTAGATCGCATCAACGCTTAACATCAGGCGTGATAGCGGACAAGCGCTTGCCTATCAACTAATAAAAAAAAAAAAAAAAAAAAAACTGTAATTAAAAACAGAAAGGAAAGCTATTTTAATTAATTTATTAATTCGTTTCATGATTTTCAGACAAATATATAGTTATATTATGATCAGTAGTTAGAAACAATGTTATTTATAAATCTCCACAAACAGGTTCTAAAATTATGTTGCTTTTACCTAAATTAATGCATAACTGAGTAATGTTGAAATTAAAAAATACACTCATTATATAAAAGCTACATATAAGAACAATTTCCTTCATTAGAACAATACATTTAATGATTAAGCATCAGAAAATTGCTTCTTAAGAGAAACTGTGCTGGAACAAAACAGGTCGACAACGGACTGTAATTTATAAAAAGAATTACTTGCACGTAAAACGAATTACCTTAGCCTGCACTACGCTTAGAAATGGTCGTTGTCTAAGTCTGAGAACGTTAGTTCTTAGATGTATTTCTGAGAGAAGATCTGGACAGTCAACAAATCATTTGGCAATGTTCGTAAGATAAGAGGTAAGGAGGAAAATGGCACCTTCTGTATCTGTGGTAATAATCGTTCGAGACTTGATGGCATCTAAAGTCTAAATATTAAAAAAAACGCTTTTGTATAAAAATCACCAGATATTACCAACATTATTCCTATTTTTGTTTTAGCAATCCAGCTACAAGAAAAATTGAAAATAACGTATTTAGAAAAAATCGACCCGTCTCGCAACCAGCTCCGATGGGACTCGAACCCACGACCTTTCGCTTTCCGAGCGACTGATCTAAACACTGAGCTACGGAGTCGTTTAACTCAGTGGTTAGAGCAGTCGCCAAAAAAATTGCATTGTGAATGCAAAAAACTAAAAATTTTATTTAAATCCAGCTCTAAGTCATCCACGACAACATTTTCTTTTGCGGAGCGTGGATGTCAAAATCTGCTGCCCGCGGGAAAAATGTGTCCGTCAAGATGGCTGACCGGTGTTACCTTACCACACTTAATATTTGAATCGATTATTCGAATTCAAAATAATTAAGAAATTAAACTGGTTTATTAGGTACTCACATTATTTTCACAACTGTTTAAGTATTTGATAAAGATTTATGCTTTTCAACGATTATGTATTATTATTATGGCTTAATGCCAAAGAATAAAATGCGTTTCAAAATTATGCTTTATGATGTATGCCAAATAAAATTATGACAATCAACTGTACGCGTTTTAATGTGTCACCGTTGTGCATAATTTATTTGATGAGCATTGGCACTTTTTGTGGTCGGGCGGGCGGTGCATCTTGCATGTGTTTTAATCTACATAATATATCTCTTTTTCACAATAAATCTGTTCAAATTTGCTGAGTATATTGATATGCTATGAACAAGGGGGCCTACCATCAGCTGTAGTTGCAAAATTGAAGTAATGTTGATTAAAATAGGGAGCTTTATACTGTGTGTATACCTACCGATACCTACTAATTTGTAATACAAGTCTCCTAATACAGATACCAGTCACTTACATAGAAACTACTTTATTTTTGTACTTAGGCTAAAAAGCCTTTCCCTTTTGTGCTGAAAAGGAGTAGAAAGTGACCCTATTATTTACATGTTATAGGGTTTTTTTTTATTTGATGACTTTGTATTATTACCTACTATCGGCAATGTATGAAAATTAGGAGTAGTATACTCTTCTCCGTACCTTTTTAGGCAATGTGTAATACCAAAAATGTTTTTCTTTATTTATTTGAGTCTGATATCGTGGCCCTTTTTAGTCACGTGGTACTTAGTAGGCGGAGGATGATTATGGGTGAGGTCATTGCCCGCTATTATTTCCCGGCTGCTTGCAGTGAGATAGAAGATAGCTTTGGTGAGGTCGATCGGAGTGACAACTTCATCTAGAGATACTTTAATTCTTGCATCGTACTTGCGGGAATTCTTGCTGGAACAAACCCATATTCTCGTGGTATTGTCAACTTTCGAGTAAGTGTATTTATTTAACCTGATTAGGAATCCACCCTTCTTTGTATGTATCTTTTAATTTGGAACACCTATGAAAAGAAAACCTCAACTAATAAGTAACAATGTTTTGTGGCTCAAAATAAATTGAGAAGTGTTTCAAACTGGTATCATAACAGATTGTTTTCCAAACAAACTATTTTTAATGATTATAAGTTGACAAGAAATTAAGCAATCCACTCTCTTTATCATTTACGGATAAGCAAATCCAAAACATAAAGTCCAGATTCAAACCAATCTTGGCAACATCTTGAATTAAAAGAGATAAGTTGGGAAAAAAAAAATAACTTAGAAGGTACTCTTATACCATTTTAAACATTTCCTAACTTGGCTTGGGGGATAGACTTTTTTAGTATTGGATGTGTATGTTCGCCTTCCAAAATCGGTTTACCGTCACGAACAAACCTTATTCTGGCATTGCAGTTGCTGCGAACTCTATTTGAACAAAGCCAAATTTTCGATCCTTTATTGACCCTATGGTAAGTATACTCTAGGGCTTTAATAAGGGTTGTTCCAGTTTTTGTTGTGACGTATTCCATGTGGATATCTGTGAACACGAACGTAAGACGTAAGTCTCAGCTAGTTTTGACAACATTGTAAAAAAATCACCTCATATCCTTTTTATGGGGCATAAGTAGGTATAGCTCGTAAATCACTAAAATTGACCTTTGTTGAAAGGGGTTTTCTCAGAAACTATATTCGAGATATAGCGTGTTAAAAAATAAAGTAAGTATATGTAAGACTTCAACATATAACAAGTAACGACACGTGATATATTGTAGTTTATATACTTAACATATCTATAATACTCATATTATAAAGCTGATGAAGAGTTTGATTGCTTGTTTGTTTGGTTGATTGCGCTAATCTCAGGAAGTACTGGACCCATTTAGAAAATTCTTTGACCAATGGAAAGCTACATTCTTCCCTAGTGACATCATCATTTCAGCCGAACGACGCCCACTGCTGGGCATAGGCCTCCCCCAAGGATCTCCACAACGATCGGTCCTGCGCTGCCCGCATCCAGCGGCTTCCCGCGACCTTGACCAGATCGTCGGTCCACCTTGTAGGGGGCCTGCCCACGGAACGTCGTCCGGTTCGCGGTCGCCATTCGAGAACCTTTCCGCCCCAACGGCCATCGGTTCTCCGCGCTATGTGTCCCGCCCACTGCCACTTCAACTGAGCAATCCTTCGAGCGATGTCGGTCGTTTTAGTTCTCCTGCGGATCTCATCATTTCTGATTCGATCGAGCAGGGAAATACCAAGCATCGCTCTCTCCATTGCTCGCTGGGTGACCTTGAGCCTTCTTATGAGACCCATAGTAAAAGACCACGTCTCGCTTCCATAAGTCATAACTGGCAACACACACTGGTCAAAGACCTTAGTCTTGAGACATTGAGGAGTTTTGGACGCAAATATATGCCGGAGCTTCCCAAACGCTGCCCATCCGAGCTGGATTCGACGAGAGATCTCTTTCTCGAAGTTGGACTTACCTAATTGGATTGTCTGTCCTAGGTAGACATAGTGGTCAACAACTTCGAGTGTAATGTTCCCAACATTAACTGGAGCGGATGCAACATTGGCATTGGACATGATTTTCGTCTTATCCATGATCACAACGACATCATTGAATATTTGCTTCCTCGTTGACATAATAAAATCTATCTCGTTTTTGACTTTACCGTCCGGACTAATCCAGGTCCATTTGCGGCTTACGGGCTTCTTAACGAAGGAGTTCATCATATAGAGGTTCTCCCTCTCCATGAAGTCTGCCAGCATCTGGCCCCTTTCGTTCCGTTGCCCAAATCCAAATTGCCCCACTCTCAACTCATCACCACAACGTTGCCCCAACTTACCATTAAAATCCCCCATTAAATAAATTACAACCGTGTAGTGGGTTTTATAGCTATGCATGGCTTTAGAGATCTCCTCATACATAGCCTCCACTTCGACATCGTCGTGTTTCGAGGTCGGAGCGTAGACCTGAATGACATTCAGCGAATATCGTTCCGATATTCTGAGTATCAGGTACGCTACCCTGCTCGAAACACTTCCGATGGTGATCACGTTGTTGACAAGGGATTTATGGACGATGAACCCGACACCACCTTGGGACTGTTGGTCGCCTTCCCGGTGGTATAGTAAGTTACCGGATTGAAGGGTAATCGAGTCCTCCCCCTCTCTTCGGACTTCAGATAACCCAATAATATCCCAATGCAACTTACTAATTGCCTCTTCCAACTCTATAAGCTTCTCATCGAGCCTCAACCTGCGCGTGCTGTAGGTTGCCAGGTCAAGTCGTCGGTGTTGGTAGCCGGAGCCTACCCGGGGATTCTTAGCACCCCCTGCCCCGCCGTTACCATAGCCGCTACCGTAGCTAGGAATAGCGGGGCCGCCGGGGACTGGGGGCCGATTTTTATTTTGTGTAATCATATCGGGGGGTTTTGCCATAATCGCCACGCTTGGCAGGCGGGTTGGCGATCGCAGTATGGCCTGCTGTTAAATGGAGACGCTGCTGCCCATCTCCTTTGGCAGTTTTCCCTCTGTCGGCTCTTACGACACCCACGGGAAGAGAGGGGGTAGTGCTATTCTTTTTATGTGCCGGCACTACACGGCACCAAAAAAAAAAATATATAGTGACATAGGCTATATTTTATCCTGATATTCCCACGGGAAGGGGTACCACGCGGGTAAAACCGCGAGAATCCGCTAGTATTTTTATAAATACCTTATTTTGAATAGTCTCTGTACCTGTACATCATATAAGATATTTTACAACTGTGTTTATCCAAATAAAATATTTGTATTTGAAAACCCGTTTCAACTAAGGTAAATTACCTTTTATTTTATTTCTTAAGCAAGCTTGCAACGGATACAGTTGACATTAAAAGCAAGTTGTACAATAACGCCCAATATAAGAGATCAAATATCATGCAGCAAAATAAATAAACATATAGGTAAGTGTGTTACGCATACCAACAACCAACAACCACTGAAGGAAGGTTCTACTTCGGGACTAAGAAATGTAGGTATACATAATTTATACATAACCTCTTGAAGGTTCTTCCCAAGGAGAATCAATGAATGAATGTCTTGAACATATTTGCTACAAAAGCAGTATAATACGATGTATTAGTGCAACAAATATTTAAAAAAAATAAGAAAGATAAATATAAGAGAAAGAAAAAGAAAAACCAAATTCAGTGTGGTAAAAATATATTTCAATAACCTTTGATTATATTTAGGTATAATTTATTCAACAAAAACTAAAGATAAGTATATATTTTTTTTTCAATTTAAATAGATGACTAGGTAAAAAATTTGGAATAAAAATTTATAAATTATCATTCTTAGAAAATACTTTGGTATAAATATAAACAAAATTTTGTAGTCTAGGTACCTTAAGCAACCATCAATAGGTACCCTAAGTACGAAAAACTCTCGTTTTGATATTATGGTTACCTTATTAATTTGTATGAAAACCAGAACAGCGCCACGCCGCTACGGTTGTTTACGGAACTAAAATTCAATACACGAACTTACAAGGCTTTGGCAGTATTTTGACGGATTAAATAGGTAAGAGACAAACATAAAGTTCATTTAAA
The DNA here is from genome assembly GCA_949710035.1 of Crambus lathoniellus. Lineage (NCBI taxonomy): Eukaryota > Metazoa > Arthropoda > Insecta > Lepidoptera > Crambidae > Crambus > Crambus lathoniellus. The sequence goes on along the minus strand of OX453307.1, from coordinate 6,433,106 downwards.
AAGAGAACAAATCTTTAATACTTATAACATTTTCTCTGACGGGTCGGCAAACAACATTAAGGCGATACTCGGAAAAAATTTGCTGAAGCGAGATAGCAATGAGAAAACGACGCGCGCGGGAGCGAGACCGATTTTGCAGATTAGGCAAAAAAAAACACAAAATCACTTCGTATTAAAAAACTACCGCGATTTAAAAAAAATGCTTCTATACGATCCTCAATATTATTGGTGTCCACTTATTAAACCAATTTCCAATAGTGTAAGTAACCCCATTTAAGAATAATCTTAACTTTTCGTATGTTTTAGAGGTCATTTCGAAAATAAAAAGTGTCGAGGCAAAATCATAAAATTGTGTTTTTGAAACTATACGATTCTAGATAAAGGTATGAAGAAATATATATCTTATTACCAGATTTTTAACAACTGTAACCGTCCTATAGTTTTAAATCAAAAAGTCCATATTTTTCCGAGTAGCGCCTTAAAGTAAGTACAGACGTGTTCCTTAAGCTTAGATTTAAATGAGTTAATGGCATTACATTGTTATAATGCTATAAATAAGGCAATTAATAGGGGTTTTGACTGATTTTTTTTTATTGACTTAAAATGTTCATTGAATTAGTAGTAACGCAACATAGGTATTTATTTTCAAATATCTTGCATATTTTCAGCGATATAAAACATCAAACTTTCTAATTAGACAAGGAGAGCGCTATAGAAACGTGACGTCACATTTCTATCGCGCCATACTCTCGCCATAGAAAATTTTGTTTTACATAGAGATAGCTAGAGTCACTATTAAGTAGCTCATAATTCGCTTGTTATAACACAGATTGAATTTCTTTTTTCACATTTGTAATTCAATAAAGTTATTTTTCTGAATGTCATAACTAAATATCTACATTTCAACAACAGTCAAGTGCCCACGCCCTCAAATAAAAATAGTTTTCTTTCTATTGTTGGTTTGTGTATCGATTGCCATTACCATAACGAGAGTTTTGCGTGCTTGGGGTACAAATGTGAGTTCTTTTCCATTTGTTCCAACGACTGATATCACACTTGAACTAGTTAAACTGTTAAATAAGTTTTTTCAATAAGACACAGCGTATTCCTCATTGTGATAAAGCTTGTAAGACAAGACACCTTTGGGATAATATTTCAATAATTAGCATTATTTACAGTTCTAAAATTTGGAATGTGTACTGAGAGAACAAAAGTTAATTTGGCCTAAGTTATTTTGAGATCGAAATTATATTGGTTAGTAAGTTAGACCACTTCTCCTGTGCCATCCCATATGAACTAGACATTTTATATTTATTTCACAATTTTCACATATTAATTACCCCTTCACAAATAATAACCTTTCTATAAAAGTCGAAAGGCGAAATCAGTAAGTATACCTTAAAATTATACTACTATAAATTATATTACCTTAAAGTTCAATAACTTACTGTAAATTTTTGTAATGTCTATTTTCTTTTATTTATGTCCGTAAGTACGCCCCGAACATGTCTGAGACCAGCCCTGGTACCCTAGCGCCGTCATAATATTATAAAAAATTATCAACAGTTACCTATGTGAACTCACATAATAGTTCAATATTGTATAATGAAAACTTTTAACAAATTAAGGAATAATCACGAAGCTCTTGTTTCCAATTAATACAGTCGCTATCTGTAAACAATCAAATTATCTATAAGACTAGTCGTCTCCGTATTTTTTTCCCCGTCTGGGGCCGTATCTTCCATGCCGGATGGTTGTGATCGCTTTGATCAGAGTAGTCCGAATCGATTTCAGATTTTATCTCGATTACAACATCTGTAATAGATAAAATTGGGACGGTATTAAAATAAAAAATTGTCTACAGTTTGACATCGTTTCATACTGAAGCTGTGTCTTTTATTCGCTTATAGGAAAATAGAGACAGCATCAGCTCCAAAATCAAGAGAACTAAAATTTAAGTCAATTGAAATATGCAACCACTTGTTTTGTATTTTTTATTGTTTTACCAACAATGGTTGCACTCATTCATTCTTAATTCAAAGTCTTAAAATTCGGTGTATGATAATTAATACGTAAACACCACATATATATTGAAACTAGATATACTATGGTATTATTGATCGAAGTATAATAAAGCATTGACATCAATAGTGGCTGCTTGCCCTTTTACATTGCGACTTTTTGAATCGATGCAAGGGCGTTTCTCCACTAAATGGAAAATCACTGTCCCAAGCTAATTTTAGGTAATAAATCTAAATATTTCTCAGTTTTCGGTATCAATAGCGACATAGTATCAGGTATTCTTGACACACCTTATTTAATAATTTAATATTGTATATCTTGAGTAAATGAACTCAAACACCAGGAAAGACAGTCCCCTGGTGTGTCCCATTTCCAGAATTACAACTCTTGTTACCTATATTTAATTTTTTGCCGTTGATAACTGAATAAAAAATATCCAAACACTTAAAAACGACTGTACGCATCTATATACATAACAATTTTAATTTTATAATAGTATTTTAATCAAAATATCTGAGCTCAAATGCTGTCCTCAAATTATTGAAACAGTCCCCTGTTAAAGTTTATAACCGCGCTAAAGCCGAAATTTGTTTTCGCGCGAACATTTAGATTGTGCAACAGAACGCAATCGGTGTGAACTTTGTTCGGTTTTCAGTTAAGCAGGTAGCCGCTATTTTATTTAGTGCTACAACTGCATTTACTGGTGAACCACGCGTCTCTGTTGTTAGTACAAAAGTCCACTGGCAAGTCTTTTTTTGACCAATTTAAGAGTTTTAATTATGACAATCTGTTTAAAATAATTGTTAATCTAGTATGTAGCTACATCGGTTTCGTTAATTTGATATGTTTAAATGATTTCTGTTTTATTAAATATTCATGTAAAAATGACAGTCCCCTGACCAACAGTCCCCTGCCATTTTCATAGTACAGATCCTAGACAGTGCTTTATTGTATAAGAGACTTCAAAATTCAATATCTCATCTTTGTAACTTTACTATTCTGAAACCGAAGTGATAATAAAAGTGAAAATCATGTAAACGTAATTTTACTATTGAGTAAAAAGTATTACGGTAGATTTAATTTTTGTTGGTGGTACGCCCAGTCGCCCGTATAAAAGGGCCCATCATCCTCTAATAGTAATAACTCTGGTCTAATCAGCTATCAGACTTTCTGTCGTTTACGTAATAACCAATAACACCTTGTTTATTTTTCATATAAACATTCCCCTGGATGGGTACAACAGTCCCCTGTCACGGTTTTAAATAAAATCGTCCGTAACTCAAAAACCAAGAGATAACTGTGTGGGCTTTTTTTTTAGATATATGTTTAATTTACTATACTCTTCATTTTATTAACAAACATTCTGAAGATTTAATAAAAATTTCCTTGGGACAGCTCTGTATGGACGAGTTTCCAAATAGCAGAGAAACACCCGCAAACACACGTTTGAAAAAAACGGTTGAAAAAAATTTCATGTACCGGAAATGAGAATGCTAAGGATGTGTGGAGTAACGCGAAAGGACAACTTAGGAATGAGGAGGTATGTGAGAGGAAGTTTAAAAGTAGCACCAATGACAGAGAAGTTAAAAGAAAACCGTTTAGCTTGTTAAGGACATGTAGTTAAAAGGGATGATAGGCATGTTATAAGAAAGGTGATGGACATGAATGTTGATGGATCGATAGAAAGAGAAAGACAGCGAGAAAGATCGATAAAATATGTGCTATAAAATTGCTTTCGAGTTTAAACGGAGGTAGTAAAGAAAGTAAGAAATAAAAATAGTTTATTAAGTGACACTGGCCTATGCCCAGCAGTGGGCGTCGTTCGGCTGACATGATGAAGTGACACTGATTGTATACATTGAATTTAAGAACATTGTGATACTTCAAAGTTACTCACTACAAGCTACATCTTATAAACTGGCAACGCATTACCTTAATTAGCTACATATTAATTACATGAGTATATAATACAAAAACTAAATTAAAAAACTAATCGCCTTATCATACATTGATACTAAAACACATCGAATAAATTTATAGAGTAAAATTTCCTTCAAAACCTGCAACAGGCTTTGAAAGAATGTAAAGAGAAGAATTTCAATGTCATTTTTTATGACAACAATTTATTTGTTCCAAAAATAAAAAGAAGTTTAATAAAGCTTGTTAATTCCCCAATATGTCTAGTTCTATCACAACTTCTATAAATATTGTAAAGCAATCGTCATTCTATGCTGATGAAATGGTGATGCTGTATATTTGCTTTCAAGACTTATTCTTCACTCAAAAACCTATTTTAATATCTAATATACTTTCCATCAGGCGCCACGTAATAGTTAGGTGGTTTATGGTTGTGTTCTAGGTTAACAGGAAGAACTTCTTTCATATTCTTCACTTTAATTTTAGCGTTGCATTTCGTGGAAGATTGACTGGAACACACCCAGGAGATGGAACCCTTGCTCCTCTTAAAGAATGTGTAACCTTCTACCATTACCAGTTTTCCCCTCAGCGAAGCAATGTGTTTAAATTTCAAACCTGTGGAAATGAAAAAGTGTATATATGTAATGTCTGACTACTTTTAACTAGAGCTAGACCATAGTTTACTTCCGTACTCGACCATAGCGGCGCTGCTCTGTTTTTATACGAAATAATACCTTTTTTTTTTTTTTTTTATAGTGAGGGGAATGCTTTTACGCATACCCCATCCACGTGCGGTTTGTGGACGGTGGTTATGTGGGACTCGCCTAAGGCCGCCTCCCGATCCCCCATCAAGCTACTAGTACTCGATGGGGGACCAGGAAGGGGGAATACCCACTAAACCCCTCACTATTTGCTCTCTCGCCGCCGATCGGTCATGGGGGATTGGGGTGGCAGTCTCCCCTAAGACCCGACGACCCGGCTATCTAAGCCACCTCGCGACTGGGAAATGGCCGAGCAAATGTGGCCACCTCCCCAGACGGTGCAAACCGTGCAATGCCGGCAGTGGAACGGTCCGCTACCAGCTGGTCTCACTAAGGGGGAATAAGGCGATCGAACTGTCGCCTCCTTCTCCCCAGCCGTCTGCGGCGGATGAGAGCCGCGTGCGCATCCGCTTCCCGAGCTCTCTCCGCTATCTCCTTTTGGAGGATCACGTCCTCACAAAAGGAGACCGCCGCTTGCCAGCATCTCTCACTGTCCAGCATCCGGCTGACAACGCTGATCAGCGAGAAATCCGGCCCTACTGCTGCCACGAGATCCCGACGCCGAGCTGACCACGCAGGACACACTTCCAGTGTGTGCTGCGCAGTGTCCAGCTCGGCGACGCACTCGTGGCACTTCGGAGTCTCCTCCCTCTGAATCCGGTGCAGGAACCTACCGAAGCAACCATGTCCGGTAAGGACCTGCGCCAGGCGGTACGTAATCGTACCCCACCTCCTTTCCCTCCACTCACGAAGCAGGGGACGAACAGCCTCAACCGTTCTCACCCCGGCATCCGGGGCTTCCAAGGTCCGCTGCCACTGTTCCATCACCTCATCCTCCGCCCTTTGCCTTATGGCGCTAACTTCCGCCTGGGCCAAGCGATCTCCTCGCCTGTGGGCCTCCCTCCTTTCCATAAACCCCCTTCTGAGAGCCTGCGCCTCCAGTTCCCAGGGCGGCGTTCCAGCCAGCACACACGCCGCTGCCCAGGAGACCGTTTTATAACCGCGAATGATGCGGGTTGTAATTACTCGCTGCGGTCTTCTGAGCAGCCTACAATTCTCACTGTTGAGACAGTCCGCCAACACCGGTGCCCTGTAGAGGGCCATGCTACGCAAGACCCCCGCAAACAATCGTCGACAGCCCGCGCTCGGCCCGCCCAGATTCGGAAGGAGCCGCCCGAGACCTAGGGCAGCCTTCTCCACCCTTTCGGCCAGCTGGCGGAAATGTTCGGTAAACCGCCAGCGGCCATCTATCACCAGACCCAGATATTTTATATGGGGCTTCAGAGGGACCAGCAACCCATCAATTTCAACACTGGCCCCGGCTGGGGGTCCCCGTCTAGGGCCATGAAACATAAGAGCCTCGGTTTTACGAACCGCGACCTCCAGCCCCATGAGGCCAATCCTCTCAATAACCAGCTGGGCTCCCACCCCAGCATCCGCGTAGCAGATGACACTCATTCTGGGCAGCAGCACCCCTCGTAGCAGCCAGTCAAATCCGAGGTTCCAAAGCAGAGGCCCCAGTACCGACCCCTGTGGAACTCCGCGGTCCATTCTCCTAGACACCAATTCCCCACCCGCGTTTATAAAAACTATCTCGCGGTCATCCAGGTAATTCTCTAAAATATTCCTCAGATACAGGGGGAGCCGGTGGTATCTGAGGGCGTCCTTAATTACGGGATAGGGGAGGGTATTGAAGGCGTTTCGTATGTCTATCGAAACCGCCACCATCTGCTCCCCTCTCCTTTCTGCCCTCTCCGTTAAGTCTTTCAGCGCGAGAACGGCGTCCATAGTAGACCTCCGTCTGCGGAAGCCATATTGGTTGGGGGAAAGGTTGGGTGGGACCCACCTCCTCCAGGTGCTGAACGACTCGCTCAGCTATTATCCGCTCCAGCATCTTCCCGAGCTCGTCCAGCAGCACCACTGGTCGGAAATCTTCCGGTGCATTTCCGGGTCTCCCCTCCTTTCGCAACAGACACAGACGCCCCCTCTTCCAAACGCGTGGAAACTCCCCCGACCGAAGACACCGGTCGAACAGCGCTCGGGTTTGTGCTCCAAGGTGTTTGAAGGCCGTAGGCAGGACCCGGCCGGGGATGCCATCCGGCCCAGGGGCTTTTCGTTTGGACTTTAATCGGTCCACCACCGACTCCATCTCTGCCTCAGAGATGGGAGAGAAACCTGTGTCGGAGGCCGGCTCCGCGTCTACCTGTTGGGCCACTAGTGGGGGTACCTGGGGTGAACCTGCGGGGAACAGCCTTTCCACAACCCGGGCAAGGAGATCGGGATCCATCAACTCTGTGGCAGGCGCCTGACTCTTCATTTTATTCCGAATCACCCGATATGGGCGCCCCCACGGATCTCTTTCCAACTCCTCCAGACACTCATTCCAGGAGGCCTCCTTCGAGCGGCGGATTTCAGTCTGCAGAGACGTTTTGGCCTCTTTATAGGCCTCCTGCAGTCTCTGCTCCTCTCCCGGTTGTTGGGTTCGACGCCGGTGGACCATTACGAGAACAATAGTTTTTCGTGCTTGGGGTACAGTAGTTTGTTAACTCTTAAACTGTGTATTTTATCTTTTTATACCAGTTTTTTTAATGATGCTGTTTATTTTATGTTTCCACGGTCTCTTCAGCGACAAAAGATATCCTACATACTTTTCATCTAGTGCCACATAAAAGTTGGTTTATGGTTGTGTTCTTGGGTCAGAGGAAAAATTTTATGCATCTGTTTCACTTTACCTTTAGCGCAGCATCCCAGGATTTCTCTACTGGAACACAATTAGATGTCGGAAGTCTTGTTCTTCCTGGAGAATGTGTAACGATAGAGGTATCATTATCAGTTTTCCTCTAGGCGAATCAATGAATTTGAATTTCAAATCTGTGGAACAATAAGTAAAGGCACATCGGTAGGGACTCCAAATACGAAAAACTCTCGTTATGGTAATCGTATAGTCAACTTTACCTACCATCAGACCAGAGCTGTCAAAGTGCTGCTATCAAATATCTATTGAATTTTAGTTCCCTATACGACCGAAAAAGGCACTGCTCTGATTTTCATACAAAATAATACGATCACGATAAACATTACCATTACGATGTAGTAAGTACAGATAGGTATAGATAGATGAAGGAAACATGAATTAAGTAGTAAAAACAATTTGTCCGTCCGCAATATTATTTATTCTAAGAAGGTATTGTTGTTGTAAGTTATTATAATTACCTTTCACGGTCCGGGACAGTGAAAGGTCGTGGGTTCGAGTCCCATAGGAGCTAGTCGTGACCGTGAGACGGGTCGATTTTTTCTTATACTACATTTTTTATAAATTATGTGACAATTAACTTATATTTCTTATTTCTTACTTTACAATCACAGTAGTATACACCTTAGTCCATATTATGCCATATAATGTTCAATCTTATTTCTCTAAAAGAAATTATCTCTTTTAACAAATAAAATACTGTCCCATCATTGGCGGCAACACAAATATTATCTAGATCACCTTATTTAGATTCTAATATACTTTCCATCATGTCTCACATAATAGTTCGGGGGTTGATGGTTATGTTGTAGGATGACAGGACAAACTTTCTGCATGCTGTCTACTTTAATTTTAGCGTTGCATCCTGTGGTGTTTCTGCTTGAACACAACCAGACGAAAGAAGCCTTATTCGTCTTCGAGAATGTGTAACCATCTATCATCACCAAAACTCCTCTCGGTGAATCAATGAATCTGTGTTCATCTGTGGAAATGAAATTAAAAGTAATGTCAAATTACTAAACTCGATCAGGAAATCTAGATCTTCTATCTATACATATAATAAAACTGTAAGTGATCGCTGTCTGTACATGGAAAATTTATTTAAAAAAACATAATGGGCGGGCTTTATATACGCAAGAGAACCCAAAACAATGATTTTTTACTTTGTCAGGTAGTCTGTAAATCTGTATGTTTGTGCACGCTAATCTCAGAAACGGCTTAACCGATTTGGATGCAGTTTTCAGAAATATGTTGTGATGGCCTTCACTTAACATTTACAGCTGGTTGCACCAAAATATTCATTTTACGAATTCGTAAAAAGTAACTGAATTTTGCTGTCAAAACTGTCAAATCCCATACATTTTTAAACCATAAACCCTTTAAAAGTAAAAGTATAATGTAAAAAAAACTTGGTGCAACCGGTGGTTAGTGTTATTTCATTTAAATAGAAGTTATGTCAATTTATGTCAATCACGTTATATGTACCAATACATACAAATAAAACGCGGGCGAAACCGCGGGCGGCCGCTAGAATAGTAGTATAATTTGTCTAAAAGTCTGTGCCAATCCATTTAATGACTTTTACATTTACCGAATCGTTTTTGGTTAGGTCGTTTGTGCTCGGTACATCCAATATCGCGGGAGCTTAAGCAATGGGACGAGCAGTAGTCTGACGAGAATTACATGAATCCTGTATTGGGCGACGAATTTAGGCGCCTAAATTCGGCACCAATAACTTGGCAGATGTTTTACTGCATACTGGTGCCAGCGCTGAGTTGGCTCGACAAAACGTTTACACAAAGACAACGCAGGATTGTCAGCGATTACAGCGCCAATTACTGGATTCATGTAAATCTGCCATTTTAGATGCAGAACAGAATAAGGCAGTTGAGTCCTTGGTGTCGTGAAGACTAAGATCTTCCACAGTATTATGAATAGGGCGGTGTTTTCACCTTAATAAAACATTGGAAGATTTAATTCTCCAAACCATGACAAGTTTTCTGCCGGTTCTAGTCAGTACAAGATCTCTCGATTTAGGGCTTCGACGTAGGTTATTGATGATCATTTCCTTCTTTTGTGTCACAAGAACTCGGTTATCATGAAATATGAGATACTGTTTATAAAAAATAAAAAACACTGTTTTTTTCTTCTTATCTATAATAAGATCACTTTTTTACAAATTTAATCACGCCTATATTATACATTTATAATTGGTAATTTTGTAATGCGTTTTTAACTCTTTCAGTATTGGTATTTAGTGTTACTAACCACCTATTATCGTTTTATTAATTAAAATTTACGCACTTTAGCGAAAAAAAAACTTTCGCTAATAATAAAAAAGTCGTGGGTTCGAGTCCCATCGGAGCTGGTTGTGAGACGGGTCGATTTTTTCATAAATACTTTATTTTCCATTTTTCAATAAAAAGAATGAAAGAGTTTTAATACAATTTTATAAAATTCTCTGAATATTCCTCTCACGTGAATCTTTTTCCTAACCAAAAGGACTAGATCTTCCATTATGTTGTTTAAAGTTTAGAAGTAAGCAGAGTGCTGACTGACCTCGAACTTTAAAAGTAGGTATATTAAAATACGTAAGATAAAATTAAGATTCATTCATTAAATAAAACGAAGTCTACTTAATAACTAGATGAAAGAGAAAGTACGCGAATCTATTGTGAACCTTAAAACTATATTTTTATTATATTTCTTCTTTACAAATCTTTATAACAGGTGTCCATGGATAATGGCTATGCTCGAGGTTGTGGAAAACTATAATATTGTTATTGTTGAAACGAATCCTGGCATCACAGTTATATTTCCTTTTAAAACGACAATGCCAATATCGTTTGTCGTTCGTTGTCTGGGTAAAAGTATAGTTTTGCACTACAATATGCGGCCTCCTTCGGTTTGGCAAAAAAAGCTGGGTGAATCCAATTTGATTTGATTCCATTTCTGTTCAACAAAAAAATAATAATTTAGCGATACCTGTTACGACACAAAACATGCAAAATCATTTTAAAAACGAATTTTAATCAGTCTAGTCGTTTTGAAACTAGGATCCTATAACAGCAGTGTCACAAAAAGACAAATACTTACTTCAAAATTGTTTATTCTTGAACCAAATTAAACTAAAAATACCTCTTTGAGGTATTTTTAATCAAGGTATCAAAATAGTTTGATATAAATTCCTTCTTTTGTCATATGATACTGCGGAGGTGGGTGGCAGTGCTGGGGGTCGTAAGAGGTTATCCTGTTGTACTCGTCCAAGGATAGCTTCGCCTTGCATTTCTTCGAAGTCTTGTTGGAACAGTACCAGTTTCTGGTTTTATTGATCCTTGCATACGTGTAGCCCTCTACCATGGCCAGAGAGCCTCCTCTTTGCGAATTTATGAACTTCACATGCAGACCTGTTTAAGAAAATAAAGTTCTTTTAATTCGCATTCTTGACTATGATTGACTTGACTTGACTTTGTGTCAATTTGAAATATACCCAGCTTTACCACGTCAAATCTTATTACCACAGGGTAAATAAAAACTACATTACTCCTGTGACAGTGCTATATCAAAGCTGTAGTTGCCAATTAAAATCTGCGCAAGAGTATAGTAGTGAGCATTATTTTAAATATTTAAATATAAATTATTTATTATTTTTGCCTACGTACGCCCCTATTTGAACACTTTCGTGATGTGAAAGAACTGAATAGAGAAGTAGAAGTAAAGAACTGCTTTATCCAGAAAACAGACAGACAAGTGAAATAGAGACAATTTTAAAATTATTACAATTCTTCTTTCTATCGTGTACCGCATCGCGCCGTGTGTCTTTCTTGAATGGAAAAAAGAATACTTAAATTTTTCCAAGATTGATGTTTATTTTAAACAATTTTTATGACCTTAAAATTTAATGCGTTCACAATTTTCAGTATATCGATTAATACTAATAGTAATAATTACTCATCGATGTAGACTTTCTTATGATAAATTTTCTCATATTGGTCAATGTCTGGCAACTTTGTTTTACAGGTATAGTCAGGGACAAATTCGGTGAACCACTTCTTACTTCTTTTTGTGTAGCTTGTACCTAACCATTATCGCGTTGACCCTTTAACAATTTGATTATGTATTAAACTAGGGTAGTACAATGCATAAACAGTTACGGATAGGGACTGCAAGTGATCGGTGAGGCGCCAGCCACACGAAAAGAAGTAAGAGGTGGTTCACCGAATTTGTCCTTGGTAGTACATCTTCACGTATCTTCATTTTGCTATATTTCCTTACTATTCTTCCTTCTATTATTATTTAATCTTCCTTCCGGTATATGTATTGCAAATATTTTTATACAGTTACATTTTCACGTATGTGCCGTCGCTCAACTGGTGATACTGAGGTGGCGCATGGTTGTGGCATAGGTTATACTTCTCAACTTTATTGTCGAGACCGATTACTAGAGTTGCTTGGCACATCTTAGATTGTTTGCTGGAACAACGCCAGATCCTTGTGTACTTGTTGATTCTAGCAAAGGTGAATCCTTGAACCATAACTACGACACCACGGGAGCTTTGGATAAATTTGGCATCCACATCTGAAAAAAAAACATATATTTTAAAGTACCTACCTAGTTGTTTCTGGAAATTCAAAGACCCTAGCGAGTTATCTACAATCTATCCCATGAGCCTCCTCCGGCCCATTTGGGCATACTTGTGAAAATGAAAGTTTTTATTTTAATTATTTACCTCGTGCCACTTCCACAGACTATTAACATTAGAATAGTACCAACTGTTAAAAGTAGATACAAATCATAATAATAATAAACAACTTTGCTTTTTACAGATCCTTCCTTTAATGGTAAAACACTTGTAATAAGAAAATATTTCTTTCCAACATTTAATTAATATTTTTCTGGCTGGCATTTATGGATATCGTTTTTTTTAATAACGTTGCTACTGCTGATAATAAGATTTGCTTTGCAGATCTGTCTTCTCACACAACGCCACACAGTAGATTTATCCTTATTTTTTCTTTTTATATCGTATTTATAACCAGCATGAAGAAGTAAAGGTTTTCCTCTTTGCGATGTTGTTAAATGAAAATCTAGACTTTCACCATGATCAGTAAATAGAACTTCCAGTGAAGCAGCACCTATGAAATATAAATAAGTGTTAATTAAATCAACTTCTTTAAATTGCCAGTTTCGTCTTAAATATACTTAGAATTCTAATGAATTGATAGGTCAGCGGCCAAATTTGAACGTCTAATAAATTCATTTATCATCATCATCATCATGGGTCGGGAGGCTTTGTGGACCGGGACCAACGGTCCACAAAGCCTAATTTTATTTAAAATTAAATTTTCAGGAGGCTTTGTGGACCGGGGCTGTGGTCCACAAATCAATTTATTTTTTAATGGAGGCTTTGGGGACCACCGCCGTCAGAGAGTACAAATGACATTCTGAATGATTTTGAGAACGGTCAACAAAAAAGGGGTGCGTTAATAAGCAAAATATATGTCTATGTATATATATATTTTTATTATATATTTTTTTGGAGTTGCTTTTGTAGTATTCATACATAATGGTACAAAACAAGAACGACATTTAAAAAAATGGTTATCACTTTGTGAACTCAATTTCATGGGGACGAAGTCGCGAGGGTATTGCTAGTAGTAAAGTAAATAAATAAATGGTTTATTCAGTACTCCATATAACAAAGTTCTCTTAAGCTAAATAAAGTAAAGTAATGTAATATTAAGTAATATATTATTGAAGAGAATTGAATGCTCTACGATTCTATGCCTAACATTTAGTTTTTGGGTGCATCGTTAGAAAGTTATCCGGTCAAAAACTTTACAACATATCGAAAAACTTGACTGAATAAAACTTGTAGCAAATTGAATCAGCTTTCATTTTGCACATAGTGAACATGTCGCTGGGACGCATAGTTTCTGAGATATAATCCAAAACCAAAATAATGAGACCTTCAAACCTCCCCCTCCCCCATCTTAAGGGCTACGGGCGGGGACTTTTGATTACCATTTTATCTAGCTCAAACAAAGTTACAAGGTCAAAAATTGTGTTCCAAGCATTTTCTTCTATATCTTTTCGTTGACTGGGCTAAATAGCTAATCGGAATTAACTAACCAATCGTTTTTTAACAATAAATTTTCAATATTGTTAGTTCACGTGTAAAAGCCGTAAACACTATTTTGTTGGAATAGCTTTAACATTATATGACGCCACAACTGTCTATGGTGACCAATTGTGGCGCGTTCATAGTCACGTGATTTTTGTTCAAATTTTATCGATTTTGAACTGTTTATAATTAACTGCAAAAAATAATAAGTTTTTCGCATTAAATGATAATAATATGATATAATTATAATATTCTTCTTATGGCTAAGACCTTGGAAGACCTGAACACAATGCTCGAAGATCTCGGTAATGCTTCGCAAAGAATGGGTCTTAAGATGAACATGGACAAGACGAAAATCATGTTCAATGCCCATGTTGCACCCGCTCCAGTTAATGTTGGGAACATTACACTCGAAGTTGTTGACCACTATGTTTACCTAGGACTGACGGTCCAGTTAGGTAAGTATAACTTTGAGAAAGAGATCTCTCGTCGAATCCAGCTCGGATGGGCAGCGTTTGGGAAGCTCCGGCATATATTCGCGTCCGAAATACCTCAATGTCTCAAGACGAAAGTCTTTGACCAGCGTGTAATGCCAGTAATGACCTATGGAAGTGAGACGTGGTCTTTTACTATGGGTCTCATAAGAAGGCTCAAAGTCATCCAGCGAGCAATGGAAAGCGATGCTTGGTATTTCCTTGCTCGATCGAATCAGAAATTATGAGATCCGCAGGAGAACTAAAACGACCGACATCGCTCGAAGGATTGCATCATTGAAGTGGCAGTGGGCGGGACACATAGCGCGGAGAACTGATGGCCGTTGGGGCGGAAAGGTTCTCGAATGGCGACCGCGTACCGACGACGACGTTCCGTGGGCAGGCCCTCTACAAGGTGGACCGACGATCTGTTCAAGGTCGCGGGAAGCCGCTGGATGCGGGCAGCGCAGGACCGATCGTTGTGGAGACCCTTGGGGGAGGCTTATGCCCAGCAGGGGGCGTCGTTCGGCTGACATGATGATGATGATTATATCAATAATATTGATAATGAAGTTTTAAAATAAATAAGAAAAGTTACATAATAACTTTTTATTCAAAATCCCAATTATTACATCGTACTCGATTGTCAATTTATCTGGAAATTTATTTTATTCGAGTGTCGTGTTGATGGTGGTAATATCCTCACATTGATAAAATAAACGCTGGCTAACAGCAAAAAAAGTTTTAGAAAAATTTGACGCATCTTCTAACGACTCTGTAGCTTGGCGGTCAGAGGATTCGCCCGGTCAGTAAAAGGTAGATCTCTTTTTTACCCCCTTAGAGGGGAATTTCCAAAAATCGTCTCTTAGTGCTCCCTGCCATTCCCCAAGGAACATACATGCCAATGTTTTTCATACTAACCTACCCCTTTTTTTGTTGACCGTTCTCAAAATCATTCAGTATGTCATTTGTACTCTCTGGCGGTGGCGGTCCCCAAAGCCTCCATTAAAACACGTAAATAAAATAAATTGATTTGTGGACCACAGCCGCGGTCCACTAGGACTCCTGAAAATTTGAATTTAAATAAAATTAGGCTTTGTGGACCATTGGTCCCGGTCCCCATAGCCTACCGACCCATCATGTCAGCCGAACGAATTCATTCCAATTCGAATAAATTCATTAGCTATCGTTAATTGAAATACAAGCTACCTGTCAATTAATATGATTAAGCACGATGATTATTCTATAGCAACAAAATTTGTATTTAATGTATGACTAGCGGATCCTCGCGGTTTTACCCGCGTGGTACCCGTTCCCGTGGAAATATCGGGATAAAATATAGTCTATGTCACTCGGAAAGAATGTAGCTATCTGATGGTCAAAGAGTTTTCTAAATCGGTCCAGTAGTTTCGAAGCCTATTCAATGCAAACAAACAAACAAACAATCAAATCTTTCCTCTTTATAATATTAGTATAGATATAGATAAACTGATTGATTCTCTGTTAGGAAAATTGAAATGAAACAATAATTTTCGGTATTTATCCATTATTCCAACTATCAGAACAAGAAACCCTTGCCAAATCGATTTGTAGGTAGCATCCGCATGTAAAATTTAAACAGTAGGGTAAAGAAAGGTATATTGATGGTATAAGTAAGTAGGTGATATTTTATAAAAAGATTCTTTACTAAACATAGGAACGTTGAAGCGTAGCGCGTGATAGGTATATGTCTATCTTCCTCACACTCGTAGAAACTCGCTAGCGCTGTCTCATTAAGGCGCTACTCGGAAAAATATGGACTTTTTGATTTAAAACTATAGGACGGTTACAATTGTTACAAATCTGGTAATAAGATATATTTTTCTTCATACCTTTATCTAGATTCGTATAGTTTCAAAAACACGATTTTATGATTTTGCCTCGACACTTTTTCTTTTCGAAAAGACCTCTAAAAAATACGAAATGTGAAGATTATTCTTAAATGGGGTTACTTACACTATTGGAAATTGGTTTAATTAGTGGAAACCAATAATATTGAGAATCGTATAGAAGCATTTTTTTTAAATCGCTGTAGTTTTTTAATACGAAGTGATTTTGTGTTTTTTTTGCCTTATCTGCAAAATCGGTCTCGCTCCCGCGCGCGTCGCTTTCTCATTGCTATCTCGCTTTAGCACATTTTTTCCGAGTATCGCCTTAATGAGCTCGTATAGGGAACTTTGTGGTAATCCGTTTACAAAATTCTTATATCATCACCATCACCAAAATGCTTATATCACCAATAAACCTTTCTTTAACCTACTTAAGGCAAAATTTGAATAAGTTTTTAGTAGACAAAACAAAGCAAAGTCTAGGTAGGTCTTCTTACAAAATATGGTAGGCTATCTAGGTATCAAATATAGGTACTATATTTCATAATCTGGAATATCACCCACAACCAGCTCCGATGGGACTCGAACCCACGACCTTTCGCTATCCGGGCGACTGCTCTAACCACTGAGCTACGGAGTCGTTACGAGAAGCGTCGAATTTATCAAATACTTTATACACGCTATATAGCCAGCGTTGTGAGACGGGTCGATTTTTTCTAAATACTTTATTTACCATTTTTCTATGATAAAAATTGCATTTTAAATGCAAAAAAGTAAAAATTTAAATAACTTGCCGTAGTAATTTCTTCTTTAGCGATTGTCAAATTTCTGGAAAGGTATTTCTTTCGCGTGTGGGGGTAGTAATATCCTCGCATTGATGAAATTAACGCTGGCTATATAGCGTGTATAAAGTATTTGATAAATTCGACGCTTCTCGTAACGACTCCGTAGCGAAAGGTCGTGGGTTCGAGTCCCATCGGAGCTGGTTGTGAGACGGGTCGATTTTTTCTAAATACTTTATTTACCATTTTTCTAAATTTAAAATTGCTTTCGTTTTTAAGTGAAGTTCGAAAAGCTTGTTAATTTCCACTTTAGTTTCGTCACAATTACCAAATTAATCATGATTATGCTCGCAATCAGTACGATAAAAGAACACCGCGTCCGAGTTCACCTCAAATAACAAATAGATCTGTGCAACACATTGTTCTCCCTTGCGTGGTATTTTGTTACACCTATAAAACCGTTTTATGCCATCCATTGTCACATGTGTAGATAATATTGACCATGTATTTTCTGCTTTCACGACTTCCACAGCGGCACGAACACTTGAAAACTTCTTCACAAAGATCCAATTCCTGGATTTACCACGCCTTTTCTTTGTTTCCTGATCCTCCTCCGAGTCGTCATCTGAACAGTACAAAGGGACTTTATTTGTAAGACATTCATTAAAATTACAAAAACTTCCATGCACATCTAATTCAAAAACCACCGGAAACTCTGTTGTTAAAAGATGAATACGAGCGCTCATCAGTCGTGTCCACAGAGTAAACAAATACGTGTGAACTCGTTTGTGCATGTGTTGCAGTAAGATAGTTATAGCCGTAATACCTATAGCTATATCCCTAGGGATATAATTATATACCGTAAGATAAACGAAAGCTTCAAGAGTCCTGTGGTGTGACAAAAATAAACACGAAATTTAAGGCGATCGCAAAGCGCAGCGAAGCGAGTAAATTTCTAACCTATCACGTGTTCTGCAAGACTACACTCCTACAATAGGCATGATGACTGATTTTGAAAAAGTACTCTAAATGTTTGTATCACGTCTATTTTATACGAAATAACTTATATTTTTGTTTAAATTAAAGGTTATGAAGTAAAAATTGACAATAATAAAGTACAATTAAAATTTTCCACCAAAACGTTAAAAGTGTCATGGCATGTCTGCCCGTGACGTCACCCTATCGTAAATAAATAGGTAGGTAAATATTTATAGTGACTTTTGTGCTAGATAGATTGTTTGCTTTGTTGATCCGTTTACAATATTTTGTGCATTGGCAGCACTGGCAATATTTACGAAAGCGTGACGCCACGCTCTTCTGACTGGTGTTTTATCTTAAATGGCGGATTGTTGAAATTTGCATTTTTATTTTTACAAAAATAACAATGAACTCGCATGTAAGTTTAAAAACGAGTGCTTATATAATAATCAGTATATCCTATAAAATTACATCAAGTCGTTATTTCGGTGATCCGTAATGTATGTCATCATGCCTATTATTTCATTAAACAAATCTATTAATTTAACTATATCACTAAACTTGAACCGTATTATAATTATATTACGAGTAAGATAGTAATAAATCGCTTTTGTATAATTATCTTACGGTATATAATTATATCCCTAGGGATAATAGCTATATTACGGCTATATCCATCATGTGTATTCGGTGCATGTGTCGCACACTTTCGCCGTATCATCGTCGTCGATATCGTCATCGTCATTCGTCGTATCATTCGTAGTTACGTACATACAAGGTCGTCGCCAGCCCCTAGGGGTAATTGCCTGCCCATTGCCTTAGGGGGAGAGGAGCAGGGGGCCAAGTCTGCTAACGTTCAGTCACAATCGTGTCTTAATCGTGTTTCGATTGCAGTTCAGTTGTAGTGATTTTTTTCACACTAGTTACAAGAAATATGTACTTTTTTCACAATACTATTGATGGTCACATCACACCACACACTACATTCACATCACATCATACTGTCATAATTCTTGTAACTAGTGTTTAAAAAGGCACTACAACTGAACTACAATCGAAACACGATTGAGACACGATTGTGACTTAACGTTAGCAGGCTTGGCCCCCAGGTTGATACTCTGGGAGATGAAATGTATGAAAGGAAAATTAATTTTAGGTAATTTAGCCTTGCCTGCATAAATATGTAGCAGTAAGATAGATATAGCCGTGATATAGTTATATCCCTAGGGATATAATTATGTACCGTAATATAGATACCTAAACGAAAGCAACAAGAGTTCTGTGGTGTGAAAAAAAAAACCACGAAATTTCCACGTGTTTTACAGGCCTAAACTTCTACAATTATTTCATGAAACAACTCTAGTAGGTAATAGCGGAAATACACGGTTCACTTTTGACTTTCAATTTGGATGAAGCAACCAAATTGAACAATTAAAACGTACAAGTTAATCATTCAATGTCAATGTGCGCCTTTATTTCTGCTCCTTTCAACCAAAGTGAATCAATTTGGTTGAACCGTGTAATATTAGCATAATATTTTATATCACTAAACTTGAACCGTATTTTAATTATATTCTTAGTAAGATAGTTATACGATAGCGATTCATTACTATCTTACGGTACAGAATTATATCCCTAGGGATATTACTATATCACGGCTTTATTTATCTTACTGCGACATATATATTTACACGCGCGAGAGATCTGTAAGGCGTCCTTTAGACAGTCATGCAATATTCAGTTGAATCCATCAGTCATGATAATTTAGCCAATTGATGACGAGCAGGGGAACATATCGGCCAGCGTTATGAATGCTTTTTTTGGTTGGTTTATTTGTATTGATTGTAGCCCAAGAACTATCCGATATTTTTGTAAAAAATTCAATAACAGGCCATATTTTTGTAAACGGATTTTAAATATAATTTTAAGAGACTATATTTTGGAATCCAACATAATATCGCATTGGAAGGTATAAAAAAAAAGTTATACCCCGAAAATGGTGCAATTTTTTCAGCAAATATGCTATCACCAATTTTATCGTGAACATGTGTTTATGTTCACCATATCTAAGCACCAAAGTCGAAATCCATAAAGAAATAAAACGGGAAACTAATACTTTAGGAAGTCGGTTGTTTCTGCTAGCATTTTTAACATAGGTGTAATGCGAATTTGAGTTTACGTAGAAAGTTTTTTTAAAGTTTATTTGTTTTTCATTTACAAATATAGGGGGATTATATACTTTTACGAAAGATAATAAATAAATGTATTCAAATGTAAAGTGAATAATACTTATACCATTTTTGCCCATTTTTTATAGATTTTTTATAGCTTTGTATTTGTTTTTTTTTAATGTTGCTGTCATAAATATTGGTGGATTACTAATGAGTTATTTATTAAACTAGATAATCTAATTTTCTATGTAAAGAAATTACTGATATAGAATTATTGTTGAGTCTCCATAGAACGAATCAGTTTGGCTCTTGGGCTATTGGTTAAATAGTCATGATCATGAGTGATGGCATTCCGGTTGCATAACCGTCTAATGTGCGTCTAACTAATTTTCATTAAAAATAATAAGATTGAGGTTAGATTGTTGATTTAATTTATTCTTCATACAGATATCGAATCACTAAAATAAATATATTATTAATAGCGGTCTTACAACATTAGTAGCTTAGTCGTCCAGTGTACATAAAAAATTTTTTTTATCTCATTTCCTACTCATATTATAAATGCAAAAGTTTGGATGTTTGATACCATACTCAATCACGGCGAAAAGGCTGAACTGATCTGGATGTGCCACTGAGATAGATTTGAATAGCATTAAGATTACTTTATCCCCGAGGAAAATGTCTCATTCCCCCAGGAAAACGTGTTAGTAGCTAGTTGGTAATAAAAGCACTTGGTCAATACAATACCAAAAGATATTGCAATCTCGTTTTTATTCATAGACTGCCCTGCCCGTCTCTTGATTATGAATCTCCAATATTTATAACGATCGCTTTCAGCTTGACAGATATTTTAGAACCATTGCTGCAGTGATAGGTACAAATATTTGTTTCAACTGTCCTTAACAACAAGTTTTTTTTTATTTAATAGGTACATAAACAGATAACATCCAATAATAAAGTAAGGTAAATTGATAAAAGTTTTGCACTGGGATGCAATCCAAAGCAATGCACACAGTTAAATTAAATATGTATACTAACTTACGTTAAATAACTAAGAATCGTGAACAAAGATAATAAAAACATTGATATCGGTAATTATAAATAAAAAAAATTTTTTTTTTAATGAGATTAAATTAAAATAAAAGTCAAGTTAAATTAAAGTGAATTAAATATCAAAATGGAAATAAAAAATTAAGATTGGATGAAAATTAATAAATAAACATTAATATGGGTAACAATAAAATAATTAAAAATTCATTGAAATAAAATAAAATTAAAAGTAGAGTTAAATTAAATTGAAATTGAATAATGTACAGATTATTATTAAAAATTAAAATTGGATTAAAATTAATTAATGGTTATCACACATTTGTCAAATGCAAAGCGATCGCGACAGATGTTGAGTTATACAATTAGTTCAATAGGTAGCGCCATAAAAATTGTTTACTTTTTGCAAATTACTAAAAGTCATAAATTATCTATCTACATTGAACTGATAATTAGAAACTTGTGTGGAAATCTGCAAAACAATTTCTTCTTGCAGTGAAACACAAACGTACGTCACACGCATTACAATAGACTGGAGTCTTCATCCCACAGCCTTTGTGTCTACACCTGAGCTGTGAAGATGCCTGAGCTGGCAAGTGAACGCCGCTTCGTCGGAAAGCTCTTGAAGGAGTCGCTGGCCATCTACCTCCTTTTGAAGTGTTGGCTACCCCTTCCAGTTCCAGCACGTACATTGTCTCCTCTGCAATACAGAGATGAATATGTAACTTTTGGGATAACGCTATTTCTTTCTAGATTATCGGCATAAACATAAAACATGCAATATGCTCTACGCATAGAATGTAAGGAAACTATCTAGGGTCTCCATTGGAATACAGAGACGACTAACGTTATTTCTAACTAGAATATTGCCATAAACAACAAAAATGCATTATGTTCTACACATAGAACGTTCGGTTTTATGCCATCTTTCATTAATTTGGAGATTGCTAGGTCACTGGGTTAGGTTAGGTTAGGACTAGTAGGACTTGTTGCCATTTTGTGACTGGTTTTAGTTTACAGCCCATTCGGTTTCCTTATAACAAAGGCCTTAGGCACCTTAGGTGAATATGAAATCAATAGTCGCAAAAAGACATTAGCCGTAAATTATATAAAAAAATACATATTAATGATTTGACATTTATTAACAAACTAACCATTAAATAAAAAGAACATTGTTTTATGTTTTAAATGTACCAAACTATAAATATTAAATTATTGATCATACTTACCTAATACTAAGATTGTGTCTGTTAGATTATCATTGTTAAATTATCAAACACTCAGTTGCTAAGACAAAGCAATGAAGTTTGAAACAAGCAAGAAGCATGAAGCAAGAAGAATTCATGAAAACTAGACGTAAATGACATGTGTTAGTAAACGGAAATGGGATTGTTTTCTTAATTGAAGATCTATTACATTTTCAAATAACGTCCATCTTTTGTCACCAAGTAATTAGGTGGCGGGTGATTATGCTCCAAGTGGCAAGTGAACGTATTATCTGTGTCTATATGAACCTTCGCCCTGCAGTGCATTGCCAGCTTTCTAGAACAGTACCAATTCTTGGCGTTCTTGTTGGTCCTCGCAAACGTATACCCTTTAACCATGATCAGATGACCCCCGCGAGACGATTCTATGAATTTGATGTCCATGCCTGGAATAACAAGTTTTTGCATTCATTAACATTTATTTTATATTACTCATTGCGCTGCGATCTAATAGGAGCACGACCTTGCGCAGCCCTGAATCCCTGATAGACTTTAAATAAAAACACGATTCTTCAAACGCTGAATTTAATACTTCAAAATTCAAACACTTTACAATTTACTAATAGGTATGCAGTTTTACAGGGTAAGTGGAATATATCCGCCGATCGAGAAAGCCAGTGATAACGGCCTAGAAAATATACGTATTGACAGAATGCAGTTCTGCAGATAATAACGATACAGTGAATAATATATATAGAATATATGCATAATTAAGTGATGAAAGAAACTGGATTAGGTTTTTATGAGTAGTATTGTAACAAAACTATTCGATCGACTAATATCTTCATCGCACCAATAAGGCTGATTCTCCACCAGAGATGTGCTAGCACTAAAGCTAAGGACGTGACCGTTCCTCTGATGCTAAGCCATGTGGGGTTATGAGTATAATTCATCATTATCATCATTAAAGCGACGCCCAATGCTGTAAGATCAAGGATCTTCATCTTTTTAGCGATCGGTCCTGCGCTGCCAAAAACCATAGCTTAGTTGAGCCCGTTTCCACTAGTTCAAAAACAACAATGAATATGATTGGTGGCTATCAAGCGCATCCATAGCAACACAGTATAGCACGTCTCTGGTGGAAAGGCAGCCCAATCTTCTAATAAGTATTTGTAAATTTGTAACCAAAATCCTCCGAAACGGTTTGAACGATTTTTATTTTTTTTTTGTTTATACCACCTGAGAATAGGTCGTAAACTATTTATATACTCCTAAAGTAATACACTTATCACTTAGGGGTATAAAAAAGTTTACCCACACCAAAGACAATTATTATTTTTTTACTTTTATATGATTCGGCACTAAAAATACATATCTTAACCCTTAATTTTCATCCCCTACCTATCTACCACCAACCCCCATTTTTAATAGCGATATTAGTATCTCTACAAATAACTTAATATGAAAAATGAAATGAAAAAATGAAAAAATTATTTATTTCCACCAAAATATACATAAGTATTATGTAGGTACATACATAGTTTTGATTTAATTCTAGTACAAAGCATACTTATATTATTATTTATTATTTATTTACTTATAATATAGCTAAAGAACGTTTGCTGGGTCAGCTAGTCCTTAAATAAAAGATATTATTGAGATCTACACTTTATAGTATTGGCCGTCCTTAGTCCTGTAAAACTGCGGCGGCGGGTGGTTGTGTGTCGTCACGGCAAACTTGATGATTCCAAAATCGTCTAGCTTTAGCTTGGCTTCGCAATGAATTGTAGTTTTCTTAGAACAATACCAGTACCGATTCGACGGCCCTTGCTTCGAATAAGTGAAGTTTTTAAACAATAAAACTTTTTTGCCATTCAGTGTAATTTTGTCGTAGGTTTCTGTTGGTAAAAATATTTAGCTTAGAAAGACTGAATATAACATTATGATACCAAAAAAAAGCTCGCTCCATCTTAGACCTCATCTTCGCTCTTGGGTCAGATGGAGGTCAAGAGGAAGCCCATTAAATGTATTTAAAAAAAAAGTTGGTAGAGATTCGAATAAAACGAGAGAATCGATGAAAAAATATTTCCTTTCATTTTAGTAATTGAATCATAACATAAAAAGTATTTTTTTGGAAAAAAAAACTTAAAGATACTTTGACACAAAACTAATGATGAGATAATCTAAGCATGAACCACTAGCCGCGGTCACAGCAAAGCTACCGGTTGCCCAGTTGCCCACATAAGTTGTACATGAAATTGTTGTTACATTTTGTATGACATCGTTAAAAGCTAATTAAAGTCGGTCCACTGTTTGTAGAGATTCGAATAAAACAAGAGTATCGATAAAAAATATTTCCTTTAATTTTAACAATCATTAAGTAATTCACATAAGTAAGTAAATCACAAATCACAACATAAAATGTATTTTCTTGAAAAAAAAACTTAAAGGTACTTTGACACAATCTAATGATGAGATAATCTAAGCATGAACCACTAGCCGCGGTCACAGCAAAGCTACCGGTTGCCCAGTTGCCCACATAAGTTGTACATACATGAAATTGTTGTTACATTTTGTGTGGCATCGTTAAAAGCTAATTAAAGTCGGTCCACTGTTTGTAGAGATTCGAATAAATCAAGAGTATCGATAAAATAATATTTCCTTTCATTTTAACAATCATTAAGTAATTGAATCACAACATAAAATGTATTTTCTTGAAAAAAAAAACTTAAAGGTACTTTGACACAAAACTAATGATGAGATAATCTAAGCATGAACCACTAGCCGCGGTCACAGCAAAGCTACCGGTTGCCCACATAAGTTGTACATGAAATTGTTGTTACATTTAAAGTCGGTTCACTGTTTGTAGAGATTCGAATAAAACAAGAGTATCGATAAAATAATATTTCCTTTCATTTTAACAATCATTAAGTAATTGAATCACAACATAAAATGTATTTTCTTGAAAAAAAAACTTAAAGATACTTTGACACAAAACTAATGATGAGATAATCTAAGCATGAACCACTAGCCGCGGTCACAGCAAAGCTACCGGTTGCCCAGTTGCCCACATAAGTTGTACATGAAATTGATGTTACATTTTGTATGGCATCGTTAAAAGCTAATTAAAGTCGGTACATTGTTTGACTTTGCTAACAAAACTAAAAAAAACAAAATAAAATTGTTTAAAACATTATCGGTGGTTTCACGTTAGTATTGCGATGGGGACAAGTCGTAAGTGCCCGCTAGCTGTAAATCGGTACCAAAAGCACGAAACAATCTCGTTGTTGTCGTTATCGTATTATTTTGTACGCAAACCAGAGCAGCGTCTCTTTCGGTAGTTTAAGGAACTAAAATTAAATAAACATTCGACAGCCGAACTTTGAAATCTTTGGTAGCAATTTGACGGATAGTATAGATAGTTAACTATACGGGCCTTAACTGAGTAAAGCGGGCGTCCGCGACGGGCACACGTCGCGGGTCTCCGTCCGTAGACACGCGCGCGGGCCGCGTGGACACGCGCGCGGGCTCCTTGGAACCGCATCACATAGCGCTATTGACGGAGCAAGCCCGTGCGTGCTACCGCGCTGGCCCGCTGGCGGGCCCCGTCGCGGGCACCCGCGCGGGCGACCGTCGCGGGGAAACGGGCCACAAGGCGCGGGCGCGGGACCCGCCTCCCCGCGACGGGTGCCCGCGACGGGGCCCGCGACGGAGCACTTGTGTATGGAACCGCGCGGGCGTCCGCGTGACGCAGTTTAGGCCCTACGATTTCGAGAGTTTTTCGTGCCGGGGGTACCTACTATCTTCTGTACTTTTTCTCATTTCTCCAGATGTCGCAAATTGTCATAGTTTCGTTATTTGCCGTCGTCGCGTCGTTTGTTGTTTCTTATTCGCCCAATATTTGAATAAGAATTCCATAATTATGCATCTATGTCGGTTCTATAGAATTCGCCGTTAAAAATATGAAGCCTTGGCGGCGGATGGGTATGCACCCCAGACGCAGTTAATTTTCGTCCAACTTCGTCCAATTTTATCCTCGCTTTACAGTCCATACTCTTCATTTTAGAACATTGATAGTTTCCACTCCCTCTCTTCGAGTAGGTATACTTTTTGTATGAAATAAGCAGGGCACCGTTTACTTTTATATGTTTGTATGTTTCTGTAAAACAAAAAGTTTTACCATAATTGCTTAATGGTCATATAAGAATTTTTTATATCTATTTTTAACTACGTGCTCTAGAAAATAAAAGGATAAACTTCAAAATACAGTATATAACTACCTTATTAATAAAAGGGCGCTGATTTGCTTTCAATGAATCAATGGAATCGTTTATTTGCAAATAATGTGTTTTAAATATAGGCTTTGAGGATGAAATATGTCTTAATAAATTTAAGTTAGTAATCAAGAAAAAATAACGAATTATATTAAAGATTTATAATAATTAAATTCTAACCATTTCAGAATATTTATCAATTAATTCATTGTTTTACTTCATAAAAAATGGGATATACTGTTTTAATTTTTAGTCGACAATAATTTCGTTAATTTATGTTCATATTGTCAGTTCAGTTCAGATGGGAGCATTCTGAAACAGGAGGCCCGGTTTGATCATGTATAGTATAACTCGGTAAGATTGCATTCTTTTCAATTTACACTGGCCTGCAAAACTAACGCCCGAATTCTCGAACGCAAATCATCTTTGGGAGCGTCTCAAACATCATGCCATCTCTTTCATACGTTTGACATTAAAAGTGACAGGGAGATGTTTGAGACGCTCCCAAAGATAAGTAGCGTACGAGTATTCGGGCATAAGTATCACACTTTCAAAACCGCAAAACTTTTTTAAGTATGTACACAATATTATATAGGGCAGGCGTACCGGTTTTGGCCACTGTACCGGTTTTGGTCACTTTTCACTTTAAAGTTATATAAATAGGAATTAAATAATTATTACTTATATTTATTAATGGCGAATAAAAGATTGGACTTTTAGTTAATAATTACAGCACTTAGCTTTTTTATGTAGTACGATATTTTAGAAATAAACACGTGTTATGTTTCAAAGTTAACATTTTGAAAAATTCTTAATCAAAATGTTAAGGGTAAAGGTTTTGTAAAATCATTTTTTTTCTACAATAAAATTATTTTATGGTTATTTAATATTTTATATCATATTGGAATATGTTTCTTCTAGATGGATTAAGTGTTGTGTTTTCACTGTTCTTACAAAAAGTTGGGAAACAATAAGTGGCCATAAGTGGGGCTAGAAATTTTAGCATTGTGCCACCTTTGGCCACTTTGGCATTAGTAGAAAGTTTCCAACCTATCATAAAGTTCATTTATTTTAAAAGACTCACAACTCACTTTTGTTAGCTAACATACTAGAAAAATTGCGGATTGAGGCTAGTGTAGGCACTAGCCTACACAAGCCTCAATCCGCTAATTTTATTTTAATCAAGTGATAAAGGTATACTTATAAAATTATAGTAAGGAGCCAATTTTATGAAAGTGGCCAAAACCAATGCAAACGGTGTATTTGACCCCCTCCGCAGAATTTGTTCTATATAAAAAAAACTATTGATTTTTTTTACTTTGTAGATTGTACCCTTAAAGGTCGATAAATTATCTAGAACTCTACATTATAAATTTTCTCTAAAATACTTAAGATCATTAAGCACTAAGCGGTTAAAAGTGAAAAAATCCTTAAAGTGGCCAAAACCGGTACGCCTGCCCTACTTTATGTTTTGTTGGTTGAAAATGTTACTAATGTATAGATCACTATATATGTAGTTCCAAAGAAAACTGATATAATTTACTATACTTACAAAGTTTTTTATTTAAAATCTCTGACTTCTATAGTTTAGACAAAAATGCAATTTTAAAGTGTAGTAATTTAGTTTTGCAGGCCAGTGTATTTCAGTGTTCAGTTTTCGGTAGTTCGTTGTAATTCTGTCGTAAGTTATAATCAAAATCAAAATTATATTTCGTACTTTATCATACGGTTCTCTATGAGTAAGGTTGAGTCGAGTCGAGGAAGTGTTGAGGAAATGACTAAGAATATGGGTGTAAATATAACACTGTGACGTGATTTTGACGTGATCACAGTGATCCACTCAATGGTTACGCAAGCTTAAACATGCTTACGTTACGGGGCAATGGTCGCTCAGCATAGCTCCGCTCCGCTACGCTTCGCTCGCTCGGCTTTAAATTAAGTTTTACTTAAAAACTATAAGGATTTAATAAAAATAAATTATTGATTTATAATGCTAGTTAAATTTGCAATAAGATTGTATGATTTGTAAATGGATTTTTATTACGATTTAATTAGAAACAGCGAGTTGAAGTTGCAGAAAAGGAAATATTTTACCGGTTTCTTGTTGTTGTTGAAACATTTAATAAATACTAATAAATAAACAATTATTACAGACCAATTTGTGTTTAAATAATAGTTTACAATGTTGTTATTAGATAAAAGTAAAAAAAAGATAACTCTCTTTTAGGAAAATATTGTTTAATTAAAGATATAAAAATGTAAGTAAAGAACCGTGTCGACTTCTTTTTTGTAAGTAGTTAAATTTTAAATATATACTTTTTATGGGTATTGAGGGCATAACAAGTATATATTAATGTATTACAACATATTTAGTACAATATATTTAAAAGCATATTTACGGTATACGTATTTACTTAGCATTTTGACGGATGGTATAGTTTACGATTTAAGAGGATTGTGTAGAAAACGGTCTCCATACAAACTGCGATAACGTTTTCCACCCTCTAAACCTTAGCATACAGCAACGAATTTTCGGTATGTTGTTGGAATGCATAAAAACTAGGGCTGTACGTTTTGTTGTTTTAATATATTCATTGTAGATTTTGAAATATTTGCTTCATATTTTAGTGACTCCATATTCTATGTTTTAGTGATTTTATATAAAATAAAAAGTGCCAATATTTTCAAATCTACAATAAATATTAAAAAAAAACAAAACGTACAACAAAACGACCTGATGCATTTCAACAACATACCAAAAAATCATTGCTGTATGTTAAGGTTTAGAGGGTGGAAAACGTAATCGCCGTTTGCGAGGAGACCTTTGCTACACAATCCTCTTAACGAGAGTTTGTCGTGCCTCATCATGTCAGCCGAACGACGCCCACTGCTGGGCATAGGCCTGCCCCAAGGATCTCCACAACGATCGGTCCTGCGCTGCCCGCATCCAGCGGCTTCCCGCGACCTTGACCAGATCGTCGGTCCACCTTGTAGGGGGCCTGCCCACGGAACGTCGTCCGGCACGCGGTCGCCATTCAAGAACCTTTCCGCCCCAACGGCCATCGGTTCTCCGCGCTATGTGTCCCGCCCACTGCCACTTCAATGATGCAATCCTTCGAGCGATGTCGGTTGTTTTAGTTCTCCTGCGGATCTCATCATTTCTGATTCGATCGAGCAGGGAAATACCAAGCATCGCTCTCTCCATTGCTCGCTGGGTGACTTTGAGCCTTCTTATGAGACCCATAGTCAAAGACCACGTCTCAATTCCATAGGTCATTACTGGCAACACACACTGGTCAAAGACTTTCGTCTTGAGACATTGAGGTATTTCGGACGCAAATATAATATGCTGGAGCTTCCCAAACGCTGCCTAGGTGTGATTATAATAATTGAGAAGAGATCTCCACTTGAGTGTCGTTTTAGAATACGGGCCTAATATTTAAACTACGACGTTCTGTCTTCTAAGCCAGGGGGCTGGGTGCGATTATTTATAACTCGATCAAATTATTATATTCAATTTATTCAATCGTTATCCAATAGTTATATATCCATCTTCAATTTTATACAGCTTCGGCGGAGGGTGGTTGTGTTCCTCGTAAGTGGTCAATATATTTCCTTCTCTGTCTAGTTTAAGCTTCGCTTCGCAACGCATCCGCTGCCGTTTGGAGCAGTATCGGACACTCAAAGAAGACCCTTGCCTTGAGTAAGTATACTCATTGTATAGAATAAGCCTTTTGCCGTTTAATGTAATTGTATCGTATGTTTCTGTAAATAACAATAAGAGTTAGAACAGCTTGTTGATGAATTTGCATAAGTAGGTACCATGATAAAAAGTTTATACTTATATATTTTGTAATGTGGCATAACGTATTCTTTAAATTAGTCTTTATTTCATAAAGCTTGGTCAGGTACTTTTGAAGATATTGAAGATTTTCTAAACCACCCTTTTTCTTTGCGGTTCAGTGTATAATCAGTATTATTTTACTTTTTATACCTACATCTTTTCAGCCCCCTGATTCACGAACCGTCGGAGACGCTCCCGACAGCGGAATGTATGCACTGTCTCTGTCACTCACTATAGAAAAGACAAAGACATGGCACAGAATTCGAATCCGATTCCGTTTCCGACGGTATGTGAATCAGGGGCAGATCAGACTTGAAAAAAGCTACTTACACCAGCTACCTGAAAGCAGCGGGTGAATCCAATAAGCCTTGCGAGGCGAAACAAGTAAATTTTCGGTTTGCTTTTTATTTGCAATGGAGAATGCGGTTTGGGATAAAAAAATAAAAACATGGGGATTGCATTTCCGAGTGAACTAATCTTTATACTATCGCAACCTTAAACTCTAAAATATACACCGCTGTTCGTCTTATATATAGTTGGAGGTGAATGGTTGTGGCTATCGAAGACACTCGTTATCCGACCTCCTTTATCTAACTTAAGTCTAGCTCGACAGCCCAACCTGGGCCTCCGTGAACAGTACCAGTTTCTGTCCGAACTTCCTTGCCTCGAAAATGTGTGACATTTGTATAAGATGAGATCCTTGCCGTGTACTGTTATGTGCTCATACGTATCTGAAAAGGCAATTCAATTAATGCTTTGTGTAGGTGAGCACCAGTAAAAAAGAAAAGTAAAGGTTAATGCTCGTTTATAATTAAGGCGATAGGTTAAGCGAAAGTGGCGCCCTCAGAGGTTTTTATTTAATAAGTTGCTATAACAGAAAACGATTTTAAATAAACTTTACATGGATCTTTTAGGGTCCATAGTCTAGTATTTTTAGAAGGTAGGTATCGCTACATTCCCTCATAGTCATTCGTAGTAGTAGACTATAGCAAATGTGTCAAAAACGACCACTTTTAGCAGTTTTGCTATGGAATGTAATGATAAGTTCCGTTTAAAAATACTAGACTATGGGGTCCTAAAAATTCAATGTTGAGTTTCATTAAAACTGTGTATTAGAATAAAATTCACCGCGGCGCCACTTTCGCATAACGTATCGCCTTAAGTGCTGAAAATATTTAATAAAAAAACAAGAAAAACATTACGGTATAATAGGTAAAGACTTGAATCAAAACCTTTGCGTACATTCGAGTTTTTGAGGTTGTAGTATCTTAAATTATCATGTATTTAACCGTCGTCGTCGCCGCAGACGAGCCACAAACGCCGCCACTTGAAGCAGGCGTCCGTCACTCGCTCAAGGACCCGAGATATGTGCCTACCCTACCGCTTCGGGTATATCTCGAGATACAATTCAATACAATTTACAGCGGGCCGCCCGCCCGAGCGCGATAGAATACATGTATGCGATAGAAAGAGATGAAACGTCTAGCCGTTGGTAATTAGAGCCGTACAAGCTGAATTCTACTTTATCGTGTTGAAGTTAGAGTTGCTATTTGTTTAAATGGTCTCGCAGAGGCAGCTTCTGTTACTAGTAACTATTATTTATTATGTGCTTGAAGCTTGAAGAAGAAACAAGTGACGACTTCCGGCGCGCGGCGGGGCGGTAGGCATCAACCGTGTGCGGCGAGTTTATACAATATGTATAAAAACTACAGTAAATAGTTGTTTCGTGGAGGAGTTTTGTGGTTGTGGTCGGTGGCCCGTGTGCAACCAGGCTCACCCACCTGGCTCGGTAGGCAGCATCAGCATCACTCCGTCATCAGATAGCAACATTTCAGTATTAAAAAGCATAGGAAAAATTATGATAGTAAAAATCTACCAGCCCTCCAAGTAGCTTTCAGGCGGGATACTAACAGGGCTGGCGGTTTTCTGTTATCACAATTTTTCCTGTAATTACAGAAATTGCATTGTGAATTCATAAAGATAATTTAAATCTTATTAAAAGGCAGTTTTCATAAAATATTTTTCTTTATATAATAAATCTTTTGTCGTGTATGTTACAGTAACGGTATCGCTCTGCATTATAGCGGAAATACACGGTTCACTTTTGCATTTCAATTAAGATGAAGTAACCAAATTGAACAATGTAAACGTAAAAGTGAATCATTAAATGTCAATTTGCGCCCAGTATTTCTGCGCCTTTCAACCAAAGTGAATCAGTTTGGTTAAAACTTTTAATAGTAGCATTAGATAACCGTGACGGAACGCCACTTTGGGACGGAAAGTATCTTATAAAGTGGTCCATATTCGGAACGATCGGTCGTTACGTGAGTACGACGAACTGATCAAATGACAGATGACAACGAACAATCCCTTCGTGTAAGACTGAATAACCATCAATATCCATATAATCCAAACCAAACGATCCACGATTCAGAGGGCCTACTCTGAAACGCAAAACCCGAAACTTTCAGCCCCGCCCCTTTCACTCGATTCTATCATGACTGGAGAGTGAGAGGGACGGGTATAACGAAGTTTCGGATATTGCGTTTCAGAGTAGACCCTCTAGTTCGCAGATCGCCATTTCGGGTCCAAGTTGAATCGTTTTCGGTGGATCCGGAAAATAAACCGACAACGCACGCTAGTCGCGCGCGATCGGAGCGCGTTGGATCATATGGTGTGTAATGAACAGCAAAGTTAATACCAGGGGTTCCCAAACTTTTTTTTACTGTGACGCCTTTGTGCATTTGCCAATCGATTGCGACGCCTCCCTCTGGGCATTTTTTTTACTAACCAATAATAACTACAATAAAAGGAGATATTAATTTTACTTTTTTGGATGGCTACTAACTAATGAGAAGGATGTGCTTGCTTTTCTGTCATAGCCTCTCAAAACGGGGCTAAGTTTCAATTTGCAGTTACGATATTACACTAAATTCTTAAGAAACTGAGCTTCAAGACAGTGTAGGTACCTAGAACGTTTCGCGACGTCCGCTCCGCGTCTCCCTAGGAGTATGCCGCGACGCCCCAGGGTTTCGCGACGCACAGTTTGGAAAGCCCTGGTTTATACGATCAATCGTAACTATATCGTTGCTTGAAGCTTGAATGCTTGTCTTTGTCCTTGCTCGGTCCCGGCCCGATTTGTGACGCGAACCATAGTTTATACTAGGGTTGGAACGGAACTCCGCCTCCGCCTCCGTTACAGCGGAACTTCTGCAAAGAATCGAACCTCCGCATCTGCATCCGCCTCCGCAAAATTTATGCGGAGTTTTAACGGAGGTTTCTATACGATAACAACGCGCAAGGAGAAGAGAGATATCAAGTTTTTGCTCCCAAAGTACGGACTTAAAAAAAAGATAAAAAAATATCGGCGCCGCCAAGTTCAGTGCCAAGTGAACAGTTGTTTGATGCAGCTGGTTTAATTTATGAACCCTTGAGATATCGTTTGGAAGGCGACAAAGCCGCAAAGCTGTTTTTCGTAAAATTTTACGGGGCTTCCGCTGAAAATCAGCGTCACAGCTTAATGTTATGGCATAATAGCTGAGCGGAGACCTTTTTGGCACCTTTTTAACTGTTTTTTTTAAAGTTATTTATTGTAATGTCTGGTGCTAAATAAACGTTTTTCATTCTTTCATTCATAAAATGTAATTTGCCTCTTCTCAATTTTGATAACTAGTTTATTTATGAAAGCGTACCATGTGCGTAGTACCTATTTAAAATAAATATTTCTGACTTTAATAAATTTTGAATTTATATTTTTTCAATTTCAAATTTCACCTCCGCCTCCGTTAACCTCCGCAATTCGCGAAGGCGAACCTCTTCTCCTCCTCATCCGCCTCCGCCTCCGCTAAGAAGGCCTCCGTTACAATACAACCCTAGTTTATACTTTGTAATAGTGACCGTTAACAGTCTTGAATAATTTCGGTGGCGCATGGGTGTGCGTACCGACAAAACTAATAACGCGCCCTTCTTTGTCCAGCTTCAGTTTGGCTTGGCAGTTCCGTGCGGCTTTTCGAGAACAGTACCAGGTAAACACTGAATGTCCTTGCTTGGAGAACGTGTTGTCTTTATGCAGGATAACAGTCTTGCCGGCTAAAGTTATATATTCGTATGGTTCTGTAAATAAAATTTGCGTTCTCAGTAAAAATACGTATTTATCATATTTTTTTTGGATTATTCATAAAACACCACTAATAAAGTATAATATTTGAGGTAGAGGCAAGAACTTAAAAATATATTTCGCCATTTTTAGAGCTCGGTACAAAACTTGGTAATTTAAGGGGTCCACTGGGTTACCGGTATTCTATTTAATAAAATGATAACAAATTATTTGTTTTATCACTGTATTTTCAATAAGTATACAAAACCTTTAAGTCACTGACTTCAAACGCATGATAAATATCATGCATTTCTAGAAATTGCTATACATTGTGTCTCTGAAGTGACCAATGACAAAAAACAACTAAAACTTGTCGTATTTTTCTTACAAATAATAATAATACTAAGGAAATAATCGGGCTAGCTTCTCCCATCAAATTTAAAAAAAAATAAAAAAAATAAAAACATACGGGCTGTTTTATCAATAAAAATAACACAACAATAATTGAGACAACTGGGTTACCCAGGAGACAAATTAAGTGACTCAGGAGACACAGCTAAATTAATATGCCAATCAACTCCACAACATAAAAATACATTCTCCATTTGTCCCATCGGAGCTAGTTGTGAGACGGGTCGATTTTTTCTAAATACTTCATTTTCCATTTTTCTATTATAAAAATTGCATTGTGAATGCAAAAAACTAAAAATTAAAATAAATACATTCTCGTTAAAATATTAACGTAACAACAAAAGCTTACCTAACTAATGAGGTAGACTTAATGACTTTCTTAAAATTAAATACAAACAATATGGTACTTAGACATTTAAAAACACAAAATATGATATCTTTAGATTTACTTATTATTTTTTTAGTATTTAGATTAGGTTCTATGTTCTAGTTCCTTAAAGATGAATCTTTAGTATCATAACAGGAACTGGAACATATAACCTAATAATATTAGTTTACTTTTCATAAACATCTATAGGGTTGCTGAATTCGTAATAAATTTGGTCGCGTTTGTTGTTAGTTCAAAAAAGTTGTGCAAAAAAGTAAAAATTTAATCAACTTGCAATAGTAATTTAATCTTTAGCGATTGTAAAATACCTGGAAAGGTATTTCTTTCGCGTGTAAGGGTAGTAATACCTTCACATTGATGAAATTAGCGCTGGCTATATAGCGGCTGTTCGTTTAAAAAAACCACCAACACAGCAGGGTCTTTCCCGTGACCAGCTTCAAAGAACGACCACGTCATCGCAGAAAATCCATAGTCAAAAGTTTTCGTCGAAAAGAAATAAAAAAAAAAATCTGCCTATACAGACTGAATGGTCCGTCAGTATAAAAATGGATGGTTTTTATTTCTGGATAGTTGTTACGAATCAATCAAAATTAGATGAAGGTGAGCCCATATAGCAGCTGGCTGATGATTTGTTGAGGATGATATAGTGCAGTAAGATCTCACTTTTTGCTTGGATTCTTTATCAGGGACGTAAATAGTAATTGTTTGAACACATCTCCTCTACGTTTAACCCTACAAATCAGAAGTAGTAAGTACATGCCCAAATTTTACAAATCTAGTTTCGATTTACCCTCTTGTGAATTTAAAGGTTTGTGAATCATTATAAGCTATCCTGATGTTCCCGCTGCCGGGGCATTGTCTATTCATATTGATACATTTGATGAATAAAAACCTATTACTTCGTGTGCAAAATGCGATGCTAGCAAGCTTGCTGTGATATTTTGCTGTGTGTGTGATTTTGGCCTGGCTTAACGACCAGATATTGAAAATTATAAATGTAATGCGATTAATTAAATTTACCGCAATAGTTTTTTTTTTCTCGAGGCTAAATTAACATTTTTTTTTTCAATAAACCTATTAGATTTTCATAATTTTACATAATTTTATTATATTTTTTCTCACATCATTGGGGATTCATTAACGATTTCAAGAAGTCCTTGACCTAACCTCTGATCTAAAGGTCATGCGAGGTCATATTTGAATAGCCTATAAGTCGTGTGGGGTGTCTAAAAGTGGTACAAAACTTTCATCCATTTTTGCCTACGACGCCTCGTTTCCGAGTTACGTCATAATTTTGTATATCTCCTTTTTACTTTAAATACAGACGCTTTAAACGCAGATGTAGTTAAATAAATCTAATCCCCTTCCTGTTTTCTATTCTGAGATCATGGAGCAAGACTCAAATGAGGAAAACCACCGCTTGCAGACCCCAGAGCGCAACAGTCGGAGTCACCTACGTAGCGTGGTACAAGATCGCGGCAGCCGCAGACGCCGCAGCCGCAGCTCTACTCGACACACCAAACGCAGCTTCAGCCAAAGCAGGCATCGCCGGAACCAGGAACAAGAGCACGTCCCTGACCGAGATTACGTGTCTGAGCGTGAACGCGACGACGCGCTCTTACGCGAACGGGAGTGCGATCGATATCAGCGTTTGCGGGAGAGAGAGAGCTAGCGTTGGCACGTGAGCAAGCGCGTGTTTGTGAGTTTGAGCGTGACCTACTAAGGGATCGGGATGAGGACAAATGGCGACAGCGCAGCGTGCATCGAGCTTCACGTGATGACAGCACACGACGCGAGCCGAGCAAGAGACGACGCGAGCCGAGCCGTGTGCGACGAGCACCGAGCGCCGATACAGCTGGGAAGAGTGGCAGATTAAGCTGTTGAATGCTTTCCCGTGGGAGCAAAACTATGGCCAGTCCCTGGAGGAGATGCTTAAGCGTAAAAGTAGATTTAACGAGTCAATTGAAAGCTATTATTATGAAAAGCTTGCTTTGATTAACCAATGCGATATCACGGGAAAACGAGCGGTTGACTGTATCATACATGGTATTAGCGACAAAACTATGAAATTGAGTGCCCTAGCGTTAAGATGTGTTGAGCCTGATCAGTTGTTAAAATTCCTACTGAAAACCATACAACCATAGAAAACAATTTTCTCAGCAACCATTTAATGAAAATAGAAACAGTATTTCTGTAGAGGATAGGCAAGGTATTAAAACTTACAATAGGCAATTTAACGCGGGCGTCTATTGTTACAATTGCATGAAGAGAGGCCACCATTTATGAAATGCTTTAAACCATTAATTAAGTGTGACCTATGCAATAGAATAGGCCATAAAACCGAAATATTTTTTAGGTAAATCTGATGTAGGATCATCTAAAACTAATTTCGTTTCAAAAACTATGCGTATCTCTGACTCGAATACAAATGATAAATTTATAAAGGACGTAGGTGTTAATGGTCTTACATTACAGGCATATGTTGATTTCGGTAGTGAGGTCACATTAATAAGACGTTCAGATTTTTCTAAACTCGCGCTTCAACATGATAATACACCATCCACCATGAAAGGCTTTGGTAATGGTGTGGTCCACTCAATTGGCTCTGCTACACTCGATCTTACAGTAGATCGGGTGGAAGCTGCAGTTCCGTGTCGCATCGTGGAAGACACCCTCCTTGAAAACCCCATGTTAATTGGTCAAACTTTTTCGGAGCAAGCACCTTACGGCGTTTGTCACGCCGGACGGGCAGTATGAGTACAACCGTATGCCGTTCGGCCTGGCAAACGCACCTGCTGTCTTCCAGCGCATGGTGAACCATGTGTTGGGTCCCGCGCGGTTCAATAAGGCCACCGTATACATCAATGACTTATTAGTGTTCGGCGCGGACCCGACACAATGCTTGGATAGGCTAGAGGAAGTTTTGCAGCTTTTGCAAGAGGAAAAACTTAAAGTTGAACCTGTCCAAGTGTTGCTTTTTACAGAATAAAATCGACTACCTAGGTTACGCAATTAGCTCAGCAGGCGTTAAACCTGGTGAAACTAAAATTAAGTACGTGGTCGATTTTTCTAATCCGCAGAACGTCCATGGTGTGCGTCACTTTCTGGGCCTTGTCAGCTACTTTAGGAAGTTTATACAAGGTTTCGCGCTGATTGCATGCCCTCTTACCAAACTTCTCAAAAAGGACGCAGCCTGGGACTGGACATGTGAGCAGGAAGAAGCATTTAAGACCCTAAAAGATAAGCTTGTGAACAGACTCATATTGACTATTTATAATCCCACGGCGGAAACTGAGCTTCATACGGACGCTAGTAGGTTAGGTGTTGGCGGAATACTACTACAACAACGTTCTCAAGCTAGTTCAGATCAGTTTCATCCCGTAGCATACTGCAGTCGGCAAACTACACCAGAAGAAAAGAATTTTTACTTGTATGAGTTAGAAACCCTGGCGGTAGTTTGTGCGCTTAAAAAATTCCGAGTCTACCTATTAGGTAAAGAATTTAAAATCGTAACAGACTGTAGTGCGCTACGATCCACATTCCAAAAACACGACCTTATTCCGAGGATCGCTCGTTGGTGGTTTGTTATGCAGGAATTTAACTGTTCCGTGGAGTATAGGCCAGGTTCAAAGATGTCTCATGTGGACGCCCTATCCAGGAACCCCATAAGTGACAGTGATTCGCAGAATCCTGACCAGTATTAGCCTTATCCCTAATTTATTTGATAGGTTACAACTCACATCACTCACATTATTATTGTGTATATTGTTTTACAAAGTATTTTTTCTTGTTACTTTCGGCTTGACACCGACTTCAAATAGATCAGTAAGTTCCAGGATTAGTTAGAAAAAGTCGCGCATTTTCGTCATATGAATTGAATGATTCAATTTATTTTTCATTTTAACGTGTTTTGGGAAGTGAGTTTTTGTTTGCAGTTTTTTGTTTTGAAGGCGGTTTAATTTTTTTTTTATTTGTTTATTTTTTCGTTTTTAGTGTAAAAAATGCAGTTTAACCTTCCACTGACTTTCACCATCAGCTTACCTAATATACTTAAAAGAATACAACTAAAGGTCTATTCGTGCATGTGGTACTTAAAAAACATGCTCTTACTCCTAAGCGTTAAGGAGTTTTACCTTCCATCATCAGCTCACCTAAATAACCTGAAATATTACAACTACAAATCTTTACGTATTAATGATATTTAAAAAATTACCCTTGAAGTCCTAACCATTGAGGAGTTGTACCTTCCATCACCAGCTCATCAGCATGAGATCATGATTAGCAGATGCAAATACTTGAAAAATAAATAAAACGTAAAATACCTATAAAATTTGCGAGTTTTCATCAATTTCCCCTGGATTCCACCATCAGCTCCTCACTTGGTTACAATGGAACAACCTCAGGAGTATACTCTTTCGAAAAAAAAAAGTATTATCGAAATTGGTTAATAGTTCCCGAAGATATTGAAGCGTAAAGAAAGAACTACTAGACGAAAACAATGTGTTTTTCAGGATTCTGAAGAAACTTCTGAACCGACTACTGTAAATTTTTCATGGGACCAAATTGAAACTTTGGTCTATCAGATAAAAAAAGAACTATCAGAATCGGTTCACAATTGGCGGAGATATCGTGGAACATACATAAAAAAAAACATTCAAACGACTTGAGAACCTCCTCCTTTTTTTGAAGTCAGTTAAAATACTGATATTTTCTATGATAGGTGGTTGAATACTTTTTTTTCTAATACATATATTATATAAGACGTGCAGGTTAAAATAACAAGTTTTATGTAATGTAGTGTTAGTTTATTGTAATTGTAGTAGTAAAGCTTGATTGCATATATCTAAACATGTTGTTTACAGTTGGGTTTCAGGGAATCATTTGTTTTTATTTATATAAATAATTCATACGACTGAAATGATGATGAAATAATACAACGAACACATCATAAAAATGATTTTTTATTATTATTATATTTAATTTAAAAGTATTATTATGATTGTATACTGACTGTCTCGTTTAAATTTATTAATAATAGTATAAGCACATGAGTCTCGGCCAGCCAAGTGCAAGGTTGCCACAGGGTACGTGAATGGGGACATTCAGGCTATCAGGATGGTCTAGTGTAAGGTATTTAAAAAATAAAATAAAAAGTAACGTTTATTTTAAAAACGATTATGCGACTGGCAACACCGGAAAGAGAAGAGGTGGCGGACATATTGGCTGGCAGTGGCTCATTGGGTGGGCGGCAGTCGAATAAGATGTTCATTTTGGTGTACTTCTATAAAATAAGAGTGTTGTAATGTTGTGAGTGATTACATTTATACAAAACTATCAAAAGTGTTATCTTATACTACGTTTAACCACAGCCTTCTCTATTGTCTTCTACAAGCCATGCTATGAAGCGGAGCGGCAACGTAACAGTGAACCGGTTTACTTTTTGTTTACCTGTAAAACGGATTGTAAATATACTTTTCACGAGAGAAAATTAAGATTACCGGCATCTATTTATATGTATACGTGCTCGTGAAGGTTTCAAGAAGGAAAATAAATATAGATTTCATAAGAATTGCATGTAATTTTGATTTGCAAAAACCTCACCTAATTGTATTAATTATTTCTAAGCTTTTTTTACTGTTGAAGCCCCGTTTGTAGATCGTATTCTTTCTCCAAAATATGCCAAGGCGGTGTTGCATTCCCGAATGCAAATCAAATAACGATTCTTCGCTAAAAATGGAGATGATTCTGTATCATACTTTTTATTTCCAAGGTAAGAAACAGATCGAAAAAAGTGGGTTTTAGCTATTCCTCGTGCAGACTGGATTCCTACCCTACCACTGTCGTCAATCAATGACGACCCAATAGAGATAAAAAAGCAAGTCAAGTAATCTAACTTTTTTTAATTTGACGCGTCAAATAGGTTCACTTAAAACTAGTAATGCGACGTTGCCAACTTTATGCGCATGGCTTGTAAGATATAGAAGGCTGTGGTTTAACCCTACATAAGGAAGGAGAACTTGGAGGTGTAACATCCAGAATACGATTTAGATCTCTCTTTTTATGCCTCTGGCTTCTCTTTCTCAGTTTCCAGATAACTCTGGCATTTGATTTTTCTTTTGATGTTAAATCTCGAACCAGTCTTTTCTTCGCGTGATAACTTTCTCTTTTCTTTTTTTTATATTCTTCGTATTTTTGGGGATCTTTTTTCAACTTCTCTTTATACCGTCTTTGCTTTTCAGCGGGTGTTAATGGTGGCATTTTACCTAAAGCAATTAAAAAGTGTAGTCAAAATGAGCAAAATGTAAATGATAAAATTCAATCAGGCATAAAAACTCTAAATCCTAGAATTTTACACTCGAAGACAAATAAAAAGTACTAGCTTTGCGCCCGCGGCTTTGCCCGCGTGGAGTACACGACATTATCCCGCGGGAATGTGATATGTTTCCAGGGTAAAAAGTAGCCTATGTTCTTTTCCAGGCTACAAAGTATCTGTGTCTCAAAATCCGTTCAGCCGTTTTGGCGTGATTGAGTAACAAGTATCCAAACATCTAAACATCCATACATCTAAACTTTCACATTTATAATATTATATATAGTAGGATAGTAGGAAATAGTAGGATTGGAAACATTGTGAAGTCTCATGGGTCACCACAATTGTCTTTTGGGTCACTACAAAAGTTTTCCAGGGTACCAGTGACTCAGGGGACACTAAACGGTAAAGATATTTTTACTATTCGAATTATTTTATAAATCACAAAAATATAGGTTAATACAGAATTACAGATTGTATTGTTAATGAAATAAGGTATAAAATGTACCGGAAGTTCAAAATATCTTCGAAAACACGGAGTCACCCAGCGGACCTACAATAAATGCACCTTGCCTCTCTTAGAGCTGCGAACGAAATGGCCGACTGACGTGAAGGTCACTGTATGGCGGGCTTGATCACGTGAGATTCAGAACGCTTTCTGATTGGTTAGACTAGTCGCACGCTCGCGCTTTAACTTCGCGGTATTTTATGTTAGGTGAGTAAGGGGACTTCAATATTACTATTTTGCTAGGGACACAAAATTAGAAGGCAATCGTCAATAATCTAATTAAATATTGAATAATTTGCAATGAGATAAGCAAATTATAAACTTTATTGTTACTGGCGAAGGCCTCAAATAATACATGGTCATAAGATTTTTTTAAACCACGACGCGATATTCAAGTCGAGTGGCTCTTGGGACAGTCAATATTTGTATGCAGGCACAAAATTGTCTTTTGGGTCACCCACTAAAAACCTACTAAATTAGTGAATAATTTATCAACCGAATATCTTACTTTATTCCTTACTTATCTAAGTTTTTGTTAGGACTATTTAAATTGCTGTGTTTGCTCTACTTTTAATTTAAAAAAATTAAGAAATATTGTAGACAGCCAAAAACAAAAAAAAGTTGATTCATCCATATAACATTTTGTGTGTGCAGAAATAAAACAAAAGCTAGAACAAAAATTCACTCGCATGATGAAAATTAATTAGAAGCCTTTATTATTCAAACAGCCAACATTGTTCATGATCACCATCATCAGGTATTTTAGTCAACAATGTAAGGAATATTGAAAATGAAGTACTTATTAGAAAAAAATCGACCCGTTTCACAACCAGCTCCGTTGGGACTCGAACCCACGACCTTTCACTATCCGGGCGAATGCTCTGACCTCTGAGCTACGGAGTCGTAAGGCGACGCGTCGAATTTATCTAATAGGTACATATTTTATCAATGTGAAGATTACTACCCTCGACACTCCTTTTTTTACAAGCTTTTATTTAACTTGCAGTGTATGTATATATGCATACGTATGTCCGTTCTGGTCAAATCTTGCAAGCTAAATTTGACCTACTTCCCAGTGTCCGATTGAGCTGAAACTTTGCATACAGGTTTGGTTTGGATAACAATACAATATTTGAGTACAGTCAACAAAAAAGCTTGTCATTAAAACGATTTTTTTTTCTAAAAACTTATCTAATACTTCATTTTCAATAATAAGAATTGCTTTGTAAACGCAAGAACGTAAAAATACCAAATTTTAAATATAAAGATTTTCAAATAAAGTTGTGACATTTTTAAACTCTAAAATATTTGCCGGTGCCAGTT
Organism: Crambus lathoniellus; assembly: GCA_949710035.1. Taxonomy (NCBI): domain Eukaryota; kingdom Metazoa; phylum Arthropoda; class Insecta; order Lepidoptera; family Crambidae; genus Crambus; species Crambus lathoniellus. The sequence goes on along the minus strand of OX453307.1, from coordinate 6,389,851 downwards.
TTGTAAATCCGCGGTGGTGGATGGTTGTGTACGTCGACACGACAAACAATGCGCCCATCGTCGCCCAAATTAAGTTTGGCTGGACAATTGATGCTAGCTTTTCGCGAACAATACCAGTTCCTGGGAGAACTACCTTTTTTAGAAAAAGTGTTATCATTGTACAGGATAATATTCTTGCCATCTAAAGTTATGTGTTCGTAATCTGTAATGAAAATTTAATCAGGGTTGTTAGTAAATTAAATAATTATTGTTATCGTCAATCGCATAATTCGGACAATTTGTATAAATTTTGTAAACTATCTTGTAGAGCTACGTTAACCATTGGTTAAGGTAACCGACTGTCGATGAACTCGGCCCATAAGTGTGCTACTACTGTAGGATGGTATATTGCCGGTAAAGATTAAAATCAAATCTTAGATTTCTGCGCGAACTGTTCATTTAAATAAAACACTCTTTTAAGGAATCTATCACGCGTTTATTTACACATTTAGTTAATTTTATTAGATTTCTCCGCACCCTTCCAGGGGCCGTGAAGGGTGCCGGTGGTGTAAAAATCCTTTAAAAACACAAATAAAATTAACTAAATGTGTTTTCAACACACTTGCTCATAAAGTGAGCCTTATTACATCGATCTTAGGGCCATAAACCGAACTATAACACACGCGTGCATAATAATATTACAGTACTAGTTGCGTAATAGAATTATCCCTACAAAGTTAAGTAAGTACCTAACTGCAAATTATATGCGAGTAAACAGAGACTTTTCAATTTAACCGGGTAATATAGTATCCCTACAAAGTTAAGTTAGTACCTAACTGCAAGTTATATGCGAGTAAACAGAGACTTTTCAATTTAACCGGGTAATATAGTATCCCTACAAAGTTAAGTTAGTACCTAACTGCAAGTTATATGCGAGTAAACAGAGCATTTTCAATTTCACCGGGTAATAGGTACAGTTCTTTTTTTGTAACAACAAAGAGGTTTTATACGGCTGAAAATCCATTTATGTTTTTAGAATAAATAAATGTGTCCCTAATTAAGACAAAAAACATAATTAAGTATATTATTAGCAAATTATTTAAAATTCACAATTTGCATTTTATCACTATTATTATAATTATTTTGAAGTAGGCGCCAGATGTAATAAATCACCTTACATTTGGCGCGTGCAAAAGAAAAAACTTGCGCGCTTTTCCCTTAGCTAATATTAATTATGTTATGTATTCAATAAATGTTTGTTTTTCCTCGCAAGTGTGTTGAAAAAGTGCGTATGAAACTCGTGAGCAACTTACTCACTAGACACTCGGCTGATTTACGCCCTCGCCTGCGGCTCGGGCTGCAACCCACAGCCTCGCGTATAATGAGCAACCTTAGCTCACTTGTATCATAATATATTAATAATAAACGCGTAATAGATTCCGTAAAAGAGTGTTTTATTTAAAATATTAAAATCTAAATATATAAAATCAATGCCAGTTTTCGTTGTAATTTTATAACTCAAGAACGGGCTCACCTATCCAAACCAAATGTTTAAGCTTTGTTCGGACTATTTAGTAGGTAGATAGTTTATGTGAAGTTTGCACAAAATCGGTCGAGCGGTTTTTCATTTATCACATTTTTTGTAACAAATGAATTAAATAAATGGCGGATCATTTTGTTAATGGGGATTTTGCTGTCAAATTTAAACTAGGGTAGGGGTAGGGTAGAGGTAGGGTAGGGTAGGGGTAGGGTCGGGTAGGAATAGAGTAGTGATAGGGTAGGGGTAAGCGTTAACCGCAGCCTTGCGTAGCAGTTTACGCAGTTTTTTCTTTTGTCTATTCTAATAAATTTATGATGGATGTGCTTTACAATATTTTGGGTAAGTACCTGCAATAAAATATGACTGTTTTTAGTAAAATAAATATTTTTTTTTTTTTTTATTCACAACGGTGTAGCACTTAGCCTTCATCACACCTGATGTTAAGTGGTGATAAGGCTGAAGGTGGAAGCGCACTACTCCCGGAATCCTCAATCACTGAGGAACTGGCTATCTTATCTCTAACTGCCGGAACACAATAACGCTGAAAACATCATTGTTATGGCGTCAGACTTAGATAAGACGGTGGTAGCTAGCCAGGCGGACTAAGAACAAGTCCTACCACCAACCAAACCGAATACTATAAGTACCCCCACTGGGAATCGAACCCGGGACCTCTGGGTCTGAAAATCGGTGGTGTGAACCACTAGACCACAGAGGCGGTTAAAAAATAAAACAACATCACACACAGTTAAATCAAAGTCAAGCAAAATATTTGAATTTTTACATAAAAACAATACTTCTTATACACCACTAAATTTTAATTAAGTAGTTCAAAGATTTTAGGGGATGATAGTTTTCATAAATACGAACAATTTCCATTACGTGGCCAACCACGGAATCGCTAAAAAAATCAGCTGTTCCATACAAAAGTACAGCATCGACTCGACTGAAATGTATGGAACAGCTGATTTTTTTTCGCGATTCCGTTGTTTGCATCGAAAAGAGAAAAACAATAAAATGAAAGAGGGCTGGCCAAGTTTTATATTTCAATAATAGGTACATTCTGCGTAACCTAACCAATCATAAAAAATACACAAAAATTTCAAGTGCACAATCACAGATCTCTTGGATGGCATTATCCCGTTTTGTAAAATGATCCATCTGAAGTTTTAAAGAATTTTGGTGGCGGATGGTTGTGTTCTGCATAAACTGATGCAATTCTCCCGTCGTTGTTAAGTTTAATCTTGGCGCCACACTGCAGGGTTATTTTCTTGGAGCAGTACCAGTGTTTGAAAGATGGCCCTTTCTTGGAGTATGTATTGTCTTTATAAAACATTAGGCTTTTTCCGTTGACCTTGACCATTGTGTAATCTTCTGAAACTGGAAGAACTTACGTAAATACATAATAGTCAAAAAAGAAGATTAATGCCAGTCAAGGTTTAATGGATGTCACAAATGCCGAAAGTACTTCGTCGCTCGTACAATGAAAATAAAAATGAAACTATAAAAATTTTGTTTTGTGTAGAAGATGGGATAATAATGATGTCACATTGTTTTTAAAATACTGGTTTATTTATTACCAAGACCATATTTTTTTTATTGTGTTATAAAAGTAACTAATTAAGAATTAAGTTCTTGAGAACATTTTCAAGTCGTCACCAGAAGTTGGGATACTAACTGGATCATTACAGTACAGACAAACATCTGTATGTTTGTCTGTACTTTATATAATGCAGCAACAGTAGCCGCAACACGAACACTATCGTCATGGTAATCGTATAAACTATACCATCCGTCAAAACTTGTCAAAGTACTAGTGACAAATATCTATTGAATTTTAGCTCCTTATACGACCGAAAGAGGCGCTGCTCTGGGTTTCATACAAAATAATACGATTATTAGATATATTAATAGATTTTCGTGCAAAGGGTACTGTGGTGTGAATGGTGTGATCATGAACCTCGACTTAATACTGAGGTAACTGGAGTTCTCACCCTGAATAAAAAAGTGAACACCAGCAAATTTGACATTTAGTATGTAGTGGCTGTCAGTTGTCTCATATGACCATACGTATTTTTTTTAAGTGTAGGTGAGACGGAAGACAGCCACTGTGTAATTTGTGGTCACAAAAACGTTCGTACTGCACTCTCCAGTTACCTCAGTATTAAGTCGAGCTTCATGGGTGTGATGCTAACTGAGTAACTTCTTAAATATTTCGAATAAAGAACGCATCACGCTGTTAGACAGTAGAACTGTATAGAATTTTGATTCATTGTTGTAGTAGCTTTGCTGAAGGGCAGATAGCCATATAGGCCAGTCACCGTAGACATAAAAATCGCGTTAGCTCGCAAAAAAAATTATGACACTTCAAAAGAAGATAAAACTAACGACAATTTGAGCGCAACAAGAGCTCTGTATGTCTAACAGATCTCGAGATATAACACTTAAAAAATGTGCAAATTTTTTCCAATAAGTGATAAATTTGTTGTTGGCTAGACTTTCAACAAAATATTGTCTATAATACTCATTCTACGAAGAAAGTCATTAGATTTCATAATTAATTTTACCTGATAATTTAAGAATTATTGATCCTAAAGAGTTTCTTTTACACGTAAATTAAAGCTAAATAACTGCTCTATAACTTAATTTTTAACAACTTTCCTCCTCCTCCTAATATCTTAAGATTTGTTAAACATAAAGAGCTATTGTTGCGCTCAAATTGTCGCTAATGTTTTCTTCTTTCTAAATGTCATAGACGACTTTGCTTTAAAATGCATTTTTTAGAAGTTGTAAGCCAAAAACTGAAAACAGTCTGAAAATTAAAAGTTTTTTCAAGCACCACTAAGTTAGCACAGGTCTTTCGAGGTTGCAAATTTGGTTTTACACATTGGTATCTATCCTAACAAGATCCCAAAATATCAACTCCTGGCGATTTCTTGCGAGCTAGAATGTCTTAGATGACTGGCCTAATAGTAAAATCGCATAATCTGAACAAAGTCTTATATTGGAATAGTCTCCAGCGTGACAGTACCTACTGGTGTCACATATCTATTGAATTGTATACGACCGAAAAAGACGCTGCTCTTGTTTACGCACAAAATAAAACGATAACGATTACCATATCGATAGTTTTCTGTGCTTGGTCATGGTGAACAGTCAAGAGTACCTATAGTAATAATATATGTAAACAACATAGGACTATAGGAAAAATGTGTGATAGTAAAAGACCACGAGCCCTATAAGTAGCTTTCAGGCGCGCTACTCGCCGCTAGAGGCGCGCTACTCGCCGCTAGAGGCGCTGATACAGTTTTCATACAAATTGTCATAAATATGGAATCGCAATAGTTGGCGTTTGCTTGACATAAAAACTTGCACTAGGGGTACTGAACGCTTTACTGTGACAAAGTTCTATGTTGTATACATATTATTGCTCGCGACTGTACAGCTCAGAGTTTATAGTTACACGTGGTTAGACCCTAATATAACAACCATCAGCTGTTTTAAAGAGTTTAGGCGGAGGATGATTATGCTCATCATGACAGAATACTATCTGCATTTCATCATTAAGTTTAACATTAGCCAGGCATCGAATGGAAAACCTCTTCGAACAGTACCAGTACTTCATGGTCCGACTCTGTTTAGAAAATGTGTGATTTCTGAATAACAGCACGTTCTTTCCTTGAACTGTGATTAATTTATATTCTTCTGTATCTGAAAAGAAAGTTATGATTAGACATATCCATACTGCCATGCTTTTAAATACACTTGGCAACAATAAAATCGAGCCACAAGCACAGATGACTAAATAGTTACTATTTAAGGCGATACTCGGAAAAATTATGCTAAAGCGAGATAGCAATGAGAAAACGACGCGCGCGGGAGCGAGACCGATTTTGCCGATTACGCAAAAAAACATAAAATCACTTCGTATTAAAAAACTATAGCGATTTAAAAAAATGCTTCTATACGATCCTAAATATTATTGGTGTCCACTAATTAAACCAATTTTCAATAGTATATGTATCCCCATTTAAGAATAATCTTGATATTTCTTATTTTTTAAAGGTATTTTCGAAAATAAAAAGTGTCGAGCCAAAATCATAAAATCGTGTTTCTGAAACTATACGATTCTAGATAAAGGTATGAAGAAATATATATCTTATTACCAGATTTATAACAACTCTAACCGTCCTATAGTTTTATATCAAAGAGTCCATACTTTTTCCGAGTAGCGCCTGCTATTTCTATAAAAACGTGGTCACTTCAGGGTCTTAGGGATGGGAAACTATTTGCATCTCTGCAATGATTTTTACTTCTATGGAGAGGACAAATGGCCAATTTTCGAGTCACAGTTTCAAAAATGTTCATACAGTCTTCAATTTTCCGATAAATGAAAAACTATTAACCGAACTCCTCCCTCCATAAAACGTAATATGGGACATGAAGTTTGATTTCTTGTTTTTTTTTATAGAGAAAATTGAGAGGTTTTTGAGAATTTTTTAAACTGTGTTTCGATAATGGGCCTTTGGCCTCTCCATTGAGATAAAAATTATTGCAGAGATGGAAATAGTTTCCCATCTATGAGACCCTGAAGTGAGCATGTTTATACGAATATGGCCCAGTGGCGCGTAAGTGTATATATTCTTTGCCAGTGGATAGTTTTTTTGCTAGCATGTGTACCTAGTTACATATACTTTTACTACGAGTTACCTACCTACTATACTGTACCCCTAGTGTAAGTTTTAATGTCAAGCAAACGCAAACTATTTCGATTCCGTATTTATGTCAATTTGTATGAAAACTATATAAGCGCGCTACTCGCCGCTAGAGGCGCTAATACAGTTTTCATACAAATTGACATAAATACGGAATCGAAATAGTTTGCGTTTTTTGACATAAAAACTTACACTACCGGCACAGGCGTCCCAAAGTTATGCGGAATGAAGGGAAAGTGATCTAAATAATGGAGATGGCAATTTTCACTGAAAATAACTACCTATTCCTTTATTTTTGTCAAAAAAACAAAACTACATTCAAAACTTTTTTAAATACGCTTTTCACACTTGGGAATCGAACTGGCTATCTTATCTCTAACTGCCGGAAAACAATAATGCTGAAAACATCATTGTTATGGCGTCAGACTTAGATAAGAGTTGGTAGCAAGCCAGGCGGACTAAGAACAATTTCTACCACCAACCAAACCGAATACAATATGTACCCCCACTGGGAATCGAACCCGGGACCTCTGGGTCTGAAATCGTTGGTATGAACCACTAGACCACAGAGGCGGTTAAAGTACATTAGCGGTTACATTGTTCAATTTGGTTGCTTCATCCAAATTGAAAGGCAAAAGTTAACCGTATACTATACCGTACCGTCCCCTATCAGGAAAGGAAAAATAAATGATGTCACTGTTCTTAAAAAACTGGCTTATTTATTACCAACACCATTTTTTGTTTATTTGTGGTATATAAAGTATCTATTTATTAAGTTCTTGAGAAGATTTTCAAGTCGTCACCAGGGGGCCTATTATCACCTGACATCGCTATACTTACATTTTTTATGTTTTTCAAAGGACGTAAGTTACTATAAAAATAACTGCGTCGAGTGCTATCTGCTTATAATATTTCTTTAACATTGTTTGACAGCTCGTGGTAAGGCTCCAGAAGTTGGGCTACTAACTGGAATATTAAAGTACAGACAAACATACAGCAACAGTAGCCGTAACACGAACACTGTCATCATAGTAATCGTGTAGTAAACTATACCGTCTGTCAAAAGCTGTCAAAGTGCTTCTGTCAAATATCTTTTAAGTTTTAGTACCTCATACGACCGAAAGTGGGGCTGCTCTGGTTTCCATACAAAAGAATACGATTACAGTAACGATAGTTTTTCGTGCAAAGGGTACTGTGGTGCGATGCGACCTCATTACATTGTTTATGAGTAGTTTCCTAAATATGTCTAATGAAGAAACGCATCACGCTGTCAAATAGTAAAACTGTATAGAATTTTGATTCATTCTTTTAGTAGCTTTGCTGAAGGGCAGATAGCCATAGTAAAATCGCATAATTTGAACAAAGTTTTTCATTGCAATAGTTGTGACAGTACGTCACGCTGGATATTATTGCAAGAGACTACTGCTGTCACATATCTATTGGATTTCAGTTCCTTAAACGCCCGAAACAGGTGTCCTGGTTTACATACAAAATAATACGATAAAAATTACCAAATCGATAGATTTCCGTGCGTGGTGTAGGTATGTACAGCTCAGAGTTACAGTTAGACATGGTTAGACCTTAACATAACGTCCATCAGCTGTTTTAAAGAGTTTAGGCGGAGGATGGTTATGCTCATCATAAGAGAATACTATCTGCATTTCATCATTAAGTTTAACTTTAGCCAGGCATCGAATGGCAAACCTCTTCGAACAGTACCAGTACTTCATGGTCCGACCGTATTTAGAGAATGTGTGATTTCTGAATAATAGCACGTTCTTTTCTTGAATTGTGATAAGTTTATATTCTTCTGTATCTGAAAAGAAATTTAAGATTAGACATTTCCAGAGTGCCGTGCAGTGATATACTTACTTAGTTACCTACCTACTATACAGGCGTCCCAGAGTTATGCGAAATGAAGGGAAAGTAATCTAAGGGCTCGTTCAAGGAGAGGAGTCACGTCAGGCGGCGCGGGTAAATTGTGCTATCATTGCACGCTCGCGACAGACGTCTAATTAAATAAGTCAATGTGACGCACCAACTGATGTAGGTACAATTCACCCACGCCGCCCCGTGCGCCGCGCCGCGCGACCTAACGCGCCCCGCAAATCCTAGAACGAGCACTAAATAATGTAGGTGGCATATTTCACTGAAAATAACTATTCCAATTTTTGTCAAAAACCAAAACTACATTTAAAACTTTTGTTAAATGCGCTTTTCACACTCGGGAATCGAAACGGCTAAAATTAGAAAAACAGCATCATATACTTTTGTGATATCAATATAGAGTACCTAACTCATAAGGATTGAACCTCTATAAGAAACATGACAAATTAAATGAAAGGAAAAAATGGAAAACATCATGGTTTCGATACCGAGTGTAGTCTATGGAAAAGATGTTTTTTTAAATCTGTAAATGCATATTTGTTTCTTGTCAAAAATAAAGGAATGGTTTCTTTCAGTGTACCTAATTTGCTATTTTCATTAAGTATTTACGAGTAAAGTACTTTTCCTTCATGACCCATAAGGCTGCCTGTCCATTGACTCGGAGCGAGGTAGCGGAGCGGAGAAACGGAGAAATATTAACTAATAAGATTGTGTTTCGCAGATTTTATGCAATCCTATTGGTTAAGGCGCGGTAGGTAGGTAGTAAAATGTGTTTTTTGAAAGCATAGTACCGGACTTCTAAAAATATTTCCTTCGTTATACTCCTTTAACTTTTAGTATATGTAACTTCAGTCCTTTAGTTAAATAAATATACAGAACAGAAACACGATTGGTAATACTTTTCTCGATAGTTTTTTTATTTTGAAAATGTGCTTTTTTTCTATTATTATAACCAAACATTTGCAAAACTGCAATAAAAAACAAAATACTGGCTTTATTTATAACCAAGACCATTTTTTTTGTTTATTTGTATTATTTAAAGTATCTATTTATTAAGTTCTTAAGAAGATTTTCAAGTCGTCACCAGGGGGCCTATTATAGCGGAAATACACGGTTCACTTATTGCCTTTCAATTTGGATGAAGCAACTAAATTGAGCAATTTAAACGCAAAAGTGAATCATTCAATGTCAATGTGCGCCTGTACCTGCGCCTTTCAACCAAAGTGATTCAATTTGGTTGAACCGTGTAATATTAGCATTATCATCTGTCATCGCTATACATATTTTATGTTTTTCAAAGGACGAAAATAAAATAAAAAACAAAATAATACGATAACGTCAAAAATAGTTTTTCGTGCTAAGGGTGCCTACTGCTGTCACATATCTATTGAATTTTAATTCCATATACGACCGAATAATACGATCACGATAACGATTACCATATCCATAGTTCTTCGAGCTTGGAGTACAGCTCTGAGTTTACAGTTATACCTTAACATAACTTCCATCAGCTGTTTTAAAGAGTTTAGGCGGAGGATGGTTATGCTCATCATAGTAGAATACTATCTGCATTTCACCATTAAGTTTAACTTTAGCCGGGCATCGAATGGCTAACTTCTTCGAACAGTACCAGTGTTTCATGGTCGTGCCTTGTTTAGAGAATGTGTGATTTCTGAATAATAGCACGTTCTTTCCTTGAATTGTGATAAATTTATATTCTTCTGTATCTGTAAAGAAACGTATGATTAGGAATATCCATAGTGTCATGCTATGATATACACTTGGCCCCAATAAAATCGAGCCGCTGCAGGGCTATTAACAAACGTGCTCACATTAGCCTCTCTGTTCATGGGAAACTATTTGCATCTCTGCAATAATTTTTACGTCTAGGTAGACGATGGAGAGGACAAATGGTAAATTTTCGAGTCAGTATCAAAAAATTTCGTACAGTCTTCAATTTTCTAAAAAACCGAACTCTTCACTTCATACAACGTTATATGGGACATGAAGTTTGATTTCTTGATTTTCTTTATAGAGAAAATTGAGAGGTTTTTGATTTTTTTTTAAACTGTCTTTCACTAATTAGGCCTTTGGCCTCTTCATTGAGATAAAGATCATTGCAGAGATGGAAATAGTTTCCATCTATGAGACCCTGACTGAAGTGAGCATGTCTGTACGAATATGGCCCAGTGGATCGATTTTTTTGCTGTCATGTGTACAGGCGTCCTAAAGTTATGCGGAATGAAGGGAAAAGATCTAAATAATGGAAATGACAAGTGTCACTGAAAATCACGATTCCTTTATTTTTGTCAAAAAACAAAATTATATTCAAAACTTTTTTTAAATACGCTTTTTATACTCGGTAATCGAACCGGCTAAAATTCGAAAAACAGCACCCTGTACATTTGTGATATCAATCGATAGATTACCTAACTCATAAGGATTGAATCTCTATAAGAAACATGATAAATGAAATGAAAGGAAAACAATGAAAAACATCATGGATTCGATGCCAAGTGTAGTCAATGGGAAATATATATTTTTTTATCTGTAAATGCATTATTAGATTTTTGACAAAAATAAAGGAATGGTTTCTTTCAGTGTAATTTACTATTTTCATTATTGACGAGTGTTTGCTGCCTGTCCACTGACGGGGAGCGAGTAGGGACGCAAAAAGACGGCCGTCTTTACGGTGACGACATGTGTAAAGTTCCACGGCCGTATTAACACAACGTCTTTTTAAACAAACGTCAAACGAAACGTATCTACCAAAGAAACATCATGGTTACGTACGAAATCTATTGAAATTTCGTCGTCCTCGCTGCTCCAGTTGGAGTTGGAACTCATTTTGTTCGTCGTCTGGTCAAAACAATACAATATTTTATAAAAATGACTTCACCGCTATCGAGAAAAACGTTCACGAACCATCCGACGCCGTCAAGACGTCAAATGGCGGCACCGCTTTTTTACGTTACGGTGTCAAATACCGCTCTCTAGGAAACCGCGCCATTTTGTTTACATAGACAACGTTCTAGTGACGTCACTCATCGCTGTGTTACGGCCGCTATATGACGGCACCGCTATCCTAGAAAACCAAAGCTTTTATTAGTGGAGCGGAGAAACGGAGAAATATTAACCAATAGAATTGCGCTTCGCGGATTAATTTATTTTATGCAATCCTATTGGTTAAGGCGCGGTAGGTAGTGAAAAGTGTTTTTGAAAGCATAGTACCGGACTTCTAAAAAGATTTCTCTCGTTATTCAAGTTTTTACTTTTTTGCATTCACAATGCAATTTTTATTACTTATTGAAAAATTTATAACCAGCTCTGATGGGACTGAGCCCACGACCTTTCGCTATCCGGGCGACTGCTCTAACCACTGAGCAACTCGAACCCACGACTTTTCGCTATCCGGGTGACTGCTATAACCACTGAGCTACATTTTTCAAGATATCCTTCGTTTTATTTTAGTATGTGTAACTTCAGTCCTTTAGCTAAATATTATATAACAGAAACACGATTGGTAATACTTTTCTCGATAGTTTTTTATTTTGAAAATATGCTTTTTGCTATTTTTAAAACCAAATATTTGCAAAACTATGCCGAAACTAAGCAATTAAATGCTGTATTCGATTATTCTCCGGTAAACTGATTTTGACGACCGATTTGGCGCAGGGGTACTGTACTGTACCCCTAGTGTAAGTTTTTATGTCAAGCAAACGCAAACTATTTCGATTCCGTATTTATGTCAATTTGTATGAAAACTGTATCAGCGCCTCTAGCGGCGAGTAGCGCGCTTATATTTTAATTTTTTTTACTACTTAATTTTTAATTGAATTTTAAGTGATTTTCGATTCGCGAGGCGCTCGCGAGTTCACAGTTTACTGCCGGCTGCCGCTGCGTCCGCGTGAAGTGTATCGAGCGCGGCCGAGCAAGCTTTAGCGTGCCGATTTCGGTCGGGAATCCTCGCCTTAAATGTTAACACAGAACATCAGAATAAAAACAACGGGTTGCACTCCGGGAGTGCCGGCCGAAGTGAAAAGGGCTCCCTAGTTTTTTTTACAAAAAAAAAAGGAACTTGACAAAAAAAAGAAAAAATACGGACTGGATTTGAACCGAGGTCTTCTGGGTTCAATGCCACCCGTTTTCTAACTGAGCTATTACAGCTTTGGAAACAGTGGCGAAATTTGCCTTCGTACTCTAATGACATTGTAATAGTGTCCGTCTTACGATTTTTTATTCTAACGGTCACGTGTCCTGCCTGACGCGATGTCCATTTTTTACCCATCACAAAAAGTGCACAACGCCGCTGAAGAAGTTTTCACTTCAAAATCTTTCTGTATTCTGTGGTTGTTACTTTTACTTTAGGTAAGGAGGAAATTATCGTCTAAAAAGATGCAAGTTTTAATACAATTTATTTCAGTTAAAATTACATAAGTAGGTAGTGGAAATTATTTTAACAACACAATTTATTTTCACACATTGTTCTTAAAATATTAGAAAAAACGGACCATCTAAAGTACGTTTTTTAATTCGGTGCAAAAAAAAAGAAAACAGTTTTACCATATTAAAACTCTATATTCACATTTTGTAGAATTCTTTATTTGTGAACGACATTGCCGCTAATTCAAAACATGCTTTGACTGGATAGATATTTGTTTAACATTATTAATTGTGAAAAACGAAATATATGTAGCTTCCGCAAAAATTTTGCGGAAGTAAGCTACATATTTCGTTTTTCACAATGGTTAGGGACTTCCGCCAAGTGACGCCTGATTCAATCAAATTCTAACATTATTAATAAAAGTAAAAAAATGGAAATTACTCTTACGTAAACAACAAAATAATTTTTCGAAGCGATGTTAGATGGATATTTTTTTCACGTACTGGCAACACGCAGGCACAAAATATTTGTGACGCAGGGGTGACAAACCTACTTTAACATGTGTGTGATTATTTGATTGATTTTGATTTGTATTTTGTTTACTTTACGTGGGCTCCTATCTGCTTCGCGTACAGTGCTTCTTTTACATTATTTTGTAGATTTCTTCTTGTTTCTGTTATTGTTTTTGTTTATTGTTAAGTTTGAACCGTTGTTACTTGTTACTATTGTCTCTGTACTATTACTATCTAACCCATTTTGCATTATTTTATGCGCTTTACCCCAGTATATAGTTTTTATAAGAAGATTTTAACATAATCTGTAAAATCAAAACCTCACAATAAATTTGGTTTAAAAGGGACATGAAGAAAAAGGTTTACGACACCCTGTTGCCAAAGTCAAATGTGAAAGTGACATTATTTTTTTTTTGCACCGAATTAATAAACGTACTTTAGTTACGTACTCAGTGGTTTTGATAATTTTTTTATTATATTTGCTTCTCTTAAGATGGGTACCATCTATGAGGTTTAAAGATACGTCAATGGGTACCATATTTGAACTTTACCATAACTTCCATCAGATGTTTTAAAGAGTTTAGGCGGATGATGGTTATGCTCATCATGAGGAAATACTATCTTCATTTCATCATTAAGTTTAATTTTAGCTGGGCATCGACTGGAGGTCTTCTTCGAACAGTACCAGTGCTTCATGGTATGACCGTGTTTAGAGAATGTGTGGTTTCTGAACAAAAGCACGTTCCTACCTTGCACAGTGATAAATTCTGCATCTGACAAAGAAACATATGATTAGACATATCCTTACCTTATTGCCAAACTATGCTATAGGTACCTTCAACATATATACGAGTAGGTGTACCCCTACTCGTGTATATGATGACCTCGCAACCTTACAACGCCCTCTGCTGGGCATAGGCATAGTAAAATGGCATAGGCCTCCCCCAAGGATCTCCACAACGATCAGCCCTGCGCTGCCCGTATTCAGCGGCTTCCCGCTACCTTCACCAAATCATCAGTCCTTCTTCTAATGGGGTATTTCGTTATTCGTGACACAATTTGTAGACTACAGATACAAAATATAATATAGGTACATACTATAGTATTATATATGCAAAACCAAGTTTGTTCCTTCTTTCTGTCTGTATGTCCTTACCTAACTTTTCACTCGTAAATCACTAAACCCAACATAATTATATAGGGATAGATTAGATCTTGGAGAAGGACACAGACTACTTCTTAGTTTAAGTAAGTGATTTCCAAAAAGCGCTTTAGAAACGAATTCCACACGGACGAAGTCGCGGGCATTTAGTTATTAATCAAGGAGAAAAGTTCGAGGAGCTTGGTGGCGTTCTTTTGCTACTACCGTTCATCAAAAATTATTTGAAACTTTGATGCCCGAATAAATCAAATCAAATCAAATCAAACTTTATTAACCTTGTAACAGAGTACGTTACACTAGGTAAGTCATAAATAACATGTATATCATTTAATTAAACATTAGATTAATCAAATTTAAAATCTATAAACATGAAAATTACTTAGATTAAAATAAATAAAAATTGAATTAAAATTAATTTAGAATTGATTAAAAATATTATTAAAAAATGAATTAAAATTTTATGAATATAAAATACTATCATAATACTCGTACGCTACTTATCTTTGGGAGCGTCTGACACATGAAGCTCGACTTAATACTGAGGTAACTGGAGTTCTCACCCTGAATAAAAAAGTGTACCCAGCAAATTTGACATTTATGTATGTAGTGGCTGTCAGTTGTCTCATATGACCATACGTATTTTTTTAAAGTGTAGGTGAGACGGAAGACAGCCACTGTGTAATTTTTGGGGATAAAAAAGAAAAGTGTTAGTACTGCACTCTCCAGTTACCTCAGTATTAAGTCGAGCTTCATGGTCTCACACATCGCCCTGTCACTTTAAATGTCAAACGTATGAAAGAGATGCCATGATGTTTGAGACGCTCCCAAAGATGATTAGCGTACGAGAATTCAGGCTGAGCCATTTGAGTTAAATGTTGGTACATTTAATTAGTACATACCTTAGGAGGAAATATTGTTGAGATAATAAATAGATACAAGTTTTAATAAAATTTATTTAACTTAACAATATTTAATAGAGAAACATTTTATTCAATTAAACTTCAATTATACTTATAATAATAATAATCTGTCATATGGAAAAACCTACATAATATCTAAAAAAAATTAATACTTACATCCAAATTAAAAAAAAAATTACTTTATTTGTACGCTAATATAAGTTACAAATTACAATCTAGCATAATTGCCATCAGAAGTTCTATATATTTTGGGTGGAACATGGGTATGGGTTGAGTTGCCTCCAATGACTGTTCCACGATCATCCAATTTGATCCTTGCTGTGCAGAGCATAGAGTGCTTTTTAGAGCAATAAAACAGCTTGTGCGACTGGCCTTGTCTGGAGAAAGTGAACCCTCTGTACAAGACCACTGTTTTACCGGAAATATTCAGGAATTCAACATAATCTGCAAATATAATTGGATTAACTACAACCATTTCATATTTTTTTAATCCGCAATTTCTTTGTAGTCTATTAAAAGATTTTTCATTGCCTGAATTATCTTTAGATAGAGCTCTCTCTCTCTAATACCATCGAGATTAGTTCAGAAAAATATTTAAAAGTGTTTTTTTTATAGTGTTGTAGATAAAGCTTATTAAGTATTCTATTGGGTAACTAGGGATCAAGAATAACAACAGTAAATTTTGTATCAAAATATTCATTTATTTTAATAATTCAATATTATTCTAATTTTTCCATCAACATGAATGATTAGCTAACAAGAGTAACTAATGGTAAATAAAACATATCTTAATGTCAATATACCTAGGTATCAATTAAAGAAATATCTCACAACAGCGCTTTTTATAAGTACATATATAAAGATTTTGAAGTATTTTGGGATAATCATACAGCTTTTGATATTTACACTAGTTATCATCTTGTACAAAAATGTGATGTTCATCGTCATTCATCATCATAGGTAGTTGGTGGTGGTACCTATGATGATGAAGTACCCGAGTTACATTGGGACGAGTTCGTCCCAATGTAACTCGGGTACTTTTATTAAAACTTAAATGATTTTCAGAGCCAATGTTAGATTAGCAAAGAGTAAAATTGTATAAAGGTTAAAGTTAGTGGGACGAGTTTCCACCATTTTTTTATTATAGCTGTGTTCCTTTAGTTCGCTCGTACTACACCAGAACGAGGTAAGTAATTGCTTCTCTAGGCCTGCATTGACACGGCAATAGTTCAGTTTGGTATTTTTACATTTATTTTACATTATGTCTAAAGCGCCCCACAGATGGTCAGTTCGCCTGTCGGCAACAGCCTGTTGGCCGCAATCAGCCACACACTCACAGTTTCGTAAAAGGTTTAGAACTGACAGCTAATGCGCAGGTATAGTGTGTGGCCGCGGCCAATATTCACAGTTATCTGCCGGACAGAAACTACCGATTAGTACTAAAACTGACGGCTATCAACTGCTCGTGTGTGGCCTCAAAGCCGGCTTTCGACTATTGCCGACAGGCAATGACCGGTCTAGTGTAAGGCCGATGGTGGTCTCGTATGTCAGACGGCCGATCCGGTTTAGGCCGACTGGCGAACTGACCGTCTGTGGGCTCCTTAAGTCAGAAGCCATTCTTATAACTAAAGCCAAATAATAATTATATAGTGACATATAGTCACAACTGAAACCGAAGGATATTTTGGCTAAATTGACATATCTAATTTACTCGTAACTGGAACATTTATCGAGACTTCGTCTGAACAAATTAAAGGCTCAAACAAATTGACCTGTTTTTTCTATATATAAGTTAAGTAGATCTAAAATTATGATATCTATTTTGATAAAAATTCTATTGTTAAACTAAAATAAGTAGTTCTTTCATCATGCCAATGATGCCAGAACTCTACCCTTGACTTCAACCAAGCTTGACGTAAACACCAGCTGGAGTGACGTGAAACAACGGTGGGGCGTGATTGTGGTAAGTAACACTATGTATTATGTTGCCATGCGCGTCCAACTTTAGCTTCGCTTTACAATTGGCGCTCAATTTCTGGGAACACTGAAGCACCTTCTTGTTCTTGCCTTTTTCGTGGAAAGAAAACGTGTATTTCTGATACATGAGTAACGTTTTGCCACCCCTGATGTTTATCATTTCGTAGGAGTCTGAAAAATAATTATCAAAACATAAGTACTTAAATAAAATATTTAAGAGTCAGATGATAAGTCATCCCGTGAACACCTGAAAAACTGAAAGTGTGCGTTTTATAAAATATATTGATTTCAGACGATTTATAATAAACCACTAATAAAGAGGATCCCTATTACTCGGAGGTCTTGTGGAAAAACTTAGTAGGCTCTCTATTCCTGATAAATTACAAATATTTTAATCAAAGTCAAAGTTTTATTGCAATCATGTGGTTACAAAGGTGGTGAACATAATATACCAATACCAATAACATAAACCCTGCTAAGGCATAGCAGCATACACAAACAAATAAAATTACATGAAATTTTGCTATATAAAATATTGAAACATGCCAAAATCATACATTATTAAAAATATATAAATATCAGATACTTACTTATTGATATTCGTCAACTTCCTTAATGATCAATCAAATTAAATAGTACTTAATAAGTAGTTATAAGCAGAAAATATAATAAAACAATGACGACGTTAATTTTCTTTAGGTATGTCTACAAGTGCGTGCCAAAAACATACTACTTTACATAAACTTTGGTTTTTCATAATATTAAGACTGCAATCAATAGTCATCAACCACATAAATAAATCAAAATTAAAGAAATAAAGTTGTAACTTTTAGTGATTGCTAATAACCACTCCAATCTCAATTACATACGAGTAGGTATCTTCAAGTTAATTTTTAACAACTTCAAAAAACCATTTATGTACTTACGTAAAACAAAATGTTATAGGTCGAACTATCTAAAATCGATAAATTCCTAAAAACTTCAAGTAGGTACCTAATTAAACATTAATTTATGTTTATTTACAATTTTATCAAATACTTACTATTTTTTATCGACAACTTTCTTAAATACATTAGCATAAACTCTAACTATACTAAAGGGTGTCTCAAAAATACGTAAAGGATTTAAATTTCGTACTATCTTCGAAATATTCAAGATGGTGGATTGAAATTTGGCAAACTTCATATTGACACATGTAAAAATTAATCATGGAGTGTTTCACAATAAAGGAGCGCATAGAAATTGTACAAACATTTTACGAAAACTAATGTTCAATTACAAACACACGTCGAAAGGTCAAAAATCGCGTAATTTCAAGAGGGGGTGATGTCAATTGGCCACCGTGATATTGCGATCTGTCGCCACTGGATTTCTTTCTTTGGGGCTACGTCAAAGATAAAGTCTACGCCAACGATCCACAAAACATAGACTACTTGAAACAAAATATTCGTCGAGTTAATGGTGAAATAAGCAGCGAAATGTGTGAAAGTGTCATGAAAAACATGCAAACTGCAAAAATGCCCTTGGCGGCCATTTAGCAGATATTCTATTCAGATGAAATTTTACAAGTCTCTTCTTTAAAATAAAATTAAACTACGAAGAATTTGCGTTTAATTAAAAAAAATCTTAACCTACTTTTTGGACATCCGTTATAAAAGTTTGGTGATCCAAGCAACGCACTCGTCAACGCTTTGATCTTACCTATAATAATTAATTACTAACCTTATAAACTGCTCAGGGATTGTTTGTTCACCGATGATACAAACAATCCTTTAATCACATACAAAAAAAGGCATTTAAACTTTTTCCGTTTATTGAGGGAGACAAACTTAACTGGACTTGTCAACTGAGTAAACAGAGCTTACTTTTACCCAAGGAATTTATAAGTACTACGTACATTTTACCCTATGTTTTCTTTTAATGTGTTTTGTTTAAAAAGAAAGTATGTCAAAGGACTGCGTAGAAAAGAGGTTACAATCAGGTCTAAATCTTAAAAAACGTTTGCATCTTAGGTCCATAATCAGCGATGAGGAAATTGGGCGGAGGGTGGTTATGCACCGAATCCACGCAGGTGATTTTGCCGAGTTTGTCTGACTTGAGCCGCGCCTTGCAGCCTGCACTCTGCTTCTTGGAGCACTGCAGCAACCCCCTCCCCTTCTGGTGGTAAGAGAATGTGTAGTTCCGGTATAACACTATAGTGCGACCCCTTCCGTCGGTGATCGTTTTGTATTCATCTGTAACGTAGAAAACCTCATATAGTTATATATAGTTTGTCAATAAAATTAGGTAATTATTGTTGGATAGGCTTGAAATATTTTTATTATTTATATGCGATAAAAGTTCAGAGGCAACTTTTTTAAGTTGATGCGCTTAGGACTAAATAAGTGATTTTCTACAGTAAAGTCGATTTCATTGAATGTAACCTTTACGATTTGCTGCCTTATAAATGCATTTAGCATTCATTGAAAAATCATTTTTTGTAAATGTATCATGTATCCCATATTATCGGAGGCTTATTATTATTATTTATAGGGGGACGCCAGCGAAGCCGGACGGGTGATCAGTCACCTAGGTCGGGACCATTTCACCCATTTCCCCAAATCTTGGGAGGCTTAATCCTCACTGTGTGGCTGACTTGATCCGGTGGGAACCAATCTCCCTGATGTAGGGGATACTTGATACTACCAACTGGGAACACTAATATACATAAGTATAACAAGTTCGCCAAATGTAGTAAAGTAAAGGTATTCAAAGTCAAGATAAAAGAACCTTTATTTTCTTACAAAATCAACATAAAAGTCAGAAATTCAAAAAGACCTAGCCACAGTTTGACTAATTAGCGAACTTAAATTGTCTTAAATCTCTGGCGTCGTGGCAGGTCTTAACTCTTAATACTTAGACTTAATTATATCTAGGCAGGTCTTACCTTAACTCTTAATACTTAGACTCATCTATCTAAAAAGAATCTTAGTAATTAGTAACACAGACAATGCAGTCTGGTAAAGCACAAAAAGTCCCTATTTAGTATTAAATCATCGTACAGATAGAAAAACTTACAATTCGCTCTCAATATAACTATATTTTATGGGTTAGGAAGTTTATTCACAATTTGCATGGCTATATATATTTGTGTGGCTATTTTACTGATGTCACCCTTTACTAGCCATTTAAAAAGTCAGCCAGTATTTTTTTTTTGCAAAATTTTACCATTTGACTAGATCATTGCACATATTGCACCCGGCCGACATAACTATGAATAAGATTCTTCTCAGATAAAAAACTACAACCAACCAGTCTCTATTCCTCAGTCTCAGTCATCGAGTTAAGATTTACTAGAATTACAAGACATATAAGAATGTTTGCGTTGGATAGACGCTTCTAAAAAAATCAAATCTGAATTCGGGAAAGCAGTTGGTTCCTCTTTTGAGTGTGTACTTTCTTCATATTTGGGTTGCAAGTTTCGTTCAACAGTTTTTGCCCTTACCTTAATGTTTTTTTTTTTCCTGTCTAATCACTACATAGTATAAAACAAAGTCGCTTTCTCTTTCCCTATGTCCCTTTGTATGCTTAAATCTTTGAAACTACGCAACGGATTTTGATGTGTTTTTTTTTTATAGATAGAGTGATTCAAGAGGAAGGTTTATATGTACTTTTTATCCCGATATTCCCACGGGAACGGGAACCACGCGGGTGAAACCGCGGGCGGCCGCTAGTTTTATATAAATTTCTATGGCTTTGTTTTTCTTATCTTCTTATCTTCTAAAAAAATGAAATCTGAATTCGGGAAAGCAGTTGGTTCCTCTTTTGAGTGTGTACTATCTTGATATTTGGGTTGCAAGTTTCGTTCAACAGTTTTTGCCCTTACCTTAATGTTTTTTTTTCTCCTGTCTAATTTTATATAAATTTCTATGGCTTATTTTTCTGGTGTACTTACTTACCTGTTAAAATTTTTGTTGAACTTTTCTTGATTTTTGTAGCAATTGTCTTTCTTTGGGATATCTTTGGAAAATCTTTAAATTTCTTTAAGCTTCCGGAACTCGGAGCGTTAAGCTTTTATGGCGATTCATAAAACCATAGAACCAAGCACAAGTAGCTTCTTTTTTATCATGCCACTTTGATGGCACAGTTTTTTCATTTTTACATAAATATTGGTAAGCCAGCTGTCTTGCCTTATGAGGAGACAATCCGTGATACAATTTACTAGCAGTCTCTAAGTAGTTTTTTAATTCTTCTTCTTCAATGGGAGTAAAAATTTGTGATTGTCTGTAATCTGGAGCATATCTTATGTCTGGCTCATTGTTTTGTAAGGCAGCTTGTTTCTTACGCACATATCGCTTTAGGGTCATAACACTGATATTAAATTTTTTTGCTGTTCCGCGAATAGATTTTCCATCTAACACATCCTGCACTGCTAATTTTAAACTTTTTTCATTAATGGGTATTCTTGGTCGAGATCCTACTTTTCTCTTATATTTTCTTAGCATGATGTTTAAACCTTTGAATAAAAATTAACAATAAATCAAGCAAAAAAACAAGCAATTACAATCTGGGGGCTTTCAAGTCGCGATTAATATCAATGATAACAAAAAAAAATACTTTAAATAAAACTGTATTTATTATATTGTATTTGGGAGACTTGGTACGGGGATCAAATCACCCATACAAAACGTAACGTAACACGTAGTCACAGACATATTGAGGTTGTTTTACAACACATCTTTTACAATCTATACAACTAAATATTTCATAGTAATTTAAAATATTTTTAAACTATTTTTATAATGCTATAAAATTAATGAACCACAATCTCTACATAATTGTAAATTCAACATAGGTACATTAATAATAAAATAAAATGTTCAAACAGTAATTGTATAAGCCTAAGTTGTTTAACTAAACATTCGCTAGGTCAACAAGTTAACAACATTGTAAAGTTTGTGTTACCATACTACAAATAGAAGTATACATAAAGTATTGTCTATCTACATAATATAACAGACAGAGTGGAAGTAAAGATAGCATAAAAATACTTAAAAATAAAATGTACCTACATAATTAAAATAAAAAAAATCAATACAAAAATCATCAATACAAAAAAGGGTAGTTTTTATTTATCTATGTTAAGATGGCATTTATCATCTATTCATGTATTTTTTTAAAAGGCAATTTATAATTTGTCCTCAAAGAAAAAAAAGTCGTTAAACAACACATTCTACCATAACTTTTTCTTTTGTTAACTAATAAAGCTTTCTGACCAGACAGATGCGAAGAAACGTTAAGGGCCCCACAGACTATCAGTCCATCAGCAGGCTACAGCCATTCAGTAGGCCGATTGCGCTTCGTGGTCGCAGTTGTGAGATAGATAAAATAAAATAAACAGTGTCCGTCTCGCGACTGGCGGCCAACATTACCGCGTCGCTCCCGCTTCTCAGATGCGTGGTAGGATCTGTCTGTCCAGAGCTTTTAAGTTTTAACCTTCGATGAACTATGTGTTATTGTTGATCGAAGGTTTTAACACTCAAATTTTAACACATAAGATTAAGTACCCTCTCCTCCTTTGATTTGGGATATATCTATTTTGTCATTATCAAAAAATAGTTTCTGTTCAGTACCTTAATACATATTTTTGTTGTTCTTTCTTCATAATTTATTCTGTATATAAAAAATGCTGACTTCTTTTCCTTAACGATTGTAGTCTGTCAAACAAAGTACTTTTAGGTATACAGTAGAGAAGAGAAGCTTGGCGTATGCTTATCTCTTTGGACAGAATCTTCTCAAGAGCTACGGCTAAATTAATCATGTTAATCTTGCATTTTCTCTGGCGAGCTTTATGTAAACCTGAAAGGAAGAAAGAAATTATAAAAATGCCAAGCATTAAAAAATACGAACACAAGTTATTGGGTATCTTTACATTATACACTTGTTAGGTAAAATATTGACTAAGGCTCAACTGACACTGGCGTCACTGTCTTTTTTCTCTCAGAAAAAATTGTGCATTAGTTGTGGAGATAAGGGTGAATTTGCTATGTGAAATTTCAGATTGACGCTTCGGTCCATATTATAGAACAACACTTAAGTGGAGATTTCTTCTCAAGTATAGTTAGAAAGGGATGCAAATATATGCAACGAATACATTCATCCCTTGCTAACTATTCTTGAGAAGAGATCTCCAGAGACTCTGCGCCACTGTGAGTTAAGGCTAAATGGTTTACAGTTTATGAACCTAGCACCACATCATAAATCGTCCCATTATAGGACAAAGTCTTCTGCACAATAATTCAAATACAAAGCAACCTAATTGTAGGATATACGTAATGCTACA
This sequence comes from Crambus lathoniellus, assembly GCA_949710035.1. Classification (NCBI taxonomy): domain Eukaryota; kingdom Metazoa; phylum Arthropoda; class Insecta; order Lepidoptera; family Crambidae; genus Crambus; species Crambus lathoniellus. The sequence goes on along the minus strand of OX453307.1, from coordinate 6,366,453 downwards.
AAACTAATCTGAACTGACTGCGATGTCAGCATCGAAGAAATAGTGGAATTATTTTATCGAATACCACTTCGTCTGTATTATGGCCGCCATAAACGTTCAAGTAATTTGATCAAACAGTTTGATCAAATTGGCATGAATTTATTGTGGTGAAATTTGATTGTGAAATTAGTAATCAAATGAAGAAATATGTTTTTTCAAATTTATTTTTGTTTGACCGAGCTGTTTGAACCGGTCTATTTGATCAATTTACTTTCTATGGCGGACATTACTCAGCTGGCTGAGAGAGTAAAGGTGTGTGCAGAAATAAAATAAGAATAAAATACAGATAACTGTTTAATTTAGACAAAGAGAAACAACAACATGAACACTAATCCTACTATCCTACTAATATTATAAATGTGAAAGTTTAAATGTTTAGATGTTTGTTACTCAATCACGCCCAAACGGCCAAAAGGAATTAAGGACTCAGATGAGGGAACCGGTTGCTAATAGAAAAGGTACAGTTTTATAAAAAATATTTTTATAAAACTTTAGGAGGATTTTTAGGGCCCAAAGTCTAGTATTTTTAGAAGGTATCGCTACATTCCCTAGCAATAGTCATTCGTAGAAGTAGATAGCAAATGTGTCAAAAACGGCCACTCTTAGCAGTTTTGCTATCTACTTCAAGCAAAGAGAGTGATGAGTTAGGGGATGACGCCAGGTTCACACTTACAGTAACCGGGTAGTAGAATTATACTTAGTTCTAAAAATAAAAAGAGTCCTTGTAGTTACTATTGTACTCATGCTATAGGACCATCGCATATCCGTTAAGATTTTTTCAATAGAATCAGTTCAGTTCCCTGCCATTTTCATTAATATCTCCGCAATATTATCATTAGAGTCGTTTTATCCGCAGTTTCATTCGGATCTGTGTTATGATTTATTAGTCTCCTCTACCTTGTACCCCCGAGAATTCTGATGATGCTGTTTCGATTTCTAACACAGGGGCTCGTGATGTGGATTCGGTTACTGATTCAACGTGGAATTAGGGTCATTGGCTGTCTCCAATGCACGGTCTTGTCGTTGTTTTTTTTTATTCTCTAGCTTTTCCTTTTCCGCCAGTGCTCGTTTTTTAGCATGTTTTAACAAAGCTCCGCTAAAAAGTTTCTCATTTCTGTCATACGACCATCTCGAGTCCGCTTTAATCATTACTGTATAAAACAGCTTCACGAGGTTTTCAAGACTTTGGAACGCAAAGTTCTTTTCAGCTTAATATTTTTTTTGTAAGTAAGTAAAAGTTATTTTTTGGCGCACAAAAATAAATTGTCGTTCCACATACAAGTGGATATTAATTTTAAATCACTTGATTTAATCTAAAAATAAAATAAATTTAAATCTGTTTATTTCATGAAAAGTACATACTTATCGGAATTACATTCAATTCATGCATAATAAATTAGGCAGAATCTTAAAATTAGAGATTATGAGCCAGAACTGGATTGGATTTGTTGCTCATTTACAAACATAAGTTATTATTATTCCCTTTATCACATTTAAAATATTTAGAAAATTATATTTCTAAACATTAAATTTTTACAATAAGTAAGTACTTACACAAAAAAATATAACATTTAAAAATACAAAAATGCAGTTCCCCAACGGTAGCAAGATCAGGGTCCTGGCTGTTATTATTATTATTATATTATTATAAGTAGTCATTCTTATTACAAATTTATGATATAGGTACATTATATATATTTACCACTATTACATATAAAGAATATAGTTATTTAGCATAGATATAAATGTGTAATCACCCCTCACTATTTGTATTTATCTATTATGAAATATTTTTTAGGATGTTTTTGATTTGAATGGGTTTTTGTCCTTAAGTTTATTTAAAATGTTCTTTGGCAATCCATTTAGAATCTGAGGAAGGTCACACATGCATACGATACGCCATACGTGATATTCATGAGCCGCCGGGGCGGGGGAGGGGGTAATCACTGCGCTGCCCCGGCGAGTAAAAAGACGGACCGCCGGCCGGACGGTAAAATTCAGTGTAGTGCACAAACGCCCTTATTGGGGAATAAAACTGACGATACTCGCCGCCAGAGGCCCATAACAATCAATGATATCTGTCAAAATCAATACATTTAGTAGTTACCATTATCGTTTTATCGTAGAACTCCGCCAAAAAATATATAGGTACTTTTTTGTGATTCCGCGTTGTATGGCACTTTGGTGTACTTATTAAAAATGGTAACCACCACGTTCCTAAAGATGAGCGCCTGCAAAATATAATCGAATATGCATTCTGGCCAATGGAGGTAGTATTAGTGTACTGTTTTTGCCACGACATCTTTCTAATGATGGTAAGTCAATTTTAATGTCATCGGTTCTCGGTTCTGAGGAATCCCGAAGCTAAATTTGCAGACAAAAACTCTTGTCTCTAAGATAAATTATAATTTAGAGGCTATCTCTACGTGGTATCAAATGCATAATACAATGTTCAAATCTAGATCAAAACATGATACTTCGGAAGACAAAACATCGAACCCATAAAATAAGTGACAGATTGTTTGTTATGGGTCTGACGAATTGCAACGCCATCTGTACTAAGCTTAGCGTTTTCTTCCCGATAACAAAACAGATTTTAGCCATAATTTTTTTTTTGGCATACTCTACATAGTTTTATATACAGCATCACAATTTCTGTTGTGATATTTTTAAAGTGTTTTTTAATTTGTATCATGGTTTTATCGCGTCCACCATGGTTCACAGCAATATGGGCGTTGTGGACGATATCAAATACTTCTTCTAAATAACAGAAGAACACCATAGAATATTCATTACTGTCACTTCGAGATATGAGCCTTTCTTGTTCTTGACCTTCTACGTCTGCGTTTACTACATCATACCTTTTACAATGGTAGTAATCGGAAGATATTTTATTACAAGTCTTCATTTTACTGATCTTCACTCGCTCCACTAAACGATCGTATTCCTGTTTGTTCAACAAAACAGATTTTTTTGCCTTTTCCGATTTTATGGAATTGACCATTTTATAAAATTCTGCTCTCAGTTGTTCTATGTTTAGTTCTGAAAAAGATAAATGATGTTATAATTATGTAAATCTATATAAATGTGTGTTACCTGCATATTCTTTTCATTTGACTTTTTATAAGCCACAACGACTCATATTTTATCGGACACATGTGTTGATGTATCACTAATGATCCGATAATGATAATTGTTTGCTGATAACACCAGAATAATTAAGGATACCGGACATTAGATCGGCGGATTTCAGCAACCCTTGAAGTAAACACTAATTTAACTGGATACAGATCCCGGGACGTTTTTTCGTTTGATTTAAAGAGTCGGAACGCTAGACTATAAACTTAAGGCGTTTGAATTGCGCTCCGCTCGCGACTTCGTCTGCGTGGACCCCCTTTTTACAACCATAAAGGGTGAATTTCCAAAAATCTTCTCTTAAGTTAGCCGACCGCATAAGAAATACGATACTGCGTTCCAGAACTCTTATTGCTGACGTCTCCCAAAAAGCAGCATTACTAAAATATAACTGGGCCGGGCATGTCTGCCGTATGCCAGACGACTACTGGGCAAAACTCGCCACCAAATGGACCCCCACAGTTACACGTCCACGCGGCAGACCGGGACGGCGGTGGCGAGACGATCTTGACTCGTATATGAGTGACTGGCACACAACAGCTCTAAACCGCGTGAAATGGAAGGAAGATGGAGAGGCCTTTGCCCTGCAGTGGGACGACCCAGGCTGATTTATTTATTTATTTATTTATTTCTCTTAGTGCTCCCCAACACGTCTCACTCAAGGAACATACATGCCAATCAGCTTCTTGCGCCCAGTAGTTTCGGATGCGCGTTGTCTGTCAGTCGGACAGTAAGCAAGAGTTTTATATATAAAGATTTGATTGAATCAGGCTTCACCTGGCGGAAGACCCTAACCATTGTGGAAAAAAAAAATATGTAGCTTGCTTCCGCAAAAACCGAAAGCTTTTCGTGCTGGTTTTCGCACGATCTAACTCCTGAAGATCCTGGGTTGGGAGCGAAACACGTGTAGAGTACCTCGTCTAGTCGGTGAAGGTGGAAGGTGTATTGCTGTCTGGCTAAATGCAGGTATTGCGCACTGGTATTTCTAGTGGTGTGCATGTGCATTTTTTTGCGGGCGGGCGATGCACCTTGCACGTTGTGTTTTATTGCGGAAGTAAGCTGCATATATTTCTTTTTTCACAAAGAATTATAAATGTTTTTATTCAATCTGACAAACAACGAAAAATGCTTATTTTTCGAATTTTAGAATATTTAAATGCTTGAAGTATCTACAAACCTATTAGGACAAAAATTTATGATTGATCTCCACGTTCACTACGCTAGTACCTCCATCATAATTGTAAAAATGCACAAATCGTATTCCAGATTTATTGGTTATGCAGAATAGATGTACCGTAACGAAATTGTTATTAAACTGAATTGTAACGAAACTGGTGATGTTAGGGCAAGATCACACGTATTGCACGAAAAGAAGTTTTCATGAGTTTAATAATTTTAATCTAAAACAAGTCTTGTACAATTTGGTAACATTAAATTAATCTTACAAACGCAGAAAACAATACGAAAAAATTCTCATAAAATTAAATAAGCTTCGTAGTAACAAACTTATTTTTAGACTATACACAAAACAAAATTAACGTATTTAAAACTAAGAATTTAATGGCTAGTGTAGTTTTTGTTTTCTATTCTTATAATATTCTCTACACTTTTTCCTTCTTATTTCTTTTTTGCTATCACTTAATTCTGAAATTCTTTTATTATTTGCCTTAACTTTTTCCAAGTGAGCTTTTCTTTTTTGTTCATACTTTTCCGGATCTAGTTTTAATTTCTGTATGTATCTCTTTTGCCTCTGCGCATGAGTCATCGGTGCCACTTTTTCCAAATGAGGTTTTCTTTTTTGTTCATACTTTTCCGGATCTAGCTTTAATTTCTGTTTGTATCTCTTTTGCCTCTCCGCATTAGACATCGGTGCCATATCTGTGTAATTTAATTAATTTGTATGTATTAAACAGAATTGAATTGAATTTATAGGGGGATTATGGGACTTATCATGGGACTGACTTCGTAACCGTTATTTAAAAATAACGATCTTCTACAAAAGTGATCAGCTTATCGACGATTACGCTTACGATCTCAAAGTTGGTCTCACAGTAAAAGTTGTTCATATTGATGGATACTATCATCCTTAAAATTATGGTTATGCAATGAACATAATTTGAATATAAACGTTTTATGTTGGTGGACAAATCACTCGTAACTAGTTTAAATAGGTATGTATAATATTGCTGCCTAGTTATAAAATTATATTCATGTTTGTTAGCGATGGAAGAGCGGGGCCAAATACAGCCTACTTTTGCTTTAAAGAGACCCTTACTCACTAATAACATACGGCTTTAAATCAAATACAGCAGTATCGATACTTAATATAGAATAACAGCGCTTTTAGGGTTCCCCCCATAATGTAACCCTATTCAGAGCAAATAAAAATATTTGTATTTTTATTTGTATTTGTTCCGTAGCCGAATGGCAAAAAACGGAACCCTTACAGATTCGTCATCTGTGGTTCATTGTTTAATACAAAGAATCGAAAAACATGGATGCATATGATTTTGTCTCTGACCCGTATTATTTGTCCACGAGTATAGATATCCTTTATATATTTAAGATATCTTAGACTGAAAACGTCATAATTGATTTTATTTATCCAATAACAAAGTCCCAATAAAACAACAACGAACCAAAAAAAACTGAACTACATACATAGTTCAGTTTTTCGATTCTTCGTATCAAACGCAAAAGTCCAGGCCCGGGATATGTATTCTATAGCTATACCTATTTGGTCTTACGGATATATTAACATGTATCCAAGAGAATACGAGTTTATTATAAGTCATATGAAAACTATTTGCAGTTAAGACTCAATAATCCTCTTGAATCAATAAAATCTTGTCCACTTTAACCCCACAAAGACGCAAGTATGCGCCTTCTCCGCTAAGAAAACTCCATTCGTCTTGGCGCCTACATTCCAGGACATTCCCCTTACCATCTCTAAAAGTATTGGAATACTCGGCGTTGACATCACGAACGAAGTCCAGTTTCGGGGTCATTTGGAAAACAAAGCTAAGTTGGCTTCGAAAAAGCTAAGATTGCTCAATAGGGCAAAAAGGTACTTTACTCTACGTCACCTGCTTTTGTTATATAGAACTCAGGTTCGACCCCACCTGGAGTACTGCTCGCACTTATGGGTGGGAACTCCTGAATACCAGCTTCTTCCACTTGACTTCATTCAGCGCCGAGCGGTTCGAATTGTCGACGATCCGAGACTCACGGACGGTTTAGAACCACTTATGCCCGAATACTCGAACGCTTCTTAACTTTGGGAGCGTCTCAGGCATGGCCCTGTCGCTTTAAAAGTCAAACGTATGAAAGAGATGCCATGATGTTTGAGACGCTCCCAAATTTGATTTGCGTTCGAGAATTCGGGCGTTAGTCACCGCAGAGACGTAAGCTCTCTGTGTGTGTTCTACCGTCTATACAATGGGGAATGTTCTGAGGAGCTTTTTGAACTGCTGCCACCGTCACATTTCCGCCACTGCACCGCCACTGCACCGCACGCCAAGTGAGTAGAACTCATCCTAAACACCCCCACATTCTTGAAACCTGGAAAACAAAAACTGTTCGGGCGTCACGATCGTTCCTACCCCGAACTTGTAAGATGTGGAATGAGCTTCCTTCAGAGGTGTTTCCATTGTGCTATGACATGGAATTCTTCAAGAAGCGTGTAAATAGGACCCTAAAACACAAAGGCTGGCAACGCATATGCAACCCTTCTGGTGTTGCAGATGTCCATGGGCGACGATGACTACTTCCCATCACGTGGCTCGTCTGCTCGTTTGCCCCTTTTTAATATAATTATAAAAAAATCTTGATTTACACCAATACCGCCAGTATTATTTGGTTTTATTACATATTCAAACGCCTTAACAATATGTAATAAAACCAAATAATACTGGAAGTGCTTCCCTTCAAGTGGCAGAAGCGATTTTAACCAATATGGCGCATGTAGCAGGAGGTCCCACGGGGTTTCAGCCGATATCGGTGCGCGTGAATGTAAACGTCGATCTCTCTGTGTTTTGTATAGAGTCTTAGTGAGTATTGTATAGTTTTGAAATTGAGAGAAAAAGAGCTATGTAATGACCTAATAATAAACGATTACACACAAAATGATCCTATCATCTGACGATGAAAATGTGCAAATGAATTTATTACCCTTTTTTTTATTAATAATTAAAAATAAAAAAAACTAGATTCAAGATTTGTATTTTATTTATTACAATTACTATTACTAATATAATTAAAGATAAAAAAACACAATAAAAATGGTCAAATATTCAAAATTTCCGCCAAACACTTCCGCGGTGTTAACCCCGATGGGTCGCACGATATGACTGATGATGATGATTAACACAGTGCTTTGTTTTTTTTGTTCAAAAATCACAAATTGCATACTAAAATACAAACAATGTGTCATCGCCGTCGTCGTTGCCACATTTTCAAAGTGGTTCTTTTGTGGAGAAGCGAACGCAGAGACTAATCATAGGTTTATATTTTAAGGTACATTCTACGATAATTTAATATAGGTTCCGTCCGCAGTTCTGTGGTATACGGGTGGAGGGTGATTGTGTTCAACAAAAGCCCTCAAAATGTGTAATCCAGTTTTGTCCATGTTTAATTTCGCTTTGCATTTCTTGCTGATTTCGCTGGAGCAGACGAGCCGCCGTTTTCCGTTCCTGTAGGAGAAACTGTAGTTCCTATACATTACCACTGGAGCCCCTTTCAATCGAGGTAAAAATATTATCTTGTCCGCACCTGAAATTAACCGCAATACAAGATTGTTGCTAGGAAATCAAATCCATTTCAAAATGATATTATTGCCAAAAAACTTCGTTTTTAAAATTAATAGTACATTACAGCCGAGGACAGGTAAGTAAGAAATTACATTGTCGAGGATGGATTGAAGCACGAGCCGCAGGCGAGGGCTTTAATCATTCGAGGCAAGGTAATTTGCTTACCGTACAAGGCTTGTATAGTGCTTTTCTCAAGAAATGCGAGGAAATAAAAAAAAACTGTTTAACTAAATAATATTTATTAAAATTTATATCACACATGTTCGGGCAATTATTAAATGTAAATGTTATTGTTTTCCCGGGCACACTTATGTATAAATCGCCCATAATAATATTATTTTAATGATGTATCATTAAAATACGCCAACAACACAGATTCCGAAAACGTATGCGCCTTTTTTCACTTTTCCAAATCCGATCGTAGGTTTTCATATATCTTTCTTTTGATATTGCTGGCAGTAAGTTTTCTATTATTCATTTTGCTTCTGCTCTCAAATTTGATGGAGTAGGTACATACAATGTCTGTATATGTTTCATTGGCAGAACTCATTTTGATAATTTATTACACAATATAAATAAACTGTATTAATATCAAATCTGAAATCAACCGCTGAAAATCATTCCCGCCGTTTTTTTAATATTGGTTTGTGAGGCCAAGTGGAACGGTCATACAGCCTATTGATACTTACTGCTTGCTACTAAAATGCGCAACTTCAATACCCGCTTCTGGGCGGTAGATGGCGCTGTACATATTTCCCATACAAAATTAGTCGTACAGGATATTTTGGCTATGATAAATCTCATTTTGTTTTTTCGATTGATGTTCGTGCTAAGAGTACATAGCGCTTACAATACGAAGTGATATACTCTGTGCGCACCGTATTTTAAAAAAAGTTAACCTAAATTATGATATAATAATTACCTATATAATAATAATAATAATGTGGCTGTATGGTGCAAATGTCCCTTTGCTTTTTCTGTTTTTATACACAGGAATAACGAAAGAAAAAATAAAGAAAAAAAAGTTGGTAATAATATCTTTGGGTAGTACCTTTTCCGAGGTAAATATTCTAAATTTGAAAATCACTGCGGTAATGAATTTCAGTACTTACTTACTGCACTAAAATCAGTGCAGTAAGTAAGTACTGAAATTCATTACTGCAGTGATTTTCAAATTTAGAATGTTTACCTCGGAAAAGTGCGCCACGTACTACATTCTTTTCTCAAATATAATATTAACATTTCAGAGCATAAGTGTGAAAATTATATTAGTGTAGTAGGTAGTTTAAAACTCTAAATTTCGCTATAAAAATTTGTTATTGGAGTTGAAAAATGTAAGATAAAAAAATCACAGATTACGCAGTCCCCACAGTGAATACAACAATTTACGATAGCAAACATATTTTATTTTGAATAACACATTACAAATTGAATAAAAAGATTTTTTTATTGATATTCACTTCCCTAAAATTACACAACTACATTACTTACAATTTAGTAACCGATTTTAAAAATTCCAACTCGAATGCACTTCTCGCCTGCATCCGCATCTTTGAACACCATTACCACGTTGTGCCATTACCATGACGATCGATCAATAATCATAGAAGCTTCATCACTTTTTATATACGGAAATACCCGTCTTTCTACAATACCAAATCTAAAGGGACCACCTACAGGTCACAATTATTAACCGTTTCTCTTTTTTTTTCGCCACTTTGTAGCTAAACTATTACCCTGGCCCTTTTATAAAGTTTTCCTTAAGTCGGTTTTTTTCCAAAATATTTACAATTTAGTAAACAAACACACCCAAAAAACGCGACTTTTGTTTTTTCCAAAATATTTACAATTTAGTAAACAAACAGCTCCCAAAAAAGCGATATTTTGTAACACCGTATTTTTTGTGAATTGAAGTTTTACCTTTTCGCCTGGATTCGCATAGCGATCCTTGTTTATACACACTAATTGTCACAGAATCCTTTCCGTATTGATTGATTTTAAGCTCTAATTTATTCACTTCACTTTGATTAAAGTGTAAACATCTCTCCGATCGAATTATGTTGACGAGGTTGTTTTGTTTTCATAACGTCATTTGATAGCTGTCTGACGTGTGACAATGACAGTTGACGTTTGGCGGGCGGTTGACAGTTGCATTGACTCGCACAGACCAGAGTCCCGTCTGGCGAGAACAGAGATGCCTGGTCGAACTTTTAATTTTCTTTTATTATTAGGATCCATTTCAATAAATGCGGAGCCTATAAATTCATGTGTTAAGTATTTTTGTTATCTTTGTATTAGCTTGATCATAGCTAATTTGATGGCCAATTTCGTTTTAATGTTTTATCTTTGTTGCGTTCTGCCAAAGAGATTTCGTCTTTTTAGAAGCGACGGACTTGTGTTTTGGCACGAGTCGTGAGACGGAACACGCCGGCGAAAGTGATTCGTCATCGCTTGTGTGGCACTTTGCTTGATCTTCCGAAATGGAATTGCGATCGGAGATCTGTAATTAATTTTATCGCGATGGAGTTCTTCAGGTGAGCGACATGTGAAGTTAAGAAGTGTGTCACGTTGGTTGGAAGTGATTTTCTATGAGTCGGATGTAAATAGTGACTTTGTTCGATTTTCAGGTGAATGCGCCTGTGTGCGAGGTTTGCACGCGGGATGGATAACCATGGCGCTGACCTTATGGCGATTAATGTCACGTAATTATATGCCCGTTTAGGTGAGTTCATGACAAGATCGTTCCACATGTTCGTGCCGCTTCATCACAAAATGGCGGCTCGTCCTGACAGAATGTTTTTGATTGTTTTAGGGCTCCATACCCCACCTGTAGCAGGGAGATACATGTGTCCACGGCTGTGAGGTGGAATATTCTGTGCGCCGTGTGAAGTTGCCGGTCTCACCTGCTCGCTTGTTAGGAATGTGATGGTCAATGGGTGTTTCAAGTTTGTTGACCTGTTTTGCCAATTCAGCAAAACTCAGGGACTCATGGAGGTAACCCGCGGAACTTAAGGTATTATTAAGCCATGCCGCTGTCCAACTATTTAACATAAATGCCATTGATAACCGGTTCATGTTCGTATGGCAGTGTTCATCTACCTGTGTCCCTTATGTATTAATCTCTAGTTTATTTTAACTCAACTTAGAGACCTTTATATATATATAAGTAGTGAGAATGTGTTGGGCAGTGTCCTAAACAAGCGCTTGCCGATTTTATGTGCTTGAGCCGGAGCGAAGGCCAGCAATAATGTGTGTATTAATTGAGGTACCGACCCACTTGTACGGATGATGTTACTTGTAATAAAAAATATAATAAGCGACGGTTATGTGTCGTATTCTGGTTAAGTAATTATAATTTATTTCATTACTATTAATACCATTATACTGGTTTTGTACTAATTGTATCAGTACCTATTAAATGTTTATTAATGCATCAACTATGAGTTTTCATTGAATTCACTTTGTTTCGATCTGGGGTTTTTTAAATAAATTTTTAGATATTTCAGCACTTCTGTTTACAAGTTTAATAATTTTAGTAACTTGCATTTGTGATTAATATCAACGGCGCCCAAGGTTAATTATAACCCCAGATGTCTGAGCTACGCCTACCTACGACCCTAAGTGCAATTTGAGCTAGCCGAGTCGAAAACAACTTACTAGGGTTGATCCCAGTGAAATTCCAACGGGTCCAACAAAATTGTAGAGGATAAAACTTGCGACAAATTTCGTTTCAATTTATTTTATACGCCTAAACGTTTTTGAGTTAGAGGGCGGAGATTTTCGTATAAATTTTTAGATAAAATGTATATTAGTGTGTGTGTCACGAAAAGATATGATGGTGAGTGATCCTACTTTTCTCGTAATTACTATATCAGTTAAATATTTTTGTTGAAGTTTTGTTATAATAGTCTTATCATCTGGTACATATTCCGTAAGAACATTTTTAAGCTCTTTTAGTGTAAATTGCGAATCATCATGATTTTCTATGTAACAAAAAATCTCCTTCATTGCTTTAGTAACTTTATTATCTTCGAGAGGGTTATTCACAGTAACTGGTGCACGATTCAAAAACTTTGTATAGCAAACGCTACGATACTTTGCTTTAGCCGCGATCAAGTCATGCTCATAAAGAACACGATCTTTGACTAATTCTCCAAAAGAATCCTTTCGTTCTTCTGCTCTTACGATGACATTGTCTTTAAATTCCAGAGTACTTACGATACTGATCGTGCGTCGATACTTTTCTTTTTTTTTTAACTCCGCTGCTCCATCTGCTGTTTGGCCACAAAATAAACACAGTCTTTTAAAATCGAACAGTTCATTCCCAGTTTTTACGAGGTGCACTAGGTGATGGTAAAGGTTCACCTTCTTCTAGGCGTGTCGTTTCGATGCAGCTATAGAGTTTTTATTGATGTACACTTTTCGACACTCAACATGCACATACACAGAGGTTAAAGTATTTAAAAAGTCTATGTGACAATCATTTCTTTCGATACTTGCAGTTTTTAAAGTTTTCAAGCCACGCACTAAATTAACAGAATCACCTTCTGATAATGACTTCTCACAAATAAAACACAAATCAGCCATAATTTTTAAAAATGTACGTCCGTCGTTGCCGATATCTGAAATGATAAATTCAGTTAATAGAAAGTGGTCCATCGAAAAATAAACCAGTCTACACAACGAAACTTCTGCCTCATGAACTAACTATACCTACATGAAGGTCGTTTCATGGAGGGGTCCCCATCCTCAGGTATAAACTGATAGAAAAAAGTGGTAAATAATTCATAGAAAAAGGTCATCTTTTAGGGGTCCGTCTTTCGAATTATTTTCTTGTAGCAAAGAAAGTTTCGAAGACTACAAATTTAATGACCAAAAACTTAATTATGTTTTTCTTTAAAATGTACCTACTTTGCCATTAATTAAAGATATAGAAAAAGTATTTCATCTATCTATACTTCTATACTAATATTATAAAGAGGAAAGATTTGATTGCTTGTTTGCATCGAATAGGCTCCGAAACTACTGGACCGATTTAATTCTTTGACCATTAGAAAGCTAGATTCTTTCCGGGTGACATAGGCTATATTTTATCCCGATATTCCCACGGGAACGGGTACCACGCGAGTAAAACCGCGAGGATAGGCTAGTGAGTTTATAATTCCAAAAAGTAGGTAAGTACTAATTATTAAATATTTTTTATATATAAGTATGTCAAAAACGCCGAAATACGAGACCTCGTTCCCTTGTCCAACATAATAGGAGAGATAAAGGCTCAGCGTCTCCGATGTCTTTGGCCACATTGAAAGAATGAGGGATGATAGAGTTTTTAATTATGCTGAGTCGGGACCGTTTTGGGACATAGGTACTATGCTTTTTTGTTTTTTTTTATGTATCTTTGTGATGTCCCAAATAAATGAGTTTTCTTTCTTTCTTTCTGATGGGGCAGTCAAGAAAGCGTATTTGGGTCGACCGGAGGGGCATCGCCCTGTAGGACGCCCAAGATACCGCTGGCAAGATCGAGTGCTAGCTGACCTGCGGGAACTTGGTGCCGAGAATTGGCTTGAAATCGCGCAGGACAGAAGGGGGTGGCGATCTCGTGTTGGAGGCCAAAACTCATTTGAGTTGATGTGCCACAGGAGTAAGAAAGTTAAGAACACCAAAATGAAGGTATACACGAGTTTACAGCTTATTATTTCTCATCCCGAGGTGAAAGCCCTAATATGACTGGACTATGTAGCTTCTCGCTACTATATAGAGATCGCAACGAACGCCTCTGCGTTGCGACCTCTGGCGATTGGTCTCTACCAATCCTTAATCTTTGACATAATAAAGTATAATCTACTTTATTTTGAGCTATATTTAAAGATACCTACCTATATTCTACGACAAGTTAATATAAGTCCATCCGCAGTTCTATGGTATACGGGTGGAGGGTGATTATGCTCAATAAATGCATTCAAAATGTGTAATCCAGTTGGGTCCATGTATAGTTTCGCTCTGCACTTTTTGCTCAGTTCGCTGGAGCAGACAAGTCGCCGTTTTCCGTTCCTGTAGGAGAAACTGTAGTTCCTGTACAATATCACTGGAGCCCCTTTTAATCGAGGTAAGAACAATATGTTGTCCGCACCTAAAATTAACCACATTACAACATTGTTGCCAGGAAAACAAAGCCATTTAAAAGAGATTTTGGTGGCTACATACTTTGTTTAATTAAATTAAAATAAATTCGATGTAACAAAAAGTAACAGCTACTTATAATGGTTAGTAACAAAGGTACCTAAAAGTAATGTTAGTTTTGTTATAATTCAAAATGTAATAAATTCAATTATATCAATACAAATACAATACATGTCAATCAATCACATGGTAAGTAACAAATATAATTAAGAGCTATTGAAGTTAAAAAACATATTAAGATATAAAATTGTTTAATTTTTTATTCAGAATTTCTTGTCAAGCTATAAATATGCCAAACAATTAGCTGCCGCATCGTCTTTCCCGCATTTTCGAATGATTGTTTTCAGGCAAGGTATCTCATCGCAGCGTATGCGGAAACCAATCATTAGTCTATGATGTAATAAGGTATGTTCTACTTTATTTTGATATAACATCCATCCGCAGTTCTGTGGTATACGGGTGGAGGGTGATTATGTTCAACAAAAGCATTCAAAATGTGTAATCCAGTTTGGTCCATGTTTAGTTTCGCTCTGCACTTTTTGCTCAGTTCGCTGGAGCAGACGAGTTGTCGTTTCCCGTTCCTGTAGGAGAAACTGTAGTTCCTGTACAATATCACTGGAGCCCCTTTCAATCGAGGTAATAACAATATCTTGTCCGCACCTGAAATTAACCGCAATACAACATTGTTGATTGGAAAACAAACCCAATTTTAGAGGCAACGTACTTTGTTTTATTGCTCAATGAATTCGTTGTAAAGGAGTGTAGAGTAAAACTCTAAATTACGGCATAAAACTGTGTTATTGAAATTGAAAAACGTACTATAATAAAAAAATGTTTAGTTTTTTATTCAGACCTGACTTCATAGCTTGACAAGAAGTCAAGCAATATGCCAAACAATTTGCTAGGTACCACCGTCGTCGTTGCCGCATTTTTGAAGCGACTGTTTTCAAGAAATGCCGTAGCTTTTCCCAGCGTCTGCTGAGATCAACAAATTAATCTATGATATAATCCTCCTATAATATTATAAATGCGAAAGTTTGTGAGAACGGATGTATGGATGTTTGTTACTCTTTCACGCAAAAACTACTAAACGGATTCGGTTGAAATTTGACACACAGATAGTAGACAGCCTGGATTAAAATATAGGATACTTTTTATCCCGATATTTCCAAGGGGACGGAAACGACGCGGGTGAAACCGCGGGCAGCCGCTAGAAAGGTATAAACTACGTCATTTTAATGTAAGTTCCACTCGCAGTTCTGTGGAATATTGGGGGAGGGTGATTATGCTCAACAAATGCCTTCAGAATGTATAATCCAGTTGAATCCATGTATAATTTCGCTTTGCACTTCTTGCTGCGTATGCTGGAGCAGACGAGTTGTCGTTTCCCGTTCCTGTAGGAGAAACTGTAGTTTCTGTACATTATTACTGGAGCTGCGTCCGATCGAGGTAAGAACAATATATTGTCCGCACCTGAAATTAACAGCAATACAACGTTGTTGCTAGGAAACCAAAGCCATTCCAAAGTGATTTTAGTAAATATAAATAAATAAATAATAAATAACTTCTTACATTCACACCAATTATCTAAGCCAATTATCTAAGCCCATTTTAATTTCATTACGTAAGTAATGAAATTAATTGGTGTGAATGTAAGATTCATGGAAAACTTGATAACGGATAAATATATAGTTACTTAAATACTTTTTGTTTGTAAATACATACTTAATATACATAGTAAACACCCAGACCAAGACAAATAGACATGTTCATGCACACAAATATTTGTCTTGTTCGGGAATCGAACCCGAGACCACTGGCGCTGAAGGTGGGTAGCCTACCCCTGCGCCAAATCGGTCGTCTAGTGGCAACATACTTTGTTTTATTAAATTAAAATAAATTCGATTCAAGTAGGTATATAGCAGTGTAGTTTAAAAAACTTAATTGCGCTATAAAAATGTATTTATTGATTGAAAACCAATTGAGATTTAAATAAGTTAATGAATAAGAAGTAAGTCAAGCAACAAAACAACGTGTTAATGCCGTCGTTGCCGCAGTTTCGAAGCGATAGCTTTCAGGCAACACTGTAGCTTGTTGCACCGAACGCGGAGACCAATCCTTATAATATAATATAATAAGGTATAATCTACGTTATTTTAATATAATTTCCATCCGTAGTTTTGTGGTACACTGGAGGAGGGTGATTATGCTCAACATAAGACTTCAGAATGTGTAATCCAGTACGGTCCATGTTAAGTTTTGCTTTGCACTTCTTGCTGAGTATACTAGAGCAGACGAGCTGTCTCACTCCGTTCCTGTAGGAAAAGCTGTAGTTCCTGTACATAATCAATGGGGCCCCTTTTGATCGAGGTAAGAACAATACCTTGTCAGCAGCTGAAACAAAACAACATTATTACTAGGAAATCAGGATGGTTGTTTCTGATTAGAAGAATGTGGCCGTTTGCGTTGCCTTAATTGGAAACCGTAAAATGGTCATTCATTTTTTATTTTTCATAAATTATTATCAGAATGAAAGAGTTAACACTTAAGAAAGAGATACTTAATTCTAACCATTACTTTGCCTCGTCTTCTAATTGCAGTGACCCGATCCTGCTACACTGTTATGCAAATCTTTCATATAAACTATGATGCTCTTTTGTGCTCTCGTCACAGAATATATAATAGTAGCTCTCGTTGCGGAATCATCAACGAAGTTTGACATATTTTCCATCGCTCGTTTTAAAAAGTTTAGGCGGGTTATGACTATGGTACCCTCTTTCTTCTACTATGACCAAGCCAGTGCTATCCATCTTGAGACTGGCTTTGCAGCTCTTACTAAGCATACTGGAGCACACCAAAAAGGTTTTGTTATGTCTATAAGAGAACGTGTAGTTTTTGTACATGACTAATGGGGCACCTCGTAACGTTGGCAATACTTGCAATGACTCAGGCTCTGTAACATAAAATAAAGGTTAGTCTAGGTATTTACATTGTCACAAAAAATACTTTTTTTTTTAATGTACTACGGGATAGCACTTTATTGGTAGTAGGTACGTAGTAGCAGATACACACAGGGTGGCGCAATAGAAGGTGCATATTAACAAGTCCGTTTTTGGCGGAGTTTTAGACGCTTGCAAAGTGGGAACATTATGTATCATGTATGAGCCAGTTCAACGGGAAACGTCGCGCATTTTGTATACGCACATTTTTTAATCAAACCTTGGGGACTATGTTGTTTTAAATATAGATGAAAGCAAATTTGTATAGATCCGAGAGTAAATTTGATGAATGTTCTAATTAAGCATTCGAAAAGAGTATTCAAAATTTAAATCACAAGCTAAAAGTCTTCTAAGAACATTTAGGGCCCAAGTTTTATATTTAAAAAAAAGACAACACTGAAAGTATAAATCAGTCAGTAGGTACGAGAAAATCTGCAGATCCGAGTAATTTGAAATCTGCTCTAACGAGTAGTGCACCCTGACATCTATATATATGTCAGGGTGTACCAGCAGTAACAGGTCTACAGAATATAATAACTAAGGTAACACGAACAAGGTATCTTAGTTCTCCTACAGTTCTCTTCTGTACTTAGTGCGGAACTGTTCTAAAACTTGTTTCTATTACTTTGTTTCCGATAATCTATACATCTTGCTGACTGACTGACAACGCACAGCTGAAGCTACTGGGCGCAAGAAGCTGAAATTTGGCATGTATGTTCCTTGGGAAGTGTAGAGGAGCACTAAGAAATGATTTTTGGTAATTTCCCTCTTAGGGGGAAAAAGGGGGGTCTACGCAGACGAAGTCGCAAGGGGAGCGCTAGTTATTTACAAAATAGTACCAACGACTAAATTTACCCATGGAGATTATGTATTATCTAAAAAAAATTGGTACGGGAATGCGTTATACTTTAAAATAACGACATTGATGTTAACGAGGTTTTCTTCTTCTAATTGGGGCCTTACTGCGAACTGTCAAACAATGTACCTAATGGAGGTTTTAGTAATATCGTAAACGAGATGGCGCCACGCGCAGGCTCTAGCTATAGCTCCCTCCTACAGCTCGCAGATTCGCCGTATCGAAACATGCTTTTATTTTCCAGCATATATTAAACTATTACAAGAATTATTTCGTCACCATAACATATCAAAATCAAAACAGTACAAACTACTAAAAGTATTTAAGTGTAGGATTGGTAAATACTTCAATAGAAAAATCGAATACAGTTTCCATTGGAAGACATACTTATAGTTATATAATTAAGTATTTATTATTTAGATTATCTGAATGAGAGAAGCAAAAAAATATGTATGTAAAAATTAAGAACAAAATTACTTATTTTTTCTTTCAAGAATTGAGCTCAGAATATTGCTCACGCGATCAGCAGGGTTCCTTATCTCAATAACTTCATCAGCTTTCTGCACTTCAAACCTGTCAGGGTTGAGTCTACGGTACCTTCTGTAATATTTCAGAAACTCTGGTACATCGTCAGCATCTGTGTATAGAAAATTATTAAAAATACTTTAGCTTAGGAGACACAATTTATTTTATATGCAAATACGAGGCAAATTTAGAGTTTTCATATAGTAAGTATTTTAAACAATAAATCGAGTGAAACAAGTAATGTATGTCTAAAAAATGTATTCCAATTATCACCAAAACTACTTACAAGTACCTTAACACACCTAGACACACCTAGACTAGCGATCTGAAAATAGCATTTAAGTCTAGACTTAAATGCTATTTTCAGATCGCTAGTCTTTTTCCGTTAGAAGCTTAGGATAAAGCAGTTATTTCTGCGTTTATGGTGATGAATACATTTCCGATAAAAATAGCATGACAAATAAGAAAAATGGGGATATTGTACACGTAGACGGCTTACCGCAAGCTGTACCTTAGCCCAACGCTTACACCTTGTGTGAAATCTCCACCTCTCAGAACACAATAAAGAGATTAGAAGGAGCTTTATCGCTCTTTTAATTTTAGGGACAACATGAAGTTATTTGAAAGTATTTAAATCCTAAGAAGTGTTCCGTCTTTTGTTCTAAACAGGTTCGGTGGTTCGTGATCATGGTTATAAGACTGTTCAGTCACAGCACCAGATGAGATGAGTAGTTTGGCTTTACACCCATGTCCCTTCTTTGAGCAATACCAGCGGTTTCGGCTGCTCATCCTCACGTAGGTGAAGCCTTGGTACACCAGAACTTGTCCAGTTCCCCGGTTGCTCGGTATAAACTCCAATTCTGTCGGGACAATAACAAATTAAAGATGACGTTCTGTAAAATCGAATCGGAAAAAAGCAAGTACCTAGTCTCAAATCTAATTTGTACTGACAGTTTGGAACCTGAATAACCATTGGATTTCAGAGCCATCATAGTTTGATCTCTGAAAAGAACCATAATAATATCGACACTGACTGAGCGCAATTCAAAGAAATATTTTTGGCGTTTCTTACAAACTAAATTCAAAAAAAGGTTTCCGAGCCCTACTTTAAGTTAGTTAAGAAATATACTTTGTTAATGATTTAACTTAAGTCTTTGACAGAAACATTATGTTTTATATGAAGATATCCATATTTTCACTTGAGCACACAACCAAACATTTAATATGTTAAATCCTTTATTAACATTTACACATCACACTGATACCTAATGCAAATTTTAACAGACACTACTAACAAAATACAGTAAGTTAGCAAATTATCCTACTATATATTTAATATTATGAATGTGAAAGTTTAGATGTTTGGATGTTTGTATGTTTGTTACTTAATCACGCCAAAACCGCTAAATGGATTTGGCTGAAATTTGGGACACAGATACTTTGTAGCCTGGAGAGGAACATAGGCTACTTTTTATCCCGGAAAAATATCACATTCCCGCGGGATAACGTCGTGAAGTCCACGCGGGCGAAGCCGCGGGCGGAAAGCTAGTAAGTATTTAAAATGTTGCTCTTGTTGCACACACTCATACCGCGTAGGTACGAGTGAAACATGTAATGTACGACTGAAAAATGTTTTCCAATTATCACCTAAACTACTTACAAGTACCTGAACATATAATAATATTTTCCAAGTGCCAAGTGCGAGTCGGACTCGCTCATGAAGGGTTCCGTACCCACTTAACGTACCGATTACGTACACCTATCAAAAATACCACTGTCATTTTTGCCAGAAAAAAATAACTTTGTTTTTCATAGTACTCGTATGAATGACAAAGTTATATTTGCGATTTTCGAAAATGTGTTATATCTCAAAAACTTGTAAAGCCTACTTAGCTGTGATAGTTTTCCTTTTAACTTCGTCATATGTACTACTATCGTGAATTTTTTCACGTATCCAGAAACAACCATTTGGCTGGTAGGGGGGGGGGAGACACTTGACTCTAACAAAATTTTGCACTTTAAAGCTTAATAATTCACAAAAAGATGCCTCAATCAAAAAACTGTCTTTACAAACCCACAACGTTTTTAAAATTGCTATCCAACGACATTCCACACTATGGGGTAGACAAGAAAAAAAATTACATACCCACTTCACGTGTAGGGGAGGTAACCTAAAAAAAATATTTTTCAAAATTTTACTTTACCACTTTGTTGGCGTGATAAATATGTATATTCATGCCAAATTACAGTTTTCTAGTACTAAGAGTCTATGAGCTAGACTGGGGTCAGACGGACGGACGGACAGACGGACATGGCGAAACTATAAGGGTTCCTTGTTGACTACGGAACCCTAAAAATAGCATTGTGAAGTAAACCAAGTTGCATGCGCGCTCCGTCCACTGACTACATTCATTCTTTCAAACCTATTCTAAGATAAGTTTTCCGTCTTTTGTTCCAAGCAGCTTCGGTGGTTCGTGATTATAGTTATAAGACTGTCCAACCACAGCACCAGATGAGATGATTACTTTTGCTTTACACCTTCCTTCCGTACTGCCCTTCTTTGAGCAATACCAGCTTTTTCGGTCGCGCATTTTCACGTACGTGAATCCTTGGTACACTAGAACTTTACCAGATCCCCGGTTGCTCGGTATATACTTTAATTCTGTTGAGCCGAAAAACAAATTAAAAGTGACGTTATTTTTTATGTAGGGCAGGCGTACCGGTTTTGGCCACTTTTTGCTCTAAAAGTTTTCTAAACAACTTTCAGTCATTTTTGATAAAGGCAATGAGTCACACCAATGATTTTTGTTATCAGCATATCTAAAAAATATGTAACTCGAGAAAAAAGAATCTGTTTTTATTTTTTTCCTATCTTAAAAAATGACTGAGATATTAAACGTTAAAGTACGGCCTCCGAGGAAAATTTGGGTGAACCAATGGCATTAACGTGTGACGTCACGTCGCACTTCCGTATACCTACATAGAATCCTTTGGCTATATAGTTGCGCTCTCACGGTTTCGTAATAAATTTATTTATTTTTCTTATAGTCGATCAATGAAATGTTTAAGTTATTTTGTATTGAGCCCATGTGAAAAAACAACTTCAAATAATGTTTTATTTTCGTGAATAATAAACTAAATCAACTTTCGTAATGGCGGGCGGGATTCTGTCAATACATATAGCAACCGTCAAAACAAAATGTACTTACAACCTTAACTGACTTGGTAGTTAAATATGCACCCTAAAAACTGACAGCCATTTCGATAATTTTATACTGCTAGTGGCGCCTCCACCACTGGGTCAGATAAGTTTGTGGGATAAATGTCTTTCGGTATCGACAGTAGGTGACAGTTTTAGAGTGCGCCGGCGCGCGGTCGAAATTGAATACTAATCATTTACCATAACCTTAGAACGAAGAAAATGTACTGTAACTAGCGTCAAAAACGCACGAGTTGCGCGAAGATTGCGCACAGACGAACTCTATGTAGGTACAGTTAGACGGAAATCACCAGCAACAGCCGCAAACGGAGATGTCAGTGCGACATGACGTCATCGCAATAGCGCGCAAGGAAAGCAAATTTTCAAAAGCTGGTGAAACTTTACAACGCTGTATCTTTGGAAATCCTGGCCAGATTTCGATGAAACAAAAATTATTAGTACTTGCACGAGTTCGCGCATTAAATGCAGTAATTTTTATAGTCATATTTTGATGTTTTGGTGTGACTCATTAAAATAAGGTATTTTAAGGTAATAATAACAACCGTTAGAACTCCTTATGTCATATGATTTTTTTTTCAATAAATTCCATTTTCTGTTTGAAAAAATGTTTTGTATGAAAATTTTAAGAAATTTGTGTTGGATGAAATACTTTATAAACCTTTGTTTTTTACAATTAAATTGTTGTTTTGCAATTGACTGGTTTCTAGCGCATTAGAATATATTGATTTTACCTGGGTTTGGTTTTGATTTTTCGCAATACTTACAAAAGTTTAACTATCAGTAAGTGGCCAAAACCGGTACATTTGGCAGCTCTCACATATTGTGTCTAATATAAAAAAAACTATTTTACTTTTATAAATTTGAAAAATGTACCTTTAAAGGTAGATAAATTATCTATAATTTAAGATATTATTTGTGTCTTAAATATAAATACCTAAAGACCATTTAGTATTTAGTGCTTAAAAGTCAAAAAAATCCTTACAGTGGCCACAAAGGGTACCTCTGCCCTATATTTATTTACTATGTTCTACTTACAGCTTACATACTAACTAAGTACTACTACATTCGTTACTTAACTAAATACATAAACTAATTACAAGTAGACACCTCATCATTTTAATTAATCTTACATACTATATGGGTTTACACATTTTTTTTAAGTTTACTAAAGCAATACTTGTCTTAAATTTCTTTTAACATGTAATTAAAAAGAATTTTGCATACTTTGTTAGGGGAATCATAGAATACATCAACTAGGTCACAATACTCATTCAGAATCCTGGATAAGCGAGGAAGGGAAGACTTCGCACCCAAAGTTCCTGTTGCGTCCCTGCTGTGCTCCTGTCCCTCACCGAGGCGCACAACACGGGAAGTACCCGACTAGCAGGAAATCGAGTCAAGTCTACCTTATAAATTCTTTGGGCTTCACCCATGACCGCTCCCTCTCATCGGTATTTTATTTTAATATAAAAACATATCTTAACTCATCATTTGTTCGCGTTTCTTTTCCTATCCTTATCCCGGTAGATTTAGGGTGAAGGAGGTAAGAACGTGACAACAGTTTAAAGGAGGACAAAGTCGTTTTATGGGTTTTCGAGACTCGGATCGAAAAAATGTTATCTAGAATCGGATCTGAAAAAAAATATTAGTAGTGTCCAAATCGTTCAGACAATACTTCAACCCTAAACCGTCGGTTTCCGGACCATGATAATTTCATCTCTGAACATAACCGCAATAATATTATCGACATTGACTGAGCCAAATTGAAGTGAAAATATATGGCGTTTCTTCCAAACAGGTTTCCGAGCCCTGCTTTAAGATAGGTAGTTAAGAAATATTATATATTATACTAAATGTAAAAACCCAATTTAAATAATGATTTGTCTTTGAAAGATGTTTTAATGAAGATTTTCATACTTTCACTAAGAGCATGCAACCATACTTTTAGCTTGCTAGGTATGTTAACATTAATATTTACATACTTACATACAAAAATTAACAGATACGACTACCAAAATATAGTAAGCAAATTATCTTTAAAATGTTTCCCTTGTCACACACACCTTATCGAGAAGGTATGACACTCCACCGCAAACCGCTCCGGCGTGCGGTGCTGCGGTTTTGGACTTTGACTATACAGAGTGATCCATCGGGACGGGTCAGTGTGGGAAAATTTTAAACTATAAGAGATAGAGATATTTGTTCTAAGGAACCATGTCGTCGATTTTAGAGTTATAAATAACTGCATCCAAAGCTTTTCAAAAAAACTTATTCACGACTCGGGAATCGAACCTTGTCAGTTTTTAAAACAAAAAACGTTATGTTATAAAATGCTGCATTTTACTATTTTTATTTTATTGTAAATATTCAAAATGACAGCTATTTTCAAAACTTCGCAGATTCGAAATCGCCATTCCTCTAGGAGTTCAGTTCACATTCCATTTTCAAAACTTTAAAACTGTAACGCCGACGCGAAATCAAATCTCCTCTTCCAAATGATTTAAATGAGTAGGTAAGCGTTAGCCTATATGTATTGATTTGATTATGGCGGATAACAAAACTCATATATTTTCTTTAAATTGTAGACATAGGGTTCCATAGTAGAATGTATTCCTAACAACCTACACAATCAACTTTTCTAATAAAATAACATAACATTTTAGTTTTGAAAACTGACAAGGTTCGATTCCCGAGTCGTGTAACTTTTTTGAAAATATTTGAATAAATAAATAATAAATAATTTCTTTATTGTGCATACAAACAGCATACTTAGTACTTACACAAATAGCCAAAAATTAACAGTTTAACAACTATTATTTTATAAATGTAGGTACATAAAAAACAAAAAAACCTTTACCTCCCGTTGCAGTGTAACACTGTGTAACAGCAAGGTAATGATCCTCATCCTCTACAACTACATCACAAACAAAACTACACTTCACACTAAATGCACTTAAAAACATTTTCAAAACTATAAAAGATAAAGCACTTAACAAAATTTTGAATGTAGCAAATAGCATTACTGTATTACTTATCGTGATAGAAAGAAATATAATGAAATCTAAGTTAAATAACCAAGATTGATGCTAAAGGTAGGTACTATTTTATAATATTCTGTGGCTAAAGTAAATTGAGTAAAATAAAATATTGCCAATAAGAACGAATGACACAATGACGAGAACAAAAACATTTCGGATCGACTGCAGTAGTCGCACTCGCATGTCGTAAAACTTATAGTATACGCAAAATTTGTAGATGAAACTTAAACTATAAGACTAAAAACTAAAAGTAGCTATAACAAAAGAATATAAAATTAGTTTAATTGAGTCATTCACTTTGAGGAAGTATTAGATAGATATAATTATATTTATATTTTATTTTATAATATAAAATGTAATAATATAAATGTTATTTTATAATATAAGTATAGACATTTAAATAAATTATTGTTAATATTGTATACTAGTATATAATATAATGCGTAGAAATATATAAAATACATCGTTATTACGTGTGTATTGTTAACAAGCTCTCAGTTTTGTCGTAGTCACATTCCTTCAGGTATGCATGAAGTGCCTTTTTACACAAGGATCTAGTCATATTTTCTAGATCTATTTGCTTATTGATTCTGTTATACAAAAGTGGAGCCAAAAATCTTGAGAACCTTTGAGCAAAGGTAGTTTTGAAGGCTGGAACCTTGTAGATGACATGAGATCTCCGATTTGAGTTGTGGTTACGGGTATTTGCGTGTTGTTTTAAAATAACGGATTCAAAGTATAATTGTCTTACTGTAAGAGTTTGAGATTCCATATATAAATCTGTTGTAGGATACCGGAATGGCTTGAACAGCATAACTTTTAAAATCGTTCTTTGTACTCTTTCCAATTTTAAAATTGTGGATTTGCATACACCTCCCCACGCCCTTATACCATAGCAAATCAGTGACTGGCACAAGCTTGAATAGACCATTTTATTAGAAATATCACTATTTAAATGCCGCAGTTTTTTGAATACTGGTATTAGCTTACGTATCCGAGACTTTAAGTTTTCAATATAAACTTTCCAATTTAAATTTTCATCAATCATAATGCCTAAATACTTAGTAAATTTTACCATTGAAAGAGTATGACAGTTGCAGTTTACTAAATCGCTGCATGTATGTGCTTTTAGATAAAATAATTGAGATTTGTGTGTTGTTATTGAAAAGTTAATAAAATTAGTTTTGGTTAAATTAAGTGTTAATAAGTTATCATTTAATAGGTTTAATATATGTTTGATGCCCTTTTCCGCGGCCAATTTTACCTTATCTATTGACTTACCCGTGAACAGTAAGACTGTGTCATCAGCGTAGGTAATTATTTTACAATTTTCAATGTTCGCACTACAAATACCATCAATGTAAATTAAAAAAAGCGTTGGGCCAAGTACAGAACCCTGTGGCACACCGTAGTTTATTTTTCTTTTAGAGCTGAGCAAATCATTAATCTTTAGGCACTGTGTCCTTTCAGACAAGTAACTTTTGAACAGTTCCAAGGGATGCAGTTTTTCTTTACTCTGAAATCGACGACATGGTTCCCTATAACAAATATCTCTATCTCTTATAGTTTCAAATTTTCCCATATTGACCCGTCCCGATGGATCACCCTGTATACCCGGTGTGAGTGTGTTATTTCCTGCGGTTTTTGTATGCCAATCAAGATTCTACAGTCAAAGCCTAGTGCGGTGCAGTATTATAACCGCCGTAGTAGTACCGTACACCAACTCCAATAGTCAATTGGAGTCATCTTCAGATTTTTCGTCTCTGCAAATCTGTTTTTTTCTTCTGTATAAAGTTTTATTCACGTTGCCAAATTTTGGCATATCTGATGGATTTATGCCCCAATGTATTGAATCTGCAACAATTTCTTTGTACACAGAATATAAGGACCTGTTCTCTGTTTTGCATTTTTCTACGCATTGGTTTAACATTATTTGTATGATATTTCTCTTTTCGTTTGGATTGCAGCAATGTTGTTTTGTCTTAATCATACCGGAGGTTTTGTTAACAATTGCACTAGCATTACACTTGCTGTTTCCTCTTCTATAATTGGAGCAACGCCAGATTGCTTCTCCGTTCGGTCTATTTCGCTTGAATGTGTATCTAAAGCCTTTATGTAGCAGAACATGGCCTCCTCTTTGAGACGGTATGATAGTGTACGTTTTATCTCCGACCTCATCGTTGAAATCTCCAGAAATGTCTGAAATATAGAAACTATAATTAAATGAGATGTTCTAAATCTTTGTTGTATTTATAAAAAATTTTGCTGCATTCTCAGTTTCAACCGCATGGTTTCATACCATAGATAATTTACCAAATTTAATTCAGATCCATAGTCAGTATAGTTATTGAGTGGAAAATAGTCATCATAGGTTATACTGTTGTTCCGGTGGAAGCACGATATCAAGTTTCTGATTAAAGATTCTAGATACGGAGTACCGTATCTAGATATAACGCTTGGGCGCTTTCCTACTTTGCGTTGGATGTCAAGAGAAAGACTTTATTATATACAAACATACCTTAAAGTACTATACCCTTACCAACCCTAGACACCTAAAGCTGCGTCCAGACTTGTGTCATGACATCGGACCGGACTCCGTGTCATCGTACAAGACTTGTTACGGTCAATGTGGACGGTCTAGGTTGTGCTGACACGGTCACAGACCATGTACGATGAAATGTTAAACACTCGTAACATTTTGGCGTGTCCGAACACCGTGTCTTTATCATGCATCGCTAGTTTTGTTGGGCATGCGCTGTGGTAAGACTGTATCAAAGCGACAATGTATTATAAAGACACGGTGTTCTGACACGCCAAAATGTTACAAGTGTAGACGCATGGTGTCAATCGAACAAGACTGCGTGGCAAGGCACCGAACTGCTGAGTTCAAAGATGGAATAAAAAATAAAGATTATAAGTAGGTATTTAATACCTACTAGCTGTGCCCCCGACTTCGTCCGCGTGGAATTGTGACTTTCAGCAGCATTTTAAATTTTTAAGGCTAATTCTTTTGCATATACTTTTGACGACCGATTTGGCGCAGGGGTAGGCTACCCACCTTCTGCGCCAGTGGTCTCGGGTTCGATTCCCGAAGAAGACAAATATTTGTGTGCATGAACATGTCTATTTGTCTTGGTCTGGGTGATTTCTATGTATATTAAGTATGTATTTACAAACAAAAAGTATTTAAGTATATATTTATCCGTTATCAAGTTTTCCATGATACATTTGAACTGAATTCAGAACTTATAAAGTTAAACAAATTTTTTTTTGAGTTAACAGATCTCAAAAAAAATTTTTTTTTTACCATCGATGTCTCTCAAATACCTCCGGGGTTATTAAAAGGGTATCAAAAATTTCGATAGATTTTGGCTACGACGCACCATTTTCGAGATATTGTCATTTTTATAAAATAATCATCTTCTGTACTTGTATTTATTCTGTGATGCCGGCACATGTCACGACGTGATCCATTCCTATCCCGTGTCTGTATCTGTGTCATCTGGCGTACTTGTACGCGTGTCATAAACACAAGTGTGGACGTCTCCTTGACACGCGGACAATTGCGAAATCCTTTGATAAAAACCGACTCTCGATGGATCGGCTCGTAACACGTAACATCGATGCGTAACAGCACACAGACCAGCGTCCACACTGCACCTTCGTAACTCCGTACATTGTCCGTACATTTATCTGTGTCTAGCAGTTTCTTCCAGTGTTCGGAATGGATTTGAAGCTTGTAACATGTACGCGAACTTGTTCGCGTGTCAAAAGACGTCCACATTATCCGTTCTGACACGCGTGTCTGACACAGTACGGGGTAATGTTCGGTGAAATGTTACAAGTCTGGACGCAGCTTAACCTTCGTCGAATCGACGAATACCCGTCGGAAATATAGCTAGGTATATCTTTTTATCGAGAGCGCCGATCGTCGTGCCGTCGCTATTTAAATCAGTGCTCGTCGAGCTCTTTCCGGAGGAGGTCGTGTCGCCCAGGTAAGTGCGTTGTTTTTCGAATAATTGCTTAAATACTCATAAATTAAAGTATGTGCTCATTGCATAAATTAAAGAATGTACTTCCAAAAATTAGTTTTTATTTTTTCTTATAAATAAGAAGACTATTATAATTATGTTTCGCCAAAGAAGAATAGGCTATTTTTGTTGATTTATTTTTAATTATTTTTTTTAAGTAAGTGATCTCATGTGGCCTAGTTTCATAAGTGCCTTACCAAAAATTTACCTTAAATAAATATATTCATCTGAAACACTACTTATTGTTTTATTTACTAAAATAATACCTTATTAAACTATGTATGTATTAAACGTAACAGAATAATATATTTTTAACCACCAAAAATAGTCGTCGATTCGATGAATGGTTAGGTATAAAGGGGTACGTTCGAACGTTAGGTGTCTAGGGTTAACGGAAACAAAAAACCGGAATGTCTTTATAAGATGTGCATAATTCTAAGGATTGTAATAAAGGAGCATAAAAAACACATCTAGTAGGTAATTGACTTGCTTTAATTAAACAAAGTACGAGTGGAGTTACCGCTTAGTTCATTATAACCGCTTCTGTGTGTCTAGTGGTACTAGTACCTACTATTATATTTTATTCTGTGCTAGTGGTACACACCACCGATGCAGTAACAGACCCAAAGGTCCCGGGTTCGATTCCCAGTGGGGGTACATATTGTATTCGGTTTGGTTGGTGGTAGGACTAGTTCAAAATCCGCCTGGCTATCTAAGTCTGACGGCATACCAACGATGTTTTCAGCATTGTTTTGTTCCGGCAGTTAAAGATAAGAAAGCCAGTTCCTCAGTATTCCGGGAGTAGTGCGTTTCCACCTTCAGCCTTATCAGCACTTAACATGGGGCGTGATGAAGGCTCTACCCCGTTTTTTGTTTAAAAAAAGTGAGATCAGTTCAATACTTGACGGACTTGACCGATGTTGGCAAAGCGACCTCGGAAAGCAACCGCTTTCTGAGGTCGCGTCGAAGAAACACATAACCATGTGTTTCCTCTCTTTCTGTTGTATCATTGTTCAGACGTAATCGACGCAATCATTTCTCGAAGGTCTCACAAGCACATACTTTCCTTCGTGGGTGACGTAGTAGATTGGTGGAGAGTGATTGTGTTCGCTCATCAGACTTACAATCCTGCCTAGGTCATCCAACTTTAAATTCGCCCTGCAGTGCTTTTTCTTCTGCGAGCAGAACCAATAGTTACCTCTATTGTTCTTCGAATAGGTAAACCCATTGAGCATTAATAAATGGTTTTTGTAACCAGAAGGTATCAAGATGTATTCTGCAATAAAACAAAGGCAGAACAAATTATTTTTTGAGTTTATTTATGATGTTTAATTATGTGTTTGTTGATATTTAATATCTTTTATCAGCGTTTTCTAGAAGAACCAATATTCACTTTTCGATTGTTTTACAAGCAATTCCTGAGAAAAGGTATGTGCATGTTTTTCGTATGCCACAAATACCTAACAGTTTTTTTTATATATTCTCGTTACACTTTTACAATTTCGTTGTTGGACGATTATAAGTTTTATCTATAGTAAAAGAAAAAGCTGCCTCAACTACAAAAATAATATAGAAAAAGAACTAAAAATTAAACGTCACGTTAAATGAAACGCGTTGTTTTCCGCTAATGTTTTATTTCATTGCATAGAACTCTCGAAATAAGTAGTTAGTTACTTATTGAATGTTCCTCCGATGATCCTAGACTTAAATAAAATAAAAAAAATCTGGTTCATATATGAATTACTTTATAAAGAGCATTAAACTTACACATTTCAAAAACGAAATTTGATAATTCCAGGATAATTCACATCGTAACTATACTTAACAGCATGTGAAAGTGCAGCTTAAAAGAATATTTATAATACTCATTTTGTTAATTCACTCATTTCATTTGTGCATAATAATAATAAAAATAGGTACATCTAAATCTTTTAACGAGTTAGTAAACTATACTGTCCTTCTAAAGCTGTCAAAGTGCTGCTGTCCAACATTTATTAAATTTTAGTTCCTTATACGACCGAAAGAGGCGCTGCTCAGGTTTTCATACAAAATAACTCGATCACTATAACTGTTAACATAACCAAAGTTTTTCATGCTAGGTCTACAGTAACGCATAGCATAAAAAACTATAGTTATCGTATTATATTGTATAAAAAACCAAAACAGCCCCTCTTTCGATCGTATATGGAACTAAAATACGATAATATTTGACAGCAGCACTTTGTCAGCTTTCGGCAGTTTACTCAGATCAACTATAGTGCAGCAAGCTTTTCTGTTCCGGTGATTATCTTTGGAACTAAAACAGTTTTCATACAACAGTCGATTTTGACAGCTTATTTGGTATTGCAAGTGGCTCCTCTGTCACGGCTGTCACCGGAACAGGAAAGCTTGTGGCACTGTATCTTGTCTGTTCCGGTGACAGCGGTGCTATGTATTTTTTTCTTCTTTTTGTAGCAATTTAACTGGGCCTGATTTCTAAAATCTTAAGGCGGCAGCAGCAGCGCTTTGGTTGGACAACAATTTGACAGCAAAATGACATTTAAAAAAGCACGTTGTTTCCACTTTTGGCCGCCGCCGGAGCAGAAAACGTTGTCGCACTGTAGGTATAACGATTACCATAACGATAGTTTTCGAGTTACGGTTTTTGAGTAAGTACATTTTTCTATGTATATTAAGTATGTATTTACAAACAAAAAGTATTTATGTATATATTTATCCGTTATCAAGCTTTCCATGACAGTTTCTAAAACGAAACTACATGGGCTTAGATAATTGGTGTGATTGTAAGAAATTATTTATTTATTTTATTATGCTTTTATTTTAACATAATCACCGGTGGCAGTAACATAATATTCTGGTGGTGGATGAATATGAATATTGTCAGCAAACGTTATACGTCCGGCATGATCCATCTGGACTTTAGCGCGACAGCCGTGTCTCTTCTGGGAGCAGTACCAGAGCTTCTTGGAGTGGTTTTGAGCAAAGGTGAAGCCAGCTAGCATGAGCAATGTATTTTTCTGTCCAGATGGTATGAGGATGTATTCTGTAAAAAAGTGTAAATATGTGTAACTAACGCTCTAGTCGCGACTTCGTCTGCGTCTACCCCCTTAGAGGGGGAATTTACAAAAATCCTCTCTTGGTGCTCCCCAACACTTCTCAAGGAACATACACGCCGAATTTCAGCTTCTTGCGCCTATAACTATTATAGCTGTGCGTTGTCTGTCAGTCAGTAACGCAAGAGTTTTATATATGTAGGTAAGTATATAGATATAGAAGTCTATTTCATTTCACAATATGTAAACCCAAAATATTTACTAATTAACAAATAAGAATACTTCAGCAACTCTTTAAGAAAGTAATGAAAAATGTTTTTTCGTTTATAAAACAAATTTTTTATATCATGTATTACAATACCTACGCGAAAGAGAGATTTCGCTACTCGCTCGATTTAGTTACGAAAGCTGGTTTGTAGTGTGATAAATAAAAAGTAAAAACAAGTTCTCATTGCAATCGAGGTCCCATGCTGTTGAATACTTAAATTTAAAAGGTCCCCCGACTGCAATGAGAGCTTCTGTTTTTCTTTTTAGTTCGAGGCGTGTTTTTTAATTTTTTTAATAATAATTTTTATTTTATTTCTTTTAGCGATTCATCATCATCATCATCATCATCATCAACGACGTGCACTGCTGGGCATAAGCCTCCCCCAAGGATCTTATGGGGGATTATGTACACAAATTATATATTTTGGGAATGTATCCGTCGAGGCCTTTCAATTGATACCCATATTTGAAAAAAAAAACTATTTTTTTATGGCGCCACACGTCCGCCATATAATAATAATATCCTACTAATATTATAAATGTGAATGTTTAGATTTATTATTTTTATTATTTATTTATTTTTACAAACATAGATACATCATTGGTATATAAAGGTCTCGCAAAACCTTTTAAAAGGTTTGACTGCGAGTACATAGTGACACTCAGTGTATTTGTTTTACAATAAATTATAATTAGTTTAACACTTATTTATTATTGATTAAATACAATAGAAATCTAGTGATGCTACAATACAATTGATCATGGAAGATTTGAGATCAAAAAATTTTTAAGTTTTTTAGAAAATATTTTCCTACTGCTACTGTTCAGGACTTCAGAAGGTAACGTATTAAGAGTATAAGGTATTCTTTTGGATAAAGTTCTGTCGCCGTACATATTAGCAATTCTAGGTACAACGTATCTGTTTTGAGACACAGCTCTAGTGACCTGGCCATGGCCATGACGCAGCAGTGTCAAATGCTCACGAAGTTCGTAATTGTTCAACAGTAAAAGATACTTATGTTTAACACTAGCGGGTAATACGTTGCAAATTTTGAACAATTGATAATAGTTGGTTTTGCAATTGTTTTTAGTTTTATTATTGACCAATAGCTTTAAGAACCTTATTTGTAAAGCTTCTATTTTTTCAATATGTGTTTTATACGTTAGACCGTAACTGTCCAATGCATAAGTCACCACCGAGTCAACCAGAGCCATGTACAAACACTTGAGAATCTTAACAGGAACCCTATACTTTAGGTGGCAGAATTTACTTAACAACAGACGCAACTTATTACATACGAACTCTGTATGATTAGACCAGGAAAAAGACTCATCTACAGTTACTCCCAAATAAGTTATTGAAGTTACTCTTTCGATAGCCTCACAGTTGCAGTTGAGCAGATCATTATGAATACAATTATAATTATGAGCAATAATGGTACAATCTGTATTTTTTATTTTACTGTAAGGTGATCGCAAAAGTAACATTTTTGTCTTTGTGACATTAATTACAAGTCCATTATCGTGTGACCATCTAACAATTTTGTCGACATCTTGTTGCACGAGACGACATACTTCAATGGGATCGTAACCAGCCATTAATACGCAAAGATCATCTGCGAACATGTACGGTGAGCTATGTTCCACTACATTACATAGGCTGTTCACATGCATTAAAAAGCAAAGTGGACCACATCCAGAGCCCTGCGCTACGCCGTACGGCATAAGGCGCGGGCTACTTTGACTGTCGCCAACTTTGACCGCAAAGATGTTTGGATGTTTGGATGTTTGTTACTCAATCACGCCAAAACGGCTGAACGGATTTGGCTGAAATTTAGGGCAAAGATACTTTGGAGCCTGGAGAGAAATATAGGCTACTTTTTATCCCGGAAAAATGTGACATTCCCGCGGGATAACGTCGTGTAGTCCACGCGGGCGAAGCCGCGGGCGGAAAGCTAGTACTTCATAAAAATATTATTATTTAAGGCGGATATTTCTATTTAAAAGTGTCACTCGGGATGACATAACGTTTCTAATGATACCAATTCTAATTTTATTTCCAAAAATATCCGTTAATGCATTCAAAAATTATGGTGGAATAAAAAAAACTCACATACATAGGTATTAACATGTTTTAATATTTAAGTTGTAACGGAGTAATGTGTCGAACAACAGCACGAGACAAAAGAACACAACCAGTGCCGTTGTGGCCGACAGTTTGACATCGCAAACGAAACCTCGTCTAATAGTAAATAAAATAAAAAACAAAAAAGCCGTTTTTAATTGGAGGCTTCATCAGAAAACGTCAATCATACGCACTTTAACTAGGTATGCAATACGCAGGCTCGACAGGACTTGTAGGTATAAATCCAATTTCCTCAATCCTAACAATCCAAAATCATTTGGAGAAGTCTAATTCTAATTATTGAACCGAAAATTTAACAAGGAACTATCTAAAGAAACTAAGTACTTAGCTTAATTTCAAGGTTGCACACAATGCAAAGCAAATTAACATTTTTTGTTCATAACAAAAAACTATGTACTTAATTCGTATTATTGCTATTCTAATATAAATTAAATTGAAAATAATAATATCTGCTGGCAAGTTATAAAAATAAACACAAAGAAAAAAGCTCATGCCCGTTTGCACTAAACTCGGGTTGAGCTTGTCCTAGATAAGATACATCTTTGTTTATGAACAGCCTAAAACAGCCGAGCTAAAATTTTTGTTTGCACTGACAGACTACGTCGTAACTTAGTCATCGCCTTGATAAGAGAATGAATGAATGAATTCAAATATTAATTGTTTATGGATTTTAAAACTGGCGAGGTAAAGTAGGTCACTGGATATTTTTTTGGTTGAAACTTCTCATTGATTCCTTCGTGAGTTAAAAGGAGACAAAAGCTAAGACGTTGTCTATTTGGTAGGGGTAATTCACCGAGAAAAGAAAAAGTCAACTGAGCTCAACTGTCAAGAAAAACTTAATACAGTTTTTTTTTAATAAATGATGAAGGACGTATGTCACATGTGTTGTGTCTCTATCTAACAAACAAGAATACCTACAAAAGCCACAAGCTTTTCTGTTCCGGTGACAGCCGTGACAGAGGAGTCACTTGCAATACGAAATTAGCTGTCAAAATGGACTGTCGTATGAAAACTGTTTTAGTTCCAAAGATAATCACCAGAACAGAAAAGCTTGTCGCACTACTCTTTGCTCACAATGCCACAGACAATACCCACTGATATAGGTATTTCTTAAGCCTTAGGTGCTCGATATTGGGCCCGTAAGTTAAGAATAGCATAAAGTGCATTTAAGAATGTCATAAGGTTAGTGCAAAGCAATTTTTTGTTAAGAATGTCTTAAGTTAGCTAGGAAAAGACTTAGGCGATTCTTAAGTTTAGTGCAAACGGGTGTCAGTTTCCTAACTAATTGCTCCTGAGGTATTGATTAAATCAAAACTATAATTTTAAAAAGTAACCAGTATCACAAAGAGCTCTCACGGGTCACGTCACGCACGAGTGACATGTGAGACTTGTCTTGTATTATTTAATATAATAAATTATTATTTTAGAGAAAGCTAATTAACTACTAAAAACTATACTCCGGATTTATACAGACAGTCTGTAAGCTTATAATCCCTGAATGTGGTATAAATTTGTCTTCCAACCATGAACTTGGTACCAGACTCTAAAAGCTGACCGCGTTTCTCACAACAATGTGGACGAGATTGTTGCACTTTGTTATCCTGTAACAAAAGTTCACTTTTTATTTCATCATCATCATCAGCCATTTAATGTGGCCACTGCTGGGGCACTGGTCTTCGTTATCTATACTATAATATATTGTTTGTTTGCATCGAATAGGCTCCGCAACTACTAGACCGATTTAGAAAATTTTTTCACCATTAGAAAGCTACATTCTTCCTGAGTGACATAGGCTATATTTTATCCCGATATTCCCACGGGAACGGGTACCACGGGGGTAAAACCGCGAGGAACCGCTAGTGGATAGATAAGGAGAACGGGCCATGACCCACCACGTGGACCCAGTGCGGATTGGGTATTTACGACTGCAAATGCAGCCGGGACCAACACCTTAAAGTACCTTCCGAAGCAAGGAGGAGCTCAAGATGAAAAGTTTTAGGTAATGAGCGTGCTCACCACTGCGCCACGGGCTCCTCAACTCTTCATTTTTTGTTTAAAAATAAGTTTTTTGAAAAACAGTATTATACTTTGAGTCACAATTTTATTTACAAATAGGGGAAATTAACAAGTCTTCTAAGACTCTATGATGTATCAACAAAAACTTTAGAAGATTTGATTCGATTCGATGGTTTGTGAAATAGAAAGTATCATCACTTCAAATTTTCGCGACAAAAAGCTATACGGCCTTCGCCAATGTCCTATTTCAATATATCATATCTTTGCCAAATTGGTTCAGTAGTTTATTCGTGCAGATTAAGGGCGTTTGTCCACGGACGATCCGATCCTATTTTTTCTCGGATGACGGAAGCTGGTGTTTAGACTTAGACGGATGGAAACCGGAATACGTTTGTCCACTGCGTCTGAACCCAGACCAGCCACTTCATACTGAGAGGTTGTACGTTTGAGTGAAACAGTTAAGTATATGGAATCTACGCTCACACTTCGGACCGACTTCGGATCCGGATCCGATGTAGCGGTACATCCGATCTAGCCAAATTCCCGGAGCCCGTCAAAAAAACGGATGACGGAACTCGGACGCCGGGGCTCGAGTGGACAGACGGTCAATACAAATATATGAACCGCTTCATCCGGCGAGACGGACGTCGTGGACAAACGGCCTAACAGACATAGAATAACTTTCGAATTAATAATATTAATTATTATTGCTCTAGCATCAACAGTGGTAAACAGTCACCACTACTGGAGAACAGGGTGCCTACCATCAACTTTAAGAAAGCGATTTAAAATTGGTGCGTTGCAGAATAGGGTCCTTAAATGAATTGCTTTATTTCGTATCATGACCTTCTAAATACTGAATCGCAAATGAATTGCTGAAAGTCAATGAACGAACAATTTGCGTCCTTATTTCTTTTACCCGTCTCTTTCACTCGATTCTGTCATGCCTGGAGAGTGAGAGGAACGGATATATCCTGCAGCAATAACACGTTCTATCGTTGATCGAAGCCTGCAGGTTTCATTATGTTAGGTCGACCGAGTTATAAGTCAAATAAGAGTTCATGACAGTTAAGCGGCTGTGGAATGTCGCTGAATCGCTTGTCCTTGACGCAATAGAATCTCGATCGCAATAAAGCTGTCGTGGTATGAATAAGTGAAGCAGATCAGTTTAGGTCCTAAACAAAACCGCAATAAGAGTTGATGGTAGGAACTCAGGCTTTCCTTATGAATGCGTAAGTAGAATGGGCCATGAACTACCGCCCGGATCTAATTCAAATAAATTAGTCTGATGATACCAATCGCAAAATATAAAACTAATACTTACTCTTAAAATGGCGTACGCTTGGCATTTCTCTGAACTATAACGTTCTCTGCAGTACCAGTAGTTTCCACCACCACGTAGTTTATTCCTAAGAAATTCTCTTTCTTGAAATATCATGACTGTGCCAACTCCTTTTTTTATAAATGAGATTTGATCGGATTTGTCTACGAATAAAATGCAGAGGAATAAGCTGATTGTACTAGTTAAGGCAGTATCTATGCACTAGTAAAATATGTATACAGGGTGTTACAGAAAGGGGGTGATAGTACTCATCAATACGAACAACTTTACGAACTCCGAATAGCTATAAAAAAATCGGCGGTTCCATACAAAGTTATTTGGACATTAATATATGGAGCAGCCAATTTTTTTTACGATTGCAGATCTGGTTTCTTAGGAAAAGTTTTTCGTATTAATATACCACCTTTCGGATGTATATACCCTTCCCGTTACAGCATGTATATATTCTGTGGCAGTACTGTATACAAAACCCCTAATGGTACTCACTCCTCCGCATGGCTGATTGGCGGCGTGAGAGCAAGTATCGAGGGGTTTCGGTGGTTTAAATGACAACCTTTAGCGGTGCCTTGAGGGGTCAAGGATAGGTTACCGCTCGCCATGTCTACATCAGTACCCCAAGTACGAAAAACGATCGTTATCGTGATTGTATTTTTTTGTATGAAAATCGCAGCAGCGCCTCTTTCAGTCGTATAAGGAACAAAAACTCAATATATATTTGCCAGTAGTATTTTGAGAGATTGTGACGGATGCTTTAGTTAACTATAACGATTACCTTATCCGACAGATTTGGTGCTTGGGCTACTGCTCGAGTGGCGAGGGACAGATATTGTGCTCATCATAAGAAAATCGAGTACCTACACTAAGGGAAACACAGCATTCCCGTGTTGGTATGCCCAAATGCATTACACTCACTAAAATTTAAGTAATATGATAGGTACCGTAAGAAAAGCTCTTGTGATTTTACAAATATTTATTTACGAACATTCATAATATGTGACCGACATTTTCAGTATGTTTAACAGTACCTATTTACAAAGTTATTCTTATAAGATAAAGATTTCTTAAAAAATACCCAGTCCCCTAAGTACCCACCTATCTGGATAGCCCACATGGGGACTAGAGGACTACCTGTTACTTTTCTAGCATTATTTCTCGTGTGGCAGTCTCTCCTCAGCATGTTGCAAGAGCATGTACCTAATCTGGAGCATCACATAGACTTCTTCGTCTTATAGTGAAAATATTATTATATTGATTAAGGGTAAAGGTGGTAACATACTTGTGTGGCGAGGTGTTGATGCGGTTTCGTTTCATACATTTAGTATCAAAATGACAGAAACAGAGAGACACGCGCTGAAACAGAACACACTGCATTCAGTGTGTTCTGACCATAACCGATACGCGTGGTGCCGCGCATCAACACAACGCGCCACACAACACAAGTATGTTTCTTAAAATGCTGCGTGTTCTTGTAGGTACTACTAGAGAAATACAAAGTCGCTTTCCGCCGTCTCTGAGCGCTCAATCAGCAGCTGATTTGATGCGGTTTTCATCAATGGACAATAATTTAAGAGGAAAGTTTATATGTACAATACCTCTATCTACATTGCACCTATGCAAACCCGGGACGGGTCGCTGGTTAATAATACAATTAACATATTTTTACATAATATCCCTCTGCGGTCAAATGGTATCTCGGCGGTTGATGATTATGCGTCCCCTCCATAGCCAGTATGTCCCGATTCGGATTCACAGTCAGTTTGACAGGACAGTCGCCTCTGAAGAACCTGGAACATCGCATGGTCTTCTTGGTCCCGTAGTAAGAAAATGTGTATTTGTCCAACATGAAAACCTGTACATTCTTATTCTTTAACTGAAGAGGCATGAGTCTCATCACTGGAAGAAGAAAAGCAATGTTATTGATCAGTGAAATTAATACAATGATTTAAAAAATTGTAATCTGGAAACAACATACACATACATAATGTGTTTCCTTCAACGCCTGTGTTTTCTACAAACTGAAAACAATACATGCATTGTCGCAATGTATAGTTAATTTTCACGTGCAGGGTGCATACCATCAACTTTAAAACAGCGATTCAAAAATAGCGCGATGCAGAATAGGTTCCTAAAATGAATTGCTTTCTTTCGTACTTATGACCTTCTAAAAACTAGATCGCAAATGAATTGCTAAATGTGAATGACCGAACGATTTGTGTCCTTATTTCTTCTACCCGTCTCTTTCACTCGATTCTGTCATGCCCGGAGAGTGAGAGGGACGGGTATAACCTGCAGGTGACATGTTAGCTTGGCCGAGTTATAAGTCAAATAAGAGTTGATGACAGCTTAGCGGCTGTGAAATGTCACACTGAATCGCTGTCATTGATATTAAGCTGTCGTGGTACGAATAAGCGAAGCAGATCAGTTTAGGTCCTAAACAAAACCGCAATAAGAGTTGATGGTAGGCACCCAGGTCCTAACAAAACTCTGCAATAAAGCTCCTTCTGTCGCAATCGGGTCAAAAAGATCCATCCATTTGAGCCTTGTAACGTAAATCTTTACATACTTACGTTTTCTTACTTTACTACCCCATTAGTTCATTTGATAATTTTTTTTCGGCAAAATAGGACTATTTTTATGATTATTTTATTCTTTGGACATTTTATTTGTTTAACTACTTTAATTTGTTATTTATTATTACTTTAAGTGACGTGCACACTTAGTCTTATGATTTATATAGGTACTGTTTTTATATACACCTCCATCCCTTCGGCTGATCCATCAACTACTTTATCAATACATAATTTTGTACATACATATAAGATAATTACATTTTTTTAAATTTAATTACAATACTACGTCGTATTTACGATTATTATAATAAGTTGCCTACTGCAACATATTTAATTTTAAACATAATATTACTTATTTACCTAAATACTTACGCGTAAGCTAGTAACTTACTTATTTTAGTACTTTAACAAGTACCTACTTACTTATTAGTCTCTAACGAGATTAGTCTTATTTTCAGCTCAAAGCGGTCACCTTAACTTTAAATTCAAAAAAATGCTTCTATTAAATCGATTTTGGTAAAGTATTTTATATGAATAGATAGGCAATTTATTAAACTTTAAGAAAATGTAATCGCATTTAGAGAAAACTTAAATGGTTTGTCATAACTAGTAAATTACGAAAACTTGTCGAAAAACCGCTTTGCCCGAGTTAGCGCCTAAAGCGGCCATGGGGGTAAGGGCAAAATGGACATACCAAAATAATATAAGAAATTCATTTATAACAATCTTAAATACCAAAAATAATTTAAAAAATACTTTTTAATGATAAAAATATAAAGTCAACAACAGATTTTCAAATGAAACAGTTATTTTAGTTCTTACATTTATCAAAATTTTCATGTAAGTGTTATTTAGTTATACGATAATGGAACAATGTTTTCTTACATAAATTTAAGTATCAAAAGTTTTTTTTATTAAAGTAACATTATCAACAGCTAAGTGGTAACTAAATCTTCAGTCTTCCAAAGTTTTTTACTTGGCCACTTTGCCCTGACCGCTTTGCCTTTCTCCACCATTTTGTTTTAAAAATGAACTCGGCTCATATTATTTATCCCATGTTGGAACAAATGGTTCACAAACAAAGCCAAATAGATAAGTAACAATAGAAGTGTAATGAAATCATTGAGTTCTAGAGAGGTTTGATCAAACCAGGTTAAACTTATACCACGGATTTTTTAACAAAACACATAAAAATCTTGCGCATGCCGCCGTGGCCACGTGCTTGCTTCGATCTCTACCGAATGACTGCTTGGTGTGGGGCGGTAGGTTGACTGTATGACAGATCGGCAACGTCACGCTATCGTTTTTAGTTACCGAAAAATTTGGTGTGGCCGCTTTGCCTCCTATGGCCGCATTGAGCTGACTTCCCCTAGGTACTGTTTTTATATACACCTCCATCCCTTCGGCTGATCCATCAACTACTTTATCAATACATAATTTTGTACATACATATAAGATAATTACATTTTTTTTAATTTAATTACAATACTACGTCGTATTTACGATTATTATAATAAGTTGCCTACTGCAACATATTTAATTTTAAACATAATATTACTTATTTACCTAAATACTTACGCGTAAGTTAGTAACTTACTTATTTTAGTACTTTAACAAGTACCTACTTACTTATTAGTCTCTAACGAGATTAGTCTTATTTTCAGCTCAAAGCGGTCACCTTAACTTTAAATTCAAAAAAATGCTTCTATTAAATCGATTTTGGTAAAGTATTTTATATGAATAGATAGGCAATTTATTAAACTTTAAGAAAATGTAATCGCATTTAGAGAAAACTTAAATGTATTTTAATTTTTATTTTTTTTGCATTCACAATGCAATTTTTATTACAGAAAAATGGAAAATGAAGTATTTAGAAAAAATCGACCCGTCTCACAACTAGCTCCGATGGGACTCGAACCCACGACCTTTCGCTTTCCGGGCGACTGCTCTAACCACTGAGCTACGGAGTCGTTACGAGAAGCGTCGAATTTATCCAATACTTCTTACTCGCTGTATAGTCAGCGTTAATTTCATCAATGTGGAGATATTACTACCCTCACACGCGAAAGAAATACCTTTCCAGGTATTTGACAATCGCTAAAGATAAAATTACTATTGCAACTTATTTTAATTTTTATTTTTTTGCATTCACAATGCAATTTTTATTACAGAAAAATGGAAAATGAAGTATTTAGAAAAAATCGACCCGTCTCACAACTAGCTCCGATGGGACTCGAACCCACGACCTTTCCCTTTCCGGGCGACTGCTCTAACCACTGAGCTACGGAGTCGTTACGAGAAGCGTCGAATTTATCCAATACTTCTTACTCGCTGTATAGTCAGCGTTAATTTCATCAATGTGGAGATATTACTACCCTCACACGCGAAAGAAATACCTTTCCAGGTATTTGGCAATCGCTAAAGATGAAATTACTATTGCAACTTATTTTAATTTTTATTTTTTTGCATTCACAATGCAATTTTTATTACAGAAAAATGGAAAATGAAGTATTTAGAAAAAATCGACCCGTCTCACAACTAGCTCCGATGGGACTCGAACCCACGACCTTTCGCTTTCCGGGCGACTGCTCTAACCACTGAGCTACGGAGTCGTTACGAGAAGCGTCGAATTTATCCAATACTTCTTACTCGCTGTATAGTCAGCGTTAATTTCATCAATGTGGAGATATTACTACCCTCACACGCGAAAGAAATACCTTTCCAGGTATTTGGCAATCGCTAAAGATGAAATTACTATTGCAACTTATTTTAATTTTTATTTTTTTGCATTCACAATGCAATTTTTATTACAGAAAAATGGAAAATGAAGTATTTAGAAAAAATCGACCCGTCTCACCACTAGCTCCGATGGGACTCGAACCCACGACCTTTCGCTTTCCGGGCGACTGCTCTAACCACTGAGCTACGGAGTCGTTACGAGAAGCGTCGAATTTATCCAATACTTCTTACTCGCTGTATAGTCAGCGTTAATTTCATCAATGTGGAGATATTACTACCCTCACACGCGAAAGAAATACCTTTCCAGGTATTTGGCAATCGCTAAAGATGAAATTACTATTGCAACTTATTTTAATTTTTATTTTTTTGCATTCACAATGCAATTTTTATTACAGAAAAATGGAAAATGAAGTATTTAGAAAAAATCGACCCGTCGCACAACTAGCTCCGATGGGACCTCGAACCCACGACCTTTCGCTTTCCGGGCGACTGCTCTAACCACTGAGCTACGGAGTCGTTACGAGAAGCGTCGAATTTATCCAATACTTCTTACTCGCTGTATAGTCAGCGTTAATTTCATCAATGTGGAGATATTACTACCCTCACACGCGAAAGAAATACCTTTCCAGGTATTTGGCAATCGCTAAAGATGAAATTACTATTGCAACTTATTTTAATTTTTATTTTTTTTTAGTTGTGAGACGGGTCGATTTTTTCTAAATACTTCATTTTCCATTTTTCTGTAATAAAAATTGCATTGTGAATGCAAAAAAATAAAAATTAAAATAAGTTGCAATAGTAATTTCATCTTTAGCGATTGCCAAATACCTG
Organism: Crambus lathoniellus; assembly: GCA_949710035.1. Classification (NCBI taxonomy): domain Eukaryota; kingdom Metazoa; phylum Arthropoda; class Insecta; order Lepidoptera; family Crambidae; genus Crambus; species Crambus lathoniellus. The sequence continues at coordinate 6,322,658 of OX453307.1, read as the reverse complement.
GAAAGGTATTTCTTTCGCGTGTGAGGGTAGTAATATCTCCACATTGATGAAATTAACGCTGACTATACAGCGAGTAAGAAGTATTGGATAAATTTGACGCTTCTCGTAACGACTCCGTAGCTCAGTGGTTAGAGCAGTCGCCCGGAAAGCGAAAGGTCGTGGGTTCGAGTCCCATCGGAGCTAGTTGTGAGACGGGTCGATTTTTTCTAAATACTTCATTTTCCATTTTTCTGTAATAAAAATTGCATTGTGAATGCAAAAAAATAAAAATTAAAATAAGTTGCAATAGTAATTTCATCTTTAGCGATTGCCAAATACCTGGAAAGGTATTTCTTTCGCGTGTGAGGGTAGTAATATCTCCACATTGATGAAATTAACGCTGACTATACAGCGAGTAAGAAGTATTGGATAAATTCGACGCTTCTCGTAACGACTCCGTAGCTCAGTGGTTAGAGCAGTCGCCCGGAAAGCGAAAGGTCGTGGGTTCGAGTCCCATCGGAGCTAGTTGTGAGACGGGTCGATTTTTTCTAAATACTTCATTTTCCATTTTTCTGTAATAAAAATTGCATTGTGAATGCAAAAAAATAAAAATTAAAATAAGTTGCAATAGTAATTTCATCTTTAGCGATTGCCAAATACCTGGAAAGGTATTTCTTTCGCGTGTGAGGGTAGTAATATCTCCACATTGATGAAATTAACGCTGACTATACAGCGAGTAAGAAGTATTGGATAAATTCGACGCTTCTCGTAACGACTCCGTAGCTCAGTGGTTAGAGCAGTCGCCCGGAAAGCGAAAGGTCGTGGGTTCGAGTCCCATCGGAGCTAGTTGTGAGACGGGTCGATTTTTTCTAAATACTTCATTTTCCATTTTTCTGTAATAAAAATTGCATTGTGAATGCAAAAAAATAAAAATTAAAATAAGTTGCAATAGTAATTTCATCTTTAGCGATTGCCAAATACCTGGAAAGGTATTTCTTTCGCGTGTGAGGGTAGTAATATCTCCACATTGATGAAATTAACGCTGACTATACAGCGAGTAAGAAGTATTGGATAAATTCGACGCTTCTCGTAACGACTCCGTAGCTCAGTGGTTAGAGCAGTCGCCCGGAAAGCGAAAGGTCGTGGGTTCGAGTCCCATCGGAGCTAGTTGTGAGACGGGTCGATTTTTTCTAAATACTTCATTTTCCATTTTTCTGTAATAAAACTTAAATGGTTTGTCATAACTAGTAAATTACGAAAACTTGTCGAAAAACCGCTTTGCCCGAGTTAGCGCCTAAAGCGGCCATGGGGGTAAGGGCAAAATGGACATACCAAAATAATATAAGAAATTCATTTATAACAATCTTAAATACCAAAAATAATTTAAAAAATACTTTTTAATGATAAAAATATAAAGTCTACAACAGATTTTCAAATGAAACAGTTATTTTAGTTCTTACATTTATCAAAATTTTCATGTAAGTGTTATTTAGTTATACGATAATGGAACAATGTTTTCTTACATAAATTTAAGTATCAAAAGTTTTTTTTATTAAAGTAACATTATCAACAGCTAAGTGGTAACTAAATCTTCAGTCTTCCAAAGTTTTTTACTTGGCCACTTTGCCCTGACCGCTTTGCCTTTCTCCACCATTTTGTTTTAAAAATGAACTCGGCTCATATTATTTATCCCATGTTGGAACAAATGGTTCACAAACAAAGCCAAATAGATAAGTAACAATAGAAGTGTAATGAAATCATTGAGTTCTAGAGAGGTTTGATCAAACCAGGTTAAACTTATACCACGGATTTTTTAACAAAACACATAAAAATCTTGCGCATGCCGCCGTGGCCACGTGCTTGCTTCGATCTCTACCGAATGACTGCTTGGTGTGGGGCGGTAGGTTGACTGTATGACAGATCGGCAACGTCACACTATCGTTTTTAGTTACCGAAAAATTTGGTGTGGCCGCTTTGCCTCCTATGGCCGCATTGAGCTGACTTCCCCTAGGTACTGTTTTTATATACACCTCCATCCCTTCGGCTGATCCATCAACTACTTTATCAATACATAATTTTGTACATACATATGAGATAATTACATTTTTTTTAATTTAATTACAATACTACGTCGTATTTACGATTATTATAATAAGTTGCCTACTGCAACATATTTAATTTTAAACATAATATTACTTATTTACCTAAATACTTACGCGTAAGTTAGTAACTTACTTATTTTAGTACTTTAACAAGTACCTACTTACTTATTAGTCTCTAACGAGATTAGTCTTATTTTCTAGCCATTTGTTAAGGCTACTAAACTTGTAAATTTTGATTTACAAGTTTTCAACAATTTCTTCGGTAGTATAGTGGTCAGTATCCCCGCCTGTCACGCGGGAGACCGGGGTTCGATTCCCCGCCGGAGAGCCAGTGCGACGGGACGGATGTTCAATTCGTAGCCGGAGAGCCAGTGTGACGCCGTGCAGTATTTAGTAGTAGAAGATATGAATAAATAAAGATGATGTTTATAGGGACTTGACTTTTATTTATAAAGGTAGTAATAAAGAAACGTATAGGAAGAATAGGAAGATTAGGAAGATTAGGAAGATTAGGAACTGTAACAAAATGATAAAAAATACATGAATAACAAAAAGTAGGTAGGTAAGTAGGTAGTAATGGATATGATGATGAAAACTTACCCCTTTCCAAGGGTCAAGGGTTCCACTTATTAAATACTATGACAAACAATTGAAACTGGTATAAAAAACTGGTAATGCTCCGAGAGCTATGTGCGTCAAGTTAGCAGCCTCACAACAGAATTAGATGGTTTTGATCATGTCAAAAAATACTGTATAAATAGTGTTAAATAGTGATGTATATTAAATAAATAGTGTAACTTTGATTCAAAAGATATTTGAGTATCTTAGTGAGGCTGCTAACTTAACGTCAAGTTAGCAGTCACCTCAAGAAATACAGTTCGTATCAATGTGATTTATATGTCAAAAAATACTGTATAAATAGTGTATCGTAAACGCAAAATTTCAAAAGTAGTGCTTTAATACAAGCCGAGATGTTAGGGTCTCTAAGTGGGCTGCTAACTTGACGTTTCTTGCGATGGAGATTCCAGGGAAACAGGTACAAGTTTTAAATAAATAAATACTTGAAAAATTACTGTGTGAAATAGTGAATCTTATGATATAAATAAAAAAAGAATTCTTCTTTGCTATTTTCAAAAAATCTAATGTTAACTTCTACCATACATTCGAATTTAGGTACAGTCGTGTACAGTTTTCTTTAGACGTACTGATATTGTCAAATTTTTTATTCCAGTCATTTTAAATGATACATAATCTATCGTATCATCATCATTTCAGCCGTACGACGCCCACTGCTGGGCATAGGCCTCCCCCAAGGATCTCCACAACGATCGGTCCTGCGCTGCCCGCATCTAGCGGCTTCCCGCGACCTTGACCAGTAGCCCGATTCTCGTAATATAAACCGTGACGATATCGTAGCGATTTAGTCGTTGAAACCATATTCAAATTTGACGACTCTGTATAAGCTAAAACAGTGAGAAAAAAATAGCCCTTGGCGAGTTTCTTGCCGGTTCTTCTCGCTACAAGGTCTCCTGCCGTAGGATTTGCGAACCGATGGCGTAGCTTCATTGACGTTCATAAGTGTTGTTAAACAAACCTAAATTGAATAAACGATATTGAATTTTGAATTTTTTTGAATGAATTCGTATTCACAACTGTCGATAGAACTTGAGCGGCAGCGATTCTATCGAAGTGTCGTCGAAGTGTATTCTGGTACATTAATCGTCCTTCAATCGTTTCAAAACGATAACTCGAAGGTATTCTACTATTTAGATGACCTTTGTTTCGATCGGATTTCAACGACTAAACGTCAAAATAAGCGATCCAAGTGTCGTTGGACAAAAGTTCAATTAGCTGGAACTTTTGTATGTTAAAAATAAGCTTGGGGCTAGCATATTTGTTATTATTTCTTTTTTATTTTATTTAATAAACTTTTGTACATAATACATAGGTAATGTAATATACAAGGCGGACTTAATACTAAAAGTATTTTTTGCCAGTCAACCGTTGGGAAACAGAAAACAATTAAAGCGGTACAAATTATATAATTATCTATAAGTAAGTACTAATATTATAAAGAGGTAAGATTTGATTGTTTGTTTGTTAAATTGTTTTCATCGAATAGGCTCCGAAACTACTGGACCGATTTAGAAAATTCTTTGATCATTAGAAAGCTACATTCGTTCAGGTACCACGCGGATGAAACCGCGAGAATCCGCTAGTATATTATAAACAAACAAAATATACAAGCTACATAATCGACGCAAACAGCGTAAACGGAGAAATAAATTGAGAGCTGCAAGATGGGACGCTTCTGAAATGCCGGAGAGACTTCAAAATTTTGGTACAAACACTCATTTATTATTTATTATTTATTATTTATTATTTATTATTTATTATTTATTATTTATTATTTATTATTTATTATTTATTATTTATTATTTATTATTTATTATTTATTATTTATTATTTATTATTTATTATTTATTATTTATTATTTATTATTTATTATTTATTATTTATTATTTATTATTTATTATTTATTATTTATTATTTATTATTTATTATTTATTATTTATTATTTATTATTTATTATTTATTATTTATTATTTATTATTTATTATTTATTATTTATTATTTATTATTTATTATTTATTATTTATTATTTATTATTTATGAAAGAACGATCTAATCTAAATAACCTGAAAGAATACAACTAAAAATCTTTACATATCAACGACATTTGAGGAGTTGTACCTTCCATCACCAGCTCATCAGCATGTGATGATGACTACCAGATGCAAATACTTAAAAAACTTTAGAAAATCTTTAAAATACGTAAATTACCATAAAATTTACGGGTTTTCCTCGATTTCCCCTGGATTCCACCATCAGATCCTAACTTGGTAACAATGTGACTACCTCAGGAGTTTACTCTTTCGAATAAAAAAATTATCATTGAAATTGGTCAATAGTTCGCGAAGATATTGACGTGTAAAGCAGGAACTACCAGTCAAAAACTATGTGTTTTTTCAGGATTGTGAAAAAACTACTGAACTGACTACTTTAACTTTTTCATGATACCACACAAGCTACCTACCTATTTTCTTTCAGATAAAAAAAGAATTATTAAAATCGGTTAACAACTGGCGAAGTTATGGTAAAACCATAAACTTATTTATACTAGGGGTAATAGACGGACAATGGTGCGAGTGAGAAACCAGTCCTTACGGCAGAAGCTATGTGCGAGAAAGAGTTGGAAGAAAATGACAGCAGAACCCGATTTGAATTACTTAGCGTCTGTTATCATCTTGATGAAAAGCGTCCACTCGATTATTTTGTGATTTTTATCGCGATCGCGTCGATTTGGCTCTTATAGCTATATAAATCAATAATGGTGTAGTGTTCTGTGTTGAATTGTAATGTTACTTACGACAATAAACCAAATAAACACTAATTTCACAGGAAAATAGGATTGTACAATTACCATTTTCATAGTTCATATTTTAGTTGAATATATTCGCAAATACACTAAGTGACACATTAATAACATACTATTTTCCGCCTATTTTCTAAATAAAGGCTGATTTTTGAACATTATGTGTTAGATAAAAAGATATTATATCCGTGAACTTGAGAAAATATGACGTAGAGATTGATCAAAAATTATCGATATCGATACTCATGTCGATAGTTTCCAATATAACTTTGTTTGTCTTTGTGAACACTGATAGTTTTATCAGTGCTGATTTTAACCGACACCTTTTAAAAAGTAAATTATACTTACTTCAGTACCAATTTAACTATATTTTCAGGTTTCCTGTAAATCCAGTGATTAAGTTAAACTAGATAAAATTAATAAATAGAATAGGCTGGGAGCTTCGCCAAAACTCTGTGGTGTGCAGCAAATATTTCAAGCAAAACGGCAAAGAAACCTTGAGAAATTATTTAAATAAAATTGTTTTATTCAGAGGACAATAATTAATGGTACCTAAATGTTAAATGAGTTTGGGAAAGGTATTTTTATTTATTTACTAGCTTTCCGCCCGCGGCTTCGCCCGCGTGGATTACATGACGTTATCCCGCGGGAATGTGACATTTTTCCTGGGTAAAAAGTGGCTTATGTACCTCTCCAGGCTACAAAGTATCTGTGTTCCAAATTTCAGTCTAATCCGTTCAGCCGTTTTGGCGTGATTGAGTAACAAACATCGAAACATCCAAACATCCAAACATCCAAACATCCAATCATCCAAACATCTAAACTTTCACATTTATAATATTAGTAGGATTTTTGAAATATATACATTTTAACTTAAAATATGTCATTACTTTTTTTCCGTAGCCCTTCAAAATACTTTACAATGAATTTTTAAACATTCGTAAAAATGACCACCAAGTTATTTAAATTTTACATTTTTGCATGCACAATGCAGTTTTTATTATTGAAAATGAAGTATTTAGAAAAAATCGACCCGTCTCACAACCAGCTCCAATGGGACTCGAACCCACGACCTTTCGCTATTCGGGCGACTGCTCTAACCCCTGAGCTACGGAGTCGTTGATCGTTGTCGTCGTCGTCGTCGTCGTTAACGACTCCGTAGGCTGATATTATTCAAGAAAAGTATCAACATGTCTTCACAAAGTACGGTATTTAAATACTGTATTGTGCCTCTGTGTACAATACTCTGTGTGCCAATACTGCCAATACTTCGATCAAAACGCAGAATAAAATCTGTATTTGTAAAAAATCTAAAAATTTGGTGCAATGCAATGAAAAGAGACTCCAAAAACTCCAGAACTAGTTTTGTTAAAAAAACAACTATAAAACAAGATTTCAATTCAATGTCTGATCTGAACTGAACCAGTGCAGCTCTGCGAGTAGGTAAGTATGACCGGCCGGTGCGGTATACGGGCGGTCGGGAGGAATGACGTCGAACGTGGTAAAAGCCGATCGCTAGCGAACAACCAAGGCAATAGTGTTTTAAGCAAATTAATTTTTACAATAACTTTGTAAATTTATCCTATTGAAGTAAAATAAAAACTATTGGTTTTCGAATAACGGCTTCTATACTGGTATAGGATAAAAATGAACTTTATTTTTATTTTTCCCATGTCCATTGAAGTATACTTCATATAAGTACTTATTTTATTATAATTATTAAATCTTGTTTGTGTTTTATTTACATTATTGTTATCGATAACCTAAAATGGACTTGAGGGCAGCTCTAAAACTCACACACACTTTTACAAATTACACACACTAGCTCATGTCATTTTCGGTTTCACAACCAAGCGAACTCTGTTCGTCTATTACTAGAGTATAATAAGTTTATGGGTAAAACATACATAAAAAATACTGTCGACTTGAGAACCTCCTCTTTTTTTGAAGTCGGTTAAAAAGTGGGTAGAAATATATTTGTTTAAATACCTAATCAATAGCATTAAACCGATTATACGTATGTATTGACACAATCAAAAATATATATTTCACTTTTTTGCTCGATAGTACGCACTTCACGATTGAAATAAAGTTTGAACCTTATTACTAAGGAGCAAAGTTCAACATTGATCGTCAGCATATATTCAGATTATTATGTAGAAGTTTACATTAGATTTTTTGAAAATAGCAAAGAAGAATTCTTTTTTTATTTATATCCTAAGATTCACTATTTCACACAGTATTTTTTCAAGTATTTATTTATTTAAAACTTGTACCTGTTTCCCTGGAATCTCCATCGCAAGAAACGTCAAGTTAGCAGCCCACTTAGAGACCCTAATATCTCGGCTTGTATTAAAGCACTACTTTTGAAATTTTGCGTTTACGATACACTATTTATACAGTATTTTTTGACATATAAATCACATTGATACGAACTGTATTTCTTGAGGTGACTGCTAACTTGACGTTAAGTTAGCAGCCTCACTAAGATACTCAAATATCTTTTGAATCAAAGTTACACTATTTATTTAATATACATCACTATTTAACACTATTTATACAGTATTTTTTGACATAATCAAAACCATCTAATTCTGTTGTGAGGCTGCTAACTTGACGCACATCGAGAGCTCTGTATGGCTTGGTGATTTTAGTAGAACTGAATCAAAAATGATGAACAGGACACGTGAAACGAAGATTTTGAATTTGAATTGAAAGAACAGGATAGGATTCGATAAAATTAATGGCCAGTATGTAGAACTAGATGGAGTTTCCAGTCATCATAGAGTTTTTAACCATCCATAATGACTGGTACGAATCGACATCGTTACAGCCTTATTTCGCACTTGGGTTCAAATTGCGATCGAACGAATATCAACGGCGTACTTAAACTGTACGTTGATCTTCAAGTAAGAAGCTAAAGCATCTCCAAGTAGTTCACTGGTGTGCAGATTGTGATATTTACAAATGTATTCATAAATGAAATAGTTAAGTAATCAAACACGTTTAATTATTATAAATGGAAGGTCTGACAGAAGATAAAGATTTACAAGAATAACCACCACAAATATAAAAATCTACAAGAAAACAATTAATTTCAGTTCTGATTGAATTGAATCTACCTATATATGGTGACTAGCTTTCCGCCCGCGGCTTCGCCCGCGTGTACTACACGACATTATCCTTAGGGAATTTGATATTTTCCGGGATAAACTACGCCACTTTCCAGCTCCCAATCTACCCCCGTACCAAAAATTACATTGATCCGTTGCTCCGTTTTGACGTGAAAGACGGACAAACAAATAATACCTACCTACTGGTTTTCCCGTGGGAATATGATACTTTCCTGTGGTAAAAAGTAAAAGTAGCCTATTATAATCCTTCCCAGGGTCTCAAATTATTTAACCAATTTCTGGCCGCAAATTAGCCCGCGTTTAAAATGATTTTCGTATGGGAATGAGATTTTTCCCGCGGTAAAAAGTGTTGTCTTTCCCAGGGCCTCAAACTGTCTCTATTCTAAATATAATCCTTTCCATTAACTTAAACTATCACCTTAAATACCAATTCCATACCATAATTAAAAAAAAAAAATAACTAAAGGTTTATAATTTATCGTATTACGGCCTTTTGCTCCAGCAAGAGCGTGCATTTTTTTTACGTAGGTAAATGTCAAACATTAAATCTATGCATCATATCGCCTTGCAATAAAGTCCTTACCTTTTATGTTTGACATCTTAGAATAATAACGCCTAGAAACCGAGTAGGCCTAAGAAAATGAAGCAATTCAAACTGAGCCAATTTGGCTCAGTCGGCCCGACTTTACACGATAGTCCATGGAAATCGTACATTTTGCCTTGCGTTAAATGAGGTAGTTCTGATTTTTTTGTATGTTAGTAGTGATGAGATAGTAATGACAAATCCAAGTTTTCCACCTCGAAAGCCCTCCGGATCATTGTTAAATATTTAAAAATCCAATAAATTTTCAGAGTTTTTTCAGTTTTTATCAATTTTTACCACCAAGGACCTGTGTTACGGAAAAAGTTACTACACGCTTTAAAGTAAACTAAATTTGCAATAAAAAGAAAATAATTTGTTTCTTGTAAGTCAAATAGTTTTTAAGATGGGGCAATTTAAAAGTTTGCAAAAATTCAAAAAAGGAAGTATTACAGTTTTTTTAGTTTTCGACATTTTGACCCATAGTAGTGGGTTTATGGCAAAAGTTAAATTATTAGTTATAAAAGTCCATTAAATTTCCAACAAAATGAGACCAATTAGTAATATCAACTTACACTTGATAGTTCCTGAGACACCTGTTCAAAGTTATTGAGGTAAGTAAACAATGATGTAATAGAAGGGTTTGCAAAATGAAGTACACCATAAAGGAAGGAGGATCTGGGAGGTAGTGGGATCAATTATGTACATTGTATGTATAATTTTGATAGACCAGGCACGTCCTCTGAATCCACAGCACACTTTTTGGGGGCAGCTTGCTGAGGTATAATTTCTTCATCGAACTGCTCAGGAAGGTCAAAATCGTCCTTTGATGGTGGGTTATCAATCAATGGTTCATCAATGTCATCACACATCAGGTCTGGTATGTTCTCGCATGATTGGCCAATGCAGTAGCTGCAAACAGCCGAACATTTGAGTTCTGCTTTCCTGCAACCACATCTGCTGGTACAACCTTACATCTTTGGTATGCTTTCAAGGTGATTAAGGTTTGCGTGTCATTAACAGGGTAGAACGGGAACGTCTCCCAGATCCTTCTTCCTTTAGGGCTTACTACCTTTTGCAAAGCCTTCTATTACATAATTGTTTACTTACCTACCTCTATAACGTTGAACAGTTGTGTCTTAGGAACTATCAGGTGTAAATCGACAAATTTAATCTCATTTTGTTGGAAATTTATTGGACTTTAATAACTAATAAAAAACTTTTGCCATAAACCCACTACTAGGGGGTCAAAGTTGACGAAAAATAAAAAAACTGTAATACTTCCTTTTTTGTGATTTTGCAAATTTTAAAATAGCCGTATCTTAAAAACTATTTGGCTTACAAAAACCCAATTACTCTTTTTTTATTGCAAATTTAGTCTACTTTAAAACGTGCATAGTAACATTTGCCGTGACTCAGATCCTTGGTGGTAAAAATTTACAAAAACTGAAAAAAATCTGAAAATTTATTGGATTTTTAAATATTTAACAATGATCCGGAGGGATTTCGAGGTGGAAAACTTGGATTTGTCATTACTATCTCATCACTACTAACATATAAAAAAATCAGAACTACCTCATTTAATGCAAGGCAACACCACTTATTTGGTACGATTTCCATGTACTACGAACGTCTCGTCAGTTGTCAAGGTTACACGTCAGAGTAAACATCTCTGATAATTTAAATAAACTATGATGGTTTGTGTGGTCAATGGCTGTCACAATGCTTCGGATAAGGAGAAAAAAGCCTCGAACATAACATTTCATACGTTAGTTTCACTATATTACTTGTATTCTGCTAAATATTCACTACGTTTGAAAATAAAATTGAAACCCGTCATACTTTTGAAAGTGTTACCAGTAATAAGACATTAAGTTCCCGATTTCTATTGATATTATATATTATACCTACATACTGATTATAGAAATAATTCTTATCGAAAATGTTTTTGTGACCAATTATAATGAGAGTTGTCAGTTGTAGTAAGATAATACCTTTCCCTTTTTCGTGTAAAGCGTTTAAATAAATATTTATAATTTATTTTTTGTTTTCATTACATAAGGTAACGGACCTAAATGCTAGCACTGCACCAAATAATCAGCACTCCGAATAAATATTAAAATTAAGTATAAGGTTTTCACTCACTAATTCGAGCTACCACTTTGGAAAATAAATAAATTGATGTTTTGGGAATCCTACTCCCGGCCATACCATACCTACTTTCCGACCCTATAAATGGCGAAAAAATTGTGATCAAACGTTTGTATCCTGCAGTTTGTCCTGTTTTTTGCCAATTCCTTGTGATCGAAGTTAAGTTCATGTGTTTACATTTTATACTTTATTATATCTTTTAGATATTTTTTACTGAAACTTTTGATTTCTCTGATTTATAAGATAGTTTATGAGGATAATCTGAAGAGAAGAATTTGTGGTTATGGTAGATGAGATGGTAGAGAAGTTGATATATTGGTAAAAATGTGGTGCTGATATATGGATCCACTATTTTGCAAATTTCTAACTATCAGCACTGGTGCAGTTAAGTGGAAAATAGTACGTAAATACTTATTCCATATTTTTTTTGCATACCGTGTTTATTTTAGGTGTAGTTTTTTTTTGATAAAAGTAGATTATACCTTCGGAATCTATATCTTAGCATGGTGCTGAAACTACATTTGCCGTTTGTCAGTATAGTGTTAATAATTGGATCAAAAGCATGCTGATCATTTGGTTATTTTAGCATTTCATCATCTTTCCTTTTTTCAGACTCCCTAGTTTATTTTTATCAAAAAATGTTTAATAAAAAATAATATTGAAAAAATGGAAACTAAAAGTATTTAGAAAAAATTTACCCGTCTCACAACCAGCTCCGATGAGACTCGAACCCACGAACGTTCGCTATCCGGGTGACTGCTCTAACCACTGAGCTACGGAGTCATTAGCCGTTAGTCAGTGGATAGAGCAGTCGCCCGGATAGCGAAAGGTCGTGGGTTCGAGTCTTATCGGAGCTGGTTGTGAGACGGGTCGATTTTTTCTAAATACTTTATTTTCCATTTTTTTATAATAAAAATTGCATTGTGAATGCAAAAAAGTAAAATTTAAATAAAAAATATTTCATATAATTTCAATACCACTATCACAGTGCTGATAATTGGTGGTGATGGTGCTGATAAATGGTGAGATAGTCATTTTCTGCTCTTACCTGTCTAAAAAAAAATGGACAACGATAAACTATTTTTTTCATATATAATCTTACTGATTAAATATTGAAACCAGAAAACTCGTCATAACGGGTGTGATATAGGGTTTAAGTTAGGACTTTACTCTTAAAGTGCTGATAATTGGGTCCTTCACCCTATTTGTTATTTGTTTCACCTAGTGATTTGTACATATACATATAAATATTATGTAATAAAGAAAGCACCTCGTCATGCAATAGTATGACACTTATTACAAATTTTACTTTAAAAACTTAGGTATATAAACATTCACGTAATTAATTAAATTATTTACAAAAGAGTATGTATGTATGTGTTTCAAAGGCAATTTAGGCTGTTATTTGTTATTTATCTTTGAATTAACAATAAACAAACATTATCATGAACAAAAATTCCGATTTCAGGAAATTGTTACACTTCCCCACTTTCGGGGTAATTGTTCCTACTGGACACATCAAAGTTTTGTTTGTGTGCGTGTCGGGGCTGGTCGGCGCACGTAGGCACGTAATGCTCGCACACACATAAATCTGATTTTTTGCTTCACTTTTGACGAAGCTTTAGTATAATAGGGTGAAAATCATTTAAAATGACCATTGTGACAAAAATGAAACAAAAATGATACCGTAACAAAAATGAAACCCGTAACAAAAAATAACAAAGCTGAAATATTAGGGTCTTTTCACAAGTCACATAAAACTGATTTATTTTTTCCAGGAACAATAAAAAGCATTATTTTTATGATTCTTTTAATAAAAAAACACTTATAATAACAAATAAAATGTTTTAACTTTCATGAACACAAAGGCTTCATTCATTGGTAGCTGATTGGTAAAATCAATAAAAATGACACTTAAACTCTGTACAGTCACGATCAATAATATGTAAAAAAAACATTTATGGGCATTCTGGTCTTTCAGCCTCTGTCTATAAGGACGCTGTCGTTCAGCTGCTGACATCGGCATTCTAAAAAGAAAAATATTGAAAAATTGCATTGTGAATGCAAAAAAGTAAAAAAATAAAATACGAAAAATATTGTTAGTAACAAACAAAATGGACAAATAACCAAACAGCACAATAACAGCATGGATACTACGTAATTAAAGTCTGGAAATACATAAAAACACAGATTAAACACATAACCCTCATTTTGGACATCACCGTGTTTGGGTAAAAAAAAATCAGTCTTGTGAATACGGCTTTTGTTCATTTTTGTTATATCATTTTTGTTACGTGAGAAAAAAACATAACGAAAATGAACAAACTTACTACTTGGAATAGAATCGAAAATATTTTAAGCCAAACGAGAACGTCATGAGTAAAAGCTGTTTGCATTTCAATCAAGATCGAAGACAAACCGTCTATATGAATTGATTAAATATATAAGTATTTTCTTACCTGCATAGATTGGTAGACAACAAAAATGATGAATCAAAATTGTAATTTCCGCTCGGAGACAGAAAACCACGCGTTCACTCACTTTTTCATGCGATGACAAAATGACCGACACATAATCGCTTTTGGCATCTGATTGGCTAATTAGAGAGCAAGTGTTGCCCTCTGGTAAACAACAAATAATACTAATTTATCTCGTTAGAAAAATGAATAACAAAAATGAACACATTATTGGACATTTATTTGAGGACTAAAATTTATTTATAGAAATAAGAAAATAAAATAGTTTAACCCGATATCAGCGACAAATCATATGTCTTAAACAAAAAATAATCATTTGTTTGAATACTGTTTTTTATTATATTTATTTAGGTGTACTTTGTAACGCTAGTCACGCAGAGGACAAATTATTTTGTATGGAGAAAATCCGGGCTCGGAGCGAATATAGGAGTATATTTGTTAAATACTGATAAGGTACATTGAAATTTATATATATTTATTTAAGTAATGTTTCATTCTACTAACGTGGGTACTCATTGCTTTATTTAAAAGAATATTTTGTAAAATATCGCGCGTGGACAAATTTTGATGTCAAAATGGTCATTTTAAATGATTTTCACCCAATAATAATAAAGACTATCGATCTAGCGTAAGCAAAGCGAAGAGTTATTAATCTATGTTTGACATTAACTCAACAAGTTTGTCATTCCCCCCCAGTAGGCCTAGCAGTTAGCATGCACATCACGAGAAATTTTGTCGACTCTCTTCTGATACTTAAGGAAATTATGTTCTGTTCACATAGGTATCCTAATGGCGCGGCTACACACTCGTCTAATCGCAACTAAAGTGTCGAGCGAAGCGGCAAGGGACATCGCATCGCATCATGTGGCCGCGACATTCGCCTAGCTCGAGTTAGGGAGACTGCTATGACTGCTGAGTCGTCGCCACGATGTTAGCGCGAGTCAGTGAGAGGGCAAATATTTAATTAATAAATACGGCAAGGCAAAACGCGAGAAGAAGGAGAAGATTGTAGCCGCGTCATTAAGGCGCTCATTCCCCAAAATAGGGTATTTTAAATTATGGATTACTCGCAAATCACAAGTACGTAAAATTTGGAAAAAATATATGTTATTTTAAAGTTATCTATCTAGTGCTTTCGGTCGTTTTTTTTCGATTGGTGATATTTTACTGTGTCAAATAAAATACCAAACATACGTCTAATAATAATTCAAATATCATATTACTTGCAGTATAATTGGTTTTAGTTAATGAAAAACATATGAAAATAATTGTCTTTGAATAGCCGAGGGATTCCGGCCGTCATAATTTTTTTTTTATTATTATTTAATTTTTAATTGAATTTTAAGTGATTTTCGATTCGCGGGGCGCTCGCGAGTTCACAGTTCACTGCCGGCTGCCGGTGGGTCCGCGCGAAGTGTATAGAGCGCGGCCGAGCAAGCGTTAGCGTGCCTATTTCGGTCGGGATTCCTCGCCTTAAGTCAGCAAGACAGCAACACGCGCTGTCGCGAATGAAAGTCGACTTAATTATTTCGTGATGCGCTTGCTAGCCCTCCGTGCCCGCACCACAGATAATATTTGCCCGCACCGCACGCGTGCTCAATTAGCATACAGGAAAAGGGTTAAACTTAGGTACACATTAAACTACATTTTGTGTGCATGTCAGTACTTTAGGTCTGCAACTCAGTATTTTTTGTGGTTCAATTTAATATTTCTTATACTTAATGTATCATCTAATAAGGTATTACCTTTCACAATAGAAGGAAAGAATCGACGTGCGCCGTCTACTAATTTACAAGCCTATCTATAAGTACTTAGAGGTATTATGAACATGTTTTAAAGCTACCACGTGATTTTTTTCCATACTATAAAAAAGCAAAAATAAATTGAAGGAAATTAAAAGCGTAAAGCTGCGATGAGGCTATACCTTATCAACTTATTTTCACATAATATCCCTCTGCAGTTTTATGATAACTAGGCAATTGATGGTTGCCTTCCATATCTTCTTCTAAATCCAGATACATATTCACAGGTGTCGAAGGGTTAACAGGGCAGCCTGTTACAGTTTTTTTTTTGCATTTAGGTACAAGGTTATTCATATAAGAACAATATTTTAATAAAATAAACAGTCTCCCAAGTACCTACCCATCCATCGAATCTGGGTAGGTATCCCACGTAGAGTATTAGGGAACTACTTAGTTTAAATAAAACACTTTCACGGATTTTGCCACGCATTTATTGAACAACTTGGTTAAATTTTAGTTGTTTTTAAAAGGATTTTATGTTTTTATATGACGTTTCGGCACCTTTCCAGGTGTCATGGAAACTGTATGGTATAGTTTCCGCGACCACGGCCCCTGGAAGAAACATAAAAACCTTTTAAAAACAACTAAAATTTAACCAAGTTGTTCAATAAATGCGTTGCAAAATCCGTAAAAGTATTTTATTCAAATGAACAGTTCGCGCTGAAATCTAAGATTATACAGGGAACTAGTTGTTACTTTTCTAGCAGTATTTCTCGTGTGACAGTCTCTCTTCAGCATGTTGCAAAAGCATGTAATCTGGAGCATCGCACTATTATATATTCTGTGGCATCACATAGACTTCTTCGTCTTATAGTGAAAATACTTATATTGGTTAAGGGTAAAGGTGGAAACATACTTGTGTGGCGAGGTGTGATGACGAGCGTTTCGTTACATACATTTAGTATCGAAACGCCAGAGAGACACGCGCTGCATGCAACAGAACATATTGCATTAATGTGTTTCTAACCATACTAATGAATTAAACCGATACGTGTGGGTCCGCGCATCAACACACCGCGCCACACAAGTATGTTTCTGCCTTAAAATGCTACATGTTCTTGTAGGTACTACGAGAGAACTACAAAGACGCTTTCCGCCGTCCTCCTCTGTCGTGTCATCTCTCTGTGCGCTTAGAGCTTTCAAACTACGCAAGAAATTTTGATGCGGTTTTATCAGTGGACATAGTAATTTAAGAGAACAGTTTATATATACCTACAATACCTCTATCTACATTGCACCTACGCAAAGCCGGGGCGGGTCGCGTCGCTGGTGAATAATATAACTAACATATTTTCACATAATATCCATCTGCGGTCAAATGGTATCTCGGCGGTTGATGGTTATGCGTCCCCTTCATGGCCAGTATGTCCCGATTTGGGTTCACAGTCAGCTTGACAGGACAGTCGCCTCTGAAGAACCTGGAACATCGCATGGTCTTCTTGGACCCGTAATAATAATATGTGTATTTGTCCAACATAAAAACCTGTGATTTCTTGTTCTTTAACGGAAGAGGCGTGAGTCTCATCACTGGAAGAAGAAAAGCAATGTTTTTGATCAGTTAAATAAATACAATGATTAAATAATAGTAACATGGAAACAACATTCATATACATAGGTATTATGTGTTTGCTTCAACGCATGTGTTTTCTACATACTAAAAACAATACATGCATTATCGCACTGTAGTTTTTTTTTTACGTGCAGGTCCTAACGAAACTCTGCAATAACCCTCCTTCTGTCGCAGTCGGGTAAAAAAGTCTGAGTCTTATTTCGCACTTGGGTTCAAAATTCAAATTGCGATCGAACGAATATCAACGGTGTACTTATGCTGCCTCCGTAAAAAGCTAAAGCATCTCTAAGTAAGTAGTTATAGCACTGGTATACAGATTGTGATATTTACAAATGTATAAATAAAACAGTTAAGCAATCAAACACTTTTAATTCTTATAATTTGAAAGGTCTGACAGAAGATAACACCACAAATATAAAAATTTACAAGAAAACAATTAATTTCAGTTCGTACTTAATTGAATCTATATGATGATTAATTAATAGCCATAATCTATACTACAAATAAATAAAATTGGAGTGTCTGTTAACTGTTTGTAATATTAAAATAACTGTGTATGTATTATGATTATTGAATTGATAAGCTCGACGGTTCTAGTGCAACTGCTATAACTTAATATAAAAGAAGAAAGTCTAAGCAGGTTACCTAAGACTAAATAAGCAATAAACAATAATAATCTTTAAAAATTCTTTAATAACTTAAATCAAAAAGGTTTGTGCATCTTGCATACGCAAATTGAATAAATTCAATATGCAAGTAAGTCAGCAGTCAGCACTCAGCAGTTCCCTTTCTTTTCTGCGATCTTCATAGACAAGGAAAGGGTTAAGTATATACCAAATAGACTCAATAATAAAAAAATACAAATAAAAACGGCTGTGCTTATTAGGTATCAGAAATTAAATTAAATTTGACTCACGCACAGATCAAAGATTCTTTTTTTACATCTTATAGTATAATCCTTTCTGAGTTTTACGGTATGTCGGAGGGGTATGGTTGTGTGAACCTTGTACCTTCACCACTCGATCGTCCTCTACTACCAGGCGTACTCCGCAGTTTCCTCTCAAGTATCTGGAGCACCTGACTTTCTTCAGGCTGGATCGGTGGAAGGTGTATCCTTCGTACATGATCACTTGTTTGCCTATAGTCGATGTCAGGTATTCGAGAAATCCTGAAATTTCCAAAAAGTCTCCATGATTTAACAACATACAACGCTTGTTGTTTGTTGCAAAAATACCTAGCAAATCTAGAAACATTCGTTATTTGGGTTTTTTTCCATTCAATTGAAATATGTATTTCTATTTGTGTTTCCTGACGCTTTGGCATTTGGCACGTTTTAAAAGGGGTGTGGCCGGTCACAGGATCGCCACGTCACAAGTTGTTTTATTTGAAAAACTGTTAGATTTTTTATAAAAATAGACTTCAAAAAGAGGTTCTAAAAAGTAAAATGTACTTAATGTAAAAAAAAAACAAATCGCCTGTATTAAAAGACATTAAACTTTAAAACAGAAGCCGTCACGTGTTGTGATGAACTCTGGAGCGGGGTGGTTATGGACCGTGGACTCAAAGATAATGAGGCCTTCCTTGTTCATCTTGAGGAGAGCAGGGCAGTTGCCCCTCCTATACCGAGTGCAGCGCAAAGTCCTTGTCCGCTTACTGCTAAAGACGAAGGAGAAGCTATGCTCCTTATACAGCAATGCCTGCTTCCCCCCAACCAAATTCAGAATCCTGATTTCTCCTGCGAGGGAAAAGATGAAAATCGACATGAGACCACTTACCAAGGTTTAACCAGCCTCGACCAAAAAATTTTGCGCTTAGGCAGCAAAATGCGCAAACTATATAACTAAGGCAAATTAGTAGTGGAAACCAAAACTCAATATTTCAAACTGCCTCTTCTAGAAGTAGATTCAATCAGGATTTTGAAAAGCTTTCTTAATTATGACAAGCTTTTTTGTTGACTGTACTTTCATATTGTATTGTCATCCAAACCAAACCTGTGTGCAAAGTTGCAGCTCAATCGGACATTGAGAAGTAGGTCAAATTTAGCTTGCAAAATTTGACCCGAACGGACATGTATACCTACATACATACATACACTGCAAGTTAATTAAAAGCTTGTAAAAGAGAAATTGCTCAAACTTTTAATGACAATACAATGAAAATCTCGAAATGATAATTTAATGAAATGAAGCGAGCGAGTTCCCAAGAAATGCATACGGTTGTTATACTGTTGTTGTTGTTTTCCGTTAAACTGTTTCTCGTCTAAAGGTAAAAATAATTTACTTCATGTTTGTTAAATTTTTACTTTTTTGTATACACAATGCAATATTTATTACTGAAAAATTTAAAATGAAGTATTAAGAAAAAAAATCGACCCGTCTCACAACCAGCTCCGATGGGACACGAACCCACGACCTTTCGCTATCCGGATAGATAATATAGAGCAGTAGACCGGATAGCAAAAGGTCGTGGGTTCGTTTCCCATCGAAGCTGGTTGTGAGGCGGGTCGATTTTTTCTAAATACTTCATTTTCAATTTTACTTCATTCCGAGCAACAACTTTTCGCTACCCGTTGTTTATTCCAATTTCGCATATAAGCCACTCTCCCTTTTTTTATAAGTAGGAGGTGGATGATTATGATCAGTAAGAGCGAAGATGACAGTTCCATGCTTGTCGACCTTCAGTTTCGCGGGACAGCTCTTCCTTTTATAACTGGAGCAACGCAGAGTACTCCTATTTCTGCCTGATCCGCTGTAGGAAAATGTGAAGTTTTGGTAGACAATAGCGCAACCTCTGGCTGTCGGTAACATAGCGAGCGCAGACCACTCTGGAAGCAAACGAGTAAGTTTAACACTTCTTGTAAATAGATGGACCACATAGGTACATAATTTATGTAGCGTATTCTCTAATTTTCAAAATTCTAATTATTATAACGAAAAGAACCGGCAAGAAACTCGCCAAGGGCTATTTTTTTTTCCCTGTCATATTTCATACAGAGTCGTCAAATTGAAAAGTGTCTTAAACATAATATATGTCAGCTCACTTTCCATCACTACCTTAAATATAAAAACAAAATAAAGAACCCGGTAATCGTAGCAGTACTTAAATAATTTTCAATAACTTAGGAACATGACATCTAAAAGATAGTTTCTATATCTCGACCTCGACCTCCGTGGCCGAGTGGTGTACGCACCGGTTTTCAAGCTGCCGATATCTTTAGAGGTAACGGGTTCGATCCCCGGTCGGGTAAATATTGGAAACAAACTTTTCAGTATTTCCTCGGGTCTGGGTGTATGTGGTAAAATACCCGTCGTGGTTTCCAATTTCCATAATACCTAATAGTGCTTAAGCTACTATACTTTGGTATTGGAGCAATGTATGTGATGGTGTCCAATATTTATTTATTTATTATTTATTTATATAATACACACCAACCTACTAGATAAAGTATTTTAACGTAGCGAATAAAATACTAATAATAAATACCAAACAAAGGTAATAAAACTTTGAATAGTTTAAGAACACAGAGTCAATAATAAGCAGTGCCATACAAGCCACGATAAAATAAAACTTATAACAATAAAACATAATCAGCCTATTTTATAGCGATTAAGAGAGAAGAACTGAGAGCCGAGTGCAACAGCCCTCAGTTCTTCTCTCTTAATCCGGCCGCTGACACGCACAAAGACATGAGAGCAAACCACTTCGGTATTATAATAATTAAGTATATTATTATACCACAGCCTTCTCTAGCGAAGACGATAGAGAAGGCTGTGATTATACCTAAGTATTAATAAATTTAAAAAGTTTTAAAAAGTTTCAATTTATCCTTCAAAGGGTTTCACGTGTAGA
This sequence comes from Crambus lathoniellus, assembly GCA_949710035.1. Classification (NCBI taxonomy): domain Eukaryota; kingdom Metazoa; phylum Arthropoda; class Insecta; order Lepidoptera; family Crambidae; genus Crambus; species Crambus lathoniellus. The sequence goes on along the minus strand of OX453307.1, from coordinate 6,301,578 downwards.
TATAGTGTCAAGTTTTTAAGGTGGTAGGTTTCATCAAACATTAAAATTATTTCTCGTTTACTACTTAGGTATTAAATTTATTTAAATAATTTCAACTTGTACATTTACTATAAAACTATTACTTATTTTATCACAGAACTTAAAAACTACTGTTATTTTTAAACATCATAATATAGATACACAAGTAAGTCAGAAGTAAAGTGTTACAATTATCTTGGAAGAGTTATCAATAAAAAAAGTTTGCAAGCAAATAACTTATGATATGAAAAAAGAATGTACCTACTTATTATATGACATACACCCACTTGCAGGAAGCTCCATTAAAGTTAATGCTTCATTAAGTCTATTGCTGTCACTTTTCGTTGTCAAGAAATAAAAAGTGACAGCAATAGATTTAATGAAGCATTAACTTTAATGGAGCTTCCTGCAATTGGGTGTAAAGGTCATTGCCCATTTATACCGCACCGCACCGCTCATGAGCAGTGAAATATGGACTTAATGGCGTGCTCTGTTGACGCACTTTAGCTTCTGGCAGGCTCGCTTACCGCGCGCTGTCTGCTATGATATAATATTGTTACTGTAAAGTGCATCTACAGTGAACGATGTCCATATTTGGCTGCTCATACTTTGGTTTGGTAAGAGTGGTGCGGTATAAGTGGGCTATGACCTTAATACTTAATACTTAGAGAATTTATGTGACCACAAATTACACAGTGGCTGTCTTCCGTCTCACCTACACTTTAAAAAAATACGTATGGTCATATGAGACAACTGACAGCCACTACATACTAAATGTCAAATTTGCTGGTGTTCACTTTTTTATTCAGGGTGAGAACTCCAGTTACCTCAGTATTAAGTCGAGCTTCATGGTTATAACAGTTTCAGCAATGACTGTAAAGTAATGTCATCGGAACCTTATCCAATCATAATCTCACTTCACTTTACTACTTCTCGTATTTTTAAAATTTTATTTTTAGTCTTGATAATGAAGTAATAGAAAAAATCAACCCGTCTCACATCACAACAGCTAGCTCCGCCGGCTCACGACTCACGACTTTTCACTGTCCGGGCAAATGCTCTAACCACTGAGCTACGGAGTCATTAACTATGAACTAACTTCATTATCAATAGTAAAAATTGCATATTCATATTCATATTCATTTATTCCACAGTAATTTGCACATATATAACATTAAAATGTTCTAAATCTACAAATTTACCTCTTCGAGGTGTAGCGGATGAGAAAATAAAGAATGATATATAATCAGGTATCAAGTATACAAATATAAAACAAAAAACTACAAACACATTTAGACACATTTTAAACTTATCCTAATTTTAATTCAAAATATTCCTTAATGCTATATAAGGATTCTTTTAATAATAAATTTTTTAGTTCCCTTTCAAAAGTACTGTCTTGGAGGGCTTTGACATTTTGAGGTAAATGATTGTATATTTTAATTGCCATATAGTGACAGTTATTTTTAAACAAGCTTAGATTAATTGTGGGAATAACTAAGTCATTCTGACGGCGCTGCGATACATATTGCCCTTGCTTGTCTCCTACTCTGTGAAAATATTGGGAGTTTTTTCTAACCAGACGACACAGTTCGAAGATGTATAAACTAGTTAACGTAAGGATTCTAAATTTCTTGAATAAAGTTCTACAAGTATCTCTCCGGCCTGCTAGGGCTATTATTCTCAAGCAGCGCTTTTGCAAAATGAACACGGTGGGTGCGTCCGTCGAATTGCCCCAAAGCGCGATGCCGTATCGTAACCAGGCCGCGGCGTAGCTGTGGTATGCTGCGAGAGCGCACTCCTCGTTTGTGCATTTTCTTAGTTCACGAAGTGCGTATGAGAATCGACAGAGCTTATTTGCAACTGATTCAATTTGTAGCTTCCATGAGAAGTTAGAATCTACCATAACGCCTAATTGTGAGTATGAGTCGACTACTTCTATTTTATGCCCTTCGTGATTAATGTTGATACTTGTCTCTAGTCGTTGGTATGGCCTGAATTGAATAATTTTAGTTTTGTCGTAGTTTAATACAAGATTAATATTATTGAGGTGTTTGGTTATGTTTGCTAGAGATTCCGATATGACTCTATTAGTTCCTATAGTATCATCATAGTCACAAGGAATTATGAGGGTTGCATCGTCAGCGAACATTACAAGTTTATGAGGCACCGTTGTTGGGAGTTCGTTAATGTATGCTAGAAATAACAAACATCCGAGTACGCTTCCCTGTGGAATAGAACCCAGTACCGATCTACAAGACGATTCAACCTTTGTTATTTCTCCTGTCATTTCATCTAGATGTGATATTTGAACAATTTGTTTTCTATCTTGTAAATATGAAATCATCCATTTGTTAGTTTGACCGCGGATCCCCATTAGTTCTAGCTTTTTAATTAAAATACTATGGGATACTCTATCGTATGCTTTTGATAGGTCTAGAAATATAGCAATTGCTGCCTTTTTATTATTAATTATATTTAGTATTTCCAGATTGCAGTCAAATACTGCTGATGTTGTTGATCTGTTTTTTCGAAAACCATGTTGACTATTGCTAAGTACGCCATATTTTTCTAAAAACTTATATACTTTTTTATACATAATAGCTTCAAAAATTTTTGATATAACGGGTAGAAGTGCGATAGGGCGATAGTTAGAGGTACAAGACTTTTTTCCCTTTTTAAAAATTGGTTTGATAATAGCTAATTTCAATTGCTCTGGAAATTCACTTTGGTTGTATGACTGATTTATCAAAAACGTTAATGGGGTAAGAAACTCTTTTACACAATATACAATCAGTGAACCCGGAATTTCATCATGGCCGCAAGTATTATTACGTTTCAGTTTTAATATAGCTGCTTTCACATCTGTTTCCGTAATATCTTCTAAATAAAAAGAGTTACTTAGTGATTTTGCGCCATTAACATTGGGCAACATTTGGGTAGCAGCAGGTGTGGAATTACTTACGCCCACAAAATACTTGTTAAAGGTTTCAGCAACAACTGAAGGGGATGTTATATTTTCATTATCTACATTTAAAGTTATATTTTCATGCTGCCTTTTTTTTGACGAATTTGTCTGGTCTTTTATTATATTCCACATAGTTTTATTTTTATTACGAGCGGTCAATAGTCTATTTATATTAGATTTTCTTTTTTCGGATGCTATAATTTTCTTTAATATTTTGGTGTATAACATGGAGTGTGCTTTCAAGGCTTCATTTTCAAATTTGTTTGTAAGATAGTGCAGAATACGTTTATGGTAACAACATTTTTTTATACCGTTTGTAATCCACTTTGTTTTCTTACTTTGAATTAGTTTTATTTTCTTGCATGGTATATATTTATCTAATAATGATTTGATTTGGGAAGAAAAATTATTATAATTTTCATTCATGTTAGCATTTTGAGAGAGCACATTTCCCCAATTAATTTCCCGCAAAGCATTTTTAAACATGTCTATCTTCTTCTTACTAAATATTCGAGTTTTTGTAAAATAATTTTCACATTTTTTAGTTTCAGGGTCCTCTAATACCATTTGACCAAATACTGTTCTATGGTCTGATAATTGGGAGTCTTTTACGGACGGTTGAATTATTGTATTTTCACTAACTATTAACTGATCAATACAGCTTGAACTCTTTTTAGTCACTCGTGTCGGTACATCAATGAGGCATCGGAAACCGAAAGCTTTCAGAAGGTTCGTAAACTTATCGGAAATGGTTGACTTTTTTGTAACATCTATATTAAAGTCGCCCGCAATGATGACTTTTTTGCGCGTAGTGTATTTTGAAATATACTCTAACAAAGATTGCATTTGCTCAAAAAACTTTTCTATTTCTCTTTCAGGGCGATACACGGATATTATAATCAGGTTATGCTCAATAATTTCTATTGCACAAATTTCAAATATGAACTCTATCGTATAAGTTTGTATGTCTAAGCGTTCTACGACTTTGTTATTGCTTCTTGTAAATATGGCAACCCCACCATGAACATGTTCCTTGCGTAAGTATTTAGCACTCATATTGTAGCCCTCCAGTTGGTACAGATGATAGTCATGGTGCGACAGCCAATGTTCACAAATTACTACAACATCCACGGAGCAGTTACAATCTAACAAAAATACATTTAATTCGTCAATCTTATTGGTCAAATATCAATCCTTTTTTTTTTGTAATTCTAATACAAAAGCACGACAAGCCAGGTATCTTGGTTTCATTCCTCAATCGTTATTTATGTAAGTAATGAACATTTGTGTTGTGTTCGCTCTTTGTCTTTGATTTATTGCCTATACCTATACAGTGTATAGTATATATCATCATTTTTTATTAGTACAGACATTGTAGGCTATCAATGTGCCTATTAATACGAACAACTTTTACAATGGCGCCAGCCACGACATAGCTAAAAAAAGGTGTTCCAGAGAAAAGTACAACATCTACTCGACTAAAATATATAGAACAGCTGTTTTTTTCCGCGACTTCGTGCCTGACCCTATAGTAAAATATTTTCAAATTGGTGGTGGTAGACACTTTCATCTGCTAAAATGTTTGTGCCAAATAAAATCTTACTAATTAACAATTAAATTACTAATCCTAAGTTTATAATTTGTATGGTCGTAGAATAACTGGACACAAGAGCTCGTAGGTTGCATTGCAATGCGACTTACTGAACAAACGCTAAGTGGCTAAGACAAAGCTCAATATAGTAGATTTCATTACAAGTGCGGAAAGCCTGTCATTGCAAAGAGTTCCGACAAATGTCTACCCGAGCCGAGGCGCAGCCGAAGGTGAGGGTTGACAGTCGGAACAAGTTGCAATGACGGTTCCGCACGTGTACTGAACAACTATTTTTAATACAGTTGCGAAAAAATTAAGCAATTTAATAAAATAATAAAACACAATAAACTCAACTAACTAATCGTAAAAGAATATAAGCAGAGACTTTTTTTGTTTTCTTCACCCATTCTGGGTTGGCAAAGGAAACTATGATCATACAGCCAAGGCTTCAGTAGATTTTTTTTATTGATATGAAATGAAAATTAAATTAAATGAGATGAAATGAAATGAAACCTAACAAAAGCAATCCGAATCCTACAGGAGCGCCTTTCCTTATTTCTCTCTTTTACCACATCGTTTTCCATTAAAGCCACATTATTGCACTAATTCCACCATACTAAGTACCTACCACAATAAAAACCAGAAAAAACTAATTTAGAAAATTAAGAAATAAGGTCCCTCATTTTCTTTTCACTTACTTGTAGCTTCTTTTTAGAAATATTTGCATGAATCATAAAAACTTCTATGTTTTTTTTTTTTTAAACTTCGTGGTTGGTTTTTTCTTTTTAATATACAATATTTTGACAGTTGGGAAAGAAAACGCACGAGTTCGGGAAAGGTAAAGAAAAAGTTCAAGTGTGTAATAGCCCACATCCCGAACGCTATACGTCCCTGCAATACGCCACTTTTTGAGCAACTGTATTAAAATAATTATTTACCTTTGAATAAAACAACTTTTACAAATTCAACACGTTCAACTCGAAGGCGAATTCTGAGGCGTTGTTACAAAATTGACAAAAGTTACACTTGGTTTCAAACTGAAGCTGTGATTGAGATAAAATGAAATGTAGAGAAGAATGTTTCATTTTGACTTACCCAGTGTAATACAGCATTTACACGGAGGGAATACTTGAGACAATCCACTAAAAAATACAGTCCACTACACTACTGCATTGTCCTCAAGCCAGTGATCTATAGTTATATCTATTGGCTTAGTGGACTGGCTTATTGGATTGTCTCAAGTATTGGCTCCGTGTAAACTCTACATTGCACTGTCCGGTGGTCTTTGGAACTAAAAAAAACCTTATCATAAAGATAACAATTCATTTTGTATTACTAGCGGGGCGCCGGCGCCGCCATCACCGAGTCAGATGTAGGTATCAACCGTCATAAAGTAACAAGACAATTAATTTTATAAAAAAATAAAACCGCCTTCAAAAAAATCACATCAAAAAGTAAGAAATAATTCCTCACCAAATAAATAACGTACTTTGAAGTCGGGCGTAAAAATGTACAATCTTTTGTTGTTTTTGTTAAAACCCGCCCGACTTCAAAGCACTAACGTTATTTATTTGGTAAGGAATTATTTCTTACCTTTTTGATGTGATTTTTTTGAAGACGGTTTTATTTTTTATAAAAAATATTTTTATTTCACTCTTTTTAGTGCATTTTGCAGGCAATTTACGTGTATTCTGGTAAATAGGTATGTGATCAAACTGAAAACCTCCTTTTTTGAAATCGGTTAAAATACCTTGAGGTATCCCCTTTTTAACAAAACAAGGATCATCTAAATCGGTATATAAACAAAGGAGTTATGCCTAAAGATACGTATTAAATTCACATAAAGTTGTAACGAAAATGACAGTAGTTTCAAGATTTCCTGAAAACTACTGAACCGATTTCAAAATTTCAAAAAATGGGACCAACTTGGAAACCAACCTGATTTCATAACGTTTTAATCATTTCAATCGGTCCATCCGTCTACGAGTAATCGGTGGACATATTCAAAAAAAAGCAAAAGAGAAAAAACATACATACAGACGAATAGAGAACCTCCTCCTTTTTGATTTAGAAGTCGGTTAAAAATGAGTGGTCGTTATTACAAAAACTGTACATTAGACAATAAGCCTCATGATCGTTTTGCAAATATAGAAACCGGGTAAGTTATTAGCAATCACTTAGCAATCACTTAGCAATCAAAGCTGACAGCAATTGCATTACCATTGCTGCTTTAGTAAGACAGTTGTCACACGTCACACATGATTCTTACTAAGGCAGCCTAAGATCTATGACTGTCATTGCAATCAAAAGGCAATGCCTAAAATTGGCGTCTATTTTTTTTTTGTCTCGCGGCTATCAACAAAATGTTTGAACATCAATTCTTGATAGTATAACAAACAATATTTGCCAAGACAGTATAGCTGTAAACTCAGTCAGAGTCAGAACCAAGTTAGAACCATTCGTCTGTATAGAACATTTAAAAAAACAGCAAATGTAACTTTGTAATTCATACAAACACTATGAAAAACAAACTTAAGTTCTAGCTAATCTCGGAACACCACTCGGCCCACTCGGTTTGGACTTAGTTAACAGGTATACTTCCTTTGCAAATATTGTCTGTAGTGCTGCTAACAAAATATATTTCAATTGATGGCCGCAAGAAAAAAAAAGACGCCAGCTGCCATACAAAAATGGTCATTGTCCTTTGACAAGAGCAATCGATTGCTAATAACTTACATAAAATACCCCTGCGGACATTAAACACATTGTTCAAATTCTTCCGGATTTTCGTACTGTTTGCCATCTAGAAGACAATCTCAATAAAAAATTTGGCTTTCAGCACGGGTAGCTAGATTAGCTGGATTGCTGTTAACAGTTTTAGCAGGAGGTCAAAGTAATCTGATCGCCTTCTTTAGAGGTTGTATGTAATAACGTTGGAGGAGGGTGCGTGTGACTGTTGTAGCAGTATATTATCTCACAATTATCGTTCATTCTCACTCTCGCTTTACACCCTGTCTTCTTCTTAGAGCAGTACCAGTGCCTTTTAGAATGCTGCATGGAGAAAGTATACCCTTCTACGAGTAGTATTTCGTTTTTACATCTTCCATCCAATCGAATAAATTTGGCGAAATCTGAAAGTAAGAAAATCAAGTAATTACGCGATATAACATGAGAGAATCAGAAAAAGGAAGGAAGCATTGATATTTTGGCTTATGATTATCTATTTATAGTTATAGGACGTTGATTGAAAAAGGAGTAAAAACCAAACGAATCTTATCTAAGCGTTTTATTTCTTCAGATTAGGTACTTAAGTAATCAAAATTATACTAACAAAACAATAGATTCTCAATATTTGTAAGACACCAACAACCTCGCAGTTAATTACTAACATCATGAACAGCAACGTTAGTTGTACGACTTTTCTGAAATAACACAAAAAAATCGACTTTCCATACAAATTTCCGCACAGCTGATCTAGTACTGTATGAAAAGTAGCTTTTTTCGACCTTTCCGGTAACTTTAATTTTTTTAAATAAAACTGGGCAGGTATTTGACCACCATCTTGTTCACTCTGGCCTTGAAGATACCAAGATTGTAGTTGTAACTCATAGAACAATCGTTTTTGTTGTAGGTAATTAGTAATTTACTACAGTGAGGTTGCTCTCTGTAGTGTTTTATGTCTACTATTACAGTATATTAATCTTAAAAAAGGGACATAGGTACACTATGATTACGTGATAAAAACCGTGCTAACTACAGGATATCCAAAATACTGGAACAGCTAATCCTACTATAATCCTTACTTATTCCTTACTTATATATATTATATATTTATATTTTAAATACGAAAGTAACTATAAACAAGAGTAACGGGACTTAGAAGCAGACAGACCAAGACTGGTCTGTTACTCTTGTTTAACAAGCAGACGCTTGTGACCACGGCTATAGCAACATAGCCGAAACGTCAAGCTGTAAGTACATAATGTACTACATAATAAAATGTCGCGTTGAGTCCCGTTACTCTTGTTTATTGTTTATGGACGCGAAAGTTTAAAATCTTATATTACGAAAGTAACTCTGTCTGTATGTGTGTTACGCAAACTACTGAACCGATTCAAATTAATTTTGGTACAGAGATACTTAGTCTAGAGCCTGAGAAAGGATATGGCCTACTTTTTAATGCGACAAAAGGGCTGTAAGGGGTTGAAATAGGGTGTGAAAGTTTGTATGGAAATTACGTTATTTTTTAAGCTAGAAGCATGAAACTTATTATTTAGGCTTTTGATTACATATAAATAAATACGACATTCAAAGTTTGTAAAAATTTTACCCTAAAAGGGGTAAAAATAGGGGACAAAAGTTTTTGTGTGATGACATCGACAAAAAAGCTTACGCCCCAGAAAATAAATACACAGAAAAAATGAGAAACTGAAATTAACGCAAGTAAGAAACTTGCCAAATTTTGGGGAATATGCCTAAGTGTCTTTGCAAAATAACAAGCCTAACAAATAAAAAATGCTGCCGAAAGTCACCATTCCACGTGGACGAAGTCGCGGGCACAGCTAGTATTATAAATGTGAAAGTTTAGATGTTTGTATGTTTGTTACTCAATCACGCCAAAACGGCCGAATGGACGAATGGCCGAATTGACTGAAATTTGGGACACAGATACTTTGTAGCCTGGAGAATACAAATACAAATACAAATACAAATCTCTTTATTGTGAAATGTAGGTTAGTATACATGGATTGTTGTTGTTAGGTTTTTTTTTAGGTGTTTCACTACATTTCCACCTTTTACAAGGTATACAATAATTTTAAATAAGATTTAAAAAATCTAAATTACTTAACATTTAACTTAACTAACATTTAAAATTAATCGAAACAGTACGATTGGTTACATTAAGCTACAGTATTATTATGTATTTTAAAAAAATGTCAAGTTAAGTATATGTGATGTCATCATAAATTTAAAATTATATTAAATTGTGCTATAATAATGTCAAAAAAAAAAACATATTCATTAATTTCAAAGTTTTATTCAATTATCACTTATAAGGTAATGTCAGTAAGGAAGTCTTCGGTTTTGTAATAGGCTTTGTCAATTAGCAACTTTAATAGTCTTTTCTTGAAGAGGTTAATTGGTAACATTTTAATGTCATTCGGGATTTTATTGAATATTTTAGTAGCCATACCAAAGAAACTATTTGTAAATAATGTAGTTTTATGTCTACGGGCGCACAATTTGTTTCCACGTCCTAATCTATGGCTTCTATGAGCATTTACTTCTGAAAAAGTGGAAAAGGCGTGGTGATTTTGCTTGACGAAAACCGCTACTTCAAAAATATATAAGGATGGGAGCGTCAAAATTTCAAGTTGTTTAAAGGAGGAACATAGGCTACTTTTTTATCCCGGAAAAATATCATATTCCCGCGGGATAACGTCGTGTAGTACACGCCGGCGAAGCCGCGGGTGGAAAGCTAGTATGATATATGTGGACATTGCATATTTTATTATGAAAACGTCACATAAATTATGGTGATTTTAATTGTAAGGGTATTGTTGATCCCTTGATATATATTTCCAATAAACAAACTTTTACCTGTCTATGCATTGTACCTTTATTTGAATTTTAACTAGAAACTTTAATATATCCTTTCTTTGAGTTCCTGTACACTGGTGGTTCATGGTTATGCTCAGTATTCCTGAAAGTTACCTCCGTCTGATCAGGAGTCAAGTAGATCTTAGCTTGACAACCTTTCGCGTTCTTTGAGCAGTAGAAATGGCGATGTGAGCGCTGAGCGAACGTATACTCGTCAACCATTAATAGTCGATGCCCGCTTGTTAAATTTATGAATTTTATGCGATCTGAAAGAAATTAAGGTATTGTGTTCTTTTAGCATGACCACAACATGATAGGATAGTGTTTTATCAATAGTTAACCTTCAAAATTCAATAGATATTCTCAACTGCTGACAGTGCCGATTTCGCACTGTATCCTTTTATATTGCTACTTTTTGCAGCGATACAGCATAGCTATAGACGTGATACAAACGCGATGCAGCATCGATACAGTTCAAACACTATTAGTAAACAATCAACAACGTTACAATCGCGATGCAGTCGCGCGGCTGTCAAACGCGCGTTTGTATCGATGCTAAAAGTACCAATATAAAATGGCTTTAAGAGGCTCTTCTTATGTACTGAGTTCTCAATAAACAAACATTTTATTTCCCTATGCAATCTACTTTATTACAAGTTATTTAAATTTTTACTTTTTTGCATTCACAATGCAATTTTTCAATACTTGTTATTTTAATTTTTAGTTTTTTGCATTCACAATGCAATTTTTATAATAGAAAAATGGAAAATAAAGTATTTAGAAAAAATCGACCCGTCTCACAACTAGCTCCGATGGGACTCGAACCCACGACCTTTCGCTTTCCGGGCGACTGCTCTAACCACTGAGCTACGGAGTCGTTACGAGAAGCGTCGAATTTATCCAATACTTCTTACTCGCTGTATAGTCAGCGTTAATTTCATCAATGTGGAGATATTACTACCCTCACACGCGAAAGAAATACCTTTCCAGGTATTTGGCAATCGCTAAAGATGAAATAATAATAATAATAAATAGTGCCGTGTATAGCCGGCACATAAAAAGAATAGCACTACCCCCTCTCTTCCCGTGGGTGTCGTAAGAGCCGACAGAGGGAAAACGGCCAAAGGAGATGGGCAGCAGCGTCTCCATTTAACAGCAGGCCATACTGCGATCGCCAACCCGCCTGCCAAGCGTGGCGATTATGGCAAAACCCCCCGATATGGATACACACAACAAAAATCGGCCCCCAGTCCCCGGCGGCCCCGCTTATCCTAGCTACGGTAGCGGCTATGGTAACGGCGGGGCAGGGGGTGCTAAGAATCCCCGGGTAGGCTCCGGCTACCAACACCGACGACTTGACCTGGCAACCTACAACACGCGCACGTTGAGGCTCGACGAGAAGCTTATAGAGTTGGAAGAGGCAATTAGTAAGTTGCATTGGGATATTATTGGGTTATCTGAAGTCCGAAGAGAGGGGGAGGACTCGATTACCCTTCAATCCGGTAACTTACTATACCACCGGGAGGGCTACCAACAGTCCCAAGGTGGTGTCGGGTTCATCGTCCATAAATCCCTTGTCAACAACGTGATCACCATCGGAAGTGTCTCGAGCAGGGTAGCGTACCTGATTGATACTCAGATTATCGAAACGATATTCGCTGAATGTTATCCAGGTCTACGCTCCGACCTCGAAACACGACGATGTCGAAGTGGAGGCTATGTATGAGGAGATCTCTAAAGCCATGCATAGCTATAAAACCCACTACACGGTTGTGATGGGGGATTTTAATGCTAAGTTGGGGCAACGCTGTGGTGATGAGTTGAGAGTGGGGCAATTTGGATTTGGGCAACGGAACGAAAGGGGCCAGATGCTGGCAGACTTCATGGAGAGGGAGAACCTCTACATGATGAACTCCTTCTTTAAGAAGCCCGTAAGCCGCAAATGGACCTGGATTAGTCCGGACGGTAAAGTCAAAAACGAGATAGATTTTATTATGTCAACGAGGAAGCAAATATTCAATGATGTCGTTGTCATCAACGCCGTAAAGACGGGAAGCGATCACCGCATGCTTAGAGGCACATTGAATATCAACGTCAAGCTGGAAAGATCTCGACTAATAAAATCTACGCTCCGACCAATACCGGCTCAAATTCAAAACCCCGAGTGCTTTCAGCTCGAGCTCCAAAACCGCTTCGAAGCCCTTGAGAACAGCATCGATATGGACGATCTATACAACATGGTGGTGGATACTGTCCGCACGGTAGGGTCCAAGCACTACAAAACCCACCGTCCTAAATTAAAGAAACTCTCCAGCCACACTATCCGACTCATGGATCAGAGAAACGAAATGAAACTACAGAACTCAGCGGATGCCCTTCGTTATCGACAGCTAAATAGGCAGATCTCCAAGTCCTTGACAAGCGACCTTCGCCAATTTAATACCGAGCGTATTAAAGAGGCCATTGAGCGGAACAAAGGCTCCAAAGTGTTCGCTAGAGATCTGGCTATAGGGCAAAGTCAACTGACGAGGCTGCAGGCTGAGGACGGTAGTATCATTTCATCAACACCTGAAATCCTGAGGGAGATTGAGAGTTTCTATGGACAGTTGTACTCCACGCAAACACCTGTTGAAAGTAAGGCTACAGAACCTAGAGCCAAGCTTACCCGACACTATACCGAAGATATCCCGGACGTCAGCCTGTACGAGATTAGAATGGCTCTCAAGCAGCTCAAAAACAACAAGGCGGCGGGCGATGACGGAATCACAACAGAACTTCTGAGAGCGGGCGGTAAGCCGATACTTAAGGTCCTCCAGAAGCTCTTCAACTCTGTCATCCTCGAGGGCAAAACGCCAAAGGCATGGGGCAGAAGCGATGTGATGCTGTTCTTCAAGAAGGGTGATAAGACTCTCTTGAAAAACTACCGACCCATCTCGCTTCTGAGCCATATCTACAAGTTGTTTTCGAGAGTCATTACGAATCGTCTCGCTCGCAGGTTCGACGACTTCCAACCTCCCGAACAAGCCGGGTTCCGAAAAGGTTATAGTACCATAGACCACATTCATACGCTGCGGCAAGTTATACAGAAGACCGAAGAGTATAACTTGCCACTATGCTTGGCGTTCGTGGACTATGAGAAAGCCTTTGATTCGATCGAGACCTGGGCAGTGCTGCAGTCTCTTCAGAGGTGCCAAATAGACTACAGGTACATCGAGGTGCTGAGGTACTTATACCAAAACGCCACCATGTCAGTCCGACTACAGAACCAGAGCTCTAATCCTATCCAACTACAGCGAGGTGTGAGACAGGGAGACGTCTTTTCTCCGAAACTATTCACAGCTGCGTTGGAGGATATTTTCAAGCTACTGGACTGGAAAGGATTCGGCATTAACATCAATGGCGAGTACCTAACACACCTGCGGTTTGCCGATGATGTAGTTCTCATGGCTGAGACCTTGAAAGACCTGAACACAATGCTCGAAGATCTCAGCAATGCTTCCCAAAGAGTGGGTCTGAAGATGAACATGGATAAGACGAAAATCATGTCCAATGCCTATGTTGCATCCGCTCCAGTTAATGTTGGGAACATTACACTCGAAGTTGTTGACCACTATGTCTACCTAGGACAGGCAATCCAATTAGGTAAGTCCAACTTCGAGAAAGAGATCTCTCGTCGAATCCAGCTCGGATGGGCAGCGTTTGGGAAGCTCCGGCATATATTTGCGTCCAAAATTCCTCAATGTCTCAAGACTAAGGTCTTTGACCAGTGTGTGTTGCCAGTTATGACTTATGGAAGCGAGACGTGGTCTTTTACTATGGGTCTCATAAGAAGGCTCAAGGTTACCCAGCGAGCAATGGAGAGAACGATGCTTGGTATTTCCCTGCTCGATCGAATCAGAAATTATGAGATCCGCAGGAGAACTAAAACGACCGACATCGCTCGAAGGATTGCTCAGTTGAAGTGGCAGTGGGCGGGACACATAGCGCGGAGAACCGATGGCCGTTGGGGCGGAAAGGTTTTCGAATGGCGACCGCGAACCGGACGACGTTCCGTGGGCAGGCCCCCTACAAGGTGGACCGACGATCTGGTCAAGGTCGCGGGAAGCCGCTGGATGCGGGCAGCGCAGGACCGATCGTTGTGGAGATCCTTGGGGGAGGCCTATGCCCAGCAGTGGGCGTCTTACGGTTGAAATGATGAAAGATGAAATTACTATTGCAAGTTATTTTAATTTTTAGTTTTTTGCATTCACAATGCAATTTTTATAATAGAAAAATGGAAAATAAAGTATTTAGAAAAAATCGACCCGTCTCACAACTAGCTCCGATGGGACTCGAACCCACGACCTTTCGCTTTCCGGGCGACTGCTCTAACCACTGAGCTACGGAGTCGTTACGAGAAGCGTCGAATTTATCCAATACTTCTTACTCGCTGTATAGTCAGCGTTAATTTCATCAATGTGGAGATATTACTACCCTCACACGCGAAAGAAATACCTTTCCAGGTATTTGGCAATCGCTAAAGATGAAATTACTATTGCAAGTTATTTTAATTTTTAGTTTTTTGCATTCACAATGCAATTTTTATAATAGAAAAATGGAAAATAAAGTATTTAGAAAAAATCGACCCGTCTCACAACTAGCTCCGATGGGACTCGAACCCACGACCTTTCGCTTTCCGGGCGACTGCTCTAACCACTGAGCTACGGAGTCGTTACGAGAAGCGTCGAATTTATCCAATACTTCTTACTCGCTGTATAGTCAGCGTTAATTTCATCAATGTGGAGATATTACTACCCTCACACGCGAAAGAAATACCTTTCCAGGTATTTGGCAATCGCTAAAGATGAAATTACTATTGCAAGTTATTTTAATTTTTAGTTTTTTGCATTCACAATGCAATTTTTATAATAGAAAAATGGAAAATAAAGTATTTAGAAAAAAAAAAAAAATCTTTCGCGTGTGAGGGTAGTAATATCTCCACATTGATGAAATTAACGCTGACTATACAGCGAGTAAGAAGTATTGGATAAATTCGACGCTTCTCGTAACGACTCCGTAGCTCAGTGGTTAGAGCAGTCGCCCGGAAAGCGAAAGGTCGTGGGTTCGAGTCCCATCGGAGCTAGTTGTGAGACGGGTCGATTTTTTTCTAAATACTTTATTTTCCATTTTTCTATTATAAAAATTGCATTGTGAATGCAAAAAACTAAAAATTAAAATAACTTGCAATAGTAATTTCATCTTTAGCGATTGCCAAATACCTGGAAAGGTATTTCTTTCGCGTGTGAGGGTAGTAATATCTCCACATTGATGAAATTAACGCTGACTATACAGCGAGTAAGAAGTATTGGATAAATTCGACGCTTCTCGTAACGACTCCGTAGCTCAGTGGTTAGAGCAGTCGCCCGGAAAGCGAAAGGTCGTGGGTTCGAGTCCCATCGGAGCTAGTTGTGAGACGGGTCGATTTTTTCTAAATACTTTATTTTCCATTTTTCTATTATAAAAATTGCATTGTGAATGCAAAAAACTAAAAATTAAAATAACTTGCAATAGTAATTTCATCTTTAGCGATTGCCAAATACCTGGAAAGGTATTTCTTTCGCGTGTGAGGGTAGTAATATCTCCACATTGATGAAATTAACGCTGACTATACAGCGAGTAAGAAGTATTGGATAAATTCGACGCTTCTCGTAACGACTCCGTAGCTCAGTGGTTAGAGCAGTCGCCCGGAAAGCGAAAGGTCGTGGGTTCGAGTCCCATCGGAGCTAGTTGTGAGACGGGTCGATTTTTTCTAAATACTTTATTTTCCATTTTTCTATTATAAAAATTGCATTGTGAATGCAAAAAACTAAAAATTAAAATAACTTGCAATAGTAATTTCATCTTTAGCGATTGCCAAATACCTGGAAAGGTATTTCTTTCGCGTGTGAGGGTAGTAATATCTCCACATTGATGAAATTAACGCTGACTATACAGCGAGTAAGAAGTATTGGATAAATTCGACGCTTCTCGTAACGACTCCGTAGCTCAGTGGTTAGAGCAGTCGCCCGGAAAGCGAAAGGTCGTGGGTTCGAGTCCCATCGGAGCTAGTTGTGAGACGGGTCGATTTTTTCTAAATACTTTATTTTCCATTTTTCTATTATAAAAATTGCATTGTGAATGCAAAAAACTAAAAATTAAAATAACTTGCAATAGTAATTTCATCTTTAGCGATTGCCAAATACCTGGAAAGGTATTTCTTTCGCGTGTGAGGGTAGTAATATCTCCACATTGATGAAATTAACGCTGACTATACAGCGAGTAAGAAGTATTGGATAAATTCGACGCTTCTCGTAACGACTCCGTAGCTCAGTGGTTAGAGCAGTCGCCCGGAAAGCGAAAGGTCGTGGGTTCGAGTCCCATCGGAGCTAGTTGTGAGACGGGTCGATTTTTTCTAAATACTTTATTTTCCATTTTTCTATTATAAAAATTGCATTGTGAATGCAAAAAACTAAAAATTAAAATAACTTGCAATAGTAATTTCATCTTTAGCGATTGCCAAATACCTGGAAAGGTATTTCTTTCGCGTGTGAGGGTAGTAATATCTCCACATTGATGAAATTAACGCTGACTATATAGCGAGTAAGAAGTATTGGATAAATTCGACGCTTCTCGTAACGACTCCGTAGCTCAGTGGTTAGAGCAGTCGCCCGGAAAGCGAAAGGTCGTGGGTTCGAGTCCCATCGGAGCTAGTTGTGAGACGGGTCGATTTTTTCTAAATACTTTATTTTCCATTTTTCTATTTTCAATACTTTATTACAATTTTAGCTGGAAACTTTAACATATCCTTTATTTGTCTTCTTATACACCGGTGGTTCATGATTATGATCCGTACTGCATAAGGTGACCTCCGTCTGATCAGAATTCATGTAGATCTTGGCTTTACAGCCTTTTGCCTTCTTGGAGCAGTAGAAATGGCGAGGTGTCATTTGAGCAAACGTGTACTTGTTAGCCATTAATATCCGCTTTCCGCTTGTTAATTCTATGAATTGTATTTCATCTGAAAGAAATTATAATCTTGTGTTAAACCACAGCTACATGATGTAATAAATAATAATAATAATAAATAAATTGGCAATAGTATTCGTATTAATCAATACCCACTTTGTTTTAAAGGTTACCGTAAACCGGGGCTACTTTGACTTTGCGTATAACTTTGACAGTTTTTGGGGTTACTTTGACACGACGCGATCTTGGTCGTTTGTTGCGCTTTTTCGGCTGCGACCGGGGCGCGCGGCAGGTGCGGCAGTAGAGGGGAAGGATCTGCGAGTGAGCAGGTTCCATCCAAAGCAAGGTTTCTATCGGAAAATGAACAAAATGCGACACGAATTCTTGACGAAAGTTTTCTTGAGTTTCGTGTGCACTATTTGCAAATGTGTCTACCTTCATTATAAACTGATGAGGGATTGGATCTGCTGCGTGACCTCTTTGAAGCAATGGAGGCACAAAAATAGTCACATACCTAAATGCCAACGAATGTGAAGATACAGATTGATAATTTTGAGATATTTTTTTGATGTTTGATCATATTTATGTTGATTTTTTTTGTAAGAATGTTGAATTATTAATGTCCCGACTGATTTTAAGAACACACGGTACAACTTCCTATTAATATTGTAAGAATAACATTTCAAAACAATATAAGTAATAAAACAATTATTTACAAAAATAAATGTCTGATTCTTTTCAACTTAATATTCGTTTTATTCTATAAATAAGTCTATAATACTTATATGAAAACTATGTATAATTTATATATTTTTTGATTTTAAAGGTGTCAAAGAAACCTGCACTATGATTATGATTGACTTTCAGGCAAATCTAATAAGGTGTTAAAGTAACCCCAGACTACAGGTTACTTTGACAATTTTAATTTTTTTTTTTAAATAAATGGTGGGTCTTCGACTGCTGTACAGCACACATCTCAAAGCCAAGACTTCAATTGTTCTGATGAGGTACAAACAGCTTGATTTGCGAACATATTTTTTCTTGTAATGTAGTAAAACCTCCAAAAACATGTCATAGTAGCCCCGGTTGACGGTAACTTTTACCTTTAAAACACAGTGAGTATTGATACCGATAGTGCCAAATTCGCGGAATCAGAAACATCATCGCAATATTCATTAAAATACGAAGTTATATACAAATAGTACGTATAGCACCATCTTCCTTACAATAATACTTTAACATTGCTTAACAGTTATGGTAAAGCCCTGGATCAGGTTGTAATTGCAACACTAGAAGAGATACGACAATGGGAGAACTCGAGATCAAATGACAACTGACAAGTGTGTAAAGTGAAGACTAGAGTAGAAGACTTGTCTTTTACCAGACGAATTTCGTTGTAAAGATATTGTCAATCCCTTGGTTATTTTACAAATAAACGAATATTTTGTCTGTCCACTTTACATTCTACTTTATTCTAATATCAACTGGAAATTTTCCTATATCCTTCCCTTGTCTTCAGATACACCGGTGGTTCGTGATTATGATCAGTACTGCTGAAGGTGACCTCTGACTGATCAGGAGTCAAGTAGATTCTGGCTTTACAGCCTTTCTTCTTCTTTGAGCAATAGAAATGGCGAGGGGTAATCTGAGCGAACGTATAATTGTCAACCATCAATACTCGATGTCCACCTGATAAATTTATGAACTGTATACAACCTGAAATAAAACAAATGCATGTATGCTTAAAGCATGACCACAGTAACGTGATAATATGGTAGTGATGCGTTAGATTGACTTTTTTCTATGTAATTAACTTGCTAGTGCTTTGGAGCATTCTGTAAGACTGTCAAGTAAACTTTCAACAATAAAATAAAATAGTTAACCTTCAAAACACAAACGATATTGACACTGGTAGTAGTGCCGATGTGATTTACAGGCACTACCACTATCATCGCAATATTGATTGAATGACGAAGCTATAGTATACCGCCAGCTTGTTTACAATTATGAAGAAAACGCAGACTCCAGATAACACTTATATAATTATTGATCCAACTTACAGGTACAGGCATAGTACAGGTATAACAATATAGATACAGTCGACGTCTTAGTGAACTTATCCCCTCGAGGCTAGTTTGAAGAATGACCTCTCTTTGCTCGTTAATCGGGCTCAAGCCTAGCTACCCCCACCGATTTTACCACAGATTAGCCTATTAAATTTAACAAAATGGCGGCAAGAGACGGCATTACCAGTGTTGCTATTAAAAAATAAGAAAAACCTTCTAAAATCATGACATTCGGCCATCTGATAACGTGCTGTCTCCCGACGCACATATAAACATTATTTAGAATCAATTAATTAGGTAAGTATACAGCTAATATACTGATACACAACTATTCTCAATAGTTAAGTCTTACAACTATGTTCCTATTTAGGTTAATCTTATAGTGATAAAAACCTTAAGTTAAAACTTAAAACATAATTGAAACAAATACATTATATTACACAATGCTCAACAATAAACTTTTAAGGAAGCCGATGACTTGTTTAGAATATAGATATTATCGTGAAAATATTGTTTTAGTAAATCGTTAAGTAGGTAATACATAATTAAATAAAATAAATTATCAATAACAAACTAATCTAAAACTATTTGAATCAATGTATAAATTAACATAATCATGACATTCGTTAACAAGCGACTATTATTACTTAGAAAACTTATTTTGAAACTATTACTTGTTATATAATCATGTGTAAGTAAGTATATGGAATGATTAAAGTAAAGTCTGGTTATAATCTATAAGCATTAGTTATGGGTCATAAAAGAAAAATGGATTAGCTTGGTACTAGTTTACATCAATGCATTGTCAGGAGCTACATTCAAGAATATTAGATGGTGTCAGAAGCAAAATCCCTAAGAATGTTACATTAGGAATAGGTAGGAACAGAATTTAACTTTAACCTGATAACTAGACACCCTTATCACTTCACCCAAATAGTAGAAAAAGCAACTACGAGTCATGAAAGGATTAAAGACCTAATATTAGATGAATTTAACTATCGCTAAGTTTGACCTAGTTTAGTCCTTACAAAAACAACTGTAGGCCTCTGCACAGTTACCAATTTTTACCCAGATATGATTAACAAACCAAGTTATAGATACGTATTTACCATAGTGCACAATTTGTATTAAATCAAGATATGAATTAGGACAACTAAAGGAATTATTTAAAGGCATGTTCGTAATAGGCATTATTACCGATTAATTTAAATATTCTTACAAGGAAGTTACACTAATAATGAAGATGGCGCAGATACAATTTGAACCGTCACAGCAACAATTTGCTTTTCCAACTTGTCATACAGTTGTCCAAGGTTTCCAAAGCATTCTTCTCCAGCACCAAATCTTAAATGCATCTATTCTCTGCCTCTGTTAGAATAGTACAATACATGGTTCCACTCCGTACATGAAAATCAAAAGATCATATTATTATCATTTCTAATGAATAAGTTAATGATTTTAAACAAGTTCGCAATTTAATATCAAAACTTAAAAATGTCTACAAGGTATCCTCATACGAGCATGACCCGCATTCTTATCAACAAATATTCATATTACTATGAATAATATTAGTGTAAATAGATTTAATAATTATAATTGGGATATGAAGAAGTATATTACCATGGATAGAAATAGGACAAGTAAAATCATGAACAGCTTTTCGCCCAAATGAATTAACAACACGATGATTTCCCGTGGGAATAAAATATCCTCCCGGGGTCAAAAGAAGCCGATATGTTATTCCACAGTCAAAAGATTTCAAAGATCCGTCCCGCCGATAGCCGTGATTGGGGAACAAACATACAAGCTTTTGCAATCATAATATTAGTAAAATGAGATAAGATACATGACATGATAATATATACTTCAATATAATTCAACTTCAGTATCAGCGATCCACTCGTCTCAATATCCGACTTAACAACCACAGCCCACGATGATCACCATCATCACAACAACGATCACCCTGTGATCTGCACCTTCAGTATCATAATAGGTCTTTACCTATGAAATTGCCGTTTTGTATGGAGATTTCTGTAATTATTTTTTTTCCATACTAACGTTTTTGTTATTATTTAACGACTAATATTATGTAAATTTACAAAATTTTACACACGTATTTATGGACATTTTAACTACTAAATGACACATTCGTTAAGAGAAAAAAAATTTTTTTCACTAAGTTACAACTAATAAAGTACGAAATTCTGGAAACAAAAATAGTCGTAACTTTCGGAATACGTTTTTTCTATGTAAATAATCAAATATCGTGGTTATTAAATTATCAAAAGTTGCTCGATACGGTCTTAATGTAACGCAATATTAAAGAAATTATATATTTCTAATATTATAAAAGTTGTTAAGTTATATGTACAAAAGAAAAAAACGGCAATTTCATATGTAAAGACCTATTATTATCTCCTCTCATTACCACAGCACGTAAACTCTGCTAACTCCAGTTTGTATGCTGTGTTGGTTCGTACGTTCAAGGGTAGCGGGATCCTCATTATTATATTAATTCGATGCTAGCTCATGATAAGTACCTACTGGATGCTACAATTGTCATCTGAAAGCAGTAAACTCACAACACACATAGTAACCAAATCAATTTTATTAATCATTCGAAAGAAATAGATGTATCTGATAATGAATCAATAGAAATAAATGTAACTATATGAATTCTCATATTCTTTTATAAACATTAGTAGGTAAGGTACTTAGTACCTTCAACCATAGTAGAAACAAATGTTCAACTGACCAGATCTAAAAAAAATATGGAAATGATTACTACAGAATATGTGAAGGAACTTCAAAGGTCCGTGAGGATGGTAAACTGCTAAGAATTTTAGTATCACGAGCCTACCAAATGAGACGGTAAATTTGACAGATCTACTTGATTTTTGGTTTAATAAAGATATTAATGCTCATTAAGATAACAATAAATTAGATTCACATAATTTGAAATAATATTTTGTCAATACGTACACTAGGACGGTAGTATTAAAATCCTCAAAAACTAATTTTAAATCATACCGCCAATAACAACAAAAACACGGCAAAACTAACTTGGTATGCTACAGCAGTGGTTACTTGTGGCTTTATTTGTTAGAACAAGTTTAAAACATGAATAAAAATGTTTGCATGAAGATGTATAGAACATTTTAATAAATTGAGAGGTGTGATTGAGCAATAATCGTTTTACTTTATTTTGCTTAATTAGGAAAACATCAGTTACAACTTGACAGTAATAAACACGATCTACTTAAATGCACTATGGACTGTTTACATGTTTTTGCATTAGAAACATCATTTCATCACTATGTTTTCAACAACTAGAATAGATATCAGTGAATGCTTCTTGCAGTGCTGTCTAAGCAACTAAGTATCTCTGCTTTTGACTTGCATCTAAATCATTAAGAGAGATCTAGAACACTACGCAGTACGCACAAAAAGCAAAATAGCTTCTATTGATTTTGGCTGTAAAATTTTCCATCTGTCTAAACCAAAACTGAGTTGCCCGGAAGAAACCGCAGTAAGACGATAAGGCCACCATTTGGTTTACAATTTGTTATCTTTGTATTATTATTATTATTTCGTGTGTGATTGTTCCGTTCGTAATATTGTGTACAAATAAAGAATTAATCTATGTATCTATCAAACTAGGTACTTAGATAAAGAATCTTCGACGTTCCCGGAAAAATGTAAAGAATGATGATTTCTAATCAGTCTTATGGCTTTATTGTCTAATTATGTAGAAGACTCAGCAAAGTATGTTCCTGATAAACTTTCTCTAGCACTCATCCACAATTTAGTTGAATTTAAATTAAATTTGAGATTTAAGTTTGCCACTAAACTCAAATTTAAAAAGTCAAGCATAGTGAATTCTTTTAAATTAAGCTACATGTAACAAAAATAATAGACGAAATGTCCACTTGAACAAAGCTACAAAAAATAAAATAAGTAATAGGAAATAGTAAATTTTGGATATCTTTGCATACCTACATTGCTTCCATCCCGAACTAAGTAACTCAAGCACTTGTGTTATGGCATTTGGGAACAACGACGGGGATTACCACATACAATCGGGCAGAATGTTGAAAAGTCCGCTTTAAACATACACCCGACAGGGAATCGAACCCGGTAGGTACCTCAGAGACAGCGGCACCCCGAAACCTATGCGTACGTACACCGTATCTACAACACTGCTATGGAGGTTGTTAAGCTTATACCAGAAACTAATATTGTTTCCATAGTTAAAAGGTCTATAACAATCTAAGTGACACAGATCACAGTTTATAAAAGTATTACCCAATCGCAATCTTATAATACTAAATTCGCGACTTTAATAGTGTGCTCTTATTCAAAAGTGAATCGTCATCATGTCTAATCTTATCAAGATCAGAAATACATCCAGTCCTGCGTAAAGGTCACCTGGGCATAGACCTAGGCATAGAAAAACAAACCTAGCTCATGGATATTGACCACTCATGAGAATCAAGATATGGGTATGGATTTCGTATAAATGGAAACTAAGGTAATTATAAAAATCTTAACTAGATAAGACAATAAACCCTACTCAAATTGTGGAGCATGTGGATACTTATTATGCAAGGAAAAAGAAATGATGCAAACATAATTTAGTATATAAATATCCTTATAAGTAAGTAGGTACTATGTTGCGATAATTAGAGCGCATATTGACAATAATACTTTAAAGGTATCTACTGCTACAGCTGTGGTACCTACTAGATACTCAATGTCAAGCATGTAGGCAACTGTAGATTTAAAAGGCTTTTCATTCTTCCCTAAGGGTATTTTGATAACATCTAAATGATTCTATGAAAAGATAAGTTTTTATAGTTTTGTTTTGTTTTAGTTAGTTTTAGACCTTTACAAACTTTATTTCAGGGGGTGTTAAAATCAATTTAGTCGGTTATGCGAGATGAAAATTAAATCTTAAATAGCTTTATTCGATATGCAAATAAATAAACATGAAACATTTTAATCAAAACAACTTCAATACTTTCCCATAAACAAAATGCTCTGCATCATCTCAAATCCTCTTTGACCAGATTCAGCTACGAAGAAGGGTATTCCTCCTTCGCTCAAGACTCCCCTGGGTCGGCCACGTCACCCTGGAGGCCTACCAAGCGGCGCACCAGGTGGCGCGGTGCATTATTCGTCCTTAGATGCTATTTACCTTGGAATGTATACATTATTCATCGGCAAAAGATCGTTCCGTGTCATTCTATAATAAAATCATTAGGTTATCAACACAATATGCCCTTCAGGAAAATTCATGATTAATACTGTTCACTAGCTACAGTAGCTACCTACATCCTTTATTATTTACAAAAACCATTTCTTTTATTAAGAGCTACTTATCTAGTGCAAAAATGTAAAATGAGTATTGTAAAAACAAGAATAAAACGTTTGAAATTATCATTGTTCTGTTGTAGTTTCATTTAAATCTAATAATCTTAAAAATTGCCATACGGGTAGTAAACCAGTATGAAATATAAGTAGGTACTCATTTAACCAGCCTGTGAGAAACGTACTCACTTAACATTTGAACATATTCAGACGAATGTATGCCACCAACATACATCGTTCGTACTCTAAAATCCGGCGAGTGTATGCCACAAACATATACCGCCCCCTTAATTCCGACGAGTGCATGCCACAAACATACATCGTCCCCTAATATCCGACGAGTGTATGCAACATACATACATCGCCCTCTAATATCCGACGAGTGTATGCAACATACATACATCGCCCCCTAATATCAAATTCAATTTAATGCATTTCAACAAACTAATTCAATGTATCTCTTGTAACCAGTGAGCATGCATAGCTTGCTCACTCAACCCAATGAACACCTTATATTTGTTCGCTCATCATTAAAAATTAAAAATATTCACATTAGAGATATCCAAATTCACATAAAGACTTTCATATTTAAATATTTAAAGAAACCATATTAAAATATTCGTATTTAAAGTCATATTCATAGTTCAAGCAATTTATATTGCTATTCACGGTGTTCATATTAATTTTATCCACAAAATTTGTACCTATTAATTAATATATCAATAAATAGAAAGCCAGAATTCAATTGTAAGCAAGTAATACGTACCTATTAAACCAATCTTACCAGGTAACGTAGGTAACCAGTAAGCATACATGACTCACTCAACCCAGAGAACAACACGTTCGCTCAATACATTAAAAAACAAAGGAAAATTTGTAATAATTAATTTTAATAATATTAAGATAAATGAAATGTAAGCAACCAATCATAAATTATTCTTACTCTTTACTACTTCTTACTAGCTTCATAACTTATAGTTTTCTTTTATTCACTGTTAGTATTAGATACCACGTTAAAACATGGATTGTATGCAAAAATTAGTAGCCATAAGTGATTTTACTCTGTGCAACAGTAAAGGCTATCAAAAGTTAGCACTAATTACTTAAAACATTACATGTAGGTACACAGCCAAAACTGCCAGTCCTAGCTCCATGTGTAAGATTATAAACAACATAAACAGCAAGTACCTACTCTAATAATATAATAATGCTAATCATCTCCATTAATTCTGTACAATCCACATTTAATACATCATGTAAATTAAACAACAACAATCAAGATATTATGCCAGATTCATGGTACGCTATGATCGTGCCATACGAAAATATCAACTACATACCCGCGTTTAAAATTATGTAAGTATAATCGGAGGGTAGCCCCGACCGTACACGAACACAATTAATCAATTCAAATAAAAGTGTGATCTAGTTTATGTCCGTTCCGTCGGAGAGTAGCCCCGACCATGTACGGAACACAATCCGCCACACAAATATTCCAATTTTAACGCTTTAGATTTAACTAACACGATCGGAGAGTAGCCCCAAACACGAATTAGTAAAATCTTAGTACTAAGCTACGCATATAGACTTTTTAAATTATGTGAGTATAGTCGGAGGGTAGCCCCGACCGTATACGAACACAATCAATTAAAACACAAATGCGATTTAGTTTATGTCCGTTCCGTCGGAGAGTAGCCCCGACCATGTACGAAACACAATCCACCGCAAAGGTATTTAAAATGTCATTTAGATAAAAAAATACGCATTAACATGGAATCTGGAATATTTATCCTTTCTCTGCGTGAAGAGAATAAAATAACTCGTTTGGCATTACTATACAACTTTTTGCACAGAATAAGCAAATTATTCTTATTATCAGGTTTAGAAATAAACTTACGTGGGTACTTTACCGCTTCTGAAATATGAAGAAAACGCAGACTCCAGATAACACTTATATAATTATTGATCCAACTTACAGGTACAGGCATAGTACAGGTATAACAATATAGATACAGTCGACGTCTTAGTGAACTTATCCCCTCGAGGCTAGTTTGAAGAATGACCTCTCTTTGCTCGTTAATCGGGCTCAAGCCTAGCTACCCCCACCGATTTTACCACAGATTAGCCTATTAAATTTAACAAAATGGCGGCAACAGACGGCATTACCAGTGTTGCTATTAAAAAATAAGAAAAACCTTCTAAAATCATGACACAATTATAAACTTTACATTGCTCAACATCTGCGACGGTAAGCCCTCGATCGTGTTGCATGTGCAGTAACATTAGAGGATATAAAATATGAGTGCACTGAAGGTCAACTTTAAAAAAGTAAAGTGATAAATAATATTGTAACAGCCAAAGTCAATTCGATGACAACTGCTAGAAAATTGAAAGAAAATGGTCTAAAATTTTGTAATAATTATATTTTTGATCCATTTGTATATTACCAAATAAATGAACGATTTGTTATAAATTCTAATTTATATCACTTTGAACTAGACACTTTCATATATAATATCCTTCATTTGTCTTAAGATATACCGGTGGTTCATGATCATGATCAGTAATCTTGAAAGAGACTTTCAACCGATCAGAATCTGAAAAGTGAATCCTAGCTTTACACCCTGTGTTCTTCTTCTGTGAGCAATAGAAATGGCGATGATTGGTTTGAGTAAACGTATAATTGTTAGCCATTAACAATCTTCTTCCGCTTGCTAATTCTATGAACTTTATGTCATCTGAAAGAAATCGAGGTCTTGCATGTAGATAGTGATTCGTCAAAAGTTAACCTAAAAAACAATGGATATTTGACAATTCTGATAGTGGCGATTTCACAAGATCAGAAACATCAACCATAAATTACAGTATATTTTATTGAATGACGAAGCTACACCACTACGTTTAAACAGTTCTCAGCAGCTCGCTGTAAGGCCCCGGATTATGTTAATCTAGTAGGTAGTCAAGCAAGGGGAAATACGATAAAGGGTGCACTCAAGATGAACTTAGAAAAGTGCGTAAAGTGATCACAAATAACGCCAACGCCTAAGTGACATTGATAACTACTCCAAGAATATTGAAAACTGTTGTTAACATTGTGATAGTAGACTTTCGTTGTATTGTAAAATTATTGTTGATATTTTTGTATATTTATTATACAAAAATATCTAGTATAATTTTTAGAATAAACGAATATAATATTTTCTGTGTACTTCATTATTCTTTATTACAATTCAACTCGAAACTTTCATATAAAATCCTTCCTTTGACTTCAAATACACCGGTGGTTCATGATTATGATCAGTATTGCTGAAGGTGACCTCCGTCTGATCGGAAGTCAAGTAGATCCTGGCTTTACAGCCTTTCGCCTTCTTGGAGCAGTAGAAATGGCGAGGTGTTATTTGAGCAAACGTATACTTGTTAGCCATTAATAATCGCTTTCCGCTTGATAATTTTATGAATTGTAAGTCATCTGAAAAAAATATCGATATTTTACAAAGGCCCTGTGTGTTTCTATGATAAAAGACTGAATTGTCAAAACATAATTCGCAGTTATGTGCCGCTGCCGATATCATTAAATCATACCATGTTTTCCTATGGTCGATCTTATGTGCAGAATTATTCCTATACAGGTCATACCGTTCTCCTTATCCATCCATAAGGAAGGCCTGTGCCCTAGCAGTGGGGAAATTAAATGGTTGATGATGATGATGATGATGATGATGAGGTCATATTGTCATAAGCTTAATTTATGATAAAATTGTTTAAATTTTTTGTATAATTAATAATGAATGAAGAGTCTAAACTTCTATGAAATCAACATTCACTGTTCAAACATTTATTTCAATCTTAGCGTTGGATATGGTTATTGCTTGGCAATAATAATAAATTATGAGGTTACCAAGTAAATATAAATAATATAACAGTAATAAGCTGAACAAGCTGCTGTGTGACCCAACAGTTAAAATCAAACATTTAATTCAAATACAAAAGCGTAATTTATTGTTATACAGGGTAAATTTTTTATCAGTGCACAAATTTTTAAGATCGACTCAGAATCGGTATGCGAACAACTTTCTCCTAGAAACATAGGTCGAAATATGACAATTTTTTTTTGACTCTTCATACAAATCTGACTGATCACGTGATCAATTTAGTATGGGGAGTCAAAAAATTTTTGTCGTATTTCGACCCATGTTTCTAGGAGAAAGTTGTTCGCTTACCAATTCTGAGTTGATCCTAAAAATTTGTGCACTGGTCAAAAATTTATCCTGTATTACTGTACTCTAATCCAACTTTGGATGTCGGTTTTTTTATACTTTCTGGGTGGATGAGCATGATCATTTTTCACACTTATGATCTTCCCGTCTTTGCTGAGACGAAGTTTGACCTTGCAGTTGAAGGTTGAGCAAGCCCAACTATACGAGCTGGCTTGGTAAAAAGTATACCCTCCCACGAGAATTAGATCCTTTCCTTTCTGTGATTGTATTACTTCATATTCTAAATCTAAAATCAGAAAATCCTTTAAGTACTTAAGAAGCGTTTTAAGTATTTAATTTATTTTTCCTTAAACTAAACAAGACAAAACTACATGTTGTGTGCGACCGCACCAAAAAGAAATAACAAGATTAAAAGGGATATAGGTACCTAATTTAACAATTAGTACATTTTCAGTTTTCAGTAATAAATATGTAATTGACCCACAATCTTGAGTCTTAAAATATTCCCTGGCTGGATGAGAATGGTTGTTATACAAGCTTAATATCTTCCAGTCTTTATTTAGACGAAGTTTGGCTTTACAATTAGGCAATCTGCTTGAAGTATAAAGTCCATTCGCTTAGATAGTGTCGCCCTTTTATTTGTAAATCACTTACTTAAATTCCTTTTATATAAAAATATCAAAATTTTCATAATTAATTGACTTTGGTACCCAACTTGTGTGTATTAGCGTATTAGTTATATCTGCATTAGTAAGGATTTTATAGCAAGAGCCACAATGCCATGCGGGTACCGACACTATCTAACCGAACGGACTTTACCCCCCTACGTAATTCAGTTTCTTACCTTTTTGCGAGAGGTTATCACGTCATAGCTGAGAACTAAAAAGTAAAATATTTAAAAGTCCTAATTCTATGTTATAGATTTATTTTGAAAATATTACAACATATACCTAGGTACAGATGAATGAAACAATTTACAATAAAATGTAAACCAATTTAAAATTAAATACTAGATTAAACACGCATTTAAAATAAATTGGTCCGTATGTTGAAACCACAGTTTTTTTATATAAACAAACATACATAACTGTTATAAATGAAAATTTACCTTATTTTCTAATTGGTACATGAAAAACTGTTTTCTAATATATAGTTAAACTTTAGATAATAAGATTTAATTTTTACATCATCTAATTCTTACTACGATCCACCTTGAGTCTTAAAATATTTCCTAGCTCGATGACAATGATTATTATTTAAGCTTACTCTTCCAGTCTTTATTTAGACTAAGTTTGGCTTTACAATAGGCTAAGTACTTGACCCTTTTTTTATTCGTGTCCTAACCGATTAATAATTGCCCTATTACACCAAAAAAATGTATTTATTATTATTTTAAAACATAAAAACCTACAAAACTTTTTTTTAAAACTTCGTTTATTATTAACCGGTAAAAACGCTCTTCGCTATGTTCTGACGTCATCCAATTTGTAATCAACCACTTGACAGTGTTGACAGTGTCACGTGGTTGTTTACTTACTTAGGATAGTTCCACTTATCAAATACCTTTGTCCAATATGCATTTGATCAAAGAAATTGGACTTTGACGTTCAATTTTATACATTCGAAATTCAATTTCTTTGATCAAATGTATATTGGACAAAGATCTTTGATAAGTGGAATACAACCTTACTAATATGTAGCAAAAGTCAAAGTGACGTTTATTTGTTTACAAATTTAGAAATCCAATGACGTCACAACATGGGCGATAGTGTTTTCATCAGTTCAAACAAAAAATTGAAAAATATATTTTTCAAAATATTTTTACTTATCTATCTTGTACTTTTATTTCATGATATCGCTATGTTACGTTTTCCTAAGCCAAGTACTAAAGGAAATATTAATTCGATGTATCAAATTTCATACTTAATTTGATTTGTCAAGTAGCCTATTAGGCAATCTGCTGGAACAGCCCCAAGTGTTGAGACTGTATTGGCTAAAAGTATTCTCACCTACGTAAATCAGTTTCTTGCCTTTTTGTGAGGTTATTACGTCATAGCTGAGACCTAAAAAAAATGTCACCAAAAAGTAAGAAATAATCTCGCTAATACTGTATTCACATAAAATAACGTTAGTACCAACTTTGAAGTCGGGCGTGAAACATGTACAATTTTTTGTTGTTTTTGTTAAGACCCGCCCGACTTCAAAGTACTTACGTAATTTGGTGTGAATACAGTATTAAAGGGGTTTTTTCTTACTTTTTTGGTGTATTTTTTTAAGGCGGATTTATTTATTTTTAAAAATAATTTTTATTTCACTCTTTTTAGTGCATCATGCAGGCAATCTTCGTGTATTCTGGTAAATAGGTATGTGATCAAACTAAGAACCTCCTTTTTGAAGTCGGTTATAATACCAAAACCTTCTCCAAAATGTAACAAATACTTTTCTAAAAACGCATTTTGCGATCAAACATACACATATACTGGTCAACCTGAGAACCTCCTTTTTTGAAACCGGTTAAAATACCTTAAGGTGTCCCCTTTCCAACAAAACAAGAATCATCTAAATCGGTTATAAACAAAGGAGTTATGCCTAAAGATACGTAATAAATTCACATAAAGTGGTAACGAAAACGACAGTATTTTCAAGATTTCCTGAAAACTACTGAACCGATTTCAAAATTTAAAAAAATGGGATCAACATGGGAAATAACCTGATGTTATAACGTTTCAGTATTTCAATCAGTTCAGCCGTCTTCGAGTAATCGGTGTAGGTACATACATATAAAAAAAAACGCGACGAATAGATAACCTCAACCTTTTCAATTTTTGAAGTCGGTTAAAAAGTAAAATATTTAAAAGCCATAATTCTATGTTATAGATTTATTTTGAAAATATTACACCATATAGGTACAGATAAATGAAACAATCCTTACTTTATTTATATTATAAATGCGTCTCTGTCTGTCTGTGTGTTACACAATCACACCTAAACTACTGAACTGATTTGAATGAATTTTGGTACAGAGATAGTCTAGAGCCTGAGAAAGGATATAGGCTACTTTTATTCCTGAAAAATATCACCTTCCTGCGGGATAACGTTGTGTAGTACACGCGGGCGAAGCCGCGGGCGGAAAGCTAGTTTATAATAAAATGTAAACCTAATTGAAATTAAATACCAGATTAAATACGCATTAAAAATAAATTGGTTTGAAAATAAAATGAAAATTCACCTTATTTTCTTATTGGTAAATGAAAAACTGTTTTCGCAGTAGATAATTAGATTTAATTTTTACATCATCTAATCCTTACCCACGATCCACCTTGAGTCTTAAAATATTTCCTAGCTGGATGACAATGGTTGTTGTTCAAGCTTACTATCTTCCAGTCTTTATTTAGACGAAGTTTGGCTTACCTCCGTGAAGATAGCCACCCCAAGACGAATGCCCAGGTTTTGAGGGTGCAGGACGTTAGTTTAGCGTTAGTTTTGATTTGTTTTGGAAAAAAAATCGTTTGTTTCGATTTCCTTCATACCTTTTTTTTTAAAACAAAAGTGGGGTGGCTATCTTCACGCTAGCCACCCCATTGCACCGATTGGTTTTATTTAAAGGTTATTCGAAAGATATTTGTTAGTTTTGTTTGTTTTGATTCAAATTTTCGTTTGTTTAGACTCCGTATTCTCTAGAAAAAAATGCAAAGTGGGGTGGCTATCTTCACGTGAAGATAGCCACCCCATATGACAAAATAAAAAAAAAATTGCGCATATGATTGCTTTCCGTTAGTTTTGATTTGTTTTGATAAACTTTTGTTTGTTTTGACAAACCAAAAAAAGTTATGGGTTTTTTTATGTTTTTTGAAAAAACCACCATAAGTATTTTAAGTGAAAGATGCAAGTCTTAGCTATAACCTAAATAAGTAGTTTCGTTTGTTTTGCAATAGACAACTGTGTAGACCAGGATCAAACACACAGTTCGTTATAATTACCGACTCACTCACTTCAAACCGCTATAAGTATAAGTTTTGAAGGAATGCCCGCAATTGACCAGGTACAAATGAAAGATGCAAGTCTTAGCTAAGGCCTCACATAATTAAGTAGTTTCGTTTGTTTCGAAATAAACAACTGTGTGACCAGGATCAAAATAAAGGTTCGTTAAAATTACCTACTCATTTCAAACCGCTATAAGTATTTGTTTTGAAGGAATGCCCGCAATTGACTAAGTTCAAATGAAAGATGCAAGACTCAGCTATGGCCTAACATAAGTAGTTTCGTTTGTTTCGAAATAAACAAATGTGTAGACCAGGATCAAAATAACGGTTCGTTAAAATTACCTACTCATTTCAAACCGCTTTAAGTATTTGTTTTGAAGGAATGCCCGCAATTGACTAAGTTCAAATGAAAGATGCAAGACTCAGCTATGGCCTAATATAAGTAGTTTCGTTTGTTTCGAAATAAACAACTGTGTAGACGAGGATCAAAATAACGGTTCGTTATAATTACCTACTCATTTCAAACCGCTATAAGTATTTGTTTTGAAGGAATGCCCGCAATTGACTAGGTTCAAATGAAAGATGCAAGTCTTAGCTATGACCTAAATAAGTAGTTTCGTTTGTTTTGTAAAAGACAACTGTGTCGACCAGGATCAAACATACGGTTCGTTATAATTACCCACTCACTTAAAACCGCTGTAAGTATTCGTTTTGAAGGAATGCCCGCAATTGACTAAGTTCAAATGAAAGATGCAAGACTCAGCTATGGCCTAACATAAGTAGTTTCTGGTAGTATGATCTCTCACACGACGACACGCGTGCCGCGCGACGGACGGGTCACTGACGCGCCGCGCTTATTTTGATCCTGGTCACAGTTGTTTATTTCGAAACAAACGAAACTACTTATGTTAGGCCATAGCTGAGTCTTGCATCTTTCATTTGAACTTAGTCAATTGCGGGCATTCCTTCAAAACGAATACTTACAGCGGTTTTAAGTGAGTGGGTAATTATAACGAACCGTATGTTTGATCCTGGTCTACACAGTTGTCTTTTACAAAACAAACGAAACTACTTATTTAGGTCATAGCTAAGACTTGCATCTTTCATTTGAACCTAGTCAATTGCGGGCATTCCTTCAAAACAAATACTTATAGCGGTTTGAAATGAGTAGGTAATTATAACGAACCGTTATTTTGATCCTGGTCTACACAGTTGTTTATTTCGAAACAAACGAAACTGCTTATGTTAGGCCATAGCTGAGTCTTGCATCTTTCATTTGAACCTAGTCAATTGCGGGCACTCCTTCAAAACAAATACTTATAGCGGTTTGAAATGAGTAGGTAATTTTAACGAACCGTTATTTTGATCCTGGTCACACAGTTGTTTATTTCGAAACAAACGAAACTACTTATGTGAGGCCATAGCTAAGACTTGCATCTTTCATTTGTACCTGGTCAATTGCGGGCATTCCTTCAAAACTTATACTTATAGCGGTTTGAAGTGAGTGAGTCGGTAATTATAACGAACTGTGTGTTTGATCCTGGTCTACACAGTTGTTTATTTCGAAACAAACGAAACTACTTATGTTAGGCCATAGCTGAGTCTTGCATCTTTCATTTGAACTTAGTCAATTGCGGGCATTCCTTCAAAACAAATACTTATAGCGGTTTGAAATGAGTAGGTAATTATAACGAACCGTTATTTTGATCCTGGTCTACACAGTTCTTTATTTCGAAACAAACGAAACTACTTATGTTAGGCCATAGCTGAGTCTTGCATCTTTCATTTGAACTTAGTCAATTGCGGGCATTCCTTCAAAACAAATACTTATAGCGGTTTGAAATGAGTAGGTAATTATAACGAACCGTTATTTTGATCCTGGTCTACACAGTTGTTTATTTCGAAACAAACGAAACTACTTAATTATGTGAGGCCTTAGCTAAGACTTGCATCTTTCATTTGTACCTGGTCAATTGCGGGCATTCCTTCAAAACTTATACTTATAGCGGTTTGAAGTGAGTGAGTCGGTAATTTTAACGAACTGTGTGTTTGATCCTGGTCTACACAGTTGTCTATTGCAAAACAATCGAAACTACTTATTTAGGTCATAGCGAAGACTTGCATCTTTCATTTGAACCTATTCAATTGCGGGCATTCCTTCAAAACAAATACTTATAGCGGTTTGAAATGAGTAGGTAATTATAACGAACCGTTATTTTGATCCTGGTCTACACAGTTGTTTATTTCGAAACAAACGAAACTACTTATGTTAGGCCATAGCTGAGTCTTGCATCTTTCATTTGAACCTAGTCAATTGCGGGCACTCCTTCAAAACAAATACTTATAGCGGTTTGAAATGAGTAGGTAATTTTAACGAACCGTTATTTTGATCCTGGTCACACAGTTGTTTATTTCGAAACAAACGAAACTACTTATGTGAGGCCATAGCTAAGACTTGCATCTTTCATTTGTACCTGGTCAATTGCGGGCATTCCTTCAAAACTTATACTTATAGCGGTTTGAAGTGAGTGAGTCGGTAATTATAACGAGCTGTGTGTTTGATCCTGGTCTACACAGTTGTCTATTGCAAAACAAACGAAACTACTTATTTAGGTCATAGCTAAGACTTGCATCTTTCACTTGAACCTAGTCAATTGCGGGAATTCCTTCAAAACAAATACTTATGGTGGTTTTTTCAAAAAACAAAAAAAAACCCAAACTTTTTTTGGTTTGTCAAAACAAACAAAAGTTTATCAAAACAAATCAAAACTAACGGAAAGCAATCATATGCGCAATTTTTATTTTATTTTGTCATATGGGGTGGCTATCTTCACGTGAAGATAGCCACCCCACTTTGCATTTTTTTCTAGAGAATACGGAGTCTAAACAAACGAAAATTTGAATCAAAACAAACAAAACTAACAAATATCTTTCGAATAACCTTTAAATAAAAACCAATCGGTGCAATGGGGTGGCTAGCGTGAAGATAGCCACCCCACTTTTGTTTTTAAAAAAAAGTATGAAGGAAATCGAAACAAACGATTTTTTTTCCAAAACAAATCAAAACTAACGCTAAACTAACGTCCTGCACCCTCAAAACCTGGGCACTCGTCTTGGGGTGGCTATCTTCACGGAGGTGTTTGGCTTTACAATTAGGCAATCTGCTGGAACAGCCCCAATTGTTGAGACTGTAATGGCTAAAAGTATACCCACCTACGTAAATCAGTTTCTTGCCTTTTTGAGAGGTTATCACGTCATAGCTGAGACCTAGAAAGTAAAATATTTAAAAGTCCCAACTCTATCTCATAGAACTATTTTGAAAATATAAAACCATATAGGTACAGATGAATGAAACAATTTATAATAAAATGTAAACCTAATAAATTAAATACCAGATTAGATATGTAACTACGCATTTGAAATAAATTGGTCCGTATGTTGAAACCACGGATTTTTTTGTGATAAACAAACAGAAATAACCGCTTTAAATGAAAATTCACCTTTAGTTTCAGTGGTAAATTTTAATGAAACACTGTCATCTCTAATAAGATTTAATTTTTACATCATCTAATCCTCACCCACGATCCATCTGGAGTCTTAAAATATTTCCTGGCTGGATGACAATGGTTGTTGTTCAAGCTAACTATCTTACAGTCTTTATTTAGACGAAGTTTGGCTTTACAATTAGGCAATCTGGTGGAACAGCCCCAAGTATAGAGACTGAATTGGCTGAAAGTATACCCCCCTACGAAAATCAGTTCCTTGCCCTTTTGCGAGGTTATCACGTCATAGCTGAGACCTAAAAACAAAAGCATTTAAAAGTCTTGTCTCTATCTCATAGAAATTATTATGAAAATATTAAACCATATAGGTTAGGTATCTACAGATGAACAAAACAATTTACTATAAAATGTGTACCTAATATAAATTATATATCAGATAAACTAATATACATATGTAATTAAATACCAGATTAAATACGCATTTAAAATAAATTGGTCCCTATATTGAAACAAATAACTGTTATAAATGAAACTTCACCTTATTTATTAAGTGGTAAATGAAACAATGTCTTCAGTAATAAAGATTTAATTTTTACATCATCTAGTCCTCACCCACGATCCATCTTGAGTCTTCAAATATTTCCTGGCTGCATGAGAATAGTTGTTATTCAAGCTTATTATTTTTCAGTCTCTACTCATACCTACTACTCGGTCAAGATAATAGGACACCTGCAGGTTATACCCGTCCCTCTTACTCTCCGTGCATGACAGAATCGAGTGAATGAGACGGGTATTATTTGCAGGTGTCAAGTTATCTTGACCGAGTACGAAGTCTGGCTTTGCAAATAGCTGGTCTACTAGAATATCCCCATGAGTTGGGACTGACTTGGCTGAAAGTATACTCCCCTACGTAAATAAGTTTTTTCCTTTTTGCGAGGTTATCACATCATAACCTATACCTAAAAGACAACAAAAGTATTTAAACGGGTATGTAATATATGATATAACAACATTCCGTATAATACTCACAAAATATAACAACACATTACATAAAATCATTTCATATACTTAACGTTCATTTTGTATAATCAACGAATGATATAAATTCAAAATATATAATTTTAAAACGTATAATGAACATTTGATATAAAAACGTTTCATATAATAAACATTTACTATAACACTTACATTGTATAATATTTAAAACACATAATGGTAGTATAACATAACATATAACGTTCATTTAGTATAAATCAACGAATAACTATTTCTGGCGCTTCGCCGGCCGCTGCCGCGGCACGCTCGCTTCGCTCGCTCGGCTCGCGCTTTGTTTTCTTCACAGTTTTAACCTAACCTAACCTATTATACATTGTTTTGTCACGGTTGTGGCTTTTTATGGCGGGGGGCTTTTTATATAAAATGATGATTATATGAAATAAACATTATGTAAAATGAAATTAGTTGAAGTGTTGTTATGACAAACGTTTATTATGTCATATGAACGTTATTGAAATGAAATTATATCATTCATTACGCACCCTATTTAAACAGTATAAGTATCGCGTAATAGTTATTACTTAGATCTTGTATTTTTTTGGTAGTAGGACTTGTTCTAGGTCGCCTGGCTAGCTACCACCATCTTATGACTGACACCATAACAATGATGTTTTCAGATAATAAGATAGTCAGTTCCTCAGATTCCGGTAGTAGTGCGTTGAGAATAAAAAAAAACAAAAAAAGTTAAAGAAACAGTTTATAATAAAAATGTATACTTAATACAAAACGAATAGGGGATTAAATAATTTAAGCACCTTCATAAAATTAAAAACTTAAGGTTTAAACAACTTTGTACGGACTTTAAATAAATTGGTCCCCATGTTGAACCCCTGGGGTAGTTACAAAAGGAACATTTTTGATTCTCCTACGGAAACGTTTGTAATCTATGGTAGAACACTCCTTTGAACCAAATAAGAAACTTCTAATAGGGTATGAGACTACTGGTGATCTTCATCAATAGCCTTTCCAACAAAAACTTTTAGAGTGTTCGCTTTGCATGGTATACTGCCGAGTCTCGTGGTTATGAACATTGTAGATTTCTTCTATAGTTCCGTCTTCGTTCAATTTCAACCTGGCCTTGCAGTCATTCTTCTTGGTGGAACACACCCAGATATAACGAGAAACCCTCGAGAACGTAAAGCCTTCGATGGACAGCAGTTTGCCCCCTCTTTGAGACATCACGATTTCATATCCTGTATAAAAACTTACATGTCAAAATTTGTCGTAAGCTTTACTACGTTCTGTATCTGCCACCTCGATGGAACATAGGTTTTGCGCAATTAATAACGCAATTATATTGGGTGTAAATTGAAAAGAATTAAGGCATAATGGGATTCGGAGTGGGACTACTACAAGGAGAGCGAAGCAAATTTTGGTATTTTGATGTTCATAAATAGTATGGTTTTCATTGTCTGATTACACAAAATCAAGTATTACATTACCTATATATAACAATTTTTAACGAATTTTAATTATGCGTTTTGCTTATGTTTATGCATAAAATAAAACAATGATATTTATTAAATACTATTGTATTTGATAATTATAATTTATGATTGGTATAATAAAATTAATATATGGTTCTAGTGAACATGGAATCAAATCTTATATCAAAAAATGTCCTACAGCAATCCTTAAATTAAAGTATTAAACTACTTAGGAAAGAGCGATCATATTGTGCCAAGGAGCGGGTTATGCGGTGCTTAACTGCTTAGGCCTAAAAATTGGTTAAGGCCAGGTGCCATCAGAAAGCTCGTAATGAGTAAGCGACGGCAAAATCAGACTGAACCAGTTTAGGCCTAAAATTGGTTAAGGTCAGGTGCCATCAGAAAGCTCTTAATGAGTAAGCGACGGCAAAATCAGACTGAACCAGTTCAGGCCTAAAAATTGGTTAAGGTCAGGTGCCATCAGAAAGCTCTTAATGAGTAAGCGACGGCAAAATCAGACTGAACCAGTTTAGGCCAAAAAATTGGTTAAGGTCAGGTGCCATCAGAAAGCTCTTAATGAGTAAGCGACGGCAAAATCAGACTGGACCAGTTTAGGCCAAAAAATTGGTTAAGGTCCGGTGCCATCAGAAAGTTCTTAATGAGTAAGCGACGGCAAAATAAGACTGAACCAGTTTAGGCCTAAAATTGGTTAAGGTCAGGTGCCATCAGAAAGCTCTTAATGAGTAAGCGACGGCAAAATCAGACTGAACCGGTTTAGGCCTAAAATTGGTTAAGGTCAGGTGCCATCAGAAAGCTCGTAATGAGTAAGCGACGGCAAAATCAGACTGAACCAGTTTAGGTCTAAAATTGGTTAAGGTCAGGTGCCATCAGAAAGCTCTTAATGAGTAAGCGACGGCAAAATCAGACTGAACCAGTTTAGGTCTAAAATTGGTTAAGGCCAGGTGCCATCAGAAAGCTCTTAATGAGTAAGCGACGGCAAAATCAGACTGAACCAGTTTAGGCCTAAAATTGGTTATGGTCAGGTGCCATCAGAAAGCTCGTAATGAGTAAGCGATGGCAAAATCAGACTGAACCAGTTTAGGCCAAAAAATTGGTTAAGGTCAGGTGCCATCAGAAACCTCTAATTGAGTAAGCGACGGCAAAATCAGACTAAACTAGTTTAGGCCAAAAAATTGGTTAAGGTCAGGTGCCATCAGAAAGCTCTTAATGAGTAAGCGACGGTAAAATCATACTGAACCAGTTTAGGCCTAAAAATTGGTTAAGGTCTGGTGCCATCAGAAAGCTCTTAATGAGTAAGCGACGACGGTAAAATCAGACTGAACCAGTTTAGGCCTAAAATTGGTTAAGGCCAGGTGCCATCAGAGAGCTCTTAATGAGTAAGCGACGGCAAAATCAGACTGAACAAGTTTAGGTCTAAAATTGGTTAAGGCCAGGTGCCATCAGAAAGCTCTTAATGAGTAAGCGACGGCAAAATCAGACTGAACCAGTTTAGATGAAACTTAAGTACTTATAACTGAATAACCACGCGAACGATATCACGGGCATCCACTAGTTTAATTTTAATTAAGCAACAAGTAATAATAGGTAGCTTATATTCGAATATATTCTCCGTTCCACTTTAATAATTGTTTAGGTGGATGACAGTGTTCATTGATTAGAGAACTGATATTCCCATCGCTGTCTAGTCTTAGTATAGCCCGTTTACATTTGGGATCCACTGAGCATACCCAGTATTTGTTATGTTTTTCCGCATAGGTATGACCTCCAATTAAAATAAGGGGTTTTCCTCGTCTTGATTTTATAATTTCATAGTGCATTGTACCTGAAAATAAATTAAAATCAGTTGTAAGTATAAAATATTCCAAAACCACAACAAACGGCTTAAAATCCTAAGTTGCATTGCAATGGAGTGGTTCTCCCGTGTGTATGGAAATGTTTTAAACAATTATCATATACATGCACATCCCGTGCGGGAGCAATTGAATGCGTTGCCCGTAAAAGGGTCTATTTCAAACATTGTGCACAAAATGCATTTTTAGCGGATTTATTAGGGTCTATGCCGCATCATAAAGCGAAATGGCAAAAAAAAATTTACACATAGACCCTTTTAATTCAATTATAGTAACATTTCCAAACGTTTTAAAACTTTTGCAATATGTCCTAAAAACCTAGTTGAGATTAGAATAGCTTAAAATAATGAAATTCGTCCGTGAGACGCGCTGATTTTGATGTGATTTGTAGCCCCAGCACGAAAAGTGTCGTATGGTTATCGTAATTAGTTAATTCCTTTCCTACATACCTGTCTGTTCCGGTGACAACCGAGACAGAGGAGCCACTTGCAATACAAAATTAGATGTCAAAATGGACTGTCATATAAAAAATGTTTTAGTTCCAAAGGTTCACCGGAACAGAAATGCTTGTCGCACGATAAACTATGACATCCGTCAAAAGCTATAGTGCTACTGTCAAATATTTACTGAATTTTAATTCATTAGACGAAAGAGGCGCAGCCTGCTCTGGTTTCATACATGTCGATAGTTTTTCGTGACATGGGCTACGGAGGTCTTAACTAAATGAGGTGTCTGGACGGTAGAATACCTACTTCCATTATTTTTTTATTTATTTAAAAGTAAAGCACTGTGCTACATGATATATATTACATCCACAAAAAAAAAACTGTTATGCATCACAATTTATTAACGTGCATGTTTTTGCAGATTTATAGCCACAGTTCTGTTGCTTTTTAGAGTAGGTACTCCTGCATTTTACTTGTTGGAAATGTAAATTAATAATGGGCCTTACCACGAGCTGCAAAATAATGTTAAAGTAATATTGTAAGCAAGATGGCACTATACGCAATGGATTACTCTGTCTTTTAATAAACATTACTTCAGTATAGTAATTAATTACAGCTGGTAGTAGGTAGGCCCGCTGGTTCTGTTTTACACTTTTTGGTTCCCAAAATTCGAGTCATTGTCCGACCTAATGTATTATAATGTTGCAAGTTGTCGTCATAACATAAAAGACACCGATCTATTTCGTCAAGTAGTAGACAGACTTACGATCGAGCGGAAAAGTAGCCGTCCGATCTAAAATGCATTATGTCCGCAAAAGAAAATTTTCTTTTAATTTTTTATTTTTTATTAAATGAAACAAACAGATTTAAATTCTGACTGTATTACATAATTTTACACATAACCAGCAAAGCGTTTAAGAGTCATTTTAACTTAACATATCTCCAAAATAAATAATAACTAGTATTATGATCGCCGCACACGAGCCACAAACGCCGCCACTTGAAGCTAAAGTACGTTATAATTCGGTGCAAAAAAAAATGTCACTTTCACATTTGAGTTTGGCAACAGGGTGTCGTAAACTTTCTTCTTCATGTCTCTTTTAAACCAAATTTATAGTGAGGTTTTGGTTTTACAGTTTTTTTTAATCTACTTATAAGAACTATATCTTAGATTTAAGCGCATAAGATAATGCAAAATGGGTTAGATAGTAATAGTAG
Source organism: Crambus lathoniellus (assembly GCA_949710035.1). Taxonomy (NCBI): domain Eukaryota; kingdom Metazoa; phylum Arthropoda; class Insecta; order Lepidoptera; family Crambidae; genus Crambus; species Crambus lathoniellus. The sequence goes on along the minus strand of OX453307.1, from coordinate 6,259,256 downwards.
AGACACAGTAGTAACAAGTAACAACGGTTCAAACTTAACAATAACCAAAAACAATAACAGAAACAACAAGAAATCTACGAAATAATGTAAAACAAGCACTGTACGCGAAGCAGATAGGAGCCCGCGTAAAGTAAACAAAATACAAATCAAAATCAATCAAATAATCACACACATGTTAAAGTAGGTTTGTCACCCCTGCGTCACAAAAATATTGTGACTGCTTGTTGCCAGTACGTGAAAAAATATCCATCTAACATCCCTTCGAAAAATTATTTTGTTGTTTACGTAAGAGTAATTTTCATTTTTTTACTTTTAATAATAAGTAATGTTAAACAAATATTTATTCAGTCAAAGTATGTTTTGAATTAACGGCAAAGTGAATAATATAGAGTTTTATGTGGTAATACTGTTTTCTTTTTTTTGCACCGAATTATAAAACGTACTTTAGGTATAAGAAGAAACAAGTGACGCCTACCGGAGCGTCGGGCGTTCATATAAAATGTATGAAAATTACAGGATGCCACCGCTTGCCTCTTGATTGTCTTACTCGAATGTCTATCATCGCGATAGACATTCGTTCAGTTTAAAAGATATTCAACAAGTGCCGTTCATTGTAACAGTGAATTATCTTCTTGTAATTAAATTGGAGTTACTTCGCTATTACTTACTACGAAATATATGACTTAATATGACACTATTCTACAAAAAAATTAATTTATTATATATCTCGATAGATATTGAGTTAGACAAAGTCCCCTGATCTATTATGATAGGAATGAGGTTTTTTTGTATATTTTTGTATAGGAACATATGTGCCGTCTTTAGTAAGAAAAAACGTTTTAGATGGATGGGTGTGCTCATTGAACAAATACGTGATCTTCATAGCATCGTCGACTCTCAGCTTGGCTCGACAAGTACTGCGATCAGTTGAGCATCCCCACTGATTGCTGCTCAATTTGGTGAAAGTATACCCTCCCACCATAATCTGATCCTTACCACGCTGAGACTTGACCAGTTTGTACTCTATAACTGAAAGGTGAGAAATTATAATAATTAAAAAAATATTCGTTCGGAGAAAATACCTTAGACCTAAGGTTCTAGTAATGATTTTACAGAGCATATTCAGGACCGATTCGTACTTATACTAAAGACCTGGTGGGCTACTCTTAATTACTTTCAAGCATATAAAATAACAATTATTATTCCTATTGTTATAGATTAGATAATACTCAGCTCGTTTCTTCAAACTTCAATAAATGTCACAAAAATATGTTTGTCACATTAGTTTTCCAAACAAACAAAAAAGATGAATCCAAGGAGAAATTTATTGTCCCATAAAACTACATAAAACTCGTAATAACGCCTTAATTAAATGAATACAAATAGTCAAAATTATATACTTAAAATAATTTGTAGCAAAAACATTTTTGTCAAAGAACTAAAAAGTGTCTACAAGTCATATGTTATTATTATGTTTAGTTTTGTTAGGTTTGCTGTGGTAGTTTCAAGCCATCACTATTTTCTCATTTTAATCCTACAATATTTTTTTCTTTACAAACCGGATGGTGACTCGAACAGATCCATTGGCAATATAATTATAGGTTCATATGGGGAAATTGTAGGAAATTGTAATTATGATACAAAGAGATTTGGGGAGTTCTTGGACATATGAACTCCGAATTCAACGAAAATGTATCTATAGATATGATCATCATCATCATCATCATCATCATGTCAGCCGAACGACGCCCACTGCTGGGCATAGGCCTCCCCCAAGGATATCCACAACGATCGGTCCTGCGCTGCCCGCATCCAGCGGCTTCCCGCGACCTTGACCAGATCGTCGGTCCACCTTGTAGGGGGCCTGCCCACAATATAGATATGATCAGACAACATTAATCTAATTAATAATCCTATTTAAAAAACAATCGTAGAACAGATGGTAAAACCCCGTTTGGCAACCGCGTATCGCTGCTTTTAATGGGTGGACGTTTTGCGACAGTATTGATGCTGTATTACGTTTGCATCGCTACGCAATCGCTGCAAAAAGTTTAACATATCACACCATAACGTAACTTCCATCAGACACCTTCACATACATCTTCGGAGGATGACAATGATCATTTGAGAGGAGGATGATACGTCTGTTCTTGTCCAACCTCAACCGCGCCCTGCAGTAGCTTTTCGTAGAACAGACTAAATACGACTTCGTTTTCGTCTCCGAAAATGTGTAACCGTCGATGAGGATGAGATCTCTTCCTTTTCGAGAATGCACTATATTGTATCCAAGACCTAGAATTAAAAAAGCATGTAACCAATAAAGGATTAAAATACAGATAAAGGTGATCTAGCCCAAGTCCCGCCCCCAAAATCTGTGTAAAGTCAAAACCTAATGGCACGGCTACACACTCGTCGAATCGCAACGAAAGTGTCGAGCGAAGTGGCAAGGGACGTCGTGTGCCTCACCATTGCCTCAAATGACTATGAAATTTATACTTACTTACGTCAGGGGGGTGTCACTCCGCAGTTTAGGTACGTTAGGCCGGCGCGCCTGCCGGGCAGGCGTATGGCAGAAGGATGCCGCTCGGCTAGTACGCTCCACGTTCGCGCGTAGAACGATCGATCATTTCTGTGATTTTTGTGCACCGAACAATGACTTATAAATGTTCCTATAATCCGTATATAAGATACTGTTGTGTTTACGGGTGTCTAAATAAAAGAAATAACAAAAGAAACAACAAAACCGAACCCACAAGTCGCTCGCAACCCTAACCAGCGAGCGAGCTGTTTGAGACATTCATAGAAATAAAAACGCTCGCGCGTAGATATTGGGTACAGTTTTGCTTGCATGCGCGAACTCTAGGTTATTATAACAATAGGTAAGCGATGACAAAGCAACCGGAATTGGACTTTATTTCCACGCAGAAAGATTTATTTTTATTTGAATGAGCTTGCAGAGTGAGTCTTCTGTGCCTTAGCACTATTATTTATTCTGTGCTTACGTGTGAGTTTCACAATGATTATTGATATTTTTTGTCTCAAAAAGCCGATGACTAACGGCGCAATCAATGCGCGCTTGCGACAGACGTCTAATCAAATACCTAAGTCAATGAACGCATCAACTGATGCGCAATTCGCCCTTTGCCGCCGCGCTGTCCCGTGGCCAGGCCGTAACGTGAATCACTACCCAGAGAGGATGGATCGATATAAGTAGGATATATGGGGTTTTATTTACTTCGGTAAATAAAAAGCACGCCAAGGCTCGTTTTTTAAACTCCCACTCGTGTTAAAATACCCTTCATTATGCGACAGTCACATAAACTACTATTTTACGATCTAACGGTTCTTGCGAACACCTAAACTCAAAAAAATGCCTCCTCGAAAATGAACATTTCATTATTGTAACTGAAATGAAAAATATTAAATAAATATCAATTTCGTAGCAAATACTATGAAGCGTCTACGACATCGTAGCAGGCACTTTAGGGGCGCGCGGGCAAATCGGGGCAAAAACAATTATGTTCCTCATAATAAAATACTACACTATACTAAATCAGGGGGGCAATTGCGTAAGCTAATCGTATTCTTTTGACAGTTCATATCGTATTCAATCGGCTGCAATTTGTATGGAATGACATTTATTAAGATACAATATGAACTGTCAAATGAATACGATTGACTTTACGCAATTCCATAGCAGATCCGCTGCAAATGGATGCAAAATTTCATAGGTCACGATATGCAGCAACGGAAAAATAAACTTCAAAAAAGGGTTGTGGTAGCACCCACATAAAATAAAAAGTATAAATACTTATATAGATGCGTAAAACTTAATAATTTACAAAACACTTACCCGTTGAAATTCCATCATACACAAAAAACAAAACAATTAGCGTTTTTAGAAATCACCAAAACAAATATCACTTGGATGAGTTACCGATAAGCAGTGAACAACAACAATGAGATGCGTTCACTTCAGAGGTCAATTAATAAGTCTACCGACTGATATATATTGGCAATATTCGAAAGTGAGTTTTAGGGGATTTTGGCCTATGGCGGTACCACCGTGCATTGACTTATTGGTAGACATTGCCCGCGCCCCGCGTGCCGCGCTAACAGATTTGAGACATTCTAAGATATCTATCTATCTATCTACCATAATGATATACTTACATGAGTAAATAAAACTATTTTTTTATTTTTTGCATTCACAATGCAATTTTTATTACTTATTGAAAAATTGAAAATGAAGTAAGTATTAAAAAGTCGACCCATCTCACAACTAGCTCCGATTGGACTCAAACCCTGTCCGGGCGAATGCTCTAACCACTGAGCTACGGAGTCGGAGTCAGTGGTTAGAGCATAAAATTAATAAAAAGTTGATTGAAATGATATAAATTGCAAGTATAAATTATAAGTATATTTAATTTATATATAAAACTGGAAATCAATTAACAAACACATTATTTTAGTAAGTACCTGATTTAGCAAAATTTATATCAAACTTTTACATACTGCCCATCAGGTGTTTTGACATACGTCCTTGGTGGATGACAGTGATCATTGCATAGTTTCACTATTCTACCATCATCATCCAATTTCAACCTTGCCTTACAATTGGGGATTTTCTTCGAGCACACAAATATGAAATCCGAATCGAAGCGCTTCGAGAAAGTGTAGCCGTCGATCAGAATAAGAGTTTTACCCCTCTGCGAATTTACTATTTCGTAACCAAAATCTGCAAAAAACCACGGATGTTACAGAGACACTAAATACCTACTTAAGTAAATTTCTTACAAATCACACCAATTATCTCTAGCTCATAAGTACCTGGGTTTCATTAAGAAACTGTGTTATGGAAACTAGATAACGGATAAATATTTATACTTAAAACTGTTTTTGTAAATACATAGGTACCTAGATACCTAGATAGATACATAGATAACACCCAGGCCAAGAAAAATAGACATGTTCATGCACACAAATACTTGTCTTGTAATCGAACTCGAGACCTCTGGCGCAGAAGGCAGGTATCCTACTCTTGCGCCAAATCGGTCGTCAAAGTCACTAAAAATTAGAGACTTTTCCGTACCACTCAAATATTAAGGGAATAAATAAAAAAAGCTTTTTATGTTATTAAGAACCTAATTATTTATTTCGGCCAGTCATATAGTGTAGTGTGTAGTCATATAGGGTAAACTATATAATAGTATGGCTAGTGGTTTATATGCTAAACAATTTATACTAATTATTAATAGAAGTGTTCACTAGTTAGAGTACCGGTAGCGCCATCTAGCGACGAGCGGCAGCATCCGTCTTCATTGCATCATGGCAATAAAGGTTCACAAATCTTTCACATTCATGTTTAATAAAAGTACCCATATTCATTACCTACCAGAACCTTAATAGTGCCTTAAAAACTATAATTACCATTAGTTACAGTACTTACAGCAAACTTTTATGGTAAGTATATATTTTGTAGTTAATTAATTTAATTTTAGTATTTAATCTTAAACAAAGGTACATAAATACAAATGCCATAATAAGGATTTCTCCACAAGTCATCAAAAGACATAATTAATAGCTAATAAAACTTAGTCATTGTAGTGCACATTGTAGAGCAAGTTGTGTTAAGTATACTTAAAATTATTTTAATAAATTAATAGCTGTACCCCGAGCACGAAAAGTCTAGTTCTCATAATCGTTTTATTAACATTTTGTATTAAAACCAGAGCAGTGCCGCCACGGTCGTTTACGGAACTAAAATTCACCATACGAAATAACTAGTGAAACTGACACCATTTTGACGGGTGGTATTAATTACGAGAACGAGTGTTTTTTGTGGTTGGGGTACTGAAATCGTCCTTACCATACCAATAGCTTACCATAACAATCGTTGATATACCAGTTATACTAGTTAATTAACCCATTTACAGAGACCGATCGGTATAACGATAAAAAAAATCCTTAAAATTCCCCTCAGTTCAAACATACTTAGGGCGCTTGTGCACTACACGGAATTTTACCGTCCGGCAGTCAAATTTTATAGGCAGGACCGTAAAAAAACGGACTGCCGGACTGCCCTTAAGATGGTCATTTTAATCTTGTTGTTTTTTGTTCGCCGATAAAAACTGAGTTTCAGTAACAACAGTTAACAAAATTAAATGAATACTCAATAAGTTACACCCTAACCATTACTCCATTATCAGTCCTGACGTACGTCCTCGGAGGATGGTTGTGGTCATTCATGAGCTCGGTGATTCTACCCTCCTTATCCAGCTTCAACTTCGCCTTGCATCTCGTATGCTTCGTTGAGCAAACAAATGGATAATGTTTTGCGGAACCGCTCCGAGCAGTCTCGCAGAACGCATAGCCGTCGATGAGAATGAGGTTTTTGCCGTTACGAGAACGCATAATATCGTAGCCGAGACCTGCAATCATAATTTGTATAAAATATATTTTATTATTATTATTTATAGGGGGACGCCAGCGAAGCCGGACGGATGATCAGTCACCTAGAGGTCGGGACCATTTCACCCAGTCCCAGTCCATAAAATATGTTAGTATTACCGTTCTTAAGGGACCCACAGACTACGAGTCCGCCGGCAGGTCACCTACAGCCCTTGATCAAACAGGTCTGACATTCTGTTTTTGTATGTATATGGAGTGTAGAGGTAAGTAACAGGACTTTTATTTATTTTTTATTTATGAGTACATAAACAGAGATACAACTAATGAAGGCATAAATCAGTAGACTACAAGCAAGCACGATATGTTGTAGCTCCAGGAGGAAGGAGGACTCATACGGGGGGAAAGTTGAAAAAGTGTACAGCTGAATAACATAGAAAAATTGTAATAATAAAAAACTACGAGCCCTATAAGCAGCTTTCAGGCGGGATTCGAACCCGCGCCTCCGAGGATCTTCTTGTGTTCTGTGGGCCCGATGCTCTGACCAACTGAGCTACCGAAAGGCCTACACGACTCGTCCAATTTTGCTATCATTTGTTAACGCTGTAAGGCCAGCGTTGCTTCATCAATATGAGAAAGCCCTCGCATCCGAAAGAAACATTTTTACAAATGCTTAACAATCGGTGAAGATGAAACAGCCATTAAATTGAGATTTTAAATTATTTTTATGCAATAACAATGCAATTCTGTAAGTATAAGAAAAATCGAAGGGAAGGGAAGGGAAAAAAGGGTTCGACGAATCCCGCCTGAAAGCTGCTAATAGGGCTCGTGGTTTTTTACTGTCTCATTTTTCCTATACTTAGTTACTTACAGAATTGCATTGTGAATGCATAAAAATAACTTTAAAAAAGCTAAAAAACAGTTTAAAAATTCTCCACAACAGTGCTTGAGTAGGCCCAAGCTATGGTGTGAATATAGAGTTGTTGACGGATTAAAGTATGCCGCGTGAAAATTTAATATTTTTGTGACAACTAGTAGT